>JAIUSX010000091.1:6892207-8270649 GCA_026573805.1 Hesperophylax magnus | reverse complement strand
AAGTTAAATCAGTCACAAAATCAGCAAAAAGTTGCATTTCTGAAAATATTATCATTTTAATGGGCACTATTGCAAGAAATTTCAATATCAGCAAAAAGATGCATTTCTGAAAAAATCATCAATCTTATGGGCAATATTGAAGGACTTGGGTTCGTCATTTGAAGGGAGTTTTTTCCGGCTCTATGGAACCAACCGAACTGAAAATTCAGATTCCTCGTAAGAATCATGGTCTTAAGCTAAATCAGTCACAAAATTAGCAAAAAGTTGTATTTCTGAAAAAATCTCCAGTTTTATGGGCACTATTGCAAAACTTGGGTTCGAACTTTAAAAGACATTCTTTTCGGCTCTATAGTTCCAAGCGAGCTGAAAAATTTTTTTTGTTATAAGAATCATGGTCTCAAGCGAAATCTTTCACAAAATTAGCAAAAAGTTGCATTTCTGAAAAAATCATCATTCTTATGGGCACTATTGAAGGACTTGGGTTCGGACGATGGAGGGGGTTTTTTCCGGCTCTATGGTAACAACCGAACGAAAAATTTGGATTCATGGTAAAAATCATGGTCTCATGTTAAATCAGTCACAAAATCAGCAAAAAGTTGCATTTCTTTAAATATTATCATTTTAATGGGCATTATTGTAAGACTTGGGTTCGAACTTTAAAAGTCATTTTTTTCGGCTCTATGATTCCAAGCGAGCATGAATCATGGTCCCAAGCTAAATCACTACAAAATCTGCAAAAAGATGCATTTCTGGAAAAATCATAATTTTTTAGGGCAATATTTGAAGACTAGGGTTCGGACTTTATAAGGCATTTTTTTCGGCTTTATGGTTCCAAGTGAGCTGAAATTTTAGTTTGTTATAAGAATCATGGTCATAAGCGAAATCAGAACTTAAATCAGCAAAAAGTTGCATTTCTGAAAATATGATCATTTTTATGGGCAGTATTGCAAGACTTGGGTTCGGATTTCAAAAGGAATTTTTTTCGGCTCTATGGTAGCAACCGAACGAAACATTCGGATGTTTGGTAAGAATCATGGACTTAAGCGAAATCATTCACAAAATTAGCAAAAAGTTGAATTTCTGAAAAAATCATCATTCTTATGGGCACTATTGAAGGACTTGGGTTCGGACTATGGAGGGTGTTGTTTCTGGATATATGGTAACAACCGAACGAAAAATTTGGATTCAAGGTATGTCTCATGGTCTCAAGCTATATCAGCCACAAAATCTGCAAAAAGTTGCATTTCTGGAAAAATCATCATTTTTATGGGCACTTTTGAGGGACTTGGGTTCGGACTATGGAGGGTGTTGTTTCCGGATATATGGTAACAACCGAACGAAAAATTTGGATTCATTGTAATAATCATGGTCTTGAGCGAAATCATTCACAAAATTAGCAAACAGTTTCATTTCTGAAAAAAATCATCATTTTTATGGGCACTATTGAAGGACTTTGGTTCGGACTATGTATGGTTTTTTTTCCGGCTCTATGGAAACAACCAAACGAAAAATTTGGATTCAAGGTATGACTCATGGTCTCAAGCTATATCAGCCACAAAATCAGCACAAAGTTGCATTTCTGAAAAAATCATCATTTTTATGGGCACTATTGAAGAACTTGGGATTGGACTTTGGAGGCTGATTTTACCGGTTCTATGGTAACAACCGAACAAAAAATTCGGATTAATGGTAAGAATCATTGTCTTGAGCGAAATCATTCACAAAATTAGCAAAATGTTGCATTTCTGAAAAAATCATCATTCTTATGGGCACTATTGAAGGACTTGGGTTCGGACTTTGGAAGGTGTTTTTTCCGGCTCTATGGTAACAACCGAACGAAAAATTCGGATTCATGGTAAGAATCATTGTCTTGAGCGAAATCATTCACAAAATTAGCAAAATGTTGCATTTCTGAAAAAATCATCATTCTTATGGGCACTATTGAAGGACTTGGGTTCGGACTTTGGAAGGTGTTTTTTCCGGCTCTATGGTAACAACCGAACGAAAAATTCGGATTCATGGTAAGAATCATTGTCTTGAGCGAAATCATTCACAAAATTAGCAAAATGTTGCATTTCTGAAAAAATCATCATTCTTATGGGCACTATTGAAGGACTTGGGTTCGGACTTTGGAAGGTGTTTTTTCCGGCTCTATGGTAACAACCGAACGAAAAATTCGGATTCATGGTAAGAATCATTGTCTTGAGCGAAATCATTCACAAAATTAGCAAAATGTTGCATTTCTGAAAAAATCATCATTCTTATGGGCACTACTGAAGGACTTGGTTTCGGACGATGGAGAGGGTTTTTTACGGCTCTATGGTAACAACCGAACGAAAAATTTGGATTCATGGTAAAAATAATGGTCTCAAGTTAAATCAGTCACAAAATCAGCAAACAGTTTCATTTCTGAAAAAATCATCATTTTTATGGGCACTATTGAAGGACTTTGGTTCGGACTATGTATGTTTTTTTTCCGGCTCTATGGAAACAACCGAACGAAAAATTTGGATTCAAGGTATGACTCATGTTCTCAAGCTATATCAGCCACAAAATCACTACAAAGTTGCATTTCTGAAAAAATCATCATTCTTATGGGCACTATTCAAGGACTTGGGTTCGGACTATGGAGGGTTTTTTTTCCGGCTCTATGGCAACAACCGAACGAAAAATTTGGATTCAAGGTATGACTCATGGTCTCAAGCTATATAGGCCACAAAATCCTCACAAAGTTGCATTTCTGAAAAAATCATCATTCTTATGGGCACTATTGAAGGACTTGGGTTCGGACGATGGAGAGGGTTTTTTACGGCTCTATGGTAACAACCGAAGGAAAAATTTGGATTCATGGTAAGAATCATGGTCTCAAGCTAAATCAGCCACAAAATCAGGAAAAGTAGCATTTGTGAAAAAATCATCATTTTTATGGGCACTTTTGAGGGACTTGGGTTCGGACTATGGAGGGTGTTGTTTCCGGATATATGGTAACGACCGCACGAAAAATTTGGATTCAATGTATGTCTCATGGTCTCAAGCTATATCAGCCACAAAATCTGCAAAAAGTTGCATTTCTGGAAAAATCATCATTTTTATGGGCACTTTTGAGGGACTTGGGTTCGGACTATGGAGGGTGTTGTTTCCGGCTATATGGTAACAACCGAACGAAAAATTTGGATTCATTGTAAGAATCATGGTCTTGAGCGAAATCATTCACAAAATTAGCAAAATGTTGCATTTCTGAAAAAATCATCATTCTTATGGGCACTATTGAAGGACTTGGGTTCGGACGATGGAGTGGGTTTTTTACGGCTCTATGGTAACAACCGAACGAAAAATTTGGATTCATGGTAAAAATAATGGTCTCAAGTTAAATCAGTCACAAAATCAGCAAACAGTTTCATTTCTGAAAAAATCATCATTCTTATGGGCACTATTGAAGGACGTGGGTTCGGACGATGGAGGGTGTTTTTTCCGGCTCTATGGTAACAACCGAACGAAAAATTTGGATTCATGGTAAAAATCATGGTCTCAAGTTAAATCAGTCACCAAATCAGCAAAAAGTTGCATTTCTGAAAATATTATCATTTTAATGGGCACTTTTGCAAGACTTGGGTTCGAACTTTAAAAGTCATTTTTTTCGGCTCTATGATTCCAAGCGAGCTGAACATTCAGATTCATGGTAAGAATCATGGTCTCAAGCTTACTCACTACAAAATCTGCAAAAAGTTGCATTTCTGGAAAAATCATCATTTTTAAGGGCAATATTGCAAGACTAGGGTTCGGACTTTATAAAGCATTTTTTTCGGCTTTATGGTTCCAAGCGAGCTGAAATTTTAGTTTGTTATAAGAATCAAGGTCATAAGCGAATTCAGAAACAAAATCAGCAAAAAGGTGCATATCTGAAAAAATCATCATTCTTATAAGCACTATTGCAAGACTTGGGTTCAGACTTTAAAAGGCATTTTTTTCGGCTCTATAGTTCCAAGCGAGCTTTAATATTTTTTTTGTTATAAGAATCATGGTCTTAAGCGAAATCATTCACAAAATTATCAAAAAGATGCATTTCTGAAAAAATCATCATTCTCATGGGCACTATTGTAGAACTTGGGTTCGGTATTTGGAGGGTGTTTTTTACAGCTCTATGGTAACAACCGAACGAAAAATTCGGATTCATGGAAAGAATCATGGTCTCAAGCTAAATCAGCCACAAAATCAGGAAAAGTAGCATTTGTGAAAAAATCATCATTTTTATGGGCACTTTTGAGGAACTTGCGTTCGGACTATGGAGGGTGTTGTTTCCGGCTATATGGTAACAACCGAACGAAAAATTTGGATTCATTGTAAGAATCATGGTTTTGAGCGAAATCATTCACAAAATTAGCAAAATGTTGCATTTCTGAAAAAATCATCATTCTTATGGGCACTATTGAAGGACTTGGGTTCGGACGATGGAGAGGGTTTTTTACGGCTCTATGGTAACAACCGAAGGGAAAATTTGGATTCATGGTTAAAATAATGGTCTCAAGTTAAATCAGTCACAAAATCAGCAAACAGTTTCATTTCTGAAAAAAATCATCATTTTTATGGGCACTATTGAAGGATTTTGGTTCGGACTATGTATGATTTTATTTCCGGCTCTATGGTAACAACCGAACGAAAAATTTGGATTCATGGTAAAAATCATGGTTTCATGTAAAATCAGTCACCAAATCAGAGAAAAGTTGCATTTCTGAAAATATTATCATTTTAATGGGCACTATTGCAAGACTTGGGTTCGAACTTTAAAATTCATTTTTTTCGGCTCTATGATTCCAAGCGAGCTGAACATTCAGATTCATGGTAAGAATCATGGTCTCAAGCTAAATCACTACAAAATCTGCGAAAAGATGCATTTCTGGAAAAATCATCATTTTTGAGGGCAATATTGCAAGACTAGGGTTCGGACTTTATAAAGCATTTTTTTCGGCTTTATGGTTCCAAGCGAGCTGAAATTTTAGTTTGTTATAAGAATCAAGGTCATAAGCGAATTCAGAAACAAAATCAGCAAAAAGTTGCATTTCGGAAAAAATCATTATTCTCATGGGCACTATTGTAGGACTTGGATTCGGACTTTGGAGGGTGTTTTTTACAGCTCTATGGTAACAACCGAATGAAAAATTCGGATTCATGGAAAGAATCATGGTCTCAAGCTAAATCAGCCACAAAATCAGGAAAAGTAGCATTTGTGAAAAAATCATCATTTTTATGGGCACTTTTGAGGGACTTGGGTTCGGACTATGGAGGGTGTTGTTTCCGGATATATGGTAACAACCGAACGAAAAATTTGGATTCAAGGTATGTCTCATGGTCTCAAGCTATATCAGCCACAAAATCTGCAAAAAGTTGCATTTCTGGAAAAATCATCATTTTTATGGGCACTTTTGAGGGACTTGGGTTCGGACTATGGAGGGTGTTGTTTCCGGATATATGGTAACAACCGAACGAAAAATTTGGATTCATTGTAAGAATCATGGTCTTGAGCGAAATCATTCACAAAATTAGCAAACAGTTTCATTTCTGAAAAAAATCATCATTTTTATGGGCACTATTGAAGGACTTTGGTTCGGACTATGTATGGTTTTTTTTCCGGCTCTATGGAAACAACCAAACGAAAAATTTGGATTCAAGGTATGACTCATGGTCTCAAGCTATATCAGCCACAAAATCAGCACAAAGTTGCATTTCTGAAAAAATCATCATTTTTATGGGCACTATTGAAGAACTTGGGATTGGACTTTGGAGGCTGATTTTACCGGTTCTATGGTAACAACCGAACAAAAAATTCGGATTAATGGTAACAATCATGGTCTCAAGCTATATCAGCCGCAAAATCAGCACAAAGTTGCATTTCTGAAAAAATCATTATTTTTATGGGCACTATTGAAGAACTTGGGTTTGGACTTTGGAGGGTGTTTTTTCCGGCTCTATGGTACCAACCGAACAAAAAATTCGGATTCATGATAAGAATCATAGTCTATAGCTAAATCAGTAACAAAATCAGCAAATAGGTACATTTCTGAAAAAATCATCATTTTTACGGGCACTATTGCAAGACTAGGGTTCGGACGATGGAGAGTGTTTTTCCGGCTCTATGGTAACAACCGAACGAAAAATTTGGATTCATGGTAAGACTCATGGTCTCAAGCTATATCAGCTACAAAATCAGCACAAAGTTGCATTTCTGAAAAAATCATCATTCTTATGGGCACTATTGTAGGACTTGGATTCGGAAGATGGAGGGTGTTTTTTCCGGCTCTATGGTAACAACCGAACGAAAAATTTGGATTCATGGTAAAAATCAAGGTCTCATGTTAAATCAGTCACAAAATCAGCAAAAAGTTGCATTTCTTTAAATATTATCATTTTAATGGGCATTATTGTAAGACTTGGGTTCGAACTTTAAAAGTCATTTTTTTCGGCTCTATGATTCCAAGCGAGCTGAACATTCAGTTTCATGGTAAGAATCATGGTCTCAAGCTAAATAACTACAAAATCATCATATTTTACCCATTACCTCCATGATTTTATTTTTATTTTTATAAACTTGAATCATCATTATAACCCGATAGTATAGACTTAAAGGAGAGCCCAAAATCAGTTTTAGAATTTTCCGCCCGCCCACTCTCTCACCGGAGCGTCTAGAAAATTGATGCCTAAACGCAACGCTTGGAGGTAACCCCACTTAGCAAAATTTTCGTCAACTATGGGTAAAATGCAGTAAACTGTATCCTTTATATTGATAATTTAAAATAAATAATTGCCATTGTTTATAATTCAATGAAAATACAATTTATTAATGGAAAATACGCAAAATAACAAAAAATTCAATATTAGAAAAAACCTTCTAGAATGAGGAAAACTAACCAAATCTAACCAAATTATTCTCTTGGTGATACCGTTCGAAGCAGTCAAAATGAAGGGCGCGGTTGCAGGCCCGGCATCGATAGACCGTTGGATTTTTTTTACACAGAGCACAACGAATACGAGTTTCTCCACGATATGGCAAATTAAATTCTTGCATTCGAGGCACACTATTCCCATCTTCTGCGTCATGGCCTTCCTTTACACGAGATTCTTCGAATTCGGCATTGACCTGATTTGCAAAAGACAATAAAAGAGTACGGGTAAACTCCACACGGATTGCCTTCTGGGAAGGGTTTCTCTGTTGCCTAGTCATCTGGTTTCCCATATCATGCTCGTACTTCCTCATGAAGCATTGCAACTTCCATCCATTTACAATAGCGCTGTTGAGGCAAGGTACAAATAAAGGCCAGTACCACTTATTTGACCGAACGTTGACCCGATAATTTTGAATACCATTATCATGGAGGTCTACTCCACCCATTCTTAAGTTATTATTTCGTATTGGAGCCGGGCAATCGATTTTTTTTGCATGCTTCCTCCAAAACTTTGCCTTTTTTGTCTTTCTTCGATTTCTGCCAACGCTGAACTTGACTTACTGGCTCCATTCGACCATAGTTCGTGGCAACTGTTACTTCACGATTGTCCTGCCAACGGCATACGAGGATTTGGTTTTTTACGTCTACCACCGCATCAAATTCATCTGTAATCATAAAAGCGGTGAGAGGTACACTTTGGCTAGGTAAATGAACGCTATGCGCAAGGGAAATAAATATAAAAAAAGTTACCTCTAGGCAATTGCTTTCCTGTCTTCAACTTTCCTGAAGCTTCAAGGTTGGGGAAGCGAACTGGTTTACATGTGCCAGTAGCGCACATTCTCTTATCCTTATACACATATAATATCCTCTCTTATCCTCATACACATCAAATGGTGAGATGTGAAGAAATTGTCCATAAAAAGCTCATGGCGTGCGGGGAACTCTATATATTCCATCATAGACAGTACGACGGATGATCTCTGACCTAATTCGGGGTCGTATGTATCAGATGCTCCGCTATACGGCATTGCTTGGAACAGGTAGCCTTCGGAGGAAGCAAGACACCAAATCTTGTAGCCAAATTTGATTGGCTTATTCTGAATGTACCTACATCTTGCAAGAATGTCGACCTAAATATGGCACCATTTGCTCGTCGATGGAAAGTTTTTGTGCAAAAACACCAAATTGAAGATATTTCACGTTCAGCATGTTGAACAATGGATGAACCTACAAGGAAAGATGGAACGATTAACTTTAGTCGAAGAATAATAAATATAAAACAATTTATATTATGGCTACTATACCTTAGCCATTCTGTCGGTTTTATCTAGATTGTTATCATCGCAAAAATGTATAAAGCGCTTTATAAGCTCGAAATGTGGTCGTTTGATTCCCTTTTTGATGATGCTTACACCCAAGGTCGGGTCAGACGAACAATTATCTGTGGTAGATGGCAATGTATTGCAGCCTGTCAACACAAAGAAACCAAGAAAACGCTTCAATTCGTGTATATCTAACTGGAATTCGGTATTGCTTTTAATTTGAGCGTATTTGATCGTAGTCTCAAGAACAAACTGAAGTACTTTGTCATCAAAAAATAATGAAAACAATTGGAAAGCATTATAAGACTTCAACTTTTCATACATATCTTTATGCACCACATTCAGCTGTTCAGGAACGCACAGATATGGCTGGTGTTTCTTTTCAATGCCTTAGACCACTTTTGTTTATAGAGAGACTTCTTTTTGTACTGTAGTTTTGATTTTTTGGCTGGTGGTGCATTTGAAATAGATATTCGCAAGGTGTTATGCTCCAAGAGCGCTCCAACTCGGCCATCATTTCATCGTGATTCAACGGTTTCGTATTATAACGACGAATAAGAGCCGGAGAAGTAGGTATTTTCGACATATTTGATAAAAAATATACAAAAACCGCAGACAAACTATTAATTTTTATAAAAATCACTCATAAAAACACTACAAAACCGTATTATTTGACGGCAAGCTAACCAAAAACGTATGTAAACACCATGACAGCTAACCTCCAAACGTTGCGCGCAGGCATCAACTGATTTCAGAGACATCTAGCGGTCATCTTATGCATAAAATACTTTATTGAAACAGTGTTGCCAATCATTTAATCTTTTGATAACAATATGTGATTCACACTTTTTTTATTTTTTTCCGTTTAATTTTTTTTTTTTCATTTTCAAAATGAGTCTATTTTTAGGGCTTTAGTAAAAAAATTATTAAAAATAGAATTATTAATAAAATTTATTGAATTATGTTAATTATTGAAAGCTAATATACCAATCTATAAATGCTGCATAATAACTTGGTGGGATTTAGCTTTATTCACAGTGAAAATAAATCATACTTTTAATCTATTTTTTTGATGCCTATAGACATCGTCATGGAGGTAATGGGTTAAGGGCAATATTGCAAGACTAGGGTACGGACTTTATAAAGCATTTTTTTCGGCTTTATGGTTCCAAGCAAAGATATTAGAAGAACGAAATATGCTATGTTGGCCGCCGGACCGTAGCCGGACTACTACCTAATTAGGGTATTTTGAACGGTATCGGGACGTGTACGCACAGAAATCTGTTCTATGTATTAGTGCGGATACCTTAGCGATGCCTTAGCGTAAGCGAAAGTGTGCAGTAGTATTGATGAACAAAACCGGCGACACTCGGCAAAACAATTCCACTCAGTACAAACTGCGCATAGCACATCTCGTTCTTCTAATATCTTTGGTTCCAAGCGAGCTGAAAATTTAGTTTGTTATAAGAATCAAGGTCATAAGCGAAATCAGAAACAAAATCAGCAAAAAGTTGCATTTCTGAAAAAATCATCATTCTTATAAGCACTATTGCAAGACTTGGGTTCAGACTTTAAAAGGCATTTTTTTCGGCTCTTTAGTTCCAAGCGAGCTGAAATATTTTTTTTGTTATAAGAATCATGGTCTTAAGCGAAATCATTCACAAAATTAGCAAAAAGTTGCATTTCTGAAAAAATAATCATTCTTATGGGCACTATTGAAGGACTTGGGTTCGGACTTTGGAGGGTGTTTTTTCCGGCTCTTAAGTTCCAAGCGAGCTGAAATATTTTTTTTGTTATAAGAATCATGGTCTTAAGCGAAATCATTCACAAAATTAGCAAAAAGTTGCATTTCTGAAAAAATCATCATTCTTATGGGCACTATTGAAGGACTTGGGTTCGGACTTTGGAGGGTGTTTTTTCCGGCTCTATGGTAACAACCGAACGAAAAATTTGGATTCATGGTAAAAATAATGGTCTCAAGTTAAATCAGTCACAAAATCAGCAAAAAGTTTAATTTCTGAAAAAATCATCATTCTTATGGGCACTATTGAAAGACTTGGGTTCAGACTATGGAGAGTTTATTTTCCGGCTCTATGGCAACAACCGTACGAAAAATTTGAATTCATGGTAAAAATCATGGTCTCAAGTTAAATCAGTCACCAAATCAGCAAAAAGTTGCATTTCTGAAAAAATCATCATTCTTATGGGCACTATTGAAAGACTTGGGTTCGGACGATGGAGGGTGTTTTTTCCGGCTCTATGGTAACAACCGAACGAAAAATTTGGATGCATGGCAAAAATCATGGTCTCATGTTAAATCAATCACCAAATCAGCAAAAAGTTGCATTTCTGAAAATATTATCATTTTATTGGGCACTATTGCAAGACTTGGGTTCGAACTTTAAAAGTCATTTTTTTCGGCTCTATGATTCCAAACGAGCTGATCATTCAGATTCATGGTAAGAATCATGGTCTCAAGCTAAATCACTACAAAATCTGCAAAAAGTTGCATTTCTGGAAAAATCATCATTTTTAAGGGCAATATTGCAAGACTAGGGTTCGGACTTTATTAAGCATTTTTTTCGGCTTTATGGTTCCAAGCGAGCTGAAATTTTAGTTTGTTATAAGAATCAAGGTCATAAGCGAATTCAGAAACAAAATCAGCAAAAAGTTGCATTTCTGAAAAAATCATCATTCTTATAGGCACTATTGCAAGACTTGGGTTCAGACTTTAAAAGGCATTTTTTTCGGCTCTATAGTTCCAAGCGAGCTGAAATATTTTTTTTGTTATAAGAATCATGGTCTTAAGCGAAATCATTCACAAAATTATCAAAAAGTTGCATTTCTGAAAAAATCATCATTCTCATGGGCACTTTTGTAGGACTTGGGTTCGGACTTTGGAGGGTGTTTTTTACAGCTCTATGGTAACAACCGAACGAAAAATTCGGATTCATGGAAAGAATCATGGTCTCAAGCTAAATCAGCCACAAAATCAGGAAAAGTAGCATTTGTGAAAAAATCATCATTTTTATGGGCACTTTTGAGGGACTTGGGTTCGGACTATGGAGGGTGTTGTTTCCGGCTATATGGTGACAACCGAACGAAAATTTGGATTCATTGTAAAAATCATGGTCTTAAGCGAAATCATTCACAAAATTAGCAAAATGTTACTTTTCTGAAAAAATCATCATTCGTATGGGCACTATTGAAAGACTTGGGTTCGGACTTTGGAAGGTGTTTATTCCGGCTCTATGGTAACAACCGAACGAAAAATTCGGATTCATGGTAAGAATCATGGTCTCAAGCTAAATCAGCCACAAAATCAGGAAAAGTAGCATTTGTGAAAAAATCATCATTTTTATGGGCACTTTTGAGGGACTTGGGTTCGGACTATGGAGGGTGTTGTTTCCGGATATATGGTAACAACCGAACGAAAAATTTGGATTCAAGGTATGTCTCATGGTCTCAAGCTATATCAGCCACAAAATCTGCAAAAAGTTGCATTTCTGGAAAAATCATCATTTTTAAGGGCAATATTGCAAGACTAGGGTTCGGACTTTATAAAGCATTTTTTTCGGCTTTATGGTTCCAAGCGAGCTGAAATTTTAGTTTGTTATAAGAATCAAGGTCATAAGCAAACTCAGAAACAAAATCAGCAAAAAGTTGCATTTCTGAAAAAAATCATCATTCTTATAAGCACAATTGCAAGACTTGGGTTCAGACTTTAAAAGGCATTTTTTTCGGCTCTATAGTTCCAAGCGAGCTGAAATATTTTTTTTTGTTATAAGAATCATGGTCTTAAGCGAAATCATTCACAAAATTATCAAAAAGTTGCATTTCTGAAAAAATCATCATTCTCATGGGCACTATTGAAGGACTTGGGTTCGAACTTTAAAAGTCATTTTTTTCGGCTCTATGATTCCAAGCGAGCTGATCATTCAGATTCATGGTAAGAATCATGGTCTCAAGCTTAATCACTACAAAATCTGCAAAAAGTTGCATTTCTGGAAAAATCATCATTTTTAAGGGCAATATTGCAAGACTAGGGTTCGGACTTTATTAAGCATTTTTTTCGGCTTTATGGTTCCAAGCGAGCTGAAATTTTAGTTTGTTATAAGAATCAAGGTCATAAGCGAATTCAGAAACAAAATCAGCAAAAAGTTGCATTTCTGAAAAAATCATCATTCTTATAGGCACTATTGCAAGACTTGGGTTCAGACTTTAAAAGGCATTTTTTTCGGCTCTATAGTTCCAAGCGAGCTGAAATATTTTTTTTGTTATAAGAATCATGGTCTTAAGCGAAATCATTCATAAAATTATCAAAAAGTTGCATTTCTGAAAAAATCATCATTCTCATGGGCACTATTGTAGGACTTGGGTTCGGACTTTGGAGGGTGTTTTTTACAGCTCTATGGTAACAACCGAACGAAAAATTCGGATTCATGGAAAGAATCATGGTCTCAAGCTAAATCAGCCACAAAATCAGGAAAAGTAGCATTTGTGAAAACATCATCATTTTTATGGGCACTTTTGAGGGACTTGGGTTCGGACTATGGAGGGTGTTGTTTCCGGCTATATGGTGACAACCGAACGAAAATTTGGATTCATTGTAAGAATCATAGTCTTAAGCGAAATCATTCACAAAATTAGCAAAATGTTACTTTTCTGAAAAAATCATCATTCGTATGGGCACTATTGAGAGACTTGGGTTCGGACTTTGGAAGGTGTTTATTCCGGCTCTATGGTAACAACCGAACGAAAAATTCGGATTCATGGTAAGAATCATGGTCTCAAGCTAAATCAGCCACAAAATCAGGAAAAGTAGCATTTTCTAGGCTCTATGATTCCAAGCGAGCTGAACATTCAGATTCATGGAAAGAATCATGGTCTCAAGCTAAATAACTACAAAATCTGCAAAATGTTGCATTTCTGGAAAAATCATCATATTTAAGGGCAATATTGCAAGACTAGGGTTCGGACTTTATAAAGCATTTTTTTCGGCTTTATGGTTCCAAGCAAAGATATTAGAAGAACGAGATATGCTATGTTGGCCGCCGGACCGTAGCCGGACTACTACCTAATTAGGGTATTTTGAACGGTATCGGGACGTGTACGCACAGAAATCTGTTCTATGTATTAGTGCGGATACCTTAGCGATGCCTTAGCGTAAGCGAAAGTGTGCAGTAGTATTGATGAACAAAACCGGCGACACTCGGCAAAACAATTCCACTCAGTACAAACTGCGCATAGCACATCTCGTTCTTCTAATATCTTTGGTTCCAAGCGAGCTGAAAATTTAGTTTGTTATAAGAATCAAGGTCATAAGCGAAATCAGAAATAAAATCAGCAAAAAGTGGGATTTCTGAAAAAATTATCATTCTTATAAGCACTATTGCAAGACTTGGGTTCAGACTTTAAAAGGCATTTTTTTCGGCTCTTTAGTTCCAAGCGAGCTGAAATATTTTTTTTTGTTATAAGAATCATGGGCTTAAGCGAAATCATTCACAAAATTAGCAAAAAGTTGCATTTCTCAAAAAATCATCATTCTTATGGGCACTATTGAAGGACTTCGGTTCGGACTTTGGAGGGTGTTTTTTCCGGCTCTTTAGTTCCAAGCGAGCTGAAATATTTTTTTTGTTATAAGAATCATGGTCTTAAGCGAAATCATTCACAAAATTAGCAAAAAGTTGCATTTCTGAAAAAATCATCATTCTTATGGGCACTATTGAAGGACTTGGGTTCGGACTGTGGAGGGTGTTTTTTCAAGCTCTATGGTAGTAATCGATCTGAAATTTTCGATTTCTTATAAGAATATTGGCCTTAAGACAAATCATTCACAAAATAAGCATAAAGTTGCATTTCTGAAAAAATCATCAATCTTATGGGCACTATTGAAGGACTTGGGTTCGGACTTTGAATGGTGTTATTTCCGGCTCTATGGTACCATCCGTACTGAAAATTCGGATTCCTCGTAAGAATCATGGTCTTAAGCTTAATCAGTCAGAAAATCAGCAAAAAGGTGCATTTCTGAAAAAATCCTCATTCTTATGGGCACTATTGAAGGACTTGGCTTCGGACTATGGAGTGTGCTTTTTCCGGCTCTTAGGTAACAACCAAACGAAAAATTTGGATTCATGGTCTCAAGCTAAATCAGTCACAAAATCAGCAAAAAGGTGCATATCTGAAAAAATCATCATTCTTATTGGCACTATTGAAGGACTTGGGTTCGGACGATGGAGGGGGTTTTTTCCGGCTCTATGGTAACAACCGTACGAAAAATTTGGATTCATGTTAAAAATAATGGTCTCAAGTTAAAACAGTCACAAAATCAGCAAAAAGTTTCATTTCTGAAAAAATCATTATTCTTATGGGCACTATTGAAGGACTTGGGTTCGGACTTTGGAGGGTATTTTTTCCGGCTCTATGGTACTAACTGAATGAAAAATTCCGATTTATGATAAGAATCATGGACTTAAGCGAAATCATTCACAAAATAAGCAAAAAGTTGCATTTCTGAAAAAATCATCATTTTTATTAGCACTATTGAAGGACTTGGGTTCGGAATATGGAGTGTTCTTTTTCCGGCTCTATGGTAACAACCGAACGAAAAATTTGGATTCATGGTAAGAATCATGGTCTCAAGCTAAATCAGTCACAAAATCAGCAAGAAGGTGCATATCTGAAAAAAATATCATTCTTATGGGCACTATTGAAGGACTTGGGTTCGGACTTTGGAAGGTGTTTATTCCGGCTCTATGGTAACAACCGAACGAAAAATTCGGATTCATGGTAAGAATCATGGTCTCAAGCTAAATCAGCCACAAAATCAGGAAAAGTAGCATTTGTGAAAAAATCATCATTTTTATGGGCACTTTTGAGGGACTTGGGTTCGGACTATGGAGGGTGTTGTTTCCGGATATATGGTAACAACCGCACGAAAAATTTGGATTCAAGGTATGTCTCATGGTCTCAAGCTATATCAGCCACAAAATCTGCAAAAAGTTGCATTTCTGGAAAAATCATCATTTTTAAGGGCAATATTGCAAGACTAGGGTTCGGACTTTATAAAGCATTTTTTTCGGCTTTATGGTTCCAAGCGAGCTGAAATTTTAGTTTGTTATAAGAATCAAGGTCATAAGCAAACTCAGAAACAAAATCAGCAAAAAGTTGCATTTCTGAAAAAAATCATCATTCTTATAAGCACAATTGCAAGACTTGGGTTCAGACTTTAAAAGGCATTTTTTTCGGCTCTATAGTTCCAAGCGAGCTGAAATATTTTTTTTGTTATAAGAATCATGGTCTTAAGCGAAATCATTCACAAAATTAGCAAAAAGTTGCATTTCTGAAAAAATCATCATTCTTATGGGCACTATTGAAGGACTTGGGTTCGGACGATGGAGGGGGTTTTTTCCGGCTCTATGGTAACAACCGTACGAAAAATTTGGATTCATGTTAAAAATAATGGTCTCAAGTTAAAACAGTCACAAAATCAGCAAAAAGTTTCATTTCTGAAAAAATCATCATTCTTATGGGCACTATTGAAGGACTTGGGTTCGGACGATGGAGAGTGTTTTTTCCGGCTCTATGGTAACAACCGAACGAAAAATTTGGATTCATGGTAAAAATCATGGTCTCATGTTAAATCAATCACCAAATCAGCAAAAAGTTGCATTTCTGAAAATATTATCATTTTATTGGGCACTATTGCAAGACTTGGGTTCGAACTTTAAAAGTCATTTTTTCGGCTCTATGATTCCAAGCGAGCTGAACATTCAGATTCATGGAAAGAATCATGGTCTCAAGCTAAATAACTACAAAATCTGCAAAATGTTGCATTTCTGGAAAAATCATCATATTTAAGGGCAATATTGCAAGACTAGGGTTCGGACTTTATAAAGCATTTTTTTCGGCTTTATGGTTCCAAGCAAAGATATTAGAAGAACGAGATATGCTATGTTGGCCGCCGGACCGTAGCCGGACTACTACCTAATTAGGGTATTTTGAACGGTATCGGGACGTGTACGCACAGAAATCTGTTCTATGTATTAGTGCGGATACCTTAGCGATGCCTTAGCGTAAGCGAAAGTGTGCAGTAGTATTGATGAACAAAACCGGCGACACTCGGCAAAACAATTCCACTCAGTACAAACTGCGCATAGCACATCTCGTTCTTCTAATATCTTTGGTTCCAAGCGAGCTGAAAATTTAGTTTGTTATAAGAATCAAGGTCATAAGCGAAATCAGAAATAAAATCAGCAAAAAGTGGGATTTCTGAAAAAATCATCATTCTTATAAGCACTATTGAAAGACTTGGGTTCAGACTTTAAAAGGCATTTTTTTCGGCTCTTTAGTTCCAAGCGAGCTGAAATATTTTTTTTTGTTATAAGAATCATGGTCTTAAGCGAAATCATTCACAAAATTAGCAAAAAGTTGCATTTCTCAAAAAATCATCATTCTTATGGGCACTATTGAAGGACTTCGGTTCGGACTTTGGAGGGTGTTTTTTCCGGCTCTTTAGTTCCAAGCGAGCTGAAATATTTTTTTTGTTATAAGAATCATGGTCTTAAGCGAAATCATTCACATAATTAGCAAAAAGTTGCATTTCTGAAAAAATCATCATTCTTATGGGCACTATTGAAGGACTTGGGTTCGGACTGTGGAGGGTGTTTTTTCAAGCTCTATGGTAGTAATCGATCTGAAATTTTCGATTTCTTATAAGAATATTGGCCTTAAGACAAATCATTCACAAAATAAGCATAAAGTTGCATTTCTGAAAAAATCATCAATCTTATGGGCACTATTGAAGGACTTGGGTTCGGACTTTGAATGGTGTTATTTCCGGCTCTATGGTACCATCCGTACTGAAAATTCGGATTCCTCGTAAGAATCATGGTCTTAAGCTTAATCAGTCAGAAAATCAGCAAAGAGGTGCATTTCTGAAAAAATCCTCATTCTTATGGGCACTATTGAAGGACTTGGCTTCGGACTATGGAGTGTGCTTTTTCCGGCTCTTAGGTAACAACCAAACGAAAAATTTGGATTCATGGTCTCAAGCTAAATCAGTCACAAAATCAGCAAAAAGGTGCATATCTGAAAAAATCATCATTCTTATTGGCACTATTGAAGGACTTGGGTTCGGACGATGGAGGGGGTTTTTTCCGGCTCTATGGTAACAACCGTACGAAAAATTTGGATTCATGTTAAAAATAATGGTCTCAAGTTAAAACAGTCACAAAATCAGCAAAAAGTTTCATTTCTGAAAAAATCATTATTCTTATGGGCACTATTGAAGGACTTGGGTTCGGACTTTGGAGGGTATTTTTTCCGGCTCTATGGTACTAACTGAATGAAAAATTCCGATTTATGATAAGAATCATGGACTTAAGCGAAATCATTCACAAAATAAGCAAAAAGTTGCATTTCTGAAAAAATCATCATTTTTATTAGCACTATTGAAGGATTTGGGTTCGGAATATGGAGTGTTCTTTTTCCGGCTCTATGGTAACAACCGAACGAAAAATTTGGATTCATGGTAAGAATCATGGTCTCAAGCTAAATCAGTCACAAAATCAGCAAGAAGGTGCATATCTGAAAAAAATATCATTCTTATGGGCACTATTGAAGGACTTGGGTTCGGACTATGGAGTGTGCTTTTTCCGGCTCTATGGTAACAACCGAACAAAAAATTTGGATTCATGGTAAGAATCATGGTCTCAAGCTAAATCAGTCACAAAATCAGCAAAAAGGTGCATATCTGAAAAAATCCTCATTCTTATGGGCACTATTGAAGGACTTGGCTTCGGACTATGGAGTGTGCTTTTTCCGGCTCTTAGGTAACAACCAAACGAAAAATTTGGATTCATGGTCTCAAGCTAAATCAGTCACAAAATCAGCAAAAAGTTGCATATCTGAAAAAATCATCATTCTTATGGGCACTATTGCAAGACTTGGGTTCGGACTTTAAAGGGCATTTTTTTCAACACTATAGTTCCAAGCGAGCAGAAATATTTTGTTTGATATCAGAGTCATGGTCTTAAGCGAAATCATTCACAAAATGTTGCATTTCTGAAAAAATCATTATTCTTATGGGCACTATTGAAGGACTTGGGTTCGGACTTTGGAGGGTATTTTTTCCGGCTCTATGGTACTAACGGAATGAAAAATTCCTATTTATGATAAGAATCATGGACTTAAGCGAAATCATTCACAAAATAAGCAAAAAGTTGCATTTCTGAAAAAATCATCATTTTTATTGGCACTATTGAAGGACTTGGGTTCGGACTATGGAGGGTGTTTTTTCCGGCTCTATGTAAACAACCGAAAAAAAAAATTGGATTCATGGTAAGAATCATGGTCTCAAGCCTAATCAGCCACAAAATCAGCAAAAAGTTGCATTTCTGAAAAAATCATCATTTTTATGGGCACTATTGAAGGACTTGGGTTCGGACTATGGAGTGTTCTTTTTCCGACACTATGGAAACAACCGAACGAAAAATTTGGATTCATGGTAAGAATCATGGTCTCAAGCTTAATCAGTCAGAAAATCAGCAAAAAGTTGCATTTCTGAAAAAATCATCATTTTTATTGGCACTATTGAAGGACTTGGGTTCGGACTATGGGGGGTGTTTTTTCCGGCTCTATGTTAACAACCGAAAAAAAAATTCGGATTCATGGTAAGAATCATAGTCTAAAGCTTAATCAGTCACAAAATCAGCAAAAAGGTGCATATCTGAAAAAATCATCATTCTTATGGGCACTATTGCAAGACTTGGGTTCGGACTTTATAGGGCATTTTTTTCAACACTATAGTTCCAAGCGAGCAGAAATATTTTGTTTGAAATCAGAATCATGGTCTTAAGCGAAATCATTCACAAAATGTTGCATTTCTGAAAAAATCATTATTCTTATGGGCACTATTGAAGGACTTGGGTTCGGACTTTGGAGGGTATTTTTTCCGGCTCTATGGTACTAACGGAATGAAAAATTCCTATTTATGATAAGAATCATGGACTTAAGCGAAATCATTCACAAAATAAGCAAAAAGTTGCATTTCTGAAAAAATCATCATTTTTATTGGCACTATTGAAGGACTTGGGTTCGGACTATGGAGGGTGTTTTTTCCGGCTCTATGTAAAACACCGAAAAAAAAAATTGGATTCATGGTAAGAATCATGGTCTCAAGCCTAATCAGCCACAAAATCAGCAAAAAGTTGCATTTCTGAAAAAATCATCATTTTTATGGGCACTATTGAAGGACTTGGGTTCGGACTATGGAGTGTTCTTTTTCCGACAGTATGGTAACAACCGAACGAAAAATTTGGATTCATGGTAAGAATCATGGTCTCAAGCTTAATCAGTCAGAAAATCAGCAAAAAGTTGCATTTCTGAAAAAATCATCATTTTTATTGGCACTATTGAAGGACTTGGGTTCGGACTATGGGGGGTGTTTTTTCCGGCTCTATGTTAACAACCGAAAAAAAAATTCGGATTCATGGTAAGAATCATAGTCTCAAGCTTAATCAGTCACAAAATCAGCAAAAAGGTGCATATCTGAAAAAATCATCATTCTTATGGGCACTATTGCAAGACTTGGGTTCGGACTTTATAGGGCATTTTTTTCAACACTATAGTTCCAAGCGAGCAGAAATATTTTGTTTGAAATCAGAATCATGGTCTTAAGCGAAATCATTCACAAAATTAGCAAAATGTTGCATTTCTGAAAAAATCATCATTCTTATGGGAACTAATGAAGGACTTGGGTTCGGACTTTGGAGGGTATTTTTTCTGGCTTTATGGTAAACACCGAAAGAAAAAATCGGATTCATGGTAAGAATCATGGTCTCAAGCTAAATCAGTCACAAAATCAGCAAAACGGTGCATATCTGAAAAAATCATCATTTTTATTGGCACTATTGAAGGACTTGGGTTCGGACTATGGAGTGTTCTTTTTCCGGCTCTATGGTAACAACCGAACGAAAAATTTGGATTCATGGTAAGAATCATGGTCTCAAGCTTAATCAGTCACAAAATCAGCAAAAAGGTGCATTTCTGAAAAAATCATCAATCTTATGGGCACTATTGAAGGACTTGGGTTCGGACTTTGAATGGTGTTATTTCCGGCTCTATGGTACCATCCGTACTGAAAATTCGGATTCCTCGTAAGAATCATGGTCTTAAGCTTAATCAGTCAGAAAATCAGCAAAGTGGTGCATTTCTGAAAAAATCCTCATTCTTATGGGCACTATTGAAGGACTTGGCTTCGGACTATGGAGTGTGCTTTTTCCGGCTCTTAGGTAACAACCAAACGAAAAATTTGGATTCATGGTCTCAAGCTAAATCAGTCACAAAATCAGCAAAAAGGTGCATATCTGAAAAAATCATCATTCTTATTGGCACTATTGAAGGACTTGGGTTCGGACGATGGAGGGGGTTTTTTCCGGCTCTATGGTAACAACCGTACGAAAAATTTGGATTCATGTTAAAAATAATGGTCTCAAGTTAAAACAGTCACAAAATCAGCAAAAAGTTTCATTTCTGAAAAAATCATTATTCTTATGGGCCCTATTGAAGGACTTGGGTTCGGACTTTGGAGGGTATTTTTTCCGGCTCTATGGTACTAACTGAATGAAAAATTCCGATTTATGATAAGAATCATGGACTTAAGCGAAATCATTCACAAAATAAGCAAAAAGTTGCATTTCTGAAAAAATCATCATTTTTATTAGCACTATTGAAGGATTTGGGTTCGGAATATGGAGTGTTCTTTTTCCGGCTCTATGGTAACAACCGAACGAAAAATTTGGATTCATGGTAAGAATCATGGTCTCAAGCTAAATCAGTCACAAAATCAGCAAGAAGGTGCATATCTGAAAAAAATATCATTCTTATGGGCACTATTGAAGGACTTTGGTTCGGACTATGGAGTGTGCTTTTTCCGGCTCTATGGTAACAACCGAACAAAAAATTTGGATTCATGGTAAGAATCATGGTCTCAAGCTAAATCAGTCACAAAATCAGCAAAAAGGTGCATATCTGAAAAAATCCTCATTCTTATGGGCACTATTGAAGGACTTGGCTTCGGACTATGGAGTGTGCTTTTTCCGGCTCTTAGGTAACAACCAAACGAAAAATTTGGATTCATGGTCTCAAGCTAAATCAGTCACAAAATCAGCAAAAAGTTGCATATCTGAAAAAATCATCATTCTTATGGGCACTATTGCAAGACTTGGGGTCGGACTTTAAAGGGCATTTTTTTCAACACTATAGTTCCAAGCGAGCAGAAATATTTTGTTTGATATCAGAGTCATGGTCTTAAGCGAAATCATTCACAAAATGTTGCATTTCTGAAAAAATCATTATTCTTATGGGCACTATTGAAGGACTTGGGTTCGGACTTTGGAGGGTATTTTTTCCGGCTCTATGGTACTAACGGAATGAAAAATTCCTATTTATGATAAGAATCATGGACTTAAGCGAAATCATTCACAAAATAAGCAAAAAGTTGCATTTCTGAAAAAATCATCATTTTTATGGGCACTATTGAAGGACTTGGGTTCGGACAATGGAGTGTTCTTTTTCCGACACTATGGTAACAACCGAACGAAAAATTTGGATTCATGGTAAGAATCATGGTCTCAAGCTTAATCAGTCAGAAAATCAGCAAAAAGTTGCATTTCTGAAAAAATCATCATTTTTATTGGCACTATTGAAGGACTTGGGTTCGGACTATGGGGGGTGTTTTTTCCGGCTCTATGTTAACAACCGAAAAAAAAATTCGGATTCATGGTAAGAATCATAGTCTCAAGCTTAATCAGTCACAAAATCAGCAAAAAGGTGCATATCTGAAAAAATCATCATTCTTATGGGCACTATTGCAAGACTTGGGTTCGGACTTTATAGGGCATTTTTTTCAACACTATAGTTCCAAGCGAGCAGAAATATTTTGTTTGAAATCAGAATCATGGTCTTAAGCGAAATCATTCACAAAATTAGCAAAATGTTGCATTTCTGAAAAAATCATCATTCTTATGGGAACTAATGAAGGACTTGGGTTCGGACTTTGGAGGGTATTTTTTCTGGCTTTATGGTAAACACCGAAAGAAAAAATCGGATTCATGGTAAGAATCATGGTCTCAAGCTAAATCAGTCACAAAATCAGCAAAACGGTGGATATCTGAAAAAATCATCATTTTTATTGGCACTATTGAAGGACTTGGGTTCGGACTATGGAGTGTTCTTTTTCCGGCTCTATGGTAACAACCGAACGAAAAATTTGGATTCATGGTAAGAATCATGGTCTCAAGCTTAATCAGTCACAAAATCAGCAAAAAGGTGCATATCTGAAAAAATCATCATTCTTATGGGCACTATTGAAGGACTTGGCTTCGGACTATGGAGTGTGCTTTTCCGGCTCTTAGGTAACAACCAAACGAAAAATTTGGATTCATGGTCTCAAGCTAAATCAGTCACAAAATCAGCAAAAAGTTGCATATCTGAAAAAATCATCATTCTTATGGGCACTATTGCAAGACTTGGGTTCGGACATTATAGGGCATTTTTTTCAACACTATAGTTCCAAGCGAGCAGAAATATTTTGTTTGATATCAGAGTCATGGTCCTAAGCGAAATCATTCACAAAATTAGCAAAATGTTGCATTTCTGAAAAAATCATTATTCTTATGGGCACTATTGAAGGACTTGGGTTCGGACTTTGGAGGGTATTTTTTCCGGTTCTATGGTACTAACTGAATGAAAAATTCCGATTTATGATAAGAATCATGGACAAAAGCGAAATCATTCACAAAATAAGCAAAAAGTTGCATTTCTGAAAAAATCATAATTTTTATTGGCACTATTGAAGGACTTGGGTTCGGACTATGGAGGGTGTTTTTTCCGGCTCTATGTTAACAACCGAAAAAAAAATTCGGATTCATGGTAAGAATCATGGTCTCAAGCCTAATCAGCCAAAAAATCAGCAAAAAGTTGCATTTCTGAAAAAATCATCATTTTTATGGGCACTATTGAAGGACTTGGGTTCGGACTATGGAGTGTTCTTTTTCCGGCTCTATGGTAACAACCGAACGAAAAATTTGGATTCATAGTAAGAATCATGGTCTCAAGCTTAATCAGTCAAAAAATCAGCAAAAAGTTGCATTTCTGAAAAAATCATCATTTTTATTGGCACTATTGAAGGACTTGGGTTCGGACTATGGAGGGTGTTTTTTCCGGCTCTATGTTAACAACCGAAAAAAAAATTCGGATTCATGGTAAGAATCATGGTCTCAAGCTTAATCAGTCACAAAATCAGCAAAAAGGTGCATATCTGAAAAAAATCATCATTCTTATAAGCACAATTGCAAGACTTGGGTTCAGACTTTAAAAGGTATTTTTTTCGGCTCTATAGTTCCAAGCGAGCTGAAATATTTTTTTTGTTATAAGAATCATGGTCTTAAGCGAAATCATTCACAAAATTAGCAAAAAGTTGCATTTCTGAAAAAATCATCATTCTTATGGGCACTATTGAAGGACTTGGGTTCGGACGATGGAGGGGGTTTTTTCCGGCTCTATGGTAACAACCGTACGAAAAATTTGGATTCATGTTAAAAATAATGGTCTCAAGTTAAAACAGTCACAAAATCAGCAAAAAGTTGCATTTCTGAAAATATTATCATTTTATTGGGCACTATTGCAAGACTTGGGTTCGAACTTTAAAAGTCATTTTTTTCGGCTCTATGATTCCAAGCGAGCTGAACATTCAGATTTATGGAAAGAATCATGGTCTCAAGCTAAATAACTACAAAATCTGCAAAATGTTGCATTTCTGGAAAAATCATCATATTTAAGGGCAATATTGCAAGACTAGGGTTCGGACTTTATAAAGCATTTTTTTCGGCTTTATGGTTCCAAGCAAAGATATTAGAAGAACGAGATATGCTATGTTGGCCGCCGGACCGTAGCCGGACTACTACTTAATTAGGGTATTTTGAACGGTATCGGGACGTGTACGCACAGAAATCTGTTCTATGTATTAGTGCGGATACCTTAGCGATGCCTTAGCGTAAGCGAAAGTGTGCAGTAGTATTGATGAACAAAACCGGCGACACTCGGCAAAACAATTCCACTCAGTACAAACTGCGCATAGCACATCTCGTTCTTCTAATATCTTTGGTTCCAAGCGAGCTGAAAATTTAGTTTGTTATAAGAATCAAGGTCATAAGCGAAATCAGAAATAAAATCAGCAAAAAGTGGGATTTCTGAAAAAATCATCATTCTTATAAGCACTATTGCAAGACTTGGGTTCAGACTTTAAAAGGCATTTTTTTCGGCTCTTTAGTTCCAAGCGAGCTGAAATATTTTTTTTTGTTATAAGAATCATGGTCTTAAGCGAAATCATTCACAAAATTAGCAAAAAGTTGCATTTCTCAAAAAATCATCATTCTTATGGGCACTATTGAAGGACTTCGGTTCGGACTTTGGAGGGTGTTTTTTCCGGCTCTTTAGTTCCAAGCGAGCTGAAATATTTTTTTTGTTATAAGAATCATGGTCTTAAGCGAAATCATTCACAAAATTAGCAAAAAGTTGCACTTCTGAAAAAATCATCATTCTTATGGGCACTATTGAAGGACTTGGGTTCGGACTGTGGAGGGTGTTTTTTCAAGCTCTATGGTAGTAATCGATCTGAAATTTTCGATTTCTTATAAGAATATTGGCCTTAAGACAAATCATTCACAAAATAAGCATAAAGTTGCATTTCTGAAAAAATCATCAATCTTATGGGCACTATTGAAGGACTTGGGTTCGGACTTTGAATGGTGTTATTTCCGGCTCTATGGTACCATCCGTACTGAAAATTCGGATTCCTCGTAAGAATCATGGTCTTAAGCTTAATCAGTCAGAAAATCAGCAAAAAGGTGCATTTCTGAAAAAATCCTCATTCTTATGGGCACTATTGAAGGACTTGGCTTCGGACTATGGAGTGTGCTTTTTCCGGCTCTTAGGTAACAACCAAACGAAAAATTTGGATTCATGGTCTCAAGCTAAATCAGTCACAAAATCAGCAAAAAGGTGCATATCTGAAAAAATCATCATTCTTATTGGCACTATTGAAGGACTTGGGTTCGGACGATGGAGGGGGTTTTTTCCGGCTCTATGGTAACAACCGTACGAAAAATTTGGATTCATGTTAAAAATAATGGTCTCAAGTTAAAACAGTCACAAAATCAGCAAAAAGTTTCATTTCTGAAAAAATCATTATTCTTATGGGCACTATTGAAGGACTTGGGTTCGGACTTTGGAGGGTATTTTTTCCGGCTCTATGGTACTAACTGAATGAAAAATTCCGATTTATGATAAGAATCATGGACTTAAGCGAAATCATTCACAAAATAAGCAAAAAGTTGCATTTCTGAAAAAATCATCATTTTTATTAGCACTATTGAAGGATTTGGGTTCGGAATATGGAGTGTTCTTTTTCCGGCTCTATGGTAACAACCGAACGAAAAATTTGGATTCATGGTAAGAATCATGGTCTCAAGCTAAATCAGTCACAAAATCAGCAAGAAGGTGCATATCTGAAAAAAATATCATTCTTATGGGCACTATTGAAGGACTTGGGTTCGGACGATGGAGTGTGCTTTTTCCGGCTCTATGGTAACAACCGAACGAAAAATTTGGATTCATGGTAAGAATCATGGTCTCAAGCTAAATCAGTCACAAAATCAGCAAAAAGGTGCATATCTGAAAAAATCCTCATTCTTATGGGCACTATTGAAGGACTTGGCTTCGGACTATGGAGTGTGCTTTTTCCGGCTCTTAGGTAACAACCAAACGAAAAATTTGGATTCATGGTCTCAAGCTAAATCAGTCACAAAATCAGCAAAAAGGTGCATATCTGAAAAAATCCTCATTCTTATGGGCACTATTGAAGGACTTGGCTTCGGACTATGGAGTGTGCTTTTTCCGGCTCTTAGGTAACAACCAAACGAAAAATTTGGATTCATGGTCTCAAGCTAAATCAGTCACAAAATCAGCAAAAAGTTGCATATCTGAAAAAATCATCATTCTTATGGGCACTATTGCAAGACTTGGGTTCGGACTTTAAAGGGCATTTTTTTCAACACTATAGTTCCAAGCGAGCAGAAATATTTTGTTTGATATCAGAGTCATGGTCTTAAGCGAAATCATTCACAAAATGTTGCATTTCTGAAAAAATCATTATTCTTATGGGCACTATTGAAGGACTTGGGTTCGGACTTTGGAGGGTATTTTTTCCGGCTCTATGGTACTAACTGAATGAAAAATTCCTATTTATGATAAGAATCATGGATTTAAGCGAAATCATTCACAAAATAAGCAAAAAGTTGCATTTCTGAAAAAATCATCATTTTTATTGGCACTATTGAAGGACTTGGGTTCGGACTATGGAGGGTGTTTTTTCCGGCTCTATGTAAACAACCGAAAAAAAAAATTGGATTCATGGTAAGAATCATGGTCTCAAGCCTAATCAGCCACAAAATCAGCAAAAAGTTGCATTTCTGAAAAAATCATCATTTTTATGGGCACTATTGAAGGACTTGGGTTCGGACTATGGAGTGTTCTTTTTCCGACACTATGGTAACAACCGAACGAAAAATTTGGATTCATGGTGAGAATCATGGTCTCAAGCTTAATCAGTCAGAAAATCAGCAAAAAGTTGCATTTCTGAAAAAATCATCATTTTTATTGGCACTATTGAAGGACTTGGGTTCGGACTATGGGGGGTGTTTTTTCCGGCTCTATGTTAACAACCGAAAAAAAAATTCGGATTCATGGTAAGAATCATAGTCTCAAGCTTAATCAGTCACAAAATCAGCAAAAAGGTGCATATCTGAAAAAATCATCATTCTTATGGGCACTATTGCAAGACTTGGGTTCGGACTTTATAGGGCATTTTTTTCAACACTATAGTTCCAAGCGAGCAGAAATATTTTGTTTGAAATCAGAATCATGGTCTTAAGCGAAATCATTCACAAAATTAGCAAAATGTTGCATTCCTGAAAAAATCATCATTCTTATGGGAACTAATGAAGGACTTGGGTTCGGACTTTGGAGGGTATTTTTTCTGGCTTTATGGTAAACACCGAAAGTAAAAATCGGATTCATGGTAAGAATCATGGTCTCAAGCTAAATCAGTCACAAAATCAGCAAAACGGTGCATATCTGAAAAAATCATCATTTTTATTGGCACTATTGAAGGACTTGGGTTCGGACTATGGAGTGTTCTTTTTCCGGCTCTATGGTAACAACCGAACGAAAAATTTGGATTCATGGTAAGAATCATGGTCTCAAGCTTAATCAGTCACAAAATCAGCAAAAAGGTGCATATCTGAAAAAATCATCATTCTTATGGGCACAATTGAAGGACTTGGCTTCGGACTATGGAGTGTGCTTTTTCCGGCTCTTAGGTAACAACCAAACGAAAAATTTGGATTCATGGTCTCAAGCTAAATCAGTCACAAAATCAGCAAAAAGTTGCATATCTGAAAAAATCATCATTCTTATGGGCACTATTGCAAGACTTGGGTTCGGACATTATAGGGCATTTTTTTCAACACTATAGTTCCAAGCGACCAGAAATATTTTGTTTGATATCAGAGTCATGGTCTTAAGCGAAATCATTCACAAAATTAGCAAAATGTTGCATTTCTGAAAAAATCATTATTCTTATGGGCACTATTGAAGGACTTGGGTTCGGACTTTGGAGGGTATTTTTTCCGGCTCTATGGTACTAACTGAATGAAAAATTCCGATTTATGATAAGAATCATGGACTTAAGCGACATCATTCACAAAATAAGCAAAAAGTTGCATTTCTGAAAAAATCATCATTTTTATGGGCACTATTGAAGGACTTGGGTTCGGACTATGGAGTGTTCTTTTTCCGGCTCTATGGTAACAACCGAACGAAAAATTTGGATTTATGGTAAGAATCATGGTCTCAAGCTTAATCAGTCACAAAATCAGCAAAAAGTTGCATTTCTGAAAAAATCATCATTTTTATTGGCACTATTGAAGGACTTGGGTTCGGACTATGGAGGGTGTTTTTTCCGGCTCTATGTTAACAACCGAAAAAAAAATTCGTATTCATGGTAAGAATCATGGTCTCAAGCTTAATCAGTCACAAAATCAGCAAAAAGGTGCATATCTGAAAAAAATCATCATTTTTATGGGAACTATTGAAGGACTTGGGTTCGGACTTTGGAGGGTATTTTTTCCGGCTCTATGATACTAACTGAATGAAAAATTCCGATTTATGATAAGAATCATGGTCTCAAGCTAAATAAGTCACAAAATCAGCAAAAAGGTGTATATCTGAAAAAAATATCAATCTTATGGGCACTATTGAAGGACTTGGGTTCGGACTATGGAGTGTGCTTTTTCCGGCTCTATGGTAACAACCGAAAAAAAAATTTGGATTCATGGTAAGAATCATGGTCTCAAGCTAAATCAGTCACAAAATCAGCAAAAAGGTGCATATCTGAAAAAATCCTCATTCTTATGGGCACTATTGAAGGACTTGGCTTCGGACTATGGAGTGTGCTTTTTCCGGCTCTTAGGTAACAACCAAACGAAAAATTTGGATTCATGGTCTCAAGCTAAATCAGTCACAAAATCAGCAAAAAGGTGCATATCTGAAAAAATCCTCATTCTTATGGGCACTATTGAAGGACTTGGCTTCGGACTATGGAGTGTGCTTTTTCCGGCTCTTAGGTAACAACCAAACGAAAAATTTGGATTCATGGTCTCAAGCTAAATCAGTCACAAAATCAGCAAAAAGTTGCATATCTGAAAAAATCATCATTCTTATGGGCACTATTGCAAGACTTGGGTTCGGACTTTAAAGGGCATTTTTTTCAACACTATAGTTCCAAGCGAGCAGAAATATTTTGTTTGATATCAGAGTCATGGTCTTAAGCGAAATCATTCACAAAATGTTGCATTTCTGAAAAAATCATTATTCTTATGGGCACTATTGAAGGACTTGGGTTCGGACTTTGGAGGGTATTTTTTCCGGCTCTATGGTACTAACTGAATGAAAAATTCCTATTTATGATAAGAATCATGGATTTAAGCGAAATCATTCACAAAATAAGCAAAAAGTTGCATTTCTGAAAAAATCATCATTTTTATTGGCACTATTGAAGGACTTGGGTTCGGACTATGGAGGGTGTTTTTTCCGGCTCTATGTAAACAACCGAAAAAAAAAATTGGATTCATGGTAAGAATCATGGTCTCAAGCCTAATCAGCCACAAAATCAGCAAAAAGTTGCATTTCTGAAAAAATCATCATTTTTATGGGCACTATTGAAGGACTTGGGTTCGGACTATGGAGTGTTCTTTTTCCGACACTATGGTAACAACCGAACGAAAAATTTGGATTCATGGTGAGAATCATGGTCTCAAGCTTAATCAGTCAGAAAATCAGCAAAAAGTTGCATTTCTGAAAAAATCATCATTTTTATTGGCACTATTGAAGGACTTGGGTTCGGACTATGGGGGGTGTTTTTTCCGGCTCTATGTTAACAACCGAAAAAAAAATTCGGATTCATGGTAAGAATCATAGTCTCAAGCTTAATCAGTCACAAAATCAGCAAAAAGGTGCATATCTGAAAAAATCATCATTCTTATGGGCACTATTGCAAGACTTGGGTTCGGACTTTATAGGGCATTTTTTTCAACACTATAGTTCCAAGCGAGCAGAAATATTTTGTTTGAAATCAGAATCATGGTCTTAAGCGAAATCATTCACAAAATTAGCAAAATGTTGCATTCCTGAAAAAATCATCATTCTTATGGGAACTAATGAAGGACTTGGGTTCGGACTTTGGAGGGTATTTTTTCTGGCTTTATGGTAAACACCGAAAGTAAAAATCGGATTCATGGTAAGAATCATGGTCTCAAGCTAAATCAGTCACAAAATCAGCAAAACGGTGCATATCTGAAAAAATCATCATTTTTATTGGCACTATTGAAGGACTTGGGTTCGGACTATGGAGTGTTCTTTTTCCGGCTCTATGGTAACAACCGAACGAAAAATTTGGATTCATGGTAAGAATCATGGTCTCAAGCTTAATCAGTCACAAAATCAGCAAAAAGGTGCATATCTGAAAAAATCATCATTCTTATGGGCACAATTGAAGGACTTGGCTTCGGACTATGGAGTGTGCTTTTTCCGGCTCTTAGGTAACAACCAAACGAAAAATTTGGATTCATGGTCTCAAGCTAAATCAGTCACAAAATCAGCAAAAAGTTGCATATCTGAAAAAATCATCATTCTTATGGGCACTATTGCAAGACTTGGGTTCGGACATTATAGGGCATTTTTTTCAACACTATAGTTCCAAGCGACCAGAAATATTTTGTTTGATATCAGAGTCATGGTCTTAAGCGAAATCATTCACAAAATTAGCAAAATGTTGCATTTCTGAAAAAATCATTATTCTTATGGGCACTATTGAAGGACTTGGGTTCGGACTTTGGAGGGTATTTTTTCCGGCTCTATGGTACTAACTGAATGAAAAATTCCGATTTATGATAAGAATCATGGACTTAAGCGACATCATTCACAAAATAAGCAAAAAGTTGCATTTCTGAAAAAATCATCATTTTTATGGGCACTATTGAAGGACTTGGGTTCGGACTATGGAGTGTTCTTTTTCCGGCTCTATGGTAACAACCGAACGAAAAATTTGGATTTATGGTAAGAATCATGGTCTCAAGCTTAATCAGTCACAAAATCAGCAAAAAGTTGCATTTCTGAAAAAATCATCATTTTTATTGGCACTATTGAAGGACTTGGGTTCGGACTATGGAGGGTGTTTTTTCCGGCTCTATGTTAACAACCGAAAAAAAAATTCGTATTCATGGTAAGAATCATGGTCTCAAGCTTAATCAGTCACAAAATCAGCAAAAAGGTGCATATCTGAAAAAAATCATCATTTTTATGGGAACTATTGAAGGACTTGGGTTCGGACTTTGGAGGGTATTTTTTCCGGCTCTATGATACTAACTGAATGAAAAATTCCGATTTATGATAAGAATCATGGTCTCAAGCTAAATAAGTCACAAAATCAGCAAAAAGGTGTATATCTGAAAAAAATATCAATCTTATGGGCACTATTGAAGGACTTGGGTTCGGACTATGGAGTGTGCTTTTTCCGGCTCTATGGTAACAACCGAAAAAAAAATTTGGATTCATGGTAAGAATCATGGTCTCAAGCTAAATCAGTCACAAAATCAGCAAAAAGGTGCATATCTGAAAAAATCCTCATTCTTATGGGCACTATTGAAGGACTTGGCTTCGGACTATGGAGTGTGCTTTTTCCGGCTCTTAGGTAACAACCAAACGAAAAATTTGGATTCATGGTCTCAAGCTAAATCAGTCACAAAATCAGCAAAAAGGTGCATATCTGAAAAAATCATCATTCTTATGGGCACTATTGCAAGACTTGGGTTCGGACATTATAGGGCATTTTTTTCAACACTATAGTTCCAAGCGAGCAGAAATATTTTGTTTGATATCAGAGTCATGGTCTTAAGCGAAATCATTCACAAAATTAGCAAAATGTTGCATTTCTGAAAAAATCATTATTCTTATGGGCACTATTGAAGGACTTGGGTTCGGACTTTGGAGGGTATTTTTTCCGGCTCTATGGTACTAACTGAATGAAAAATTCCGATTTATGATAAGAATCATGGACTAAAACGAAATCAGTCACAAAATCAGCAAAAAGGTGCATTTCTGAAAAAATCCTCATTCTTATGGGCACTATTAAAGGACTTGGCTTCGGACTATGAAGTGTGCTTTTTCCGGCTCTTAGGTAACAACCAAACGAAAAATTTGGATTCATGGTCTCAAGCTAAATCAGTCACAAAATCAGCAAAAAGGTGCATATCTGAAAAAATCATCATTCTTATGGGCACTATTGAAGGACTTGGGTTCGGACGATGGAGGGGGTTTTTTCCGGCTCTATGGTAAAAACCGTACGAAAAATTTGGATTCATGTTAAAAATAATGGTCTTAAGTTAAAACAGTCACAAAATCAGCAAAAAGTTTCATTTCTGAAAAAATCATTATTCTTATGGGCACTATTGAAGGACTTGGGTTCGGAATTTGGAGGGTATTTTTTCCGGCTCTATGGTACTAACTGAATGAAAAATTCCGATTTATGATAAGAATCATGGACTTAAGCGAAATCATTCACAAAATAAGCAAAAAGTTGCATTTCTGAAAAAATCATCATTTTTATCGGCACTATTGAAGGACTTGGGTTCGGACTATGGAGGGTGTTTTTTCCGGCTCTATGTTAACAACCGAAAAAAAAATTCGGATTCATGGTAAGAATCATGGTCTCAAGCTTAATCAGCCACAAAATCAGCAAAAAGTTGCATTTCTGAAAAAATCATCATTTTTATGGGCACTATTGAAGGACTTGGGTTCGGAATATGGAGTGTTCTTTTTCCGGCTCTATGGTAACAACCGAACGAAAAATTTGGATTCATGGTAAGAATCATGGTCTCAAGCTAAATCAGTCACAAAATCAGCAAGAAGGTGCATATCTGAAAAAAATATCATTCTTATGGGCACTATTGAAGGACTTGGGTTCGGACTATGGAGTGTGCTTTTTCCGGCTCTATGGTAACAACCGAACAAAAAATTTGGATTCATGGTAAGAATCATGGTCTCAAGCTTAATCAGTCACAAAATCAGCAAAAAGGTGCATATCTGAAAAAATCATCATTCTTATGGGCACTATTGCAAGACTTGGGTTCGGACTTTATAGGGCATTTTTTTCAACACTATAGTTCCAAGCGAGCAGAAATATTTTGTTTGAAATCAGAATCATGGTCTTAAGCGAAATCATTCACAAAATTAGCAAAATGTTGCATTTCTGAAAAAATCATCATTCTTATGGGAACTAATGAAGGACTTGGGTTCGGACTTTGGAGGGTATTTTTTCTGGCTCTATGGTAAACACCGAAAGAAAAAATCGGATTCATGGTAAGAATCATGGTCTCAAGCTAAATCAGTCACAAAATCAGCAAAAAGGTGCATATCTGAAAAAATCATCATTTTTATTGGCACTATTGAAGGACTTGGGTTCGGACTATGGAGTGTTCTTTTTCCGGCTCTATGGTAACAACCGAACGAAAAATTTGGATTCATGGTAGGAATCATGGTCTCAAGCTTAATCAGTCAAATAATCAGCAAAAAGTTGCATTTCTGAAAAAATCATCATTTTTATTGGTACTATTGAAGGACTTGGGTTCGGACTATGGAGGGTGTTTTTTCCGGCTCTATGTTAACAACCGAAAAAAAAATTCGGATTCATGGTAAGAATCATGGTCTCAAGCTTAATCAGTCACAAAATAAGCAAAAAGGTGCATATCTGAAAAAATCATCATTCTTATGGGAACTATTGAAGTACTTTGGTTCGGACTTTGGAGGGTATTTTTCCGGCTCTATGATACTAACTGAATGAAAAATTCCGATTTATGATAAGAATCATGGTCTCAAGCTAAATAAGTCACAAAATCAGCAAAAAGGTGTAAATCTGAAAAAAATATCATTCTTATGGGCACTATTGAAGGACTTGGGCTCGGACTATGGAGTGTGCTTGTTCCGGCTCTATGGTAACAACCGAAAAAAAAATTTGGATTCATGGTCTCAAGCTAAATCAGTCACAAAATCAGCAAAAAGGTGCATATCAGGAAAAATCATCATTCTTATGGGAACTATTGAAGGACTTGAATTCGGACTTTGGAGGGTATTTTTTCCGGCTCTATGATACTTACTGAATGAAAAATTCCGATTTATGATAAGAATCATGGTCTCAAGCTAAATAAGTCACAAAATCAGCAAAAAGGTGTATATCTGAAAAAAATATCATTCTTATGGGCACTATTGAAGGACTTGGGTTCGGACTTTGGAGTGTGCTTTTTCCGGCTCTATGGTAACAACCGAAAAAAAAATTTAGATTCATGGTAAGAATCATGGTCTCTAGCTAAATCAGTCACAAAATCAGCAAAAAGGTGCATATCTGAAAAAATCCTCATTCTTATGGGCACTATTGAAGGACTTGGCTTCGGACTATGGAGTGAGCTTTTTCCGGCTCTTAGGTAACAACCAAACGAAAAATTTGGATTCATGGTCTCAAGCTAAATCAGTCACAAAATCAGCAAAAAGGTGCATATCAGGAAAAATCATCATTCTTATGGGCACTATTGCAAGACTTGGGTTCGGACATTATAGGGCATTTTTTTCAACACTATAGTTCCAAGCGAGCAGAAATATTTTGTTTGATATCAGAGTCATGGTCTTAAGCGAAATCATTCACAAAATTAGCAAAATGTTGCATTTCTGAAAAAATCATTATTCTTATGGGCACTATTGAAGGACTTGGGTTCGGACTTTGGAGTGTGCTTTTTCCGGCTCTATGGTAACAACCGAAAAAAAAATTTGTATTCATGGTAAGAATCATGGTCTCAAGCTAAATCAGTCACAAAATCAGCAAAAAGGTGCATATCTGAAAAAATCCTCATTCTTATGGGCACTATTGAAGGACTTGGCTTCGGACTATGGAGTGAGCTTTTTCCGGCTCTTAGGTAACAACCAAACGAAAAATTTGGATTCATGGTCTCAAGCTAAATCAGTCACAAAATCAGCAAAAAGGTGCATATCTGAAAAAATCATCATTCTTATGGGCACTATTGCAAGACTTGGGTTCGGACTTTATAGGGCATTTTTTTCAACACTATAGTTCCAAGCGAGCAGAAATATTTTGTTTGAAATCAGAATCATGGTCTTAAGCGAAATCATTCACAAAATTAGCAAAAAGTTGCATTTCTGAAAAAATCATAATTTTTATTGGCACTATTGAAGGATTTGGGTTCGGACTATGGAGGGTGTTTTTTCCGGCTCTATGTTAACAACCGAAAAGAAAATTCGGATTCATGGTAAGAATCATGGTCTCAAGCTTAATCAGTCACAAAATCAGCAAAAAGGTGCATAACTGAAAAATATCATCTTTCTTATGGGAACTATTGAAGGACTTGAATTCGGACTTTGGAGGGTATTTTTTCCGGCTCTATGATACTTACTGAATGAAAAATTCCGATTTATGATAAGAATCATGGTCTCAAGCTAAATAAGTCACAAAATCAGCAAAAAGGTGTATATCTGAAAAAAATATCATTCTTATGGGCACTATTGAAGGACTTGGGTTCGGACTTTGGAGTGTGCTTTTTCCGGCTCTATGGTAACAACCGAAAAAAAAATTTAGATTCATGGTAAGAATCATGGTCTCAAGCTAAATCAGTCACAAAATCAGCAAAAAGGTGCATATCTGAAAAAATCCTCATTCTTATGGGCACTATTGAAGGACTTGGCTTCGGACTATGGAGTGAGCTTTTTCCGGCTCTTAGGTAACAACCAAACGAAAAATTTGGATTCATGGTCTCAAGCTAAATCAGTCACAAAATCAGCAAAAAGGTGCATATCAGGAAAAATCATCATTCTTATGGGCACTATTGCAAGACTTGGGTTCGGACATTATAGGGCATTTTTTTCAACACTATAGTTCCAAGCGAGCAGAAATATTTTGTTTGATATCAGAGTCATGGTCTTAAGCGAAATCATTCACAAAATTAGCAAAATGTTGCATTTCTGAAAAAATCATTATTCTTATGGGCACTATTGAAGGACTTGGGTTCGGACTTTGGAGTGTGCTTTTTCCGGCTCTATGGTAACAACCGAAAAAAAAATTTGGATTCATGGTAAGAATCATGGTCTCAAGCTAAATCAGTCACAAAATCAGCAAAAAGGTGCATATCTGAAAAAATCCTCATTCTTATGGGCACTATTGAAGGACTTGGCTTCGGACTATGGAGTGAGCTTTTTCCGGCTCTTAGGTAACAACCAAACGAAAAATTTGGATTCATGGTCTCAAGCTAAATCAGTCACAAAATCAGCAAAAAGGTGCATATCTGAAAAAATCATCATTCTTATGGGCACTATTGCAAGACTTGGGTTCGGACATTATAGGGCATTTTTTTCAACACTATAGTTCCAAGCGAGCAGAAATATTTTGTTTGATATCAGAGTCATGGTCTTAAGCGAAATCATTCACAAAATTAGCAAAATGTTGCATTTCTGAAAAAATCATTATTCTTATGGGCACTATTGAAGGACTTGGGTTCGGACATTGGAGGGTATTTTTTCCGGCTCTATGGTACTAACTGAATGAAAAATTCCGATTTATGATAAGAATCATGGACTAAAGCGAAATCATTCACAAAATAAGCAAAAAGTTGCATTTCTGAAAAAATCATCATTTTTATTGGCACTATTGAAGGACTTGGGTTCGGACTATGGCGGGTGTTTTTTCCGGCTCTATGTTAACAACCGAAAAGAAAATTCGGATTCATGGTAAGAATCATGGTCTCAAGCCTAATCAGCCACAAAATCAGCAAAAAGTTGCATTTCTGAAAAAATCATCATTTTTATGGGCACTATTGAAGGACTTGGGTTCGGACTATGGAGTGTTCTTTTTCCGGCTCTATGGTAACAACCGAACGAAAAATTTGGATTCATGGTAAGAATCATGGTCTCAAGCTTAATCAGTCACAAAATCAGCAAAAAGTTGCATTTCTGAAAAAATCATCATTTTTATTGGCACTATTGAAGGACTTGGGTTCGGACTATGGAGGGTGTTTTTTCCGGCTCTATGTTAACAACCGAAAAAAAAATTCGGATTCATGGTAAGAATCATGGTCTCAAGCTTAATCAGTCACAAAATCAGCAAAAAGGTGCATATCTGAAAAAAATCATCATTCTTATGGGAACTATTGAAGGACTTGGGTTCGGACTTTGGAGGGTATTTTTTCCGGCTCTATGATACTAACTGAATGAAAAATTCCGATTTATGATAAGAATCATGGTCTCAAGCTAAATAAGTCACAAAATCAGCAAAAAGGTGTATATCTGAAAAAAATATCAATCTTATGGGCACTATTGAAGGACTTGGGTTCGGACTATGGAGTGTGCTTTTTCCGGCTCTATGGTAACAACCGAAAAAAAAATTTGGATTCATGGTAAGAATCATGGTCTCAAGCTAAATCAGTCACAAAATCAGCAAAAAGGTGCATATCTGAAAAAATCCTCATTCTTATGGGCACTATTGAAGGACTTGGCTTCGGACTATGGAGTGTGCTTTTTCCGGCTCTTAGGTAACAACCAAACGAAAAATTTGGATTCATGGTCTCAAGCTAAATCAGTCACAAAATCAGCAAAAAGGTGCATATCTGAAAAAATCATCATTCTTATGGGCACTATTGCAAGACTTGGGTTCGGACATTATAGGGCATTTTTTTCAACACTATAGTTCCAAGCGAGCAGAAATATTTTGTTTGATATCAGAGTCATGGTCTTAAGCGAAATCATTCACAAAATTAGCAAAATGTTGCATTTCTGAAAAAATCATTATTCTTATGGGAACTATTGAAGGACTTGGGTTCGGACTTTGGAGGGTATTTTTTCCGGCTCTATGGTACTAACTGAATGAAAAATTCCGATTTATGATAAGAATCATGGAATAAAACGAAATCATTCACAAAATAGGCAAAAAGTTGCATTTCTGAAAAAATCATCATTCTTATGGGCACTATTGAAGGACTTGGCTTCGGACTATGGAGTGAGCTTTTTCCGGCTCTTAGGTAACAACCAAACGAAAAATTTGGATTCATGGTCTCAAGCTAAATAAGTCACAAAATCAGCAAAAAGGTGTATATCTGAAAAAAATATCATTCTTATGGGCACTATTGAAGGACTTGGGTTCGGACTTTGGAGTGTGCTTTTTCCGGCTCTATGGTAACAACCGAAAAAAAAATTTAGATTCATGGTAAGAATCATGGTCTCAAGCTAAATCAGTCACAAAATCAGCAAAAAGGTGCATATCTGAAAAAATCCTCATTCTTATGGGCACTATTGAAGGACTTGGCTTCGGACTATGGAGTGAGCTTTTTCCGGCTCTTAGGTAACAACCAAACGAAAAATTTGGATTCATGGTCTCAAGCTAAATCAGTCACAAAATCAGCAAAAAGGTGCATATCAGGAAAAATCATCATTCTTATGGGCACTATTGCAAGACTTGGGTTCGGACATTATAGGGCATTTTTTTCAACACTATAGTTCCAAGCGAGCAGAAATATTTTGTTTGATATCAGAGTCATGGTCTTAAGCGAAATCATTCACAAAATTAGCAAAATGTTGCATTTCTGAAAAAATCATTATTCTTATGGGCACTATTGAAGGACTTGGGTTCGGACTTTGGAGTGTGCTTTTTCCGGCTCTATGGTAACAACCGAAAAAAAAATTTGGATTCATGGTAAGAATCATGGTCTCAAGCTAAATCAGTCACAAAATCAGCAAAAAGGTGCATATCTGAAAAAATCCTCATTCTTATGGGCACTATTGAAGGACTTGGCTTCGGACTATGGAGTGAGCTTTTTCCGGCTCTTAGGTAACAACCAAACGAAAAATTTGGATTCATGGTCTCAAGCTAAATCAGTCACAAAATCAGCAAAAAGGTGCATATCTGAAAAAATCATCATTCTTATGGGCACTATTGCAAGACTTGGGTTCGGACATTATAGGGCATTTTTTTCAACACTATAGTTCCAAGCGAGCAGAAATATTTTGTTTGATATCAGAGTCATGGTCTTAAGCGAAATCATTCACAAAATTAGCAAAATGTTGCATTTCTGAAAAAATCATTATTCTTATGGGCACTATTGAAGGACTTGGGTTCGGACATTGGAGGGTATTTTTTCCGGCTCTATGGTACTAACTGAATGAAAAATTCCGATTTATGATAAGAATCATGGACTAAAGCGAAATCATTCACAAAATAAGCAAAAAGTTGCATTTCTGAAAAAATCATCATTTTTATTGGCACTATTGAAGGACTTGGGTTCGGACTATGGCGGGTGTTTTTTCCGGCTCTATGTTAACAACCGAAAAGAAAATTCGGATTCATGGTAAGAATCATGGTCTCAAGCCTAATCAGCCACAAAATCAGCAAAAAGTTGCATTTCTGAAAAAATCATCATTTTTATGGGCACTATTGAAGGACTTGGGTTCGGACTATGGAGTGTTCTTTTTCCGGCTCTATGGTAACAACCGAACGAAAAATTTGGATTCATGGTAAGAATCATGGTCTCAAGCTTAATCAGTCACAAAATCAGCAAAAAGTTGCATTTCTGAAAAAATCATCATTTTTATTGGCACTATTGAAGGACTTGGGTTCGGACTATGGAGGGTGTTTTTTCCGGCTCTATGTTAACAACCGAAAAAAAATTCGGATTCATGGTAAGAATCATGGTCTCAAGCTTAATCAGTCACAAAATCAGCAAAAAGGTGCATATCTGAAAAAAATCATCATTCTTATGGGAACTATTGAAGGACTTGGGTTCGGACTTTGGAGGGTATTTTTTCCGGCTCTATGATACTAACTGAATGAAAAATTCCGATTTATGATAAGAATCATGGTCTCAAGCTAAATAAGTCACAAAATCAGCAAAAAGGTGTATATCTGAAAAAAATATCAATCTTATGGGCACTATTGAAGGACTTGGGTTCGGACTATGGAGTGTGCTTTTTCCGGCTCTATGGTAACAACCGAAAAAAAAATTTGGATTCATGGTAAGAATCATGGTCTCAAGCTAAATCAGTCACAAAATCAGCAAAAAGGTGCATATCTGAAAAAATCCTCATTCTTATGGGCACTATTGAAGGACTTGGCTTCGGACTATGGAGTGTGCTTTTTCCGGCTCTTAGGTAACAACCAAACGAAAAATTTGGATTCATGGTCTCAAGCTAAATCAGTCACAAAATCAGCAAAAAGGTGCATATCTGAAAAAATCATCATTCTTATGGGCACTATTGCAAGACTTGGGTTCGGACATTATAGGGCATTTTTTTCAACACTATAGTTCCAAGCGAGCAGAAATATTTTGTTTGATATCAGAGTCATGGTCTTAAGCGAAATCATTCACAAAATTAGCAAAATGTTGCATTTCTGAAAAAATCATTATTCTTATGGGAACTATTGAAGGACTTGGGTTCGGACTTTGGAGGGTATTTTTTCCGGCTCTATGGTACTAACTGAATGAAAAATTCCGATTTATGATAAGAATCATGGAATAAAACGAAATCATTCACAAAATAGGCAAAAAGTTGCATTTCTGAAAAAATCATCATTCTTATGGGCACTATTGAAGGACTTGGGTTCGGACTGTGGAGGGTGGTTTTTCAGGCTCTATGGTAGTAATCGATCTGAAATTTTCGATTTCTTATAAGAATATTGGCCTTAAGACAAATCATTCACAAAATAAGCATAAAGTTGCATTTCTGAAAAAATCATCAATCTTATGGGCACTATTGAAGGACTTGGGTTCGGACTTTGAATGGTGTTATATTCGGCTCTATGGTACCATCCGTACTTAAAATTCGGATTGCTCGTAAGAATCATGGTCTTAAGCTTAATCAGTCACAAAATCAGCAAAAAGGTGCATTTCTGAAAAAATCCTCATTCTTATGGGCACTATTGAAGGACTTGGCTTCGGACTATGGAGTGTGCTTTTTCCGGCTCTTAGGTAACAACCAAACGAAAAATTTGGATTCATGGTCTCAAGCTAAATCAGTCACAAAATCAGCAAAAAGGTGCATATCTGAAAAAATCATCATTCTTATGGGCACTATTGAAGGACTTGGGTTCGGACGATGGAGGGGGTTTTTTCCGGCTCTATGGTAAAAACCGTACGAAAAATTTGGATTCATGTTAAAAATAATGGTCTCAAGTTAAAACAGTCACAAAATCAGCAAAAAGTTTCATTTCTGAAAAAATCATTATTCTTATGGGCACTATTGAAGGACTTGGGTTCGGACTTTGGAGGGTATTTTTTCCGGCTCTATGGTACTAACTGAATGAAAAATTCCGATTTATGATAAGAATCATGGACTTAAGCGAAATCATTCACAAAATAAGCAAAAAGTTGCATTTCTGAAAAAATCATCATTTTTTTTGGCACTATTGAAGGACTTGGGTTCGGACTATGGAGGGTGTTTTTTCCGGCTCTATGTTAACAACCGAAAAAAAAATTCGGATTCATGGTAAGAATCATGGTCTCAAGCTTAATCAGCCACAAAATCAGCAAAAAGTTGCATTTCTGAAAAAATCATCATTTTTTTTGGCACTATTGAAGGACTTGGGTTCGGACTATGGAGGGTGTTTTTTCCGGCTCTATGTTAACAACCGAAAAAAAAATTCGGATTCATGGTAAGAATCATGGTCTCAAGCTTAATCAGCCACAAAATCAGCAAAAAGTTGCATTTCTGAAAAAATCATCATTTTTTTGGGCACTATTGAAGGACTTGGGTTCGGAATATGGAGTGTTCTTTTTCCGGCTCTATGGTAACAACCGAACGAAAAATTTGGATTCATGGTAAGAATCATGGTCTCAAGCTAAATCAGTCACAAAATCAGCAAGAAGGTGCATATCTGAAAAAATTATCATTCTTATGGGCACTATTGAAGGACTTGGGTTCGGACTATGGAGTGTGCTTTTTCCGGCTCTTAGGTAACAACCAAACGAAAAATTTGGATTCATGGTCTCAAGCTAAATCAGTCACAAAATCAGCAAAAAGGTGCATATCTGAAAAAATCATCATTCTTATGGGCACTATTGAAGGACTTGGGTTCGGACGATGGAGGGGGTTTTTTCCGGCTCTATGGTAAAAACCGTACGAAAAATTTGGATTCATGTTAAAAATATTGGTCTCAAGTTAAAACAGTCACAAAATCAGCAAAAAGTTTCATTTCTGAAAAAATCATTATTCTTATGGGCACTATTGAAGGACTTGGGTTCGGACTTTGGAGGGTATTTTTTCCGGCTCTATGGTACTAACTGAATGAAAAATTCCGATTTATGATAAGAATCATGGACTTAAGCGAAATCATTCACAAAATAAGCAAAAAGTTGCATTTCTGAAAAAATCATCATTTTTATTGGCACTATTGAAGGACTTGGGTTCGGACTATGGAGGGTGTTTTTTCCGGCTCTATGTTAACAACCGAAAAAAAAATTCGGATTCATGGTAAGAATCATGGTCTCAAGCCTAATCAGCCACAAAATCAGCAAAAAGTTGCATTTCTGAAAAAATCATCATTTTTATGGGCACTATTGAAGGACTTGGGTTCGGACTATGGAGTGTTCTTTTTCCGGCTCTATGGTAATAACCGAACGAAAAATTTGGATTCATGGTAAGAATCATGGTCTCAAGCTTAATCAGTCACAAAATCAGCAAAAAGTTGCATTTCTGAAAAAATCATCATTTTTATTGGCACTATTGAAGGACTTGGGTTCGGACTATGGAGGGTGTTTTTTCCGGCTCTATGTTAACAACCGAAAAAAAAATTCGGATTCATGGTAAGAATCATGGTCTCAAGCTTAATCAGTCACAAAATCAGCTAAAAGGTGCATATCTGAAAAAATCATCATTCTTATGGGCACTATTGCAAGACTTGGGTTCGGACTTTATAGGGCATTTTTTTCAACACTATAGTTCCAAGCGAGCAGAAATATTTTGTTTGAAATCAGAATCATGGTCTTAAGCGAAATCATTCACAAAATTAGCAAAATGTTGCATTTCTGAAAAAATCATCATTCTTATGGGAACTAATGAGGGACTTGGGTTCGGACTTTGGAGGGTATTTTTTCTGGCTCTATGGTAAACACCGAAAGAAAAAATCGGATTCATGGTAAGAATCATGGTCTCAAGCTAAATCAGTCACAAAATCAGCAAAAAGGTGCATATCTGAAAAAATCATCATTTTTATTGGCACTATTGAAGGACTTGGGTTCGGACTATGGAGTGTTCTTTTTCCGGCTCTATGGTAACAACCGAACGAAAATTTTGGATTCATGGTAGGAATCATGGTCTCAAGCTTAATCAGTCACAAAATCAGCAAAAAGTTGCATTTCTGAAAAAATCATCATTTTTATTGGTTCTATTGAAGGACTTGGGTTCGGACTATGGAGGGTGTTTTTTCCGGCTCTATGTTAACAACCGAAAAAAAAATTCGGATTCATGGTAAGAATCATGGTCTCAAGCTTAATCAGTCACAAAATCAGCAAAAAGGTGCATATCTGAAAAAATCATCATTCTTATGGGAACTATTGAAGGACTTGGGTTCGGACTTTGGAGGGTATTTTTCCGGCTCTATGATACTAACTGAATGAAAAATTCCGATTTATGATAAGAATCATGGTCTCAAGCTAAATAAGTCACAAAATCAGCAAGAAGGTGTATATCTGAAAAAAATATCATTCTTATGGGCACTATTGAAGGACTTGGGCTCGGACTATGGAGTGTGCTTGTTCCGGCTCTATGGTAACAACCGAAAAAAAAATTTGGATTCATGGTCTCAAGCTAAATCAGTCACAAAATCAGCAAAAAGGTGCATATCTGAAAAAATCATCATTCTTATGGGCACTATTGCAAGACTTGGGTTCGGACATTATAGGGCATTTTTTTCAACACTATAGTTCCAAGCGAGCAGAAATATTTTGTTTGATATCAGAGTCATGGTCTTAAGCGAAATCATTCACAAAATTAGCAAAATGTTGCATTTCTCAAAAAATCATTATTCTTATGGGCACTATTGAAGGACTTGGGTTCGGACTTTGGAGGGTATTTTTTCCGGCTCTATGGTACTAACGGAATGAAAAATTCCGATTTATGATAAGAATCATGGACTAAAGCGAAATCATTCACAAAATAAGCAAAAAGTTGCATTTCTGAAAAAATCATCATTTTTATTGGCACTATTGAAGGACTTGGGTTCGGACTATGGAGGGTGTTTTTTCCGGCTCTATGTTAACAACCGAAAAGAAAATTCGGATTCATGGTAAGAATCATGGTCTCAAGCCTAATCAGCCACAAAATCAGCAAAAAGTTGCATTTCTGAAAAAATCATCATTTTTATGGGCACTATTGAAGGACTTGGGTTCGGACTATGGAGTGTTCTTTTTCCGGCTCTATTGTAACAACCGAACGAAAAATTTGGATTCATGGTAAGAATCATGGTCTCAAGCTTAATCAGTCACAAAATCAGCAAAAAGTTGCATTTCTGAAAAAATCATCATTTTTATTGGCACTATTGAAGGACTTGGGTTCGGACTATGGAGGTTGTTTTTTCCGGCTCTATGTTAACAACCGAAAAAAAAATTCGGATTCATGGTAAGAATCATGGTCTCAAGCTTAATCAGTCACAAAATCAGCAAAAAGGTGCATATCTGAAAAAATCATCATTCTTATGGGCACTATTGCAAGACTTGGGTTCGGACTTTATAGGGCATTTTTTTCAACACTATAGTTCCAAGCGAGCAGAAATATTTTGTTTGAAATCAGAATCATGGTCTTAAGCGAAATCATTCACAAAATTAGCAAAATGTTGCATTTCTGAAAAAATCATCATTCTTATGGGAACTAATGAAGGACTTGGGTTCGGACTTTGGAGGGTATTTTTTCTGGCTCTATGGTAAACACCGAAAGAAAAATTCGGATTCATGGTAAGAATCATGGTCTCAAGCTAAATCAGTCACAAAATCAGCAAAAAGGTGCATATCTGAAAAAATCATCATTTTTATTGGCACTATTGAAGGACTTGGGTTCGGACTATGGAGTGTTCTTTTTCCGGCTCTATGGTAACAACCGAACGAAAAATTTGGATTCATGGTAAGAATCATGGTCTCAAGCTTAATCAGTCACAAAATCAGCAAAAAGTTGCATTTCTGAAAAAATCATCATTTTTATTGGCACTATTGAAGGACTTGGGTTCGGACTATGGAGGGTGTTTTTTCCGGCTCTATGTTAACAACCGAAAAAAAAATTCGGATTCATGGTAAGAATCATGGTCTCAAGCTTAATCAGTCACAAAATAAGCAAAAAGGTGCATATCTGAAAAAATCATCATTCTTATGGGAACTATTGAAGGACTTGGGTTCGGACTTTGGAGGGTATTTTTTCCGGCTCTATGATACTAACTGAATGAAAAATTCCGATTTATGATAAGAATCATGGTCTCAAGCTAAATAAGTCACAAAATCAGCAAAAAGGTGTATATCTGAAAAAAATATCATTCTTATGGGCACTATTGAAGGACTTGGGCTCGGACTATGGAGTGTGCTTGTTCCGGCTCTATGGTAACAACCGAAACAAAAATTTGGATTCATGGTAAGAATCATGGTCTCAAGCTAAATCAGTCACAAAATCTGCAAAAAGGTGCATATCTGAAAAAATCCTCATTCTTATGGGCACTATTGAAGGACTTGGCTTCGGACTATGGAGTGTGCTTTTTCCGGCTCTTAGGTAACAACCAAACGAAAAATTTGGATTCATGGTCTCAAGCTAAATCAGTCACAAAATCAGCAAAAAGGTGCATATCTGAAAAAATCATCATTCTTATGGGCACTATTGCAAGACTTGGGTTCGGACATTATAGGGCATTTTTTTCAACACTATAGTTCCAAGCGAGCAGAAATATTTTGTTTGATATCAGAGTCATGGTCTTAAGCGAAATCATTCACAAAATTAGCAAAATGTTGCATTTCTGAAAAAATCATTATTGTTATGGGCACTATTGAAGGACTTGGGTTCGGACTTTGGAGGGTATTTTTTCCGGCTCTATGGTACTGTGGGACTACTTTAACTCATCCCACATATCACAACATTAAAATAATTACTCCGCCACCTGAAGCCCCGGGAGAGCTAGGTACGGACGGGAACGCAACTCTCTGGCATTCCACTTTCAACTTTCGACCAGACCACCTACCACTACCACCGTCTCTGCGTTCGCATAACTCGCAAATAAATTCAACAAAGATCGCAGACCTTTATTTTTCAATCATCCGAATTCCTTGAACACTAATTTACGATACCGGCAGCCATCGTAAATTACATACCACACTGCCATACTGGTGACCCCTGTTCACGCTGCCATACTGGTGACCCTCGACATTTCTGGTGATAATAATATTTAGTGGACACGGTAGGTCGATCGTTGAAGCTGGAATCCTGGACAATCAAGTAAGTAACTTCCAATCTCAATAATTTCAATCTCATTTCCAACATTTTTAAGTCCAGTATTTTTATTAGAGTCTGATTGTCGAATCATAAAGCACATTTCAAAAAAAAAAATATTGTCCCACCAATTCTAATACTTAAGTATATCAAATATACCCACTTATCTGAACCAAAAAACTCGTATATTCGAATAGTATAGTGCCAAAAAATCTCAATTTCAGTGAAACACCGCACCAGCAGCTGCAGACCAAGCATCAAATTCACCGCAGAACGCAACAATTTCTGCAGACCAACATCAATTTCATCGCAGATCAAGGATCTACCGGATTTACTACGCAGGCAGAACTTCAGTTCCGGACCTCGTAACATCCACCACAAATCAATGCCCAGTAATCAACACCAAGTAACGAACCATAATTAATCCTACAGACAGTGATTTTACAGTTAAATTTCCGAATACGTACATTCTAAAATAACTTTAAAAAAAATTTTTCGCAAGTGTACAATATTGTTACATGTCTATTAAATTAAGTGACCAGACAAGTTGAACTCGTCACAGTACATTCACATTATTTACATTGTATGCACTCTAGATTAAGGGATTTTTGAAATTTTCGGATACCATCAATCTAACATTTTTGAATTTTAAATTTTTTTTCAAAACTTAAATTTACTGTTGTCGTTGTCGTTGCTTGTGTTTCCTTGCTATTTTTTACACATACATCTGCCTATTTTATACTGCCTATTGCTTGCCGTATTATCAAAACAATATGTCATTCGAGAATAACCAGACATCGAACGAAATCCACGGTAATAATTCCACAATGGACACAACAATAAACTCTTTCTCGGTTAAACTACCCGCGTGCTGGCGCGACAACATTGCACTTTGGTTCGCACAAGCCGAGAGCCAATTTTCTAACTCAAGACTAAAGGATGATCTCACCAAGTACAACATTATTGTTGCCGCTTTGGACATGGAGACCCTCAGGACCGTAAGCGACATCGTCATCAATCCTCCTGCAGCAGACAAGTACACTCATCTCAAATCAGCACTCATCGAGAGGTTACAAGATTCGGAGGAAAAGTGACTCACTCGTCTTCTAACCGGACTACAGCTCGAGGACAGGAAGCCTTCTGGACTGCTTCGACTAATCCATGAACTCGCTGGTCCCGGGCTATCGGAGAGCCCAATCGTTCGCGTACTTTGGCTGCAAAGACTCCCGCAACACATTCAAGCCATTCTTACCGCACTACCCGACGACAATCTGTTGCAACTAGCATCCGCAGCAGATAAAATCTCGGAAGTTTATCAAAAATCTGAATGTGAAACTATGGACAATAATCATCATAATGGCATCCCGAACTCGAATCCAAACATCAGTGCTATATTACAAAATTTACAAGAACAAATTTCGGCACTCACTCTAGAAGTCAGTCGACTTAAAACATCTCGGAGAGATGATCATGGACAGGCAAACATTAATTTCGAAAACCGAAATCCCAGCACCCGCCGCGAATGGCGTCATCCATCGACATCATACCCAAATTCCACGCACCGACCTCGTTCCAGGTCACGTGGTAGACCGTTACACACCAATAATACAACACACGGCTACTGCAGTTACCATGCAAAATTCGGTAACAAATCACATAATTGCATTAAACCATGTAATTTTATTAATAACAAGTCGGGAAACGACAATGCCCCACCACATTATACAGTGCCAGTGGGAAACATACAAAAACCATAAACCATAAAGGAGCAGACTTCTTACACTTCTTCAACTTAAGCGTCAAAAATCTGAGAGAAACACAAATAACAACCCGCGCAGCTTCATCGCGCGAAGGACGATATTCATGGACTCATCGGGACATCACTGTAGCGCCCCGGCCCCGGCCGTCGTACCAGGCCAGCGCTACATCGGATCTGAACGCCCTGGCTCCTGCAATCGGACCAGCGCTTCATCCAAGCACCACGACCACCACGAGGATACGCGAAATCCTCACTGGTCTACACACCTCCCGCCCAACCGCCTACAAGGTCAACTGTACCTTCGGCATCCTGTCAGCACCGGAGTGAAGAACCACGTTCTTCCCCAGCGCCTGACCATCATCGAGTCCGGTCAACAGCGTCCGACGTCGACCCACCGACTCACGCAAGACCAGCAAACCACCGCCCGCATCCGGGCATCCGGGCATCGAACCCGCATTCAATATCCGTCATACATCATCTCTCATCACGACTACCGCTTATCACCTTAAGCTAATAGACAAGTTGAAACCTGCATTCTTTCAAAGCACAGAAGAAATTCCATCAAGAGGAACCGTCACACAGCCTCCAATAAAAAAAATGACAACTCGATCCGGAAGACATGTGCATTTCCCGGACAGATTTCAAGCGCAGTAATAATTTGGCAATACCACAATTAAGGCACAGTAATTAGCAAAAAAAACTAACCAGAAACCTTATATTGACGTATCCATAAATTTCATAAATTATTTTGTAACTATCGTATCGCAAATGTCAGCCAATATAATAAATTACTGTTACTAAAACAAAAACAAAAAAACAATTTAAAATTTACTATCAATAATACGCATATATAAGCATCCTACAATAAAATCTTTATTATGTAAATATTCACAATACTATGTACTACGTCAAAAGTGCATTAATAAAAACAACAATAGAACTGTCATAACAAGCTATTTTTAAATCATTGTAAACAATCATAGTATACACAGGTAGCTCACTACTACGCTAAGTACATTGCGACTAGCGCTCGCCGTTCATCAATAATTATATTACCTGTATATCATTTATGTACCTAGTTACTACGGCGAATAAAAATTCGTACGGCCACAGTTACTATGCAACGGCGGCATGGAGCCACTATTATTATTACTTACCTTTGTATTACTTTCCTGTCGCTAACCGAGCGCAATATTATCACAACATTATGTACCTTAGATTATAAATGGACTTGTGTTTTTGTAAATTATTATTGACATTGAAAAATATTCATTGTTGTAATTATGTACTATATGCCTTTGTATCGCGTAGAGACGCTGGGGGGGAGGTATGTGGGACTACTTTAACTCATCCCACATATGACAACATTAAAATAATTACTCCGCCACCTGAAGCCCCGGGAGAGCTAGGTACGGACGGGAACGCAACTCTCTGGCATTCCACTTTCAACTTTCGACCAGACCACCCACCACTATCACCGTCTCTGCGTTCGCATAACGTGTAAATTCATTCTCGCAAATAAATTCAACAAAGATCGCAGACCTTTATTTTTCAATCATCCGAATTCCTTGAACACTAATTTACGATACCGGCAGCCATCGTAAATTACATACCACACTGCCATACTGGTGACCCCTGTTCACGCTGCCATAGTACTAACTGAATGAAAAATTCCGATTTATGATAAGAATCATGGACTAAAGCGAAATCATTCACAAAATAAGCAAAAAGTTGCATTTCTGAAAAAATCATCATTTTTATTGGCACTATTGAAGGACTTGGGTTCGGACTATGGAGGGTGTTTTTTCCGGCTCTATGTTAACAACCGAAAAAAAAATTCGGATTCATGGTAAGAATCATGGTCTCAAGCCTAATCAGCCACAAAATCAGCAAAAAGTTGCATTTCTGAAAAAATCATCATTTTTATGGGCACTATTGAAGGACTTGGGTTCGGACTATGGAGGGTGTTTTTTCCGGCTCTATGTTAACAACCGAAAAAAAAATTCGGATTCATGGTAAGAATCATGGTCTCAAGCTTAATCAGTCACAAAATCAGCAAAAAGGTGCATATCTGAAAAAAATCATCATTCTTATGGGAACTATTGAAGGACTTGGGTTCGGACTTTGGAGGGTATTTTTTCCGGCTCTATGATACTAACTGAATGAAAAATTCCGATTTATGATAAGAATCATGGTCTCAAGCTAAATAAGTCACAAAATCAGCAAAAAGGTGTATATCTGAAAAAAATATCATTCTTATGGGCACTATTGAAGGACTTGGGTTCGGACTATGGAGTGTGCTTTTTCCGGCTCTATGGTAACAACCGAAAAAAAAATTTGGATTCATGGTAAGAATCATGGTCTCAAGCTAAATCAGTCACAAAATCAGCAAAAACGTGCATATCTGAAAAAATCCTCATTCTTATGGGCACTATTGAAGGACTTGGCTTCGGACTATGGAGTGTGCTTTTTCCGGCTCTTAGGTAACAACCAAACGAAAAATTTGGATTCATGGTCTCAAGCTAAATCAGTCACAAAATCAGCAAAAAGGTGCATATCTGAAAAAATCATCATTCTTATGGGCACTATTGCAAGACTTGGGTTCGGACATTATAGGGCATTTTTTCAACACTATAGTTCCAAGCGAGCAGAAATATTTTGTTTGATATCAGAATCATGGTCTTAAGCGAAATCATTCACAAAATTAGCAAAATGTTGCATTTCTGAAAAAATCATTATTCTTATGGGCACTATTGAAGGACTTGGGTTCGGACTTTGGAGGGTATTTTTTCCGGCTCTATGGTACTAACTGAATGAAAAATTCCGATTTATGATAAGAATCATGGACTAAAGCGAAATCATTCACAAAATAAGCAAAAAGTTGCATTTCTGAAAAAATCATCATTTTTATTGGCACTATTGAAGGACTTGGGTTCGGACTATGGAAGGTGTTTTTTCCGGTTCTATGTTAACAACCGAAAAAAAAATTCGGATTCATGGTAAGAATCATGGTCTCAAGCCTAATCAGCCACAAAATCAGCAAAAAGTTGCATTTCTGAAAAAATCATCATTTTTATGGGCACTATTGAAGGACTTGGGTTCGGACTATGAAGTGTTCTTTTTCCGGCTCTATGGTAACAACCGAACGAAAAATTTGGATTCATGGTAAGAATCATGGTCTCAAGCTTAATCAGTCACAAAATCAGCAAAAAGTTGCATTTCTGAAAAAATCATCATTTTTATTGGCACTATTGAAGGACTTGGGTTCGGACTATGGAGGGTGTTTTTTCCGGCTCTATGTTAACAACCGAAAAAAAAATTCGGATTCATGGTAAGAATCGTGGTCTCAAGCTTAATCAGTCACAAAATCAGCAAAAAGGTGCATATCTGAAAAAATCATCATTCTTATGGGCACTATTGAAGGACTTGGGTTCGGACTTTATAGGGCATTTTTTTCAACACTATAGTTCCAAGCGAGCAGAAATATTTTGTTTGAAATCAGAATCATGGTCTTAAGCGAAATCATTCACAAAATTAGCAAAATGTTGCATTTCTGAAAAAATCATCATTCTTATGGGAACTAATGAAGGACTTGGGTTCGGACTTTGGAGGGTATTTTTTCTGGCTCTATGGTAAACACCGAAAGAAAAAATCGGATTCATGGTAAGAATCATGGTCTCAAGCTAAATCAGTCACAAATCAGCAAAAAGGTGCATATCTGAAAAAATCATCATTTTTATTGGCACTATTGAAGGACTTGGGTTCGGACTATGGAGTGTTCTTTTTCCGGCTCTATGGTAACAACCGAACGAAAAATTTGGATTTATGGTCTCAAGCTTAATCAGTCACAAAATCAGCAAAAAGTTGCATTTCTGAAAAAATCATCATTTTTATTGGCACTATTGAAGGACTTGGGTTCGGACTATGGAGGGTGTTTTTTCCGGCTCTATGTTAACAACCGAAAAAAAAATTCGGATTCATGGTCAGAATCATGGTCTCAAGCTTAATCAGTCACAAAATCAGCAAAAAGGTGCATATCTGAAAAAATCATCATTCTTATGGGAAATATTGAAGGACTTTGGTTCGGACTTTGGAGGGTATTTTTTCCGGCTCTATGATACTAACTGAATGAAAAATTCCGATTTATGATAAGAATCATGGTCTCAAGCTAAATTTTTTTTTTTTTTTTATAATTTTTTTTTATTTTTAATGATATGTTTTACATGGGACATAATTCATTTTACATCATTGGTTTTTTACTACTCTTCCATTGAAAGCATTTGCTTGTGTATGGAAGGGGAGTGTACATAAATGTTGTTGTTAGTTAGTACTTAAATAATTCATTGTACATAAATGTATGTTTGCTGTAATATTTCTTTGGAAAGTAGTGAAGGATAATATATTAATTTATTAAATTTTTAAAAAGAAAGGAAGCTATGGAAAACTAAGGATATTTGTGAGATTAATTAAGTGACAGTAGTTTTTTTTTCAGAATATTTTTAAAGTGTCTCTTGACAGAGAGCAGTATTCGGGTTTTATCATTAATGCTTCTGATTTCTTCTGGTAAACGATTGAAAAAAGTTCTTCCCTGGTAAGTATAATGATGTTGTGCAAAAGACGTATTTAGTTTTGGGCATAGAAAAACATGTCTAAGTCGCGTTCTGTTTTCATTTAAAAATTGATATTTATCTTTTTCTTTTATAATTTGGATTAATGAGTTTTTAATATATAGGTCTTTAAATGTAGGTACTTGAAATTCTTCAAACAGGCGTTCTGTTGGGTAGTCAAAGGATTTTTTTAATATAATTTTAATAATTGTTCTTTGTATAATTTCAATTGGAAGAAGGTTACATTTATACGCGGATCCCCAACTAATAATAGCGTATTGTAAAGTGGATTGAACTAAGGCATAGTAAATTAAATATAGATTTTTTATCGACAGAAAGTTTCTAATTCTTAAAAATATATATATTAATTTTCTAATTTTGTTTACTACTTGACATATTTGTTCTTTCCATTTCAGATTTTTATCAATAATTACTCCTAGATATTTAATTTTATTTGTTGTTTTTAGTACTGTACAGTTTGATTTGCAATAGTTTTGGCTGTGAATTTTAGTATTATTATGTATGACAATGTTAAAATTTTTAGGAGTATCATTTGTATGGATTGCAAATGGAATTACAAATGTCTTTTCATTATTAAGTGACAGTAAATTAGTGTCGAAAAAATTCTTGAGCGTGTTGATGTCTTCCGTGGCCTTTAATTCTACATTTTCCCAAGTCTTATCACTTATTATTAATACTGTATCATCGGCGTATGACGTAATTTGACCGTGTAAAGGTTGAAAAAAAATATCGTTTACATATATAGTAAATAGAATTGGTCCAAGCACTGTACCTTGGGGGATTCCAAAGCTTGTAATCTCTTGATCACTATTAACACCATTGATTTTTACTAATTGAGGACGGTTTTTTAAGTAGTCGGTGATCCATTTAATCGCGTTGCCTTTTATGCCGATTTTATTCAATTTTTTTAATAGCATCTCATGGGATATGCTATCGAATGCCTTTCTAAGGTCAATAAATATACCCGCACATTTTTTACTTTTATCTAGTGATTCGTAAATGTATGAAGTTACGTTAGCAATAGCATCTTGTGTGCTGAGTGATTTTATAAAGCCAAACTGGTTTTTGTGTAATATTTTATTATTATCTAGAAAATTTACCAATTGTTTTTTAACTATTTTTTCAAAGATCTTTCCTATATTAGAAATTAGACATATTGGGCGATAATTCGTTGCTTGATGTGGATCTCCAGATTTGTAAATAGGTGAGATTATTGTGGTTTTGTAGTTCATTGGAAAAATTCCATTTGTTAAACTTAAGTTTATTAAATGAGTGATAGGTTTTATTAAGTGAGGTTTCATAGTTTTTAACATGTGTGTCGTAATAGAATCAAAACCGGGGGACGAACCTCCTTTCATATTTTCTATTATTTTCGAGATTTCACATTCTGTTGTTGTTTCAAACATTGAAAGTATATTACGTTTCTGTAAATTTTTATTTTTATGGTTTTCTTGGTTTGAAGGCTTATGAATATTTTTCGCAAGATTTTTCCCAACATTTGCAAAGAAGGAATTAAATATGTTTGCTCATTGTTTAGGCTGTATATTGGCATCTTTAATTTTTTTATCATGTTCAATGTACTTAATGTTTTGTGTTTTTTTTGTATTTTCTATGGCGAAATTAACAGTTTTCCACATTTGTTTATGGTTATTTTCTGAAGATAATATTTTATTTTTAAAATACTCTTCTTTACTTTTTTTAATATAAGATGTTAATTTATTTTTATATTTTTTATAGAAAATATATGCTTTTTCATCTTGGGGATTTTTTAAAGTTATTTTGTAAAATTTTTCTTTATTTCTGATAGATATAATAAGTCCTTTGGTAATCCAAGGTTTTAAACATCTTAATTTTGATTTTATGTGTGTTGTTATCTCAGTTGTCGAATTTTTAATGTGTTGTGACATAATATTTTCGAAGTTAGTCGAACAAATTTCAGTATCATCACTGTTTAAAACATTATTCCAATCTTCCTTTTTTAATTTTTCAGAGAGAATATTCATATCTATTGTTGATTTTTTGGTTAATAAATTATGTTTTTTATGTTTAATATTATTATTATACAGAAGTAAGCATGAGTGATGATCAGTTATGTTAGTTTTCCAAACAATTGATTTTATTTTGTGAAGATCTTTAATGTTTATATTTGTCCAAATGTGGTCTAAACAAGATGGAGTATGTTCTTTTATTTCCCTAGTATTTTTATTTATGCAAGATATAAAATTTTGTTCAGTCATACAATTGATGTATTCATTTTTGTTATTATTTTCTATTTTTTCATTAATATTAACGTTAAAATCTCCTACGACGAAGCAAAGTTTATTTTTTAATTTTAATAATATGTATTTGAGGTCATTAATAAATGTAATAATACTCGAGCCATGCGTTCTATAGATAGCTATCAGATGGTATATGGATTTGCCGAGTTTGAAATGTACTTCGATGCAGTTTACTAAGTGTATTGGATGTTCTAATATGTTAACAATACTAAATTTATTGCTTGCAAATATTATTATTCCCGAATTTTTATTGATGTCTACTTTGGTAGAAATATAGTTGTACTCAGGTAAGTGGTAAGACGGTGACTCAGCGTTCGTAAATGTTTCGGTTAACACTATAAAGTCCGGTATTTTAATTAAATTATTTATTTTTAGAATTAATTCATCTAAATTTTTTTGAACGCTACGGATGTTTATGAGCATAATAATTATATCATTGATGTTTTTAGAAATAATTTTGTTACACGAATCGGTACATATACATTCATATTCTTGAATTTTAATATTTAACTCTAATTCGTTACTTAAGAAATCATCCATTAATGCATTTTCGGTTGTATTTTACAAAATTATTTATAAGGTTTTTATTCAATGTCGTAGTTAATTCTTTCTTTGGCTAATTTAAGCATGTAAGATCGGAACTTACATGTTTCGCTGTTTGTTCGGTGGTCTACTTCATTCATTTTACTGTTCAAGGAGTTTATTTCTTTCTTCTTGTTAGCTGAGTTGCAGTTAGCGCATTTGGGTGGCAGTTCCAGGGATTTACACTCGGAGATGGGATGATCTTCTGAACAGTGCTTGCATGTTGGTTTATTCATTCTATTGTAGCATTTTTGTGCTGTGTGTCCAAATCTTTGACAGTGGAAACATTGGGTAAGAGGACTGCAGTCTTCTACATAGATTCTCATGAATCCTAGATGAATTTTTTTTTTATTAACAAGATGTAGTCTCATTTCGGGATTTGTTTGTAGTATTAAGTTTTTGCTGTTAGTTTTTTTGTTTGTAATGATGGCCTTAACTTGTAATATTTCTTTGTCTTGGTATTTTTTACATATCATTTTGATGTCGTTGTTTTGTTCAATGATGTCTTCTAAGAATTCTTTTTCGGTATAGTCTTTGTCAAGACCTTTGAATATTACGCATGGATCCGTTTTCAGAAGTACCTCCGCTATTATGGTTTTGTCGACTTCATTTATCTTATCTTTTAATTTTTTTGCGTCTTCTTTTTCTGGGCATGTTATTATAAGGTTTTTTTTTGTTTTTTTAATTTCGCATACTCGAATTCCCAACTGCGATATTTTAATCTTTTGTATTTTCTCTTTTAATTTTTCAGTGTCTTCTTCTTTTAAGCTTTTAATTATTATAGGAAATCGTTTTTCTTGCGTTTTTGATATTAAGTTTTTTACTGCAGAAGAGTATGAAAATGGGTATTTTTGTGCTTGGTTTTTTTCTTGAATATCACACTTTTCTTGTAATTTAGCTAATTCTATTGCCATGTGCGATATCATTTCCATGATGTTATTTATTTCTTTCATCATTTTTGATTTGGTTTCTTTGGTAAGTTTATTTTCTTCCATGATTGTATGTAAGTCACTTATGTTTTGTTTCGCCTTTGTTATGAAGGCATGCGGATCAACCGCTTCCTCCATTTTTTCAGATTAAAAAAATATATTTTCCGTAAATTTATGTATATATATAATTTGTCTTGGATTGAAGGTGTTATTTTATTTATTCACCGCTTCGGCGCTCACAAATAAGTCACAAAATCAGCAAAAAGGTGTATATCTGAAAAAAATATCATTCTTATGGGCACTATTGAAGGACTTGGGTTCGGACTATGGAGTGTGCTTTTTCCGGCTCTATGGTAACAACCGAAAAAAAAAATTGGATTCATGGTAAGAATCATGGTCTCAAGCTAAATCAGTCACAAAATCAGCAAAAAGGTGCATATCTGAAAAAATCCTCATTCTTATGGGCACTATTGATGGACTTGGCTTCGGACTATGGAGTGTGCTTTTTCCGGCTCTTAGGTAACAACCAAACGAAAAATTTGGATTCATGGTCTCAAGCTAAATCAGTCACAAAATCAGCAAAAAGGTGCATATCTGAAAAAATCATCATTCTTATGGGCACTATTGCAAGACTTGGGTTCGGACATTATAGGGCATTTTTTTCAACACGAGCGAGCAGAAATATTTTGTTTGATATCAGAGTCATGGTCTTAAGCGAAATCATTCACAAAATTAGCAAAATGTTGCATTTCTGAAAAAATCATTAATCTTATGGGCACTATTGAAGGACTTGGGTTCGGACTTTGGAGGGTATTTTTTCCGGCTCTATGGTACTAACTGAATGAAAAATTCCGATTTATGATAAGAATCATGGACTTAAGCGAAATCATTCACAAAATAAGCAAAAAGTTGCATTTCTGAAAAAATCATCATTTTTATTGGCACTATTGAAGGACTTGGGTTCAGACTATGGAGGGTGTTTTTTCCGGCTCTATGTTAACAACCGAAAAAAAAATTCGGATTCATGGTAAGAATCATGGTCTCAAGCTTAATCAGCCACAAAATCAGCAAAAAGTTGCATTTCTGAAAAAATCATCATTTTTATGGGCACTATTGAAGGACTTGGGTTCGGACTATGGAGTGTTCTTTTTACGGCTCTATGGTAACAACCGAACGAAAAATTTGGATTCATGGTAAGAATCATGGTCTCAAGCTAAATCAGTCACAAAATCAGCAAGAAGGTGCATATCTGAAAAAAATATCATTCTTATGGGCACTATTGAAGGACTTGGGTTCGGACTATGGAGTGTGCTTTTTCCGGCTCTATGGTAACAACCGAACAAAAAATTTGGATTCATGGTAAGAATCATGGTCTCAAGCTAAATCAGTCACAAAATCAGCAAAAAGGTGCATATCTGAAAAAATCCTCATTCTTATGGGCACTATTGAAGGACTTGGCTTCGGACTATGGAGTGTGCTTTTTCCGGCTCTTAGGTAACAACCAAACGAAAAATTTGGATTCATGGTCTCAAGCTAAATCAGTCACAAAATCAGCAAAAAGGTGCATATCTGAAAAAATCATCATTCTTATGGGCACTATTGCAAGACTTGGGTTCGGACATTATAGGGCATTTTTTTCAACACAATAGTTCCAAGCGAGCAGAAATATTTTGTTTGATATCAGAGTCATGGTCTTAAGCGAAATCATTCACAAAATGTTGCATTTCTGATAAAATCATTATTCTTATGGGCACTATTGAAGGACTTGGGTTCGGACTTTGGAGGGTATTTTTTCCGGCTCTATGGTACTAACTGAATGAAAAATTCCGATTTATGATAAGAATCATGGAATAAAGCGAAATCATTCACAAAATAAGCAAAAAGTTGCATTTCTGAAAAAATCATCATTTTTATTGGCACTATTGAAGGACTTGGGTTCGGACTATGGAGGGTGTTTTTTCCGGCTCTATGTTAACAACCGAAAAAAAAATTCGGATTCATGGTAAGAATCATGGTTTCAAGCCTAATCAGCCACAAAATCAGCAAAAAGTTGCATTTCTGAAAAAATCATCATTTTTATGGGCACTATTGAAGGACTTGGGTTCGGACTATGGAGTGTTCTTTTTCCGGCTCTATGGTAACAACCGAACGAAAAATTTGGATTCATGGTAAGAATCATGGTCTCAAGCTTAATCAGTCACAAAATCAGCAAAAAGTTGCATTTCTGAAAAAATCATCATTTTTATTGGCACTATTGAAGGACTTGGGTTCGGACTATGGAGGGTGTTTTTTCCGGCTCTATGTTAACAACCGAAAAAAAAATTCGGATTCATGGTAAGAATCATGGTCTCAAGCTTAATCAGTCACAAAATCAGCAAAAAGGTGCATATCTGAAAAAATCATCATTCTTATGGGCACTATTGCAAGACTTGGGTTCGGACTTTATAGGGCATTTTTTTCACCACTATAGTTCCAAGTGAGCAGAAATATTTTGTTTGAAATCAGAATCATGGTCTTAAAAGAAATCATTCACAAAATTAGCAAAATGTTGCATTTCTGAAAAAATCATCATTCTTATGGGAACTAATGAAGGACTTGGGTTCGGACTTTGGAGGGTATTTTTTCTGGCTCTATGGTAAACACCGAAAGAAAAAATCGGATTCATTGTAAGAATCATGGTCTCAAGCTAAATTAGTTCGAAAATCAGCAAAAAGGTGCATATCTGAAAAAATCATCATTCTTATGGGCACTATTGAAGGACTTGGGTTCTTACTATGGAGGGTGTTTTTTCCGGCTCTATAGTAACAACCGAACGAAAAATTTGGATTCATGGTAAGAATCATGGTCTCAAGCTAAATCAATTACAAAATCAGCAAAAAGGTGCATATCTGAAAAAATTATCATTCTTATGGGCACTATTGAAGGACTTCGGTTCGGACTATGGAGGGTGTTTTTTCCGGCTCTATGGTATCAAACGAACGAAAAATTTGGATTCATGGTATGACTCATGGTCTAAACCTAAATAAGTCACAAAATCAGCAAAAAGGTTCATTTCTGAAAAAATCATCATTCTTATGGGCACTATTGCAAGACTTGGTTTCGGACTTTAAAGGGCATTTTTTTCGGCTCTATAGTTCCAAGCGAGCAGAAATATGTTGTTTGATATAAGAATCATAGTCTCAAGCTAAATCAGTCACAAAATCAGCAAAAAGGTGCATTTCTGAAAAAATCATCATTTTTATGGGCACTATTGAAGGATTTGGGTTCGGACTATGGAGTGTGCTTTTTCCGGCTCTATGGTAATAACCGAACGAAAAATTTGGATTCATGGTAAGAATTATGGTCTCAAGCTAAATCAGTCACAAAATCAGCAAAAAGGTGCATTTCTGAAAAAATCATCATTCTTATGGTCACTATTGAAGGACTTGGGTTCGGACTATGGAGGGTGTTTTTTCCGGCTCTATGGTATCAACCGAAAGAAAAATTCGGATTCATGGTAAGAATCATGGTCTCAAGCTAAATCAGTCACAAAATCAGCAAAAAATTGCATTTCTGAAAAAATCATCATTCTTATGGGCACTATTGAAGGACTTGGCTTCGGACTATGGAGGTTGTTTTTTCCGGCTCTATGGTAACACCCGAACGAAAAATTTGGATTCATGGTAAGAATCATGGTCTCAAGCTTAATCAGCCACAAAATCAGCATAAAGTTGCATTTCTGAAAAAATCATCATTTTTATGGGCACTATTGAAGGATTTGGGTTCGGACTATGGAGTGTGATTTTTCCGGCTCTATGGTAACAACCGAACGAAAAATTTGGATTCATGGTAAGAATTATGGTCTCAAGCTAAATCAGTCACAAAATCAGCAAAAAGGTGCATTTCTGAAAAAATCATCATTTTTATGGGCACTATTGAAGGACTTGGGTTCGGACTATGGAGGGTGTTTTTTCCGGCTCTATAGTAACAACCGAACGAAAAATTTGGATTCATGGTAAGAATCATGAACTCAAGCTTAATCAGCCAAAAAATCAGCAAAAAGTTGCATTTCTGAAAAAATCATCATTTTTATGGGCACTATTGAAGGACTTGGGTTCGGACTATGGAGTTTGCTTTTTCCGGCTCTATGGAAACAACCGAACGAAAAATTTGGATTCATGGAAAGAATCATGGTCTCAAGCTAAATCAGTCACAAAATCAGCAAATAGGTGCATATCTGAAAAAATCATCATTCTTATGGTCACTATTGAAGGACTTGGCTTCGGACTATGGAGAATGTTTTTTCCGGCTCTATGGTAACACCCGAACGAAAAATTTGGATTCATGGTAAGAATCATGGTCTCAAGCTTAATCAGCCACAAAATCAGCAAAAAGTTGCATTTCTGAAAAAATCATCATTTTTATGGGCACTATTGAAGGATTTGGGTTCGGACTATGGAGTGTGCTTTTTCCGGCTCTATGGTAACAACCGAACGAAAAATTTGGATTCATGGTAAGAATTATGGTCTCAAGCTAAATCAGTCACAAAATCAGCAAAAAGGTGCATTTCTGAAAAAATCATCATTCTTATGGGCACTATTGAAGGACTTGGCTTCGGACTATGGAGGTTGTTTTTTCCGGCTCTATGGTAACACCCGAACGAAAAATTTGGATTCATGGTAAGAATCATGGTCTCAAGCTTAATCAGCCACAAAATCAGCAAAAAGGTGCATATCTGAAAAAATTATCATTCTTATGGGCACTATTGAAGGACTTCGGTTCGGACTATGGAGGGTGTTTTTTCCGGCTCTATGGTATCAACCGAACGAAAAATTTGGATTCATGGTATGACTCATGGTCTAAACCTAAATAAGTCACAAAATCAGCAAAAAGGTTCATTTCTGAAAAAATCATCATTCTTATGGGCACTATTGCAAGACTTGGGTTCGGACTTTAAAGGGCATTTTTTTCGGCTCTATAGTTCCAAGCGAGCAGAAATATGTTGTTTGATATAAGAATCATAGTCTCAAGCTAAATCAGTCACAAAATCAGCAAAAAGGTGCATTTCTGAAAAAATCATCATTCTTATGGTCACTATTGAAGGACTTGGGTTCGGACTATGGAGGGTGTTTTTTCCGGCTCTATGGTATCAACCGAAAGAAAAATTCGGATTCATGGTAAGAATCATGGTCTCAAGCTAAATCAGTCACAAAATCAGCAAAAAGGTGCATTTCTGAAAAAATCATCATTCTTATGGGCACTATTGAAGGACTTGGCTTCGGACTATGGAGGTTGTTTTTTCCGGCTCTATGGTAACACCCTAACGAAAAATTTGGATTCATGGTAAGAATCATGGTCTCAAGCTTAATCAGCCACAAAATCAGCAAAAAGTTGCATTTCTGAAAAAATCATCATTTTTATGGGCACTATTGAAGGATTTGGGTTCGGACTATGGAGTGTGCTTTTTCCGGCTCTATGGTAACAACCGAACGAAAAATTTGGATTCATGGTAAGAATTATGGTCTCAAGCTAAATCAGTCACAAAATCAGCAAAAAGGTGCATTTCTGAAAAAATCATCATTTTTATGGGCACTATTGAAGGACTTGGGTTCGGACTATGGAGGGTGTTTTTTCCGGCTCTATAGTAACAACCGAACGAAAAATTTGGATTCATGGTAAGAATCATGAACTCAAGCTTAATCAGCCAAAAAATCAGCAAAAAGTTGCATTTCTGAAAAAATCATCATTTTTATGGGCACTATTGAAAGACTTGGGTTCGGACTATGGAGTTTGCTTTTTCCGGCTCTATGGAAACAACCGAACGAAAAATTTGGATTCATGGAAAGAATCATGGTCTCAAGCTAAATCAGTCACAAAATCAGCAAATAGGTGCATATCTGAAAAAATCATCATTCTTATGGTCACTATTGAAGGACTTGGCTTCGGACTATGGAGAATGTTTTTTCCGGCTCTATGGTAACACCCGAACGAAAAATTTGGATTCATGGTAAGAATCATGGTCTCAAGCTTAATCAGCCACAAAATCAGCAAAAAGTTGCATTTCTGAAAAAATCATCATTTTTATGGGCACTACTGAAGGATTTGGGTTCGGACTATGGAGTGTGCTTTTTCCGGCTCTATGGTAACAACCGAACGAAAAATTTGGATTCATGGTAAGAATTATGGTCTCAAGCTAAATCAGTCACAAAATCAGCAAAAAGTTGCATTTCTGAAAAAATCATCATTTTTATTGGCACTATTGAAGGACTTGGGTTCGGACTATGGAGGGTGTTTTTTCCGGCTCTATGTTAACAACCGAAAAAAAAATTCGGATTCATGGTAAGAATCATGGTTTCAAGCCTAATCAGCCACAAAATCAGCAAAAAGTTGCATTTCTGAAAAAATCATCATTTTTATGGGCACTATTGAAGGACTTGGGTTCGGACTATGGAGTGTTCTTTTTCCGGCTCTATGGTAACAACCGAACGAAAAATTTGGATTCATGGTAAGAATCATGGTCTCAAGCTTAATCAGTCACAAAATCAGCAAAAAGTTGCATTTCTGAAAAAATCATCATTTTTATTGGCACTATTGAAGGACTTGGGTTCGGACTATGGAGGGTGTTTTTTCCGGCTCTATGTTAACAACCGAAAAAAAAATTCGGATTCATGGTAAGAATCATGGTCTCAAGCTTAATCAGTCACAAAATCAGCAAAAAGGTGCATATCTGAAAAAATCATCATTCTTATGGGCACTATTGCAAGACTTGGGTTCGGACTTTATAGGGCATTTTTTTCAACACTATAGTTCCAAGTGAGCAGAAATATTTTGTTTGAAATCAGAATCATGGTCTTAAAAGAAATCATTCACAAAATTAGCAAAATGTTGCATTTCTGAAAAAATCATCATTCTTATGGGAACTAATGAAGGACTTGGGTTCGGACTTTGGAGGGTATTTTTTCTGGCTCTATGGTAAACACCGAAAGAAAAAATCGGATTCATTGTAAGAATCATGGTCTCAAGCTAAATTAGTTCGAAAATCAGCAAAAAGTTGCATATCTGAAAAAATCATCATTCTTATGGGCACTATTGAAGGACTTGGGTTCTTACTATGGAGGGTGTTTTTTCCGGCTCTATAGTAACAACCGAACGAAAAATTTGGATTCATGGTAAGAATCATGGTCTCAAGCTAAATCAATTACAAAATCAGCAAAAAGGTGCATATCTGAAAAAATTATCATTCTTATGGGCACTATTGAAGGACTTCGGTTCGGACTATGGAGGGTGTTTTTTCCGGCTCTATGGTATCAAACGAACGAAAAATTTGGATTCATGGTATGACTCATGGTCTAAACCTAAATAAGTCACAAAATCAGCAAAAAGGTTCATTTCTGAAAAAATCATCATTCTTATGGGCACTATTGCAAGACTTGGTTTCGGACTTTAAAGGGCATTTTTTTCGGCTCTATAGTTCCAAGCGAGCAGAAATATGTTGTTTGATATAAGAATCATAGTCTCAAGCTAAATCAGTCACAAAATCAGCAAAAAGGTGCATTTCTGAAAAAATCATCATTCTTATGGGCACTATTGAAGGACTTGGCTTCGGACTATGGAGGTTGTTTTTTCCGGCTCTATGGTAACACCCGAACGAAAAATTTGGATTCATGGTAAGAATCATGGTCTCAAGCTTAATCAGCCACAAAATCAGCAAAAAGGTGCATATCTGAAAAAATTATCATTCTTATGGGCACTATTGAAGGACTTCGGTTCGGACTATGGAGGGTGTTTTTTCCGGCTCTATGGTATCAACCGAACGAAAAATTTGGATTCATGGTATGACTCATGGTCTAAACCTAAATAAGTCACAAAATCAGCAAAAAGGTTCATTTCTGAAAAAATCATCATTCTTATGGGCACTATTGCAAGACTTGGGTTCGGACTTTAAAGGGCATTTTTTTCGGCTCTATAGTTCCAAGCGAGCAGAAATATGTTGTTTGATATAAGAATCATAGTCTCAAGCTAAATCAGTCACAAAATCAGCAAAAAGGTGCATTTCTGAAAAAATCATCATTCTTATGGTCACTATTGAAGGACTTGGGTTCGGACTATGGAGGGTGTTTTTTCCGGCTCTATGGTATCAACCGAAAGAAAAATTCGGATTCATGGTAAGAATCATGGTCTCAAGCTAAATCAGTCACAAAATCAGCAAAAAGGTGCATTTCTGAAAAAATCATCATTCTTATGGGCACTATTGAAGGACTTGGCTTCGGACTATGGAGGTTGTTTTTTCCGGCTCTATGGTAACACCCTAACGAAAAATTTGGATTCATGGTAAGAATCATGGTCTCAAGCTTAATCAGCCACAAAATCAGCAAAAAGTTGCATTTCTGAAAAAATCATCATTTTTATGGGCACTATTGAAGGATTTGGGTTCGGACTATGGAGTGTGCTTTTTCCGGCTCTATGGTAACAACCGAACGAAAAATTTGGATTCATGGTAAGAATTATGGTCTCAAGCTAAATCAGTCACAAAATCAGCAAAAAGGTGCATTTCTGAAAAAATCATCATTTTTATGGGCACTATTGAAGGACTTGGGTTCGGACTATGGAGGGTGTTTTTTCCGGCTCTATAGTAACAACCGAACGAAAAATTTGGATTCATGGTAAGAATCATGAACTCAAGCTTAATCAGCCAAAAAATCAGCAAAAAGTTGCATTTCTGAAAAAATCATCATTTTTATGGGCACTATTGAAGGACTTGGGTTCGGACTATGGAGTTTGCTTTTTCCGGCTCTATGGAAACAACCGAACGAAAAATTTGGATTCATGGAAAGAATCATGGTCTCAAGCTAAATCAGTCACAAAATCAGCAAATAGGTGCATATCTGAAAAAATCATCATTCTTATGGTCACTATTGAAGGACTTGGCTTCGGACTATGGAGAATGTTTTTTCCGGCTCTATGGTAACACCCGAACGAAAAATTTGGATTCATGGTAAGAATCATGGTCTCAAGCTTAATCAGCCACAAAATCAGCAAAAAGTTGCATTTCTGAAAAAATCATCATTTTTATGGGCACTACTGAAGGATTTGGGTTCGGACTATGGAGTGTGCTTTTTCCGGCTCTATGGTAACAACTGAACGAAAAATTTGGATTCATGGTAAGAATTATGGTCTCAAGCTAAATCAGTCACAAAATCAGCAAAAAGGTGCATTTCTGAAAAAATCATCATTCTTATGGGCACTATTGAAGGACTTGGCTTCGGACTATGGAAGTTGTTTTTTCCGGCTCTATGGTAACACCCGAACGAAAAATTTGGATTCATGGTAAGAATCATGGTCTCAAGCTTAATCAGCCACAAAATCAGCAAAAAGTTGCATTTCTGAAAAAATCATAATTTTTATGGGCACTATTGAAGGATTTGGGTTCGGACTATGGAGTGTGCTTTTTCCGGCTCTATGGTAACAACCGAACGAAAAATTTGGATTCATGGTAAGAATTATGGTCTCAAACTAAATCAGTCACAAAATCAGCAAAAAGGTGCATTTCTGAAAAAATCATCATTCTTATGGGCATTATTGAAGGACTTGGGTTCGGACTATGGAGGGTGTTTTTTCCGGCTCTATGGTACTAACTGAACGAAAAATTCCGAATTATGATAAGAATCATGTACTTAAGCGAAATCATTCACAAAATAAGCAAAAAGTTGCATTTCTGAAAAAATCATCATTTTTATTGGCACTATTGAAGGACTTGGGTTCGGACTATGGACTGTGTTTTTTCCGGCTCTATGGTAACAACAGAACGAAAAATTTGGATTCATGGTAAGAATCATGGTCTCAAGCTAAATCAGTCACAAAATCAGCAGAAAGGTGCATATCTGAAAAAAATATCATTCTTATGGGCACTATTGAAGGACTTGGGTTCGGACTATGGAGGGTGTTTTTTCCGGCTCTATGGTAACAACCGAACGAAAAATTTGGATTCATGGTAAGAATCATGGTCTCAAGCTTAATCAGCCACAAAACCAGCAAAAAGTTGCATTTCTGAAAAAATCATAATTTTTATGGGCACTATTGAAGGACTTGGGTTCGGATTATGGAGTGTGCTTTTTCCGGCTCTATGGTAACAACCGATCGAAAAATTTGGATTCATGGTAAGAATCATGGTCTCAAGCTAAATCAGTCACAAAATCAGCAAAAAGGTGCATATCTGAAAAAATCATCATTCTTATGGGCACTTTTGAAGGACTTGGCTTCGGACTATGGAGTGTGCTTTTTCCGGCTCTGTAGTAAAAACCAAACGAAAAATTTGGATTCATGGTCTCAAGCTAAATCAGTCACAAAATCAGCAAATAGGTGCATATCTGAAAAAATCATCATTCTTATGGACACTATTGCAAGACTTGGGTTAGGACTTTATAGGGCATTTTTTTCAGCACTATAGTTCCAAGCGAGCAGAAATATTTTGTTTGATATCAGAATCATGGTCTTAAGCGAAATCATTCACAAAATTAGCAAAATGTTGCATTTTTGAAAAAATCATCATTCTTATGGGCACTATTGAAGGACTTGGGTTCGGACTTTGGAGGGTATTTTTTCCGGCTCTATGGTACTAACTGAATGAAAAATTTCGATTTATGATAAGAATCATGGACTTAAGCGAAATCATTCACAAAATAAGCAAAAAGTTGCATTTCTGAAAAAATCATCATTTTTATTGGCACTATTGAAGGACTTGGGCTCGGACTATGGAGGGTGTTTTTTCCGGCTCTATGGAAACAACCGAACGAAAAATTTGGATTCATGGTAAGAATCATGGTCTCAAGCTAAATCAGTCACAAAATCAGCAAAAAGGTGCATATCGAAAAAAATATCATTCTTATGGGCACTATTGAAGGACTTGGGTTCGGACTATGGAGGGTGTTTTTTCCGGCTCTATGGTAACAACCGAACGAAAAATTTGGATTCATGGTAAGAATCATGGTCTCAAGCTTAATCAGCCACAAAACCAGCAAAAAGTTGCATTTCTTAAAAAATCATCATTCTTATGGTCACTATTGAAGGACTTGGGTTCGGACTATGGAGGGTGTTTTTTCCGGCTCTATGGTATCAACCGAAAGAAAAATTCGGATTCATGGTAAGAATCATGGTCTCAAGCTAAATCAGTCACAAAATCAGCAAAAAGGTGCATATCTGAAAAAATGATCATTCTTATGGGCACTATTGAAGGACTTGGGTTCGGACTATGGAGGGTATTTTTTCCGGCTCTATAGTAACAACCGAACGAAAAATTTGGATTCATGGTAAGAATCATGGTCTCAAGCTTAATCAGCCACAAAATCAGCAAAAAGGTGCATATCTGAAAAAATTATCATTCTTATGGCCACTATTGAAGGACTTAGGTGCGGACTATGGAGTGTGCTTTTTCCGGCTCTATTGTAACAACCGAACGAAAAATTTGGATTCATGGTAAGAATCATGGTCTCAAGCCTAATCAGCCACAAAATCAGCAAAAAGGTGCAAATCTGAAAAAATTATCATTCTTATGGGCACTATTGAAGGACTTGGGTTCGGACTATGGAGTGTGCTTATTCCGGCTCTTAGGTAACAACCAAACGAAAAATTTGGATTCATGGTCTCAAGCTAAATCAGTCACAAAATCAGCAAAAAGGTGCATATCTGAAAAAATCATCATTCTTATGGGCACTATTGCAAGACTTGGGTTCGGACATTATAGGGCATTTTTTTCTACACTATAATTCCAAGCGAGCAGAAATATTTTGTTTGATATCAGAGTCATGGTCTTAAGCGAAATCATTCACAAAATGTTGCATTTCTGATAAAATCATTATTCTTATGGGCACTATTGAAGGACTTGGGTTCGGACTATGGAGGGTGTTTTTTCCGGCTCTATGTTAACAACCGAAAAAAAAATTCGGATTTCATGGTAAGAATCATGGTTTCAAGCCTAATAGGCCACAAAATCAGCAAAAAGTTGCATTTCTGAAAAAATCATAATTTTTATGGGCACTATTGAAGGATTTGGGTTCGGACTATGGAGTGTGCTTTTTCCGGCTCTATGGTAACAACCGAACGAAAAATTTGGATTCATGGTAAGAATTATGGTCTCAAACTAAATCAGTCACAAAATCAGCAAAGAGGTGCATTTCTGAAAAAATCATCATTCTTATGGGCATTATTGAAGGACTTGGGTTCGGACTATGGAGGGTGTTTTTTCCGGCTCTATGGTACTAACTGAACGAAAAATTCCGAATTATGATAAGAATCATGTACTTAAGCGAAATCATTCACAAAATAAGCAAAAAGTGGCATTTCTGAAAAAATCATCATTTTTATTGGCACTATTGAAGGACTTGGGTTCGGACTATGGAGTGTGCTTTTTCCGGCTCTATGGTAACAACCGAACGAAAAATTTGGATTCATGGTAAGAATTATGGTCTCAAACTAAATCAGTCACAAAATCAGCAAAGAGGTGCATTTCTGAAAAAATCATCATTCTTATAGGCATTATTGAAGGACTTGGGTTCGGACTATGGAGGGTGTTTTTTCCGGCTCTATGGTACTAACTGAACGAAAAATTCCGAATTATGATAAGAATCATGTACTTAAGCGAAATCATTCACAAAATAAGCAAAAAGTGGCATTTCTGAAAAAATCATCATTTTTATTGGCACTATTGAAGGACTTGGGTTCGGACTATGGACTGTGTTATTTCCGGCTCTATGGTAACAACAGAACGAAAAATTTGGATTCATGGTAAGAATCATGGTCTCAAGCTAAATCAGTCACAAAATCAGCAGAAAGGTGCATATCTGAAAAAATCATCATTCTTATGGACACTATTGCAAGACTTGGGTTCGGACATTATAGGGCATTTTTTTCAACACAATAGTTCCAAGCGAGCAGAAATATTTTGTTTGATATCAGAGTCATGGTCTTAAGCGAAATCATTCACAAAATGTTGCATTTCTGATAAAATCATTATTCTTATGGGCACTATTGAAGGACTTGGGTTCGGACTATGGAGGGTGTTTTTTCCGGCTCTATGTTAACAACCGAAAAAAAAATTCGGATTTCATGGTAAGAATCATGGTTTCAAGCCTAATCAGCCACAAAATCAGCAAAAAGTTGCATTTCTGAAAAAATCATAATTTTTATGGGCACTATTGAAGGATTTGGGTTCGGACTATGGAGTGTGCTTTTTCCGGCTCTATGGTAACAACCGAACGAAAAATTTGGATTCATGGTAAGAATTATGGTCTCAAGCTAAATCAGTCACAAAATCAGCAAAAAGGTGCATTTCTGAAAAAATCATCATTCTTATGGGCACTATTGAAGGACTTGGCTTCGGACTATGGAGGTTGTTTTTTCCGGCTCTATGGTAACATCCGAACGAAAAATTTGGATTCATGGTAAGAATCATGGTCTCAAGCTTAATCAGCCACAAAATCAGCAAAAAGTTGCATTTCTGAAAAAATCATCATTTTTATGGGCACTATTGAAGGATTTGGGTTCGGACTATGGAGTGTGCTTTTTCCGGCTCTATGGTAACAACCGAACGAAAAATTTGGATTCATGGTAAGAATTATGGTCTCAAGCTAAATCAGTCACAAAATCAGCAAAAGGTGCATTTCTGAAAAAATCATCATTCTTATGGGCATTATTGAAGGACTTGGGTTCGGACTATGGAGGGTGTTTTTTCCGGCTCTATGGTAACAACCGAACGAAAAATTTGGATTCATGGTAAGAATCATGGTCTCAAGCTTAATCAGCCACAAAACCAGCAAAAAGTTGCATTTCTGAAAAAATCATCATTTTTATGGGCATTATTGAAGGACTTGGGTTCGGACTATGGACTGTGTTTTTTCCGGCTCTATGGTAACAACAGAACGAAAAATTTGGATTCATGGTAAGAATCATGGTCTCAAGCTAAATCAGTCACAAAATCAGCAGAAAGGTGCATATCTGAAAAAAATATCATTCTTATGGGCACTATTGAAGGACTTGGGTTCGGACTATGGAGGGTGTTTTTTCCGGCTCTATGGTAACAACCGAACGAAAAATTTGGATTCATGGTAAAAATCATGGTCTCAAGCTTAATCAGCCACAAAACCAGCAAAAAGTTGCATTTCTGAAAAAATCATCATTTTTATGGGCATTATTGAAGGACTTGCGTTCGGACTATGGAGGGTGTTTTTTCCGGCTCTATGGTACTAACTGAAAGAAAAATTCCGAATTATGATAAGAATCATGTACTTAAGCGAAATCATTCACAAAATAAGCAAAAAGTTGCATTTCTGAAAAAATCATCATTTTTATTGGCACTATTGAAGGACTTGGGTTCGGACTATGGACTGTGTTATTTCCGGCTCTATGGTAACAACAGAACGAAAAATTTGGATTCATGGTAAGAATCATGGTCTCAATCTAAATCAGTCACAAAATCAGCAGAAAGGTGCATATCTGAAAAAATCATCATTCTTATGGACACTATTGCAAGACTTGGGTTCGGACATTATAGGGCATTTTTTTCAACACAATAGTTCCAAGCGAGCAGAAATATTTTGTTTGATATCAGAGTCATGGTCTTAAGCGAAATCATTCACAAAATGTTGCATTTCTGATAAAATCATTATTCTTATGGGCACTATTGAAGGACTTGGGTTCGGACTATGGAGGGTGTTTTTTCCGGCTCTATGTTAACAACCGAAAAAAAAATTCGGATTTCATGGTAAGAATCATGGTTTCAAGCCTAATCAGCCACAAAATCAGCAAAAAGTTGCATTTCTGAAAAAATCATAATTTTTATGGGCACTATTGAAGGATTTGGGTTCGGACTATGGAGTGTGCTTTTTCCGGCTCTATGGTAACAACCGAACGAAAAATTTGGATTCATGGTAAGAATTATGGTCTCAAGCTAAATCAGTCACAAAATCAGCAAAAAGGTGCATTTCTGAAAAAATCATCATTCTTATGGGCACTATTGAAGGACTTGGCTTCGGACTATGGAGGTTGTTTTTTCCGGCTCTATGGTAACATCCGAACGAAAAATTTGGATTCATGGTAAGAATCATGGTCTCAAGCTTAATCAGCCACAAAATCAGCAAAAAGTTGCATTTCTGAAAAAATCATCATTTTTATGGGCACTATTGAAGGATTTGGGTTCGGACTATGGAGTGTGCTTTTTCCGGCTCTATGGTAACAACCGAACGAAAAATTTGGATTCATGGTAAGAATTATGGTCTCAAGCTAAATCAGTCACAAAATCAGCAAAAGGTGCATTTCTGAAAAAATCATCATTCTTATGGGCATTATTGAAGGACTTGGGTTCGGACTATGGAGGGTGTTTTTTCCGGCTCTATGGTAACAACCGAACGAAAAATTTGGATTCATGGTAAGAATCATGGTCTCAAGCTTAATCAGCCACAAAACCAGCAAAAAGTTGCATTTCTGAAAAAATCATCATTTTTATGGGCATTATTGAAGGACTTGGGTTCGGACTATGGACTGTGTTTTTTCCGGCTCTATGGTAACAACAGAACGAAAAATTTGGATTCATGGTAAGAATCATGGTCTCAAGCTAAATCAGTCACAAAATCAGCAGAAAGGTGCATATCTGAAAAAAATATCATTCTTATGGGCACTATTGAAGGACTTGGGTTCGGACTATGGAGGGTGTTTTTTCCGGCTCTATGGTAACAACCGAACGAAAAATTTGGATTCATGGTAAGAATCATGGTCTCAAGCTTAATCAGCCACAAAACCAGCAAAAAGTTGCATTTCTGAAAAAATCTTCATTTTTATGGGCATTATTGAAGGACTTGGGTTCGGACTATGGAGGGTGTTTTTTCCGGCTCTATGGTACTAACTGAAAGAAAAATTCCGAATTATGATAAGAATCATGTACTTAAGCGAAATCATTCACAAAATAAGCAAAAAGTTGCATTTCTGAAAAAATCATCATTTTTATTGGCACTATTGAAGGACTTGGGTTCGGACTATGGACTGTGTTTTTTCCGGCTCTATGGTAACAACAGAACGAAAAATTTGGATTCATGGTAAGAATCATGGTCTCAAGCTAAATCAGTCACAAAATCAGCAGAAAGGTGCATATCTGAAAAAAATATCATTCTTATGGGCACTATTGAAGGACTTGGGTTCGGACTATGGAGGGTGTTTTTTCCAGCTCTATGGTAACAACCGAACGAAAAATTTGGATTCATGGTAAGAATCATGGTCTCAAGCTTAATCAGTCACAAAATCAGCAAAAAGGTGCATATCTGAAAAAATGATCATTCTTATGGGCACTATTGAAGGACTTGGGTTCGGACTATGGAGGGTATTTTTTCCGGCTCTATAGTAACAACCGAACGAAAAATTTGGATTCATGGTAAGAATCATGGTCTCAAGCTTAATCAGCCACAAAATCAGCAAATAGGTGCATATCTGAAAAAATCATCATTCTTATGGACACTATTGCAAGACTTGGGTTAGGACTTTATAGGGCATTTTTTTCAGCACTATAGTTCCAAGCGAGCAGAAATATTTTGTTTGATATCAGAATCATGGTCTTAAGCGAAATCATTCACAAAATTAGCAAAATGTTGCATTTTTGAAAAAATCATCATTCTTATGGGCACTATTGAAGGACTTGGGTTCGGACTTTGGAGGGTATTTTTTCCGGCTCTATGGGACTAACTGAATGAAAAATTTCGATTTATGATAAGAATCATGGACTTAAGCGAAATCATTCACAAAATAAGCTAAAAGTTGCATTTCTGAAAAAATCATCATTTTTATTGGCACTATTGAAGGACTTGGGCTCGGACTATGGAGGGTGTTTTTTCCGGCTCTATGGAAACAACCGAACGAAAAATTTGGATTCATGGTAAGAATCATGGTCTCAAGCTAAATCAGTCACAAAATCAGCAAAAAGGTGCATATCGAAAAAAATATCATTCTTATGGGCACTATTGAAGGACTTGGGTTCGGACTATGGAGGGTGTTTTTTCCGGCTCTATGGTAACAACCGAACGAAAAATTTGGATTCATGGTAAGAATCATGGTCTCAAGCTTAATCAGTCACAAAATCAGCAAAAAGGTGCATATCTGAAAAAATGATCATTCTTATGGGCACTATTGAAGGACTTGGGTTCGGACTATGGAGGGTATTTTTTCCGGCTCTATAGTAACAACCGAACGAAAAATTTGGATTCATGGTAAGAATCATGGTCTCAAGCTTAATCAGCCACAAAATCAGCAAAAAGGTGCATATCTGAAAAAATTATCATTCTTATGGCCACTATTGAAGGACTTGGGTGCGGACTATGGAGTGTGCTTTTTCCGGCTTTATGGTAACAACCGAACGAAAAATTTGGATTCATGGTAAGAATTATGGTCTCAAGCCTAATCAGCCACAAAATCAGCAAAAAGGTGCAAATCTGAAAAAATTATCATTCTTATGGGCACTATTGAAGGACTTGGGTTCGGACTATGGAGTGTGCTTATTCCGGCTCTTAGGTAACAACCAAACGAAAAATTTGGATTCATGGTCTCAAGCTAAATCAGTCACAAAATCAGCAAAAAGGTGTATATCTGAAAAAATCATCATTCTTATGGGCACTATTGCAAGACTTGGGTTCGGACATTATAGGGCATTTTTTTCTACACTATAATTCCAAGCGAGCAGAAATATTTTGTTTGATATCAGAATCATGGTCTTAAGCGAAATCATTCACAAAATTAGCAAAATGTTGCATTTCTGAAAAAATCATCATTTTTATGGGCACTATTGAAGGATTTGGGTTCGGACTATGGAGTGTGCTTTTTCCGGCTCTATGGTAACAACCGAACGAAAAATTTGGATTCATGGTAAGAATTATGGTCTCAAACTAAATCAGTCACAAAATCAGCAAAAAGGTGCATTTCTGAAAAAATCATCATTCTTATGGGCATTATTGAAGGACTTGGGTTCGGACTATGGAGGGTGTTTTTTCCGGCTCTATGGTACTAACTGAACGAAAAATTCCGAATTATGATAAGAATCATGTACTTAAGCGAAATCATTCACAAAATAAGCAAAAAGTTGCATTTCTGAAAAAATCATCATTTTTATTGGCACTATTGAAGGACTTGGGTTCGGACTATGGACTGTGTTATTTCCGGCTCTATGGTAACAACAGAACGAAAAATTTGGATTCATGGTAAGAATCATGGTCTCAAGCTAAATCAGTCACAAAATCAGCAGAAAGGTGCATATCTGAAAAAATCATCATTCTTATGGACACTATTGCAAGACTTGGGTTCGGACATTATAGGGCATTTTTTTCAACACAATAGTTCCAAGCGAGCAGAAATATTTTGTTTGATATCAGAGTCATGGTCTTAAGCGAAATCATTCACAAAATGTTGCATTTCTGATAAAATCATTATTCTTATGGGCACTATTGAAGGACTTGGGTTCGGACTATGGAGGGTGTTTTTTCCGGCTCTATGTTAACAACCGAAAAAAAAATTCGGATTCATGGTAAGAATCATGGTTTCAAGCCTAATCAGCCACAAAATCAGCAAAAAGTTGCATTTCTGAAAAAATCATAATTTTTATGGGCACTATTGAAGGATTTGGGTTCGGACTATGGAGTGTGCTTTTTCCGGCTCTATGGTAACAACCGAACGAAAAATTTGGATTCATGGTAAGAATAATGGTCTCAAGCTAAATCAGTCACAAAATCAGCAAAAAGGTGCATTTCTGAAAAAATCATCATTCTTATGGGCACTATTGAAGGACTTGGCTTCGGACTATGGAGGTTGTTTTTTCCGGCTCTATGGTATCATCCGAACGAAAAATTTGGATTCATGGTAAGAATCATGGTCTCAAGCTTAATCAGCCACAAAATCAGCAAAAAGTTGCATTTCTGAAAAAATCATCATTTTTATGGGCACTATTGAAGGATTTGGGTTCGGACTATGGAGTGTGCTTTTTCCGGCTCTATGGTAACAACCGAACGAAAAATTTGGATTCATGGTAAGAATTATGGTCTCAAGCTAAATCAGTCACAAAATCAGCAAAAAGGTGCATTTCTGAAAAAATCATCATTCTTATGGGCATTATTGAAGGACTTGGGTTCGGACTATGGAGGGTGTTTTTTCCGGCTCTATGGTAACAACCGAACGAAAAATTTGGATTCATGGTAAGAATCATGGTCTCAAGCTTAATCAGCCACAAAACCAGCAAAAAGTTGCATTTCTGAAAAAATCATCATTTTTATGGGCATTATTGAAGGACTTGGGTTCGGACTATGGACTGTGTTTTTTCCGGCTCTATGGTAACAACAGAACGAAAAATTTGGATTCATGGTAAGAATCATGGTCTCAAGCTAAATCAGTCACAAAATCAGCAGAAAGGTGCATATCTGAAAAAAATATCATTCTTATGGGCACTATTGAAGGACTTGGGTTCGGACTATGGAGGGTGTTTTTTCCGGCTCTATGGTAACAACCGAACGAAAAATTTGGATTCATGGTAAGAATCATGGTCTCAAGCTTAATCAGCCACAAAACCAGCAAAAAGTTGCATTTCTAAAAAAATCATCATTTTTATGGGCATTATTGAAGGACTTGGGTTCGGACTATGGAGGGTGTTTTTTCCGGCTCTATGGTACTAACTGAACGAAAAATTCCGAATTATGATAAGAATCATGTACTTAAGCGAAATCATTCACAAAATAAGCAAAAAGTTGCATTTCTGAAAAAATCATCATTTTTATTGGCACTATTGAAGGACTTGGGTTCGGACTATGGACTGTGTTTTTTCGGCTCTATGGTAACAACAGAACGAAAAATTTGGATTCATGGTAAGAATCATGGTCTCAAGCTAAATCAGTCACAAAATCAGCAGAAAGGTGCATATCTGAAAAAAATATCATTCTTATGGGCACTATTGAAGGACTTGGGTTCGGACTATGGAGGGTGTTTTTTCCGGCTCTATGGTAACAACCGAACGAAAAATTTGGATTCATGGTAAGAATCATGGTCTCAAGCTTAATCAGCCACAAAACCAGCAAAAAGTTGCATTTCTGAAAAAATCATAATTTTTATGGGCACTATTGAAGGACTTGGGTTCGGATTATGGAGTGTGCTTTTTCCGGCTCTATGGTAACAACCGATCGAAAAATTTGGATTCATGGTAAGAATCATGGTCTCAAGCTAAATCAGTCACAAAATCAGCAAAAAGGTGCATATCTGAAAAAATCATCATTCTTATGGGCACTTTTGAAGGACTTGGCTTCGGACTATGGAGTGTGCTTTTTCCGGCTCTGTGGTAAAAACCAAACGAAAAATTTGGATTCATGGTCTCAAGCTAAATCAGTCACAAAATCAGCAAATAGGTGCATATCTGAAAAAATCATCATTCTTATGGACACTATTGCAAGACTTGGGTTAGGACTTTATAGGGCATTTTTTTCAGCACTATAGTTCCAAGCGAGCAGAAATATTTTGTTTGATATCAGAATCATGGTCTTAAGCGAAATCATTCACAAAATTAGCAAAATGTTGCATTTTTGAAAAAATCATCATTCTTATGGGCACTATTGAAGGACTTGGGTTCGGACTTTGGAGGGTATTTTTTCCGGCTCTATGGTACTAACTGAATGAAAAATTTCGATTTATGATAAGAATCATGGACTTAAGCGAAATCATTCACAAAATAAGCAAAAAGTTGCATTTCTGAAAAAATCATCATTTTTATTGGCACTATTGAAGGACTTGGGCTCGGACTATGGAGGGTGTTTTTTCCGGCTCTATGGAAACAACCGAACGAAAAATTTGGATTCATGGTAAGAATCATGGTCTCAAGCTAAATCAGTCACAAAATCAGCAAAAAGGTGCATATCGAAAAAAATATCATTCTTATGGGCACTATTGAAGGACTTGGGTTCGGACTATGGAGGGTGTTTTTTCCGGCTCTATGGTAACAACCGAACGAAAAATTTGGATTCATGGTAAGAATCATGGTCTCAAGCTTAATCAGCCACAAAACCAGCAAAAAGTTGCATTTCTTAAAAAATCATCATTCTTATGGTCACTATTGAAGGACTTGGGTTCGGACTATGGAGGGTGTTTTTTCCGGCTCTATGGTATCAACCGAAAGAAAAATTCGGATTCATGGTAAGAATCATGGTCTCAAGCTAAATCAGTCACAAAATCAGCAAAAAGGTGCATATCTGAAAAAATGATCATTCTTATGGGCACTATTGAAGGACTTGGGTTCGGACTATGGAGGGTATTTTTTCCGGCTCTATAGTAACAACCGAACGAAAAATTTGGATTCATGGTAAGAATCATGGTCTCAAGCTTAATCAGCCACAAAATCAGCAAAAAGGTGCATATCTGAAAAAATTATCATTCTTATGGCCACTATTGAAGGACTTGGGTGCGGACTATGGAGTGTGCTTTTTCCGGCTCTATGGTAACAACCGAACGAAAAATTTGGATTCATGGTAAGAATAATGGTCTCAAGCCTAATCAGCCACAAAATCAGCAAAAAGGTGCAAATCTGAAAAAATTATCATTCTTATGGGCACTATTGAAGGACTTGGGTTCGGACTATGGAGTGTGCTTATTCCGGCTCTTAGGTAACAACCAAACGAAAAATTTGGATTCATGGTCTCAAGCTAAATCAGTCACAAAATCAGCAAAAAGGTGCATATCTGAAAAAATCATCATTCTTATGGGCACTATTGCAAGACTTGGGTTCGGACATTATAGGGCATTTTTTTCTACACTATAATTCCAAGCGAGCAGAAATATTTTGTTTGATATCAGAATCATGGTCTTAAGCGAAATCATTCACAAAATTAGCAAAATGTTGCATTTCTGAAAAAATCATCATTTTTATGGGCACTATTGAAGGATTTGGGTTCGGACTATGGAGTGTGCTTTTTCCGGCTCTATGGTAACAACCGAACGAAAAATTTGGATTCATGGTAAGAATTATGGTCTCAAACTAAATCAGTCACAAAATCAGCAAAAAGGTGCATTTCTGAAAAAATCATCATTCTTATGGGCATTATTGAAGGACTTGGGTTCGGACTATGGAGGGTGTTTTTTCCGGCTCTATGGTACTAACTGAACGAAAAATTCCGAATTATGATAAGAATCATGTACTTAAGCGAAATCATTCACAAAATAAGCAAAAAGTTGCATTTCTGAAAAAATCATCATTTTTATTGGCACTATTGAAGGACTTGGGTTCGGACTATGGACTGTGTTATTTCCGGCTCTATGGTAACAACAGAACGAAAAATTTGGATTCATGGTAAGAATCATGGTCTCAAGCTAAATCAGTCACAAAATCAGCAGAAAGGTGCATATCTGAAAAAATCATCATTCTTATGGACACTATTGCAAGACTTGGGTTCGGACATTATAGGGCATTTTTTTCAACACAATAGTTCCAAGCGAGCAGAAATATTTTGTTTGATATCAGAGTCATGGTCTTAAGCGAAATCATTCACAAAATGTTGCATTTCTGATAAAATCATTATTCTTATGGGCACTATTGAAGGACTTGGGTTCGGACTATGGAGGGTGTTTTTTCCGGCTCTATGTTAACAACCGAAAAAAAAATTCGGATTCATGGTAAGAATCATGGTTTCAAGCCTAATCAGCCACAAAATCAGCAAAAAGTTGCATTTCTGAAAAAATCATAATTTTTATGGGCACTATTGAAGGATTTGGGTTCGGACTATGGAGTGTGCTTTTTCCGGCTCTATGGTAACAACCGAACGAAAAATTTGGATTCATGGTAAGAATTATGGTCTCAAGCTAAATCAGTCACAAAATCAGCAAAAAGGTGCATTTCTGAAAAAATCATCATTCTTATGGGCACTATTGAAGGACTTGGCTTCGGACTATGGAGGTTGTTTTTTCCGGCTCTATGGTAACATCCGAACGAAAAATTTGGATTCATGGTAAGAATCATGGTCTCAAGCTTAATCAGCCACAAAATCAGCAAAAAGTTGCATTTCTGAAAAAATCATCATTTTTATGGGCACTATTGAAGGATTTGGGTTCGGATTATGGAGTGTGCTTTTTCCGGCTCTATGGTAACAACCGAACGAAAAATTTGGATTCATGGTAAGAATTATGGTCTCAAGCTAAATCAGTCACAAAATCAGCAAAAAGGTGCATTTCTGAAAAAATCATCATTCTTATGGGCATTATTGAAGGACTTGGGTTCGGACTATGGAGGGTGTTTTTTCCGGCTCTATGGTAACAACCGAACGAAAAATTTGGATTCATGGTAAGAATCATGGTCTCAAGCTTAATCAGCCACAAAACCAGCAAAAAGTTGCATTTCTGAAAAAATCATCATTTTTATGGGCATTATTGAAGGACTTGGGTTCGGACTATGGACTGTGTTTTTTCCGGCTCTATGGTAACAACAGAACGAAAAATTTGGATTCATGGTAAGAATCATGGTCTCAAGCTAAATCAGTCACAAAATCAGCAGAAAGGTGCATATCTGAAAAAAATATCATTCTTATGGGCACTATTGAAGGACTTGGGTTCGGACTACGGAGGGTGTTTTTTCCGGCTCTATGGTAACAACCGAACGAAAAATTTGGATTCATGGTAAGAATCATGGTCTCAAGCTTAATCAGCCACAAAACCAGCAAAAAGTTGCATTTCTGAAAAAATCATCATTTTTATGGGCATTATTGAAGGACTTGGGTTCGGACTATGGAGGGTGTTTTTTCCGGCTCTATGGTACTAACTGAACGAAAAATTCCGAATTATGATAAGAATCATGTTCTTAAGCGAAATCATTCACAAAATAAGCACAAAGTTGCATTTCTGAAAAAATCATCATTTTTATTGGCACTATTGAAGGACTTGGGTTCGGACTATGGACTGTGTTTTTTCCGGCTCTATGGTAACAACAGAACGAAAAATTTGGATTCATGGTAAGAATCATGGTCTCAAGCTAAATCAGTCACAAAATCAGCAGAAAGGTGCATATCTGAAAAAAATATCATTCTTATGGGCACTATTGAAGGACTTGGGTTCGGACTATGGAGGGTGTTTTTTCCGGCTCTATGGTAACAACCGAACGAAAAATTTGGATTCATGGTAAGAATCATGGTCTCAAGCTTAATCAGCCACAAAACCAGCAAAAAGTTGCATTTCTGAAAAAATCATAATTTTTATGGGCACTATTGAAGGACTTGGGTTCGGATTATGGAGTGTGCTTTTTCCGGCTCTATGGTAACAACCGATCGAAAAATTTGGATTCATGGTAAGAATCATGGTCTCAAGCTAAATCAGTCACAAAATCAGCAAAAAGGTGCATATCTGAAAAAATCATCATTCTTATGGGCACTTTTGAAGGACTTGGCTTCGGACTATGGAGTGTGCTTTTTCCGGCTCTGTGGTAAAAACCAAACGAAAAATTTGGATTCATGGTCTCAAGCTAAATCAGTCACAAAATCAGCAAATAGGTGCATATCTGAAAAAATCATCATTCTTATGGACACTATTGCAAGACTTGGGATAGGACTTTATAGGGCATTTTTTTCAGCACTATAGTTCCAAGCGAGCAGAAATATTTTGTTTGATATCAGAATCATGTTCTTAAGCGAAATCATTCACAAAATTAGCAAAATGTTGCATTTTTGAAAAAATCATCATTCTTATGGGCACTATTGAAGGACTTGGGTTCGGACTTTGGAGGGTATTTTTTCCGGCTCTATGGTACTAACTGAATGAAAAATTTCGATTTATGATAAGAATCATGGACTTAAGCGAAATCATTCACAAAATAAGCAAAAAGTTGCATTTCTGAAAAAATCATCATTTTTATTGGCACTATTGAAGGACTTGGGCTCGGACTATGGAGGGTGTTTTTTCCGGCTCTATGGAAAAAACCGAACGAAAAATTTGGATTCATGGTAAGAATCATGGTCTCAAGCTAAATCAGTCACAAAATCAGCAAAAAGGTGCATATCGAAAAAAATATCATTCTTATGGGCACTATTGAAGGACTTGGGTTCGGACTATGGAGGGTGTTTTTTCCGGCTCTATGGTAACAACCGAACGAAAAATTTGGATTCATGGTAAGAATCATGGTCTCAAGCTTAATCAGCCACAAAACCAGCAAAAAGTTGCATTTCTTAAAAAATCATCATTCTTATGGTCACTATTGAAGGACTTGGGTTCGGACTATGGAGGGTGTTTTTTCCGGCTCTATGGTATCAACCGAAAGAAAAATTCGGATTCATGGTAAGAATCATGGTCTCAAGCTAAATCAGTCACAAAATCAGCAAAAAGGTGCATATCTGAAAAAATGATCATTCTTATGGGCACTATTGAAGGACTTGGGTTCGGACTATGGAGGGTATTTTTTCCGGCTCTATAGTAACAACCGAACGAAAAATTTGGATTCATGGTAAGAATCATGGTCTCAAGCTTAATCAGCCACAAAATCAGCAAAAAGGTGCATATCTGAAAAAATTATCATTCTTATGGCCACTATTGAAGGACTTGGGTGCGGACTATGGAGTGTGCTTTTTCCGGCTCTATGGTAACAACCGAACGAAAAATTTGGATTCATGGTAAGAATCATGGTCTCAAGCCTAATCAGCCACAAAATCAGCAAAAAGGTGCAAATCTGAAAAAATTATCATTCTTATGGGCACTATTGAAGGACTTGGGTTCGGACTATGGAGTGTGCTTATTCCGGCTCTTAGGTAACAACCAAACGAAAAATTTGGATTCATGGTCTCAAGCTAAATCAGTCACAAAATCAGCAAAAAGGTGCATATCTGAAAAAATCATCATTCTTATGGGCACTATTGCAAGACTTGGGTTCGGACATTATAGGGCATTTTTTTCTACACTATAATTCCAAGCGAGCAGAAATATTTTGTTTGATATCAGAATCATGGTCTTAAGCGAAATCATTCACAAAATGTTGCATTTCTGATAAAATCATTATTCTTATGGGCACTATTGAAGGACTTGGGTTCGGACTATGGAGGGTGTTTTTTCCGGCTCTATGTTAACAACCGAAAAAAAAATTCGGATTCACGGTAAGAATCATGGTTTCAAGCCTAATAAGCCACAAAATCAGCAAAAAGTTGCATTTCTGAAAAAATCATCATTTTTATGGGCACTATTGAAGGACTTGGGTTCGGACTATGGAGTGTTCTTTTTCCGGCTCTATGGTAACAACCGAACAAAAAATTTGGATTCATGGTAAGAATCATGGTCTCAAGCTTAATCAGTCACAAAATCAGCAAAAAGTTGCATTTCTGAAAAAATCATCATTTTTATTGGCACTATTGAAGGACTTGGGTTCGGACTATGGAGGGTGTTTTTTCCGGCTCTATGTTAACAACCGAAAAAAAATTCGGATTCATGGTAAGAATCATGGTCTCAAGCTTAATCAGTCACAAAATCAGCAAAAAGGTGCATATCTGAAAAAATCATCATTCTTATGGGCACTATTGCAAGACTTGGGTTCGGACTTTATAGGGCATTTTTTTCAACACTATAGTTCCAAGTGAGCAGAAATATTTTGTTTGAAATCAGAATCATGGTCTTAAGCGAAATCATTCACAAAATTAGCAAAATGTTGCATTTCTGAAAAAATCATCATTCTTATGGGAACTAATGAAGGACTTGGGTTCGGACTTTGGAGGGTATTTTTTCTGGCTCTATGGTAAACACCGAAAGAAAAAATCGGATTCATTGTAAGAATCATGGTCTCAAGCTAAATTAGTTCGAAAATCAGCAAAAAGGTGCATATCTGAAAAAATCATCATTCTTATGGGCACTATTGAAGGACTTGGGTTCTTACTATGGAGGGTGTTTTTTCCGGCTCTCTAGTAACAACCGAACGAAAAATTTGGATTCATGGTAAGAATCATGGTCTCAAGCTAAATCAATTACAAAATCAGCAAAAAGGTGCATATCTGAAAAAATTATCATTCTTATGGGCACTATTGAAGGACTTCGGTTCGGACTATGGAGGGTGTTTTTTCCGGCTCTATGGTATCAACCGAACGAAAAATTTGGATTCATGGTATGACTCATGGTCTAAACCTAAATAAGTCACAAAATCAGCAAAGAGGTTCATTTCTGAAAAAATCATCATTCTTATGGGCACTATTGCAAGACTTGGGTTCGGACTTTAAAGGGCATTTTTTTCGGCTCTATAGTTCCAAGCGAGCAGAAATATGTTGTTTGATATAAGAATCATAGTCTCAAGCTAAATCAGTCACAAAATCAGCAAAAAGGTGCATTTCTGAAAAAATCATCATTTTTATGGGCACTATTGAAGGATTTGGGTTCGGACTATGGAGTGTGCTTTTTCCGGCTCTATGGTAACAACCGAACGAAAAATTTGGATTCATGGTAAGAATTATGGTCTCAAGCTAAATCAGTCACAAAATCAGCAAAAAGGTGCATTTCTGAAAAAATCATCATTCTTATGGTCACTATTGAAGGACTTGGGTTCGGACTATGGAGGGTGTTTTTTCCGGCTCTATGGTATCAACCGAAAGAAAAATTCGGATTCATGGTAAGAATCATGGTCTCAAGCTTAATCAGCCACAAAACCAGCAAAAAGTTGCATTTCTGAAAAAATCATCATTCTTATGGTCACTATTGAAGGACTTGGGTTCGGACTATGGAGGGTGTTTTTTCCGGCTCTATGGTATCAACCGAACGAAAAATTCGGATTCATGGTAAGAATCATGGTCTCAAGCTAAATCAGTCACAAAATCAGCAAAAAGGTGCATATCTGAAAAAATGATCATTCTTATGGGCACTATTGAAGGACTTGGGTTCGGACTATGGAGGGTATATTTTCCGGCTCTATAGTAACAACCGAACGAAAAATTTGGATTCATGGTAAGAATCATGGTCTCAAGCTTAATCAGCCACAAAATCAGCAAAAATGTGCATATCTGAAAAAATCATCATTCTTATGGGCACTTTTGAAGGACTTGGCTTCGGACTATGGAGTGTGCTTTTTCCGGCTCTGTGGTAAAAACCAAACGAAAAATTTCGATTCATGGTCTCAAGCTAAATCAGTCACAAAATCAGCAAATAGGTGCATATCTGAAAAAATCATCATTCTTATGGACACTATTGCAAGACTTGGGTTAGGACTTTATAGGGCATTTTTTTCAGCACTATAGTTCCAAGCGAGCAGAAATATTTTGTTTGATATCAGAATCATGGTCTTAAGCGAAATCATTCACAAAATTAGCAAAATGTTGCATTTCTAAAAAAATTATCATTCTTATGGGCACTATTGAAGGACTTGGGTTCGGACTTTGGAGGGTATTTTTTCCGGCTCTATGGCACTAACTGAATGAAAAATTTCGATTTATGATAAGAATCATGGACTTAAGCGAAATCATTCACAAAATAAGCAAAAAGTTGCATTTCTGAAAAAATCATCATTTTTATTGGCACTATTGAAGGACTTGGGCTCGGACTATAAAGGGTGTTTTTTCCGGCTCTATGGTAACAACCGAACGAAAAATTTGGATTCATGGTAAGAATCATGGTCTCAAGCTAAATCAGTCACAAAATCAGCAAAAAGGTGCATATCTGAAAAAAATATCATTCTTATGGGCACTATTGAAGGACTTGGGTTCGGACTATGGAGGGTGTTTTATCCGGCTCTATGGTAACAACCGAACGAAAAATTTGGATTCATGGTAAGAATCATGGTCTCAAGCTTAATCAGCCACAAAATCAGCAAAAAGGTGCATATCTGAAAAAATTATCATTCTTATGGCCACTATTGAAGGACTTGGGTGCGGACTATGGAGTGTGCTTTTTCCGGCTCTATGGTAACAACCGAACGAAAAATTTGGATTCATGGTAAGAATCATGGTCTCAAGCCTAATCAGCCACAAAATCAGCAAAAAGGTGCATATCTGAAAAAATTATCATTCTTATGGGCACTATTGAAGGACTTGGGTTCGGACTATGGAGTGTGCTTATTCCGGCTCTTAGGTAACAACCAAACGAAAAATTTGGATTCATGGTCTCAAGCTAAATCAGTCACAAAATCAGCAAAAAGGTGCATATCTGAAAAAATCATCATTCTTATGGGCACTATTGCAAGACTTGGGTTCGGACATTATAGGGCATTTTTTTCTACACTATAGTTCCAAGCGAGCAGAAATATTTTGTCTGATATCAGAATCATGGTCTTAAGCGAAATCATTCACAAAATTAGCAAAATGTTGCATTTCTGAAAAAATCATCATTTTTATGGGCACTATTGAAGGATTTGGTTTCGGACTATGGAGTGTGCTTTTTCCGGCTCTATGGTAACAACCGAACGAAAAATTTGGATTCATGGTAAGAATTATGGTCTCAAGCTAAATCAGTCACAAAATCAGCAAAAAGGTGCATTTCTGAAAAAATCATCATTCTTATGGGCATTATTGAAGGACTTGGGTTCGGACTATGGGGGGTGTTTTTTCCGGCTCTATGGTACTAACTGAACGAAAAATTCCGAAATATGATAAGAATCATGTACTTAAGCGAAATCATTCACAAAATAAGCAAAAAGTTGCATTTCTGAAAAAATCATCATTTTTATTGGCACTATTGAAGGACTTGGGTTCGGACTATGGACTGTGTTTTTTCCGGCTCTATGGTAACAACAGAACGAAAAATTTGGATTCATGGTAAGAATCATGGTCTCAAGCTTAATCAGCCACAAAACCAGCAAAAAGTTGCATTTCTGAAAAAATCATCATTTTTATGGGCACTATTGAAGGACTTGGGTTCGGATTATGGAGTGTGCTTTTTCCGGCTCTATGGTAACAACCGATCGAAAAATTTGGATTCATGGTAAGAATCATGGTCTCAAGCTAAATCAGTCACAAAATCAGCAAAAAGGTGCATATCTGAAAAAATCATCATTCTTATGGGCACTTTTGAAGGACTTTGCTTCGGACTATGGAGTGTGCTTTTTCCGGCTCTGTGGTAAAAACCAAACAAAAAATTTGGATTCATGGTCTCAAGCTAAATCAGTCACAAAATCAGCAAATAGGTGCATATCTGAAAAAATCATCATTCTTATGGACACTATTGCAAGACTTGGGTTAGGACTTTATAGGGCATTTTTTTCAGCACTATAGTTCCAAGCGAGCAGAAATATTTTGTTTGATATCAGAATCATGGTCTTAAGCGAAATCATTCACAAAATTAGCAAAATGTTGCATTTCTGAAAAAATCATCATTCTTATGGGCACTATTGAAGGACTTGGGTTCGGACTTTGGAGGGTATTTTTTCCGGCTCTATGGTACTAACTGAATGAAAAATTTCGATTTATGATAAGAATCATGGACTTAAGCGAAATCATTCACAAAATAAGCAAAAAGTTGCATTTCTGAAAAAATCATCATTTTTATTGGCACTATTGAAGGACTTGGGCTCGGACTATGGAGGGTGTTTTTTCCGGCTCTATGGTAACAACCGAACGAAAAATTTGGATTCATGGTAAGAATCATGGTCTCAAGCTAAATCAGTCACAAAATCAGCAAAAAGGTGCATATCTGAAAAAATCATCATTTTTATGGGCACTATTGAAGGACTTGGGTTCGGACTATGGAGGGTGTTTTTTCCGGCTCTATAGTAACAACCGAACGAAAAATTTGGATTCATGGTAAGAATCATGAACTCAAGCTTAATCAGCCAAAAAATCAGCAAAAAGTTGCATTTCTGAAAAAATCATCATTTTTATGGGCACTATTGAAGGACTTGGGTTCGGACTATGGAGTTTGCTTTTTCCGGCTCTATGGAAACAACCGAACGAAAAATTTGGATTCATGGAAAGAATCATGGTCTCAAGCTAAATCAGTCACAAAATCAGCAAATAGGTGCATATCTGAAAAAATCATCATTCTTATGGTCACTATTGAAGGACTTGGCTTCGGACTATGGAGAATGTTTTTTCCGGCTCTATGGTAACACCCGAACGAAAAATTTGGATTCATGGTAAGAATCATGGTCTCAAGCTTAATCAGCCACAAAATCAGCAAAAAGTTGCATTTCTGAAAAAATCATCATTTTTATGGGCACTATTGAAGGATTTGGGTTCGGACTATGGAGTGTGCTTTTTCCGGCTCTATGGTAACAACCGAACGAAAAATTTGGATTCATGGTAAGAATTATGGTCTCAAGCTAAATCAGTCACAAAATCAGCAAAAAGGTGCATTTCTGAAAAAATCATCATTCTTATGGGCACTATTGAAGGACTTGGCTTCGGACTATGGAGGTTGTTTTTTCCGGCTCTATGGTAACACCCGAACGAAAAATTTGGATTCATGGTAAGAATCATGGTCTCAAGCTTAATCAGCCACAAAATCAGCAAAAAGTTGCATTTCTGAAAAAATCATAATTTATATGGGCACTATTGAAGGATTTGGGTTCGGACTATGGAGTGTGCTTTTTCCGGCTCTATGGTAACAACCGAACGAAAAATTTGGATTCATGGTAAGAATTATGGTCTCAAGCTAAATCAGTCACAAAATCAGCAAAAAGGTGCATTTCTGAAAAAATCATCATTCTTATGGGCACTATTGAAGGACTTGGCTTCGGACTATGGAGGTTGTTTTTTCCGGCTCTATGGTAACACCCGAACGAAAAATTTGGATTCATGGTAAGAATCATGGTCTCAAGCTTAATCAACCACAAAATCAGCAAAAAGGTGCATATCTGAAAAAATTATCATTCTTATGGGCACTATTGAAGGACTTCGGTTCGGACTATGGAGGGTGTTTTTTCCGGCTCTATGGTATCAACCGAACGAAAAATTTGGATTCATGGTATGACTCATGGTCTAAACCTAAATAAGTCACAAAATCAGCAAAAAGGTTCATTTCTGAAAAAATCATCATTCTTATGGGCACTATTGCAAGACTTGGGTTCGGACTTTAAAGGGCATTTTTTTCGGCTCTATAGTTCCAAGCGAGCAGAAATATGTTGTTTGATATAAGAATCATAGTCTCAAGCTAAATCAGTCACAAAATCAGCAAAAAGGTGCATTTCTGAAAAAATCATCATTTTTATGGGCACTATTGAAGGATTTGGGTTCGGACTATGGAGTGTGCTTTTTCCGGCTCTATGGTAACAACCGAACGAAAAATTTGGATTCATGGTAAGAATTATGGTCTCAAGCTAAATCAGTCACAAAATCAGCAAAAAGGTGCATTTCTGAAAAAATCATCATTCTTATGGTCACTATTGAAGGACTTGGGTTCGGACTATGGAGGGTGTTTTTTCCGGCTCTATGGTATCAACCGAAAGAAAAATTCGGATTCATGGTAAGAATCATGGTCTCAAGCTTAATCAGCCACAAAACCAGCAAAAAGTTGCATTTCTGAAAAAATCATCATTCTTATGGTCACTATTGAAGGACTTGGGTTCGGACTATGGAGGGTGTTTTTTCCGGCTCTATGGTATCAACCGAACGAAAAATTCGGATTCATGGTAAGAATCATGGTCTCAAGCTAAATCAGTCACAAAATCAGCAAAAAGGTGCATATCTGAAAAAATGATCATTCTTATGGGCACTATTGAAGGACTTGGGTTCGGACTATGGAGGGTATATTTTCCGGCTCTATAGTAACAACCGAACGAAAAATTTGGATTCATGGTAAGAATCATGGTCTCAAGCTTAATCAGCCACAAAATCAGCAAAAATGTGCATATCTGAAAAAATCATCATTCTTATGGGCACTTTTGAAGGACTTGGCTTCGGACTATGGAGTGTGCTTTTTCCGGCTCTGTGGTAAAAACCAAACGAAAAATTTCGATTCATGGTCTCAAGCTAAATCAGTCACAAAATCAGCAAATAGGTGCATATCTGAAAAAATCATCATTCTTATGGACACTATTGCAAGACTTGGGTTAGGACTTTATAGGGCATTTTTTTCAGCACTATAGTTCCAAGCGAGCAGAAATATTTTGTTTGATATCAGAATCATGGTCTTAAGCGAAATCATTCACAAAATTAGCAAAATGTTGCATTTCTAAAAAAATCATCATTCTTATGGGCACTATTGAAGGACTTGGGTTCGGACTTTGGAGGGTATTTTTTCCGGCTCTATGGCACTAACTGAATGAAAAATTTCGATTTATGATAAGAATCATGGACTTAAGCGAAATCATTCACAAAATAAGCAAAAAGTTGCATTTCTGAAAAAATCATCATTTTTATTGGCACTATTGAAGGACTTGGGCTCGGACTATAAAGGGTGTTTTTTCCGGCTCTATGGTAACAACCGAACGAAAAATTTGGATTCATGGTAAGAATCATGGTCTCAAGCTAAATCAGTCACAAAATCAGCAAAAAGGTGCATATCTGAAAAAAATATCATTCTTATGGGCACTATTGAAGGACTTGGGTTCGGACTATGGAGGGTGTTTTATCCGGCTCTATGGTAACAACCGAACGAAAAATTTGGATTCATGGTAAGAATCATGGTCTCAAGCCTAATCAGCCACAAAATCAGCAAAAAGGTGCATATCTGAAAAAATTATCATTCTTATGGGCACTATTGAAGGACTTGGGTTCGGACTATGGAGTGTGCTTATTCCGGCTCTTAGGTAACAACCAAACGAAAAATTTGGATTCATGGTCTCAAGCTAAATCAGTCACAAAATCAGCAAAAAGGTGCATATCTGAAAAAATCATCATTCTTATGGGCACTATTGCAAGACTTGGGTTCGGACATTATAGGGCATTTTTTTCTACACTATAGTTCCAAGCGAGCAGAAATATTTTGTCTGATATCAGAATCATGGTCTTAAGCGAAATCATTCACAAAATTAGCAAAATGTTGCATTTCTGAAAAAATCATCATTTTTATGGGCACTATTGAAGGATTTGGTTTCGGACTATGGAGTGTGCTTTTTCCGGCTCTATGGTAACAACCGAACGAAAAATTTGGATTCATGGTAAGAATTATGGTCTCAAGCTAAATCAGTCACAAAATCAGCAAAAAGGTGCATTTCTGAAAAAATCATCATTCTTATGGGCATTATTGAAGGACTTGGGTTCGGACTATGGGGGGTGTTTTTTCCGGCTCTATGGTACTAACTGAACGAAAAATTCCGAAATATGATAAGAATCATGTACTTAAGCGAAATCATTCACAAAATAAGCAAAAAGTTGCATTTCTGAAAAAATCATCATTTTTATTGGCACTATTGAAGGACTTGGGTTCGGACTATGGACTGTGTTTTTTCCGGCTCTATGGTAACAACAGAACGAAAAATTTGGATTCATGGTAAGAATCATGGTCTCAAGCTTAATCAGCCACAAAACCAGCAAAAAGTTGCATTTCTGAAAAAATCATCATTTTTATGGGCACTATTGAAGGACTTGGGTTCGGATTATGGAGTGTGCTTTTTCCGGCTCTATGGTAACAACCGATCGAAAAATTTGGATTCATGGTAAGAATCATGGTCTCAAGCTAAATCAGTCACAAAATCAGCAAAAAGGTGCATATCTGAAAAAATCATCATTCTTATGGGCACTTTTGAAGGACTTTGCTTCGGACTATGGAGTGTGCTTTTTCCGGCTCTGTGGTAAAAACCAAACAAAAAATTTGGATTCATGGTCTCAAGCTAAATCAGTCACAAAATCAGCAAATAGGTGCATATCTGAAAAAATCATCATTCTTATGGACACTATTGCAAGACTTGGGTTAGGACTTTATAGGGCATTTTTTTCAGCACTATAGTTCCAAGCGAGCAGAAATATTTTGTTTGATATCAGAATCATGGTCTTAAGCGAAATCATTCACAAAATTAGCAAAATGTTGCATTTCTGAAAAAATCATCATTCTTATGGGCACTATTGAAGGACTTGGGTTCGGACTTTGGAGGGTATTTTTTCCGGCTCTATGGGTACTAACTGAATGAAAAATTTCGATTTATGATAAGAATCATGGACTTAAGCGAAATCATTCACAAAATAAGCAAAAAGTTGCATTTCTGAAAAAATCATCATTTTTATTGGCACTATTGAAGGACTTGGGCTCGGACTATGGAGGGTGTTTTTTCCGGCTCTATGGTAACAACCGAACGAAAAATTTGGATTCATGGTAAGAATCATGGTCTCAAGCTAAATCAGTCACAAAATTAGCAAAAAGGTGCATATCTGAAAAAAATATCATTCTTATGGGCACTATTGAAGGACTTGGGTTCGGACTATGGAGGTTGTTTTTTCCGGCTCTATGGTAACACCCGAACGAAAAATTTGGATTCATGGTAAGAATCATGGTCTCAAGCTTAATCAGCCACAAAATCAGCAAAAAGTTGCATTTCTGAAAAAATCATCATTTTTATGGGCACTATTGAAGGATTTGGGTTCGGACTATGGAGTGTGCTTTTTCCGGCTCTATGGTAACAACCGAACGAAAAATTTGGATTCATGGTAAGAATTATGGTCTCAAGCTAAATCAGTCACAAAATCAGCAAAAAGGTGCATTTCTGAAAAAATCATCATTTTTATGGGCACTATTGAAGGACTTGGGTTCGGACTATGGAGGGTGTTTTTTCCGGCTCTATAGTAACAACCGAACGAAAAATTTGGATTCATGGTAAGAATCATGAACTCAAGCTTAATCAGCCAAAAAATCAGCAAAAAGTTGCATTTCTGAAAAAATCATAATTTTTATGGGCACTATTGAAGGACTTGGGTTCGGACTATGGAGTTTGCTTTTTCCGGCTCTATGGAAACAACCGAACGAAAAATTTGGATTCATGGAAAGAATCATGGTCTCAAGCTAAATCAGTCACAAAATCAGCAAATAGGTGCATATCTGAAAAAATCATCATTCTTATGGTCACTATTGAAGGACTTGGCTTCGGACTATGGAGAATGTTTTTTCCGGCTCTATGGTAACACCCGAACGAAAAATTTGGATTCATGGTAAGAATCATGGTCTCAAGCTTAATCAGCCACAAAATCAGCAAAAAGTTGCATTTCTGAAAAAATCATCATTTTTATGGGCACTATTGAAGGATTTGGGTTCGGACTATGGAGTGTGCTTTTTCCGGCTCTATGGTAACAACCGAACGAAAAATTTGGATTCATGGTAAGAATTATGGTCTCAAGCTAAATCAGTCACAAAATCAGCAAAAAGGTGCATTTCTGAAAAAATCATCATTCTTATGGTCACTATTGAAGGACTTGGGTTCGGACTATGGAGGGTGTTTTTTCCGGCTCTATGGTATCAACCGAAAGAAAAATTCGGATTCATGGTAAGAATCATGGTCTCAAGCTTAATCAGCCACAAAACCAGCAAAAAGTTGCATTTCTGAAAAAATCATCATTCTTATGGTCACTATTGAAGGACTTGGGTTCGGACTATGGAGGGTGTTTTTTCCGGCTCTATGGTATCAACCGAACGAAAAATTCGGATTCATGGTAAGAATCATGGTCTCAAGCTAAATCAGTCACAAAATCAGCAAAAAGGTGCATATCTGAAAAAATGATCATTCTTATGGGCACTATTGAAGGACTTGGGTTCGGACTATGGAGGGTATATTTTCCGGCTCTATAGTAACAACCGAACGAAAAATTTGGATTCATGGTAAGAATCATGGTCTCAAGCTTAATCAGCCACAAAATCAGCAAAAATGTGCATATCTGAAAAAATCATCATTCTTATGGGCACTTTTGAAGGACTTGGCTTCGGACTATGGAGTGTGCTTTTTCCGGCTCTGTGGTAAAAACCAAACGAAAAATTTCGATTCATGGTCTCAAGCTAAATCAGTCACAAAATCAGCAAATAGGTGCATATCTGAAAAAATCATCATTCTTATGGACACTATTGCAAGACTTGGGTTAGGACTTTATAGGGCATTTTTTTCAGCACTATAGTTCCAAGCGAGCAGAAATATTTTGTTTGATATCAGAATCATGGTCTTAAGCGAAATCATTCACAAAATTAGCAAAATGTTGCATTTCTAAAAAAATCATCATTCTTATGGGCACTATTGAAGGACTTGGGTTCGGACTTTGGAGGGTATTTTTTCCGGCTCTATGGCACTAACTGAATGAAAAATTTCGATTTATGATAAGAATCATGGACTTAAGCGAAATCATTCACAAAATAAGCAAAAAGTTGCATTTCTGAAAAATCATCATTTTTATTGGCACTATTGAAGGACTTGGGCTCGGACTATAAAGGGTGTTTTTTCCGGCTCTATGGTAACAACCGAACGAAAAATTTGGATTCATGGTAAGAATCATGGTCTCAAGCTAAATCAGTCACAAAATCAGCAAAAAGGTGCATATCTGAAAAAAATATCATTCTTATGGGCACTATTGAAGGACTTGGGTTCGGACTATGGAGGGTGTTTTATCCGGCTCTATGGTAACAACCGAACGAAAAATTTGGATTCATGGTAAGAATCATGGTCTCAAGCCTAATCAGCCACAAAATCAGCAAAAAGGTGCATATCTGAAAAAATTATCATTCTTATGGGCACTATTGAAGGACTTGGGTTCGGACTATGGAGTGTGCTTATTCCGGCTCTTAGGTAACAACCAAACGAAAAATTTGGATTCATGGTCTCAAGCTAAATCAGTCACAAAATCAGCAAAAAGGTGCATATCTGAAAAAATCATCATTCTTATGGGCACTATTGCAAGACTTGGGTTCGGACATTATAGGGCATTTTTTTCTACACTATAGTTCCAAGCGAGCAGAAATATTTTGTCTGATATCAGAATCATGGTCTTAAGCGAAATCATTCACAAAATTAGCAAAATGTTGCATTTCTGAAAAAATCATCATTTTTATGGGCACTATTGAAGGATTTGGTTTCGGACTATGGAGTGTGCTTTTTCCGGCTCTATGGTAACAACCGAACGAAAAATTTGGATTCATGGTAAGAATTATGGTCTCAAGCTAAATCAGTCACAAAATCAGCAAAAAGGTGCATTTCTGAAAAAATCATCATTCTTATGGGCATTATTGAAGGACTTGGGTTCGGACTATGGGGGGTGTTTTTTCCGGCTCTATGGTACTAACTGAACGAAAAATTCCGAAATATGATAAGAATCATGTACTTAAGCGAAATCATTCACAAAATAAGCAAAAAGTTGCATTTCTGAAAAAATCATCATTTTTATTGGCACTATTGAAGGACTTGGGTTCGGACTATGGACTGTGTTTTTTCCGGCTCTATGGTAACAACAGAACGAAAAATTTGGATTCATGGTAAGAATCATGGTCTCAAGCTTAATCAGCCACAAAACCAGCAAAAAGTTGCATTTCTGAAAAAATCATCATTTTTATGGGCACTATTGAAGGACTTGGGTTCGGATTATGGAGTGTGCTTTTTCCGGCTCTATGGTAACAACCGATCGAAAAATTTGGATTCATGGTAAGAATCATGGTCTCAAGCTAAATCAGTCACAAAATCAGCAAAAAGGTGCATATCTGAAAAAATCATCATTCTTATGGGCACTTTTGAAGGACTTTGCTTCGGACTATGGAGTGTGCTTTTTCCGGCTCTGTGGTAAAAACCAAACAAAAAATTTGGATTCATGGTCTCAAGCTAAATCAGTCACAAAATCAGCAAATAGGTGCATATCTGAAAAAATCATCATTCTTATGGACACTATTGCAAGACTTGGGTTAGGACTTTATAGGGCATTTTTTTCAGCACTATAGTTCCAAGCGAGCAGAAATATTTTGTTTGATATCAGAATCATGGTCTTAAGCGAAATCATTCACAAAATTAGCAAAATGTTGCATTTCTGAAAAAATCATCATTCTTATGGGCACTATTGAAGGACTTGGGTTCGGACTTTGGAGGGTATTTTTTCCGGCTCTATGGGTACTAACTGAATGAAAAATTTCGATTTATGATAAGAATCATGGACTTAAGCGAAATCATTCACAAAATAAGCAAAAAGTTGCATTTCTGAAAAAATCATCATTTTTATTGGCACTATTGAAGGACTTGGGCTCGGACTATGGAGGGTGTTTTTTCCGGCTCTATGGTAACAACCGAACGAAAAATTTGGATTCATGGTAAGAATCATGGTCTCAAGCTAAATCAGTCACAAAATTAGCAAAAAGGTGCATATCTGAAAAAAATATCATTCTTATGGGCACTATTGAAGGACTTGGGTTCGGACTATGGAGGTTGTTTTTTCCGGCTCTATGGTAACACCCGAACGAAAAATTTGGATTCATGGTAAGAATCATGGTCTCAAGCTTAATCAGCCACAAAATCAGCAAAAAGTTGCATTTCTGAAAAAATCATCATTTTTATGGGCACTATTGAAGGATTTGGGTTCGGACTATGGAGTGTGCTTTTTCCGGCTCTATGGTAACAACCGAACGAAAAATTTGGATTCATGGTAAGAATTATGGTCTCAAGCTAAATCAGTCACAAAATCAGCAAAAAGGTGCATTTCTGAAAAAATCATCATTTTTATGGGCACTATTGAAGGACTTGGGTTCGGACTATGGAGGGTGTTTTTTCCGGCTCTATAGTAACAACCGAACGAAAAATTTGGATTCATGGTAAGAATCATGAACTCAAGCTTAATCAGCCAAAAAATCAGCAAAAAGTTGCATTTCTGAAAAAATCATAATTTTTATGGGCACTATTGAAGGACTTGGGTTCGGACTATGGAGTTTGCTTTTTCCGGCTCTATGGAAACAACCGAACGAAAAATTTGGATTCATGGAAAGAATCATGGTCTCAAGCTAAATCAGTCACAAAATCAGCAAATAGGTGCATATCTGAAAAAATCATCATTCTTATGGTCACTATTGAAGGACTTGGCTTCGGACTATGGAGAATGTTTTTTCCGGCTCTATGGTAACACCCGAACGAAAAATTTGGATTCATGGTAAGAATCATGGTCTCAAGCTTAATCAGCCACAAAATCAGCAAAAAGTTGCATTTCTGAAAAAATCATCATTTTTATGGGCACTATTGAAGGATTTGGGTTCGGACTATGGAGTGTGCTTTTTCCGGCTCTATGGTAACAACCGAACGAAAAATTTGGATTCATGGTAAGAATTATGGTCTCAAGCTAAATCAGTCACAAAATCAGCAAAAAGGTGCATTTCTGAAAAAATCATCATTCTTATGGGCACTATTGAAGGACTTGGCTTCGGACTATGGAGGTTGTTTTTTCCGGCTCTATGGTAACACCCGAACGAAAAATTTGGATTCATGGTAAGAATCATGGTCTCAAGCTTAATCAGCCACAAAATCAGCAAAAAGTTGCATTTCTGAAAAAATCATAATTTATATGGGCACTATTGAAGGATTTGGGTTCGGACTATGGAGTGTGCTTTTTCCGGCTCTATGGTAACAACCGAACGAAAAATTTGGATTCATGGTAAGAATTATGGTCTCAAGCTAAATCAGTCACAAAATCAGCAAAAAGGTGCATTTCTGAAAAAATCATCATTCTTATGGGCACTATTGAAGGACTTGGCTTCGGACTATGGAGGTTGTTTTTTCCGGCTCTATGGTAACACCCGAACGAAAAATTTGGATTCATGGTAAGAATCATGGTCTCAAGCTTAATCATCCACAAAATCAGCAAAAAGGTGCATATCTGAAAAAATTATCATTCTTATGGGCACTATTGAAGGACTTCGGTTCGGACTATGGAGGGTGTTTTTTCCGGCTCTATGGTATCAACCGAACGAAAAATTTGGATTCATGGTATGACTCATGGTCTAAACCTAAATAAGTCACAAAATCAGCAAAAAGGTTCATTTCTGAAAAAATCATCATTCTTATGGGCACTATTGCAAGACTTGGGTTCGGACTTTAAAGGGCATTTTTTTCGGCTCTATAGTTCCAAGCGAGCAGAAATATGTTGTTTGATATAAGAATCATAGTCTCAAGCTAAATCAGTCACAAAATCAGCAAAAAGGTGCATTTCTGAAAAAATCATCATTTTTATGGGCACTATTGAAGGATTTGGGTTCGGACTATGGAGTGTGCTTTTTCCGGCTCTATGGTAACAACCGAACGAAAAATTTGGATTCATGGTAAGAATTATGGTCTCAAGCTAAATCAGTCACAAAATCAGCAAAAAGGTGCATTTCTGAAAAAATCATCATTCTTATGGTCACTATTGAAGGACTTGGGTTCGGACTATGGAGGGTGTTTTTTCCGGCTCTATGGTATCAACCGAAAGAAAAATTCGGATTCATGGTAAGAATCATGGTCTCAAGCTTAATCAGCCACAAAACCAGCAAAAAGTTGCATTTCTGAAAAAATCATCATTCTTATGGTCACTATTGAAGGACTTGGGTTCGGACTATGGAGGGTGTTTTTTCCGGCTCTATGGTATCAACCGAACGAAAAATTCGGATTCATGGTAAGAATCATGGTCTCAAGCTAAATCAGTCACAAAATCAGCAAAAAGGTGCATATCTGAAAAAATGATCATTCTTATGGGCACTATTGAAGGACTTGGGTTCGGACTATGGAGGGTATATTTTCCGGCTCTATAGTAACAACCGAACGAAAAATTTGGATTCATGGTAAGAATCATGGTCTCAAGCTTAATCAGCCACAAAATCAGCAAAAATGTGCATATCTGAAAAAATCATCATTCTTATGGGCACTTTTGAAGGACTTGGCTTCGGACTATGGAGTGTGCTTTTTCCGGCTCTGTGGTAAAAACCAAACGAAAAATTTCGATTCATGGTCTCAAGCTAAATCAGTCACAAAATCAGCAAATAGGTGCATATCTGAAAAAATCATCATTCTTATGGACACTATTGCAAGACTTGGGTTAGGACTTTATAGGGCATTTTTTTCAGCACTATAGTTCCAAGCGAGCAGAAATATTTTGTTTGATATCAGAATCATGGTCTTAAGCGAAATCATTCACAAAATTAGCAAAATGTTGCATTTCTAAAAAAATCATCATTCTTATGGGCACTATTGAAGGACTTGGGTTCGGACTTTGGAGGGTATTTTTTCCGGCTCTATGGCACTAACTGAATGAAAAATTTCGATTTATGATAAGAATCATGGACTTAAGCGAAATCATTCACAAAATAAGCAAAAAGTTGCATTTCTGAAAAAATCATCATTTTTATTGGCACTATTGAAGGACTTGGGCTCGGACTATAAAGGGTGTTTTTTCCGGCTCTATGGTAACAACCGAACGAAAAATTTGGATTCATGGTAAGAATCATGGTCTCAAGCTAAATCAGTCACAAAATCAGCAAAAAGGTGCATATCTGAAAAAAATATCATTCTTATGGGCACTATTGAAGGACTTGGGTTCGGACTATGGAGGGTGTTTTATCCGGCTCTATGGTAACAACCGAACGAAAAATTTGGATTCATGGTAAGAATCATGGTCTCAAGCTTAATCAGCCACAAAATCAGCAAAAAGGTGCATATCTGAAAAAATTATCATTCTTATGGCCACTATTGAAGGACTTGGGTGCGGACTATGGAGTGTGCTTTTTCCGGCTCTATGGTAACAACCGAACGAAAAATTTGGATTCATGGTAAGAATCATGGTCTCAAGCCTAATCAGCCACAAAATCAGCAAAAAGGTGCATATCTGAAAAAATTATCATTCTTATGGGCACTATTGAAGGACTTGGGTTCGGACTATGGAGTGTGCTTATTCCGGCTCTTAGGTAACAACCAAACGAAAAATTTGGATTCATGGTCTCAAGCTAAATCAGTCACAAAATCAGCAAAAAGGTGCATATCTGAAAAAATCATCATTCTTATGGGCACTATTGCAAGACTTGGGTTCGGACATTATAGGGCATTTTTTTCTACACTATAGTTCCAAGCGAGCAGAAATATTTTGTCTGATATCAGAATCATGGTCTTAAGCGAAATCATTCACAAAATTAGCAAAATGTTGCATTTCTGAAAAAATCATCATTTTTATGGGCACTATTGAAGGATTTGGTTTCGGACTATGGAGTGTGCTTTTTCCGGCTCTATGGTAACAACCGAACGAAAAATTTGGATTCATGGTAAGAATTATGGTCTCAAGCTAAATCAGTCACAAAATCAGCAAAAAGGTGCATTTCTGAAAAAATCATCATTCTTATGGGCATTATTGAAGGACTTGGGTTCGGACTATGGGGGGTGTTTTTTCCGGCTCTATGGTACTAACTGAACGAAAAATTCCGAAATATGATAAGAATCATGTACTTAAGCGAAATCATTCACAAAATAAGCAAAAAGTTGCATTTCTGAAAAAATCATCATTTTTATTGGCACTATTGAAGGACTTGGGTTCGGACTATGGACTGTGTTTTTTCCGGCTCTATGGTAACAACAGAACGAAAAATTTGGATTCATGGTAAGAATCATGGTCTCAAGCTTAATCAGCCACAAAACCAGCAAAAAGTTGCATTTCTGAAAAAATCATCATTTTTATGGGCACTATTGAAGGACTTGGGTTCGGATTATGGAGTGTGCTTTTTCCGGCTCTATGGTAACAACCGATCGAAAAATTTGGATTCATGGTAAAAATCATGGTCTCAAGCTAAATCAGTCACAAAATCAGCAAAAAGGTGCATATCTGAAAAAATCATCATTCTTATGGGCACTTTTGAAGGACTTTGCTTCGGACTATGGAGTGTGCTTTTTCCGGCTCTGTGGTAAAAACCAAACAAAAAATTTGGATTCATGGTCTCAAGCTAAATCAGTCACAAAATCAGCAAATAGGTGCATATCTGAAAAAATCATCATTCTTATGGACACTATTGCAAGACTTGGGTTAGGACTTTATAGGGCATTTTTTTCAGCACTATAGTTCCAAGCGAGCAGAAATATTTTGTTTGATATCAGAATCATGGTCTTAAGCGAAATCATTCACAAAATTAGCAAAATGTTGCATTTCTGAAAAAATCATCATTCTTATGGGCACTATTGAAGGACTTGGGTTCGGACTTTGGAGGGTATTTTTTCCGGCTCTATGGTACTAACTGAATGAAAAATTTCGATTTATGATAAGAATCATGGACTTAAGCGAAATCATTCACAAAATAAGCAAAAAGTTGAATTTCTGAAAAAATCATCATTTTTATTGGCACTATTGAAGGACTTGGGCTCGGACTATGGAGGGTGTTTTTTCCGGCTCTATGGTAACAACCGAACGAAAAATTTGGATTCATGGTAAGAATCATGGTCTCAAGCTAAATCAGTCACAAAATCAGCAAAAAGGTGCATATCTGAAAAAAATATCATTCTTATGGGCACTATTGAAGGACTTGGGTTCGGACTATGGAGGGTGTTTTATCCGGCTCTATGGTAACAACCGAACGAAAAATTTGGATTCATGGTAAGAATCATGGTCTCAAGCTTAATCAGCCACAAAATCAGCAAAAAGGTGCATATCTGAAAAAATTATCATTCTTATGGCCACTATTGAAGGACTTGGGTGCGGACTATGGAGTGTGCTTTTTCCGGCTCTATGGTAACAACCGAACGAAAAATTTGGATTCATGGTAAGAATCATGGTCTCAAGCCTAATCAGCCACAAAATCAGCAAAAAGGTGCATATCTGAAAAAATTATCATTCTTATGGGCACTATTGAAGGACTTGGGTTCGGACTATGGAGTGTGCTTATTCCGGCTCTTAGGTAACAACCAAACGAAAAATTTGGATTCATGGTCTCAAGCTAAATCAGTCACAAAATCAGCAAAAAGGTGCATATCTGAAAAAATCATCATTCTCATGGGCACTATTGCAAGACTTGGGTTCGGACATTATAGGGCATTTTTTTCTACACTATAGTTCCAAGCGAGCAGAAATATTTTGTTTGATATCAGAATCATGGTCTTAAGCGAAATCATTCACAAAATTAGCAAAATGTTGCATTTCTGAAAAAATCATCATTTTTATGGGCACTATTGAAGGATTTGGGTTCGGACTATGGAGTGTGCTTTTTCCGGCTCTATGGTAACAACCGAACGAAAAATTTGGATTCATGGTAAGAATTATGGTCTCAAGCTAAATCAGTCACAAAATCAGCAAAAAGGTGCATTTCTGAAAAAATCATCATTCTTATGGGCACTATTGCAAGACTTGGGTTCGGACTTTAAAGGGCATTTTTTTCGGCTCTATAGTTCCAAGCGAGCAGAAATATGTTGTTTGATATAAGAATCATAGTCTCAAGCTAAATCAGTCACAAAATCAGCAAAAAGGTGCATTTCTGAAAAAATCATCATTTTTATGGGCACTATTGAAGGATTTGGGTTCGGACTATGGAGTGTGCTTTTTCCGGCTCTATGGTAACAACCGAACGAAAAATTTGGATTCATGGTAAGAATTATGGTCTCAAGCTAAATCAGTCACAAAATCAGCAAAAAGGTGCATTTCTGAAAAAATCATCATTCTTATGGTCACTATTGAAGGACTTGGGTTCGGACTATGGAGGGTGTTTTTTCCGGCTCTATGGTATCAACCGAAAGAAAAATTCGGATTCATGGTAAGAATCATGGTCTCAAGCTTAATCAGCCACAAAACCAGCAAAAAGTTGCATTTCTGAAAAAATCATCATTCTTATGGTCACTATTGAAGGACTTGGGTTCGGACTATGGAGGGTGTTTTTTCCGGCTCTATGGTATCAACCGAACGAAAAATTCGGATTCATGGTAAGAATCATGGTCTCAAGCTAAATCAGTCACAAAATCAGCAAAAAGGTGCATATCTGAAAAAATGATCATTCTTATGGGCACTATTGAAGGACTTGGGTTCGGACTATGGAGGGTATATTTTCCGGCTCTATAGTAACAACCGAACGAAAAATTTGGATTCATGGTAAGAATCATGGTCTCAAGCTTAATCAGCCACAAAATCAGCAAAAATGTGCATATCTGAAAAAATCATCATTCTTATGGGCACTTTTGAAGGACTTGGCTTCGGACTATGGAGTGTGCTTTTTCCGGCTCTGTGGTAAAAACCAAACGAAAAATTTCGATTCATGGTCTCAAGCTAAATCAGTCACAAAATCAGCAAATAGGTGCATATCTGAAAAAATCATCATTCTTATGGACACTATTGCAAGACTTGGGTTAGGACTTTATAGGGCATTTTTTTCAGCACTATAGTTCCAAGCGAGCAGAAATATTTTGTTTGATATCAGAATCATGGTCTTAAGCGAAATCAATCACAAAATTAGCAAAATGTTGCATTTCTAAAAAAATCATCATTCTTATGGGCACTATTGAAGGACTTGGGTTCGGACTTTGGAGGGTATTTTTTCCGGCTCTATGGCACTAACTGAATGAAAAATTTCGATTTATGATAAGAATCATGGACTTAAGCGAAATCATTCACAAAATAAGCAAAAAGTTGCATTTCTGAAAAAATCATCATTTTTATTGGCACTATTGAAGGACTTGGGCTCGGACTATAAAGGGTGTTTTTTCCGGCTCTATGGTAACAACCGAACGAAAAATTTGGATTCATGGTAAGAATCATGGTCTCAAGCTAAATCAGTCACAAAATCAGCAAAAAGGTGCATATCTGAAAAAAATATCATTCTTATGGGCACTATTGAAGGACTTGGGTTCGGACTATGGAGGGTGTTTTATCCGGCTCTATGGTAACAACCGAACGAAAAATTTGGATTCATGGTAAGAATCATGGTCTCAAGCTTAATCAGCCACAAAATCAGCAAAAAGGTGCATATCTGAAAAAATTATCATTCTTATGGCCACTATTGAAGGACTTGGGTGCGGACTATGGAGTGTGCTTTTTCCGGCTCTATGGTAACAACCGAACGAAAAATTTGGATTCATGGTAAGAATCATGGTCTCAAGCCTAATCAGCCACAAAATCAGCAAAAAGGTGCATATCTGAAAAAATTATCATTCTTATGGGCACTATTGAAGGACTTGGGTTCGGACTATGGAGTGTGCTTATTCCGGCTCTTAGGTAACAACCAAACGAAAAATTTGGATTCATGGTCTCAAGCTAAATCAGTCACAAAATCAGCAAAAAGGTGCATATCTGAAAAAATCATCATTCTTATGGGCACTATTGCAAGACTTGGGTTCGGACATTATAGGGCATTTTTTTCTACACTATAGTTCCAAGCGAGCAGAAATATTTTGTCTGATATCAGAATCATGGTCTTAAGCGAAATCATTCACAAAATTAGCAAAATGTTGCATTTCTGAAAAAATCATCATTTTTATGGGCACTATTGAAGGATTTGGTTTCGGACTATGGAGTGTGCTTTTTCCGGCTCTATGGTAACAACCGAACGAAAAATTTGGATTCATGGTAAGAATTATGGTCTCAAGCTAAATCAGTCACAAAATCAGCAAAAAGGTGCATTTCTGAAAAAATCATCATTCTTATGGGCATTATTGAAGGACTTGGGTTCGGACTATGGGGGGTGTTTTTTCCGGCTCTATGGTACTAACTGAACGAAAAATTCCGAAATATGATAAGAATCATGTACTTAAGCGAAATCATTCACAAAATAAGCAAAAAGTTGCATTTCTGAAAAAATCATCATTTTTATTGGCACTATTGAAGGACTTGGGTTCGGACTATGGACTGTGTTTTTTCCGGCTCTATGGTAACAACAGAACGAAAAATTTGGATTCATGGTAAGAATCATGGTCTCAAGCTTAATCAGCCACAAAACCAGCAAAAAGTTGCATTTCTGAAAAAATCATCATTTTTATGGGCACTATTGAAGGACTTGGGTTCGGATTATGGAGTGTGCTTTTTCCGGCTCTATGGTAACAACCGATCGAAAAATTTGGATTCATGGTAAGAATCATGGTCTCAAGCTAAATCAGTCACAAAATCAGCAAAAAGGTGCATATCTGAAAAAATCATCATTCTTATGGGCACTTTTGAAGGACTTTGCTTCGGACTATGGAGTGTGCTTTTTCCGGCTCTGTGGTAAAAACCAAACAAAAAATTTGGATTCATGGTCTCAAGCTAAATCAGTCACAAAATCAGCAAATAGGTGCATATCTGAAAAAATCATCATTCTTATGGACACTATTGCAAGACTTGGGTTAGGACTTTATAGGGCATTTTTTTCAGCACTATAGTTCCAAGCGAGCAGAAATATTTTGTTTGATATCAGAATCATGGTCTTAAGCGAAATCATTCACAAAATTAGCAAAATGTTGCATTTCTGAAAAAATCATCATTCTTATGGGCACTATTGAAGGACTTGGGTTCGGACTTTGGAGGGTATTTTTTCCGGCTCTATGGTACTAACTGAATGAAAAATTTCGATTTATGATAAGAATCATGGTCTCAAGCTAAATCAGTCACAAAATCAGCAAAAAGGTGCATATCTGAAAAAATCATCATTCTTATGGGCACTTTTGAAGGACTTTGCTTCGGACTATGGAGTGTGCTTTTTCCGGCTCTGTGGTAAAAACCAAACAAAAAATTTGGATTCATGGTCTCAAGCTAAATCAGTCACAAAATCAGCAAATAGGTGCATATCTGAAAAAATCATCATTCTTATGGACACTATTGCAAGACTTGGGTTAGGACTTTATAGGGCATTTTTTTCAGCACTATAGTTCCAAGCGAGCAGAAATATTTTGTTTGATATCAGAATCATGGTCTTAAGCGAAATCATTCACAAAATAAGCAAAAAGTTGCATTTCTGAAAAAATCATCATTTTTATTGGCACTATTGAAGGACTTGGGCTCGGACTATGGAGGGTGTTTTTTCCGGCTCTATGGTAACAACCGAACGAAAAATTTGGATTCATGGTAAGAATCATGGTCTCAAGCTAAATCAGTCACAAAATCAGCAAAAAGGTGCATATCTGAAAAAAATATCATTCTTATGGGCACTATTGAAGGACTTGGGTTCGGACTATGGAGGGTGTTTTATCCGGCTCTATGGTAACAACCGAACGAAAAATTTGGATTCATGGTAAGAATCATGGTCTCAAGCTTAATCAGCCACAAAATCAGCAAAAAGGTGCATATCTGAAAAAATTATCATTCTTATGGCCACTATTGAAGGACTTGGGTGCGGACTATGGAGTGTGCTTTTTCCGGCTCTATGGTAACAACCGAACGAAAAATTTGGATTCATGGTAAGAATCATGGTCTCAAGCCTAATCAGCCACAAAATCAGCAAAAAGGTGCATATCTGAAAAAATTATCATTCTTATGGGCACTATTGAAGGACTTGGGTTCGGACTATGGAGTGTGCTTATTCCGGCTCTTAGGTAACAACCAAACGAAAAATTTGGATTCATGGTCTCAAGCTAAATCAGTCACAAAATCAGCAAAAAGGTGCATATCTGAAAAAATCATCATTCTCATGGGCACTATTGCAAGACTTGGGTTCGGACATTATAGGGCATTTTTTTCTACACTATAGTTCCAAGCGAGCAGAAATATTTTGTTTGATATCAGAATCATGGTCTTAAGCGAAATCATTCACAAAATTAGCAAAATGTTGCATTTCTGAAAAAATCATCATTTTTATGGGCACTATTGAAGGATTTGGGTTCGGACTATGGAGTGTGCTTTTTCCGGCTCTATGGTAACAACCGAACGAAAAATTTGGATTCATGGTAAGAATTATGGTCTCAAGCTAAATCAGTCACAAAATCAGCAAAAAGGTGCATTTCTGAAAAAATCATCATTCTTATGGGCATTATTGAAGGACTTGGGTTCGGACTATGGAGGGTGTTTTTTCCGGCTCTATGGTAACAACCGAACGAAAAATTTGGATTCATGGTAAGAATCATGGTCTCAAGCTTAATCAGCCACAAAACCAGCAAAAAGTTGCATTTCTGAAAAAATCATCATTTTTATGGGCACTATTGAAGGACTTGGGTTCGGATTATGGAGTGTGCTTTTTCCGGCTCTATGGTAACAACCGATCGAAAAATTTGGATTCATGGTAAGAATCATGGTCTCAAGCTAAATCAGTCACAAAATCAGCAAAAAGGTGCATATCTGAAAAAATCATCATTCTTATGGGCACTTTTGAAGGACTTGGCTTCGGACTATGGAGTGTGCTTTTTCCGGCTCTGTGGTAAAAACCAAACGAAAAATTTGGATTCATGGTCTCAAGCTAAATCAGTCACAAAATCAGCAAATAGGTGCATATCTGAAAAAATCATCATTCTTATGGACACTATTGCAAGACTTGGGTTAGGACTTTATAGGGCATTTTTTTCAGCACTATAGTTCCAAGCGAGCAGAAATATTTTGTTTGATATCAGAATCATGGTCTTAAGCGAAATCATTCACAAAATTAGCAAAATGTTGCATTTCTGAAAAAATCATCATTCTTATGGGCACTATTGAAGGACTTGGGTTCGGACTTTGGAGGGTATTTTTTCCGGCTCTATGGTACTAACTGAATGAAAAATTTCGATTTATGATAAGAATCATGGACTTAAGCGAAATCATTCACAAAATAAGCAAAAAGTTGCATTTCTGAAAAAATCATCATTTTTATTGGCACTATTGAAGGACTTGGGCTCGGACTATGGAGGGTGTTTTTTCCGGCTCTATGTTAACAACCGAAAAAAAAATTCGGATTCATGGTAAGAATCATGGTCTCAAGCTTAATCAGCCACAAAATCAGCAAAAAGTTGCATTTCTGAAAAAATCATCATTTTTATGGGCACTATTGCAAGACTTGGGTTCGGACTATATAGGGCACTTTTTTCAACACTATAGTTCCAAGCGAGCAGAAATATTTTGTTTGATATCAGAATCATGGTCTTAAGCGAAATCATTCACAAAATGAGCAAAATGTTGCATTTCTGAAAAAATCATCATTCTTATGGGCACGATTGAAGGACTTGGGTTCGGACTTTGGAGGGTATTTTTTCCGGCTCTATGGTACTAACTGAATGAAAAATTCCGATTTATGATAAGAATCATGGACTTAAGCGAAATCATTCACAAAATAAGCAAAAAGTTGCATTTCTGAAAAAATCATCATTTTTATTGGCACTATTGAAGGACTTGGGCTCGGACTATGGAGGGTGTTTTTTCCGGCTCTATGGTAACAACCGAAAAAAAAATTCGGATTCATGGTAAGAATCATGGTCTCAAGCTAAATCAGTCACAAAATCAGCAAGAAGGTGCATATCTGAAAAAAATATCATTCTTATGGGCACTATTGAAGGACTTGGGTTCGGACTTTGGAGGGTATTTTTTCCGGCTCTATGGTACTAACTGAATGAAAAATTTCGATTCATGGTAAGAATCATGGTCTCAAGCTAAATCAGTCACAAAATCAGCAAAAAGGTGCATATCTGAAAAAATCCTCATTCTTATGGGCACTATTGAAGGACTTGGCTTCGGACTATGGAGTGTGCTTTTTCCGGCTCTTAGGTAACAACCAAACGAAAAATTTGGATTCATGGTCTCAAGCTAAATCAGTCACAAAATCAGCAAAAAGGTGCATATCTGAAAAATTGATCATTCTTATGGGCACTATTGAAGGACTTGGGTTCGGACTATGGAGGATATTTTTTCCGGCTCTATAGTAACAACCGAACGAAAAATTTGGATTCATGGTAAGAATCATGGTCTCAAGCTTAATCAGCCACAAAATCAGCAAAAAGGTGCATATCTGAAAAAATTATCATTCTTATGGCCACTATTGAAGGACTTGGGTGCGGACTATGGAGTGTGCTTTTTCCGGCTCTATGGTAACAACCGAACGAAAAATTTGGATTCATGGTAAGAATCATGGTCTCAAGCCTAATCAGCCACAAAATCAGCAAAAAGGTGCATATCTGAAAAAATTATCATTCTTATGGGCACTATTGAAGGACTTGGGTTCGGACTATGGAGTGTGCTTATTCCGGCTCTTAGGTAACAACCAAACGAAAAATTTGGATTCATGGTCTCAAGCTAAATCAGTCACAAAATCAGCAAAAAGGTGCATATCTGAAAAAATCATCATTCTTATGGGCACTATTGCAAGACTTGGGTTCGGACATTATAGGGCATTTTTTTCTACACTATAGTTCCAAGCGAGCAGAAATATTTTGTTTGATATCAGAATCATGGTGTTAAGCGAAATCATTCACAAAATTAGTCAAATGTTGCATTTCTGAAAAAATCATCATTTTTATGGGCACTATTGAAGGATTTGGGTTCGGACTATGGAGTGTGCTTTTTCCGGCTCTATGGTAACAACCGAACGAAAAATTTGGATTCATGGTAAGAATTATGGTCTCAAGCTAAATCAGTCACAAAATCAGCAAAAAGGTGCATTTCTGAAAAAATCATCATTCTTATGGGCATTATTGAAGGACTTGGGTTCGGACTATGGAGGGTGTTTTTTCCGGCTATATGGTACTAACTGAACGAAAAATTCCGAAATATGATAAGAATCATGTACTTAAGCGAAATCATTCACAAAATAAGCAAAAAGTTGCATTTCTGAAAAAATCATCATTTTTATTGGCACTATTGAAGGACTTGGGTTCGGACTATGGACTGTGTTTTTTCCGGCTCTATGGTAACAACAGAACGAAAAATTTGGATTCATGGTAAGAATCATGGTCTCAAGCTAAATCAGTCACAAAATCAGCAGAAAGGTGCATATCTGAAAAAAATATCATTCTTATGGGCACTATTGAAGGACTTGGGTTCGGACTATGGAGGGTGTTTTTTCCGGCTCTATGGTAACAACCGAACGAAAAATTTGGATTCATGGTAAGAATCATGGTCTCAAGCTTAATCAGCCACAAAACCAGCAAAAAGTTGCATTTCTGAAAAAATCATCATTTTTATTGGCACTATTGAAGGACTTGGGCTCGGACTATGGAGGGTGTTTTTTCCGGCTCTATGGTAACAACCGAACGAAAAATTTGGATTCATGGTAAGAATCATGGTCTCAAGCTAAATCAGTCACAAAATCAGCAAAAAGGTGCATTTCTGAAAAAATCATCATTTTTATGGGCACTATTGCAAGACTTGGGTTCGGACTATATAGGGCACTTTTTTTAACACTAAAGTTCCAAGCGAGCAGAAATATTTTGTTTGATATCAGAATCATGGTCTTAAGCGAAATCATTCACAAAATTAGCAAAATGTTGCATTTCTGAAAAAATCATCATTCTTATGGGCACGATTGAAGGACTTGGGTTCGGACTTTGGAGGGTATTTTTTCCGGCTCTATGGTACTAACTGAATGAAAAATTCCGATTTATGATAAGAATCATGGACTTAAGCGAAGTCATTCACAAAATAAGCAAAAAGTTGCATTTCTGAAAAAATCATCATTTTTATTGGCACTATTGAAGGACTTGGGCTCGGACTATGGAGGGTGTTTTTTCCGGCTCTATGGTAACAACCGAAAAAAAAATTCGGATTCATGGTAAGAATCATGGTCTCAAGCTAAATCAGTCACAAAATCAGCAAGAAGGTGCATATCTGAAAAAAATATCATTCTTATGGGCACTATTGAAGGACTTGGGTTCGGACTATGGAGTGTGCTTTTTCCGGCTCTTAGGTAACAACCAAACGAAAAATTTGGATTCATGGTCTCAAGCTAAATCAGTCACAAAATCAGCAAAAAGGTGCATATCTGAAAAAATCATCATTCTTATGGGCACTATTGCAAGACTTGGGTTCGGACTTTATAGGGCATTTTTTTCAACACTATAGTTCCAGCGAGCAGAAATATTTTGTTTGATATCAGAGTCATGGTCTTAAGCGAAATCATTCACAAATTGTTGCATTTCTGATAAAATCATTATTCTTATGGGCACTATTGAAGGACTTGGGTTCGGACTTTGGAGGGTATTTTTTCCGGCTCTATGGTACTAACTGAAAGAAAAATTCCGATTTATGATAAGAATCATGGAGTAAAGCGAAATCATTCACAAAATAAGCAAAAAGTTGCATTTCTGAAAAAATCATCATTTTTATTGGCACTATTGAAGGACTTGGGTTCGGACTATGGAGGGTGTTTTTTCCGGCTCTATGTTAACAACCGAAAAAAAAATTCGGATTCATGGTAAGAATCATGGTCTCAAGCCTAATCAGCCACAAAATCAGCAAAAAGTTGCATTTCTGAAAAAATCATCATTTTTATGGGCACTATTGAAGGACTTGGGTTCGGACTATGGAGGGTATTTTTTCCGGCTCTATAGTAACAACCGAACGAAAAATTTGGATTCATGGTAAGAATCATGGTCTCAAGCTTAATCAGCCACAAAATCAGCAAAAAGGTGCATATCTGAAAAAATTATCATTCTTATGGCCACTATTGAAGGACTTGGGTGCGGACGATGGAGTGTGCTTTTTCCGGCTCTATGGTAACAACCGAACGAAAAATTTGGATTCACGGTAAGAATCATGGTCTCAAGCTTAATCAGCCACAAAATCAGCAAAAAGGTGCATATCTGAAAAAATTATCATTCTTATGGGCACTATTGAAGGACTTGGGTTCGGACTATGGAGTGTGCTTATTCCGGCTCTTAGGTAACAACCAAACGAAAAATTTGGATTCATGGTCTCAAGCTTAATCAGTCACAAAATCAGCAAAAAGGTGCATATCTGAAAAAATCATCATTCTTATGGGCACTATTGCAAGACTTGGGTTCGGACATTATAGGGCATTTTTTTCTACACTATAGTTCCAAGCGAGCAGAAATATTTTGTTTGATATCAGAATCATGGTCTTAAGCGAAATCATTCACAAAATTAGCAAAATGTTGCATTTCTGAAAAAATCATCATTTTTATGGGCACTATTGAAGGATTTGGGTTCGGACTATGGAGTGTGCTTTTTCCGGCTCTATGGTAACAACCGAACGAAAAATTTGGATTCATGGTCTCAAGCTAAATCAGTCACAAAATCAGCAAAAAGGTGCATATCTGAAAAAATCATCATTCTTATGGGCACTATTGCAAGACTTGGGTTCGGACTTTATAGGGCATTTTTTTCAACACTATAGTTCCAGCGAGCAGAAATATTTTGTTTGATATCAGAGTCATGGTCTTAAGCGAAATCATTCACAAATTGTTGCATTTCTGATAAAATCATTATTCTTATGGGCACTATTGAAGGACTTGGGTTCGGACTTTGGAGGGTATTTTTTCCGGCTCTATGGTACTAACTGAAAGAAAAATTCCGATTTATGATAAGAATCATGGAGTAAAGCGAAATCATTCACAAAATAAGCAAAAAGTTGCATTTCTGAAAAAATCATCATTTTTATTGGCACTATTGAAGGACTTGGGTTCGGACTATGGAGGGTGTTTTTTCCGGCTCTATGTTAACAACCGAAAAAAAAATTCGGATTCATGGTAAGAATCATGGTCTCAAGCCTAATCAGCCACAAAATCAGCAAAAAGTTGCATTTCTGAAAAAATCATCATTTTTATGGGCACTATTGAAGGACTTGGGTTCGGACTATGGAGGGTATTTTTTCCGGCTCTATAGTAACAACCGAACGAAAAATTTGGATTCATGGTAAGAATCATGGTCTCAAGCTTAATCAGCCACAAAATCAGCAAAAAGGTGCATATCTGAAAAAATTATCATTCTTATGGCCACTATTGAAGGACTTGGGTGCGGACGATGGAGTGTGCTTTTTCCGGCTCTATGGTAACAACCGAACGAAAAATTTGGATTCACGGTAAGAATCATGGTCTCAAGCTTAATCAGCCACAAAATCAGCAAAAAGGTGCATATCTGAAAAAATTATCATTCTTATGGGCACTATTGAAGGACTTGGGTTCGGACTATGGAGTGTGCTTATTCCGGCTCTTAGGTAACAACCAAACGAAAAATTTGGATTCATGGTCTCAAGCTTAATCAGTCACAAAATCAGCAAAAAGGTGCATATCTGAAAAAATCATCATTCTTATGGGCACTATTGCAAGACTTGGGTTCGGACATTATAGGGCATTTTTTTCTACACTATAGTTCCAAGCGAGCAGAAATATTTTGTTTGATATCAGAATCATGGTCTTAAGCGAAATCATTCACAAAATTAGCAAAATGTTGCATTTCTGAAAAAATCATCATTTTTATGGGCACTATTGAAGGATTTGGGTTCGGACTATGGAGTGTGCTTTTTCCGGCTCTATGGTAACAACCGAACGAAAAATTTGGATTCATGGTAAGAATTATGGTCTCAAGCTAAATCAGTCACAAAATCAGCAAAAAGGTGCATTTCTGAAAAAAAACCATCATTCTTATGGGCATTATTGAAGGACTTGGGTTCGGACTATGGAGGGTGTTTTTTCCGGCTCTATGGTACTAACTGAACGAAAAATTCCGAAATATGAAAAGAATCGTGTACTTAAGCGAAATCATTCACAAAATAAGCAAAAAGTTGCATTTCTGAAAAAATCATCATTTTTATTGGCACTATTGAAGGACTTGGGTTCGGACTATGGACTGTGTTTTTTCCGGCTCTATGGTAACAACAGAACGAAAAATTTGGATTCATGGTAAGAATCATGGTCTCAAGCTAAATCAGTCACAAAATCAGCAGAAAGGTGCATATCTGAAAAAAATATCATTCTTATGGGCACTATTGAAGGACTTGGGTTCGGACTATGGAGGGTGTTTTTTCCGGCTCTATGGTAACAACCGATCGAAAAATTTGGATTCATGGTAAGAATCATGGTCTCAAGCTAAATCAGTCACAAAATCAGCAAAAAGGTGCATATCTGAAAAAATCATCATTCTTATGGGCACTTGTGAAGGACTTGGCTTCGGACTATGGAGTGTGCTTTTTCCGGCTCTGTGGTAAAAACCAAACGAAAAATTTGTATTCATGGTCTCAAGCTAAATCAGTCACAAAATCAGCAATTAGGTGCATATCTGAAAAAATCATCATTCTTATGGACACTATTGCATAACTTGGGTAAGGACTTTATAGCGCATTTTTTTCAGCACTATAGTTCCAAGCGAGCAGAAATATTTTGTTTGATATCAGAATCATGGTCTTAAGCGAAATCATTCACAAAATTAGCAAAATGTTGCATTTCTGAAAAAATCATCATTCTTATGGGCACTATTGAAGGACTTGGGTTCGGACTTTGGAGGGTATTTTTTCCGGCTCTATGGTACAAACTGAATGAAAAATTTCGATTTATGATAAGAATCATGGACTTAAGCGAAATCATTCACAAAATAAGCAAAAAGTTGCATTTCTGAAAAAATCATCATTTTTATTGGCACTATTGAAGGACTTGGGCTCGGACTATGGAGGGTGTTTTTTCCGGCTCTATGGTAACAACCGAACGAAAAATTTGGATTCATGGTAAGAATCATGGTCTCAAGCTAAATCAGTCACAAAATCAGCAAAAAGGTGCATATCTGAAAAAATCATAATTTTTATTGGCTCTATTGAAGGACTTGGGTTCAGACTATGGAGGGTGTTTTTTCCGGCTCTATGTTAACAACCGAAAAAGAAATTCGGATTCATGGTAAGAATCATGGTCTCAAGCTTAATCAGCCACAAAATCAGCAAAAAGTTGCATTTCTGGAAAATCATCATTTTTATGGGCACTATTGCAAGACTTGGGTTCGGAATATATAGGGCACTTTTTTCAACACTAAAGTTCCAAGCGAGCAGAAATATTTTGTTTGATATCAGAATCATGGTCTTAAGCGAAATCATTCACAAAATTAGCAAAATGTTGCATTTCTGAAAAAATCATCATTCTTATGGGCACGATTGAAGGACTTGGGTTCGGACTTTGGAGGGTATTTTTTCCGGCTCCATGGTACTAAGTGAATGAAAAATTCCGATTTATGATAAGAATCATGGACTTAAGCGAAATCATTCACAAAATAAGCAAAAAGTTGCATTTCTGAAAAAATCATCATTTTTATTGGCACTTTTGAAGGACTTCGGTCCGGACTATGGAGGGTGTTTTTTCCGGCTCTATGGTAACAACCGAAAAAAAAATTCGGATTCATGGTAAGAATCATGGTCTCAAGCTAAATCAGTCACAAAATCAGCAAGAAGGTGCATATCTGAAAAAAATATCATTCTTATGGGCACTATTGAAGGACTTGGGTTCGGAATATGGAGTGTGCTTTTTCCGGCTCTATGGTAACAACCGAACAAAAAATTTGGATTCATGGTAAGAATCATGGTCTCAAGCTAAATCAGTCACAAAATCAGCAAAAAGGTGCATATCTGAAAAAATCCTCATTCTTATGGGCACTATTGAAGGACTTGGCTTCGGACTATGGAGTGTGCTTTTTCCGGCTCTTAGGTAACAACCAAACGAAAAATTTGGATTCATGGTCTCAAGCTAAATCAGTCACAAAATCAGCAAAAAGGTGCATATCTGAAAAAATCATCATTCTTATGGGCACTATTGCAAGACTTGGGTTCGGACTTTATAGGGCATTTTTTTCAACACTATAGTTCCAAGCGAGCAGAAATATTTTGTTTGATATCAGAGTCATGGTCTTAAGCGAAATCATTCACAAAATGTTGCATTTCTGATAAAATCATTATTCTTATGGGCACTATTGAAGGACTTGGGTTCGGACTTTGGAGGGTATTTTTTCCGGCTCTATGGTACTAACTGAATGAAAAATTCCGATTTATGATAAGAATCATGGAGTAAAGCGAAATCATTCACAAAATAAGCAAAAAGTTGCATTTCTGAAAAAATCATCATTTTTACTGGCACTATTGAAGGACTTGGGTTCGGACTATGGAGGGTGTTTTTTCCGGCTCTATGTTAACAACCGAAAAAAAAATTCGGATTCATGGTAAGAATCATGGTCTCAAGCCTAATCAGCCACAAAATCAGCAAAAAATTGCATTTCTGAAAAAATCATCATTTTTATGGGCACTATTGAAGGACTTGGGTTCGGACTATGGAGTGTTCTTTTTCCGGCTCTATGGTAACAACCGAACGAAAAATTTGGATTCATGGTAAGAATCATGGTCTCAAGCTTAATCAGTCACAAAATCAGCAAAAAGTTGCATTTCTGAAAAAATCATCATTTTTATTGGCACTATTGAAGGACTTGGGTTCGGACTATGGAGGGTGTTTTTTCCGGCTCTATGTTAACAACCGAAAAAAAAAATTGGATTCATGGTAAGAATCATGGTCTCAAGCTTAATCAGTCACAAAATCAGCAAAAAGGTGCATATCTGAAAAAATCATCATTCTTATGGGCACTATTGCAAGGATTGGGTTCGGACTTTATAGGGCATTTTTTTCAACACTATAGTTCCAAGTGAGCAGAAATATTTTGTTTGAAATCAGAATCATGGTCTTAAGCGAAATCATTCACAAAATTAGCAAAATGTTGCATTTCTGAAAAAATCATCATTCTTATGGGAACTAATGAAGGACTTGGGTTTGGACTTTGGAGGGTATTTTTTCTGGCTCTATGGTAAACACCGAAAGAAAAAATCGGATTCATGGTAAGAATCATGGTCTCAAGCCTAATCAGCCACAAAATCAGCAAAAAATTGCATTTCTGAAAAAATCATCATTTTTATTGACACTATTGAAGGACTTGGGTTCGGACTATGGAGGATGTTTTTTCCGGCTCTATGTTAACAACCGAAAAAAAATTCGGATTCATGGTAAGAATCATGGTCTCAAGCTTAATCAGCCACAAAATCAGCAAAAAGGTGCATTTCTGAAAAAATCATCATTCTTATGGGCACTATTGCAAAACTTGGGTTCGGACTTTAAAGGGCATTTTTTTCGGCTCTATAGTTCCAAGCGAGCAGAAATATGTTGTTTGATATAAGAATCATAGTCTCAAGCTAAATCAGTCACAAAATCAGCAAAAAGGTGCATTTCTGAAAAAATCATCATTCTTATGGGCACTATTGAAGGACTTGGCTTCGGACTATGGAGGTTGTTTTTTCCGGCTCTATGGTAACACCCGAACGAAAAATTTGGATTCATGGTAAGAATCATGGTCTCAAGCTTAATCAGCCACAAAATCAGCAACAAGTTGCATTTCTGAAAAAATCATCATTTTTATGGGCACTATTGAAGGATTTGGGTTCGGACTATGGAGTGTGCTTTTTCCGGCTCTATGGTAACAACCGAACGAAAAATTTGGATTCATGGTAAGAATTATGGTCTCAAGCTAAATCAGCCACAAAATCAGCAAAAAGGTGCATTTCTGAAAAAATCATCATTCTTATGGGCACTATTGAAGGACTTGGCTTCGGACTATGGAGGTTGTTTTTTCCGGCTCTATGGTAACACCCGAACGAAAAATTTGGATTCATGGTAAGAATCATGGTCTCAAGCTTAATCAGCCACAAAATCAGCAAAAAGTTGCATTTCTGAAAAAATCATCATTTTTATGGGCACTATTGAAGGATTTGGGTTCGGACTATGGAGTGTGCTTTTTCCGGCTCTATGGTAACAACCGAACGAAAAATTTGGATTCATGGTAAGAATTATGGTCTCAAGCTAAATCAGTCACAAAATCAGCAAAAAGGTGCATTTCTGAAAAAATCATCATTCTTATGGGCACTATTGAAGGACTTGGCTTCGGACTATGGAGGTTGTTTTTTCCGGCTCTATGGTAACACCCGAACGAAAAATTTGGATTCACTGTAAGAATCATGGTCTCAATCTTAATCAGCCACAAAATCAGCAAAAAGTTGCATTTCTGAAAAAATCATCATTTTTATGGGCACTATTGAAGGATTTGGGTTCGGACTATGGAGTGTGCTTTTTCCGGCTCTATGGTAACAACCGAACGAAAAATTTGGATTCATGGTAAGAATTATGGTCACAAGCTAAATCAGTCACAAAATCAGCAAAAAGGTGCATTTCTGAAAAAATCATCATTCTTATGGGCATTATTGAAGGACTTGGGTTCGGAATATGGAGGGTATTTTTTCCGGCTCTATGGTACTAACTGAACGAAAAATTCCGAATTATGATAAGAATCATGTACTTAAGCGAAATCATTCACAAAATAAGCAGAAAGGTGCATATCTGAAAAAAATATCATTCTTATGGGCACTATTGAAGGACTTGGGTTCGGACTATGGAGGGTGTTTTTTCCGGCTCTATGGTAACAACCGAACGAAAAATTTGGATTCATGGTAAGAATCATGGTCTCAAGCTTAATCAGCCACAAAACCAGCAAAAAGTTGCATTTCTGAAAAAATCATCATTTTTATGGGCACCATTGACGGACTTGGGTTCGGATTATGGAGTGTGCTTTTTCCGGCTCTATGGTAACAACCGATCGAAAAATTTGGATTCATGGTAAGAATCATGGTCTCAAGCTAAATCAGTCACAAAATCAGCAAAAAGGTGCATATCTGAAAAAATCATCATTCTTATGGGCACTTTTGAAGGACTTGGCTTCGGACTATGGAGTGTGCTTTTTCCGGCTCTGTGGTAAAAACCAAACGAAAAATTTGGATTCATGGTCTCAAGCTAAATCAGTCACAAAATCAGCAAATAGGTGCATATCTGAAAAAATCATCATTCTTATGGACACTATTGCAAGACTTGGGTTAGGACTTTATAGGGCATTTTTTTCAGCACTATAGTTCCAAGCGAGCAGAAATATTTTGTTTGATATCAGAATCATGGTCTTAAGCGAAATCATTCACAAAATTAGCAAAATGTTGCATTTCTGAAAAAATCATCATTTTTATTGGCACTATTGAAGGACTTGGGCTCGGACTATGGAGGGTGTTTTTTCCGGCTCTATGGTAACAACCGAACGAAAAATTTGGATTCATGGTAAGAATCATGGTCTCAAGCTAAATCAGTCACAAAATCAGCAAAAAGGTGCATATCTGAAAAAAATATCATTCTTATGGGCACTATTGAAGGACTTGGGTTCGGACTATGGAGGGTGTTTTTTCCGGCTCTATGGTAACAACCGAACGAAAAATTTGGATTCATGGTAAGAATCATGGTCTCAAGCTTAATCAGCCACAAAACCAGCAAAAAGTTGCATTTCTGAAAAAATCATCATTCTTATGGTCACTATTGAAGGACTTGGGTTCGGACTATGGAGGGTGTTTTTTCCGGCTCTATGGTATCAACCGAAAGAAAAATTCGGATTCATGGTAAGAATCGTGGTCTCAAGCTAAATCAGTCACAAAATCAGCAAAAAGGTGCATATCTGAAAAAATGATCATTCTTATGGGCACTTTTGAAGGACTTGGGTTCGGACTATGGAGGGTATTTTTTCCGGCTCTATAGTAACAACCGAACGAAAAATTTGGATTCATGGTAAGAATCATGGTCTCAAGCTTAATCAGCCACAAAATCAGCATAAAGGTGCATATCTGAAAAAATTATCATTCTTATGGCCACTATTGAAGGACTTGGGTGCGGACTATGGAGTGTGCTTTTTCCGGCTCTATGGTAACAACCGAACGAAAAATTTGGATTCATGGTAAGAATCATGGTCTCAAGCCTAATCAGCCACAAAATCAGCAAAAAGGTGCATATCTGAAAAAATTATCATTCTTATGGGCACTATTGAAGGACTTGGGTTCGGACTATGGAGTGTGCTTATTCCGGCTCTTAGGTAACAACCAAACGAAAAATTTGGATTCATGGTCTCAAGCTAAATAAGTCACAAAATCAGCAAAAAGGTGCATATCTGAAAAAATCATCATTCTTATGGGCACTATTGCAAGACTTGGGTTCGGACATTATAGGGCATTTTTTTCTACACTATAGTTCCAAGCGAGCAGAAATATTTTGTTTGATATCAGAATCATGGTCTTAAGCGAAATCATTCACAAAATTAGCAAAATGTTGCATTTCTGAAAAAATCATCATTTTTATGGGCACTATTGAAGGACTTGGCTTCGGACTATGGAGGGTGTTTTATCCGGCTCTATGGTATCAACCGAAAGAAAAATTCGGATTCATGGTAAGAATCATGGTCTCAAGCTAAATCAGTCACAAAATCAGCAAAAAGGTGCATATCTGAAAAAATGATCATTCTTATGGGCACTATTGAAGGACTTGGGTTCGGACTATGGAGGGTATTTTTTCCGGCTCTATAGTAACAACCGAACGAAAAATTTGGATTCATGGTAAGAATCATGGTCTCAAGCCTAATCAGCCACAAAATCAGCAAAAAGGTTCATATCTGAAAAAATTATCATTCTGATGGGCACTATTGAAGGACTTGGGTTCGGACTATGGAGTGTGCTTATTCCGGCTCTTAGGTAACAACCAAACGAAAAATTTGGATTCATGGTCTCAAGCTAAATAAGTCACAAAATCAGCAAAAAGGTGCATATCTGAAAAAATCATCATTCTTATGGGCACTATTGCAAGACTTGGGTTCGGACATTATAGGGCATTTTTTTCTACACTATAGTTCCAAGCGAGCAGAAATATTTTGTTTGATATCAGAATCATGGTCTTAAGCGAAATCATTCACAAAATTAGCAAAATGTTGCATTTCTGAAAAAATCATCATTTTTATGGGCACTATTGAAGGATTTGGGTTCGGACTATGGAGTGTGCTTTTTCCGGCTCTATGGTAACAACCGAACGAAAAATTTGGATTCATGGTAAGAATTATGGTCTCAAGCTAAATCAGTCACAAAATCAGCAAAAAGGTGCATTTCTGAAAAAATCATCATTCTTATGGGCATTATTGATGGACTTGGGTTCGGACTATGGAGGGTGTTTTTTCCGGCTCTATGGTACTAACTGAACGAAAAATTCCGAATTATGGTAAGAATCATGTACTTAAGCGAAAACATTCACAAAATAAGCAAAAAGTTGCATTTCTGAAAAAATCATCATTTTTATTGGCACTATTGAAGGACTAGGGTTCGGACTATGGACTGTGTTTTTTCCGGCTCTATGGTAACAACAGAACGAAAAATTTGGATTCATGGTAAGAATCATGGTCTCAAGCTAAATCAGTCACAAAATCAGCAGAAAGGTGCATATCTGAAAAAAATATCATTCTTATAGGCACTATTGAAGGACTTGGGTTCGGACTATGGAGGGTGTTTTTTCCGGCTCTATGGTAACAACCGAACGCAAAATTTGGATTCATGGTAAGAATCATGGTCTCAAGCTTAATCAGCCACAAAACCAGCAAAAAGTTTCATTTCTGAAAAAATCATCATTTTTATGGGCACTATTGAAGGACTTGGGTTCGGATTATGGAGTGTGCTTTTTCCGGCTCTATGGTAACAACCGATCGAAAAATTTGGATTCATGGTAAGAATCATGGTCTCAAGCTAAATCAGTCACAAAATCAGCAAAAAGGTGCATATCTGAAAAAATCATCATTCTTATGGGCACTTTTGAAGGACTTGGCTTCGGACTATGGAGTGTGCTTTTTCCGGCTCTGTGGTAAAAACCAAACGAAAAATTTGGATTCATGGTCTCAAGCTAAATCAGTCACAAAATCAGCAAATAGGTGCATATCTGTAAAAATCATCATTCTTATGGACACTATTGCAAGACTTGGGTTAGGACTTTATAGGGCATTTTTTTCAGCACTATAGTTCCAAGCGAGCAGAAATATTTTGTTTGATATCAGAATCATGGTCTTAAGCGAAATCATTCACAAAATTAGCAAAATGTTGCATTTCTGAAAAAATCATCATTTTTATGGGCACTATTGAAGGATTTGGGTTTGGACTATGGAGTGTGCTTTTTCCGGCTCTATGGTAACAACCGAACGAAAAATTTGGATTCATGGTAAGAATTATGGTCTCAAGCTAAATCAGTCACAAAATCAGCAAAAGGGTGCATTTCTGAAAAAATCATCATTCTTATGGGTATTATTGAAGGACTTGGGTTCGGACTATGGAGGGTGTTTTTTCCGAATCTATGGTACTAACTGAACGAAAAATTCCGAATTATGGTTAGAATCATGTACTTAAGCGAAAACATTCACAAAATAAGCAAAAAGTGTCATTTCTGAAAAAATCATCATTCTTATGGGCACTATTGAAGGACTTGGGTTCGGACTATGGAGGGTGTTTTTTCCGGCTCTATGGTAACAACCGAACGAAAAATTTGGATTCATGGTAAGAATCATGGTCTCAAGCTTAATCAGCCACAAAACCAGCAAAAAGTTGCATTTCTGAAAAAATCATCATTTTTATGGGCACTATTGAAGGACTTGGGTTCGGATTATGGAGTGTGCTTTTTTCCGGCTCTATGGTAACAACCGATCGAAAAATTTGGATTCATGGTAAGAATCATGGTCTCAAGCTTAATCAGTCACAAAATCAGCAAAAAGGTGCATATCTGAAAAAATCATCATTCTTATGGGCACTTTTGAAGGACTTGGCTTCGGACTATGGAGTGTGCTTTTTCCGGCTCTGTGGTAAAAACCAAACGAAAAATTTGGATTCATGGTCTCAAGCTAAATCAGTCACAAAATCAGCAAATAGGTGCATATCTGAAAAAATCATCATTCTTATGGACACTATTGCAAGACTTGGGTTAGGACTTTATAGGGCATTTTTTTCAGCACTATAGTTCCAAGCGAGCAGAAATATTTTGTTTGATCATTCTTATGGGCACTATTGAAGGACTTGGGTTCGGACTTTGGAGGGTATTTTTTCCGGCTCTATGGTACTAACTGAATGAAAAATTTCGATTTATGATAAGAATCATGGACTTAAGCGAAATCATTCACAAAATAAGCAAAAAGTTGCATTTCTGAAAAAATCATCATTTTTATTGGCACTATTGAAGGACTTGGGTTCGGACTATGGAGTGTGCTTTTTCCGGCTCTATGGTAACAACCGAACGAAAAATTTGGATTCATGGTAAGAATTATGGTCTCAAGCTAAATCAGTCACAAAATCAGCAAAAAGGTGCATTTCTGAAAAAATCATCATTCTTATGGGCATTATTGATGGACTTGGGTTCGGACTATGGAGGGTGTTTTTTCCGGCTCTATGGTACTAACTGAACGAAAAATTCCGAATTATGGTAAGAATCATGTACTTAAGCGAAAACATTCACAAAATAAGCAAAAAGTTGCATTTCTGAAAAAATCATCATTTTTATTGGCACTATTGAAGGACTAGGGTTCGGACTATGGACTGTGTTTTTTCCGGCTCTATGGTAACAACAGAACGAAAAATTTGGATTCATGGTAAGAATCATGGTCTCAAGCTAAATCAGTCACAAAATCAGCAGAAAGGTGCATATCTGAAAAAAATATCATTCTTATAGGCACTATTGAAGGACTTGGGTTCGGACTATGGAGGGTGTTTTTTTCCGGCTCTATGGTAACAACCGAACGCAAAATTTGGATTCATGGTAAGAATCATGGTCTCAAGCTTAATCAGCCACAAAACCAGCAAAAAGTTTCATTTCTGAAAAAATCATCATTTTTATGGGCACTATTGAAGGACTTGGGTTCGGATTATGGAGTGTGCTTTTTCCGGCTCTATGGTAACAACCGATCGAAAAATTTGGATTCATGGTAAGAATCATGGTCTCAAGCTAAATCAGTCACAAAATCAGCAAAAAGGTGCATATCTGAAAAAATCATCATTCTTATGGGCACTTTTGAAGGACTTGGCTTCGGACTATGGAGTGTGCTTTTTCCGGCTCTGTGGTAAAAACCAAACGAAAAATTTGGATTCATGGTCTCAAGCTAAATCAGTCACAAAATCAGCAAATAGGTGCATATCTGTAAAAATCATCATTCTTATGGACACTATTGCAAGACTTGGGTTAGGACTTTATAGGGCATTTTTTTCAGCACTATAGTTCCAAGCGAGCAGAAATATTTTGTTTGATATCAGAATCATGGTCTTAAGCGAAATCATTCACAAAATTAGCAAAATGTTGCATTTCTGAAAAAATCATCATTTTTATGGGCACTATTGAAGGATTTGGGTTCGGACTATGGAGTGTGCTTTTTCCGGCTCTATGGTAACAACCGAACGAAAAATTTGGATTCATGGTAAGAATTATGGTCTCAAGCTAAATCAGTCACAAAATCAGCAAAAGGGTGCATTTCTGAAAAAATCATCATTCTTATGGGTATTATTGAAGGACTTGGGTTCGGACTATGGAGGGTGTTTTTTCCGAATCTATGGTACTAACTGAACGAAAAATTCCGAATTATGGTTAGAATCATGTACTTAAGCGAAAACATTCACAAAATAAGCAAAAAGTGTCATTTCTGAAAAAATCATCATTCTTATGGGCACTATTGAAGGACTTGGGTTCGGACTATGGAGGGTGTTTTTTCCGGCTCTATGGTAACAACCGAACGAAAAATTTGAATTCATGGTAAGAATCATGGTCTCAAGCTTAATCAGCCACAAAACCAGCAAAAAGTTGCATTTCTGAAAAAATCATCATTTTTATGGGCACTATTGAAGGACTTGGGTTCGGATTATGGAGTGTGCTTTTTTCCGGCTCTATGGTAACAACCGATCGAAAAATTTGGATTCATGGTAAGAATCATGGTCTCAAGCTTAATCAGTCACAAAATCAGCAAAAAGGTGCATATCTGAAAAAATCATCATTCTTATGGGCACTTTTGAAGGACTTGGCTTCGGACTATGGAGTGTGCTTTTTCCGGCTCTGTGGTAAAAACCAAACGAAAAATTTGGATTCATGGTCTCAAGCTAAATCAGTCACAAAATCAGCAAATAGGTGCATATCTGAAAAAATCATCATTCTTATGGACACTATTGCAAGACTTGGGTTAGGACTTTATAGGGCATTTTTTTCAGCACTATAGTTCCAAGCGAGCAGAAATATTTTGTTTGATCATTCTTATGGGCACTATTGAAGGACTTGGGTTCGGACTTTGGAGGGTATTTTTTCCGGCTCTATGGTACTAACTGAATGAAAAATTTCGATTTATGATAAGAATCATGGACTTAAGCGAAATCATTCACAAAATAAGCAAAAAGTTGCATTTCTGAAAAAATCATCATTTTTATTGGCACTATTGAAGGACTTGGGCTCGGACTATGGAGGGTGTTTTTTCCGGCTCTATGGTAACAACCGAACGAAAAATTTGGATTCATGGTAAGAATCATGGTCTCAAGCTAAATCAGCCACAAAATCAGCAAAAAGGTGCATATCTGAAAAAATTATCATTCTTATGGCCACTATTGAAGGACTTGGGTGCGGACTATGGAGTGTGCTTTTTCCGGTTCTATGGTAACAACCGAACGAAAAATTTGGATTCATGGTAAGAATCATGGTCTCAAGCCTAATCAGCCACAAAATCAGCAAAAAGGTGCATATCTGAAAAAATTATCATTCTTATGGGCACTATTGAAGGACTTGGGTTCGGACTATGGAGTGTGCTTATTCCGGCTCTTAGGTAACAACCAAACGAAAAATTTGGATTCATGGTCTCAAGCTAAATAAGTCACAAAATCAGCAAAAAGGTGCATATCTGAAAAAATCATCATTCTTATGGGCACTATTGCAAGACTTGGGTTCGGACATTATAGGGCATTTTTTTCTACACTATAGTTCCAAGCGAGCAGAAATATTTTGTTTGATATCAGAATCATGGTCTTAAGCGAAATCATTCACAAAATTAGCAAAATGTTGCATTCTGAAAAAATCATCATTTTTATGGGCACTATTGAAGGATTTGGGTTCGGACTATGGAGTGTGCTTTTTCCGGCTCTATGGTAACAACCGAACGAAAAATTTGGATTCATGGTAAGAATTATGGTCTCAAGCTAAATCGGTCACAAAATCAGCAAAAAGGTGCATTTCTGAAAAAATCATCATTCTTATGGGCATTATTGAAGGACTTGGGTTCGGACTATGGAGGGTGTTTTTTCCGGCTCTATGGTACTAACTGAACGAAAAATTCCGAATTATGGTAAGAATCATGTACTTAAGCGAAAACATTCACAAAATAAGCAAAAAGTTGCATTTCTGAAAAAATCATCATTTTTATTGGCACTATTGAAGGACTAGGGTTCGGACTATGGACTGTGTTTTTTCCGGCTCTATGGTAACAACAGAACGAAAAATTTGGATTCATGGTAAGAATCATGGTCTCAAGCTAAATCAGTCACAAAATCAGCAGAAAGGTGCATATCTGAAAAAAATATCATTCTTATGGGCACTATTGAAGGACTTGGGTTCGGACTATGGAGGGTGTTTTTTCCGGCTCTATGGTAACAACCGAACGAAAAATTTGGATTCATGGTAAGAATCATGGTCTCAAGCTTAATCAGCCACAAAACCAGCAAAAAGTTGCATTTCTGAAAAAATCATCATTTTTATGGGCACTATTGAAGGACTTGGGTTCGGATTATGGAGTGTGCTTTTTCCGGCTCTATGGTAACAACCGATCGAAAAATTTGGATTCATGGTAAGAATCATGGTCTCAAGCTAAATCAGTCACAAAATCAGCAAAAAGGTGCATATCTGAAAAAATCATCATTCTTATGGGCACTTTTGAAGGACTTGGCTTCGGACTATGGAGTGTGCTTTTTCCGGCTCTGTGGTAAAAACCAAACGAAAAATTTGGATTCATGGTCTCAAGCTAAATCAGTCACAAAATCAGCAAATAGGTGCATATCTGAAAAAATCATCATTCTTATGGACAATATTGCAAGACTTGGGTTAGGACTTTATAGGGCATTTTTTTCAGCACTTTAGTTCCAAGCGAGCAGAAATATTTTGTTTGATATCAGAATCATGGTCTTAAGCGAAATCATTCACAAAATTAGCAAAATGTTGCATTTTTGAAAAATCATCATTCTTATGGGCACTATTGAAGGACTTGGGTTCGGACTTTGGAGGGTATTTTTTCCGGCTCTATGGTACTAACTGAATGAAAAATTTCGATTTATGATAAGAATCATGGACTTAAGCGAAATCATTCACAAAATAAGCAAAAAGTTGCATTTCTGAAAAAATCATCATTTTTATTGGCACTATTGAAGGACATGGGCTCGGAATATGGAGGGTGTTTTTTCCGGCTCTATGGTAACAACTGAACGAAAAATTTGGATTCATGGTAAGAATCATGGTCTCAAGCTAAATCAGTCACAAAATCAGCAAAAAGGTGCATATCTGAAAAAAATATCATTCTTATGGGCACTATTGAAGGACTTGGGTTCGGACTATGGAGGGTGTTTTTTCCGGCTCTATGGTAACAACCGAACGAAAAATTTGGATTCATGGTAAGAATCATGGTCTCAAGCTTAATCAGCCACAAAACCAGCAAAAAGTTGCATTTCTGAAAAAATCATCATTCTTATGGTCACTATTGAAGGACATGGGTTCGGACTATGGAGGGTGTTTTTTCCGGCTCTATGGTATCAACCGAAAGAAAATTTCGGATTCATGGTAAGAATCATGGTCTCAAGCTAAATCAGTCACAAAATCAGCAAAAAGGTGCATATCTGAAAAAATGATCATTCTTATGGGCACTATTGAAGGACTTGGGTTCGGACTATGGAGGGTATTTTTTCCGGCTCTATAGTAACAACCGAACGAAAAATTTGGATTCATGGTAAGAATCATGGTCTCAAGCTTAATCAGCCACAAAATCAGCAAAAAGGTGCATATCTGAAAAAATTATCATTCTTATGGCCACTATTGAAGGACTTGGGTGCGGACTATGGAGTGTGCTTTTTCCGGCTCTATGGTAACAACCGAACGAAAAATTTGGATTCATGGTAAGAATCATGGTCTCAAGCCTAATCAGCCACAAAATCAGCAAAAAGGTGCATATCTGAAAAAATTATCATTCTTATGGGCACTATTGAAGGACTTGGGTTCGGACTATGGAGTGTGCTTATTCCGGCTCTTAGGTAACAACCAAACGAAAAATTTGGATTCATGGTCTCAAGCTAAATAAGTCACAAAATCAGCAAAAAGGTGCATATCTGAAAAAATCATCATTCTTATGGGCACTATTGCAAGACTTGGGTTCGGACATTATAGGGCATTTTTTTCTACACTATAGTTTAGGCACTATTGAAGGACTTGGGTTCGGACTTTTGAGGGTATTTTTTCCGGCTCTATGGTACTAACTGAATGAAAAATTTCGATTTATGATAAGAATCATGGACTTAAGCGAAATCATTCACAAAATAAGCAAAAAGTTGCATTTCTGAAAAAATCATCATTTTTATTGGCACTATTGAAGGACTTGGGCTCGGACTATGGAGGGTGTTTTTCCGGCTCTATGGTAACAACCGAACGGAAAATTTGGATTCATGGTAAGAATCATGGTCTCAAGCTAAATCAGTCACAAAATCAGCAAAAAGGTGCATATCTGAAAAAAATATCATTCTTATGGGGACTATTGAAGGACTTGGGTTCGGACTATGGAGGGTGTTTTTTCCGGCTCTATGGTAACAACCGAACGAAAAATTTGGATTCATGGTAAGAATCATGGTCTCAAGCTTAATCAGCCACAAAACCAGCAAAAAGTTGCATTTCTGAAAAAATCATCATTTTTATGGGCACTATTGAAGGACTTGGGTTCGGATTATGGAGTGTGCTTTTTCCGGCTCTATGGTAACAACCGATCGAAAAATTTGGATTCATGGTAAGAATCATGGTCTCAAGCTAAATCAGTCACAAAATCAGCAAAAAGGTGCATATCTGAAAAAATCATCATTCTTATAGGCACTTTTGAAGGACTTGGCTTCGGACTATGGAGTGTGCTTTTTCCGGCTCTGTGGTAAAAACCAAACGAAAAATTTGGATTCATGGTCTCAAGCTAAATCAGTCACAAAATCAGCAAATAGGTGCATATCTGAAAAAATCATCATTCTTATGGACACTATTGCAAGACTTGGGTTAGGACTTTATAGGGCATTTTTTTCAGCACTATAGTTCCAAGCGAGCAGAAATATTTTGTTTGATATCAGAATCATGGTCTTAAGCGAAATCATTCACAAAATGTTGCATTTCTGATAAAATCATTATTCTTATGTTCACTTTTGAAGGACTTGGGTTCGGACTTTGGAGGGTATTTTTTCCGGCTCTATGGTACTAACTGAATGAAAAATTCCGATTTATGATAAGAATCATGGACTAAAGCGAAATCATTCACAAAATAAGCAAAAAGATGCATTTCTGAAAAAATCATCATTTTTATTGGCACTATTGAAAGACTTGGGTTCGGACTATGGAGGCTGTTTTTTCCGCCTCTAGCGGAATCAGCGAAATCATTCACAAAATTAGCAAAATGTTGCATTTCTGAAAAAATCATCATTCTTATGGGAACTAATGAAGGACTTGGGTTCGGACTTTGGAGGGTATTTTTTCTGGCTCTATGGTAAACACCGAAAGAAAAAATCGGATTCATGGTAAGAATCATGGTCTCAAGCTAAATTAGTTCCAAAATCAGCAAAAAGGTGCATATCTGAAAAAATCATCATTCTTATGGGCACTATTGAAGGACTTGGGTTCTTACTATGGAGGGTGTTTTTTCCGGCTCTATAGTAACAACAGAACGAAAAATTTGGATTCATGGTAAGAATCATGGTCTCAAGCTAAATTAGTTCCAAAATCAGCAAAAAGGTGCATATCTGAAAAAATCATCATTCTTATGGGCACTATTGAAGGACTCGGGTTCTTACTATGGAGGGTGTTTTTTCCGGCTCTATAGTAACAACCGAACGAAAAATTTGGATTCATGGTAAGAATCATGGTGTCAAGCTAAATCGGGCATTTTGAGAATAGGGCATTTTTATCAACACTATAGTTCCAAGCGAGCAGAAATATTTTGTTTGATATCAGAGTCATGGTCTTAAGCGAAATCATTCACAAAATGTTGCATTTCTAAAAAAATCATTATTCTTATGGGCACTATTGAAGGACTTGGGTTCGGACTTTGGAGGGTATTTTTTCCGGCTCTATGGTACTAACTGAATGAAAAATTCCGATTTATGATAAGAATCATGGACTTAAGCGAAATCATTCACAAAATAAGCAAAAAGTTGCATTTCTGAAAAAATCATCATTTTTATTGGCACTATTGAAGGACTTGGGTTCGGACTATGGAGGGTGTTTTTTCCGGCTCTATGTTAACAACCAAAAAAAAAATTCGGATTCATGGTAAGAATCATGGTCTCAAGCTTAATCAGCCACAAAATCAGCAAAAAGTTGCATTTCTGAAAAAATCATCATTTTTATGGGCACTATTGAAGGACTTGGGTTCGGACTCTGGAGTGTTCTTTTTCCGGCTCTATGGTAACAACCGAACGAAAAATTTGGATTCATGGTAAGAATCATGGTCTCAAGCTAAATCAGTCACAAAATCAGCAAAAAGGTGCATATCTGATAAAATCCTCATTCTTATGGGCACTATTGAAGGACTTGGCTTCGGACTATGGAGTGTGCTTTTTCCGGCTCTTAGGTAACAACCAAACGAAAAATTTGGATTCATGGTCTCAAGCTAAATCAGTCACAAAATCAGCAAAAAGGTGCATATCTGATAAAATCCTCATTCTTATGGGCACTATTGAAGGACTTGGCTTCGGACTATGGAGTGTGCTTTTTCCGGCTCTTAGGTAACAACCAAACGAAAAATTTGGATTCATGGTCTCAAGCTAAATCAGTCACAAAATCAGCAAAAAGGTGCATATCTGAAAAAATCATCATCCTTATCGGGACTATTGCAAGACTTGGGTTCGGACTTTATAGGGCATTTTTTTCAACACTATAGTTCCAAGCGAGCAGAAATATTTTTTTTGATATCAGAATCATGGTCTTGAGCGAAATCATTCACAAAATGTTGCATTTCTGATAAAATCATTATTCTTATGTTCACTATTGAAGGACTTGGGTTCGGACTTTGGAGGGTATTTTTTCCGGCTCTATGGTACTAACTGAATGAAAAATTCCGATTTATGATAAGAATCATGGACTAAAGCGAAATCATTCACAAAATAAGCAAAAAGATGCATTTCTGACAAAATCATCATTTTTATTGGCACTATTGAAAGACCTGGGTTCGGACTATGGAGGCTGTTTTTTCCGCCTCTATGTTAACAACCGAAAAAAAAATTCGGATTCATGGTAAGAATCATGGTCTCAAGCTTAATCAGCCACAAAATCAGCAAAAAGTTGCATTTCTGAAAAAATCATCATTTTTATTGACACTATTGAAGGACTTGGGTTCGGACTATGGAGGATGTTTTTTCCAGCTCTATGTTAACAACCGAAAAAAAAATTCGTATTCATGGTAAGAATCATTGTCTCAAGCTAAATCAGTCACAAAATCAGCAAAAAGTTGCATTTCTGAAAAAATCATCATTTTTATTGACACTATTGAAGGACTTGGGTTCGGACTATGGAGGATGTTTTTTCCGGCTCTATGTTAACAACCGAAAAAAAATTCGGATTCATGGTAAGAATCATGGTCTCAAGCTTAATCAGCCACAAAATCAGCAAAAAGTTGCATTTCTGAAAAAATCATCATTTTTATGGGCACTATTGAAGGACTTGGCTTCGGACTATGGAGTGTGCTTTTTCCGGCTCTGTGGTAACAACAAAACGAAAAATTTGGATTCATGGTCTCAAGCTAAATCAGTCACAAAATCAGCAAAAAGGTGCATATCTGAAAAAATCATCATTCTTACGGGCACTATTGCAAGACTTGGGTTCGGACTTTATAGGGCATTTTTTTCAACACTATAGTTCCAAGCGAGCAGAAATATTTTGTTTGAAATCAGAATCATGGTCTAAAGCGAAATCATTCACAAAATTAGCAAAATGTTGCATTTCTGAAAAAATCATCATTCTTATGGGAACTAATGAAAGACTTGGGTTCGGACTTTGGAGGGTATTTTTTCTGGCTCTATGGTAAACACCGAAAGAAAAAATCGGATTCATGGTAAGAATCATGGTCTCAAGCTAAATTAGTTCCAAAATCAGCAAAAAGGTGCATATCTGAAAAAATCATCATTCTTATGGACACTATTGAAGGACTTGGGTTCTTACTATGGAGGGTGTTTTTTCCGGCTCTATAGTAACAACAGAACGAAAAATTTGGATTCATGGTAAGAATCATGGTGTCAAGCTAAATCAGTCACAAAAACAGCAAAAAGTTGCATTTCTGAAAAAATCATCATTTTTATTGGCACTATTGAAGGATTTGGGTCCGGACTATGGAGGGTGTTTTTTCCGGCTCTATGTTAACAACCGAAAAAAAATTCGGATTCATGGTTAGAATCATGGTCTCAAGCTTAATCAGCCACAAAATCAGCAAAAAGTTGCATTTCTGAAAAAATCATCATTTTTATGGGCACTATTGAAGGACTTGGCTTCGGACTATGGAGTGTGCTTTTTCCGGCTCTGTGGTAACAACCAAACGAAAAATTTGGATTCATGGTCTCAAGCTAAATCAGTCACAAAATCAGCAAAAAGGTGCATATCCGAAAAAATCATCATTCTTATGGGCACTATTGCAAGACTTGGGTTCGGACTTTATAGGGCATTTTTTTCAACACTATAGTTCCAAGCGAGCAGAAATATTTTGTTTGAAATCAGAATCATGGTCTTAAGCGAAATCATTCACAAAATTAGCAAAATGTTGCATTTCTGAAAAAATCATCATTCTTATGGGAACTAATGAAGGACCTGGGTTCGGACTTTGGAGGGTTTTTTTTTGGCTCTATGGTAAACACCGAAAGAAAAAATCGGATTCATGGTAAGAATCATCGTCTCAAGCTAAATTAGTTCCAAAATCAGCAAAAAGGTGCATATCTGAAAAAATCATCATTCTTTTGGGCACTATTGAAGGACTTGGGTTCTTACTATGGAGGGTGTTTTTTCCGGCTCTATAGTAACAACAGAACGAAAAATTTGGATTCATGGTAAGAATCATGGTCTCAAGCTTAATCAGCCACAAAATCAGCAAAAAGTTGCATTTCTGAAAAAATCATCATTTTTATGGGCACTATTGAAGGACTTAGGTTCGGACTATGGAGTGTGCTTTTTCCGGCTCTATGGAAACAACCAAACCAAAAATATGGATTCATGGTAAGAATCATGGTCTCAAGCTAAATCAGTCACAAAACCAGCAAAAAGGTGCATATCTGAAAAAAATATCATTCTTATGGGCACTATTGAAGGACTTGGGTTCGGACTATGGAGGGTGTTTTTTCCGGTTCTATGATAACAACCGAACGAAAAATTTGGATTTATGGTAAGAATCATGGTCTCAAGCTTAATCAGCCACAAAACCAGCAAAAAGTTGCATTTCTGAAAAAATCATCATTCTTATGGTCACTATTGAAGGACTTGGGTTCGGACTATGGAGGGTGTTTTTTCCGGCTCTATGGTAACAACCGAAAGAAAAAATCGGATTCATGGTAAGAATCATGGTCTCAAGCTAAATCAGTCACAAAATCAGCAAAAAGGTGCATATCTGAAAAAATCCTCATTCTTATGGGCACTATTGAAGGACTTGGCTTCGGACTATGGAGTGTGCTTTTTCCGGCTCTTAGGTAACAACCAAACGAAAAATTTGGATTCATGGTCTCAAGCTAAATCAGTCACAAAATCAGCAAAAAGGTTCATATCTGAAAAAATCATCATTCTTATGGGCACTATTGCAAGACTTGGGTTCGGACTTTATAGGGCATTTTTTTCAACACTAAAGTTCCAAGCGAGCAGAAATATTTTGTTTGATATCAGAATCATGGTCTTAAGCGAAATCATTCACAAAATGTTGCATTTCTGATAAAATCATTATTCTTATGTTCACTATTGAAGGACTTGGGTTCGGACTTTGAAGGGTATTTTTTCCGGCTCTATGGTACTAACTGAATGAAAAATTCCGATTTATTATTAGAATCATGGACTAAAGCGAAATCATTCACAAAATAAGCAAAAAGTTGCATTTCTGAAAAAATCATCATTTTTATTGGCACTATTGAAAGACTTGGGTTCGGACTATGGAGGCTGTTTTTTCCGGCACTATGTTAACAACCGAAAAAAAAATTCGGATTCATGGTAAGAATCATGGTCTCAAGCTTAATCAGCCACAAAATCAGCAAAAAGTTGCATTTCTGAAAAAATCATCATTTTTATTGACACTATTGAAGGACTTGGGTTCGGACTATGGAGGATGTTTTTTCCAGCTCTATGTTAACAACCGAAAAAAAAATTCGTATTCATGGTAAGAATCATTGTCTCAAGCTAAATCAGTCACAAAATCAGCAAAAAGTTGCATTTCTGAAAAAATCATCATTTTTATTGACACTATTGAAGGACTTGGGTTCGGACTATGGAGGATGTTTTTTCCGACTCTATGTTAACAACCGAAAAAAAATTCGGATTCATGGTAAGAATCATGGTCTCAAGCTTAATCAGCAACAAAATCAGCAAAAAGTTGCATTTCTGAAAAAATCATCATTTTTATGTGCACTATTGAAGGACTTGGCTTCGGACTATGGAGTGTGCTTTTTCCGGCTCTGTGGTAACAACCAAACGAAAAATTTGGATTCATGGTCTCAAGCTAAATCAGTCACAAAATCAGCAAAAAGGTGCATATCGAAAAAATCATCATTCTTATGGGCACTATTGCAAGACTTGGGTTCGGACTTTATAGGGCATTTTTTTCAACACTACAGTTCCAAGCGAGCAGAAATATTTTGTTTGAAATCAGAATCATGGTCTAAAGCGAAATCATTCACAAAATTAGCAAAATGTTGCATTTCTGAAAAAATCATCATTCTTATGGGAACTAATGAAGGACTTGGGTTCGGACTTTGGAGGGTATTTTTTCTGGCTCTATGGTAAACACCGAAAGAAAAAATCGGATTCATGGTAAGAATCATGGTCTCAAGCTAAATTAGTTCCAAAATCAGCAAAAAAGGTGCATATCTGAAAAAATCATCCTTTTTATGGGCACTATTGAAGGACTTGGGTTCGGACTATGGAGTGTTCTTTTCCGGCTCTATGGTAACAACCGAACGAAAAATTTGGATTCATGGTAAGAATCATGGTCTCAAGCTAAATCAGTCACAAAATCAGCCAGAAGGTGCATATCTGAAAAAAATATCATTCTTATGGGAACTATTGAAGGACTTGGGTTAGGACTATGGAGTGTGCTTTTTCCGGCTCTATGGTACTAACTGAATGAAAAATTCCGATTTATGATAAGAATCATGGACTAAAGCGAAATCATTCACAATATAAGCAAAAATTTGCATTTCTGAAAAAATCATCATTTTTATTGGCACTATTGAAAGACTTGGGTTCGGACTATGGAGGCTGTTTTTTCCGGCTCTATAGTAACAACCGAACGAAAAATTTGGATTCATGGTAAGAATCATGGTGTCAAGCTAAATCAGTCAAGAAAACAGCAAAAAGTTGCATTTCTGAAAAAATCATCATTTTTATTGGCACTATTGAAGGACTTGGGTTCGGACTATGGAGGGTGTTTTTACCGGTTCTATGATAAAAACCGAACAAAAAATTTGGATTCATGTTAAGAATCATGGTCTCAAGCTTAATCAGCCACAAAACCAGCAAAAAGTTGCATTTCTGAAAAAATCATCATTCTTATGGTTACTATTGAACGACTTGGGTTCGGACTATGGAAGGTGTTTTTTCCGGCTCTATGGTAACAACCGAAATAAAAAATCGGATTCATGGTAAGAATCATGGTCTCAAGCTAAATCAGTCACAAAATCAGCAAAAAGGTGCATATCTGAAAAAATCCTCATTCTTATGGGCACTATTGAAGGACTTGGCTTCGGACTATGGAGTGTGCTTTTTCCGGCTCTTAGGTAACAACCAAACGAAAAATTTGGATTCATGGTCTCAAGCTAAATCAGTCACAAAATCAGCAAAAAGGTGCATATCTGAAAAAATCATCATTCTTATGGGCACTATTGCAAGACTTGGGTTCGGACTTTATAGGGCATTTTTTTCAACACTATAGTTCCAAGCGAGCAGAAATATTTTGTTTGATATCAGAATCATGGTCTTGAGCGAAATCATTCACAAAATGTTGCATTTCTGATAAAATCATTATTCTTATGTTCACTATTGAAGGACTTGGGTTCGGACTTTGGAGGGTATTTTTTCCGGCTCTATGGTACTAACTGAATGAAAAATTCCGATTTATGATAAGAATCATGGACTAAAGCGAAATCATTCACAAAATAAGCAAAAAGATGCATTTCTGAAAAAATCATCATTTTTATTGGCACTATTGAAAGACTTGGGTTCGGACTATGGAGGCTGTTTTTTCCGGCTCTATGTTAACAACCGAAAAAAAAATTCGGATTCATGGTAAGAATCATGGTCTCAAGCTTAATCAGCCACAAAATCAGCAAAAAGTTGCATTTCTGAAAAAATCATCATTTTTATTGACACTATTGATGGACTTGGGTTCGGACAATGCAGAATGTTTTTTCCAGCTCTATGTTAACAACCGAAAAAAAAATTCGTATTCATGGTAAGAATCATTGTCTCAAGCTAAATCAGTCACAAAATCAGCAAAAAGTTGCATTTCTGAAAAAATCATCATTTTTATTGACACTATTGAAGGACTTGGGTTCGGACTATGGAGGATGTTTTTTCCGGCTCTATGTTACCAACCGAAAAAAAATTCGGATTCATGGTAAGAATCATGGTCTCAAGCTTAATCAGCCACAAAATCAGCAAAAAGTTGCATTTCTGAAAAAATCATCATTTTTATGGGCACTATTGAAGGACTTGGCTTCGGACTATGGAGTGTGCTTTTTCCGGCTCTGTGTTAACAACCAAACGAAAAATTTGGATTCATGGTCTCAAGCTTAATCAGTCACAAAATCAGCAAAAAGGTGCATATCTGAAAAAATCATCATTCTTACGGGCACTATTGCAAGACTTGGGTTCGGACTTTATAGGGCATTTTTTTCAACACTATAGTTCCAAGCGAGCAGAAATATTTTGTTTGAAATCAGAATCATGGTCTAAAGCGAAATCATTCCCAAAATTAACAAAATGTTGCATTTCTGAAAAAATCATCATTCTTATGGGAACTAATGAAAGACTTGGGTTCGGACTTTGGAGGGTATTTTTTCTGGCTCTATGGTAAACACCGAAAGAAAAAATCGGATTCATGGTAAGAATCATGGTCTCAAGCTAAATTAGTTCCAAAATCAGCAAAAAGGTGCATATCTGAAAAAATCATCATTCTTAAAGGCACTATTGAAGGAGTTGGGTTCTTACTATGGAGGGTGTTTTTTCCGGCTCTATATTAACAACAGAACGAAAAATTTGGATTCATGGTAAGAATCATGGTGTCAAGCTAAATCAGTCACAAAAACAGCAAAAAGTTGCATTTCTGAAAAAATCATCATTTTTATTGGCACTATTGAAGGACTTGGGTCCGGACTATGGAGGGTGTTTTTTCCGGCTCTATATTAACAACCGAAAAAAAATTCGGATTCATGGTTAGAATCATGGTCTCAAGCTTAATCAGCCACAAAATCAGCAAAAAGTTGCATTTCTGAAAAAATCATCATTTTTATGGGCACTATTGAAGGACTTGGCTTCGGACTATGGAGTGTGCTTTTTCCGGCTCTGTGGTAACAACCAAACGAAAAATTTGGATTCATGGTCTCAAGCTAAATCAGTCACAAAATCAGCAAAAAGGTGCATATCCGAAAAAATCATCATTCTTATGGGCATTATTGCAAGACTTGGGTTCGGACTTTATAGTGCATTTTTTCAACACTATAGTTCCAAGCGAGCAGAAATATTTTGTTTGAAATCAGAATCAAGGTCTTAAGCGAAATCATTCACAAAATTAGCAAAATGTTGCATTTCTGAAAAAATCATCATTCTTATGGGAACTAATGAAGGACCTGGGTTCGGACTTTGGAGGGTTTTTTTTTTGGCTCTATGGTAAACACCGAAAGAAAAAATCGGATTCATGGTAAGAATCATGGTCTCAAGCTAAATTAGTTCCAAAATCAGCAAAAAGGTGCATATCTGAAAAAATCATCATTCTTTAGGGCACTATTGAAGTACTTGGGTTCTTACTATGGAGGGTGTTTTTTCCGGCTCTATAGTAACAACCGAACGAAAAATTTGGATTCATGGTAAGAATCATGGTCTCAAGCTTAATCAGCCACAAAATCAGCAAAAAGTTGCATTTCTGAAAAAATCATCATTTTTATGGGCACTATTGAAGGACTTAGGTTCGGACTATGGAGTGTGCTTTTTCCGGCTCTATGGAAACAACCAAACGAAAAATATGGATTCATGGTAAGAATCATGGTCTCAAGCTAAATCAGTCACAAAACCAGCAAAAAGGTGCATATCTGAAAAAAATATCATTCTTATGGGCACTATTGAAGGACTTGGGTTCGGACTATGGAGGGTGTTTTTTCCGGTTCTATGATAACAACCGAACGAAAAATTTGAATTCATGGTAAGAATCATGGTCTCAAGCTTAATCAGCCACAAAACCAGCAAAAAGTTGCATTTCTGAAAAAATCATCATTCTTATGGTCACTATTGAAGGACTTGGGTTCGGACTATGGAGGGTGTTTTTTCCGGCTCTATGGTAACAACCGAAAGAAAAAATCGGATTCATGGTAAGAATCATGGTCTCAAGCTAAATCAGTCACAAAATCAGCAAAAAGGTGCATATCTGAAAAATTCCTCATTCTTATGGGCACTATTGAAGGACTTGGCTTCGGACTATGGAGTTTGCTTTTTCCGGCTCTTAGGTAACAACCAAACGAAAAATTTGAATTCATGGTCTCAAGCTAAATCAGTCACAAAATCAGCAAAAAGGTTCATATCTGAAAAAATCATCATTCTTATGGGCACTATTGCAAGACTTGGGTTCGGACTTTATAGGGCATTTTTTTCAACACTATAGTTCCAAGCGAGCAGAAATATTTTGTTTGATATCAGAATCATGGTCTTAAGCGAAATCATTCACAAAATGTTGCATTTCTGATAAAATCATTATTCTTATGTTCACTATTGAAGGACTTGGGTTCGGACTTTGGAGGGTATTTTTTCCGGCTCTATGGTACTAACTGAATGAAAAATTCCGATTTATGATTAGAATCATGGACTAAAGCGAAATCATTCACAAAATAAGCAAAAAGTTGCATTTCTGAAAAAATCATCATTTTTATTGGCACTATTGAAAGACTTGGGTTCGGACTATGGAGGCTGTTTTTTCCGGCACTATGTTAACAACCGAAAAAAAAATTCGGATTCATGGTAAGAATCATGGTCTCAAGCTTAATCAGCCACAAAATCAGCAAAAAGTTGCATTTCTGAAAAAATCATCATTTTTATTGACACTATTGAAGGACTTGGGTTCGGACTATGGAGGATGTTTTTTCCAGCTCTATGTTAACAACCGAAAAAAAAATTCGTATTCATGGTAAGAATCATTGTCTCAAGCTAAATCAGTCACAAAATCAGCAAAAAGTTGCATTTCTGAAAAAATCATCATTTTTATTGACACTATTGAAGGACTTGGGTTCGGACTATGGAGGATGTTTTTTCCGGCTCTATGTTAACAACCGAAAAAAAATTCGGATTCATGGTAAGAATCATGGTCTCAAGCTTAATCAGCCACAAAATCAGCAAAAAGTTGCATTTCTGAAAAAATCATCATTTTTATGGGCACTATTGAAGGACTTGGCTTCGGACTATGGAGTGTGCTTTTTCCGGCTCTGTGGTAACAACCAAACGAAAAATTTGGATTCATGGTCTCAAGCTAAATCAGTCACAAAATCAGCAAAAAGGTGAATATCTGAAAAAATCATCATTCTTATGGGCACTATTGCAAGACTTGGGTTCGGACTTTATAGGGCATTTTTTTCAACACTATAGTTCCAAGCGAGCAGAAATATTTTGTTTGAAATCAGAATCATGGTCTAAAGCGAAATCATTCACAAAATTAGCAAAATGTTGCATTTCTGAAAAAATCATCATTCTTATGGGAACTAATGAAGGACTTGGGTTCGGACTTTGGAGGGTATTTTTTCTGGCTCTATGGTAAACACCGAAAGAAAAAATCGGATTCATGGTAAGAATCATGGTCTCAAGCTAAATTAGTTCCAAAATCAGCAAAAAGGTGCATATCTGAAAAAATCATCATTTTTATGGGCACTATTGAAGGACTTGGGTTCGGACTATGGAGTGTTCTTTTTCCGGCTCTATGGTAACAACCGAACGAAAAATTTGGATTCATGGTAAGAATCATGGTCTCAAGCTAAATCAGTCACAAAATCAGCAAGAAGGTGCATATCTGAAAAAAATATCATTCTTATGGGCACTATTGAAGGACTTGGGTTAGGACTATGGAGTGTGCTTTTTCCGGCTCTATGGTAACAACCGAACAAAAATTTTGGATTCATGGTAAGAATCATGGTCTCAAGCTAAATCAGTCACAAAATCAGCAAAAAGGTGCATATCTGATAAAATCCTCATTCTTATGGGCACTATTGAAGGACTTGGCTTCGGACTATGGAGTGTGCTTTTTCCGGCTCTTAGGTAACAACCAAACGAAAAATTTGGATTCATGGTCTCAAGCTAAATCAGTCACAAAATCAGCAAAAAGGTGCATATCTGAAAAAATCATCATTCTTATGGGCACTATTGCAAGACTTGGGTTCGGACTTTATAGGGCATTTTTTTCAACACTATAGTTCCAAGCGAGCAGAAATATTTTGTTTGATATCAGAATCATGGTCTTATGCGAAATCATTCACAAAATGTTGCATTTCTGATAAAATCATTATTCTTATGTTCACTATTGAAGGACTTGGGTTCGGACTTTGGAGGGTATTTTTTCCGGCTCTATGGTACTAACTGAATGAAAAATTCCGATTTATGATAAGAATCATGGACTAAAGCGAAATCATTCACAAAATAAGCAAAAATTTGCATTTCTGAAAAAATCATCATTTTTATTGGCACTATTGAAAGACTTGGGTTCGGACTATGGAGGCTGTTTTTTCCGGCTCTATGTTAACAACCGAAAAAAAAATTCGGATTCATTGTAAGAATCATGGTCTCAAGCTTAATCAGCCACAAAATAAGCAAAAAGTTGCATTTCTAAAAAAATAAACATTTTTTTTGACACTATTGAAGGACTTGGGTTCGGACTATGGAGGATGTTTTTTCCGGCTCTATGTTAACAACCGAAAAAAATTCGGATTCATGGTAAGAATCATGGTCTCAAGCTTAATCAGCCACAAAATCAGCAAAAAGTTGCATTTCTGAAAAAATCATCATTTTTATGGGCACTATTGAAGGACTTGTCTTCGGACTATGGAGTGTGCTTTTTCCGGCTCTGTGGTAACAACCAAACGAAAAATTTGGATTCATGGTCTCAAGCTAAATCAGTCACAAAATCAGCAAAAATGTGCATATCTGAAAAAATCATCATTCTTATGGGCACTATTGCAAGACTTGGGTTCGGACTTTATAGGGCATTTTTTTCAACACTATAGTTCCAAGCGAGCAGAAATATTTTGTTTGAAATCAGAATCATGGTCTAAAGCGAAATCATTCACAAAATTAGCAAAATGTTGCATTTCTGAAAAAATCATCATTCTTATGGGAACTAATGAAGGACTTGGGTTCGGACTTTGGAGGGTATTTTATCTGGCTCTATGGTAAACACCGAAAGAAAAAATCGGATTCATGGTAAGAATCATGGTCTCAAGCTTAAACAGCCACAAAACCAGCAAAAAGTTGCATTTCTGAAAAAATCATCATTCTTATGGTCACTATTGAACGACTTGGGTTCGGACTATGGAAGGTGTTTTTTCCGGCTCTATGGTAACAACCGAAATAAAAAATCGGATTCATGGTAAGAATCATGGTCTCAAGCTAAATCAGTCACAAAATCAGCAAAAAGGTGCATATCTGAAAAAAATATCATTCTTATGGGCACTATTGAAGGACTTGGGTTCGGACTAAGGAGTGTGCTTTTTCCGGCTCTATGGTAACAACCGAACAAAAAATTTAGATTCATGGTAAGAATCATGGTCTCAAGCTAAATCAGTCACAAAATCAGCAAAAAGGTGCATATCTGAAAAAATCATCATTCTTATGGGCACTATTGAAGGACTTGGCTTCGGACTATGGAGGGTGTTTTTTCCGGCTCTTTGGTAACAACCGAAAGAAAAAATCGGATTCATGGTAAGAATCATGGTCTCAAGCTAAATCAGTCACAAAATCAGCAAAAAGGTGCATATCTGAAAAAATTATCATTCTTATGGGCAGTATTGAAGGACTTGGGTTCGGAATATGGAGTGTGCTTTTTCCGGCTCTATGGTAACAACCGAACGAAAAATTTGGATTCATGGTAAGAATCATGGTCTCAAGCTAAATCAGTCACAAAATCAGCAAAAAGGTGCATATCTGAAAAAATCATCATTCTTATGGGCACTATTGATGGACTTGGCTTCGGACTATGGAGTGTGCTTTTTCCGGCTCTGTGGTAACAACCAAACGAAAAATTTGGATTTATGGTCTCAAGCTAAATCAGTCACAAAATCAGCAAAAAGGTGCATATCTGAAAAAATCATCATTCTTATGGGCACTATTGCAAGACTTGGGTTAGGACTTTATAGGGCATTTTTTTCAACACTATAGTTCCAAGCGAGCAGAAATATTTTGTTTGAAATCAGAATCATGGTCTTAAGCGAAATCATTCACAAAATTAGCAAAATGTTGCATTTCTGAAAAAATCATCATTCTTATGGGAACTAATGAAGGACTTGTTTTCGGACTTTGGAGGGTATTTTTTCTGGCTCTATGGTAAACACCGAAAGAAAAAATCGGATTCATGGTAACAATCATTGTCTCAAGCTAAATTAGTTTCAAAATCAGCAAAAAGGTGCATATCTGAAAAAAATATCATTCTTATGGGCACTATTGAAGGACTTGGGTTCTTACTATGGAGGGTGTTTTTTCCGGCTCTATAGTAACAACCGAACGAAAATTTTGGATTCATGGTAAGAATCATGGTCTCAAGCTTAATCAGCCACAAAATCAGCAAAAAGTTGCATTTCTGAAAAAATCATCATTTTTATGGGCACTATTGAAGGACTTGGGTTCGGACTATGGAGTGTGCTTTTTCCGGCTCTATGGAAACAACCGAACGAAAAATTTGGATTCATGGTAAGAATCATGGTCTCAAGCTAAATCAGTCACAAAATCAGCAAAAAGGTGCATTTCTGAAAAAATCATCATTCTTATGGTCACTATTGAAGGAATTGGGTTCGGAATATGGAGGGTGTTTTTTCCGGCTCTATGGTAACAACCGAAAGAAAAAATGGGATTCATGGTGAGAATCATGGTCTCAAGCTAAATCAGTCACAAAATCAGCAAGAAGGTGCATATCTGAAAAAAATATCATTCTTATGGGCACTATTGAAGGACTTGGGTTCGGACTATGGAGTGTGGTTTTTCCGGTTCTATGGTAACAACCGAACAAAAAATTTGGATTCATGGTAAGAATCATGGTCTCAAGCTAAATCAGTCACAAAATCAGCAAAAAGGTGAATATCTGAAAAAATCATCATTCTTATGGGCACTATTGAAGGACTTGGCTTCGGACTATGGAGTGTGCTTTTTCCGGCTCTTAGTTAACAACTAAACGATAAATTTGGATTCATGGTCTCAAGCTAAATCAGTCACAAAATCAGCAAAATGGTGCATATCTGAAAAAATCATCATTCTTATGGGCACTATTGCAAGACTTGGGTTCGGACTTTATAGGGCATTTTTTTCAACACTATAGTTACAAGCGAGCAGAAATATTTTGTTTGATATCAGAGTCATGGTCTTAAGCGAAATCATTCACAAAATGTTGCATTTCTGAAAAAATCATTAATCTTATGGGCACTATTGAAGGACTTGGGTTCGGACTTTGGAGGGTATTTTTTCCGGCTCTATGGTACTAACTGAATGAAAAATTCCGATTTATGATAAGAATCATGGACTTAAGCGAAATCATTCACAAAATAAGCAAAAAGTGTCATTTCTGAAAAAATCATCATTTTTATGGGCACTATTGAAGGATTTGGGTTCGGATTCGGAAAAAAAATTCTGATTCATGGTAAGAATCATGGTCTCAAGCTTAATCAGCCACAAAATCAGCAAAAAGTTGCATTTCTGAAAAAATCATCATTTTTATTGACACTATTGAAGGACTTGGGTTCGGACTATGGAGGATGTTTTTTCCAGCTCTATGTTAACAACCGAAAAAAAAATTCGTATTCATGGTAAGAATCATTGTCTCAAGCTAAATCAGTCACAAAATCAGCAAAAAGTTGCATTTCTGAAAAAATCATCATTTTTATTGACACTATTGAAGGACTTGGGTTCGGACTATGGAGGATGTTTTTTCCGGCTCTATGTTAACAACCGAAAAAAAATTCGGATTCATGGTAAGAATCATGGTCTCAAGCTTAATCAGCCACAAAATCAGCAAAAAGTTGCATTTCTGAAAAAATCATCTTTTTTATGGGCACTATTGAAGGACTTGGCTTCGGACTATGGAGTGTGCTTTTTCCGGCTCTGTGGTAACAACCAAACGAAAAATTTGGATTCATGGTCTCAAGCTAAATCAGTCACAAAATCAGCAAAAAGGTGCATATCTGAAAAAATCATCATTCTTATGGGCACTATTGCAAGACTTGGGTTCGGACTTTATAGGGCATTTTTTTCAACACTATAGTTCCAAGCGAGCAGAAATATTTTGTTTGAAATCAGAATCATGGTCTAAAGCGAAATCATTCACAAAATTAGCAAAATGTTGCATTTCTGAAAAAATCATCATTCTTATGGGAACTAATGAAGGACTTGGGTTCGGACTTTGGAGGGTATTTTTTCTGGCTCTATGGTAAACACCGAAAGAAAAAATCGGATTCATGGTAAGAATCATGGTCTCAAGCTAAATTAGTTCCAAAATCAGCAAAAAGGTGCATATCTGAAAAAATCATCATTCTTTTGGGCACTATTGAAGGACTTGGGTTCTTACTATGGAGGGTGTTTTTTCCGGCTCTATAGTAACAACCGAACGAAAAATTTGGATTCATGGTAAGAATCATGGTCTCAAGCTTAATCAGTCACAAAATCAGCAAGAAGGTGCATATCTGAAAAAAAACAACCGAACAAAAATTTTGGATTCATGGTAAGAATCATGGTCTCAAGCTAAATCAGTCACAAAATCAGCAAAAAGGTGCATATCTGATAAAATCCTCATTCTTATGGGCACTATTGAAGGACTTGGCTTCGGACTATGGAGTGTGCTTTTTCCGGCTCTTAGGTAACAACCAAACGAAAAATTTGGATTCATGGTCTCAAGCTAAATCAGTCACAAAATCAGCAAAAAGGTGCATATCTGAAAAAATCATCATTCTTATGGGCACTATTGCAAGACTTGGGTTCGGACTTTATAGGGCATTTTTTTCAACACTATAGTTCCAAGTGAGCAGAAATATTTTGTTTGATATCAGAATCATGGTCTTATGCGAAATCATTCACAAAATGTTGCATTTCTGATAAAATCATTATTCTTATGTTCACTATTGAAGGACTTGGGTTCGGACTTTGGAGGGTATTTTTTCCGGCTCTATGGTACTAACTGAATGAAAAATTCCGATTTATGATACGAATCATGGACTAAAGCGAAATCATTCACAAAATAAGCAAAAATTTGCATTTCTGAAAAAATCATCATTTTTATTGGCACTATTGAAAGACTTGGGTTCGGACTATGGAGGCTGTTTTTTCCGGCTCTATGTTAACAACCGAAAAAAAAATTCGGATTCATGGTAAGAATCATGGTCTCAAGCTTAATCAGCCACAAAATCAGCAAAAAGTTGCATTTCTAAAAAAATAAACATTTTTATTGACACTATTGAAGGACTTGGGTTCGGACTATGGAGGATGTTTTTTCCGGCTCTATGTTAACAACCGAAAAAAAATTCGGATTCATGGTAAGAATCATGGTCTCAAGCTTAATCAGCCACAAAATCAGCAAAAAGTTGCATTTCTGAAAAAATCATCAATTTTATGGTTACTATTGAAGGACTTGTCTTCGGACTATGGAGTGTGCTTTTTCCGGCTCTGTGGTAACAACCAAACGAAAAATTTGGATTCATGGTCTCAAGCTAAATCAGTCACAAAATCAGCAAAAAGGTGCATATCTGAAAAAATCATCATTCTTATGGGCACTATTGAAGGACTTGGCTTCGGACTATGGAGGGTGTTTTTTCCGGCTCTATGGTAACAACCGAAAGAAAAAATCGGATTCATGGTAAGAATCATGGTCTCAAGCTAAATCAGTCACAAAATCAGCAAAAAGGTGCATATCTGAAAAAATTATCATTCTTATGGGCAGTATTGAAGGACTTGGGTTCGGAATATGGAGTGTGCTTTTTCCGGCTCTATGGTAACAACCGAACGAAAAATTTGGATTCATGGTAAGAATCATGGTCTCAAGCTAAATCAGTCACAAAATCAGCAAAAAGGTGCATATCTGAAAAAATCATCATTCTTATGGGCACTATTGATGGACTTGGCTTCGGACTATGGAGTGTGCTTTTTCCGGCTCTGTGGTAACAACCAAACGAAAAATTTGGATTCATGGTATCAAGCTAAATCAGTCACAAAATCAGCAAAAAGGTGCATATCTGAAAAAATCATCATTCTTATGGGCACTATTGCAAGACTTGGGTTAGGACTTTATAGGGCATTTTTTTCAACACTATAGTTCCAAGCGAGCAGAAATATTTTGTTTGAAATCAGAATCATGGTCTTAAGCGAAATAATTCACAAAATTAGCAAAATGTTGCATTTCTGAAAAAATCATCATTCTTATGGGAACTAATGAAGGACTTGTTTTCGGACTTTGGAGGGTATTTTTTCTGGCTCTATGGTAAACACCGAAAGAAAAAATCGGATTCATGGTAAGAATCATTGTCTCAAGCTAAATTAGTTTCAAAATCAGCAAAAAGGTGCATATCTGAAAAAAATATCATTCTTATGGGCACTATTGAAGGACTTGGGTTCTTACTATGGAGGGTGTTTTTTCCGGCTCTATAGTAACAACCGAACGAAAATTTTGGATTCATGGTTAGAATCATGGTCTTAAGCTTAATCAGCCACAAAATCAGCAAAAAGTTGCATTTCTGAAAAAATCATCATTTTTATGGGCACTATTGAAGGACTTGGGTTCGGACTATGGAGTGTGCTTTTTCCGGCTCTATGGTAACAACCGAACGAAAAATTTGGATTCATGGTCAGAATCATGGTCTCAAGCTAAATCAGTCACAAAATCAGCAAAAAGGTGCATATCTGAAAAAATCATCATTCTTATGGGCACTATTGAAGGACTTGGCTTCGGACTATGGAGTGTGCTTTTTCCGGCTCTGTGGTAACAACCAAACGAAAAATTTGATTCATGGTCTCAAGCTAAATCAGTCACAAAATCAGCAAAAAGGTGCATATCTGAAAAAATCATCATTCTTATGGGCACTATTGCAAGACTTGGGTTAGGACTTTATAGGGCATTTTTTTCAACACTATAGTTCCAAGCGAGCAGAAATATTTTGTTTGAAATCAGAATCATGGTCTTAAGCGAAATCATTCACAAAATTAGCAAAATGTTGCATTTCTGAAAAAATCATCATTCTTATGGGAACTAATGAAGGACTTGTATTCGGACTTTGGAGGGTATTTTTTCTGGCTCTATGGTAAACACCGAAAGAAAAAATCGGATTCATGGTAAGAATCATTGTCTCAAGCTAAATTAGTTTTAAAATCAGCAAAAAGGTGCATATCTGAAAAAAATATCATTCTTATGGGCACTATTGAAGGACTTGGGTTCTTACTATGGAGGGTGTTTTTTCCGGCTCTATAGTAACAACCGAACGAAAATTTTGGATTCATGGTAAGAATCATGGTCTCAAGCTTAATCAGCCACAAAATCAGCAAAAAGTTGCATTTCTGAAAAAATCATCATTTTTATGGGCACTATTGAAGGACTTGGGTTCGGACTATGGAGTGTGCTTTTTCCGGCTCTATGGAAACAACCGAACGAAAAATTTGGATTCATGGTAAGAATCATGGTCTCAAGCTAAATCAGTCACAAAATCAGCAAAAAGGTGCATTTCTGAAAAAATCATCATTCTTATGGTCACTATTGAAGGAATTGGGTTCGGAATATGGAGGGTGTTTTTTCCGGCTCTATGGTAACAACCGAAAGAAAAAATGGGATTCATGGTGAGAATCATGGTCTCAAGCTAAATCAGTCACAAAATCAGCAAGAAGGTGCATATCTGAAAAAAATATCATTCTTATGGGCACTATTGAAGGACTTGGGTTCGGACTATGGAGTGTGGTTTTTCCGGTTCTATGGTAACAACCGAACAAAAAATTTGGATTCATGGTAAGAATCATGGTCTCAAGCTAAATCAGTCACAAAATCAGCAAAAAGGTGAATATCTGAAAAAATCATCATTCTTATGGGCACTATTGAAGGACTTGGCTTCGGACTATGGAGTGTGCTTTTTCCGGCTCTTAGTTAACAACTAAACGATAAATTTGGATTCATGGTCTCAAGCTAAATCAGTCACAAAATCAGCAAAAAGGTGCATATCTGAAAAAATCATCATTCTTATGGTCACTATTGAAGGACTTGGGTTCGGACTATGGAGGGTGTTTTTTCCGGCTCTATGGTAACAACCGAAAGAAAAAATCGGATTCATGGTAAGAATCATGGTCTCAAGCTAAATCAGTCACAAAATCAGCAAAAAGGTTCATATCTGAAAAAATCATCATTCTTATGGGCACTATTGCAAGACTTGGGTTCGGACTTTATAGGGCATTTTTTTCAACACTAAAGTTCCAAGCGAGCAGAAATATTTTGTTTGATATCAGAATCATGGTCTTAAGCGAAATCATTCACAAAATGTTGCATTTCTGATAAAATCATTATTCTTATGTTCACTATTGAAGGACTTGGGTTCGGACTTTGAAGGGTATTTTTTCCGGCTCTATGGTACTAACTGAATGAAAAATTCCGATTTATTATTAGAATCATGGACTAAAGCGAAATCATTCACAAAATAAGCAAAAAGTTGCATTTCTGAAAAAATCATCATTTTTATTGGCACTATTGAAAGACTTGGGTTCGGACTATGGAGGCTGTTTTTTCCGGCACTATGTTAACAACCGAAAAAAAAATTCGGATTCATGGTAAGAATCATGGTCTCAAGCTTAATCAGCCACAAAATCAGCAAAAAGTTGCATTTCTGAAAAAATCATCATTTTTATTGACACTATTGAAGGACTTGGGTTCGGACTATGGAGGATGTTTTTTCCAGCTCTATGTTAACAACCGAAAAAAAAATTCGTATTCATGGTAAGAATCATTGTCTCAAGCTAAATCAGTCACAAAATCAGCAAAAAGTTGCATTTCTGAAAAAATCATCATTTTTATTGACACTATTGAAGGACTTGGGTTCGGACTATGGAGGATGTTTTTTCCGACTCTATGTTAACAACCGAAAAAAAATTCGGATTCATGGTAAGAATCATGGTCTCAAGCTTAATCAGCAACAAAATCAGCAAAAAATTGCATTTCTGAAAAAATCATCATTTTTATGGGCACTATTGAAGGACTTGGCTTCGGACTATGGAGTGTGCTTTTTCCGGCTCTGTGGTAACAACCAAACGAAAAATTTGGATTCATGCTCAAGCTAAATCAGTCACAAAATCAGCAAAAAGGTGCATATCTGAAAAAATCATCATTCTTATGGGCACTATTGCAAGACTTGGGTTCGGACTTTATAGGGCATTTTTTTCAACACTACAGTTCCAAGCGAGCAGAAATATTTTGTTTGAAATCAGAATCATGGTCTAAAGCGAAATCATTCACAAAATTAGCAAAATGTTGCATTTCTGAAAAAATCATCATTCTTATGGGAACTAATGAAGGACTTGGGTTCGGACTTTGGAGGGTATTTTTTCTGGCTCTATGGTAAACACCGAAAGAAAAAATCGGATTCATGGTAAGAATCATGGTCTCAAGCTAAATTAGTTCCAAAATCAGCAAAAAGGTGCATATCTGAAAAAATCATCCTTTTTATGGGCACTATTGAAGGACTTGGGTTCGGACTATGGAGTGTTCTTTTCCGGCTCTATGGTAACAACCGAACGAAAAATTTGGATTCATGGTAAGAATCATGGTCTCAAGCTAAATCAGTCACAAAATCAGCCAGAAGGTGCATATCTGAAAAAAATATCATTCTTATGGGCACTATTGAAGGACTTGGGTTAGGACTATGGAGTGTGCTTTTTCCGGCTCTATGGTACTAACTGAATGAAAAATTCCGATTTATGATAAGAATCATGGACTAAAGCGAAATCATTCACAATATAAGCAAAAATTTGCATTTCTGAAAAAATCATCATTTTTATTGGCACTATTGAAAGACTTGGGTTCGGACTATGGAGGCTGTTTTTTCCGGCTCTATAGTAACAACCGAACGAAAAATTTGGATTCATGGTAAGAATCATGGTGTCAAGCTAAATCAGTCAAGAAAACAGCAAAAAGTTGCATTTCTGAAAAAATCATCATTTTTATTGGCACTATTGAAGGACTTGGGTTCGGACTATGGAGGGTGTTTTTACCGGTTCTATGATAAAAACCGAACAAAAAATTTGGATTCATGTTAAGAATCATGGTCTCAAGCTTAATCAGCCACAAAACCAGCAAAAAGTTGCATTTCTGAAAAAATCATCATTCTTATGGTCACTATTGAACGACTTGGGTTCGGACTATGGAAGGTGTTTTTTCCGGCTCTATGGTAACAACCGAAATAAAAAATCGGATTCATGGTAAGAATCATGGTCTCAAGCTAAATCAGTCACAAAATCAGCAAAAAGGTGCATATCTGAAAAAATCCTCATTCTTATGGGCACTATTGAAGGACTTGGCTTCGGACTATGGAGTGTGCTTTTTCCGGCTCTTAGGTAACAACCAAACGAAAAATTTGGATTCATGGTCTCAAGCTAAATCAGTCACAAAATCAGCAAAAAGGTGCATATCTGAAAAAATCATCATTCTTATGGGCACTATTGCAAGACTTGGGTTCGGACTTTATAGGGCATTTTTTTCAACACTATAGTTCCAAGCGAGCAGAAATATTTTGTTTGATATCAGAATCATGGTCTTGAGCGAAATCATTCACAAAATGTTGCATTTCTGATAAAATCATTATTCTTATGTTCACTATTGAAGGACTTGGGTTCGGACTTTGGAGGGTATTTTTTCCGGCTCTATGGTACTAACTGAATGAAAAATTCCGATTTATGATAAGAATCATGGACTAAAGCGAAATCATTCACAAAATAAGCAAAAAGATGCATTTCTGAAAAAATCATCATTTTTATTGGCACTATTGAAAGACTTGGGTTCGGACTATGGAGGCTGTTTTTTCCGGCTCTATGTTAACAACCGAAAAAAAAATTCGGATTCATGGTAAGAATCATGGTCTCAAGCTTAATCAGCCACAAAATCAGCAAAAAGTTGCATTTCTGAAAAAATCATCATTTTTATTGACACTATTGATGGACTTGGGTTCGGACTATGGAGGATGTTTTTTCCAGCTCTATGTTAACAACCGAAAAAAAAATTCGTATTCATGGTAAGAATCATTGTCTCAAGCTAAATCAGTCACAAAATCAGCAAAAAGTTGCATTTCTGAAAAAATCATCATTTTTATTGACACTATTGAAGGACTTGGGTTAGGACTATGGAGGATGTTTTTTCCGGCTCTATGTTAACAACCGAAAAAAAATTCGGATTCATGGTAAGAATCATGGTCTCAAGCTTAATCAGCCACAAAATCAGCAAAAAGTTGCATTTCTGAAAAAATCATCATTTTTATGGGCACTATTGAAGGACTTGGCTTCGGACTATGGAGTGTGCTTTTTCCGGCTCTGTGGTAACAACCAAACGAAAAATTTGGATTCATGGTCTCAAGCTTAATCAGTCACAAAATCAGCAAAAAGGTGCATATCTGAAAAAATCATCATTCTTACGGGCACTATTGCAAGACTTGGGTTCGGACTTTATAGGGCATTTTTTTCAACACTATAGTTCCAAGCGAGCAGAAATATTTTGTTTGAAATCAGAATCATGGTCTAAAGCGAAATCATTCACAAAATTAGCAAAATGTTGCATTTCTGAAAAAATCATCATTCTTATGGGAACTAATGAAAGACTTGGGTTCGGACTTTGGAGGGTATTTTTTCTGGCTCTATGGTAAACACCGAAAGAAAAAATCGGATTCATGGTAAGAATCATGGTCTCAAGCTAAATTAGTTCCAAAATCAGCAAAAAGGTGCATATCTGAAAAAATCATCATTCTTAAAGGCACTATTGAAGGAGTTGGGTTCTTACTATGGAGGGTGTTTTTTCCGGCTCTATATTAACAACAGAACGAAAAATTTGGATTCATGGTAAGAATCATGGTGTCAAGCTAAATCAGTCACAAAAACAGAAAAAAGTTGCATTTCTGAAAAAATCATCATTTTTATTGGCACTATTGAAGGACTTGGGTCCGGACTATGGAGGGTGTTTTTTCCGGCTCTATGTTAACAACCGAAAAAAAATTCGGATTCATGGTTAGAATCATGGTCTCAAGCTTAATCAGCCACAAAATCAGCAAAAAGTTGCATTTCTGAAAAAATCATCATTTTTATGGGCACTATTGAAGGACTTGGCTTCGGACTATGGAGTGTGCTTTTTCCGGCTCTGTGGTAACAACCAAACGAAAAATTTGGATTCATGGTCTCAAGCTAAATCAGTCACAAAATCAGCAAAAAGGTGCATATCTGAAAAAATCATCATTCTTTAGGGCACTATTGAAGGACTTGGGTTCTTACTATGGAGGGTGTTTTTTCCGGCTCTATAGTAACAACCGAACGAAAAATTTGGATTCATGGTAAGAATCATGGTCTCAAGCTTAATCAGCCACAAAATCAGCAAAAAGTTGCATTTCTGAAAAAATCATCATTTTTATGGGCACTATTGAAGGACTTAGGTTCGGACTATGGAGTGTGCTTTTTCCGGCTCTATGGAAACAACCAAACGAAAAATATGGATTCATGGTAAGAATCATGGTCTCAAGCTAAATCAGTCACAAAACCAGCAAAAAGGTGCATATCTGAAAAAAATATCATTCTTATGGGCACTATTGAAGGACTTGGGTTCGGACTATGGAGGGTGTTTTTTCCGGTTCTATGATAACAACCGAACGAAAAATTTGGATTCATGGTAAGAATCATGGTCTCAAGCTTAATCAGCCACAAAACCAGCAAAAAGTTGCATTTCTGAAAAAATCATCATTCTTATGGTCACTATTGAAGGACTTGGGTTCGGACTATGGAGGGTGTTTTTTCCGGCTCTATGGTAACAACCGAAAGAAAAAATCGGATTCATGGTAAGAATCATGGTCTCAAGCTAAATCAGTCACAAAATCAGCAAAAAGGTGCATATCTGAAAAAATCCTCATTCTTATGGGCACTATTGAAGGACTTGGCTTCGGACTATGGAGTGTGCTTTTTCCGGCTCTTAGGTAACAACCAAACGAAAAATTTGAATTCATGGTCTCAAGCTAAATCAGTCACAAAATCAGCAAAAAGGTTCATATCTGAAAAAATCATCATTCTTATGGGCACTATTGCAAGACTTGGGTTCGGACTTTATAGGGCATTTTTTTCAACACTATAGTTCCAAGCGAGCAGAAATATTTTGTTTGATATCAGAATCATGGTCTTAAGCGAAATCATTCACAAAATGTTGCATTTCTGATAAAATCATTATTCTTATGTTCACTATTGAAGGACTTGGGTTCGGACTTTGGAGGGTATTTTTTCCGGCTCTATGGTACTAACTGAATGAAAAATTCCGATTTATGATTAGAATCATGGACTAAAGCGAAATCATTCACAAAATAAGCAAAAAGTTGCATTTCTGAAAAAATCATCATTTTTATTGGCACTATTGAAAGACTTGGGTTCGGACTATGGAGGCTGTTTTTTCCGGCACTATGTTAACAACCGAAAAAAAAATTCGGATTCATGGTAAGAATCATGGTCTCAAGCTTAATCAGCCACAAAATCAGCAAAAAGTTGCATTTCTGAAAAAATCATCATTTTTATTGACACTATTGAAGGACTTGGGTTCGGACTATGGAGGATGTTTTTTCCAGCTCTATGTTAACAACCGAAAAAAAAATTCGTATTCATGGTAAGAATCATTGTCTCAAGCTAAATCAGTCACAAAATCAGCAAAAAGTTGCATTTCTGAAAAAATCATCATTTTTATTGACACTATTGAAGGACTTGGGTTCGGACTATGGAGGATGTTTTTTCCGGCTCTATGTTAACAACCGAAAAAAAATTCGGATTCATGGTAAGAATCATGGTCTCAAGCTTAATCAGCCACAAAATCAGCAAAAAGTTGCATTTCTGAAAAAATCATCATTTTTATGGGCACTATTGAAGGACTTGGCTTCGGAATATGGAGTGTGCTTTTTCCGGCTCTGTGGTAACAACCAAACCAAAAATTTGGATTCATGGTCTCAAGCTAAATCAGTCACAAAATCAGCAAAAAGGTGAATATCTGAAAAAATCATCATTCTTATGGGCACTATTGCAAGACTTGGGTTCGGACTTTATAGGGCATTTTTTTCAACACTATAGTTCCAAGCGAGCAGAAATATTTTGTTTGAAATCAGAATCATGGTCTAAAGCGAAATCATTCACAAAATTAGCAAAATGTTGCATTTCTGAAAAAATCATCATTCTTATGGGAACTAATGAAGGACTTGGGTTCGGACTTTGGAGGGTATTTTTTCTGGCTCTATGGTAAACACCGAAAGACAAAATCGGATTCATGGTAAGAATCATGGTCTCAAGCTAAATTAGTTCCAAAATCAGCAAAAAGGTGCATATCTGAAAAAATCATCATTTTTATGGGCACTATTGAAGGACTTGGGTTCGGACTATGGAGTGTTCTTTTTCCGGCTCTATGGTAACAACCGAACGAAAAATTTGGATTCATGGTAAGAATCATGGTCTCAAGCTAAATCAGTCACAAAATCAGCAAGAAGGTGCATATCTGAAAAAAATATCATTCTTATGGGCACTATTGAAGGACTTGGGTTAGGACTATGGAGTGTGCTTTTTCCGGCTCTATGGTAACAACCGAACAAAAATTTTGGATTCATGGTAAGAATCATGGTCTCAAGCTAAATCAGTCACAAAATCAGCAAAAAGGTGCATATCTGATAAAATCCTCATTCTTATGGGCACTATTGAAGGACTTGGCTTCGGACTATGGAGTGTGCTTTTTCCGGCTCTTAGGTAACAACCAAACGAAAAATTTGGATTCATGGTCTCAAGCTAAATCAGTCACAAAATCAGCAAAAAGGTGCATATCTGAAAAAATCATCATTCTTATGGGCACTATTGCAAGACTTGGGTTCGGACTTTATAGGGCATTTTTTTCAACACTATAGTTCCAAGCGAGCAGAAATATTTTGTTTGATATCAGAATCATGGTCTTATGCGAAATCATTCACAAAATGTTGCATTTCTGATAAAATCATTATTCTTATGTTCACTATTGAAGGACTTGGGTTCGGACTTTGGAGGGTATTTTTTCCGGCTCTATGGTACTAACTGAATGAAAAATTCCGATTTATGATAAGAATCATGGACTAAAGCGAAATCATTCACAAAATAAGCAAAAATTTGCATTTCTGAAAAAATCATCATTTTTATTGGCACTATTGAAAGACTTGGGTTCGGACTATGGAGGCTGTTTTTTCCGGCTCTATGTTAACAACCGAAAAAAAAATTCGGATTCATTGTAAGAATCATGGTCTCAAGCTTAATCAGCCACAAAATAAGCAAAAAGTTGCATTTCTAAAAAAATAAACATTTTTATTGACACTATTGAAGGACTTGGGTTCGGACTATGGAAGATGTTTTTTCCGGCTCTATGTTAACAACCGAAAAAAATTCGGATTCATGGTAAGAATCATGGTCTCAAGCTTAATCAGCCACAAAATCAGCAAAAAGCTGCATTTCTGAAAAAATCATCATTTTTATGGGCACTATTGAAGGACTTGTCTTCGGACTATGGAGTGTGCTTTTTCCGGCTCTGTGGTAACAACCAAACGAAAAATTTGGATTCATGGTCTCAAGCTAAATCAGTCACAAAATCAGCAAAAATGTGCATATCTGAAAAAATCATCATTCTTATGGGCACTATTGCAAGACTTGGGTTCGGACTTTATAGGGCATTTTTTTCAACACTATAGTTCCAAGCGAGCAGAAATATTTTGTTTGAAATCAGAATCATGGTCCAAAGCGAAATCATTCACAAAATTAGCAAAATGTTGCATTTCTGAAAAAATCATCATTCTTATGGGAACTAATGAAGGACTTGGGTTCGGACTTTGGAGGGTATTTTTTCTGGCTCTATGGTAAACACCGAAAGAAAAAATCGGATTCATGGTAAGAATCATGGTCTCAAGCTTAATCAGCCACAAAACCAGCAAAAAGTTGCATTTCTGAAAAAATCATCATTCTTATGGTCACTATTGAACGACTTGGGTTCGGACTATGGAAGGTGTTTTTTCCGGCTCTATGGTAACAACCGAAATAAAAAATCGGATTCATGGTAAGAATCATGGTCTCAAGCTAAATCAGTCACAAAATCAGCAAAAAGGTGCATATCTGAAAAAAATATCATTCTTATGGGCACTATTGAAGGACTTGGGTTCGGACTAAGGAGTGTGCTTTTTCCGGCTCTATGGTAACAACCGAACAAATAATTTAGATTCATGGTAAGAATCATGGTCTCAAGCTAAATCAGTCACAAAATCAGCAAAAAGGTGCATATCTGAAAAAATCATCATTCTTATGGGCACTATTGAAGGACTTGGCTTCGGACTATGGAGGGTGTTTTTTCCGGCTCTATGGTAACAACCGAAAGAAAAAATCGGATTCATGGTAAGAATCATGGTCTCAAGCTAAATCAGTCACAAAATCAGCAAAAAGGTGCATATCTGAAAAAATTATCATTCTTATGGGCAGTATTGAAGGACTTGGGTTCGGAATATGGAGTGTGCTTTTTCCGGCTCTATGGTAACAACCGAACGAAAAATTTGGATTCATGGTAAGAATCATGGTCTCAAGCTAAATCAGTCACAAAATCAGCAAAAAGGTGCATATCTGAAAAAATCATCATTCTTATGGGCACTATTGATGGACTTGGCTTCGGACTATGGAGTGTGCTTTTTCCGGCTCTGTGGTAACAACCAAACGAAAAATTTGGATTTATGGTCTCAAGCTAAATCAGTCACAAAATCAGCAAAAAGGTGCATATCTGAAAAAATCATCATTCTTATGGGCACTATTGCAAGACTTGGGTTAGGACTTTATAGGGCATTTTTTTCAACACTATAGTTCCAAGCGAGCAGAAATATTTTGTTTGAAATCAGAATCATGGTCTTAAGCGAAATCATTCACAAAATTAGCAAAATGTTGCATTTCTGAAAAAATCATCATTCTTATGGGAACTAATGAAGGACTTGTTTTCGGACTTTGGAGGGTATTTTTTCTGGCTCTATGGTAAACACCGAAAGAAAAAATCGGATTCATGGTAAGAATCATTGTCTCAAGCTAAATTAGTTTCAAAATCAGCAAAAAGGTGCATATCTGAAAAAAATATCATTCTTATGGGCACTATTGAAGGACTTGGGTTCTTACTATGGAGGGTGTTTTTTCCGGCTCTATAGTAACAACCGAACGAAAATTTTGGATTCATGGTAAGAATCATGGTCTCAAGCTTAATCAGCCACAAAATCAGCAAAAAGTTGCATTTCTGAAAAAATCATCATTTTTATGGGCACTATTGAAGGACTTGGGTTCGGACTATGGAGTGTGCTTTTTCCGGCTCTATGGAAACAACCGAACGAAAAATTTGGATTCATGGTAAGAATCATGGTCTCAAGCTAAATCAGTCACAAAATCAGCAAAAAGGTGCATTTCTGAAAAAATCATCATTCTTATGGTCACTATTGAAGGAATTGGGTTCGGAATATGGAGGGTGTTTTTTCCGGCTCTATGGTAACAACCGAAAGAAAAAATGGGATTCATGGTGAGAATCATGGTCTCAAGCTAAATCAGTCACAAAATCAGCAAGAAGGTGCATATCTGAAAAAAATATCATTCTTATGGGCACTATTGAAGGACTTGGGTTCGGACTATGGAGTGTGGTTTTTCCGGTTCTATGGTAACAACCGAACAAAAAATTTGGATTCATGGTAAGAATCATGGTCTCAAGCTAAATCAGTCACAAAATCAGCAAAAAGGTGAATATCTGAAAAAATCATCATTCTTATGGTCACTATTGAAGGACTTGGGTTCGGACTATGGAGGGTGTTTTTTCCGGCTCTATGGTAACAACCGAAAGAAAAAATCGGATTCATGGTAAGAATCATGGTCTCAAGCTAAATCAGTCACAAAACCAGCAAAAAGGTGCATATCTGAAAAAAATATCATTCTTATGGGCACTATTGAAGGACTTGGGTTCGGACTATGGAGGGTGTTTTTTCCGGTTCTATGATAACAACCGAACGAAAAATTTGGATTCATGGTAAGAATCATGGTCTCAAGCTTAATCAGCCACAAAACCAGCAAAAAGTTGCATTTCTGAAAAAATCATCATTCTTATGGTCACTATTGAAGGACTTGGGTTCGGACTATGGAGGGTGTTTTTTCCGGCTCTATGGTAACAACCGAAAGAAAAAATCGGATTCATGGTAAGAATCATGGTCTCAAGCTAAATCAGTCACAAAATCAGCAAAAAGGTGCATATCTGAAAAAATTATCATTCTTATGGGCAGTATTGAAGGACTTGGGTTCGGAATATGGAGTGTGCTTTTTCCGGCTCTATGGTAACATCCGAAAGAAAAAATGGGATTCATGGTGAGAATCATGGTCTCAAGCTAAATCAGTCACAAAATCAGCAAGAAGGTGCATATCTGAAAAAAATATCATTCTTATGGGCACTATTGAAGGACTTGGGTTCGGACTATGGAGTGTGGTTTTTCCGGTTCTATGGTAACAACCGAACAAAAAATTTGGATTCATGGTAAGAATCATGGTCTCAAGCTAAATCAGTCACAAAATCAGCAAAAAGGTGAATATCTGAAAAAATCATCATTCTTATGGGCACTATTGAAGGACTTGGCTTCGGACTATGGAGTGTGCTTTTTCCGGCTCTTAGTTAACAACTAAACGATAAATTTGGATTCATGGTCTCAAGCTAAATCAGTCACAAAATCAGCAAAATGGTGCATATCTGAAAAAATCATCATTCTTATGGGCACTATTGCAAGACTTGGGTTCGGACTTTATAGGGCATTTTTTTCAACACTATAGTAACAAGCGAGCAGAAATATTTTGTTTGATATCAGAGTCATGGTCTTAAACGAAATCATTCACAAAATGTTGCATTTCTGAAAAAATCATTAATCTTATGGGCACTATTGAAGGACTTGGGTTCGGACTTTGGAGGGTATTTTTTCCGGCTCTATGGTACTAACTGAATGAAAAATTCCGATTTATGATAAGAATCATGGACTTAAGCGAAATCATTCACAAAATAAGCAAAAAGTTGCATTTCTGAAAAAATCATCATTTTTATGGGCACTATTGAAGGACTTGGGTTCGGACTATGGAGTGTGCTTTTTCCGGCTCTGTGGTAACAACCAAACGAAAAATTTGATTCATGGTCTCAAGCTAAATCAGTCACAAAATCAGCAAAAAGGTGCATATCTGAAAAAATCATCATTCTTATGGGCACTATTGCAAGACTTGGGTTAGGACTTTATAGGGCATTTTTTTCAACACTATAGTTCCAAGCGAGCAGAAATATTTTGTTTGAAATCAGAATCATGGTCTTAAGCGAAATCATTCACAAAATTAGCAAAATGTTGCATTTCTGAAAAAATCATCATTCTTATGGGAACTAATGAAGGACTTGTTTTCGGACTTTGGAGGGTATTTTTTCTGGCTCTATGGTAAACACCGAAAGAAAAAATCGGATTCATGGTAAGAATCATTGTCTCAAGCTAAATTAGTTTCAAAATCAGCAAAAAGGTGCATATCTGAAAAAAATATCATTCTTATGGGCACTATTGAAGGACTTGGGTTCTTACTTTATTTATTTTTTTATTTATTTATTTATTTATTTATTTATTTATCAAAAGAAAGTACATATTACATATTGGATGCTTTGCCTGTCCAACTAGGAAAGTTTCCCGTTCTAGGACAGACAAATTGACATGTTTAGTTCACATTATTACTGAAATGTACATAATTACATAACAAAAACCAAAAAAAAAAAGTTTCATTTTTCTCTGAAACTAAGTTGTGTAATAAAGAAAATGTATATAATAAATATAAGTACACATACATTGTTTTGTGAGAAGTAGAAAAAAAATAATCTGGTAGCATATATTATAATCGGATTTACCGAATTAACCTGGTAACATAAAATATTAAAATTTACAGAGTATGAGGTAAGCGTTGTAACTAGAATGTGTAATAAATTATGTGTATGATTGTTTTCACTGAATTAAAACATGAATTCAGAACAAATTATATTATACGACAATACGAATATACACCGCGCTCATTTCTTGAACTACTGCTAAAATGTAAAAACAATAACTATATATATAGATAGAAATATAAACTATGAAACATAAACTATGAATATAAATACATAGTACCTGATTTAGTGCTACTTTGGTGAAATTGGTGCATTACTTCGTGCGCCATATTGTGTTATGTATTTATTATAAATCATTACCGTAGTAGGTACCAAGTTTCACACAGAGTTTGTGTGCGACGTACAAATGTGATACGCTTTACAGTAGTGATGTACCTTATGAGCAGACAGGCTTCAGGGGCGCATAACCATAAATCTTAGGTTGAAAAACATCAGAAGGTATAAAAACATCAGAATGGATGTCGAAACATTGCGGAGCAATATCAGAACTCAATGAAGTGTGGTAGGAATTTTGGTCTAGTGATCAGGAAAGTTTGGTGATTTTGTTTAACAGTTATACAGCATACGTTCACTTTCGACTCTCCCTAAGTTTAGAATCCAATCATTGACTAATTTACGCAGGACGCTTCCACTTTTCAATTTCCAAGAACCGGGTATAAGGTTGAACATTTTTGGACCTAGGTAAGAATATTGTCTTTGAGCAAGGGATGTCATGGTAGCAAGTGGAACTATTGGATTCCTCCCTGCATGTCGGGTGTTGTGATAATGTTCTACGGAGGGGAAGAAGTGACGATATTTTTGTGTGTATAATATAACTTTTCTTATAAATAGTTGCCTCACATCCAGAACTCCTATCTCTTTGAATAAATCATTACTGGGGTATCTAAATGGTTTTTTAAGTATGACCCTTAGTAGTGATTTCTGTGCTTTGGCTAAGGGGTCCAGAATTGATTTGGTACATCCTCCCCATCCTAAAGATGCATATTCAAGTAAAGAGTTGCACATGGCGTAGTACATTAGTTTTAGATCTTTTGCGCATAGTATATTTCTAATCGCCATGAAAAGATGCGTGAGTTTTCTGACCTTTGTGGAGATTGAATAGATATGTTCATTCCATCTCAGATTCTTGTCTACAATAATTCCTAGATATTTTATGCTATCCACATACTCTAAGGTATTGCAATTGCAAGTGTTTGGGTCATTGCAATGGTGTATAATAATTCTTTGAGTTTCTCTTGGTTGTCCCGCTTGAGTTGCACTGAAGCAAATGAATTTAGTTTTGTCAGTATTGAGAGTGAGAAGATTATGATCTAGCCATTGTTTTACCTTGTTAATACCAATTTCTGCATTACTATGAACTTCATTCCAATTTTTGCCTTGAAATAATAATACTGTGTCATCGGCAAAGGTGATAATATGATCGGCAAATGAACTGTTGCATAATTCATTTATATAGATAATGAATAAAAGTGGTCCTAGAGTGCTTCCTTGAGGTACACCAAAGTTTATATCAGCCGGATCGCTTAGAGTATCGTTAATATTCACTCTTTGGCTCCTATTTTCTATATAACTACCTAACCACTTAAGTAGCTGACCCTGAATGCCGATGCGCTGTAGTTTTTTCAAGAGAATTTTGTGTGAGATAGTATCGAACGCTTTGGCTAGATCCAAGAAGAGCGCAATGCATTTTCTTCCTCTATCTATATTGTTGGAGATGATTTTCGTCAGGTTTGTAATGGCATTTTCAGTGCTCAATCCTGGTCTGAAGCCATACTGTCTATTGGAAAGGATATTGTTTTTTTCAAGGTAATGACTTAGACGATTCTTTACAATTTTCTCAATAATTTTCGAGATTGAATTGAGCAAAGAAATTGGCCGGTAATTGTGTATCTGCGATTTATCTCCATTTTTGCGAAGCAGTATAACAATAGAGTGTTTTAAATGATTTGGAAATTTTCCTGAATTGAAGCTTAAATTGGAAATATACGCGATTGGAGTTGCTATGAAGGATTTAGTAATTTTTAGCAGAATTGATGAAACGTTATCAGGACCACAAGCATTCGATGACTTAAGTTCGTCAATTATATTTATGACTTCGTTTGAAGTTGTATGGATGCTGTCTAATTTATGACCGAAATTAGAGATTTTTAACTTAGCGAGATCGGATTCTGTTGTATTAAGATTGTTGAGAATTTTTTTCGCAAGTGTGACTCCCACTGACGTGAAATAATTATTGGCAAAATTCGCAATGATTTTTGGGTCTGAGGTGTTCGCGTTATTGATGTTCAGTGATTTAATATCGGAAGATTTATTTATTTTTGTTTTAGTTATATTGCGAAATGCTTCCCATAAACGTTTTGGAGTACAGTTATTTTCGTAAATTATTTTTTTATAATAATTTTCTTTGGCCGATTTTATTAGTTTTTTGCAAAAGTTCCTATAATTTTTGTAATGAGCTTGTACTATAATATTTTCAGGGCACCTATTCGCCTTTTTATGAAGTTGGTTCCTAATGTTAATCGATTTGATAAGGCCAGGGGTGATCCATGGCGTAAGTTTTATTTGTTTATGTGGAATAAGTTTATTGCTTGTATGTTTAGAAATATATGAATGTAATTTAGTGATAAATTCATTCATCGATGAGTCGGCATCCGTTTGGTCTAGAACATTTTTCCAGTTTTCTGAGCTCAAGTCTTCAATTAAGTTATTATAGTTTATTCTTGCAACATGTTTAATTTTAGCAGGATTAGGAGGTTTGTTTTTAAGGCAGAGTGCTGTTGTATAGTGATCTGAGATTGTAGAGTGAATGACAAATGAGTCAACATGGTTAATTTTTTTGACGTTGATGTGGTCAAGACAAGATTTACTCATGCCCTGCTCACGAGTAGGGCTAATAATTGTCTGAATGAACCCATTTTCAGTTAGCAAACATAGGTAATCGTTGGATTGGCGGTGGTATTCGGTAATTGTATTGATGTTGAGGTCGCCTATAATTATTTGCCGTTCTATATTTTTTGAGCTGTTGATAATTGATTGGAGTGAATTCAGAAAAGTGTCAATATTTTGAAAAGAGGGTGATCTGTATATTGCAAAAATACATAGATTATTATTCAATACAATTTTCAGGCAGTTGGCTTGTGATAAGAAAATTTCATCAACTTGAGATTGAAGTCCGTCTCTGATGTATACAACGATCCCGCTAGACTTATTAAGATATATGTTTGTGTGGTGTTCAGAGTAATTGTGAATAACTTTTGAGGTGTAATCTTTACTAAGCCAGCATTCCGATAAAATAATAACGTCGAATTGGTAATTGAATTGATCCAGAAAAATTAAAAAATCGTCAATATTAGAAATGCTTCTTATATTTTGGTGTATAATTTTAACGCCGTAAGCACACCATTTATAGTTATTTAGATTGTTCATATCATCAATGACATTCATGTTAAGATCTATGCCGGAATCATTTCCGGTATCATAATTTAATAGAATCATAAGTATGTGTTGGTTGTGTGTTGTATAGAAGTTGGTTCCCGAGTAATATATAATTAAATGCGATTCCAAATGTAGTTAAAATGGTAAATGTGCTTAATATAAATAATATAGTACAAATGTTGTAGTTAGATGTAGTACTATTAATGAGATAGCAAGAAGTAAAAATAAAATGGTAACAAGAATTGCTTGATATCAAATGAATTAGAAAACGGTAGTAAATTATACAAATATGAGTAATATATAATAATATGGTATAAATAATGTAATTAGATATAGTACTATGAAAGAGATAGCAAGAAGACAAAACAATAATAATAATAAAAATAAGGTAGCAGGAACTGCATAACATACATAACAAATGAATTCCAGAAGGGTAGGAAATGAAACAAATATGGAGAAATATAGAGCGAGACATAAATGCACGGGTCAAGACATACCTCGAAAGAATAGCCATTAATTCAAATTTATCAAAGCGCAGCCAATATGCTTTCGTCTGAGATAACAATGGCATTAGTTCCCTCGTTTTTACGAAGATAAATTTGCCCCCGTTTAATCCAAAAAAAGCGATATTGTTTCTCCTTCGCCGCTGTTCGTGTCTTGTACCACAGCTGTTTACCGCGAAATGTTAGTTGTTCTGAAATGAAGATCGGCGAGCAGGAACCAGCTATACCGATGTTTGAGGTGTTCAATTTGTCTTCTGGATTCTGTTTGTTTTTGTTGAAAGATTTTACGTCTGTTAACAGGTTTTCTCTTGCTATGTTCGTTTTGAATTTAACAATGATTTCTCTCGGATGACTCTTGTTGTTTTTTTTTGCTGCGCGATGAATGGCATCAATGTCCTTTGTATCAGTGGAGGACTTTGTTGTTTTGCAGATATTGAAAAAAACGTCTTGCAGATTTTCTCCTTTGATTTCTGGGATGCCTCTTATTTCTATGTTGTTCGCTTTGAGTTCCCTTTCCTGCATGTCCACACATTTTTCCAAGACATAAATCCTAGCTTCCAGGGTTGAGTTCTTTTTAGTGAGTTCATCATTTTTTAGTTCGATGTCACGGATTCTAGCCATGAAATCCTCATATTGAGAACTCATAAATTGAATACTTTCAAGTATTTTGTTATTCTGATCTAGAATATCATTTTGTGTTTTTTCCAGATTGGACGTCTTGTTCATGACTAGATCTTGAATATCTTTAAGATTTGTCGGTGTCTGAGCGGCGAGCGCTGAACTAATATCCGTAACTTTTTTAATCTGCTCAAAAGGTTCAGTATCACTGATTGTCTGCAACGGGCTAGCAGCGCTGGGCTTGGCTGAATTGCAATGCTTGCAAACTTGTTGAGATCGCCGTTCTTGATTAAGTCGACGATATGTGTTCTCAATAATACCTCCGCAAGCCAAATGAAATGCGCCTTTGCATGCGGCACACGTGAATTTTAACTCATCAGTACGTAGAGTTACTGAGCACACTCGGCAATGCATCTTGAATTAATGTTTTTTTCGTACTACCCGCGTAAAAGCAAATTGTATTGTTTATAGTTTTGCTGATTTAATTCGGGAGGAACTTTAAATCACTCGGATATTATAAAAAATATTTTAGAACTTTGTAGTACGAACACGTAACACTCCGAGTAACTTTTAATTTGAGCGTTATAGTTTTTAAAATACACTTTACTACGGAGCAAGTTAATATGAACTATTCACAGGTATAGAATATTGTTGAATTGGAGGGTGTTTAATTACTATGGAGGGTGTTTTTTCCGGCTCTATAGTAACAACCGAACGAAAATTTTGGATTCATGGTAAGAATCATGGTCTCAAGCTTAATCAGCCACAAAATCAGCAAAAAGTTGCATTTCTGAAAAAATCATCATTTTTATGTGCACTATTTAAGGACTTGGGTTCGGACTATGGAGTGTGCTTTTTCCGGCTCTATGGAAACAACCGAACGAAAAATTTGGATTCATGGTAAGAATCATGGTCTCAAGCTAAATCAGTCACAAAATCAGCAAAAAGGTGCATTTCTGAAAAAATCATCATTCTTATGGTCACTATTGAAGGAATTGGGTTCGGAATATGGAGGGTGTTTTTTCCGGCTCTATGGTAACAACCGAAAGAAAAAATGGGATTCATGGTGAGAATCATGGTCTCAAGCTAAATCAGTCACAAAATCAGCAAGAAGGTGCATATCTGAAAAAAATATCATTCTTATGGGCACTATTGAAGGACTTGGGTTCGGACTATGGAGTGTGGTTTTTCCGGTTCTATGGTAACAACCGAACAAAAAATTTGGATTCATGGTAAGAATCATGGTCTCAAGCTAAATCAGTCACAAAATCAGCAAAAAGGTGAATATCTGAAAAAATCATCATTCTTATGGGCACTATTGAAGGACTTGGCTTCGGACTATGGAGTGTGCTTTTTCCGGCTCTTAGTTAACAACTAAACGATAAATTTGGATTCATGGTCTCAAGCTAAATCAGTCACAAAATCAGCAAAATGGTGCATATCTGAAAAAATCATCATTCTTATGGGCACTATTGCAAGACTTGGGTTCGGACTTTATAGGGCATTTTTTTCAACACTATAGTTACAAGCGAGCAGAAATATTTTGTTTGATATCAGAGTCATGGTCTTAAGCGAAATCATTCACAAAATGTTGCATTTCTGAAAAAATCATTAATCTTATGGGCACTATTGAAGGACTTGGGTTCGGACTTTGGAGGGTATTTTTTCCGGCTCTATGGTACTAACTGAATGAAAAATTCCGATTTATGATAAGAATCATGGACTTAAGCGAAATCATTCACAAAATAAGCAAAAAGTTGCATTTCTGAAAAAATCATCATTTTTATGGGCACTATTGAAGGACTTGGGTTCGGACTATGGAGTGTTCTTTTTCCGGCTCTATGGTAACAACCGAACGAGAAATTTGGATTCATGGTAAGAATCATGGTCTCAAGCTAAATCAGTCACAAAATCAGCAAAAAGGTGCATATATGAAAAAATCATCATTCTTATGGGCACTATTGAAGGACTTGGCTTCGGACTATGGAGTGTGCTTTTTCCGGCTCTGTGGTAACAACCAAACGAAAAAATTGGATTCATGGTCTTAAGCTAAATCAGTCACAAAATCAGCAAAAAGGTGCATATCTGAAAAAATCATCATTCTTATGGGCACTATTGCAAGACTTGGATTCGGACTTTATAGGGCAATTTTTTCAACACTATAGTTCCAAGCGAGCAGAAATATTTTGTTTGAAATCAGAATCATGGTCTTAAGCGAAATCATTCACAAAATTAGCAAAATGTTGCATTTCTGAAAAAATCATCATTCTTATGGGAACTAATGAAGGACTTGTTTTCGGACTTTGGAGGGTATTTTTTCTGGCTCTATGGTAAACACCGAAAGAAAAAATCGGATTCATGGTAAGAATCATTGTTTCAAGCTAAATTAGTTTCAAAATCAGCAAAAAGGTGCATATCTGAAAAAAATATCATTCTTATGGGCACTATTGAAGGACTTGGGTTCTTAATATGGAGGGTGTTTTTTCCGGCTCTATAGTAACAACCGAAAGAAAATTTTGGATTCATGGTAAGAATCATGGTCTCAAGCTTAATCAGCCACAAAATCAGCAAAAAGTTGCATTTCTGAAAAAATCATCATTTTTATGGGCACTATTGAAGGACTTGGGTTCGGACTATGGAGTGTGCTTTTTCCGGCTCTATGGAAACAACCGAACGAAAAATTTGGATTCATGGTAAGAATCATGGTCTCAAGCTAAATCAGTCACAAAATCAGCAAGAAGGTGCATATCTGAAAAAAATATCATTCTTATGGGCACTATTGAAGGACTTGGGTTCGGACTATGGAGTGTGCTTTTTCCGGTTCTATGGTAACAACCGAACAAAAAATTTGGATTCATGGTAAGAATCATGGTCTCAAGCTAAATCAGTCACAAAATCAGCAAAAAGGTGAATATCTGAAAAAATCCTCATTCTTATGGGCACTATTGAAGGACTTGGCTTCGGACTATGGAGTGTGCTTTTTCCGGCTCTTAGGTAACAACCAAACGATAAATTTGGATTCATGGTCTCAAGCTAAATCAGTCACAAAATCAGCAAAAAGGTGCATATCTGAAAAAATCATCATTCTTATGGGCACTATTGCAAGACTTGGGTTCGGACTTTATAGGGCATTTTTTTCAACACTATAGTTCCAAGCGAGCAGAAATATTTTGTTTGATATCAGAGTCATGGTCTTAAGCGAAATCATTCACAAAATGTTGCATTTCTGAAAAAATCATTATTCTTATGGGCACTATTGAAGGACTTGGGTTCGGACTATGGAGGGTGTTTTTTCCGGCTCTATGGTAACAACCGAAAGAAAAAATCGGATTCATGGTAAGAATCATGGTCTCAAGCTAAATCAGTCACAAAATCAGCAAAAAGGTGCATATCTGAAAAAATTATCATTCTTATGGGCAGTATTGAAGGACTTGGGTTCGGAATATGGAGTGTGCTTTTTCCGGCTCTATGGTAACAACCGAACGAAAAATTTGGATTCATGGTAAGAATCATGGTCTCAAGCTTAATCAGCCACAAAATCAGCAAAAAGTTGCATTTCTGAAAAAATCATCATTTTTATGGGCACTATTGAAGGACTTAGGTTCGGACTATGGAGTGTGCTTTTTCCGGCTCTATGGAAACAACCAAACGAAAAATATGGATTCATGGTAAGAATCATGGTCTCAAGCTAAATCAGTCACAAAACCAGCAAAAAGGTGCATATCTGAAAAAAATATCATTCTTATGGGCACTATTGAAGGACTTGGGTTCGGACTATGGAGGGTGTTTTTTCCGGTTCTATGATAACAACCGAACGAAAAATTTGGATTCATGGTAAGAATCATGGTCTCAAGCTTAATCAGCCACAAAACCAGCAAAAAGTTGCATTTCTGAAAAAATCATCATTCTTATGGTCACTATTGAAGGACTTGGGTTCGGACTATGGAGGGTGTTTTTTCCGGATCTATGGTAACAACCGAAAGAAAAAATCGGATTCATGGTAAGAATCATGGTCTCAAGCTAAATCAGTCACAAAATCAGCAAAAAGGTGCATATCTGAAAAAATTATCATTCTTATGGGCAGTATTGAAGGACTTGGGTTCGGAATATGGAGTGTGCTTTTTCCGGCTCTATGGTAAAACCCGAACGAAAAATTTGGATTCATGGTAAGAATCATGGTCTCAAGCTTAATCAGCCACAAAATCAGCAAAAAGTTGCATTTCTGAAAAAATCATCATTTTTATGGGCACTATTGAAGGACTTAGGTTCGGACTATGGAGTGTGCTTTTTCCGGCTCTATGGAAACAACCAAACGAAAAATATGGATTCATGGTAAGAATCATGGTCTCAAGCTAAATCAGTCACAAAACCAGCAAAAAGGTGCATATCTGAAAAAAATATCATTCTTATGGGCACTATTGAAGGACTTGGGTTCGGACTATGGAGGGTGTTTTTTCCGGTTCTATGATAACAACCGAAAGAAAAAATCGGATTCATGGTAAGAATCATGGTCTCAAGCTAAATCAGTCACAAAATCAGCAAAAAGGTGCATATCTGAAAAAATTATCATTCTTATGGGCAGTATTGAAGGACTTGGGTTCGGAATATGGAGTGTGCTTTTTCCGGCTCTATGGTAGCAACCGAACGAAAAATTTGGATTCATGGTAAGAATCATGGTCTCAAGCTAAATCAGTCACAAAATCAGCAAAAAGGTGCATATCTGAAAAAATCATCATTCTTATGGGCACTATTGAAGGAATTGGGTTCGGAATATGGAGGGTGTTTTTTCCGGCTCTATGGTAACAACCGAAAGAAAAAATGGGATTCATGGTGAGAATCATGGTCTCAAGCTAAATCAGTCACAAAATCAGCAAGAAGGTGCATATCTGAAAAAAATATCATTCTTATGGGCAGTATTGAAGGACTTGGGTTCGGAATATGGAGTGTGCTTTTTCCGGCTCTATGGTAACAACCGAACGAAAAATTTGGATTCATGGTAAGAATCATGGTCTCAAGCTAAATCAGTCACAAAATCAGCAAAAAGGTGCATATCTGAAAAAATCATCATTCTTATGGGCACTATTGAAGGACTTGGCTTCGGACTATGGAGTGTGCTTTTTCCGGCTCTGTGGTAACAACCAAACGAAAAATTTGATTCATGGTCTCAAGCTTAATCAGCCACAAAATCAGCAAAAAGTTGCATTTCTGAAAAAATCATCATTTTTATGGGCACTATTGAAGGACTTGGGTTCGGACTATGGAGTGTGCTTTTTCCGGCTCTATGGAAACAACCGAACGAAAAATTTGGATTCATGGTAAGAATCATGGTCTCAATCTAAATCAGTCACAAAATCAGCAAAAAGGTGCATTTCTGAAAAAATCATCATTCTTATGGTCACTATTGAAGGAATTGGGTTCGGAATATGGAGGGTGTTTTTTCCGGCTCTATGGTAACAACCGAAAGAAAAAATGGGATTCATGGTGAGAATCATGGTCTCAAGCTAAATCAGTCACAAAATCAGCAAGAAGGTGCATATCTGAAAAAAATATCATTCTTATGGGCACTATTGAAGGACTTGGGTTCGGACTATGGAGTGTGGTTTTTCCGGTTCTATGGTAACAACCGAACAAAAAATTTGGATTCATGGTAAGAATCATGGTCTCAAGCTAAATCAGTCACAAAATCAGCAAAAAGGTGAATATCTGAAAAAATCATCATTCTTATGGGCACTATTGAAGGACTTGGCTTCGGACTATGGAGTGTGCTTTTTCCGGCTCTTAGTTTACAACTAAACGATAAATTTGGATTCATGGTCTCAAGCTAAATCAGTCACAAAATCAGCAAAATGGTGCATATCTGAAAAAATCATCATTCTTATGGGCACTATTGCAAGACTTGGGTTCGGACTTTATAGGGCATTTTTTTCAACACTATAGTTACAAGCGAGCAGAAATATTTTGTTTGATATCAGAGTCATGGTCTTAAGCGAAATCATTCACAAAATGTTGCATTTCTGAAAAAATCATTAATCTTATGGGCACTATTGAAGGACTTGGGTTCGGACTTTGGAGGGTATTTTTTCCGGCTCTATGGTACTAACTGAATGAAAAATTCCGATTTATGATAAGAATCATGGACTTAAGCGAAATCATTCACAAAATAAGCAAAAAGTTGCATTTCTGAAAAAATCATCATTTTTATGGGCACTATTGAAGGATTTGGGTTCGGACTATGGAGTGTGCTTTTTCCGGCTCTTAGGTAACAACCAAACGAAAAATTTGATTCATGGTCTCAAGCTAAATCAGTCACAAAATCAGCAAAAAGGTGCATATCTGAAAAAATCATCATTCTTATGGGCACTATTGCAAGACTTGGGTTAGGACTTTATAGGGCATTTTTTTCAACACTATAGTTCCAAGCGAGCAGAAATATTTTGTTTGAAATCAGAATCATGGTCTTAAGCGAAATCATTCACAAAATTAGCAAAATGTTGCATTTCTGAAAAAATCATCATTCTTATGGGAACTAATGAAGGACTTGTTTTCGGACTTTGGAGGGTATTTTTTCTGGCTCTATGGTAAACACCGAAAGAAAAAATCGGATTCATGGTAAGAATCATTGTCTCAAGCTAAATTAGTTTCAAAATCAGCAAAAAGGTGCATATCTGAAAAAAATATCATTCTTATGGGCACTATTGAAGGACTTGGGTTCTTACTATGGAGGGTGTTTTTTCCGGCTCTATAGTAACAACCGAACGAAAATTTTGGATTCATGGTAAGAATCATGGTCTCAAGCTTAATCAGCCACAAAATCAGCAAAAAGTTGCATTTCTGAAAAAATCATCATTTTTATGGGCACTATTGAAGGACTTGGGTTCGGACTATGGAGTGTGCTTTTTCCGGCTCTATGGAAACAACCGAACGAAAAATTTGGATTCATGGTAAGAATCATGGTCTCAAGCTAAATCAGTCACAAAATCAGCAAAAAGGTGCATTTCTGAAAAAATCATCATTCTTATGGTCACTATTGAAGGAATTGGGTTCGGAATATGGAGGGTGTTTTTTCCGGCTCTATGGTAACAACCGAAAGAAAAAATGGGATTCATGGTGAGAATCATGGTCTCAAGCTAAATCAGTCACAAAATCAGCAAGAAGGTGCATATCTGAAAAAAATATCATTCTTATGGGCACTATTGAAGGACTTGGGGTCGGACTATGGAGTGTGGTTTTTCCTGTTCTATGGTAACAACCGAACAAAAAATTTGGATTCATGGTAAGAATCATGGTCTCAAGCTAAATCAGTCACAAAATCAGCAAAAAGGTGAATATCTGAAAAAATCATCATTCTTATGGGCACTATTGAAGGACTTGGCTTCGGACTATGGAGTGTGCTTTTTCCGGCTCTTAGTTAACAACTAAACGATAAATTTGGATTCATGGTCTCAAGCTAAATCAGTCACAAAATCAGCAAAATGGTGCATATCTGAAAAAATCATCATTCTTATGGGCACTATTGCAAGACTTGGGTTCGGACTTTATAGGGCATTTTTTTCAACACTATAGTTACAAGCGAGCAGAAATATTTTGTTTGATATCAGAGTCATGGTCTTAAGCGAAATCATTCACAAAATGTTGCATTTCTGAAAAAATCATTAATCTTATGGGCACTATTGAAGGACTTGGGTTCGGACTTTGGAGGGTATTTTTTCCGGCTCTATGGTACTAACTGAATGAAAAATTCCGATTTATGATAAGAATCATGGACTTAAGCGAAATCATTCACAAAATAAGCAAAAAGTTGCATTTCTGAAAAAATCATCATTTTTATGGGCACTATTGAAGGACTTGGGTTCGGACTATGGAGTGTTCTTTTTCCGGCTCTATGGTAACAACCGAACGAGAAATTTGGATTCATGGTAAGAATCATGGTCTCAAGCTAAATCAGTCACAAAATCAGCAAAAAGGTGCATATCTGAAAAAATCATCATTCTTATGGGCACTATTGAAGGACTTGGCTTCGGACTATGGAGTGTGCTTTTTCCGGCTCTGTGGTAACAACCAAACGAAAAAATTGGATTCATGGTCTTAAGCTAAATCAGTCACAAAATCAGCAAAAAGGTGCATATCTGAAAAAATCTTCATTCTTATGGGCACTATTGCAAGACTTGGATTCGGACTTTATAGGGCATTTTTTTCAACACTATAGTTCCAAGCGAGCAGAAATATTTTGTTTGATATCAGAATCATGGTCTTAAGCGAAATCATTCACAAAATTAGCAAAATGTTGCATTTCTGAAAAAATCATCATTCTTATGGGAACTAATGAAGGACTTGTTTTCGGACTTTGGAGGGTATTTTTTCTGGCTCTATGGTAAACACCGAAAGAAAAAATCGGATTCATGGTAAGAATCATTGTCTCAAGCTAAATTAGTTTCAAAATCAGCAAAAAGGTGCATATCTGAAAAAAATATCATTCTTATGGGCACTATTGAAGGACTTGGGTTCTTAATATGGAGGGTGTTTTTTCCGGCTCTATAGTAACAACCGAACGAAAATTTTGGATTCATGGTAAGAATCATGGTCTCAAGCTTAATCAGCCACAAAATCAGCAAAAAGTTGCATTTCTGAAAAAATCATCATTTTTATGGGCACTATTGAAGGACTTGGGTTCGGACTATGGAGTGTGCTTTTTCCGGCTCTATGGAAACAACCGAACGAAAAATTTGGATTCATGGTAAGAATCATGGTCTCAAGCTAAATCAGTCACAAAATCAGCAAGAAGGTGCATATCTGAAAAAAATATCATTCTTATGGGCACTATTGAAGGACTTGGGTTCGGACTATGGAGTGTGCTTTTTCCGGTTCTATGGTAACAACCGAACAAAAAATTTGGATTCATGGTAAGAATCATGGTCTCAAGCTAAATCAGTCACAAAATCAGCAAAAAGGTGAATATCTGAAAAAATCCTCATTCTTATGGGCACTATTGAAGGACTTGGCTTCGGACTATGGAGTGTGCTTTTTCCGGCTCTTAGGTAACAACCAAACGATAAATTTGGATTCATGGTCTCAAGCTAAATCAGTCACAAAATCAGCAAAAAGGTGCATATCTGAAAAAATCATCATTCTTATGGGCACTATTGCAAGACTTGGGTTCGGACTTTATAGGGCATTTTTTTCAACACTATAGTTCCAAGCGAGCAGAAATATTTTGTTTGATATCAGAGTCATGGTCTTAAGCGAAATCATTCACAAAATGTTGCATTTCTGAAAAAATCATTATTCTTATGGGCACTATTGAAGGACTTGGGTTCGGACTTTGGAGGGTATTTTTTCCGGCTCTATGATACTAACTGAATGAAAAATTCCGATTTATGATAAGAATCATGGACTTAAGCGAAATCATTCACAAAATAAGCAAAAAGTTGCATTTCTGAAAAAATCATCATTTTTATGGGCACTATTGAAGGACTTGGGTTCGGACTATGGAGTGTTCTTTTTCCGGCTCTATGGTAACAACCGAAAGAAAAAATCGGATTCATGGTAAGAATCATGGTCTCAAGCTAAATCAGTCACAAAATCAGCAAAAAGGTGCATATCTGAAAAAATTATCATTCTTATGGGCAGTATTGAAGGACTTGGGTTCGGAATATGGAGTGTGCTTTTTCCGGCTCTATGGTAACAACCGAACGAAAAATTTGGATTCATGGTAAGAATCATGGTCTCAAGCTTAATCAGCCACAAAATCAGCAAAAAGTTGCATTTCTGAAAAAATCATCATTTTTATGGGCACTATTGAAGGACTTGGCTTCGGACTATGGAGTGTGCTTTTTCCGGCTCTGTGGTAACAACCAAACGAAAAATTTGATTCATGGTCTCAAGCTAAATCAGTCACAAAATCAGCAAAAAGGTGCATATCTGAAAAAATCATCATTCTTATGGGCACTATTGCAAGACTTGGGTTAGGACTTTATAGGGCATTTTTTTCAACACTATAGTTCCAAGCGAGCAGAAATATTTTGTTTGAAATCAGAATCATGGTCTTAAGCGAAATCATTCACAAAATTAGCAAAATGTTGCATTTCTGAAAAAATCATCATTCTTATGGGAACTAATGAAGGACTTGTTTTCGGACTTTGGAGGGTATTTTTTCTGGCTCTATGGTAAACACCGAAAGAAAAAATCGGATTCATGGTAAGAATCATTGTCTCAAGCTAAATTTGTTTCAAAATCAGCAAAAAGGTGCATATCTGAAAAAAATATCATTCTTATGGGCACTATTGAAGGACTTGGGTTCTTACTATGGAGGGTGTTTTTTCCGGCTCTATAGTAACAACCGAACGAAAATTTTGGATTCATGGTAAGAATCATGGTCTCAAGCTTAATCAGCCACAAAATCAGCAAAAAGTTGCATTTCTGAAAAAATCATCATTTTTATGGGCACTATTGAAGGACTTGGGTTCGGACTATGGAGTGTGCTTTTTCCGGCTCTATGGTAACAACCGAACGAAAAATTTGGATTCATGGTCAGAATCATGGTCTCAAGCTAAATCAGTCACAAAATCAGCAAAAAGGTGCATATCTGAAAAAATCATCATTCTTATGGGCACTATTGAAGGACTTGGCTTCGGACTATTGAGTGTGCTTTTTCCGGCTCTGTGGTAACAACCAAACGAAAAATTTGATTCATGGTCTCAAGCTTAATCAGTCACAAAATCAGCAAAAAGGTGCATATCTGAAAAAATCATCATTCTTATGGGCACTATTGCAAGACTTGGGTTAGGACTTTATAGGGCATTTTTTTCAACACTATAGTTCCAAGCGAGCAGAAATATTTTGTTTGAAATCAGAATCATGGTCTTAAGCGAAATCATTCACAAAATTAGCAAAATGTTGCATTTCTGAAAAAATAATCATTCTTATGGGAACTAATGAAGGACTTGTTTTCGGACTTTGGAGGGTATTTTTTCTGGCTCTATGGTAAACACCGAAAGAAAGAATCGGATTCATGGTAAGAATCATTGTCTCAAGCTAAATTAGTTTCAAAATCAGCAAAAAGGTGCATATCTGAAAAAAATATCATTCTTATGGGCACTATTGAAGGACTTGGGTTCTTACTATGGAGGGTGTTTTTTCCGGCTCTATAGTAACAACCGAACGAAAATTTTGGATTCATCTTAAGAATCATGGTCTCAAGCTTAATCAGCCACAAAATCAGCAAAAAGTTGCATTTCTGAAAAAATCATCATTTTTATGGGCACTATTGAAGGACTTGGGTTCGGACTATGGATTGTGCTTTTTCAGGCTCTATGGAAACAACCGAACGAAAAATTTGGATTCATGGTAAGAATCATGGTCTCAAGCTAAATCAGTCACAAAATCAGCAAAAAGGTGCATTTCTGAAAAAATCATCATTCTTATGGTCACTATTGAAGGAATTGGGTTCGGACTATGGAGGGTGTTTTTTCCGGCTCTGTGGTAACAACCGAAAGAAAAAATGGGATTCATGGTAAGAATCATGGTCTCAAGCTAAATCAGTCACAAAATCAGCAAGAAGGTGCATATCTGAAAAAAATATCATTCTTATGGGCACTATTGAAGGACTTGGGTTCGGACTATGGAGTGTGCTTTTTCCGGTTCTATGGTAACAACCGAACAAAAAATTTGGATTCATGGTAAGAATCATGGTCTCAAGCTAAATCAGTCACAAAATCAGCAAAATGTTGCATTTCTGAAAAAATCATCATTCTTATGGGAACTAATGAAGGACTTGTTTTCGAACTTTGGAGGGTATTTTTTCTGGCTCTATGGTAAACACCGAAAGAAAAAATCGGATTCATGGTAAGAATCATTGTCTCAAGCTAAATTAGTTTCAAAATCAGCAAAAAGGTGCATATCTGAAAAAATTATCATTCTTATGGGCAGTATTGAAGGACTTGGGTTCGGAATATGGAGTGTGCTTTTTCCGGCTCTGTGGTAACAACCAAACGAAAAATTTGATTCATGGTCTCAAGCTTAATCAGTCACAAAATCAGCAAAAAGGTGCATATCTGAAAAAATCATCATTCTTATGGGCACTATTGCAAGACTTGGGTTAGGACTTTATAGGGCATTTTTTTCAACACTATAGTTCCAAGCGAGCAGAAATATTTTGTTTGAAATCAGAATCATGGTCTTAAGCGAAATCATTCACAAAATTAGCAAAATGTTGCATTTCTGAAAAAATCATCATTCTTATGGGAACTAATGAAGGACTTGTTTTCGGACTTTGGAGGGTATTTTTTCTGGCTCTATGGTAAACACCGAAAGAAAAAATCGGATTCATGGTAAGAATCATTGTCTCAAGCTAAATTTGTTTCAAAATCAGCAAAAAGGTGCATTTCTGAAAAAATCATCATTTTTATGGGCACTATTGAAGGACTTGGGTTCGGACTATGGAGTGTGCTTTTTCCGGCTCTATGGAAACAACCAAACGAAAAATTTGGATTCATGGTAAGAATCATGGTCTCAAGCTAAATCAGTCACAAAATCAGCAAAAAGGTGCATTTCTGAAAAAATCATCATTCTTATGGTCCCTATTGAAGGAATTGGGTTCGGAATATGGAGGGTGTTTTTTCCGGCTCTATGGTAACAACCGAAAGAAAAAATGGGATTCATGGTGAGAATCATGGTCTCAAGCTAAATCAGTCACAAAATCAGCAAGAAGGTGCATATCTGAAAAAAATATCATTCTTATGGGCAGTATTGAAGGACTTGGGTTCGGAATATGGAGTGTGCTTTTTCCGGCTCTATGGTAACAACCGAACGAAAAATTTGGATTCATGGTAAGAATCATGGTCTCAAGCTAAATCAGTCACAAAATCAGCAAAAAGGTGCATATCTGAAAAAATCATCATTCTTATGGGCACTATTGAAGGACTTGGCTTCGGACTATGGAGTGTGCTTTTTCCGGCTCTGTGGTAACAACCAAACGAAAAATTTGATTCATGGTCTCAAGCTTAATCAGCCACAAAATCAGCAAAAAGTTGCATTTCTGAAAAAATCATCATTTTTATGGGCACTATTGAAGGACTTGGGTTCGGACTATGGAGTGTGCTTTTTCCGGCTCTATGGAAACAACCGAACGAAAAATTTGGATTCATGGTAAGAATCATGGTCTCAATCTAAATCAGTCACAAAATCAGCAAAAAGGTGCATTTCTGAAAAAATCATCATTCTTATGGTCACTATTGAAGGAATTGGGTTCGGAATATGGAGGGTGTTTTTTCCGGCTCTATGGTAACAACCGAAAGAAAAAATGGGATTCATGGTGAGAATCATGGTCTCAAGCTAAATCAGTCACAAAATCAGCAAGAAGGTGCATATCTGAAAAAAATATCATTCTTATGGGCACTATTGAAGGACTTGGGTTCGGACTATGGAGTGTGGTTTTTCCGGTTCTATGGTAACAACCGAACAAAAAATTTGGATTCATGGTCTCAAGCTAAATCAGTCACAAAATCAGCAAAATGGTGCATATCTGAAAAAATCATCATTCTTATGGGCACTATTGCAAGACTTGGGTTCGGACTTTATAGGGCATTTTTTTCAACACTATAGTTACAAGCGAGCAGAAATATTTTGTTTGATATCAGAGTCATGGTCTTAAGCGAAATCATTCACAAAATGTTGCATTTCTGAAAAAATCATTAATCTTATGGGCACTATTGAAGGACTTGGGTTCGGACTTTGGAGGGTATTTTTTCCGGCTCTATGGTACTAACTGAATGAAAAATTCCGATTTATGATAAGAATCATGGACTTAAGCGAAATCATTCACAAAATAAGCAAAAAGTTGCACTTCTGAAAAAATCATCATTTTTATGGGCACTATTGAAGGACTTGGGTTCGGACTATGGAGTGTTCTTTTTCCGGCTCTATGGTAACAACCGAACGAGAAATTTGGATTCATGGTAAGAATCATGGTCTCAAGCTAAATCAGTCACAAAATCAGCAAAAAGGTGCATATCTGAAAAAATCATCATTCTTATGGGCACTATTGAAGGACTTGGCTTCGGACTATGGAGTGTGCTTTTTCCGGCTCTGTGGTAACAACCAAACGAAAAAATTGGATTCATGGTCTTAAGCTAAATCAGTCACAAAATCAGCAAAAAGGTGCATATCTGAAAAAATCTTCATTCTTATGGGCACTATTGCAAGACTTGGATTCGGACTTTATAGGGCATTTTTTTCAACACTATAGTTCCAAGCGAGCAGAAATATTTTGTTTGAAATCAGAATCATGGTCTTAAGCGAAATCATTCACAAAATTAGCAAAATGTTGCATTTCTGAAAAAATTATCATTCTTATGGGAACTAATGAAGGACTTGTTTTCGGACTTTGGAGGGTATTTTTTCTGGCTCTATGGTAAACACCGAAAGAAAAAATCGGATTCATGGTAAGAATCATTGTCTCAAGCTAAATTAGTTTCAAAATCAGCAAAAAGGTGCATATCTGAAAAAAATATCATTCTTATGGGCACTATTGAAGGACTTGGGTTCTTAATATGGAGGGTGTTTTTTCCGGCTCTATAGTAACAACCGAACGAAAATTTTGGATTCATGGTAAGAATCATGGTCTCAAGCTTAATCAGCCACAAAATCAGCAAAAAGTTGCATTTCTGAAAAAATCATCATTTTTATGGGCACTATTGAAGGACTTGGGTTCGGACTATGGAGTGTGCTTTTTCCGGCTCTATGGAAACAACCGAACGAAAAATTTGGATTCATGGTAAGAATCATGGTCTCAAGCTAAATCAGTCACAAAATCAGCAAGAAGGTGCATATCTGAAAAAAATATCATTCTTATGGGCACTATTGAAGGACTTGGGTTCGGACTATGGAGTGTGCTTTTTCCGGTTCTATGGTAACAACCGAACAAAAAATTTGGATTCATGGTAAGAATCATGGTCTCAAGCTAAATCAGTCACAAAATCAGCAAAAAGGTGAATATCTGAAAAAATCCTCATTCTTATGGGCACTATTGAAGGACTTGGCTTCGGACTATGGAGTGTGCTTTTTCCGGCTCTTAGGTAACAACCAAACGATAAATTTGGATTCATGGTCTCAAGCTAAATCAGTCACAAAATCAGCAAAAAGGTGCATATCTGAAAAAATCATCATTCTTATGGGCACTATTGCAAGACTTGGGTTCGGACTTTATAGGGCATTTTTTTCAACACTATAGTTCCAAGCGAGCAGAAATATTTTGTTTGATATCAGAGTCATGGTCTTAAGCGAAATCATTCACAAAATGTTGCATTTCTGAAAAAATCATTATTCTTATGGGCACTATTGAAGGACTTGGGTTCGGACTTTGGAGGGTATTTTTTCCGGCTCTATGGTACTAACTGAATGAAAAATTCCGATTTATGATAAGAATCATGGACTTAAGCGAAATCATTCACAAAATAAGCAAAAAGTTGCATTTCTGAAAAAATCATCATTTTTATGGGCACTATTGAAGGACTTGGGTTCGGACTATGGAGTGTTCTTTTTCCGGCTCTATGGTAACAACCGAACGAGAAATTTGGATTCATGGTAAGAATCATGGTCTCAAGCTAAATCAGTCACAAAACCAGCAAAAAGGTGCATATCTGAAAAAAATATCATTCTTATGGGCACTATTGAAGGACTTGGGTTCGGACTATGGAGGGTGTTTTTTCCGGTTCTATGATAACAACCGAACGAAAAATTTGGATTCATGGTAAGAATCATGGTCTCAAGCTTAATCAGCCACAAAACCAGCAAAAAGTTGCATTTCTGAAAAAATCATCATTCTTATGGTCACTATTGAAGGACTTGGGTTCGGACTATGGAGGGTGTTTTTTCCGGCTCTATGGTAACAACCGAAAGAAAAAATCGGATTCATGGTAAGAATCATGGTCTCAAGCTAAATCAGTCACAAAATCAGCAAAAAGGTGCATATCTGAAAAAATTATCATTCTTATGGGCAGTATTGAAGGACTTGGGTTCGGAATATGGTGTGTGCTTTTTCCGGCTCTATGGTAACAACCGAACGAAAAATTTGGATTCATGGTAAGAATCATGGTCTCAAGCTTAATCAGCCACAAAATCAGCAAAAAGTTGCATTTCTGAAAAAATCATCATTTTTATGGGCACTATTGAAGGACTTGGCTTCGGACTATGGAGTGTGCTTTTTCCGGCTCTGTGGTAACAACCAAACGAAAAATTTGATTCATGGTCTCAAGCTAAATCAGTCACAAAATCAGCAAAAAGGTGCATATCTGAAAAAATCATCATTCTTATGGGCACTATTGCAAGACTTGGGTTAGGACTTTATAGGGCATTTTTTTCAACACTATAGTTCCAAGCGAGCAGAAATATTTTGTTTGAAATCAGAATCATGGTCTTAAGCGAAATCATTCACAAAATTAGCAAAATGTTGCATTTCTGAAAAAATCATCATTCTTATGGGAACTAATGAAGGACTTGTTTTCGGACTTTGGAGGGTATTTTTTCTGGCTCTATGGTAAACACCGAAAGAAAAAATCGGATTCATGGTAAGAATCATTGTCTCAAGCTAAATTTGTTTCAAAATCAGCAAAAAGGTGCATATCTGAAAAAAATATCATTCTTATGGGCACTATTGAAGGACTTGGGTTCTTACTATGGAGGGTGTTTTTTCCGGCTCTATAGTAACAACCGAACGAAAATTTTGGATTCATGGTAAGAATCATGGTCTCAAGCTTAATCAGCCACAAAATCAGCAAAAAGTTGCATTTCTGAAAAAATCATCATTTTTATGGGCACTATTGAAGGACTTGGGTTCGGACTATGGAGTGTGCTTTTTCCGGCTCTATGGTAACAACCGAACGAAAAATTTGGATTCATGGTCAGAATCATGGTCTCAAGCTAAATCAGTCACAAAATCAGCAAAAAGGTGCATATCTGAAAAAATCATCATTCTTATGGGCACTATTGAAGGACTTGGGTTCGGACTATGGAGTGTGCTTTTTCCGGCTCTGTGGTAACAACCAAACGAAAAATTTGATTCATGGTCTCAAGCTTAATCAGCCACAAAATCAGCATAAAGGTGCATATCTGAAAATATCATCATTTTTATGGGCACTATTGAAGGACTTGGGTTCGGACTATGGAGTGTGCTTTTTCCGGCTCTATGGTAACAACCGAACGAAAAATTTGGATTCATGGTAAGAATCATGGTCTCAAGCTAAATCAGTCACAAAATCAGCAAAACGGTGCATTTCTGAAAAAATCATCTTTCTTATGGGCATTATTGAAGGACTTGGGTTCGGACTATGGAGGGTCATTTTTCCGGCTCTTTGGTATCAACCGAACGAAAAATTTGGATTTATCGTATGACTCATGGTCTCAACCTAAATCAGTCACAAAATCAGCAAAAAGGTGCATTTCTGAAAAAATCATCATTCTTATGGGCACTATTGCAAGACTTGGGTTCGGACTTTAAAGGGCATTTTTTTCGGCTCTATAGTTCCAAGCGAGCAGAAATATGTTGTTTGATATAAGAATCATGGTCTTAAGCGAAATCATTCACAAAATTAACAAAATGTTGCATTTCTGAAAAAATCATCATTCTTATGGTCACTACTATTGAAGGACTTGGGTTCGGACTTTGTAGGGTGTTTTTTCCGGCTCTATGGTAACAACCGAACGAAAAATTTGGATTTATGGTATGACTCATGGTCTCAACCTAAATCAGTCACAAAATCAGCAAAAAGTTGCATTTCTGAAAAAATCATCATTTTTATGGGCACTATTGAAGGACTTGGGTTCGGACTATGGAGTGTGCTTTTTCCGGCTCTGTGGTAACAACCGAACGAAAAATTTGGATTCATGGTCAGAATCATCGTCTCAAGCTAAATCAGTCACAAAATCAGCAAAAAGGTGCATATTTGTAAAAATCATCATTCTTATGGGCACTATTGCAAGACTTGGGTTCAGACTTTAAAGGGCATTTTTTTCGGCTCTATAGTTCCAAGCGAGCAGTAATATGTTGTTTGGTATAAGAATCATGGTCTTAAGCGAAATCATTCACAAAATTAGCAAAATGTTGCATTTCTGAAAAAATCATCATTCTTATGTGCACTATTGAAGGACTTGGGTTCGGACTTTGGAGGGTGTTTTTTCCGGCTCTATGGTAACAACCGAACGAAAAATTTGTATCTATGGTATGATTCATGGTCTCAACCTAAATCAGTCACAAAATCAGCAAAAAGGTGCATTTCTGAAAAAAACATCATTTTTATGGGCACTATTGAAGGACTTGGGTTCGGACTATGGAGGGTGTTTTTTCCGGCTCTTTGGTAACAACCGAACGAAAAATTTGGATTCATGGTATGACTCATGGTCTCAACCTAAATCAGTCTCAAAATCAGCAAAAAGGTGCAATTCTGAAAAAATCATCATTCTTATGGGCACTATTGCAAGACTTGGGTTCGGACTTTATAGGGCATTTTTTCGGCTCTATAGTTCCAAGCGAGCAGAAATATGTTGTTTCATATAAGAATCATGGTCTTAAGCAAAATCATTCACAAAATTAGCAAAATGTTGCATTTCTGAAAAAATCATCATTCTTATGGGCACTATTGAAGGACTTGGGTTCGGACTTTGGAGGGTATTTTTTCCGGCTGTATGGTACTAACTGAACGAAAAATTCCGATTTATGATAAGAATCATGGACTTAAGCGAAATCATTCTCAAAATAAGCAAAAAGTTGCATTTCTGAAAAAATCATCATTTTTATTGGCACTATTGAAGGACTTGGGTTCAGACTATGGAGGGTGTTTTTTCCGGATCTATGGTAACAACCGAAAAAAAATTCGGATTCATGGTAAGAATCATGGTCTCAAACTTAATCAGCCACAAAATCAGCAAAAAGTTGCATTTCTGAAAAAATCATCATTTTTATGGGCACTATTGAAGGACTTGGGTTCGGACTTTGGAGGTTGTTTTTTCCGGCGCTATGGTATCAACCGAACGAAAAATTTGCATTCATGGTATGACTCATAGTCTCAACCTAAATCAGTCACAAAATCACTAAAAAGGTGCATTTCTGAAAAAATCATCATTTTTATGGGCACTATTGCAAGACTTGGGTTCGGACTTTATAGGCCATTTATTTCGGCTCTATAGTTCCAAGCGAGCAGAAATATGTTGTTTGATATAAGAATCATGGTCTCAAGCTAAATCAGTCACAAAATCAGCAAAAAGGTGCATTTCTGAAAAAATCATCATTTTTATGGGCACTATTGAAGGACTTGGGTTCGGACTATGGAGTGTGCTTTTTCCGGCTCTTTGGTAACAACCGAACGACAAATTTGGATTCATGGTAAGAATCATGGTCTCAAGCTAAATCAGTCACAAAATCAGCAAAAAGGTGCATTTCTGAAAAAATAATCATTCTTATGGGCACTATTGAAGGACTTGGGTTCGGACTATGGAGGGTGTTTTTTCCGGCTCTATGGTAACACCCGAACGAAAAATTTGGATTCATGGTAAGAATCATGGTCTCAAGCTTAATCAGCCACAAAATCAGCAAAAAGTTGCATTTCTGAAAAAATCATCTTTCTTATGGGCATTATTAAAGGACTTGGGATCGGACTATGGAGGGTGTTTTTCGGCTCTATGGTATCAACCGAACGAAAAATTTGGATTCATGGTATGACTCACGGTCGCAACCTAAATCAGTCACAAAATCAGCAAAAAGGTGCATTTCTGAAAAAATCATCATTCATCAATCATCACTGGCACTATTGAAGGACTTGGGTTCGGACTTTAAAAGGCTTTTTTTTTCAGCTCTATGATTCCAAGCGTGCTGAAATTTTCGATTTCTTATAAGAATATTGGCTTTAAGACAAATTATTCACAAAATAAGCAAAAAGTTGTATTTCTGAAAAAATCATCAATCTTATGGGCACTTTTGAAGGACTTGGGTTCGGACTTTGAAGGTTGTTATTTCCGGCTCTATGGTTCCAAGCGAGCTGAAATTTTTTATTTTTGTTAAGAATTTTGGTCTTAAGCGATATCATTCCTAAAATTAGCAAATGTTTGCATTTCTGGAAAAAACATCCTTTTAATGAGCACTTTTGCAAGACTTGGGTTTGGACTTTGGGGGTTGTTTTTTACGGCTTTATGGTACTAACCTAAGTTTAAATTCAGATTCATTTTAATAATCATATTCTCAAGCTAAATCACTTCTGCAAAAAGTTGCATTTCCGGAAATATAATAATTCTTATGGGCGCATTCATGATTTGGGTTTGGATATAAAAAGTATTTTATTCTGCTCTATAGCTCCAAACGATTGATTTTAATCACGATACTAAAATTTCAGCCCGTTTGGCACCATAGAGCCTAAAAAAATGACTTTTCAAGCTCGAACCCAAGTGTTACATTAGTGCCCATAAAAATGATGATTTTTCAAGAAATTAAATTTTATGCAGATATTGTTACTGATTACTGTTTAGAACGTGATTCTTATCAAGATTCCAAAATTTCAGTATATTCGGTGCCACAGATCCTGAAAAATTTAATTTCAAAGTCCGAACCTAAGTCTTGCATTAGTGCCCATAGTGATTACGGTTGAGACTATTTTTTTAATCACGATACTAAAATTTCAGCACGTTTGGCGCCATAGAGCCTGAGAAAATGACTTCTTAAGCTCGAACCCAAGTCTCAAATTAGTGCATATAAGCATGAAGATTTTTTCCACACATGCAACTTTATCCAAATATTGTTACTGATTAAGCTTAAGTTCCTGATTCTTTTCAAGGTTCCAAAATTTCAGCCCGTTTGGAGCCTGAAAGATGATTTTTTAAGCTCGAACCTATGTGACATAATAGTGCCGCAATTTTATGCAGATATAGTTACTGATTTAGCTTGAGACCGTAATTTTTATCAAGAATCCAAAATTTCAGTATGTTCGGTTCCATAGATCCTGAAAATATTGCTATCAAAGTCCGAAGCCAAGTCTTACATTAGTGCCCATAAAAATTATGATTTTTCCGGAATTGCAACTTTTTTCAGATATTATTACTGTTTTCGCTTCAGACCATGATTTTGATAACGATAGTTTCAGTACGTTCGGCGCAATTTGTCCTGAGAAATGGCTTTCAAATTCCGAACCCATGTCTTGCATTTGTGCCTTTAAGAATTATGTTTTTTCGAGAAATGCAGACTTTATGCAGATATTGTTACTAATTTAGCTTGTGACTGTTCAAGATTCCAAAATTTCGGTATGTTAAGCCTCATATATCTTTAAAAAATAGGTTTGAAAATCCGAACCCAAGTCTTGCATTAGTGCCCATAAAAATTATGATTTTCCAGAAATACACATTTATAAATGACTTTTTAAGCTCGAACCCAAGTCTCACATTAGTGGCCATAAGAATGAAGATTTTTCCAGAAATGCTACTTTATGCAGATATTGTTACTGATTACGGTTGAGACCGTGATTCTTTTCAAGATTCCAAAATTTCAGTATGTTCAGCCCCATAGATCTTAAAAAATAGGTTTGAGCCCGAAAAAATGACTTTTTAAGCTCGAACCCAAGCCTCTCATTAGTGCCTATAAGAATGATGATTTTTCCAGAAAAGCAACTTTTTGCAGATATTGTTACTGATTATTAGAGACCGGATTATATGCATTTGCATATTTGCATATGCAAATGCATATTTAGACCCTTTTCAGCGGTAGTTGCATATTTTAGCAAATAATTTGAGATCTTGCATATTTACGCTTGATATCGTTCAGATGCCTCACATAGCGACACTATAGACTCAGCGAAGCTGAGCGAAGAACTGATAACTGATCTTACTGATCGCTACGGCCGGCGGCCGGAGCGGGGGGGAACCTCTCTCATCTTCGCCTGCGCTCGCGCCTACTCGGTTTAATTTGGCTAATTGCCGAAAACATTTCATTCATTCGTTTGAGGGGTGATTTGGTATATTTTTATGGTAATTCAGTGAATTGCGAATTTTGTTTTTGACTGGTCGCACGCGCTGTTCTTTAGAGTTTCGTCTAGTGTTTTGTTTGTTTGCACGAAGTTGTACATTGTGAAAGTGAACCATGCCCCCTGATAAAAAAAGTGCCCATACGTGGATAGCTGAATATCCTGGAATATTTACATACGACGGAAAAGTTTTATACTGCCGAGTTTGCGAGAAAAACATTTCTAGCACAAAAAAGTTCCAAATAGACCAGCATATCAAAACCAGTGTTCATATCGTAGGAGTGCAGAAGAAGGGCCCACGACAACACGTTTTTACAGTGGCAAGTAGCAGTAACAGTGAAGTAACCTCCAAAGGTAAACAACAAAATCACTTTAGCATGGATCTATGTGAAGCATTTCTTGCAAGCAATATCCCTCCATACAAACTGACAAATCCTGCCTTGAAGGATTTTCTCAGAAAATATTGCATAAATCAAAATATATCGGAATAATCTACTTTACGTAAAAATTACATACCATCAATGTATCTACATGTGCTGGAAGAAATACGCAATGAACTCAAGGATAACATCATATGGATTTCAGATTTTGTGGCACTGTGCCCTCTGGTTGGAAAAAAGCGGTCATTCACCCTATTCCCAAGAAAGGTGACCGCTCCAACCCGGCCAACTACCGCCCCATAGCGATCACATCAGTTCTGTCCAAAGTGATGGAACGTGTGATCAACGACAAACTGCTCACATACCTCGAGAAGAACAAAATTATCAACGACCGTCAATACGGATTCCGGCGGAACCGCTCGTGCGGTGATCTTCTCGCGTATGTGTCGCATGTTTGGGGGCGGTGCCTGGAACGTCACGGTGAGACCCAAACGGTCGCACTAGACATATCCAAGGCCTTTGACCGGGTCTGGCACCGAGGACTTGTCAACAAATTGCCTTCTTACGGACTTCCCGCATCCCTGTGTACGTGGATTGCTGACTTTTTAAGGGATAGGTCGATTCAGGCAGTTGCTGACGGTTTCACCTCATCCTCACACTCTATAAATGCTGGCGTCCCACAGGGATCGGTTCTGTCTCCGACTTTGTTTTTGTTGCACATCAATGACCTTTTGACATGTGCACCGATTCATTGTTACGCGGATGACAGTACAGTTCATGATAGCTTTTTGTTTGACAAGCCCCCAAAGGGCACACAAACTCCAACGGCTCGGAGGGCTTTGAAGCAGAGAATGGACGGTTATCTCGAGAGTATTTCCTCCTGGGGTAAAAGTAATCTCGTCGAATTTAATGTTTCAAAGACCCAATCCTGTCTGATTACGTCTAAAAGGGATCTAAATGATAATCTAGTCTCCTTCAACGGAAGCAATCTTCCGAACAGGCCTTCCATTGATATGCTTGGTGTAACTATAAGTGACCAGCTCAGGTATGGGGGCTCCATCGAAGCCAGAGTAAAGCTGGCCTCTCAGAAGCTGGGCGTACTGTACAGGGCCCGCAGATACTTTAATAGTACACAACTGCTGACCCTATACAAATCGCAAGTGCGCCCTACTGTCGAATTTGGCAGCCATCTCTGGTCCGGAGCCCCTAAATACCTGAAAAAAACCCTTGACTCTGTGCAAAAACGGGCGGTCCGTTTGATAGATTCCCCAATCTTAACAAACGGACTGCAATCTTTAGAGCACAGGCGTCAGGTAGGTATGCTGTCCTTGTTCTATCGATATTACAATGGAAGATGCTCTGAGGAACTAGCATCATTGATCCCTTCGGCACCGGTGCGTAGTCGGGATACACGCCAAACGCGTGCCCAACATTTGTACACGGTTGACACTTGTCACATGAGAACGGGTCGCTTCTACGATTCGTTCTTAAGTTCAACAGCTCAGCTGTGGAACGAACTGCCGGCCTCTGTGTTTCCTCCCTCCTATAACATGGGACTCTTCAAGACCCATGTTCACTCCTTCCTCTCCACAAAAAGACCCTCCACACAGCATCCCCAAAGATGACATAGGCCCTGAGGGAAATGATTTTCTTCAGGGCCTCCTGTGTGGAGTTAATATAAAAAAAAAAAAAAAAAAAAAAGCTGACGAAACCACCGACACTTGCGGCCGTTACATTGCAAATTTGATTGTTGGTGCATTAAAACTTGAACCTTCACCTTCCTATTTGGTGGCCTGCAGAGAAATTGAAAAGGCAAATCATTCTACGATCGCCAGATTTGTGAATGAGGGTATAAAAAAAATATTTCCTGAATCTTCTGCGGATGAAAATGTGTATGTGTTGCTCTCAGATGCTGCCCCCTATATGATCAAAGCAGGCAAAGCCCTCCAAGTATTTTATCCCAATTTGATTCATGTGACGTGTTTTGCTCACGGAATTCACAGACTCGCCGAAGAAGTGAGATCCACGTTTGCGAATGTAAATAACCTGATTTCATCAGCAAAGAAAGTGTTTCTTAAGGTGCCTGCTCGTATAAAGGTCTACAAAGAAAAACTGCCAAATATCCCTTTACCTCCTGAGCCAGTAATAACACGTTGGGGTACATGAATCGAAGCTGCGATGTTTTACCATGAACATTTTGAAACCATCAAAAGTGTTATCAATGATTTCGATAGTGCAGAGGCTTTGGCAGTTTTCCAGTGCAAAGAATCGTTTGAAGACGCCAGTATTAAAAAAAAACTAGCTATGATTACCACTCATTTCGCCTACATACCTGCAAGTATAAAAACGCTCGAAACTCATGGATTGGCGTTGAATGCATCTATTCAGGTTATGAAGGAAATTCGCCTTATGAATTCCTCGTTGCCAAAGCTATTCCCGAGTAAACTCAAAGAAAAATTTGAAAACATACTGAATAATAACCCAGGGTTTGAACCTTTGTGCCAAATTGATAACTTCATCAACGGGGCAGGTGAAATTTTGCCCGGAACAATAAGTTCAAAAATCGCACCCAAATTTAAATTCTGTCCAGCCACATCAGTAGACGTAGAACTTCCTTTTCCGCTTAAAATATATTAAGCGATCGTAGACACAATTTGTCTACAGAACATTTAGAACAGTACTTACGTCATATACGTTTTTAAAGGTAAATTCTAAATTGTTGTTGTTATCCTTGAGAACTAATAGCTTACTAAAATAAAAAAATATGTTAAAATACGACTTCCTGTATTATTTCATGTTGCATATTTTGACCCTTTTTATGGATTTTCGTGCATATTTTAGCTATTTTTATTGCATATTTGCATGCATATTTTGGGCTATTTTTGTTGCATATAATCCGGTCTCTACTGATTATGCTTAAGACCCTGATTCTTTTAAAGAAACCAAAATTTCACCTCGTTGGTTCCATAGATCCTGAAAAAGTGAATTTTGATTTGAATTGTGATGAGAGTGGTATTTAATCGAGAGTATGTATTTAATCTTGATGAGAGTGGTATTTAATCGTAGCTGTTTTTTTTTACCTACAGAATTTTACAATAAAACTTTTTTTTTCTCTCTAAAAACTAGGCCCCATTTTAAAAAATGTTTTTTTAAAAGCTTTAAGTTTGAAAACAATATAATATTTTGTTTATTACTAATATTTTGTTTACTATAAAATTATTTTTGTTTAATTGAGTTTTATTTTCCAATGTACATTTGTTACCTAAATTTTGTTATTTTTCTACCGGTTTCCACACAACCGTGTCATTATCTACCAAACTTAAAACAAAAACATATTTGAATAAATGCTTTTTATTACTTATGCACAGAAAGATTAGATTTTTATTATGTGGGGATAGTGGTTGGGTTAATTTTTTAATTTTAATAACTAATTTTCATTGGGAAGTAAAACTCAATAATACAAAAATGTCTAGAAATTGTTACATAGTTAATGCCCGAGAAATACAAAAAATCATAAAATTATTGTCTGAAATCAAAGCCTACTTTTTTAATAGGATTCCATAAACTGAAGTAAATCTCGGTGTTGGGCCATTGAGTGATGTTTTATTTCTAAAAAAATGTACGTATTTTGTTACAATGCATTTATTTAATTTTCGAATAAATCAGTACAAAAAAAAACAAAAAACTTCCGCATCTCCGGTGCGATAAGCGTAAGGATGTATAACCCATTCTACTGGTTTAATATAGTTTCCTTTTGATAAAATATTCTTCCACACAAAAGACAAGAAATATATATATACATGCAATTTCGACCCATGCGAAAAGACCGATATAAAATATTTATATAATACTATCGGACAGCAATGCCTTTCCCGTCATTCAAGTACGCCAACTACCCTTCCCATAGGAAGTGTGTTTATTACATTTTCAAGTTCATAATATATTTTATTTTAGTAAATCTTTAACTTTATCTAAAAAACGTTCTTGTGAATTATTTAACTTAATTCCAGTAATTAAATTTATTAGTATTAATTTACGATGAAATTCTATCAGGAATTAACAGCTCCAAAACTAATAGAAGTGCTAATTAGACAAAAAAATACCCTTTGTGAAACTTAACTGAAAATTCCACAAAGTATGAACAAATATAAAACGCCGAGAAATGTTTAATAATACCGAAGGCTATATCAATTTCATTCCTTGTTATGCGAAAACACGATGAAAAAACATCGAAACGGTTAGCGCTTTGTACCGCTCTGAATAAAATAATTCTCCCGGCTATCAACTTCCCGTTAAAACAGATGTTCCTTATAAAAACACGGGCTGTAAATGGCATAAAGAGTCCACCACAAAAACCGATAAATTACGGAACATATTGGCCTGAAAATACTGGAGGGAGCGTTTATTCGGTCTTGTTATCCGACCGCCACGATAATTAAATCCATTATGGTTATTTCAATATTTTAGATGTCATTTTTGGTGGTTTTCTAGAAGTACACTTTGATATTTTTAATGCTTTCAAAATAATGAAATTTTTTATTTATATAAAAATGATTTTGTGAATAATTTTTATACTCGTGAAGTATGTTTTAGTGTATGAAAACACCAACGAATTTTGCAATGCTGTTTTAATATTAAACGTGAAAAAGTTGGTGATCAATTTAAAAGAGGTTTTTTTTATCTTACATTATTGTTTTCTTTTTAAATATGATATATTAAATTAGATAACTTTAAATATTTAACAATATTATATTTTAGAGTCCTTGCCTGAAATGACTCTTGAAACCTTCGAGGCTAATGGTGAAAATGTCTCGGAACATTTCATTTAGCAGGACCATTCCTCTTGTCATGCTTTGCTGGGCCAGCACGTCCGTTCTACCATGTGGAATATAGAGCAAGTCGTGATGTCGACCCTGGCGTTAGTTGTTCGGTACAAAATAAAACGATACCTAGTATGTCGTTTCCTTTGTTCCCCATTTTATTAATTTGGCTTTTTATTGTATGAGTAAATATACACAATATAATGTTTCACAATTGGTGTTAATTAAATATCGAAAATAGTTCTTATAACGCCATATCGCTCGCCATACAATCCTATACAGACATGTCACACCTGACAGATGATGCGTTATAAGTGTGGGCGTGGCGACGATAATATGCCGTGATCTGTTAGCCACCAATATTTAAAAAAGATGCCAAAGGCAGGAGAAGGGATCAGATCAATTTCCGGAGCACCGTCATCATACGGCTATCAGCTGTCAAGGAGACAAATCCCGTACAAATAAATGATATTCCGCGGCATCTCCGCAATTGATCTGACCCCCTATCTTGCCGTAGTGAGAGGAAGATAATAGCGTTTGTGAAACTTCCTTATATAATCTGTATAAGCCACGCCCAAATAAGCATTGCTGCGTATATGGTAATGTTTCTTAGGATTAATATTAAGAAAGATACATGTATACGTCGCACAAATTGCATTCACAGATACCAGAAAGACAATGAGTACGATCAAATGAATCAATCATTATTTTATATGAATGCGGTTAAAGCAAGCAATGTGTTCCAGGACAGACATGCAAACCAATATAGCGGACTCCAGAAAGTAATATCTACCCTGAAACGTGGAAATTTAAAGAAGATTATGGAAAAATTATGATATTGTATGTTTTATATTCATGCTCTTACCACTGGCCGAGTCGTAATCATGATGGCAGCGGGTGGAGGTGAGGTGGAGATTCACCAAAAATATTATCAATTTTCATGTCACAATAGGTAAAAATCTAATGAGAACAGGGGAACATTCATAAATTGAGGTCAGCCACTTTGCAAGTGGTAAGTACATAGATCCGTGTGTATGTGACTGAAGGCAATTAACTCCTATTATTTTTTTATTTTAGCTATTTGTACATCAATCTTAACAAATGTCTAATTTGTTATCAATCACATTCAAATTTATTTTAATTTTGAAATTCATTGCCTTTTCTTTTTTCAATATGGCTCCTACAATTCAGCTTGAATGCATCAATTGGTGCAGACTTTATGGTTTCCGGCAGCGCATAATAATAATGTATTCCTTTGTACATTAAACTATTTTGTATATTGGTTTTGTTCTTTTTTGGTAGCCCAATTTCGTTGCACGTTCTTGTATTATGTTTGTTAATGTCCTTGTTGTATATGATTTTATTTGAAAAGAATTTTGTAAGAGATTGTTTATCATTTTGTTTACACCCTGTCAGCATCCATTTTCCTTATTTTGAAAATCTATTTCGGCTTAAGTGTTATTCGCATTTCTCTATTTTGGAGAATTTGCCACTTTTGTTATTTTCTGTCATTACATAAGAAATGAATAGTTGAGCAATAGTTAAAATTTGAAAATAAAATGATCCCGTAAAGGGTCGATACGAACACATTCAAAGAGTTATTTTTTTAATGATAAACTAACGTTTATAAGACAAGGTTTTATGCATAGCATAAAGGATAACATAATTACATTCAAAGAGGATTAAGGGAGTAGGAAAAGGAGCAAGGACCAGTACGAATAACCTTCCCAACCCCGTCGCAATGAGAATGTTTATTGAGATCACGAGTTGATAAGAATACTGCAGAATTTTTGCGTCTCTAGAAGCAAAAACGTGATTTAGATTTTGAACAAATAGTAACATTTTAACTTAAAACTCGATACGGTAAACTCACAAATTTCAAAATCCATAAATCCCAAAGTTTGTAGACCACATTTCATAGGTTTCCCATTTTCACCACGTTGTATCGTGAAATCAAACACAAGAAAACTTTGAAAGCTAACTATGGTAAGCTTTATCCGATCTCACGTTTTGCAAATAATAGTTTTTATGTATCTTACGTAGGTATGCAGGAAAAGGTTGTCGGGGAAAAATCGTTCTTCGTCAGTTATCTGAATTTTTTTTTAACATTTTGCCGTTTTCGGAGGGTGAGATATTGTTATAGTTGGTTGACTAAAGAAGATATATACATATACATTTATATTTAGTCTGAATGAGACATCAAAAATTAATGTATTTTTAAAGCTAAAAAGAAAAAAATTCTGACAAAATACCTGTCTTTTAATGTAAAACGGTTGAGAGGAACGAACTGTGATTATTCGTTCAAATTTGAATCGATTATCATTAAATCATCATACTCTTAGTTCATGATGAATCATATACATTTTAAATTTATTTTCATTTATAGTTTCTTATTTTCCATAAAGTAGTGAATCATTTTAATTTACTTAATTTAAAATTAATGTTCATGCAAATAGAACGTCGTGATATGCGCCTCAAATTGTTATCTCGAATGGGTGTTTAAAATGTTACCTGGCAATAATAATAGACTTGGACGTCTTGTACTTTCCTCGGTAGGAAAAATGTGTTGCCAAAAACGCCACGTCAAGATGGCTTTTCTTGTAGCATTGATGTATATACGTATAAGTATGTTTTCGACCATTAATTGAACTCAGCGACAAAATTATATATTTTTTCCTCCTAATATATCTTTGATGGGCGGACATAACAGTATAACTGCATTTTTGACCATTTAACGATTTATATGAGAAAATGTGTCTTGTGTATGCCGGCATCAATGGTATTAACAGTATAGTTACACCAGTACTCAAAACATAAATAAACAACTTTGTGCCTATTAAACTAACTTAAAATACTTGAGATAATTGGGTTCATAATAATGTTTTTTTGCTCTCCTGAAAACTTACACTTTTGCAGTTATACTCTTATGTCCGCCCATCAAAGATATATCGTTGTCATACATATATATATTCATCCCCCGGCGGGATTGATGAGGTTCACATGGCGACGCCTGAGGCCCTGGAATGGCTCGCAGACCTAGATGTCCCCCTCTGACCCCTCCACCATACGAAATAAGAAGAATATGTTAGATACTCGTATATTTGGTATATGTTATACATATATAACATATATATTTATTTTAAATATATATATGTAATTGTGCGTTTCATAAATATATCATCTATATATATTGAGGATAATACCTAATACCGTATTACGACGGGTTAGCTTCCATAATAGTATCTCATGCGTGCCACAGATGTATGTACAATAGTATAAATACGTCATTAATCTTAACAATTATAATTTCGACGATGAATTCAATTGATGTTTGAGAACATACTTAGAATTCATTGAATATCGTAAATTTAATATGTAAACTTTAAATTTGAGTTATAGTTTTAATCTGTGTGACTGTTGGAGCTTTAGGATCTGATATATATTTTATTATTTGAAACAGAAGGTGACTATTCACAAAACAACATGATTTTTGAATTCAAAGTTATCTTCTCAAGTGTTCTTTCTTCTTGCAAAACCAATTTAACCGTTGTCAATATTTACAGAATTTTAATAAAGGTGATGTTATAATTATTTCACAAATTGTATCGAAAATTTGTACAGGTTAAATATTTTCAAATTTCACTTTAATATTTTCATTTCGGGTACAAGGTATTCCGCGTAGGGGCTAAATAATTATGATTAAGCAATTAAAATTTGCCTAATTGTATTAGCAAAGAAAATATCTACCAACTAAAATGATAAATTTTCATAAATCAAAAAAAATACATGATTTTATCTTAGTGATATCTCAGTTACTAAAAATAATGTTAGGTTATATTATATAATCTAACATTATAACATAACTACTAACAAAAACTGTAATCGGTACTTGCTTGTTGAGGTTTGGTAGGATCTAAATACTAGAAGTTTGCCAGAGAACAGATAATATGGATTGTTAGTTATTTTTCTTCAAATTGGCTCTTTCCACTAATTGACGTTGTTCTCTTATAAGTACTCATTAGAGTGCGTGTAGCGAAACGATGGTGGAGGCTACAACTCAGAAAAAAACATTAAAATGTTTTAAAAAAATTTATCAAGATTTGTTGTTAACCGTTGGGAAAAATATGTTAGCAGGAAAGGTGTAATTAATAATAAAATATAATATTTATAGAATATTCCGTTATACATACCGGATATGTACATTTTTAATGAAAGAAATTATTTTATCGTAAAGCGTTGCGTCTTGTTCATTTTCCGAATCGCATATGTGATAAAAAAATATTATTAGCAATAATTATTCGCCTGAAATACACACATGTACAAGTTGAAAATTTCACCCGAGTAAAAATTAAGGCCGCCGACTGGAATTAAATATGCACCCTGCTGATTGCTATATTTTTAATGATATTTTAAATCTGTGATGTAAAATATTGTAAGGGAAAGTATTTCTCTACCATCACATGTCTTTAAATATAATTTAGCATATAGATACATCACTTATCTATAAACAGTAATGTTAAAAAAAATAAATCGGTGCATATTCCAGATTCCAGTATATATTCCATTTTTTAATACATATATGTAAACTATAATATCTACATTGTTATTTTTTTTAAATTTTTCAATATTTGGGTGTGGAAGTGTTTTTTGCCTCTCCTGAACAAAATTATTTTTTCATATAGATCGTTCTTCCGGGGAGGTATTCAATTTTTTAAACTTTTTTGATAAGTTCGAAAAAACAAAGTACAAACTATTAGAATTATAATTAAGTTACACAATTCTTCTTTAAATATTTTTATTCTCTTGTTTATTACTTATTTTTTTATTATATATTCTTGAAAAATATGAATTTTATAAAAAATGGAAAAAAAGTGTTTGAGATGTTTCAAATTATTTGTGACGTCATTTGAGAAAATACATAAATAAGGGGAAAAAAAATTCAAATCCAAAAAGTTATGCTTCAAGGGCTTGATTGTGTTTAAAATTTAAAAAATCCCTCCGTATTCCCACGGATTCCACGGATTTTGAACCTCCCCTCCTACATAGTTTGGTCTGTGGTTTCAAGGTTGTTCATGTGGCTCACGTGCTTGTGAATCCATTCCGACAATTCTTTGAACCTATCTACATATATCGTAGGCAGATATAATCTGATAGTATTAATACTCCAGCGTCTGGATGATGTAGGCCCTCTGATTGGTCAAATTTAAATTGTGTTTAAATAAGACTTTAAAGATTAAGACACGATTTCATACTGAAATAGAATCGCCACATGTAATACGATATTTCTTCAAAAATATCGTTTCTGCTTATACAATTTTTGGATAATATCGAAGAAAATATGTTTTATAAAGTTCATGATCCATTGGATTAATTACATTACAGTGAAAATTATCCACAATTACTACGTTTGACGTTTGACGAAAAAAGCACGCGTTCATTCAACATGGCCGATACGCACCGCGTCAATAGATGATAGCCGAGAGAGCGCTCCTCTGGCGGTGAAAGAACGAACCAAGGGGCTGGCGCGAATATTTCAATATGCAAAATAAAAAGATTTCTTCTGGAAGTTTATTTAAACTTTGCAATGGCATCTATCTATAATATTATTATGCGATCGTCTGGACGGTCTGGGCCATCTGATTGGTCGAATTCAAATAATTTGTTTTGGTTAAATTCCGCTAACTTGAAAATTAAGACCCAATTTCATACTAAAATAGGATCACCAGATTTCTTCAAAAACATCGTTTCTGCTAATATAATTTTTGGATAATATCGAAGAAAATATGTTTTAGAAAGTTCACAATCCATTGGATTAATTACGTCACAGTAAAAATTATCCACATTTACATTTTATATATTTGAAGAATCAAACATTCCAAGGTTCCTTTAAAGTGTCAATCCCTCCTTTACCGGCCGCTGGGGTAGTTTCTCTATTGGCCGACAGAGCGCATAAGAACGATATATACAAATACGTACAACTTCATTTATTCAAACAACGGTAATTATTTACGTGAAACTACCGTTTTAATACGCATTTACAAATAAAACAAACATTTGATTCAACTTAATGACAATAAACAACAACTCTTTGCATATACGATTTTGAAAAATATTGATATTTAATATTATTTACGTAAATAATAATTTCGCATTATTTTGACAGAATACCGATATGATATACGCGAAAGTATAGGCACTGCCAACCCAATAAAATAACATGAAAGACAATCGGAAGATAGAAACGCTTCGTTGATTGTAAAATTAGCCAACAAATCTCTTATACTTATATGTATAATAAAACAATCATTTTGCCAGGTATAAATATTTATATAATATATATTAAGGTATTATTCGGAAACGCTGGACAAGGATAATACGAAATATTTTTAAGTAAAATCTTCGGATTTACCTTAATTAATATAGAAGGAATCTGAATGCATTCGGGAATTTTTGAATTTTAGCATTTTAATTTTTAATTACGTAAAATTAAAATTTGCTTTCGTTGTATTGGATGACAGCCGGAATAATTTCTATTGATGACATTTTATTTTTTTGGTATTCCTGATATGAGTGTCTAGAATTTTTACCATAATTTACTCTATGCAAATATTATTTTGGTATTTTGGTTTCTTTTACAAGTAAGGAAATATTAAAAAAAAGGTTATTATAGGTTAGGATAGGTTAGGTTGGGTTATGCTAGGTTAGGTTAGATTAGGTTGGATTAGTATAGTTCAAGTTAGTTTATAGGTAAGGTTAGATTAAGTTGGATTATTATAGGTTAGGATAAGTCAGGTTATGTTAGGTTAGGTAACGTTAGTTTGGGTTATTATGGGTTAGGTTAGGTTGGGTTATTATAGGTTAGGTTGGATTTGTAAAGGTTAGGTTAGGTTAGGATAGGTTAGGTTAGGATTGGTTCGGTTAGGTTAGGTTAGGTTAGGCTAGATTGGATTATTATAGGTTAGGTTAGGATATAGGTTAGGTTAGGTTGGATTATTATAGGTGAGGTAAGCTTAGGTCAGGTTAGATTATTATAGGTTAGGATAGGATATAGGTTAGGTTGGATTATTTTAGGTTAGGTTAGGACATAGGTTAGGTTGGATTATTATAGGTTAGGCTGGATTATTATAGGTTAGGTTAGGTTATTATAGATGAGGTTAAATAAAATAATAGTCAAATAAATCATTTGTGCTAAGTAAGCCCTATTTTGCCGGAATATTGTATTACATTATATTTTTTTAATTTACGTTTTTCAATTGTCTCTAGCCGCTCATTTCAGGAATACCGACAAAAGAAAATGTTATCAACAGAAATTATTCAGGCTGTCATCCCATACAGCGAAAGCGAATTTTCATTTTACGTAATTAAAAATTAAAAAGCTATAATTAAAATTTTCCTAAATGCTGTTCGATTCCTTTTATAGTAATTAAGGTAAATCAGAAGGTATTATTTAAAAATATTTCCTATTTTCCGTGTCCAGCGATTCCGAATATTTACCTATATTAATTTACCTTTAGCCATTTAGGCAATTATTCGGGAAAGGTAAAGTTTTACCCGAACAACTGTCATTCTTATTATGCCTAAACGCCTTCCTGTTCCGTGTTTTAACAATATATACTCACCCTCTCTCTGTGAATGACCTAATATCTACCTATTAAATGTAACTGTTGTTAGTATCACTTAAACTGGGCGAAGCCCAACTAAGTGCCGCCCGCAGGGCCTAGCAGAAAAAAACCCGCGGAGCGGGTTTTTAACTGCTAGTGTATAATATTATACAATATAATATTTGGGTAGAAGAAACTTCCAATTTAAATTGTCAGATAGCGTAAGTTTATCATTTTAATTCGCCGGCCTTTATGAAAATTAGGCGGGAGTTTATTATTAATGGGGTATTTCAAGTTGAGAGATCAGATATGTTTCCGCGCTTTCTGATATTTTATTCCTTTGGGCCCCCTCGCCTCACGCCCTTGCCATCGCCCTTGGCCTGTGATGCCCGTGACCTTATGCATAATTCAAGCGATAACTTGACATAACTTTAACGAACCGACTCAGACTGAGGTCAGTGTCGTTTTATTAGATGAGTGAGATTTTACTGCTTCTTGTGAAAATCCATATAGATGTCTTTCGTTTTAGGTCCATATATATATCTAGGTAGGTACGTGTCACATAAATATTTTGTGACAAGTGTAGTTCTTGCCTAATTGGGGTTATTTTGTCTATGGTGTTTTTTTTTTAAGTTTGGCAATATTTTTTGAGGAAGGAAGCACAGTTTTGTTTTTTTGAGCACTTCCTCCCGGGGTCAGTTTGGCCAGCTGCTCGCGGATCTTGTCACTCGCCATTTAAGGTGTTTTGAATCTGAGTTAATCATGTGAATAGAAGTCATGCTTTTCTTTTAAAAAGGGCGCGGGGTGTTTTACCTTTCACGAATAGTTCGTGTTGATTATTATTTTAGTGGTGATTATGGAATCCCGCTTTTTATCCAGTGTTGGCCGGTGGTCATTTTTTATTTTATTTTTTTTTATTTATTAACATTCAAACCTGCTAAACTACTTATGTAGTTTGTCAGCAGGTACATAATGACAACATTTTTGCAATAACATGGTACAATGGTAAAACAGTATGTAGGTATGTATAATGTTGATGATAAATTAACAATAAATGACAAGTTGGTTAAATTACAAAATTGTATAAATATAAATATGTAAGAAGCAGTATAAGCCTCATATAACAAAAACAAGCACAAATGAAATTAATTTGAACATAATGAAAATATCAAGTGAAATAATCAACAAGTACTTCTATGGTTTTAATATACATAAGGTAATACAAAATTATAACGATTTTTCATTTCCCTAGAATGTAAATTCCAATTAGGAAAACAAGGTCTTCAGTATTGCATCAATATAAATCCTCAGTATCTAATAGCCATTTCCTTAGATTATATTTGACTTTGGGTGTAAAAACGTTTATATTTTTAATTGTCATTGGTAGTTTATTAAATATTCTGGGTACAATAAAGTTTAGGGTTCTTTCACCGTATTTATTGGTACATTTCGGGACCACCAATCCTTCATTTTGGGTGAATCTTGTATTATGTTTATGTAAAACTCTTTCCCTATACAAGGAATCAGACAATATAAGATGTTGACTTACAATATTATAAAACAATAATCCTCTGACAGGTAAAACATTCAGAGACTTGTATATTAATTTAGTGTCGTTTCTGTGTGCATTGGTATATTTATGGATTAACAATTTTGTAAGGGAGTTTTGTAATGTTTGGATGTAACTTATATTAGTTTTACAAGAATGTCCCCAAGAAGTGATTCCATAACGGATTGTGGATTCAGCCAGGGATAGATAGATTAATTTTAAAGTACTTAGAGGCACAAAATATTTTATTTTATAAATTCTACCCACAATAGACCGTAGACGTTTACAAACATTAGTAATGTGTACATCCCATTTCATGTGGCAGTCAATAGAAACGCCCAAATATACATAATTTTTGACGAAATCGATGGTTTCACATGAACAGGGCTGTGCAACATTTCTATGTAAGCAGTCAAAAGTATGTGTATATAACGAAGGGATTAAATTGTATCTCGCGTGTGGTGATCTTATGTGCATAATTTTAGTTTTTTTGGCATTTATTATGAGACCCGCGTCATGAGACCATTTTAGGAGAGCAATAAAATCAAGCTGCATAAGGTTCATTGCAGTAATCAAATCCTCGTGTGATATTACGAGAGCCGTATCGTCTGCGTACACAAAATGTTTAACGAAAGAAAATAATTTACTCATAATTGAGACGTATATAATATACAGGGATGGCCCTAAAATTGACCCTTGTGCAACACCTGTTGAAATATATTTTCTTTTGCTAATTTTTTTTAGAATTTTTACTGTTATTTGTCGATCTGATAATAAATTTTTTAACAAAACTAGTAGCTTTCCTCGTATTCCTATTGCATCCATTGTTTCTAAAAGTTTATTTGTATCAATGGTATCAAACGCCTTCGAGTTATCTATGAATAAAACCAACACATGTTTTTTTAAATTTAATTCATGATTTACGTGATTTGAAAATTCCTGAAGCAACATTTCCGTACTTTTTTTCTTTTGAAAACCATACTGGTTGGGATCTAGCAAGGAGAAGGATTCTAAATATTTGTTAAGTTTTGTAGAAATGTATTTTTCAAGTATTTTTTCTAGGGCTGGCAAAATGCTAATTGGCCTATAATTTTGTACATCTGTATGTTTGCCGCCTTTGTAAATCGGTCTAATGATACTACTTTTAAGTTCATCTGGAATCACTGCTTGTTTTAAAATTATATTGATAAAATGAGTTATGACAGGCCCTAAAATATGAATATATTTCTTAATGTCAAACATTCGAATGTTGTCAATCCCTGGTGACTTTGAATTGTTTAGTTTGCTAACAATGATATTAATTTCTTCGCAGGTAGCTCTTGGTAGGTACATACTATGTTGAACTTCTGTCGGTCTGACGGTCGAAGCTATATAATCACATTTATGTATCATAGAGCTAACACTGCTCGTAAAATATTCAACAAAATTATTTGCTACGGTTTTTTCATTATGCGTATTTAACATATATTTTGAGATTATTTCGTCACAACTACTTTTAGACTTGCGTCCTAATATTTTATTTACTTCATCCCAAGTTTTTTTGGTATTTCCGAAATAATTTTTAAATTTATTGTTAAAAAAGATAGACTTACATTTAATGATTTCTTTTGTAACCTTATTTCTGTAAGTTTTATATTCTAATTCAAAGAATTTATTGGTAGGAGTATTTTTCCACCTTCTGTACAGTAAATTTTTTTTTTTAATGTTTTCTAAAATATCAGAAGTTATCCAAGATTTTATTGCGAGGGGTCTTTTTTGGGTTTATAATACATAACGATTTTACTTTGTTCATACAAATCCTGAAAATTATTTTTAATTTTAGTGTATAACATATTGCAATCTTGTTCCTCAAGCAAGGTATGCCACTTAAAATTATAAATATTTTTGTCAATTTTGTTTTGGGATAAGATCGATATTTTTTCCCCGTGTTCTACGACTTTTGTCCTTTCAATATAGTTAATATTGACTGCAGTTAAAAAATGATCCGCTATGTTAATATTATTACATACACATGAAGAAAGAGTATTGCTTTGTTGACATCCGCTATTAAAACGTACAAATATATGGTCTAAACAGGAACGAGTAATTTCTCTGCTAAAACCGCTTCCCTAGTTACGTTACAAATGCATTTGGTTAAATAATTGTCAGACATTATATTTTCATAGGACATAATAAGTGGGTTTTGATAATTTAAAAGGTCTAGGTTAACATCTCCTATAAGTACAATATTTTCTCTGGGTCTTATATTAGACAGAATGGAAGATATTTCATTGAGAAATTGAACTTTTTTGGAGTTGGGGGGGCGGTATATTGCTATGATGTTTAAAATATTCTTGTTTGGAAGTATCATAGAGCCAAGCACACATTCAAAATGATTTGTTTCTATTGACTTCTGTTGAAATGTGAGTTCATCTCGAACGTACAACAATATACCTCCACCCGATTTTTTACTTCGGCAATAATTGTAACATTTAAATCCAGGAATATTATACAGACAGACTAGCTCTGATGTTATAGCCGTTTCACATAACATATAGAATATGTTTCCAACAAGAATTTAAGTAGACATTCAGAGTATTCCAGTATTTATAAATCGATCTAATATTCAACTGAACAATATTAATATTTTCCATACTATAGTTACTATGAACATTTAGCCAATCCTGGAAATCATTAGTATTATCGAATTCTACCTCGTCATCTTCTTCAACATAATTATCGGCCATAATCAATAGTGGCAAAGTCCTTGGAAAGGGCAGCTTTGTAGGCCGGGCATGAGTCCTTGTCTCCAGTCGGATGTGCTGCGGGCTTCCCAAATCTGGTACAGGTAGCACAAACTGGCTCGGCGGCAGCTTTTGGGCAGTTTATCCTGGCGTGACCTTCGCCTGCACAGTGTCCACATCTTTGCTTGTCCTTGCAAAACTTGAAAGAATGTCCAATCAATTGGCACTTGGAGCATATTGTAAGGCCAATAAAATCGCGGACTCGGCACACATTCTAGTCCACAAAAACCTTCTCTTGCTCCACCAACACATGTCGTGTGCGAGCAGGAACCTCGTAGACTCTGTGGCAAGTTGTTCCTGTTCGAGCGCCAGCTAGGTGACTAAGCTTACAATTTTTGATTGTGGACTCTAGGTCTGCTTTGTCCTGTACTCCTGCTAAAGCACTTTTCAGGAAGCACTCGTCTGTTAAATCACGAGGAACGTTGAAAAAAATCACTCGTGGATGCCGTTTTGTAGGTAATCTGGCACTCAGAGTGTCCGAGTTAGTTAGGCAAGGGGTTTTCAAAATTTTTTCTTGATCTTCTTTAGTGGCAGTATGGATCACAACTCCTTTGTTTCGGATATTCCTCATACCCGTAACGCGTATCCCAAGATTTGATGGTCGCAACACGTCCTTTAGAAGCTGCTTTGTACCTTCACTGTCTTTTACAGAGTCCAACTTTGGGAAGATGCATACAGCTGGTTTGGGGGTCCCAACTTTAGGTCCTGAGCGGTTGATTGGTGGTGCCGTCTTCTGAGGATCATTTTTGACCATGTCCGCAAATGAAAGGCTTGCCTCCGTGGCATCAGCTACTCTGCGCATCACCGGTCCCAGATCCGACTCCAGCTGCAAGATTTTTTGAAGCCTATGTTGGTTTTCGGCTTTTTCAATGGTAGTTTCTCCTTTTGCCACCATTAAGTTGGCATTGGCTGTTGCCAGATCAGCTTTGAAAGCCTCTCTTTCTAACAGCAGCTGTGATACTGATCGGAAAACTTCAGATATGTATCCGCTTATCCGTAGCTGTTGGTCCTTTGACACTCTAGACTGCTTTTCCGCAAGGACATCTTGGAGTGCTCTAAGACTGGCTTGTGTGTCGTTTAGTATCTGCACTGAGGACACTGGGATACTATGGGTCTCCTTTTCAGATACGTCTGAATAATCAGATTCGCCGTCAGATTCCTCGTTTTCAGACACTGGAGAAATCAGTTCCGAGGCTATTTTGTGTGATGTGGACGTTGAGGACATCATGATTCGTTTTTTCCGCCGATGGCTGCACTCATCAGGCAAGGGTTGCACTGGGCTGGACATTTCAAAGAACACAAGAACACGATCCTAGGTTAAGTTGCAAAATGTTGTTAAAAATGTTTAAAATCCAGTGAAACAGATATTTTTTTTCACAAACTCAAAAACGCAAAACCTCTGGCACTTGTATCATCCATACAAACACAACTTTCACACGAATTATTCTGCTTTTTTATGATTTTTTGCGAGAGCAAAGTAAACACGAACAGTTGTCACTGTGATTATTGTTGCATTGTATTGTTGCATATTTGTAGTACTCGTGTTTCGGTTGTGAAACCGCAAATGGATTGGTCCTAGCTGTGGCTAGAAGTTGATGGCTGAGTGTCCCCGCGTCGCGAAGGAACGGATTGCTGTTCCCGAAGTCTGTAAGACGAGTCTGGTTGGTTGCCACGTGCTGCAGACTTGATGATCCTGCAGGCGCACGTTGAAGGAGTTGCGTCCTCCCGTTTCCACTTAGAGAGAAGGATGTCCTGGCTCCTTAAGACGAGTCTGGTTGCTTGCCACGTGCTGCGGACTTGATGATCCTTCAGGCGCGCGTTGAAGGACTTGCGCCCTCCCGTCTCCATTAAGTGAAGGATGTCCTGGCTTCCGTCACAGGTCCGTTCCCCGTTACCGGAGACAATTTTTCGTTCGCCACCTGTTGTTATTCCTTCGTTTCTCGACCACGTAAAGTTAGTTTAGTTTGGTTCAGGAGTCCATCTGGTATGTGCCTACTTTTATTCCTATTGTTACATGGTTATTATTTGTACTCCTTTGTTGTAACTTTTGATGGTTTCAATATAATTTCTATTAAGTATTTACTCTTATTATTTCTGATTTTCCTCCTTACTTGACAAAGAATTAACCCCACAATCATGAGATTGAGTTCTTTGCTCTACCGTATTTGTACCCTATAATTGATCCTGTAGATCTCATTATTACATGTAAACTTTGGAATGTTCCTACTTTACATTTTACACCGTTACATACGATAACTTAAAAATTGTTACTTTGTTTTTCAAGTCACAGTCTAGTACATAGCCTGGACGAAAACCATTCGATCTATTTAATAATGATATAAAGTTCAATTATTGTCAAACGAGGTCAGCATTGAATATCACAAGGTGTATAAAATTTATATCTATAAAGGAAAGTTCTTGACTTACTATAACTGGTGATTTCTGACATTGCCTGGAGTAAAAACGTAAATGAAATTTTGGTCTCCGGTGACATTTTTGATGTTTTTTTTTCAACTTAAAACCCAATAATAGTGTAGTTATTGGACGGTGAGGGGCTGGGTGTTTTCTTGTCTGAGCGAGGTGGAATAACACTTGAGTTCGTTGAAAAGGGATTTGAGAAATAATTTAAAGTCAGTTTTGATAGTTCGTATATTTATTTATTTTATAAAAAACTCCACATTTTGATAGCAAACAACTAGTCTTATAAAAGAAACTCATTACTGCGATAAACTTGAAATGCCAAATTTAAACAGTCATAACAAACTACTTTTAGTAGATTTTCAATGGATGCATTTAACATTTAAAGCTTACTGTAGTCATCGTGATTCATTCATCGTCAGGCTAAAGGGTAGTGGAAATAGGAAGGAGATAGAGGTTCCGTGAAAACTCAACACAATGACAATTCAACAGGCAATATAAAGTCAATCAATAAATAAAATCTAACTTGCGTAACCTTTTTAACCTAGATTTTGTTTGATCACCATTCATGACTTTATATCACCTTTTAAAGATGTTTAGAATTATGATTGTGTTGTGTTATCCGGTTTACAAAAATCTCATATCATTAGTCAGTTAAGGTAGATTAAGTTATGTACACCTGTATAAAATATATTTATGTGCATACACACACATAATATATGTAGTATATATTTCAAATTTATACATGTTTATAAACAAAATATACGTATGCCTCTATATCACATGATGATATTAAAACATAAAATAACAATAAAAATCTGAAAGAGTACTTAATCTTCTTTCAAAACCAGTAATTCATTTTGGTGAACATTCAAAAACATCAAATCTTTCGAGAATTTAAAATCTAAGTAGATCCGTGGCGTGACTCTAGAAACAGCCGATGCAGTGATGCCAACCTGGATAGATATGAGGCGTGACTCTAGAAACAGCCGATGCTGTGATGCCAACCCGGGTAGAGATAAGAGGCGTGAGTCTAGAAACAGCCGATGCAGTGATGCCGACCCGGGTAGATATGAGGCGTGACTCTAGAAACAGCCGATGCAGTGATGCCAACCCGGGTAGAGATATGAGGCGTGACACTAGAAACAGCCGATGCAGTGATGCCAACACGGGTAGAGATAAGAGGTTTGACTCTAGAAACAGCCGATGCTGTGATGCCAACCCAAGTAGATATGAGGCGTGACTCTAGAAACAGCCGATGCAGTAATGCCAACCCGGGTAGATATGAGGCGTAACTCTTAAAACTGCCGATGCAGTGTTGCCAACCCGGGTAGAAATATGAGGTGTGACTCTAGAAACATACGATGCTGCGATGCCAACTCGGGTAGATATAAGGCGTGACTCTAGAAACAGCCGATGCTGTGATGCCAACCCAAGTAGATATGAGGCGTGACTCTAGAAACAGCCGATGGTGTGATGTCAACCCGGGGAGAGATAAGAGGCGTGAGTCTAGAAACAGCCGATGAAGTGATGCCGACTCGGGTAGATATGAGGCGTGACTCTAGAAACAGCCGATGCAGTGATGCCAACCCGGGTAGATATGAGGCGTGACTCTAGAAACAGCCGATGCTGTGATGCCAACCCGGGTAGAGATAAGAGGCGTGAGTCTAGAAACAGCCGATGCAGTGATGCCGACCCGGGTAGATATGAGGCGTGACTCTAGAAACAGCCGATGCAGTGATGCCAACCCGGGTAGAGATATGAGGCGTGACACTAGAAACAGCCGATGCAGTGATGCCAACACGGGTAGAGATAAGAGGTTTGACTCTAGAAACAGCCGATGCTGTGATGCCAACCCAAGTAGATATGAGGCGTGACTCTAGAAACAGCCGATGCAGTAATGCCGACCCGGGTAGATATGAGGCGTAACTCTTAAAACTGCCGATGCAGTGTTGCCAACCCGGGTAGAAATATGAGGTGTGACTCTAGAAACATACGATGCTGCGATGCCAACTCGGGTAGATATAAGGCGTGACTCTAGAAACAGCCGATGCTGTGATGCCAACCCGGGTAGAGATAAGAGGCGTGAGTCTAGAAACAGCCGATGCAGTGATGCCGACCCGGGTAGATATGAGGCGTGACTCTAGAAACTGCCGATGCAGTGATGCCAACACGGGTAGAGATATGAGGCGTGACTCTAGAAACAGTCGATGCAGTAATGCTGACCTGGGGAGATATGAGGCGTGACTCTAGAAACAGCCGATGCTGCGATGCCAACCCGGGTAGATATGAGGCGTGACTCTAGAAACAGCCGATGCTGTGATGCCAACCCGGGTAGAGATAAGAGGCGTGAGTTTAGAAACAGCCGACGCAGTGATGCCAATCCGGGTAGATATGAGGCGTGACTCTAGAAACTGCCGATGCAGTGACTCCAGAAACATACGATGCTGTGATGCCAACTCGGGTATATATGAGGCGTGTCTCTTGAAAAAGCCGATGCTGTGATGCCAACCCAAGTAGATATGAGGCGTGACTCTAGAAACATTCGATGCTGCGATGCCAACTCGGGTAGATATGAGGCGTGACTCTAGAAACTTCCGATGCAGTGATGCCAACCCGGGTAGAGATATGAGGCGTGAGTCTAGAAACAGCCGATGCAGTGATGCCAACCCGGGTAGATATGAGGCGTGACTCTAGAAACTGCCGATGCAGTGATGCCGACCCGGGTAGATATGAGGCGTGACTCTAGAAACTGCCGATGCAGTGATGCCGACCCGGGTAGAGATAAGAGGCGTGAGTCTAGAAACATCCGATGCTTTGAGGCCAACTCGGGTAGATATGAGGCGTGCTTCTAGAAACTGCCGATGCAGTGATGCCGACCCAGGTAGATATGAGGCGTGACTCTAGAAACAGCCGATGCAGTAATGCTGACCCGGGTAGATATGAGGCGTGAATCTAGAAATTGCCGATGCAGTGATGCCGACCCGGGTAGATATGAGGCGTGACACTAGAAACTGCCGAAACAGTGATGCCAACCCGGGTAGAGATATAAAGCGTTACTCTAGAAACAGCCGATGCTGTGATGCCAACCCAAGTAGATATGAGGCGTGACTCTAGAAACATACGATGCTGCGATGCCAACTCGGGTAGATATGAGGCGTGACTCTAGAAACAGCCGATGCTGTGATGCCAACCCAAGTAGATATGAGGAGTGCCTCTAGATACAGCCGATGCTGTGATGCCAACCCGGCTAGAGATAAGAGGCGTGAGTCTAGAAACAGCCGATGCAGTGATGCCAACACGGGTAGAGATAAGAGGCGTGACTCAAGAAACAGCCGATGCAGTGATGCCGACCCGGGTAGATATGAGGCGTGACTCTAGAAACTGCCGATGCTGTGATTCCAACCCGGGTAGAGATAAGAGGCGTGAGTCTAGAAACAGCCGAGGCAGTGATGCCGACCCGGGTAGATATGAGGCGTGACTCTAGAAACTGCAGATGCAGTGATGCCAACCCGGGTAGAGATATGAGGCGTGACACTAGAAACACCCGATGCAGTGATGCCAACACGGGTAGAGATAAGAGGTTTGACTCTAGAAACAGCCGATGCTGTGATGCCAACCCAAGTAGATATGAGGCGTGACTCTAGAAACAGCCGATGCAGGAATGCTGACCCGGGTAGATATGAGGCGTGACTCTAGAAACTGCCGATGCAGTGATGCCAACACGGGTAGAGATAAGAGGCGTGACTCAAGAAACAGCCGATGCAGTGATGCCGACCCGGGTAGATATGAGGCGTGACTCTAGAAACTGCCGATGCTGTGATTCCAACCCGGGTAGAGATAAGAGGCGTGAGTCTAGAAACAGCCGAGGCAGTGATGCCGACCCGGGTAGATATGAGGCGTGACTCTAGAAACTGCAGATGCAGTGATGCCAACCCGGGTAGAGATATGAGGCGTGACACTAGAAACACCCGATGCAGTGATGCCAACACGGGTAGAGATAAGAGGTTTGACTCTAGAAACAGCCGATGCTGTGATGCCAACCCAAGTAGATATGAGGCGTGACTCTAGAAACAGCCGATGCAGTAATGCCGACCCGGGTAGATATGAGGCGTAACTCTCAAAACTGCCGATGCAGTGTTGCCAACCCGGGTAGAAATATGAGGTGTGACTGTAGAAACATACGATGCTGCGATTCCAATTCGGGTAGATATGAGGCGTGACTCTAGAAACAGTCGATGCTGTGATGCCAACCCGGGTAGAGATAAGAGGCGTGAGTCTAGAAACAGCCGATGCAGTGATGCCGACCCGGGTAGATATGAGGCGTGACTCTAGAAACTGCCGATGCAGTGATGCCGACCCGGGTAGAGATAAGAGGCGTGACTCTAGAAACAGCCGATGCAGTGACTCTAGAAACATACGATGCTATGATGCAAACTCGGGTATATATGAGGCGTGACTCTTGAAACAGCCGATGCTGTGATGCCAACCCAAGTAGATATGAGGCGTGACTCTAGAAACTGCCGATGCAGTGATGCCAACCCGGGTAGAGATATGAGGCGTGACTCTAGAAACAGCCGATGCAGTGATGCCAACACTGGTAGAGATAAGAGGTTTGACTCTAGAAACAGCCAATGCTGTGATGCCAACCCAAGTAGATATGAGGCGTGACTCTAGAAACAGCCGATGCAGTAATGCCGACCCGGGTAGATATAAGGCGTAACTCTAAAAACTGCCGATGCAGTGTTGCCGACCCGGGTAGATATGAGGCGTGACTCTAGAAACTGCCGAAGCAGTTATGCCGACCCGGGTAGAGATAAGAGGCGTGAGTCTAGAAACAGCCGATGCAGTGATGCCAACACGGGTAGAGATAAGAGGCGTGAGTCTAGAAACAGCCGATGCAGTGATGCCAACCCGGGTAGATATGAGGCGTGACTCTAGAAACTGCCGATGCAGTGATGCCGACCCGGGTAGATATGAGGCGTGACTCTAGAAACTGCCGAAGCAGTTATGCCGACCCGGGTAGAGATAAGAGGCGTGAGTCTAGAAACATCCGATGCTGTGAGGCCAACTCGGGTAAATATGAGGCGTGACTCTAGAAACTGCCGATGCAGTGATGCCGACCCAGGTAGATATGAGGCGTGACTCTAGAAACAGCCGATGCAGTAATGCTGACCCGGGTAGATATGAGGCGTGACTCTAGAAACTGCCGATGCAGTGATGCCGACCCGGGTAGATATGAGGCGTGACTCTAGAAACAGCCGATGCAGTAATGCTGACCCGGGTAGAGATATGAGGCGTGACTCTAGAAACATACGATGCTGTGATGCCAACTCGGGTAGATATGAGGCGTGACTCTTGAAACAGCCGATGCTGTGATGCCAACCCAAGTATATATGAGGCGTGACTCTAGAAACAGTCGATGCAGTAATGCTGACCCGGGTAGATATGAGGCGTGACTCTGGAAACAGCCGATGCTGTGATGCCAACCCAAGGAGATATGAGGCGTGACTCTAGAAACAGCCGATGCTGTGATGCCAACCCGGGTAGAGAAAAGAGGCGTGAGTCTAGAAACAGCCGATGAAGTGATGCCGACCCGGGTAGATATGAGGCGTGACTCTAGAAACAGCCGATGCAGTGATGCCAACCCGGGTAGATATGAGGCGTGACTCTAGAAACTTCCGATGCTGTGATGCCAACCCGGGTAGATATGAGGCGTGACTCTAGAAACAGCCGATGCTGTGATGCCAACCCGGGTAGAGATAAGAGGCGTGATTCTAGAAACAGCCGATGCAGTGATGCCGACCCGGGTAGATATGAGGCGTGACTCTAGAAACTGCCGATGCAGTGATGCCAACCCGGGTAGAGATAAGAGGCGTGACTCTAGAAACAGCCGATGCAGTGATGCCAACACGGGTAGAGATAAGAGGCGTGACTCTAGAAACAGCCGATGTAGTGATGCCAACACGGGTAGAGATATGAGGCGTGAGTCTAGAAACAGCCGATGCAGTGATGCCGACCCGGGTAGATATGAGGCGTGACTCTAGAAACAGCCGATGCAGTGATGCCAACACGGGTAGAGATAAGAGGCGTGACTCTAGAAACAGCCGATGCAGTGATGCCAACACGGGTAGAGATAAGAGGCGTGACTCAAGAAACAGCCGATGCAGTGATGCCGACCCGGGTAGATATGAGGCGTGACTCTAGAAACTGCCGATGCAGTGATGCCGACCCGGGTAGAGATAAGAGGCGTGACTCTAGAAACAGCCGATGCAGTGATGCCAACACGGGTAGAGATAAGAGGCGTGAGTCTAGAAACAGCCGACGCAGTGATGCCAACTCGGGTAGATATGAGGCGTGTCTCTAGAAACTGCCGATGCAGTGACTCTATAAACATACGATGCTATGATGCCAACTCGGGTATATATGAGGCGTGACTCTTGAAACAGCCGATGCTGTGATGCCAACCCAAGTAGATATGAGGCGTGACTATAGAAACTGCCGATGTAGTGATGCCAACCCGGGTAGAGATATGAGGCGTGACTCTAGAAACAGCCGATGCAGTGATGCCAACCCGGGTAGATATGAGGCGTGACTCTAGAAACTGCCGATGCAGTGATGCCGACCCAGGTAGATATGAGGCGTGACTCTAGAAACAGTCGATGCAGTAATGCTGACCCGGGTAGATATGAGGCGTGACTCTAGAAACAACCGATGCTGTGATACCAACCCAAGTAGATATGAGGCGTGACTCTAGAAACAGCCGATGCTGTGATGCCAACCCGGGTAGAGATAAGAGGCGTGAGTCTAGAAACAGCCGATGAAGTGATGCCGACCCGGGAAGATATGAGGCGTGACTCTAGAAACAGCCGATGCAGTGATGCCAACCCGGGTAGATATGAGGCGTGACTCTAGAAACTGCCGATGCAGTGATGCCGACCCGGGTAGATATGAGGCGTGACTCTAGAAACTGCCGATGCAGTGATGCCAACCCGGGTAGAGATAAGAGGCGTGACTCTAGAAACAGCCGATGCAGTGATGCCAACACGGGTAGAGATAAGAGGCGTGAGTCTAGAAACAGCCGATGCAGTGATGCCAACCCGGGTAGATATGAGGCGTGACTCTAGAAACTGCCGATGCAGTGATGCCAACCCGGGTAGATATGAGGCGTGACTCTAGAAACTGCCGATGCTGTGATGCCAACCCGGGTAGAGATAAGAGGCGTGAGTCTAGAAACAGCCGATGTAGTGATGCCGACCCGGGTAGATATGAGGCGTGACTCTAGAAACAGCCGATGCAGTGATGCCAACCCGGGTAGATATGAGGCGTGACTCTAGAAACTGCCGATGCTGTGATGCCAACCCGGGTAGATATGAGGCGAGACTCTAGAAACAGCCGATGCTGTGATGCCAACCCGGGTAGAGATAAGAGGCGTGAGTCTAGAAACAGCAGATGCAGTGATGCCGACCCGGGTAGATATGAGGCGTGACTCTAGAAACTGCCGATGCAGTGATGCCAACCCGGGTAGAGATAAGAGGCGTGAATCTAGAAACAGCCGATGCAGTGATGCCAACACGGGTAGAGATAAGAGGCGTGAGTCTAGAAACAGCCGATGCAGTGATGCCAACCCGGGTAGATATGAGGCGTGACTCTAGAAACTGCCGATGCAGTGATGCCAACTCGGGTAGAGATATAAGGCGTTACTCTAGAAACAGCCGATGCTGTGATGCCAACCCAAGTAGATATGAGGCGTGACTCTAGAAACATACGATGCTGCAATGCCAACTCGGGTAGATATGAGGCGTGACTCTAGAAACGGCCGATGCTGTGATGTCAACCCAAGTAGATATGAGGCGTGACTCTAGAAACAGCCGATGCTGTGATTCCAACCCGGGTAGAGATAAGAGGCGGGAGTCTAGAAACAGCCGAGGCAGTGATGCCGTTCCGGGTAGATATGAGGCGTGACTCTAGAAACTGCAGATGCAGTGATGCCAACCCGGGTAGAGATATGAGGCGTGACACTAGAAACAGCCGATGCAGTGATGCCAACACGGGTAGAGATAAGAGGTTTGACTCTAGAAACAGCCGATGCTGTGATGCCAACCCAAGTAGATATGAGGCGTGACTATAGAAACAGCCGATGCAGTAATGCCGACCCGGGTAGATATGAGGCGTAACTCTCAAAACTGCCGATGCAGTGTTGCCAACCCGGGTAGAAATATGAGGTGTGACTGTAGAAACATACGATGCTGCGATTCCAACTCGGGTAGATATGAGGCGTGACTCTAGAAAAAGCCGATGCTTGATGCCAACCCGGGTAGAGATAAGAGGCGTGAGTCTAGAAACAGCCGATGCAGTGATGCCGACCCGGGTAGATATGAGGCGTGACTCTAGAAACTGCCGATGCAGTGATGCCGACCCAGGTAGATATGAGGCGTGACTCTATAAACAGCCGATGCAGTAATGCTGACTCGGGTAGATATGAGGCGTGACTCTAGAAACTGCCGATGCAGTGATGCCGACCCGGGTAGATATGAGGCGTGACTCTAGAAACAGCCGATGCAGTAATGCTGACCCGGGTAGAGATATGAGGCGTGACTCTAGAAACATACGATGCTGTGATGCCAACTCGGGTAGATATGAGGCGTGACTCTTGAAACAGCCGATGCTGTGATGCCAACCCAAGTATATATGAGGCGTGACTCTAGAAACAGTCGATGCAGTAATGCTGACCCGGGTAGATATGAGGCGTGACTCTAGAAACAGCCGATGCTGTGATGCCAACCCAAGTAGATATGAGGCGTGACTCTAGAAACAGCCGATGCTGTGATGCCAACCCGGGTAGAGAAAAGAGGCGTGACTCTAGAAACAGCCGATGCAGTGATGCCAACACTGGTAGAGATAAGAGGTTTGACTCTAGAAACAGCCGATGCTGTGATGCCAACCCAAGTAGATATGAGGCGTGACTCTAGAAACAGCCGATGCAGTAATGCTGACCCGGGTAGATATGAGGCGTGACTCTAGAAACTGCCGATGCAGTGATGCCGACCCGGGTAGATATGAGGCGTGACTCTAGAAACAGCCGATGCAGTAATGCTGACCCGTTTAGAGATATGAGGCGTGACTCTAGAAACATACGATGCTGTGATGCCAACCCGGGTAGATATGAGGCGTGACTCTAGAAACTGCCGATGCTGTGATGCCAACCCGGGTAGAGATAAGAGGCGTGAGTCTAGAAACAGCCGATGTAGTGATGCCGACCCGGGTAGATATGAGGCGTGACTCTAGAAACAGCCGATGCAGTGATGCCAACCCGGGTAGATATGAGGCGTGACTCTAGAAACTGCCGATGCTGTGATGCCAACCCGGGTAGATATGAGGCGTGACTCTAGAAACAGCCGATGCTGTGATTCCAACCCGGGTAGAGATAAGAGGCGTGAGTCTAGAAACTGCCGATGCAGTGATGCCAACCCGGGTAGAGATATGAGGCGTGACTCTAGAAACAGCCGATGCAGTGATGCCAACACTGGTAGAGATAAGAGGTTTGACTCTAGAAACAGCCGATGCTGTGATGCCAACCCAAGTAGATATGAGGCGTGACTCTAGAAACAGCCGATGCAGTAATGCCGACCCGGGTAGATATGAGGCGTAACTCTAAAAACTGCCGATGCAGTGTTGCCAACCCGGTTAGAGATATGAGGCGTGAGTCTAGAAACTGCCGATGCAGTGATGCCAACCCGGGTAGAGATATGAGGCGTGACTCTAGAAACAGCCGATGCAGTGATGCCAACACTGGTAGAGATAAGAGGTTTGACTCTAGAAACAGCCGATGCTGTGATGCCAACCCAAGTAGATATGAGGCGTGACTCTAGAAACAGCCGATGCAGTAATGCCGACCCGGGTAGATATGAGGCGTAACTCTCAAAACTGCCGATGCAGTGTTGCCAACCCGGGTAGAAATATGAGGTGTGACTGTAGAAACATACGATGCTGCGATTCCAACTCGGGTAGATATGAGGCGTGACTCTAGAAACAGCCGATGCTGTGATGCCAACCCGGGTAGAGATAAGAGGCGTGAGTCTAGAAACAGCCGATGCAGTGATGCCGACCCGGGAAGATATGAGGCGTGACTCTAGAAACTGCCGATGCAGTGATGCCGACCCGGGTAGAGATTAGAGGCGTGACTCTAGAAACAGCCGATGCAGTGACTCTAGAAACATACGATGCTATGATGCCAACTCGGGTATATATGAGGCGTGACTCTAGAAACAGCCGATGAAGTGATGCCGACCCGGGTAGATATGAGGCGTGACTCTAGAAACAGCCGATGCAGTGATGCCAACCCGGGTAGATATGAGGCGTGACTCTAGAAACTGCCGATGCTGTGATGCCAACCCGGGTAGATATGAGGCGTGACTCTAGAAACAGCCGATGCAGTAATGCCGACCCGGGTAGATATGAGGCGTAACTCTCAAAACTGCCGATGCAGTGTTGCCAACCCGGGTAGAAATATGAGGTGTGACTGTAGAAACATACGATGCTGCGATTCCAACTCGGGTAGATATGAGGCGTGACTCTAGAAACAGCCGATGCTGTGATGCCAACCCGGGTAGAGATAAGAGGCGTGAGTCTAGAAACAGCCGATGCAGTGATGCCGACCCGGGTAGATATGAGGCGTGACTCTAGAAACTGCCGATGCAGTGATGCCGACCCGGGTAGATATGAGGCGTGACTCTAGAAACTGCCGATGCAGTTATGCCGACCCGGGTAGAGATAAGAGGCGTGAGTCTAGAAACATCCGATGCTGTGAGGCCAACTCGGGTAAATATGAGGCGTGACTCTAGAAACTGCCGATGCAGTGATGCCGACCCAGGTAGATATGAGGCGTGACTCTAGAAACAGCCGATGCAGTAATGCTGACTCGGGTAGATATGAGGCGTGACTCTAGAAACTGCCGATGCAGTGATGCCGACCCGGGTAGATATGAGGCGTGACTCTAGAAACAGCCGATGCAGTAATGCTGACCCGGGTAGAGATATGAGGCGTGACTCTAGAAACATACGATGCTGTGATGCCAACTCGGGTAGATATGAGGCGTGACTCTTGAAACAGCCGATGCTGTGATGCCAACCCAAGTATATATGAGGCGTGACTCTAGAAACAGTCGATGCAGTAATGCTGACCCGGGTAGATATGAGGCGTGACTCTAGAAACAGCCGATGCTGTGATGCCAACCCAAGTAGATATGAGGCGTGACTCTAGAAACAGCCGATGCTGTGATGCCAACCCGGGTAGAGAAAAGAGGCGTGACTCTAGAAACAGCCGATGCAGTGATGCCAACACTGGTAGAGATAAGAGGTTTGACTCTAGAAACAGCCGATGCAGTAATGCTGACCAGGGTAGATATGAGGCGTGACTCTAGAAACTGCCGATGCAGTGATGCCGACCCGGGTAGATATGAGGCGTGACTCTAGAAACAGCCGATGCAGTAATGCTGACCCGTTTAGAGATATGAGGCGTGACTCTAGAAACATACGATGCTGTGATGCCGACCCGGGTAGATATGAGGCGTGACTCTAGAAACAGCCGATGCTGTGATGCCAACCCGGGTAGAGATAAGTGGCGTGAGTCTAGAAACAGCCGATGCAGTGATGCCGACCCGGGTAGATATGAGGCGTGACTCTAGAAACTGCCGATGCAGTGATGCCGACCCGGGTAGATATGAGGCGTGACTCTAGAAACTGCCGATGCAGTTATGCCGACCCGGGTAGAGATAAGAGGCGTGAGTCTAGAAACATCCGATGCTGTGAGGCCAACTCGGGTAAATATGAGGCGTGACTCTAGAAACTGCCGATGCAGTGATGCCGACCCATGTAGATATGAGGCGTGACTCTAGAAACAGCCGATGCAGTAATGCTGACTCGGGTAGATATGAGGCGTGACTCTAGAAACTGCCGATGCAGTGATGCCGACCCGGGTAGATATGAGGCGTGACTCTAGAAACAGCCGATGCAGTAATGCTGACCCGTTTAGAGATATGAGGCGTGACTCTAGAAACATACGATGCTGTGATGCCGACCCGGGTAGATATGAGGCGTGACTCTAGAAACTGCCGATGCTGTGATGCCAACCCGGGTAGAGATAAGAGGTTTGACTCTAGAAACAGCCGATGCTGTGATGCCAACCCAAGTAGATATGAGGCGTGACTCTAGAAACAGCCGATGTAGTAATGCCGACCCGGGTAGATATGAGGCGTAACTCTAAAAACTGCCGATGCAGTGTTGCCAACCCGGGTTGAGATATGAGGCGTGACTCTAGAAACAGCCGATGTAGTGATGCCAACACGGGTAGAGATAAGAGGCGTGAGTCTAGAAACAGCCGATGCAGTGATGCCAACCCGGGTAGATATGAGGCGTGACTCTAGAAACTGCCGATGCAGTGATGCCGACCCGGGTAGATATGAGGCGTGACTCTAGAAACTGCCGATGCAGTTATGCCGACCCGGGAAGAGATAAGAGGCGTGAGTCTAGAAACATCCGATGCTGTGAGGCCAACTCGGGTAAATATGAGGCGTGACTCTAGAAACTGCCGATGCAGTGATGCCGACCCAGGTAGATATGAGGCGTGACTCTAGAAACAGCCGATGCAGTAATGCTGACCCGGGTAGATATGAGGCGTGACTCTAGAAACTGCCGATGCAGTGATGCCGACCCGGGTAGATCTGAGGCGTGACTCTAGAAACAGCCGATGCAGTAATGCTGACCCGGGTAGAGATATGAGGCGTGACTCTAGAAACATACGATGCTGTGATGCCAACTCGGGTAGATATGAGGCGTGACTCTTGAAACAGCCGATGCTGTGATGCCAACCCAAGTATTTATGAGGCGTGACTCTAGAAACAGTCGATGCAGTAATGCTGACCCGGGTAGATATGAGGCGTGACTCTAGAAACAGCCGATGCTGTGATGCCAACCCGGGTAGATATGAGGCGTGACTCTAGAAACAGCCGATGCTGTGATTCCAACCCGGGTAGAGATAAGAGGCGTGAGTCTAGAAACTGCCGATGCAGTGATGCCAACCCGGGTAGAGATATGAGGCGTGACTCTAGAAACAGCCGATGCAGTGATGCCAACACTGGTAGAGATAAGAGGTTTGACTCTAGAAACAGCCGATGCTGTGATGCCAACCCAAGTAGATATGAGGCGTGACTCTAGAAACAGCCGATGCAGTAATGCCGACCCGGGTAGATATGAGGCGTTACTCTAAAAACTGCCGATGCAGTGTTGCCAACCCGGGTAGAGATATGAGGCGTGACTCTAGAAACAGCCGATGTAGTGATGCCAACACGGGTAGAGATAAGAGGCGTGAGTCTAGAAACAGCCGATGCAGTGATGCCAACCCGGGTAGATATGAGGCGTGACTCTAGAAACTGCCGATGCAGTGATGCCGACCCGGGTAGATATGAGGCGTGACTCTAGAAACTGCCGATGCAGTTATGCCGACCCGGGTAGAGATAAGAGGCGTGAGTCTAGAAACATCCGATGCTGTGAGGCCAACTCGGGTAAATATGAGGCGTGACTCTAGAAACTGCCGATGCAGTGATGCCGACCCAGGTAGATATGAGGCGTGACTCTAGAAACAGCCGATGCAGTAATGCTGACCCGGGTAGATATGAGGCATGACTCTAGAAACTGCCGATGCAGTGATGCCGACCCGGGTAGATATGAGGCGTGACTCTAGAAACAGCCGATGCAGTAATGCTGACCCGGGTAGAGATATGAGGCGTCACTCTAGAAACATACGATGCTGTGATGCCAACTCGGGTAGATATGAGGCGTGACTCTTGAAACAGCCGATGCTGTGATGCCAACCCAAGTATTTATGAGGCGTGACTCTAGAAACAGTCGATGCAGTAATGCTGACCCGGGTAGATATGAGGCGTGACTCTAGAAACAGCCGATGCTGTGATGCCAACCCAAGTAGATATGAGGCGTGACTCTAGAAACAGCCGATGCTGTGATGCCAACCCGGGGAGAGAAAAGAGGCGTGACTCTAGAAACAGCCGATGCAGTGATGCCAACACTGGTAGAGATAAGAGGTTTGACTCTAGAAACAGCCGATGCTGTGATGCCAACCCAAGTAGATATGAGGCGTGACTCTAGAAACAGCCGATGCAGTAATGCTGACCCGGGTAGATATGAGGCGTGACTCTAGAAACTGCCGATGCAGTGATGCCGACCCGGGTAGATATGAGGCGTGACTCTAGAAACAGCCGATGCAGTAATGCTGATCCGTTTAGAGATATGAGGCGTGACTCTAGAAACATACGATGCTGTGATGCCGACCCGGGTAGATATGAGGCGTGACTCTAGAAACTGCCGATGCAGTTATGCCGACCCGGGTAGAGATAAGAGGCGTGAGTCTAGAAACATCCGATGCTGTGAGGCCAACTCGGGTAAATATGAGGCGTGACTCTAGAAACTGCCGATGCAGTGATGCCGACCCAGGTAGATATGAGGCGTGACTCTAGAAACAGCCGATGCAGTAATGCTGACCCGGGTAGATATGAGGCGTGACTCTAGAAACTGCCGATGCAGTGATGCCGACCCGGGGAGATATGAGGCGTGACTCTAGAAACAGCCGATGAAGTGATGCCGACCCGGGTAGATATGAGGCGTGACTCTAGAAACAGCCGATGCAGTGATGCCAACCCGGGTAGATATGAGGCGTGACTCTAGAAACTGCCGATGCTGTGATGCCAACCCGGGTAGATATGAGGCGTGACTCTAGAAACAGCCGATGCTGTGATGCCAACCCGGGTAGAGATAAGAGGCGTGATTCTAGAAACAGCCGATGCAGTGATGCCGACCCGGGTAGATATGAGGCGTGACTCTAGAAACTGCCGATGCAGTGATGCCAACCCGGGTAGAGATAAGAGGCGTGACTCTAGAAACAGCCGATGCAGTGATGCCAACACGGGTAGAGATAAGAGGCGTGAGTCTAGAAACAGCCGATGCAGTGATGCCAACCCGGGTAGATATGAGGCGTGACTCTAGAAACTGCCGATGCAGTGATGCCAACCCGGGTAGATATGAGGCGTGACTCTAGAAACTGCCGATGCAGTGATGCCAACTCGGGTAGAGATATAAGGCGTTACTCTAGAAACAGCCGATGCTGTGATGCCAACCCAAGTAGATATGAGGCGTGACTCTAGAAACATACGATGCTGCGATGCCAACTCGGGTAGATATGAGGCGTGACTCTAGAAACGGCCGATGCTGTGATGCCAACCCAAGTAGATATGAGGCGTTCCTCTAGAAACAGCCGATGCAGTGATGCCGACCCGGGTAGAGATAAGAGGCGTGACTCTAGAAACAGCCGATGCAGTGATGCCAACAAGGGTAGAGATAAGAGGCGTGAGTCTAGAAACAGCCGACGCAGTGATGCCAACCTGGGTAGATATGAGGCGTGACTCTAGAAACTGCCGATGCAGTGACTCCAGAAACATACGATGCTGTGATGCCAACTCGGGTATATATGAGGCGTGACTCTTGAAACAGCCGATGCTGTGATGCCAACCCAAGTAGATATGAAGCGTGACTCTAAAAAAATACGATGCTGCGATGCCAACTCGGGTAGATATGAGGCGTGCCTCTAGAAACTGCCGATGCAGTGATGCCAACCCGGGTAGAGATATGAGGCGTTACTCTAGAAACAGCCGATGCAGTGATGCCAACACGGGTAGAGATAAGAGGCGTGAGTCTAGAAACAGCCGATGCAGTGATGCCAACCCGGGTAGATATAAGGCGTGACTCTAGAAACTGCCGATGCAGTGATGCCAACTCGGGTAGAGATATAAGGCGTTACTCTAGAAACATACGATGCTGCGATGCCAACTCAGTGATGCCAACCTGGGTAGATATGAGGCGTGACTCTAGAAACTGCCGATGCAGTGACTCCAGAAACATACGATGCCGTGATGCCAACTCGGGTATATATGAGGCGTGACTCTTGAAACAGCCGATGCTGTGATGCCAACCCAAGTAGATATGAAGCGTGACTCTAAAAAAATACGATGCTGCGATGCCAACTCGGGTAGATATGAGGCGTGACTCTAGAAACAGCCGATGCTGTGATTCCAACCCGGGTAGAGATAAGAGGCGTGAGTCTAGAAACAGCCAAAGCAGTGATGCCGACCCGGGTAGATATGAGGCGTGACTCTAGAAACTTCCGTTGCAGTGATGCCAACCCGGGTAGAGATATGAGGCGTGACACTAGAAACAGCCGATGCAGTGATGCCAACACGGGTAGAGATAAGAGGTTTGACTCTAGAAACAGCCGATGCTGTGATGCCAACCCAAGTAGATATGAGGCGTGACTCTAGAAACAGCCGATGCAGTAATGCCGACCTGGGTAGATATGAGGCGTAACTCTTAAAACTGGCGATGCAGTGTTGCCAACCCGGGTAGAAATATGAGGTGTGACTGTAGAAACATACGATGCTGCGATGCCGACCCGGGTAGATATGAGGCGTGACTCTAGAAACTGCCGATGCAGTGATGCCAATACGGGTAGAGATACGAGGCGTGAGTCTAGAAACAGCCGACGCAGTGATGCCAACTCGGGTAGAGATATAAGGCGTTACTCTAGAAACATACGATGCTGCGATGCCAACTCGGGTAGATATGAGGCGTGACTCTAGAAAGGGCCGATGCTGTGATGCCAACCCAAGTAGATATGAGGCGTGACTCTAGAAACTGCCGATGCAGTGATGCCAACCCGGGTAGAGATATCAGGCGTGCCACTAGAAACAGCCGATGCAGTGATGCCAACACGGGTAGAGATAGGAGGTTTGACTCTAGAAACAGCCGATGCTGTGATGCCAACCCAAATAGATATGAGGCGTGACTCTAGAAACAGCCGATGCAGTAATGCCGACCTAGGTAGATATGAGGCGTAACTCTTAAAACTGGCGATGCAGTGTTGCCAACCCGGGTAGAAATATGAGGTGTGACTCTAGAAACATACGATGCTGCGATGCCGACCCGGGTAGATATGAGGCGTGACTCTAGAAACTGCCGATGCAGTGATGCCGACCCGGGTAGAGATAAGAGGCGTGAGTCTAGAAACATCCGATGCTGTGAGGCCAACTCGGGTAGATATGAGTCGTGCTTCTAGAAACTGCCGATGCAGTGATGCCGACCCAGGTAGATATGAGGCGTGACTCTAGAAACAGCCGATGCAGTTATGCTGACCCGGGTAGATATGAGGCGTGAATCTAGAAATTGCCGATGCAGTGATGCCGACCCGGGTAGATATGAGGCGTGACTCTAGAAATTGCCGATGCAGTGATGCCGACCCGGGTAGATATGAGGCGTGACTCTAGAAACTGCCGATACAGTGATGCCAACCCGGTTAGAGATATAAGGCGTTACTCTAGAAACAGCCGATGCTGTGATGCCAACCCAAGTAGATATGAGGCGTGACTCTAGAAACAGCCGATGCTGTGATGCCGACCCGGGTAGATATGAGGCGTGACTCTAGAAACAGCCGATGCTGTGATTCCAACCCGGGTAGAGATAAGAGGCGTGAGTCTAGAAACAGCCGATGCAGTGATGCCGACCCGGGTAGATATGAGGCGTGACTCTAGAAACTTCCGTTGCAGTGATGCCAACCCGGGTAGAGATATGAGGCGTGACACTAGAAACAGCCGATGCAGTGATGCCAACACGGGTAGAGATAAGAGGTTTGACTCTAGAAACAGCCGATGCTGTGATGCCAACCCAAGTAGATATGAGGCGTGACTCTAGAAACAGCCGATGCAGTAATGCCGACCCGGGTAGATATGAGGCGTAACTCTTAAAACTGCCGATGCAGTGTTGCCAACACGGGTAGAAATATGAGGTGTGACTCTAGAAACATACGATGCTGCGATGCCGACTCGGGTAGATATGAGGCGTGACTCTAGAAACAGCCGATGCTGTGATGCCAACCCGGGTAGAGATAAGAGGCGTGAGTCTAGAAACAGCCGATGCAGTGATGCCGACCCGGGTAGATATGAGGCGTGACTCTAGAAACTGCCGATGCAGTGATGCCAACACGGGTAGAGATATGAGGCGTGACTCTAGAAACAGTCGATGCAGTAATGCTGTCCTGGGTAGATATGAGGCGTGACTCTAGAAACAGCTGATGCTGTGATGCAAACCCAAGTAGATATGAGGCGTGACTCTAGAAACAGCCGATGCTGTGATGCCATCCCGGGTAGAGATATGAGGCGTGAGTCTAGAAACAGCCGATGAAGTGATGCCGACCCGGGTAGATATGAGGCGTGACTCTAGAAACAGCCGATGCAGTGATGCCAACCCGGGTAGATATGAGGCGTGACTCTAGAAACTGCCGATGCTGTGATGCCAACCCGGGTAGATATGAGGCGTGACTCTAGAAACAGCCGATGCTGTGATGCCAACCCGGGTAGAGATAAGAGGCGTGACTCTAGAAACAGCCGATGCAGAGATGCCAACACGGGTAGAGATAAGAGGCGTGACTCTAGAAACAGCCGATGCTGTGATGCCAACCCGGGTAGAGATAAGAGGCGTGAGTCTAGAAACAGCCGATGCAGTGATGCCGACCCGGGTAGATATGAGGCGTGACTCTAGAAACAGCCGATGCAGTGATGCCAACCCGGGTAGATATGAGGCGTGACTCTAGAAACTGCCGATGCTGTGATGCCAACCCGGGTAGATATGAGGCGTGACTCTAGAAACAGCCGATGCTGTGATGCCAACCCGGGTAGAGATAAGAGGCGTGACTCTAGAAACAGCCGATGCAGAGATGCCAACACGGGTAGAGATAAGAGGCGTGAGTCTAGAAAGAGCCGATGCAGTGATGCCAACCCGGGTAGATATGAGGCGTGACTCTAGAAACTGCCGATGCAGTGATGCCGACCCGGGTAGATATGAGGCGTGACTCTAGAAACTGCCGATGCAGTGATGCCGACCCGGGTAGCGATAAGAGGCGTGAGTCTAGAAACATCCGATGCTGTGAGGCCAACTCGGGTAGATATGAGGCGTGCTTCTAGAAACTGCCGATGCAGTGATGCCGACCCAGGTAGATATGAGGCGTGACTCTAGAAACAGCCGATGCAGTAATGCTGACCCGGGTAGATATGAGGCGTGAATCTAGAAATTGCCGATGCAGTGATGCCGACCCGGGTAGATATGAGGCGTGACTCTAGAAACTGCCGATACAGTGATGCAAACCCGGGTAGAGATATAAGGCGTTACTCTAGAAACAGCCGATGCTGTGATGCCAACCCAAGTAGATATGAGGCGTGACTCTAGAAACATACGATGCTGCGATGCCAACTAGGGTAGATATGAGGCGTGACTCTAGAAACAGCCGATGCTGTGATGCCAACCCAAGTAGATATGAGGAGTGCCTCTAGAAACAGCCGATGCTGTGATGCCAACCCGGCTGGAGATAAGAGGCGTGAGTCTAGAAACAGCCGATGCAGTGATGCCGACCCGGGTAGATATGAGGCGTGACATTAGAAACTGCCGATGCAGTGATGCCAACCCGGGTAGAGATATGAGGCGTGACTCTAGAAACAGCCGATGCAGTGATGCCAACACGGGTAGAGATAAGAGGCGTGAGTCTAGAAACAGCCGATGCAGTGATGCCAACCCGGGTAGATATGAGGCGTGACTCTAGAAACTGCCGATGCAGTGATGCCGACCCGGGTAGATATGAGGCGTGACTTTAGAAACTGCCGATGCAGTGATGCCGACCCGGGTAGAGATAAGAGGCGTGAGTCTAGAAACATCCGATGCTGTGAGGCCAACTCGGGTAGATATGAGGCGTGACTCTAGAAACAGCCGATGCTGTGATGCCAACCCAAGTAGATATGAGGCGTGACTCTAGAAACAGCCGATGCTGTGATGCCAACCCGGGTAGAGAAAAGAGGCGTGACTCTAGCAACAGCCGATGCAGTGATGCCAACACTGGTAGAGTTAAGAGGTTTGACTCTAGAAACAGCCGATGCTGTGATGCCAACCCAAGTAGATATGAGGCGTGACTCTAGAAACAGCCGATGCAGTAATGCTGCCCCGGGTAGATATGAGGCGTGACTCTAGAAACTGCCGATGTAGTGATGCCGACCCGGGTAGATATGAGGCGTGACTCTAGAAACAGCCGATGCAGTAATGCTGACCCGGGTAGAGATATGAGGCGTGACTCTAGAAACATACGATGCTGTGATGCCGACCCGGGTAGATATGAGGCGTGACTCTAGAAACTGCCGATGCAGTTATGCCGACCCGGGTAGAGATAAGAGGCGTGAGTCTAGAAACATCCGATGCTGTGAGGCCAACTCGGGTAAATATGAGGCGTGACTCTAGAAACTGCCGATGCAGTGATGCCGACCCAGGTAGATATGAGGCGTGACTCTAGAAACAGCCGATGCAGTAATGCTGACCCGGGTAGATATGAGGCGTGACTCTAGAAACTGCCGATGCAGTGATGCCGACCCGGGTAGATATGAGGCGTGACTCTAGAAACAGCCGATGAAGTGATGCCGACCCGGGTAGATATGAGGCGTGACTCTAGAAACAGCCGATGCAGTGATGCCAACCCGGGTAGATATGAGGCGTGACTCTAGAAACTGCCGATGCTCTGATGCCAACCCGGGTAGATATGAGGCGTGACTCTAGAAACAGCCGATGCTGTGATGCCAACACGGGTAGAGATAAGAGGCGTGAGTCTAGAAACAGCCGATGCAGTGATGCCAACCCGGGTAGATATGAGGCGTGACTCTAGAAACTGCCGATGCTGTGATGCCAACCCGGGTAGATATGAGGCGTGACTCTAGAAACAGCCGATGCTGTGATGCCAACCCGGGTAGAGATAAGAGGCGTGACTCTAGAAACAGCCGATGCAGAGATGCCAACACGGGTAGAGATAAGAGGCGTGAGTCTAGAAAGAGCCGATGCAGTGATGCCAACCCGGGTAGATATGAGGCGTGACTCTAGAAACTGCCGATGCAGTGATGCCGACCCGGGTAGATATGAGGCGTGACTCTAGAAACTGCCGATGCAGTGATGCCGACCCGGGTAGCGATAAGAGGCGTGAGTCTAGAAACATCCGATGCTGTGAGGCCAACTCGGGTAGATATGAGGCGTGCTTCTAGAAACTGCCGATGCAGTGATGCCGACCCAGGTAGATATGAGGCGTGACTCTAGAAACAGCCGATGCAGTAATGCTGACCCGGGTAGATATGAGGCGTGAATCTAGAAATTGCCGATGCAGTGATGCCGACCCGGGTAGATATGAGGCGTGACTCTAGAAACTGCCGATACAGTGATGCAAACCCGGGTAGAGATATAAGGCGTTACTCTAGAAACAGCCGATGCTGTGATGCCAACCCAAGTAGATATGAGGCGTGACTCTAGAAACATACGATGCTGCGATGCCAACTAGGGTAGATATGAGGCGTGACTCTAGAAACAGCCGATGCTGTGATGCCAACCCAAGTAGATATGAGGAGTGCCTCTAGAAACAGCCGATGCTGTGATGCCAACCCGGCTGGAGATAAGAGGCGTGAGTCTAGAAACAGCCGATGCAGTGATGCCGACCCGGGTAGATATGAGGCGTGACATTAGAAACTGCCGATGCAGTGATGCCAACCCGGGTAGAGATATGAGGCGTGACTCTAGAAACAGCCGATGCAGTGATGCCAACACGGGTAGAGATAAGAGGCGTGAGTCTAGAAACAGCCGATGCAGTGATGCCAACCCGGGTAGATATGAGGCGTGACTCTAGAAACTGCCGATGCAGTGATGCCGACCCGGGTAGATATGAGGCGTGACTTTAGAAACTGCCGATGCAGTGATGCCGACCCGGGTAGAGATAAGAGGCGTGAGTCTAGAAACATCCGATGCTGTGAGGCCAACTCGGGTAGATATGAGGCGTGACTCTAGAAACAGCCGATGCTGTGATGCCAACCCAAGTAGATATGAGGCGTGACTCTAGAAACAGCCGATGCTGTGATGCCAACCCGGGTAGAGAAAAGAGGCGTGACTCTAGCAACAGCCGATGCAGTGATGCCAACACTGGTAGAGTTAAGAGGTTTGACTCTAGAAACAGCCGATGCTGTGATGCCAACCCAAGTAGATATGAGGCGTGACTCTAGAAACAGCCGATGCAGTAATGCTGCCCCGGGTAGATATGAGGCGTGACTCTAGAAACTGCCGATGTAGTGATGCCGACCCGGGTAGATATGAGGCGTGACTCTAGAAACAGCCGATGCAGTAATGCTGACCCGGGAAGAGATATGAGGCGTGACTCTAGAAACATACGATGCTGTGATGCCGACCCGGGTAGATATGAGGCGTGACTCTAGAAACTGCCGATGCAGTTATGCCGACCCGGGTAGAGATAAGAGGCGTGAGTCTAGAAACATCCGATGCTGTGAGGCCAACTCGGGTAAATATGAGGCGTGACTCTAGAAACTGCCGATGCAGTGATGCCGACCCAGGTAGATATGAGGCGTGACTCTAGAAACAGCCGATGCAGTAATGCTGACCCGGGTAGATATGAGGCGTGACTCTAGAAACTGCCGATGCAGTGATGCCGACCCGGGTAGATATGAGGCGTGACTCTAGAAACAGCCGATGAAGTGATGCCGACCCGGGTAGATATGAGGCGTGACTCTAGAAACAGCCGATGCAGTGATGCCAACCCGGGTAGATATGAGGCGTGACTCTAGAAACTGCCGATGCTCTGATGCCAACCCGGGTAGATATGAGGCGTGACTCTAGAAACAGCCGATGCTGTGATGCCAACACGGGTAGAGATAAGAGGCGTGAGTCTAGAAACAGCCGATGCAGTGATGCCAACCCGGGTAGATATGAGGCGTGACTCTAGAAACTGCCGATGCAGTGATGCCAACCCGGGTAGATATGAGGCGTGACTCTAGAAACTGCCGATGCTGTGATGCCAACCCGGGTAGAGATAAGAGGCGTGAGTCTAGAAACAGCCGAAGTAGTGATGCCGACCCGGGTAGATATGAGGCGTGACTCTAGAAACAGCCGATGCAGTGATGCCAACCCGGGTAGATATGAGGCGTGACTCTAGAAACTGCCGATGCTGTGATGCCAACCCGGGTAGATATGAGGCGTGATTCTAGAAACAGCCGATGCTGTGATGCCAACCCGGGTAGAGATAAGAGGCGTGAGTCTAGAAACAGCCGATGCAGCGATGCCGACCCGGGTAGATATGAGGCGTGACTCTAGAAACTGCAGATGCAGTGATGCCAACCCGGGTAGAGATATGAGGCGTGACACTAGAAACAGCCGATGCAGTGATGCCAACACGGGTAGAGATAAGTGGTTTGACTGTAGAAACAGCCGATGCTGTGATGCCAACCCAAGTAGATATGAGGCGTGACTCTAGAAACAGCCGATGCAGTAATGCCGACCCGGGTAGATATGAGGCGTAACTCTCAAAACTGCCGATGCAGTGTTGCCAACCCGGGTAGAAATATGAGGTGTGACTGTAGAAACATACGATGCTGCGATTCCAACTCGGGTAGATATGAGGCGTGACTCTAGAAACAGCCGATGCTGTGATTCCAACCCGGGTAGAGATAAGAGGCGTGAGTCTAGAAACAGCCGATGCAGTGATGCCGACCCGGGTAGATATGAGGCGTGACTCTAGAAACTGCCGATGCAGTGATGCCGACCCGGGTAGAGATAAGAGGCGTGACTCTAGAAACAGCCGATGCAGTGACTCTAGAAACATACGATGCTATGATGCCAACTCGGGTATATATGAGGCGTGACTCTTGAAACAGCCGATGCTGTGATGCCAACCCAAGTAGATATGAGGCGTGACTCTAGAAACTGCCGATGCAGTGATGCCAACCCGGGTAGAGATATGAGGCGTGACTCTAGAAACAGCCGATGCAGTGATGCCAACACTGGTAGAGATAAGAGGTTTGACTCTAGAAACAGCCGATGCTGTGATGCCAACCCAAGTAGATATGAGGCGTGACTCTAGAAACAGCCGATGCAGTAATGCCGACCCGGGTAGATATAAGGCGTAACTCTAAAAACTGCCGATGCAGTGTTGCCAACCCGGGTAGAGATATGAGTCGTGACTCTAGAAACAGCCGATGCAGTGATGCCAACACGGGTAGAGATAAGAGGCGTGAGTCTAGAAACATCCGATGCTGTGAGGCCAACTCGGGTAAATATGAGGCGTGACTCTAGAAACTGCCGATGCAGTGATGCCGACCCAGGTAGATATGAGGCGTGACTCTAGAAACAGCCGATGCAGTAATGCTGACCCGGGTAGATATGAGGCGTGACTCTAGAAACTGCCGATGCAGTGATGCCGACCCGGGTAGATATGAGGCGTGACTCTAGAAACAGCCGATGCAGTAATGCTGACCCGGGTAGAGATATGAGGCGTGACTCTAGAAACATATGATGCTGTGATGCCAACTCGGGTAGATATGAGGCGTGACTCTTGAAACAGCCGATGCTGTGATGCCAACCCAAGTATATATGAGGCGTGACTCTAGAAACAGTCGATGCAGTAATGCTGACCCGGGTAGATATGAGGCGTGACTCTGGAAACAGCCGATGCTGTGATGCCAACCCAAGTAGATATGAGGCGTGACTCTAGAAACAGCCGATGCTGTGATGCCAACCCGGGTAGAGAAAAGAGGCGTGAGTCTAGAAACAGCCGATGAAGTGATGCCGACCCGGGTAGATATGAGGCGTGACTCTAGAAACAGCCGATGCAGTGATGCCAACCCGGGTAGATATGAGGCGTGACTCTAGAAACTGCCGATGCTGTGATGCCAACCCGGGTAGATATGAGGCGTGACTCTAGAAACAGCCGATGCTGTGATGCCAACCCGGGTAGAGATAAGAGGCGTGATTCTAGAAACAGCTGATGCAGTGATGCCGACCCGGATAGATATGAGGCGTGACTCTAGAAACTGCCGATGCAGTGATGCCAACCCGGGTAGAGATAAGAGGCGTGACTCTAGAAACAGCCGATGCAGTGATGCCAACACGGGTAGAGATAAGAGGCGTGACTCTAGAAACAGCCGATGCAGTGATGCCAACACGGGTAGAGATATGAGGCGTGAGTGTAGAAACAGCCGATGCAGTGATGCCGACCCGGGTAGATATGAGGCGTGACTCTAGAAACAGCCGATGCAGTGATGCCAACACGGGTAGAGATAAGAGGCGTGACTCTAGAAACAGCCGATGCAGTGATGCCAACACGGGTAGAGATAAGAGGCGTGACTCTAGAAACAGCCGATGCAGTGATGCCGACCCGGGTAGATATGAGGCGTGACTCTAGAAACTGCCGATGCAGTGATGCCGACCCGGGTAGAGATAAGAGGCGTGACTCTAGAAACAGCCGATGCAGTGATGCCAACACGGGTAGAGATAAGAGGCGTGAGTCTAGAAACATCCGATGCTTTGAGGCCAACTCGGGTAGATATGAGGCGTGCTTCTAGAAACTGCCGATGCAGTGATGCCGACCCAGGTAGATATGAGGCGTGACTCTAGAAACAGCCGATGCAGTAATGCTGACCCGGGTAGATATGAGGCGTGAATCTAGAAATTGCCGATGCAGTGATGCCGACCCGGGTAGATATGAGGCGTGACACTAGAAACTGCCGAAACAGTGATGCCAACCCGGGTAGAGATATAAAGCGTTACTCTAGAAACAGCCGATGCTGTGATGCCAACCCAAGTAGATATGAGGCGTGACTCTAGAAACATACGATGCTGCGATGCCAACTCGGGTAGATATGAGGCGTGACTCTAGAAACAGCCGATGCTGTGATGCCAACCCAAGTAGATATGAGGAGTGCCTCTAGATACAGCCGATGCTGTGATGCCAACCCGGCTAGAGATAAGAGGCGTGAGTCTAGAAACAGCCGATGCAGTGATGCCAACACGGGTAGAGATAAGAGGCGTGACTCAAGAAACAGCCGATGCAGTGATGCCGACCCGGGTAGATATGAGGCGTGACTCTAGAAACTGCCGATGCTGTGATTCCAACCCGGGTAGAGATAAGAGGCGTGAGTCTAGAAACAGCCGAGGCAGTGATGCCGACCCGGGTAGATATGAGGCGTGACTCTAGAAACTGCAGATGCAGTGATGCCAACCCGGGTAGAGATATGAGGCGTGACACTAGAAACACCCGATGCAGTGATGCCAACACGGGTAGAGATAAGAGGTTTGACTCTAGAAACAGCCGATGCTGTGATGCCAACCCAAGTAGATATGAGGCGTGACTCTAGAAACAGCCGATGCAGGAATGCTGACCCGGGTAGATATGAGGCGTGACTCTAGAAACTGCCGATGCAGTGATGCCAACACGGGTAGAGATAAGAGGCGTGACTCAAGAAACAGCCGATGCAGTGATGCCGACCCGGGTAGATATGAGGCGTGACTCTAGAAACTGCCGATGCTGTGATTCCAACCCGGGTAGAGATAAGAGGCGTGAGTCTAGAAACAGCCGAGGCAGTGATGCCGACCCGGGTAGATATGAGGCGTGACTCTAGAAACTGCAGATGCAGTGATGCCAACCCGGGTAGAGATATGAGGCGTGACACTAGAAACACCCGATGCAGTGATGCCAACACGGGTAGAGATAAGAGGTTTGACTCTAGAAACAGCCGATGCTGTGATGCCAACCCAAGTAGATATGAGGCGTGACTCTAGAAACAGCCGATGCAGTAATGCCGACCCGGGTAGATATGAGGCGTAACTCTCAAAACTGCCGATGCAGTGTTGCCAACCCGGGTAGAAATATGAGGTGTGACTGTAGAAACATACGATGCTGCGATTCCAATTCGGGTAGATATGAGGCGTGACTCTAGAAACAGTCGATGCTGTGATGCCAACCCGGGTAGAGATAAGAGGCGTGAGTCTAGAAACAGCCGATGCAGTGATGCCGACCCGGGTAGATATGAGGCGTGAATCTAGAAACTGCCGATGCAGTGATGCCGACCCGGGTAGAGATAAGAGGCGTGACTCTAGAAACAGCCGATGCAGTGACTCTAGAAACATACGATGCTATGATGCAAACTCGGGTATATATGAGGCGTGACTCTTGAAACAGCCGATGCTGTGATGCCAACCCAAGTAGATATGAGGCGTGACTCTAGAAACTGCCGATGCAGTGATGCCAACCCGGGTAGAGATATGAGGCGTGACTCTAGAAACAGCCGATGCAGTGATGCCAACACTGGTAGAGATAAGAGGTTTGACTCTAGAAACAGCCAATGCTGTGATGCCAACCCAAGTAGATATGAGGCGTGACTCTAGAAACAGCCGATGCAGTAATGCCGACCCGGGTAGATATAAGGCGTAACTCTAAAAACTGCCGATGCAGTGTTGCCGACCCGGGTAGATATGAGGCGTGACTCTAGAAACTGCCGAAGCAGTTATGCCGACCCGGGTAGAGATAAGAGGCGTGAGTCTAGAAACAGCCGATGCAGTGATGCCAACACGGGTAGAGATAAGAGGCGTGAGTCTAGAAACAGCCGATGCAGTGATGCCAACCCGGGTAGATATGAGGCGTGACTCTAGAAACTGCCGATGCAGTGATGCCGACCCGGGTAGATATGAGGCGTGACTCTAGAAACTGCCGAAGCAGTTATGCCGACCCGGGTAGAGATAAGAGGCGTGAGTCTAGAAACATCCGATGCTGTGAGGCCAACTCGGGTAAATATGAGGCGTGACTCTAGAAACTGCCGATGCAGTGATGCCGACCCAGGTAGATATGAGGCGTGACTCTAGAAACAGCCGATGCAGTAATGCTGACCCGGGTAGATATGAGGCGTGACTCTAGAAACTGCCGATGCAGTGATGCCGACCCGGGTAGATATGAGGCGTGACTCTAGAAACAGCCGATGCAGTAATGCTGACCCGGGTAGAGATATGAGGCGTGACTCTAGAAACATACGATGCTGTGATGCCAACTCGGGTAGATATGAGGCGTGACTCTTGAAACAGCCGATGCTGTGATGCCAACCCAAGTATATATGAGGCGTGACTCTAGAAACAGTCGATGCAGTAATGCTGACCCGGGTAGATATGAGGCGTGACTCTGGAAACAGCCGATGCTGTGATGCCAACCCAAGGAGATATGAGGCGTGACTCTAGAAACAGCCGATGCTGTGATGCCAACCCGGGTAGAGAAAAGAGGCGTGAGTCTAGAAACAGCCGATGAAGTGATGCCGACCCGGGTAGATATGAGGCGTGACTCTAGAAACAGCCGATGCAGTGATGCCAACCCGGGTAGATATGAGGCGTGACTCTAGAAACTTCCGATGCTGTGATGCCAACCCGGGTAGATATGAGGCGTGACTCTAGAAACAGCCGATGCTGTGATGCCAACCCGGGTAGAGATAAGAGGCGTGATTCTAGAAACAGCCGATGCAGTGATGCCGACCCGGGTAGATATGAGGCGTGACTCTAGAAACTGCCGATGCAGTGATGCCAACCCGGGTAGAGATAAGAGGCGTGACTCTAGAAACAGCCGATGCAGTGATGCCAACACGGGTAGAGATAAGAGGCGTGACTCTAGAAACAGCCGATGTAGTGATGCCAACACGGGTAGAGATATGAGGCGTGAGTCTAGAAACAGCCGATGCAGTGATGCCGACCCGGGTAGATATGAGGCGTGACTCTAGAAACAGCCGATGCAGTGATGCCAACACGGGTAGAGATAAGAGGCGTGACTCTAGAAACAGCCGATGCAGTGATGCCAACACGGGTAGAGATAAGAGGCGTGACTCAAGAAACAGCCGATGCAGTGATGCCGACCCGGGTAGATATGAGGCGTGACTCTAGAAACTGCCGATGCAGTGATGCCGACCCGGGTAGAGATAAGAGGCGTGACTCTAGAAACAGCCGATGCAGTGATGCCAACACGGGTAGAGATAAGAGGCGTGAGTCTAGAAACAGCCGACGCAGTGATGCCAACTCGGGTAGATATGAGGCGTGTCTCTAGAAACTGCCGATGCAGTGACTCTATAAACATACGATGCTATGATGCCAACTCGGGTATATATGAGGCGTGACTCTTGAAACAGCCGATGCTGTGATGCCAACCCAAGTAGATATGAGGCGTGACTATAGAAACTGCCGATGTAGTGATGCCAACCCGGGTAGAGATATGAGGCGTGACTCTAGAAACAGCCGATGCAGTGATGCCAACCCGGGTAGATATGAGGCGTGACTCTAGAAACTGCCGATGCAGTGATGCCGACCCAGGTAGATATGAGGCGTGACTCTAGAAACAGTCGATGCAGTAATGCTGACCCGGGTAGATATGAGGCGTGACTCTAGAAACAACCGATGCTGTGATACCAACCCAAGTAGATATGAGGCGTGACTCTAGAAACAGCCGATGCTGTGATGCCAACCCGGGTAGAGATAAGAGGCGTGAGTCTAGAAACAGCCGATGAAGTGATGCCGACCCGGGAAGATATGAGGCGTGACTCTAGAAACAGCCGATGCAGTGATGCCAACCCGGGTAGATATGAGGCGTGACTCTAGAAACTGCCGATGCAGTGATGCCGACCCGGGTAGATATGAGGCGTGACTCTAGAAACTGCCGATGCAGTGATGCCAACCCGGGTAGAGATAAGAGGCGTGACTCTAGAAACAGCCGATGCAGTGATGCCAACACGGGTAGAGATAAGAGGCGTGAGTCTAGAAACAGCCGATGCAGTGATGCCAACCCGGGTAGATATGAGGCGTGACTCTAGAAACTGCCGATGCAGTGATGCCAACCCGGGTAGATATGAGGCGTGACTCTAGAAACTGCCGATGCTGTGATGCCAACCCGGGTAGAGATAAGAGGCGTGAGTCTAGAAACAGCCGATGTAGTGATGCCGACCCGGGTAGATATGAGGCGTGACTCTAGAAACAGCCGATGCAGTGATGCCAACCCGGGTAGATATGAGGCGTGACTCTAGAAACTGCCGATGCTGTGATGCCAACCCGGGTAGATATGAGGCGAGACTCTAGAAACAGCCGATGCTGTGATGCCAACCCGGGTAGAGATAAGAGGCGTGAGTCTAGAAACAGCAGATGCAGTGATGCCGACCCGGGTAGATATGAGGCGTGACTCTAGAAACTGCCGATGCAGTGATGCCAACCCGGGTAGAGATAAGAGGCGTGAATCTAGAAACAGCCGATGCAGTGATGCCAACACGGGTAGAGATAAGAGGCGTGAGTCTAGAAACAGCCGATGCAGTGATGCCAACCCGGGTAGATATGAGGCGTGACTCTAGAAACTGCCGATGCAGTGATGCCAACTCGGGTAGAGATATAAGGCGTTACTCTAGAAACAGCCGATGCTGTGATGCCAACCCAAGTAGATATGAGGCGTGACTCTAGAAACATACGATGCTGCAATGCCAACTCGGGTAGATATGAGGCGTGACTCTAGAAACGGCCGATGCTGTGATGTCAACCCAAGTAGATATGAGGCGTGACTCTAGAAACAGCCGATGCTGTGATTCCAACCCGGGTAGAGATAAGAGGCGGGAGTCTAGAAACAGCCGAGGCAGTGATGCCGTTCCGGGTAGATATGAGGCGTGACTCTAGAAACTGCAGATGCAGTGATGCCAACCCGGGTAGAGATATGAGGCGTGACACTAGAAACAGCCGATGCAGTGATGCCAACACGGGTAGAGATAAGAGGTTTGACTCTAGAAACAGCCGATGCTGTGATGCCAACCCAAGTAGATATGAGGCGTGACTATAGAAACAGCCGATGCAGTAATGCCGACCCGGGTAGATATGAGGCGTAACTCTCAAAACTGCCGATGCAGTGTTGCCAACCCGGGTAGAAATATGAGGTGTGACTGTAGAAACATACGATGCTGCGATTCCAACTCGGGTAGATATGAGGCGTGACTCTAGAAAAAGCCGATGCTTGATGCCAACCCGGGTAGAGATAAGAGGCGTGAGTCTAGAAACAGCCGATGCAGTGATGCCGACCCGGGTAGATATGAGGCGTGACTCTAGAAACTGCCGATGCAGTGATGCCGACCCAGGTAGATATGAGGCGTGACTCTAGAAACAGCCGATGCAGTAATGCTGACTCGGGTAGATATGAGGCGTGACTCTAGAAACTGCCGATGCAGTGATGCCGACCCGGGTAGATATGAGGCGTGACTCTAGAAACAGCCGATGCAGTAATGCTGACCCGGGTAGAGATATGAGGCGTGACTCTAGAAACATACGATGCTGTGATGCCAACTCGGGTAGATATGAGGCGTGACTCTTGAAACAGCCGATGCTGTGATGCCAACCCAAGTATATATGAGGCGTGACTCTAGAAACAGTCGATGCAGTAATGCTGACCCGGGTAGATATGAGGCGTGACTCTAGAAACAGCCGATGCTGTGATGCCAACCCAAGTAGATATGAGGCGTGACTCTAGAAACAGCCGATGCTGTGATGCCAACCCGGGTAGAGAAAAGAGGCGTGACTCTAGAAACAGCCGATGCAGTGATGCCAACACTGGTAGAGATAAGAGGTTTGACTCTAGAAACAGCCGATGCTGTGATGCCAACCCAAGTAGATATGAGGCGTGACTCTAGAAACAGCCGATGCAGTAATGCTGACCCGGGTAGATATGAGGCGTGACTCTAGAAACTGCCGATGCAGTGATGCCGACCCGGGTAGATATGAGGCGTGACTCTAGAAACAGCCGATGCAGTAATGCTGACCCGTTTAGAGATATGAGGCGTGACTCTAGAAACATACGATGCTGTGATGCCAACCCGGGTAGATATGAGGCGTGACTCTAGAAACTGCCGATGCTGTGATGCCAACCCGGGTAGAGATAAGAGGCGTGAGTCTAGAAACAGCCGATGTAGTGATGCCGACCCGGGTAGATATGAGGCGTGACTCTAGAAACAGCCGATGCAGTGATGCCAACCCGGGTAGATATGAGGCGTGACTCTAGAAACTGCCGATGCTGTGATGCCAACCCGGGTAGATATGAGGCGTGACTCTAGAAACAGCCGATGCTGTGATTCCAACCCGGGTAGAGATAAGAGGCGTGAGTCTAGAAACTGCCGATGCAGTGATGCCAACCCGGGTAGAGATATGAGGCGTGACTCTAGAAACAGCCGATGCAGTGATGCCAACACTGGTAGAGATAAGAGGTTTGACTCTAGAAACAGCCGATGCTGTGATGCCAACCCAAGTAGATATGAGGCGTGACTCTAGAAACAGCCGATGCAGTAATGCCGACCCGGGTAGATATGAGGCGTAACTCTAAAAACTGCCGATGCAGTGTTGCCAACCCGGTTAGAGATATGAGGCGTGAGTCTAGAAACTGCCGATGCAGTGATGCCAACCCGGGTAGAGATATGAGGCGTGACTCTAGAAACAGCCGATGCAGTGATGCCAACCCGGGTAGATATGAGGCGTGACTCTAGAAACTGCCGATGCTGTGATGCCAACCCGGGTAGATATGAGGCGTGACTCTAGAAACAGCCGATGCAGTAATGCCGACCCGGGTAGATATGAGGCGTAACTCTCAAAACTGCCGATGCAGTGTTGCCAACCCGGGTAGAAATATGAGGTGTGACTGTAGAAACATACGATGCTGCGATTCCAACTCGGGTAGATATGAGGCGTGACTCTAGAAACAGCCGATGCTGTGATGCCAACCCGGGTAGAGATAAGAGGCGTGAGTCTAGAAACAGCCGATGCAGTGATGCCGACCCGGGTAGATATGAGGCGTGACTCTAGAAACTGCCGATGCAGTGATGCCGACCCGGGTAGATATGAGGCGTGACTCTAGAAACTGCCGATGCAGTTATGCCGACCCGGGTAGAGATAAGAGGCGTGAGTCTAGAAACATCCGATGCTGTGAGGCCAACTCGGGTAAATATGAGGCGTGACTCTAGAAACTGCCGATGCAGTGATGCCGACCCAGGTAGATATGAGGCGTGACTCTAGAAACAGCCGATGCAGTAATGCTGACTCGGGTAGATATGAGGCGTGACTCTAGAAACTGCCGATGCAGTGATGCCGACCCGGGTAGATATGAGGCGTGACTCTAGAAACAGCCGATGCAGTAATGCTGACCCGGGTAGAGATATGAGGCGTGACTCTAGAAACATACGATGCTGTGATGCCAACTCGGGTAGATATGAGGCGTGACTCTTGAAACAGCCGATGCTGTGATGCCAACCCAAGTATATATGAGGCGTGACTCTAGAAACAGTCGATGCAGTAATGCTGACCCGGGTAGATATGAGGCGTGACTCTAGAAACAGCCGATGCTGTGATGCCAACCCAAGTAGATATGAGGCGTGACTCTAGAAACAGCCGATGCTGTGATGCCAACCCGGGTAGAGAAAAGAGGCGTGACTCTAGAAACAGCCGATGCAGTGATGCCAACACTGGTAGAGATAAGAGGTTTGACTCTAGAAACAGCCGATGCAGTAATGCTGACCAGGGTAGATATGAGGCGTGACTCTAGAAACTGCCGATGCAGTGATGCCGACCCGGGTAGATATGAGGCGTGACTCTAGAAACAGCCGATGCAGTAATGCTGACCCGTTTAGAGATATGAGGCGTGACTCTAGAAACATACGATGCTGTGATGCCGACCCGGGTAGATATGAGGCGTGACTCTAGAAACAGCCGATGCTGTGATGCCAACCCGGGTAGAGATAAGTGGCGTGAGTCTAGAAACAGCCGATGCAGTGATGCCGACCCGGGTAGATATGAGGCGTGACTCTAGAAACTGCCGATGCAGTGATGCCGACCCGGGTAGATATGAGGCGTGACTCTAGAAACTGCCGATGCAGTTATGCCGACCCGGGTAGAGATAAGAGGCGTGAGTCTAGAAACATCCGATGCTGTGAGGCCAACTCGGGTAAATATGAGGCGTGACTCTAGAAACTGCCGATGCAGTGATGCCGACCCATGTAGATATGAGGCGTGACTCTAGAAACAGCCGATGCAGTAATGCTGACTCGGGTAGATATGAGGCGTGACTCTAGAAACTGCCGATGCAGTGATGCCGACCCGGGTAGATATGAGGCGTGACTCTAGAAACAGCCGATGCAGTAATGCTGACCCGTTTAGAGATATGAGGCGTGACTCTAGAAACATACGATGCTGTGATGCCGACCCGGGTAGATATGAGGCGTGACTCTAGAAACTGCCGATGCTGTGATGCCAACCCGGGTAGAGATAAGAGGTTTGACTCTAGAAACAGCCGATGCTGTGATGCCAACCCAAGTAGATATGAGGCGTGACTCTAGAAACAGCCGATGTAGTAATGCCGACCCGGGTAGATATGAGGCGTAACTCTAAAAACTGCCGATGCAGTGTTGCCAACCCGGGTAGAGATATGAGGCGTGACTCTAGAAACAGCCGATGTAGTGATGCCAACACGGGTAGAGATAAGAGGCGTGAGTCTAGAAACAGCCGATGCAGTGATGCCAACCCGGGTAGATATGAGGCGTGACTCTAGAAACTGCCGATGCAGTGATGCCGACCCGGGTAGATATGAGGCGTGACTCTAGAAACTGCCGATGCAGTTATGCCGACCCGGGAAGAGATAAGAGGCGTGAGTCTAGAAACATCCGATGCTGTGAGGCCAACTCGGGTAAATATGAGGCGTGACTCTAGAAACTGCCGATGCAGTGATGCCGACCCAGGTAGATATGAGGCGTGACTCTAGAAACAGCCGATGCAGTAATGCTGACCCGGGTAGATATGAGGCGTGACTCTAGAAACTGCCGATGCAGTGATGCCGACCCGGGTAGATCTGAGGCGTGACTCTAGAAACAGCCGATGCAGTAATGCTGACCCGGGTAGAGATATGAGGCGTGACTCTAGAAACATACGATGCTGTGATGCCAACTCGGGTAGATATGAGGCGTGACTCTTGAAACAGCCGATGCTGTGATGCCAACCCAAGTATTTATGAGGCGTGACTCTAGAAACAGTCGATGCAGTAATGCTGACCCGGGTAGATATGAGGCGTGACTCTAGAAACAGCCGATGCTGTGATGCCAACCCGGGTAGATATGAGGCGTGACTCTAGAAACAGCCGATGCTGTGATTCCAACCCGGGTAGAGATAAGAGGCGTGAGTCTAGAAACTGCCGATGCAGTGATGCCAACCCGGGTAGAGATATGAGGCGTGACTCTAGAAACAGCCGATGCAGTGATGCCAACACTGGTAGAGATAAGAGGTTTGACTCTAGAAACAGCCGATGCTGTGATGCCAACCCAAGTAGATATGAGGCGTGACTCTAGAAACAGCCGATGCAGTAATGCCGACCCGGGTAGATATGAGGCGTTACTCTAAAAACTGCCGATGCAGTGTTGCCAACCCGGGTAGAGATATGAGGCGTGACTCTAGAAACAGCCGATGTAGTGATGCCAACACGGGTAGAGATAAGAGGCGTGAGTCTAGAAACAGCCGATGCAGTGATGCCAACCCGGGTAGATATGAGGCGTGACTCTAGAAACTGCCGATGCAGTGATGCCGACCCGGGTAGATATGAGGCGTGACTCTAGAAACTGCCGATGCAGTGATGCCGACCCAGGTAGATATGAGGCGTGACTCTAGAAACAGCCGATGCAGTAATGCTGACCCGGGTAAATATGAGGCGTGACTCTAGAAACTGCCGATGCAGTGATGCCGACCCAGGTAGATATGAGGCGTGACTCTAGAAACAGCCGATGCAGTAATGCTGACCCGGGTAGATATGAGGCATGACTCTAGAAACTGCCGATGCAGTGATGCCGACCCGGGTAGATATGAGGCGTGACTCTAGAAACAGCCGATGCAGTAATGCTGACCCGGGTAGAGATATGAGGCGTCACTCTAGAAACATACGATGCTGTGATGCCAACTCGGGTAGATATGAGGCGTGACTCTTGAAACAGCCGATGCTGTGATGCCAACCCAAGTATTTATGAGGCGTGACTCTAGAAACAGTCGATGCAGTAATGCTGACCCGGGTAGATATGAGGCGTGACTCTAGAAACAGCCGATGCTGTGATGCCAACCCAAGTAGATATGAGGCGTGACTCTAGAAACAGCCGATGCTGTGATGCCAACCCGGGGAGAGAAAAGAGGCGTGACTCTAGAAACAGCCGATGCAGTGATGCCAACACTGGTAGAGATAAGAGGTTTGACTCTAGAAACAGCCGATGCTGTGATGCCAACCCAAGTAGATATGAGGCGTGACTCTAGAAACAGCCGATGCAGTAATGCTGACCCGGGTAGATATGAGGCGTGACTCTAGAAACTGCCGATGCAGTGATGCCGACCCGGGTAGATATGAGGCGTGACTCTAGAAACAGCCGATGCAGTAATGCTGATCCGTTTAGAGATATGAGGCGTGACTCTAGAAACATACGATGCTGTGATGCCGACCCGGGTAGATATGAGGCGTGACTCTAGAAACTGCCGATGCAGTTATGCCGACCCGGGTAGAGATAAGAGGCGTGAGTCTAGAAACATCCGATGCTGTGAGGCCAACTCGGGTAAATATGAGGCGTGACTCTAGAAACTGCCGATGCAGTGATGCCGACCCAGGTAGATATGAGGCGTGACTCTAGAAACAGCCGATGCAGTAATGCTGACCCGGGTAGATATGAGGCGTGACTCTAGAAACTGCCGATGCAGTGATGCCGACCCGGGGAGATATGAGGCGTGACTCTAGAAACAGCCGATGAAGTGATGCCGACCCGGGTAGATATGAGGCGTGACTCTAGAAACAGCCGATGCAGTGATGCCAACCCGGGTAGATATGAGGCGTGACTCTAGAAACTGCCGATGCTGTGATGCCAACCCGGGTAGATATGAGGCGTGACTCTAGAAACAGCCGATGCTGTGATGCCAACCCGGGTAGAGATAAGAGGCGTGATTCTAGAAACAGCCGATGCAGTGATGCCGACCCGGGTAGATATGAGGCGTGACTCTAGAAACTGCCGATGCAGTGATGCCAACCCGGGTAGAGATAAGAGGCGTGACTCTAGAAACAGCCGATGCAGTGATGCCAACACGGGTAGAGATAAGAGGCGTGAGTCTAGAAACAGCCGATGCAGTGATGCCAACCCGGGTAGATATGAGGCGTGACTCTAGAAACTGCCGATGCAGTGATGCCAACCCGGGTAGATATGAGGCGTGACTCTAGAAACTGCCGATGCAGTGATGCCAACTCGGGTAGAGATATAAGGCGTTACTCTAGAAACAGCCGATGCTGTGATGCCAACCCAAGTAGATATGAGGCGTGACTCTAGAAACATACGATGCTGCGATGCCAACTCGGGTAGATATGAGGCGTGACTCTAGAAACGGCCGATGCTGTGATGCCAACCCAAGTAGATATGAGGCGTGACTCTAGAAACAGCCGATGCAGTGATGCCGACCCGGGTAGAGATAAGAGGCGTGACTCTAGAAACAGCCGATGCAGTGATGCCAACAAGGGTAGAGATAAGAGGCGTGAGTCTAGAAACAGCCGACGCAGTGATGCCAACCTGGGTAGATATGAGGCGTGACTCTAGAAACTGCCGATGCAGTGACTCCAGAAACATACGATGCTGTGATGCCAACTCGGGTATATATGAGGCGTGACTCTTGAAACAGCCGATGCTGTGATGCCAACCCAAGTAGATATGAAGCGTGACTCTAAAAAAATACGATGCTGCGATGCCAACTCGGGTAGATATGAGGCGTGCCTCTAGAAACTGCCGATGCAGTGATGCCAACCCGGGTAGAGATATGAGGCGTTACTCTAGAAACAGCCGATGCAGTGATGCCAACACGGGTAGAGATAAGAGGCGTGAGTCTAGAAACAGCCGATGCAGTGATGCCAACCCGGGTAGATATAAGGCGTGACTCTAGAAACTGCCGATGCAGTGATGCCAACTCGGGTAGAGATATAAGGCGTTACTCTAGAAACATACGATGCTGCGATGCCAACTCAGTGATGCCAACCTGGGTAGATATGAGGCGTGACTCTAGAAACTGCCGATGCAGTGACTCCAGAAACATACGATGCCGTGATGCCAACTCGGGTATATATGAGGCGTGACTCTTGAAACAGCCGATGCTGTGATGCCAACCCAAGTAGATATGAAGCGTGACTCTAAAAAAATACGATGCTGCGATGCCAACTCGGGTAGATATGAGGCGTGACTCTAGAAACAGCCGATGCTGTGATTCCAACCCGGGTAGAGATAAGAGGCGTGAGTCTAGAAACAGCCAAAGCAGTGATGCCGACCCGGGTAGATATGAGGCGTGACTCTAGAAACTTCCGTTGCAGTGATGCCAACCCGGGTAGAGATATGAGGCGTGACACTAGAAACAGCCGATGCAGTGATGCCAACACGGGTAGAGATAAGAGGTTTGACTCTAGAAACAGCCGATGCTGTGATGCCAACCCAAGTAGATATGAGGCGTGACTCTAGAAACAGCCGATGCAGTAATGCCGACCTGGGTAGATATGAGGCGTAACTCTTAAAACTGGCGATGCAGTGTTGCCAACCCGGGTAGAAATATGAGGTGTGACTGTAGAAACATACGATGCTGCGATGCCGACCCGGGTAGATATGAGGCGTGACTCTAGAAACTGCCGATGCAGTGATGCCAATACGGGTAGAGATACGAGGCGTGAGTCTAGAAACAGCCGACGCAGTGATGCCAACTCGGGTAGAGATATAAGGCGTTACTCTAGAAACATACGATGCTGCGATGCCAACTCGGGTAGATATGAGGCGTGACTCTAGAAAGGGCCGATGCTGTGATGCCAACCCAAGTAGATATGAGGCGTGACTCTAGAAACTGCCGATGCAGTGATGCCAACCCGGGTAGAGATATCAGGCGTGCCACTAGAAACAGCCGATGCAGTGATGCCAACACGGGTAGAGATAGGAGGTTTGACTCTAGAAACAGCCGATGCTGTGATGCCAACCCAAATAGATATGAGGCGTGACTCTAGAAACAGCCGATGCAGTAATGCCGACCTAGGTAGATATGAGGCGTAACTCTTAAAACTGGCGATGCAGTGTTGCCAACCCGGGTAGAAATATGAGGTGTGACTCTAGAAACATACGATGCTGCGATGCCGACCCGGGTAGATATGAGGCGTGACTCTAGAAACTGCCGATGCAGTGATGCCGACCCGGGTAGAGATAAGAGGCGTGAGTCTAGAAACATCCGATGCTGTGAGGCCAACTCGGGTAGATATGAGTCGTGCTTCTAGAAACTGCCGATGCAGTGATGCCGACCCAGGTAGATATGAGGCGTGACTCTAGAAACAGCCGATGCAGTTATGCTGACCCGGGTAGATATGAGGCGTGAATCTAGAAATTGCCGATGCAGTGATGCCGACCCGGGTAGATATGAGGCGTGACTCTAGAAATTGCCGATGCAGTGATGCCGACCCGGGTAGATATGAGGCGTGACTCTAGAAACTGCCGATACAGTGATGCCAACCCGGTTAGAGATATAAGGCGTTACTCTAGAAACAGCCGATGCTGTGATGCCAACCCAAGTAGATATGAGGCGTGACTCTAGAAACAGCCGATGCTGTGATGCCGACCCGGGTAGATATGAGGCGTGACTCTAGAAACAGCCGATGCTGTGATTCCAACCCGGGTAGAGATAAGAGGCGTGAGTCTAGAAACAGCCGATGCAGTGATGCCGACCCGGGTAGATATGAGGCGTGACTCTAGAAACTTCCGTTGCAGTGATGCCAACCCGGGTAGAGATATGAGGCGTGACACTAGAAACAGCCGATGCAGTGATGCCAACACGGGTAGAGATAAGAGGTTTGACTCTAGAAACAGCCGATGCTGTGATGCCAACCCAAGTAGATATGAGGCGTGACTCTAGAAACAGCCGATGCAGTAATGCCGACCCGGGTAGATATGAGGCGTAACTCTTAAAACTGCCGATGCAGTGTTGCCAACACGGGTAGAAATATGAGGTGTGACTCTAGAAACATACGATGCTGCGATGCCGACTCGGGTAGATATGAGGCGTGACTCTAGAAACAGCCGATGCTGTGATGCCAACCCGGGTAGAGATAAGAGGCGTGAGTCTAGAAACAGCCGATGCAGTGATGCCGACCCGGGTAGATATGAGGCGTGACTCTAGAAACTGCCGATGCAGTGATGCCAACACGGGTAGAGATATGAGGCGTGACTCTAGAAACAGTCGATGCAGTAATGCTGTCCTGGGTAGATATGAGGCGTGACTCTAGAAACAGCTGATGCTGTGATGCAAACCCAAGTAGATATGAGGCGTGACTCTAGAAACAGCCGATGCTGTGATGCCATCCCGGGTAGAGATATGAGGCGTGAGTCTAGAAACAGCCGATGAAGTGATGCCGACCCGGGTAGATATGAGGCGTGACTCTAGAAACAGCCGATGCAGTGATGCCAACCCGGGTAGATATGAGGCGTGACTCTAGAAACTGCCGATGCTGTGATGCCAACCCGGGTAGATATGAGGCGTGACTCTAGAAACAGCCGATGCTGTGATGCCAACCCGGGTAGAGATAAGAGGCGTGACTCTAGAAACAGCCGATGCAGAGATGCCAACACGGGTAGAGATAAGAGGCGTGACTCTAGAAACAGCCGATGCTGTGATGCCAACCCGGGTAGAGATAAGAGGCGTGAGTCTAGAAACAGCCGATGCAGTGATGCCGACCCGGGTAGATATGAGGCGTGACTCTAGAAACAGCCGATGCAGTGATGCCAACCCGGGTAGATATGAGGCGTGACTCTAGAAACTGCCGATGCTGTGATGCCAACCCGGGTAGATATGAGGCGTGACTCTAGAAACAGCCGATGCTGTGATGCCAACCCGGGTAGAGATAAGAGGCGTGACTCTAGAAACAGCCGATGCAGAGATGCCAACACGGGTAGAGATAAGAGGCGTGAGTCTAGAAAGAGCCGATGCAGTGATGCCAACCCGGGTAGATATGAGGCGTGACTCTAGAAACTGCCGATGCAGTGATGCCGACCCGGGTAGATATGAGGCGTGACTCTAGAAACTGCCGATGCAGTGATGCCGACCCGGGTAGCGATAAGAGGCGTGAGTCTAGAAACATCCGATGCTGTGAGGCCAACTCGGGTAGATATGAGGCGTGCTTCTAGAAACTGCCGATGCAGTGATGCCGACCCAGGTAGATATGAGGCGTGACTCTAGAAACAGCCGATGCAGTAATGCTGACCCGGGTAGATATGAGGCGTGAATCTAGAAATTGCCGATGCAGTGATGCCGACCCGGGTAGATATGAGGCGTGACTCTAGAAACTGCCGATACAGTGATGCAAACCCGGGTAGAGATATAAGGCGTTACTCTAGAAACAGCCGTTGCTGTGATGCCAACCCAAGTAGATATGAGGCGTGACTCTAGAAACATACGATGCTGCGATGCCAACTAGGGTAGATATGAGGCGTGACTCTAGAAACAGCCGATGCTGTGATGCCAACCCAAGTAGATATGAGGAGTGCCTCTAGAAACAGCCGATGCTGTGATGCCAACCCGGCTGGAGATAAGAGGCGTGAGTCTAGAAACAGCCGATGCAGTGATGCCGACCCGGGTAGATATGAGGCGTGACATTAGAAACTGCCGATGCAGTGATGCCAACCCGGGTAGAGATATGAGGCGTGACTCTAGAAACAGCCGATGCAGTGATGCCAACACGGGTAGAGATAAGAGGCGTGAGTCTAGAAACAGCCGATGCAGTGATGCCAACCCGGGTAGATATGAGGCGTGACTCTAGAAACTGCCGATGCAGTGATGCCGACCCGGGTAGATATGAGGCGTGACTTTAGAAACTGCCGATGCAGTGATGCCGACCCGGGTAGAGATAAGAGGCGTGAGTCTAGAAACATCCGATGCTGTGAGGCCAACTCGGGTAGATATGAGGCGTGACTCTAGAAACAGCCGATGCTGTGATGCCAACCCAAGTAGATATGAGGCGTGACTCTAGAAACAGCCGATGCTGTGATGCCAACCCGGGTAGAGAAAAGAGGCGTGACTCTAGCAACAGCCGATGCAGTGATGCCAACACTGGTAGAGTTAAGAGGTTTGACTCTAGAAACAGCCGATGCTGTGATGCCAACCCAAGTAGATATGAGGCGTGACTCTAGAAACAGCCGATGCAGTAATGCTGCCCCGGGTAGATATGAGGCGTGACTCTAGAAACTGCCGATGTAGTGATGCCGACCCGGGTAGATATGAGGCGTGACTCTAGAAACAGCCGATGCAGTAATGCTGACCCGGGTAGAGATATGAGGCGTGACTCTAGAAACATACGATGCTGTGATGCCGACCCGGGTAGATATGAGGCGTGACTCTAGAAACTGCCGATGCAGTTATGCCGACCCGGGTAGAGATAAGAGGCGTGAGTCTAGAAACATCCGATGCTGTGAGGCCAACTCGGGTAAATATGAGGCGTGACTCTAGAAACTGCCGATGCAGTGATGCCGACCCAGGTAGATATGAGGCGTGACTCTAGAAACAGCCGATGCAGTAATGCTGACCCGGGTAGATATGAGGCGTGACTCTAGAAACTGCCGATGCAGTGATGCCGACCCGGGTAGATATGAGGCGTGACTCTAGAAACAGCCGATGAAGTGATGCCGACCCGGGTAGATATGAGGCGTGACTCTAGAAACAGCCGATGCAGTGATGCCAACCCGGGTAGATATGAGGCGTGACTCTAGAAACTGCCGATGCTCTGATGCCAACCCGGGTAGATATGAGGCGTGACTCTAGAAACAGCCGATGCTGTGATGCCAACACGGGTAGAGATAAGAGGCGTGAGTCTAGAAACAGCCGATGCAGTGATGCCAACCCGGGTAGATATGAGGCGTGACTCTAGAAACTGCCGATGCAGTGATGCCAACCCGGGTAGATATGAGGCGTGACTCTAGAAACTGCCGATGCTGTGATGCCAACCCGGGTAGAGATAAGAGGCGTGAGTCTAGAAACAGCCGAAGTAGTGATGCCGACCCGGGTAGATATGAGGCGTGACTCTAGAAACAGCCGATGCAGTGATGCCAACCCGGGTAGATATGAGGCGTGACTCTAGAAACTGCCGATGCTGTGATGCCAACCCGGGTAGATATGAGGCGTGATTCTAGAAACAGCCGATGCTGTGATGCCAACCCGGGTAGAGATAAGAGGCGTGAGTCTAGAAACAGCCGATGCAGCGATGCCGACCCGGGTAGATATGAGGCGTGACTCTAGAAACTGCCGATGCAGTGATGCCAACCCGGGTAGAGATAAGAGGCGTGAATCTAGAAACAGCCGATGCAGTGATGCCAACACGGGTAGAGATAAGAGGCGTGAGTCTAGAAACAGCCGATGCAGTGATGCCAACCCGGGTAGATATGAGGCGTGACTCTAGAAACTGCCGGTGCAGTGATGCCAACTCGGGTAGAGATATAAGGCGTTACTCTAGAAACAGCCGATGCTGTGATGCCAACCCAAGTAGATATGAGGCGTGACTCTAGAAACATACGATGCTGCAATGCCAACTCGGGTAGATATGAGGCGTGATTCTAGAAACGGCCGATGCTGTGATGTCAACCCAAGTAGATATGAGGCGTGACTCTAGAAACAGCCGATGCTGTGATTCCAACCCGGGTAGAGATAAGAGGCGTGAGTCTAGAAACAGCCGAGGCAGTGATGCCGACCCGGGTAGATATGAGGCGTGACTCTAGAAACTGCAGATGCAGTGATGCCAACCCGGGTAGAGATATGAGGCGTGACACTAGAAACAGCCGATGCAGTGATGCCAACACGGGTAGAGATAAGTGGTTTGACTGTAGAAATAGCCGATGCTGTGATGCCAACCCAAGTAGATATGAGGCGTGACTCTAGAAACAGCCGATGCAGTAATGCCGACCCGGGTAGATATGAGGCGTAACTCTCAAAACTGCCGATGCAGTGTTGCCAACCCGGGTAGAAATATGAGGTGTGACTGTAGAAACATACGATGCTGCGATTCCAACTCGGGTAGATATGAGGCGTGACTCTAGAAACAGCCGATGCTGTGATTCCAACCCGGGTAGAGATAAGAGGCGTGAGTCTAGAAACAGCCGATGCAGTGATGCCGACCCGGGTAGATATGAGGCGTGACTCTAGAAACTGCCGATGCAGTGATGCCGACCCGGGTAGAGATAAGAGGCGTGACTCTAGAAACAGCCGATGCAGTGACTCTAGAAACATACGATGCTATGATGCCAACTCGGGTATATATGAGGCGTGACTCTTGAAACAGCCGATGCTGTGATGCCAACCCAAGTAGATATGAGGCGTGACTCTAGAAACTGCCGATGCAGTGATGCCAACCCGGGTAGAGATATGAGGCGTGACTCTAGAAACAGCCGATGCAGTGATGCCAACACTGGTAGAGATAAGAGGTTTGACTCTAGAAACAGCCGATGCTGTGATGCCAACCCAAGTAGATATGAGGCGTGACTCTAGAAACAGCCGATGCAGTAATGCCGACCCGGGTAGATATAAGGCGTAACTCTAAAAACTGCCGATGCAGTGTTGCCAACCCGGGTAGAGATATGAGTCGTGACTCTAGAAACAGCCGATGCAGTGATGCCAACACGGGTAGAGATAAGAGGCGTGAGTCTAGAAACATCCGATGCTGTGAGGCCAACTCGGGTAAATATGAGGCGTGACTCTAGAAACTGCCGATGCAGTGATGCCGACCCAGGTAGATATGAGGCGTGACTCTAGAAACAGCCGATGCAGTAATGCTGACCCGGGTAGATATGAGGCGTGACTCTAGAAACTGCCGATGCAGTGATGCCGACCCGGGTAGATATGAGGCGTGACTCTAGAAACAGCCGATGCAGTAATGCTGACCCGGGTAGAGATATGAGGCGTGACTCTAGAAACATATGATGCTGTGATGCCAACTCGGGTAGATATGAGGCGTGACTCTTGAAACAGCCGATGCTGTGATGCCAACCCAAGTATATATGAGGCGTGACTCTAGAAACAGTCGATGCAGTAATGCTGACCCGGGTAGATATGAGGCGTGACTCTGGAAACAGCCGATGCTGTGATGCCAACCCAAGTAGATATGAGGCGTGACTCTAGAAACAGCCGATGCTGTGATGCCAACCCGGGTAGAGAAAAGAGGCGTGAGTCTAGAAACAGCCGATGAAGTGATGCCGACCCGGGTAGATATGAGGCGTGACTCTAGAAACAGCCGATGCAGTGATGCCAACCCGGGTAGATATGAGGCGTGACTCTAGAAACTGCCGATGCTGTGATGCCAACCCGGGTAGATATGAGGCGTGACTCTAGAAACAGCCGATGCTGTGATGCCAACCCGGGTAGAGATAAGAGGCGTGATTCTAGAAACAGCTGATGCAGTGATGCCGACCCGGATAGATATGAGGCGTGACTCTAGAAACTGCCGATGCAGTGATGCCAACCCGGGTAGAGATAAGAGGCGTGACTCTAGAAACAGCCGATGCAGTGATGCCAACACGGGTAGAGATAAGAGGCGTGACTCTAGAAACAGCCGATGCAGTGATGCCAACACGGGTAGAGATATGAGGCGTGAGTCTAGAAACAGCCGATGCAGTGATGCCGACCCGGGTAGATATGAGGCGTGACTCTAGAAACAGCCGATGCAGTGATGCCAACACGGGTAGAGATAAGAGGCGTGACTCTAGAAACAGCCGATGCAGTGATGCCAACACGGGTAGAGATAAGAGGCGTGACTCTAGAAACAGCCGATGCAGTGATGCCGACCCGGGTAGATATGAGGCGTGACTCTAGAAACTGCCGATGCAGTGATGCCGACCCGGGTAGAGATAAGAGGCGTGACTCTAGAAACAGCCGATGCAGTGATGCCAACTCGGGTAGATATGAGGCGTGTCTCTAGAAACTGCCGATGCAGTGACTCTATAAACATACGATGCTATGATGCCAACTCGGGTATATATGAGGCGTGACTCTTGAAACAGCCGATGCTATGATGCCAACCCAAGTAGATATGAGGCGTGACTCTAGAAACTGCCGATGCAGTGATGCCAACCCGGGTAGAGATATGAGGCGTGACTCTAGAAACAACCGATGCAGTAATGCTGACCCGGGTAGATATGAGGCGTGACTCTAGAAACTGCCGATGCAGTGATGCCAACCCGGGTAGATATGAGGCGTGACTCTAGAAACTGCCGATGCAGTGATGCCGACCCGGGTAGATATGAGGCGTGACTTTAGAAACTGCCGATGCAGTGATGCCGACCCGGGTAGAGATAAGAGGCGTGAGTCTAGAAACATCCGATGCTGTGAGGCCAACTCGGGTAGATATGAGGCGTGACTCTAGAAACAGCCGATGCTGTGATGCCAACCCAAGTAGATATGAGGCGTGACTCTAGAAACAGCCGATGCTGTGATGCCAACCCGGGTAGAGAAAAGAGGCGTGACTCTAGCAACAGCCGATGCAGTGATGCCAACACTGGTAGAGTTAAGAGGTTTGACTCTAGAAACAGCCGATGCTGTGATGCCAACCCAAGTAGATATGAGGCGTGACTCTAGAAACAGCCGATGCAGTAATGCTGCCCCGGGTAGATATGAGGCGTGACTCTAGAAACTGCCGATGTAGTGATGCCGACCCGGGTAGATATGAGGCGTGACTCTAGAAACAGCCGATGCAGTAATGCTGACCCGGGTAGAGATATGAGGCGTGACTCTAGAAACATACGATGCTGTGATGCCGACCCGGGTAGATATGAGGCGTGACTCTAGATACTGCCGATGCAGTTATGCCGACCCGGGTAGAGATAAGAGGCGTGAGTCTAGAAACATCCGATGCTGTGAGGCCAACTCGGGTAAATATGAGGCGTGACTCTAGAAACTGCCGATGCAGTGATGCCGACCCAGGTAGATATGAGGCGTGACTCTAGAAACAGCCGATGCAGTAATGCTGACCCGGGTAGATATGAGGCGTGACTCTAGAAACTGCCGATGCAGTGATGCCGACCCGGGTAGATATGAGGCGTGACTCTAGAAACAGCCGATGAAGTGATGCCGACCCGGGTAGATATGAGGCGTGACTCTAGAAACAGCCGATGCAGTGATGCCAACCCGGGTAGATATGAGGCGTGACTCTAGAAACTGCCGATGCTCTGATGCCAACCCGGGTAGATATGAGGCGTGACTCTAGAAACAGCCGATGCTGTGATGCCAACACGGGTAGAGATAAGAGGCGTGAGTCTAGAAACAGCCGATGCAGTGATGCCAACCCGGGTAGATATGAGGCGTGACTCTAGAAACTGCCGATGCAGTGATGCCAACCCGGGTAGATATGAGGCGTGACTCTAGAAACTGCCGATGCTGTGATGCCAACCCGGGTAGAGATAAGAGGCGTGAGTCTAGAAACAGCCGAAGTAGTGATGCCGACCCGGGTAGATATGAGGCGTGACTCTAGAAACAGCCGATGCAGTGATGCCAACCCGGGTAGATATGAGGCGTGACTCTAGAAACTGCCGATGCTGTGATGCCAACCCGGGTAGATATGAGGCGTGATTCTAGAAACAGCCGATGCTGTGATGCCAACCCGGGTAGAGATAAGAGGCGTGAGTCTAGAAACAGCCGATGCAGCGATGCCGACCCGGGTAGATATGAGGCGTGACTCTAGAAACTGCCGATGCAGTGATGCCAACCCGGGTAGAGATAAGAGGCGTGAATCTAGAAACAGCCGATGCAGTGATGCCAACACGGGTAGAGATAAGAGGCGTGAGTCTAGAAACAGCCGATGCAGTGATGCCAACCCGGGTAGATATGAGGCGTGACTCTAGAAACTGCCGGTGCAGTGATGCCAACTCGGGTAGAGATATAAGGCGTTACTCTAGAAACAGCCGATGCTGTGATGCCAACCCAAGTAGATATGAGGCGTGACTCTAGAAACATACGATGCTGCAATGCCAACTCGGGTAGATATGAGGCGTGATTCTAGAAACGGCCGATGCTGTGATGTCAACCCAAGTAGATATGAGGCGTGACTCTAGAAACAGCCGATGCTGTGATTCCAACCCGGGTAGAGATAAGAGGCGTGAGTCTAGAAACAGCCGAGGCAGTGATGCCGACCCGGGTAGATATGAGGCGTGACTCTAGAAACTGCAGATGCAGTGATGCCAACCCGGGTAGAGATATGAGGCGTGACACTAGAAACAGCCGATGCAGTGATGCCAACACGGGTAGAGATAAGTGGTTTGACTGTAGAAATAGCCGATGCTGTGATGCCAACCCAAGTAGATATGAGGCGTGACTCTAGAAACAGCCGATGCAGTAATGCCGACCCGGGTAGATATGAGGCGTAACTCTCAAAACTGCCGATGCAGTGTTGCCAACCCGGGTAGAAATATGAGGTGTGACTGTAGAAACATACGATGCTGCGATTCCAACTCGGGTAGATATGAGGCGTGACTCTAGAAACAGCCGATGCTGTGATTCCAACCCGGGTAGAGATAAGAGGCGTGAGTCTAGAAACAGCCGATGCAGTGATGCCGACCCGGGTAGATATGAGGCGTGACTCTAGAAACTGCCGATGCAGTGATGCCGACCCGGGTAGAGATAAGAGGCGTGACTCTAGAAACAGCCGATGCAGTGACTCTAGAAACATACGATGCTATGATGCCAACTCGGGTATATATGAGGCGTGACTCTTGAAACAGCCGATGCTGTGATGCCAACCCAAGTAGATATGAGGCGTGACTCTAGAAACTGCCGATGCAGTGATGCCAACCCGGGTAGAGATATGAGGCGTGACTCTAGAAACAGCCGATGCAGTGATGCCAACACTGGTAGAGATAAGAGGTTTGACTCTAGAAACAGCCGATGCTGTGATGCCAACCCAAGTAGATATGAGGCGTGACTCTAGAAACAGCCGATGCAGTAATGCCGACCCGGGTAGATATAAGGCGTAACTCTAAAAACTGCCGATGCAGTGTTGCCAACCCGGGTAGAGATATGAGTCGTGACTCTAGAAACAGCCGATGCAGTGATGCCAACACGGGTAGAGATAAGAGGCGTGAGTCTAGAAACATCCGATGCTGTGAGGCCAACTCGGGTAAATATGAGGCGTGACTCTAGAAACTGCCGATGCAGTGATGCCGACCCAGGTAGATATGAGGCGTGACTCTAGAAACAGCCGATGCAGTAATGCTGACCCGGGTAGATATGAGGCGTGACTCTAGAAACTGCCGATGCAGTGATGCCGACCCGGGTAGATATGAGGCGTGACTCTAGAAACAGCCGATGCAGTAATGCTGACCCGGGTAGAGATATGAGGCGTGACTCTAGAAACATATGATGCTGTGATGCCAACTCGGGTAGATATGAGGCGTGACTCTTGAAACAGCCGATGCTGTGATGCCAACCCAAGTATATATGAGGCGTGACTCTAGAAACAGTCGATGCAGTAATGCTGACCCGGGTAGATATGAGGCGTGACTCTGGAAACAGCCGATGCTGTGATGCCAACCCAAGTAGATATGAGGCGTGACTCTAGAAACAGCCGATGCTGTGATGCCAACCCGGGTAGAGAAAAGAGGCGTGAGTCTAGAAACAGCCGATGAAGTGATGCCGACCCGGGTAGATATGAGGCGTGACTCTAGAAACAGCCGATGCAGTGATGCCAACCCGGGTAGATATGAGGCGTGACTCTAGAAACTGCCGATGCTGTGATGCCAACCCGGGTAGATATGAGGCGTGACTCTAGAAACAGCCGATGCTGTGATGCCAACCCGGGTAGAGATAAGAGGCGTGATTCTAGAAACAGCTGATGCAGTGATGCCGACCCGGATAGATATGAGGCGTGACTCTAGAAACTGCCGATGCAGTGATGCCAACCCGGGTAGAGATAAGAGGCGTGACTCTAGAAACAGCCGATGCAGTGATGCCAACACGGGTAGAGATAAGAGGCGTGACTCTAGAAACAGCCGATGCAGTGATGCCAACACGGGTAGAGATATGAGGCGTGAGTCTAGAAACAGCCGATGCAGTGATGCCGACCCGGGTAGATATGAGGCGTGACTCTAGAAACAGCCGATGCAGTGATGCCAACACGGGTAGAGATAAGAGGCGTGACTCTAGAAACAGCCGATGCAGTGATGCCAACACGGGTAGAGATAAGAGGCGTGACTCTAGAAACAGCCGATGCAGTGATGCCGACCCGGGTAGATATGAGGCGTGACTCTAGAAACTGCCGATGCAGTGATGCCGACCCGGGTAGAGATAAGAGGCGTGACTCTAGAAACAGCCGATGCAGTGATGCCAACTCGGGTAGATATGAGGCGTGTCTCTAGAAACTGCCGATGCAGTGACTCTATAAACATACGATGCTATGATGCCAACTCGGGTATATATGAGGCGTGACTCTTGAAACAGCCGATGCTATGATGCCAACCCAAGTAGATATGAGGCGTGACTCTAGAAACTGCCGATGCAGTGATGCCAACCCGGGTAGAGATATGAGGCGTGACTCTAGAAACAACCGATGCAGTAATGCTGACCCGGGTAGATATGAGGCGTGACTCTAGAAACTGCCGATGCAGTGATGCCAACCCGGGTAGATATGAGGCGTGACTCTAGAAACATAAGATGCTGCGATGCCATCTCGGGTAGATATGAGGCGTGATTCTAGAAACTGCCGATGCAGTGATGCCAACCCGGGTAGAGATATGAGGCGTGACTCTAGAAACAGCCGATGCAGTGATGCCAACACGGGTAGAGATATGAGGCGTGACTCTAGAAACTGCCGATGCAGTGATGCCAACCCGGGTAGAGATATGAGGCGTGAGTCTAGAAACAGCCGATGCAGTGATGCCGACCCGGGTAGATATGAAGCGTGACACTAGAAACTGCCGATGCAGTGATGCCAACCCGGGTAGAGATATGAGGCGTGACTCTAGAAACTGCCGATGCAGTGATGCCAACCCGGGTAGAGATATGAGGCGTGAGTCTAGAAACAGCCGATGCAGTGATGCCGACCCGGGTAGATATGAAGCGTGACACTAGAAACTGCCGATGCAGTGATGCCAACCCGGGTAGAGATATGAGGCGTGACTTTAGAAACTGCCGATGCAGTGATGCCGACCCGGGTAGAGATAAGAGGCGTGAGTCTAGAAACATCCGATGCTGTGAGGCCAACTCGGGTAGATATGAGGCGTGACTCTAGAAACTGCCGATGCAGTGATGCCGACCCAGGTAGATATGAGACGTGACTCTAGAAACAGCCGATGCAGTAATGCTGACCCGGGTAGATATGAGGCGTGACTCTAGAAACTGCCGATGCAGTGATGCCGACCCGGGTAGATATGAGGCGTGACTCTAGAAACAGCCGATGCAGTCATGCTGACCCGGGTAGAGATATGAGGCGTGACTCTAGAAACATACGATGCTGTGATGCCAACTCGGGAAGATATGAGGCGTGACTCTTGAAACAGCCGATGCTGTGATATCAACCCAAGTAGATATGAGGCGTGACTCTAGAAACAGTCGATGCAGTAATGCTGACCCGGGTAGATATGAGGCGTGACTCTAGAAACAACCGATGCTGTGATACCAACCCAAGTAGATATGAGGCGTGACTCTAGAAACAGCCGATGCTGTGATGCCAACCCGGGTAGAGATAAGAGGCGTGAGTCTAGAAACAGCCGATGAAGTGATGCCGACCCGGGTAGATATGAGGCGTGACTCTAGAAACAGCCGATGCAGTGATGCCAACCCGGGTAGATATGAGGCGTGACTCTAGAAACTGCCGATGCAGTGATGCCGACCCGGGTAGATATGAGGCGTGACTCTAGAAACTGCCGATGCAGTGATGCCAACCCGGGTAGAGATAAGAGGCGTGACTCTAGAAACAGCCGATGCAGTGATGCCAACACGGGTAGAGATAAGAGGCGTGAGTCTAGAAACAGCCGATGCAGTGATGCCAACCCGGGTAGATATGAGGCGTGACTCTAGAAACTACCGATGCAGTGATGCCAACCCGGGTAGATATGAGGCGTGACTCTAGAAACTGCCGATGCTGTGATGCCAACCCGGGTAGAGATAAGAGGCTTGAGTCTAGAAACAGCCGATGTAGTGATGCCGACCCGGGTTGTAACATTAAATCGTGGATGGGTGATGAAAGGATAATTGTATTAATTAATGATGGATCTTTCAATTGTGACATTTATAGGTAAATTACCGAATACAATTATCTAGACATCTACGCACACGCACTAACTCAATGTAGGTAGGTAGTGATGAGAAATGATAAGGAAGATTAAATAAAGAATATTTTAAATATCAACAGACTCTAATTTATTAAAACCATTATTAAAATAATTAATCAAATATAAAAAACATGAGACTCTATCAAACAACTATCTCCGGGCGTGTCAAGAATAAACGTGTGTTTAACGCCATCTTGATAAGATTTTGACTAACGAACATGTAACATTAATAAATTTAAAACATTTAAATCTTGTAAGGAATGTCTGAGCGGGCGCCAGCGAGTTATAAAAATAACTACGCAAGAAGTTAAAATGAGTAATCCCTAATTGAATTATAAGTACATTGTTAAAAAGTTATAAGTGAAAAAGACCTTCCGTAGTTTGCACAGTAGACCCTCATTGTTCTAGCGTCGCACAAACACACCGTATGAAACCGAGTCCAGCAAGCAACTGAGCTCAACGAAGTGCACTCCGCACTCATAGCTCGAAACAGTCGTGCCAATTGAAGAATGTTGACCAATGATTATCTTAATCGGGTAGGAACTGCCCGTCCAGAAGTACGCACTGCTACATTACCCCCCTTCCAAAGGAAAAAAAATTTTCGGCACGATAATTTTTTTTTGATATTTTCCATATGCCTCCAAATCCAAGTCCAATAAGTGGTAAAGAGTCACAAAATGCAGATAATGCCTTAGAAGAAGAGTCCAGCACGTTCTGTAGAAGTCCGTGATGTGCTCGCTGAGCAAGGATTGAAGCGCCAACACCCAGGAAGTAGAAGGAAGAATTCTCGCTGATGGAATATCTGAATGACCCTCTTCTGACATCAGTGATGAAGATTGAACTTGCTTGGCGAAGATAATGAGCCCCGAAAATTGTATCACCATACTCCAATGTTGACAACAAATGCAATCTTGAGAAGCTGCACCCTCTTTCTGATAGCAGTGAACGGCCAGGTAGTATCCTATTACACTCTTCCCGTAGAAGAATGTTGCTTCCCTGAAGACTCGATCTTGAACAAAAATTGCTTCCTCGAAGAATTGATAAAAGTTTGTAAATCATGAAATTTTGTATTATCTTGAGTTATCTTGACGTGAAGAACCGAAGAGTGATGAAGGCGACTGACTTCCTTGAGGCGAGTGAAAAGAAAGGTATGCTATGCTTGACAAAATGGATTACTGAGCAAGGAATTTAACAACTACTAAAGTGTAAACAAAACTTGAATAGAATAACAAATGAAAAGATAACCTGTAGTAAACACTAACAAAATTTATTAAAAAAAAAAATTTAAAAACGAGTCTAGCTAAAAGTGAAAGCTGAGCGCCCAACAAAAGTTAAATTTGAAGCTAAAAGAAACGCTATTAAATGAAAATAGTAAAGTCTAAACCCACATTGCAGTTACTGCCCTCTGCGAGCAGAGATGAAAAATTATAAAGTTATCCCAGAAACAAACCCAAATTCATAATAAGATAGAAGTGACCGGCTCAAACAGAACCATATATTGATGACCCAAAATTGTCAAAAAATACAGCTAAGTCCAAATGAAATTGATGCGACTTGTCTTGAGCTCAGAGAGAAGCCACAGCAATTGCATGTGAAAACGCATAGTATTTGTTAAAAGAAAAAGTAAAAAAAATTACTCATTTACATTCTTAACAATATGAACAAATAACATTTTAATAATAATTCAAGCCAAGGACATTAAGAGCAAATAAAAGTAAAAACTTCATGAAAAGATGCAATTTTTAAATGTTAAAAATATGATTCTGTAAATCTACAATAACCTGAGCGAGTGAAAACTCACTAATTTCAAAATAAATATTAAATAAATAAATTAATTATTAAATTAATTATTATGACATAACATTTTTTAAAAAATATTTAAAAAGTGTATTGAACAATGACTAAATCATAGAAAACACCATGCCAATGGTTTCCTAAAACCAGAGAAAAATAGAATGTTATGAGCATCTGAGGCTATCGCGGAAAACTGCATGAAGTATTTTCTAAATTATTGAATTAAAATAGTCAACCAACACCAAGGCAAACTAAGGTACTAAAGAACAACATATAAAGAACAACCATGCACACAATTAAAATGACACGAGGACAACCTCGGTACAGAGCTGTTAAACCGAAATACAGCTTCGTATATGCCATAATTGAAATACAGTATGTCCCTCTAGAAAGGACAAACCGTACCTCAAAACAAGTCGCCATCGCGTACTTAGTTCATTAAAAAACAATTAGTATCATCTCACAAAGATATAGTATATACAATTAGTATCATCAGCTATTAAAAGATCCCTCGAACAGAAAAATAGCACAAAACAGTGGCCAACTGAGATTGTGAACTTCACTGCCCTATGATAACGCATAAAATGATACAATGGATTCAAATCGTGAGATTACAAAATGTTCAATACAATATGATTGCACTTAAATCCAAAAAAAATGTGGATTCAATGCGTGAGATTAAAAAACGTCAATCCCCCGCGTTGAATCGGAATGGACAAATTACTCCCCAAAACACATACTACGCATGTACACAAAGACAAAACAAAACTTATACTAAAATACACTCAATGTGAAGACACAAAATACCAGTCATGTCCTCACAATGAGAGTACACAAAGAAAAATTGCAAACCTGAGGGCAAGGTAAGCAAAAACCTAATTTATAACAAGAGAAAAGGGATTAATTCTCAAATAAAAGTATAACGATAACAACATAAGAAAAATAGTTTATCAATTTACCCAACCCCAAGGTCAGTTAGCTTCTTCTAACTTGATTATATCCTTGACATGAAAAGTTCCCACAGGTTTCCCTGTCATATCCGCTAATTGATAAGCAACCGGCGATATTTTGCAAATAATTTTACTACGTATAAATTTGGGGGCTAATTTTGCTGAAAAGTATCTACCAGCGTCTGACAAAGCAAAGGACCTTCTCCAGACAATGTCCCCAACCTCATATTGAACGTCCCTACGACGCAGATTATATTGTACCTTATTACGTTCGTATGATTGTCTTAAGGACGTGCGAACTTGGGAGAAAATGTCATTTAATTCATGTAAATCAGATGCCCATGAATCGCGTTTAGAGAATCTAATGTCTTCCGCGTTAAAGTCTACACCTTTGTAGTCATTTCCCGAAATTACAATCTCTCTACCAAAATTAAGGAAGAACGGAGTATAGCCTGTGACTTCATGAACAGCCGTGTTTATAGCCAGTTCAATTTCAGGTAGATGGCACGCCCAGGATCTGTGATCAGATCCCACAAAAGAACCCAGGGCTGCTACCAACACCTTGTTTACACGCTCAACAGGGTTATTCTGCGGGTGATATCTGCAATTATAAAACAAGTGACGGATATGAAATTTATTGGCCAGCGCTTTCATGTCACGCGATATATATTGTGGGCCATTATCCAAAACAATCGTATCTGGAACACCGAATTTATAAAAGATATCATTTTCCAAAATTTCCGCAATAACACTACCCGTTGCTTTCCTAAGTGGAAAAAGTCTAGTATACTTGGTAAAGAAATCAGAAACCACTAAAAGGTAAGTATAACCCTTTTTGTAAGAATTAGGGTAAGGACCTAATAGATCTGTCGCAATCATTTGCCACGGCCTTTGCACCAGTTTCGGGTCACCCATCAAACCAGGAGGCAGTAAGTTAGAACTTTTATAACCTAAACAAGTATGACATTTACTTACAAAAGACTTCACATCAGCTGCCATTTTTGGCCAGTAGTATTTAAGTTTAATCCTATTTAACGTTTTTAAGATGCCAAAATGTGCACAAGAAGGCGGAACGTGATTTTGAACGATGACGTTTTTCCTACACTCTTTTGGGAGAACTTCCTTCCAGTCATAAGACCTGTGTAGAGCCTCCATGCTCTGAATGTGTTTGAAGATGACACCATTGCAAACTTTAAACGCTGGAAATTTTCCCGGATTAGCCAAAATTTTTTCTTTCAAACTTAAGTACCAACGGTCGGAAGTGGAAAAGGACTGATTAATCAAGTCAACATGTAAAGGGTCACGAGACAGTGCGTCCGGAACAATGTTGTCTTTTCCGCTCCTATGAATTATTTCAAAATTGAACTGCTGAAGTCTAACCGCCCACCGCGCTAATCTACCCGACGGAGACTTTAAGTTTGTAAGCCATTTTAGACTATAGTGATCAGTGATCACCTTGACAGGAATAGGCGAACCTTCAATATAACCCCTAAATTTCTCTAGTGCAAAGATCATAGCATTTAACTCCTTCTCGGTTGTGGAGTGATTTTTCTCCTGTGCAGATAGTGATCTGGAAATAAAGGAAATAGGGTGTTCTATACCATTAACGTCAGATTGAGAAAGGACCGCCCCCAAACCGGTGTTCGATGCATCGCAACTAATTGTAAAGGGTTTACTAAAGTCGGGACAAGCAAGAACAGGAGCCTTGACCAGAATATTCTTTAATTTAGTAAAGGCAGCATCAGCCTGTTCATTCCATACAAATTTTTTACCAGCAAACTCCTTTTTGGTTAAGAATGCAAAGGTGCTGCAATTAAAGAAAAATTTAAAATGAACCTTTTGTACCAAGAAAGTATACCGATAAACCTACGCAAGCTCTTTTGCGACGTTGGAATGGGGAAGTCAACGATTGCTTCCACTTTTCCCGGGTCAGTTCTCAACCCATCCTTATCAATCACGAAACCTAGGTATTTAAGAGAGTCACGACAAAAGACTGACTTCTCTACGTTAATAGTCAAACCCGCGGCTTGTAACTTTTGTTTAACCCGTCTTAAAAGATCAATGTGTTCTTCAAAGGTGGAACTAATGATAATTATGTCATCTAGGTAACAAAAAACTTTCCCATCGAACTCCGGACCCAAAACCTTGTCCATAAGCCTCATCATCCGAGAACTCGCACCATGAAGACCAAAAGGCATTGTTACAAAGTGGAAGAGGCCTCGTTTAGGTATAGTAAAAGCGGTTTTCTCTTTAGAATCTTCCTCTAACGGGATTTGAAAAAACGCATCGTTTAAGTCTAAAGTTGATAGATATCGTGCTCCTCCGAGACTATTTAAGATATCAGATATCAACGGTAGGCTATAAGCGTCCCGCCGCGAGACCGCGTTGAGTTTTCTACTATCCAAGCAAAGTCTAAAAGAACCATTTTTCTTGGGCACTAAAACAATAGGATTATTCCACGAGCTATTGCTGGGTTCTACTACTCCCAGTTTTAATAGTCTGTCAAGTTCTCTGTGAGCTTCCGGCAATAAATGAGGAGAAATCGGATAAACACGTTGCTTAATAGGTTGACAATCACCCGTGTCAATGACATGTTTTTCAAGAGACGTTCTACCCAAACGATTTCCAGAAAAGGCTTCAAATTCGTGTATAACGTTATTTAATGTTGATTGTTGAAATGAATCCAAGTTCTCAAAGCTATCTAGTCCTCATACCTCAGACACGCAACTATTGTCAGAGTCATTAGTCATTAATTTAGTTAACTTGGGACAAATGTTAAAAACTTTCCAAAAGTCGCAACCGAGGATGATGTTAGATTTTATGTCTGGCATAACTACAAAATTAAAAATTTTCTTAACATTACCAAGAACTACCGGAACCGCAATTTTGTGAACGCACTCCACAGTATGACCCGTAGCAGAAGTGAGTGAAATTTTTTTCTTAAGAACAGAAAGATTTAACCCTAGATTTAAAAATTTACGATGAAAATTATTACCAATAATTGAGATATGCGAACCAGAGTCAAGAAGGCCAGAAAAGTTGGAACCCAGAACCTGGAAAATGATGTGTGGACGGCCATCCCTTTTAGCCGCACCCACCACCTTCGAGGTCCAAAGGTTCTTGAAGAAAGTTCTGGTTTCCGACAGCACAGCAAGCCGATGCCTGGCGGTGATGTCAGCGAACGGTGTCGACTTGCCGCCCGCAGACAGGACCCCCAGGACATCTAGTTTTTTGCCTGCCGGCAGTTGCATGAAGGCGCCTTCACACCAGGACGGCCACAGCGGAAACATTTCACCTCCCTAGAACTCATATTTGACGGGCTACGTTTACTGAATTCAAAAGATTGACGATGATTGCTGAAATTGGGATTATTCTGAGACATTCTGTTATTCCCTCTGCTAAATGCATTATTTGAGGAGGAATGAGAAACATTATTAAAATTAACAGTATTTGCATTTGGCGGGGAAGGTCTGGAATCAGACCGAACGTCTGCAAGTTCAATCATTTTTCCCAATTTTTTCAGACAATTAATGTCCGAGATGACAGAGAGCGATAATTTTTGTATGTATCTCGGTAACATATTACATTGTAATATTTCCAGAATTTCGTCATCTGGTAATTTTGACGACAATTGATTGTTTAAAGTCAAGACCCGCGTTATGAATGAACCCAGGTTCTCTTTTTGTTGCTGGTACGTGGCTCTGATCTGAGCAACTAAACGTCTTTCATGGTCCAGAAGCTCAAATTCTTCCTTTAGAGCAATTACAATATCCGTCCATGACTTGAAAGAAGAACGGTTGACTCTAAACCAGTCTAAAGCATGACCTGAAAAAAGTTCCACCGCAGATGAAAAAAGAGAAGCTGTACTTACGTTCCGAGATATAGACAAATCGTTGATGCCAACCCAAGTAGATATGAGGCGTGACTCTAGAAACAGCCGATGCAGTAATGCCGACCCGGGTAGATATGAGGCGTAACTCTAAAAACTGCCGATGCAGTGTTGCCAACCCGGGTAGAGATATGAGGCGTGACTCAGAAACAGCCGATGTAGTGATGCCAACACGGGTAGAGATAAGAGGCGTGAGTCTAGAAACAGCCGATGCAGTGATGCCAACCCGGGTAGATATGAGGCGTGACTCTAGAAACTGCCGATGCAGTGATGCCGACCCGGGTAGATATGAGGCGTGACTCTAGAAACTGCCGATGCAGTTATGCCGACCCGGGTAGAGATAAGAGGCGTGAGTCTAGAAACATCCGATGCTGTGAGGCCAACTCGGGTAAATATGAGGCGTGACTCTAGAAACTGCCGATGCAGTGATGCCGACCCAGGTAGATATGAGGCGTGACTCTAGAAACAGCCGATGCAGTAATGCTGACCCGGGTAGATATGAGGCGTGACTCTAGAAACTGCCGATGCAGTGATGCCGACCCGGGTAGATATGAGGCGTGACTCTAGAAACAGCCGATGCAGTAATGCTGACCCGGGTAGAGATATGAGGCGTGACTCTAGAAACATACGATGCTGTGATGCCAACTCGGGTAGATATGAGGCGTGACTCTTGAAACAGCCGATGCTGTGATGCCAACCCAAGTATATATGAGGCGTGACTCTAGAAACAGTCGATGCAGTAATGCTGACCCGGGTAGATATGAGGCGTGACTCTAGAAACAGCCGATGCTGTGATGCCAACCCAAGTAGATATGAGGCGTGACTCTAGAAACAGCCGATGCTGTGATGCCAACCCGGGTAGAGAAAAGAGGCGTGACTCTAGAAACAGCCGATGCAGTGATGCCAACACTGGTAGAGAAAAGAGGTTTGACTCTAGAAACAGCCGATGCTGTGATGCCAACCCAAGTAGATATGAGGCGTGACTCTAGAAACAGCCGATGCAGTAATGCTGACCCGGGTAGATATGAGGCGTGACTCTAGAAACTGCCGATGCAGTGATGCCGACCCGGGTAGATATGAGGCGTGACTCTAGAAACAGCCGATGCAGTAATGCTGACCCGTTTAGAGATATGAGGCGTGACTCTAGAAACATACGATGCTGTGATGCCGACCCGGGTAGATATGAGGCGTGACTCTAGAAACTGCCGATGCAGTTATGCCGACCCGGGTAGAGATAAGAGGCGTGAGTCTAGAAACATCCGATGCTGTGAGGCCAACTCGGGTAAATATGAGGCGTGACTCTAGAAACAGCCGATGCAGTGATGCCAACACGAGTAGAGATAAGAGGCGTGAGTCTAGAAACAGCCGATGCAGTGATGCCAACCCGGGTAGATATGAGGCGTGACTCTAGAAACTGCCGATGCAGTGATGCCGACCCGGGTAGATATGAGGCGTGACTTTAGAAACTGCCGATGCAGTGATGCCGACCCGGGTAGATATAAGAGGCGTGAGTCTAGAAACATCCGATGCTGTGAGGCCAACTCGGGTAGATATGAGGCGTGACTCTAGAAACTGCCGATGCAGTGATGCCGACCCAGGTAGATATGAGGCGTGACTCTAGAAACAGCCGATGCAGTAATGCTGTTCCGGGTAGATATGAGGCGTGACTCTAGAAACAGCCGATGCAGTAATGCCGACCCGGGTAGATATGAGGCGTGACTCTAGAAACTGCCGATGCTGTGATGCCAACCCGGGTAGAGATAAGAGGCGTGAGTCTAGAAACAGCAGATGCAGTGATGCCGACCCGGGTAGATATGAGGCGTGACTCTAGAAACTGCCGATGCAGTGATGCCAACCCGGGTAGAGATAAGAGGCGTGAGTCTAGAAACAGCCGATGCAGTGATGCCAACCCGGGTAGATATGAGGCGTGACTCTAGAAACTGCCGATGCAGTGATGCCAACTCGGGTAGAGATATAAGGCGTTACTCTAGAAACAGCCGATGCTGTGATGCCAACCCAAGTAGATATGAGGCGTGACTCTAGAAACATACGATGCTGCAATGCCAACTCGGGTAGATATGAGGCGTGACTCTAGAAACGGCCGATGCTGTGATGTCAACCCAAGTAGATATGAGGCGTGACTCTAGAAACAGCCGATGCTGTGATTCCAACCCGGGTAGAGATAAGAGGCGTGAGTCTACAAACAGCCGAGGCAGTGATGCCGACCCGGGTAGATATGAGGCGTGACTCTAGAAACTGCAGATGCAGTGATGCCACCCCGGGTAGAGATATGAGGCGTGACACTAGAAACAGCCGATGCAGTGATGCCAACACGGGTAGAGATAAGAGGTTTGACTCTAGAAACAGCCGATGCTGTGATGCCAACCCAAGTAGATATGAGGCGTGACTCTAGAAACAGCCGATGCAGTAATGCCGACCCGGGTAGATATGAGGCGTAACTCTCAAAACTGCCGATGCAGTGTTGCCAACCCGGGTAGAAATATGAGGTGTGACTGTAGAAACATACGATGCTGCGATTCCAAACTCGGGTAGATATGAGGCGTGACTCTAGAAACAGCCGATGCTGTGATGCCAACCCGGGTAGAGATAAGAGGCGTGAGTCTAAAAACAGCCGATGCAGTGATGCCGACCCGGGTAGATATGAGGCGTGACTCTAGAAACTGCCGATGCAGTGATGCCGACCCGGGTAGAGATAAGAGGCGTGACTCTAGAAACAGCCGATGCAGTGACTCTAGAAACATACGATGCTATGATGCCAACTCGGGTATATATGAGGCGTGACTCTTGAAACAGCCGATGCTGTGATGCCAACCCAAGTAGATATGAGGCGTGACTCTAGAAACTGCCGATGCAGTGATGCCGACCCGGGTAGATATGAGGCGGTACTCTAGAAACAGCCGATGCAGTGATGCCAACACGGGTAGAGATAAGAGGCGTGACTCTAGAAACAGCCGATGCAGTGATGCCAACACGGGTAGAGATAAGAGGCGTGACTCTAGAAACAGCCGATGCTGTGAAGCCAACCCTGGTAGAGATAAGAGGCGTGAGTCTAGAAACAGCCGATGCAGTGATGCCAACCCGGGTAGATATGAGGCGTGACTCTAGAAACTGCCGATGCAGTGATGCCAACCCGGGTAGAGATAAGAGGCGTGAATCTAGAAACAGCCGATGCAGTGATGCCAACACGGGTAGAGATAAGAGGCGTGAGTCTAGAAACAGCCGATGCAGTGATGCCAACCCAGGTAGATATGAGGCGTGACTCTAGAAACTGCCGATGCAGTGATGCCAACTCGGGAAGAGATATAAGGCGTTACTCTAGAAACAGCCGATGCTGTGATGCCAACCCAAGTAGATATGAGGCGTGACTCTAGAAACATACGATGCTGCAATGCCAACTCGGGTAGATATGAGGCGTGACTCTAGAAACGGCCGATGCTGTGATGTCAACCCAAGTAGATATGAGGCGTGACTCTAGAAACAGCCGATGCTGTGATTCCAACCCGGGTAGAGATAAGAGGCGTGAGTCTAGAAACAGCCGAGGCAGTGATGCCGACCCGGGTAGATATGAGGCGTGACTCTAGAAACTGCAGATGCAGTGATGCCAACCCGGGTAGAGATATTTATTTATTATTTTATTTACGCCCTAATGGGCTTTTACATGAAAATATACATTTACATTGATTACAATAATTGAACATAAGAAGATAAATGGAGTTAATTGTAAGAAAGCAACACATATAATAAAATTTTGTGCAAATTAGCAAAACACTAATAAGATGGATTCAATATAAAATATACCCAAGCATGAAATAGTAAGTAAAAGAAAGTTCAACATAAAAAGTAAGTAAGTGGGTGTGTTTAAACCCAGTATTAATTGTGTGTTTAACAAATCGATAAACCAATATAAATTAGAGTGTAACTTACTCGTGAGGTAAAGAACATTATAACAGAGATTTAAAAAAAAAAAATAACAAAATAAGAGTTGCACCTGTAAAAAGCAAAAACTAATAGAATTTAGCAATATCGACATGAATAAGAAATAATAAGATCTGAGATGGAACATAGTGTTATGTATAAAAAGTAGTTAGTAGGTATAAGCATACAATTATAAGTGTATAGTAGAGCAAATAAAAAACAAACAAATATGGATATAATTTACTTGAAAGGTTTCGAATGGGAGAAGATGTAATAAAATTATTAAAGCTATAAAAGTTAATTATTAGCCGATAGAATCGAAATAAGTTGCCTTTTAAAGCTCACAAAATTGTCAAAACCAAATATATCTATAAGTTCACAGTATTTATTCGCAAGGTTGTGAATTCTAGGAATTGGTGAAAAAATAGAATAATTAGTGTTGAGGTTCTTGTTAAATTTAAAAGTATCTTTACTGCGAGTTTGCCTAGCAGGAACATTAATGCAAATAAGTTCCAACAAATTAGGGCTGTCAATTAAAGATTTAATAATTTTGAATAAAAATAGCAAATCAATTAACACTCTTCTATCAGATAATTTAAGAAGTTTAGTTTCAGCAAGCAAGTTATTGTAATTTATAAATTCGATTGGAATTTTCATTTTAAAATTAATGTACCGAAGGAATTTATTTTGTACCTTTTCTAATGATTGAGAATGGACCTTGTAGTACGGTGACCATACGGTGGAATTGTATTCTAATTTGCTTCGTACTAACGAGCAATACAGATGTTTTAATGTTGACATACTTTTAAAATTTGCTCCCATTCTCAAAATAAAACCTAGTATTCTCATCGCATCGCTTGTTATTTCATCGATGTGTTCGTTAAACTGTAGACTCTCGTGGAATATAACACCAAGATCACGAATCTGTGATACACGAAGAAGATTAGCACCATTCATAAAATAGGAAAAATTAAGTGGATTTTTGCCTTTGTAAAAACTGATAATCTGGCATTTACCTAAATTTAGTTGCAAATCATTGACAGAACACCACGCACATAGTTTATTAAGGTTCAACTGCAAAATTGCGCGATCGTCATCGTCTTTGATTATTCTGTATATCTTCAGATCGTCGGCAAATAACAGGACTTTAACATTAGTAAAAATATTAACAATATCATTGATAAACAAACAAAATAATATTGGGCCCAAGTGAGATCCCTGTGGTACTCCGCTCGAGGCAGCAAATGTATAAGAAGTAAACGAATCTATCTTGACTGCTAAGTACCTTCCTAATAGATAACTCTTAAACCATTCCAACATACTCCCTCTTATTCCCAACAATTTTAGTTTACGTAATAATATTTTGTGGTTTACTTTATCAAATGCCTTACTGAAGTCAGTATATATGGAATCAGTTTGATGTGATGCATTAAGGGCATTAACAATATCATTCGTGTACAATATAAAATTGGTAAGAGTAGATCTACCTTTAATGAATCCATGTTGAAGGGGAGAGATGGTTCGATTGATTCGGGATATCAACTTATCTAGTACTAGGCTTTCAAAAAGTTTGGGTAAAGTAGACATTATACATATTGGCCTATAATTTGTTACTTCGCTCTTATTACCTTTTTTGAAAATGGGCGTTAAAAGACTAAACTTCCAAAGGTCCGGGAATACACCTGATGAGAGTGACTTTGTAAATAACTTATGAATAGGATATGACAATGTATGCATACAATTTACTAAAAACCTGGGCGGAACATTATCAGGTCCTGCGGATTTTCGGGAATCAAGACTCTTCAGCTTAGATATAATATCGTCTATGGTTACATTACAGTCAGATATATCAAGAGTTTCAACCAAATCAAAGCACGAAATATTGCTGTCTTCACTTGCATTAATGTAAACGCCGCTAAAAAAATCAGCAAAAAGATTAACAGTTTCCTGAAGATTTTGGGATAATTTAGAATCGAATGACACACTACTAGGTATGTAAGTACCATTTTCTTTTTGGGATTTAACATATTTCCAAAAGAAATTTGAGTCGTCCATGATAGAGCCTTCGACATCACTAATGTAATTTTTGTAACATTTTGCGGAGAGCTTATTGCACTCTGCCCTCAATTTTTGAAACGCAGTATAATCGATGGCCAGGCGACTTTGTTTGAATCTCTTATGAGATAATTTTTTAAGGTAAATTAAGTCTATCAGGTCTTTTGAGAACCATTTTGGGTATAGAGTTTCTCTGTAAGTCGTTAAAGGAACAAATTGTTCAATTGCAGAATTAACGATGAAGTAAAATTTTTTAAGGTGTACATTAATATCATCGTCGCTATCAAAGAATGACCAGTCAGTCTGTTTAAGGAAATTTGAAATTTTAACATAGTCAGCTTTTTTGAAATTTCGAGTTTCTACTACCTTTTTTACGATAGGAATTGGTTTAAGATTAGACATGCATATTTCTAGTGGTGGATGGTAAACATCGACAGGTAATAGAATTTCGGTACTTCTCACAACACAGATGTCAGACACATTTGACAGTGCCAAATCCAACGTACGACCTCCTATATTATGAACATTATTACACTGTGTTAGACCTAAGAACAGTGCCATATCTCTAATAACACGAATATTAACATTAGAACAAGAATTGACAGAATTCATATTACACCAATCATAAAGTGGCAGATTGTAATCACCAACTAGAAGTAGTTTAGTATTAGGATATTTAGCACAAATTGATTCAACCTCGTCGCAGTGATTGCTGTAGCTTTGGACATCAGAATTCGGAGGTAAGTATGCACATCCCACTATTATTTTACCTCTAGAAGTGTTCACATTGACAAATAGTTGCTCGATGGATGTGTTTTTTGTGGATATTTTTGAAGAACTGAGATTTTTTGAGATAGCAATGGCTACACCACCTCCTCTCGTTTTGGCACTTGTTTTAGAATTCCTATCCATACGGTAGATGTTGAAATTAGGGAAGCCTAATTCGGCAGAATTGATTCCTGAGTCGAGCCATGTTTCGGTTAAAATGAAGATATCACTGCTGATAGTTGCCGCCGAAGTCAGCAACATGGGAAGTTTAGTGCGGATCCCTCTCACATTTTGGTAGTAGCATTTTATTTTTTGTTGTTTCAGTTTTTTGGCGCACATTCAATAATTTTAGGTACAGAGTTCACATATTTGATAGTTATATTGGTTTCACCGTTGTTCTTCCTCGTCTCGAGTTGTTGGCGTAAATCTAGAAGTTGAGTCCTCTGCAATGGTGTTTGGTCGTTACTGGCCTTTATACCGTTTTTCAGTTTTGCGTTCCTGGTCAAAACCTCACGAGCCGAGACAGAGTCATTGAATTCGACCTTAATCGGTCTAATTTTGTTGGACTTTTTTACACCAAGTCTGTACGACTTAACCACACTCGGTATTAATTCATTATTTATATCACTAATCGCTGAAACTACTTTATCGCTGTCCATTTTAATAATTGTTGTTGTTGATTCTGAAATACTTTCGGGAACATTAAATAAAATAATGTTCTTTGACCGGGTTTTTCTTTCCTCGGCCTCTGCGAGCAAATCATTTATTGAAGATGAAGTATTTGTCGGGTTAGTAACAATAGACTGAGTATCCGTTACACTTTTTAATGTTGACAATTCTCCTTCCAACATTCCCATACGAACAGCCATCAATCCTGTGGTTCCTAACAGATCCGTTGTTATCGGGGTAATTTTACCCATTTGCTCCTTCGTAAATTTGTTGCCGGGGTCATTAATAATTTTTATCAGCGAACAGAGTAGATCCTTGGCCTTGGTCATATAGTTAAGAGAGTTCTCGTTTAAATCCATATTAAAATTTATTTAAAAAGAGATAAAAATATGTTAACTTTATTCGTAATTAGTTTATACACAAACGCCTGTTTCCCGCAAACTGTTTAGCGCTATTCAAAAGTGACGACACTTTCGACCAATGGCGATAGTAATGACGGACTGATAATGCGCCTGCGCGTTTGGTATGTTTACCAGTTGAAAATTGTTATTTTAATATTTTTAAAACACAGCACTGCACAGCACACACGATAATTTAAAAATCTAACTGATTGAATATTTCGAAGATGAAGTGATTTAACTACTTCGACACTTTATGTTGTGTTTACTTGCAATTTTCTAATGTTTTGGAAGTTTTAATGTGGAGCGTATTCACTATCTGTGTAATCAATGACGGTAGGTAATATATATGAGGCGTGACACTAGAAACAGCCGATGCAGTGATGCCAACACGGGTAGAGATAAGAGGTTTGACTCTAGAAACAGCCGATGCTGTGATGCCAACCCAAGTAGATATGAGGCGTGACTCTAGAAACAGCCGATGCAGTAATGCCGACCCGGGTAGATATGAGGCGTAACTCTCAAAACTGCCGATGCAGTGTTGCCAACCCGGGTAGAAATATGAGGTGTGACTGTAGAAACATACGATGCTGCGATTCCAACTCGGGTAGATATGAGGCGTGACTCTAGAAACAGCCGATGCTGTGATGCCAACCCGGGTAGAGATAAGAGGCGTGAGTCTAGAAACAGCCGATGCAGTGATGCCGACCCGGGTAGATATGAGGCGTGACTCTAGAAACTGCCGATGCAGTGATGCCGACCCGGGTAGAGATAAGAGGCGTGACTTTTTAAAGGCACCCACCACTGTCCCATCCACAAGCAAAACAGTCTCGTTCTGACACCGCTACCGTCAACACCTTACAAGTGATCGCTCCGCATTTACCTGTGCACCTGTGTTTTTCCAAGTGTTAATCCTGACCGCAACTCTGGGTTATCTCGCCCGTTCACTAATTACCGTTCCTACCCGGCTTAGCAACCAACAGTGGAATCTCCCGCCTCGCTAATCACCGTTCTCACCTGGCATAGTAACAATCAGTGACATTACAGTTTCAAACACAAGTTCGTGGAATTTTCCGCCCGTTACCAACTCGTTAAAAACATTTATTATTTTACAAAAGTGAAAGTTACCAACCACAGTTTTATACGCGTCAAAGGTCCCCTAAGTGATCTTAGTGAAAAATAAACAATATTAAAACAATCAACAGCGCCGCCAACCTCACGTTTCCGTTTGCCGCCGCTTTGTTCTGTGCCAACATACAGTCCACCGATTGCCACGAGCCCCTCCCGTGTCTATAATCGAAGTTTTTAAATAATCTAAGTAATCAAGTCATCGTGCCTTCACGTTTTTCTCTGACTCATAAAGTTTTTTCGTGTAAGTGCCCACCGCCGCAGACATTTTGTGCCACAGTTTATACAGTGACTTTGAACTTTTGTGCTGACCCCAGTGTTTGTAGTCTATAGTGCATTCCGCCTGAAAGAAGAGTAGGGCCATCACTAGCCACCAAACCTGTGCGGCCCACAAAATCAGCGCTGTGTATCTCCACCGACCAGTCCAGCTCTACCATCGAACTCAGTAAGTCTTTTGTCTTTTGTTATATTTGGCATACAGTCTCTCCAAGTTGTAAACTCACTTTTATTCCTGTTTAAATTCCATACTAAGTTCATTTAATTTCTCCTTTAATTTACGTCATGGCTTCCCCCCGCTCTCAATCATCCAGCCCCACAGAGATGGAAAATGAATTGATCGACCTTGAGTTGGTTTCATTCTTAGATGCACGTCCAGATAAAAATACTATTTCTTTAGAGGAAAAAATCCATGTATTTAACCTAACACATCGGCAATATGAGCTGGCACGCTCACCATCCAACTCTTCCCCAAACGCAGGGAATATTACCCCAACTAATTCCATCATCCCCCCTCCTCACCCAATTGCTACCTCCTCCGGCCACTATCCAGCATCCCCAAATGTTAGCAACCGCAAGCGCCCCACCTCATTCTCTTCTAATGCCAGCGAATGCTCTGATGCTGACGAATCGGCATCAGAGTATTCGGAATCGGACTCATCCTTTGGTACCGAGGACATGCCATGGGAGACGGTCAAACTCTCCCGTAAAAGAAACAGAGATAGGAAATCTCCCACAACCTCCCCCACCAACATCGAGCCGTCCTCCCCATCAAAAAAAAAACAACAGCTCTTACCAATCACCGTTGAGGCCGTCCAAGACATGCCTTCCATCCAGCCGACTACCATTTCACCACCCCCCCCACCCGCCACCCCTCCCCCGAGCTCTCCCATTCCTCAATCTACCCCTCAAGTAGTAGTCACAAACTCTAGAATCCCTCCAGTGGTGCTCCACTCAAAAACCGGTTGGGCAGCCCTGGAGAAGTCCCTCTCCGACAAGGGTATAGATTTTTACGCCAAGAATCTATCAAAAACCCTCAACATTCACCCGAAAACCCCTCGTGATCACCACCGTATCACTAAAACTCTAACGGAAAAAAATATAGACTTCCACTCGTTCAAACTCAACGAGGTCAAACCTCTCAGGGTCGTGCTCAGGGGCATCCCTGAAGAAATAACAAGCCAAGAGGTCAGCGACGTACTTGGCTTAACATACCCTGTTCTCTCGGTTCACCGTATGCGGACAGGCCCTAACCGCCGTGAGATTCCTCTCATGCTAGTAAACCTCACTAAAAATGAAATATCCAAAAAAATTTTTACCGATCTAACCCAAATCCTCCACCTTAAAATCGTAGTAGAGCCCCAGAGAAAGAGACTGTCCGTTGGACAATGTCACAGATGTCAGTTTCACGGACACTCGTCTTCATGCTGCAACGCGACTCCGCGTTGCGTTAAATGTGGCGAAAACCACCCAACGAGCGCATGCACAAAGCCCCCCACGACTCCCGCTAAATGCGCTCTTTGCGCAGGGCCTCATCCGGCCAATTACAAAGGTTGCCCCCAACGCCCTGCTCCCCGTTTTTCCAACCGGTTCCAATACGTAAACCCTCAAAATATCCGCCCCCTCATGCAATACCCAGTACGGAACCCAAATTCCTGGCCTCGTCCCTCCTTCACAAATTTTAACACTCCTAGGATCCCCCAAGCCTCCCAACAATACCGACTAGAAAGACCCCCAACAACCCAAAACATCGAACCTCTATCTCAAGTTAACCCCCCCGTCGCATCTACCTCAGCACCTAACCCCCCGCCCGTGACCACCGTCACCTACCCGCCTCTACCCGAACCCACTACCCTGCCCCATACCTCAGCCAACGCCCCACCACCCCCACCCCAAAACCTCCCAGCTAATCTTATTAAAGCCCTCCAAAACGCTGCCGCCCAACTCAAAACTGCCATGGAGATGAACTCTAGGCTGCTCTCCAACGTTCAAATACTTCTCAACTCTATCCAGTAATATCATTAAAATAAAATCTCTTTTTGTATTATTCATTTTTATTTAAATTCATTATAAATAATAATTAAAATCTCCAACAACCATTAAAATCTTTTAAAATGTCCAGACAATGTAGAAAACCATCAAATCTTCAAGCTGCATACTGGAATGCAGACGGTAAAGTAAAAGATTTCCGAGGAGAAATCCTTCAATTTCTGATGGATTTTAACCTCGATGTTCTCCTAATTAACGAAACCTGGCTAAAACCCAGCAAAACAATTAAATTTCCGAATTACATAACTTACCGCACCGACCGAACCCACTCTTCAGGCGGTGGCACCGCAATCATTGTTAAATATTCAATCGACCACTGTATCATAAACTGTCCCTCTTCAGAAAATATCGAAACTACCGCTATAGTCATAAATACTCTAAATAATGGTCCAATTAAACTCATTTCCGCGTATAGCCCCCCAAAAGAAAATTCACTGCCCCGGACCTCGACAAACTCTTTGATAATTCCTTACCCACAATAATTGCAGGCGATTTAAATTCAAAACACGGCTCTTGGCATTCCCGAACCACTAACACTAAGGGCAGAATTCTTTTTAATTACGTAGCCGACAAATCACTTATAGTATCTGCCCCCGATATTCCCACATTTTTCCCCAAAAACGCAAATCACGACCCAGACGTCTTAGATATAATAATAATGAAAAATTGCCCCTTACTCTACACCCTTCAAACTGTTAAAAAATTATCTTCTGACCACGATCCTATACTCTTGTTTTTATCTGACGGCTCCCTACCTTCAGTACCTTCTCATAGATCTACACGTAAAAAAATTCAATGGCAAAAACTCCCCAAACTATTAGAATCAGTCAAAGTTCAAACATCAATTACCGACGAAGAAAGCCTCAATTTAGCCACTAAAAATTTCACTAACGATATAAAATCAGCCGTAGACCTTGCCACCGTCGAAGTCGCGAATGATAAACACAGACCCGACCTTCCCGCAGAACTGAAAGAACTTATAAGAGAAAAAAACTTCGCCCGAAAGGAATGGCAAAGATTCTCTAACCCGATCGATCGCATTCGTATGAATCGTCTCTCTCACCAAGTAAAAGTCGAACTCCAAAAATACAGAGACGAACAGTGGCACGACTTCATCTCCACTCTCGACGACGACAGAACAGCCTTTTGGAAACTCTCCAAAACCCTTAGAAAACCCCCGACCAGAATAAGTCCCCTTACGGGCCCAAAAGGCACAGTGTATTCCTCTAGAGACAAAGCCGAGACTTTTGCCGACAGTCTCGAAGAACAATTTTCCCCGACCACGACCTACGATGACCCTCAATTCGTTTCAACAGTAGAATCAACAGTCTCATCCATCCTGACAGAAACCCCCACAGACAATCCAATCCCGTTCACAACCCCTCAAGAAATTTCCAAAATTATAAAATCTTTGAAAACAAAAAAATCTCCCGGTCCCGACTTAATATCAAATAAAATTTTAAAATGCCTCCCCTCCAAAGCCATTTGCTCTTTCACAGCCATCAGCAACGCATCCTTTAGACTTCGTTTATTCCCAAAAGACTACAAAACTGCAGACGTTATCCTTATCCCTAAACCTGGTAAAGACCCCCTCCAAGCCATAAACCACCGACCGATTAGCCTGCTTCCCTGTGCAGGTAAAATTCTTGAAAAGCTTATCCTCGCTAGATTGAAAAAAATAGTCGACGATTTAAAAATCATCCCCGACTTTCAACACGGCTTTCGATCGGGCCACTCAACTCTCCACCAACTTCTGCGGGTGGTCGAACAAATTACAAACGGATTCAACTCTCGCCAACACACTGTAGTCCTCTCCCTAGACGTCTGCAAAGCATTCGATAAAGTCTGGCACAGAGGTCTCATTTATAAAATGTACCTCCTCGGTATCCCCCTTTCAATGCTTCAACTCATAGCTAATTTTATTAAAGACCGTAAATTTAGAATCAAATTAGATGGAATTTTTTCCACAGTGAGATTGCTAAGAGCAGGTGTCCCTCAAGGCTCTATTCTCTCGCCAGCTCTTTTCAATATATACCTAAGCGATATCCCCCGCCCTAGCATTCATAACTTTCGCACCAAAAAAACCAAAATAGGCAAATTTGCAGACGACACTGAAGTCATGTCGACTTCAGTAAGCGAAATGACCGCTACACGACGCGTCCAAGACCACGCGTCGAAACTAGAATCATTTTTTAAACAATGGCGAATTAGCATCAATCCCTCAAAAAGCGCCGCTTGTGTTTTCTCCCGTAGACGCCCTAAACGACCCCCTAACATCCACTTGTTCGGCGAAAACGTACCTTGGAAAAAAAACATTAAATACCTCGGAGTAACTCTAGACAGCAGACTAACTTGGAAAAAGCATTTAACAGAAACTCTAAATTCAGCAAATAAAACTCTTGCAGCCCTTTATCCCATGATATCTAAAAATAACAAAAAATTATCTCCAAGGAACAAACTACTAATATATAAATCCACTATAAGACCTAAACTCACTTACGCTAGCCCTATCTGGGCACACGCTTCAGAGCCCCAGCTAAAAAGACTACAAACATTTCAAAACAAAGCCATACGCATTGCCCTGGGAGCTCCTAGATGGATGAGGGTTGCTCAACTACATCGGGACTCTGAAGTTCCCCTCCTTAAAGACCATATCTTAAGTCTCGCGGAAACATTTTATGCGGGCCTCCCCACCCATGAAAACGCGTCCATCAACTGTCTCGCACAGTACGATGTAAATGAAATAACTACCTTTAAAAAACCCAAACAAATCCTCCGTAAACCTTAAATCCCCCATATTGCAGCCATGTTTCCTTGCAAAAATATTTTAAAAACACAACCAAAATTAAATTAAAATTTATCCTACAACCAATTTTAAAATCATGATGAAAGAGAAAGGGGCCTTTTTGGCCCGGAGCTCTATATGCCAATATTTCAAAAGTCAAAAGTCACTGTCCCATCCCGGTATAGGTGACTTATTGTCACCCCTTCGGGACTCTCGCAAGAAGCTAATTTTTTATATTAAAAGATTCGAATTTTCGATAAAAGACTCTAGACCTTTAAATGTCCCTGCATGTTGTGTTAGCGAGCACTATGCAGTGGATGCTCGAGTTAGTTGAGTTAGACATGCACATGCGTGTTAGTAGCACAAAACAAAATATATATAGACGAAGATATATTATGAGTAATTAGGTCCTCAGCAGTCCCAAAGGCGTGCGGCCGGTCGCCGATCAGCCCACAGGTGAGCTTCCAACACCCCCCACCCCACGCCAAGGCGTGATTGTGCTCGAAGACTCTAGGAGAAGAGATGGGTTGTGATCTACCCGAAGAGAAATAAACTAAAAAGAAGAGCGTCACACGTCAACGGGGGGTGGGGAAGGTGATGTAGCTCACTGCGGACGTCACGACGAGCCAGAGCACCGCAATTGGGGGAAAGCCGATTGTCTAACTCATGTCTTATTCGGGAGTCTGGAAACTTCTGGCTTTGATGCAGGGACTGCGGTCTTTATGCCTCGCCCAAGAAGAGGGCTAGGACAAGACAAAACACAAAAGGAGTTCAGTTCTCATCTGGAATATAAACAATGTTACAAGAAGAGAGAGCACAAAATACAAAATAATATAAGGATTGCAAGCAACAGTATAGCGATACATAAATAATATAGTGTAAGATATAACAGGGTAGCAAAAATAAATAATCAATAAAGAGATAAACATACGACATAAATTGGCGAGATTATGAGTGAGAGAGAATTATAAAAATCATAAACCAGGGGAGACAGGAGCAGTACACTCGGCCGAACTAAATTATTTGAATTTATTCTAAATAATATCGACTCTCAAAACAGGCCACCTTTCAACCCAAACCTTAACGAACTTCTTCAGACATTCAAAGTTCCTCTGGTCCGATACGAGATCTACATTCAAGATCGGTCTCGTAGAAACATTCAAACCATTAAGCATTTCCTCTCTTGCATCCTTCAATATCTCGCAATGCCACAGAATGTGCTCGGCGGATTGGTTAGGATCACCACACGCACAGGTAGGGTGTGGGGACAAGGTAAGGCTGTGCAGCTTTCCTCTGAATTCGCCGTGTCCGGATAGGATCTGAGTTGTGTGGTGGTCCAACCTTAAATGTGCCCCTTCCATTCTGACTTTAACCGATGGGAAGAAGGAGTGAGTCCATCTTCCCATTCTCGAACTATCCCATCGCTGTTGCCATTCACTCAGTGTCCTTTCTCACATCGCTCGAAGAAGGCTTTGGAGAGACATAGCAGCACCCGGGGTTAGTTCAACCCCTAAGTGGTTGGCTGGTCTTCCTCTGGTCAGCTTCTTTTTAGTCAAAATTTCCCTTAATTCAAGATCAATGGGCAAAATGCCCGCCAAAACAGGCAACGCGTCCGAGGCTACCGTGCGGTAGGCTCCCGAAAGTGCCAGCAAGGGAATTCGCTGGCTCCTTTTAAGCGCGGCGTGGATCAAAACGTTATTCAGTCTGTGCTCCCAAACAGATGCGGCATAAGCCACCTGTGACACATACACTCCTCTGTACAGAACACGTAGAGCTGGAGAACGTATTCCCCACTCCGCAGTTGAGATACGCCTCAACTTCATAAAAAGGGCCTGGGCCTTGCTGGACACATTTTTCACGTGTACCAGGAAAGATGATGAGCGGTCCAAAGTAACGCCTAGGTACTTGGTGTTCTCCGCAAACTTGATGCTGGAGTTGCCCATTTTGATTGAGGGGTTTCTTCTTATACTAAGGGATCCCTTCATGAGCAATCCGACGGTCTTGTGGGGAGCGAAGTTCAACCTGTTTAACCTTCCCCATTCTAAAATTTGGTTCAAACCATCAGCGGCCTTGCACTCGATTTCGTACCTGCTATCCCCTGAGACCAGAAACAACTTGTCATCAGCGTAGTCGACCGAGATACATCCCTCAGGCAAGGGCAGCCTAGAGGAATCATCGAATAGGATGTTCCAGAGTTCAGGTCCAAGAACCGAACCCTGAGGACATCCCATGTCGACATGCCTAGAGATGGTTACGTCACCATAGGTAATTTCAATAGTTCTATCTGATAGGTAATCAGATAGTATTTTGAATAGAGGTTTAGGGCAATTTCGCGCTTTTAATTTAGACAGTATCATCGGCCACCACGCATGATCGAAGGCACCAGTGATATCTAAAAAGATCCCTATAACATACCTCTTATTACAAACCTTCACCCAGTCAAGCGCATTCTGAATGGCGTGCTCCGTAGACATCCCGGGGACAAAGCCAAATTGCCTCTCGTATGAAGGGGTCAGGGTGGTTCGCAGGCGATTTCTTATTAATTTTTCCAGGATCTTGCTGAAGGCTGGAAGCAGAGTTATAGGCCGGTATGCCTTGATATCGGTCTTGGGCTTATCTCCTCCCTTGGGAATGACCCGAAGCACACCTCTCTTCCATTCTGAGGGGAAAACACCCCTCCTCATACACGTTTGGAATACCTGAAACATCTCATCCTTAGCGTAGTGCCACACTTTCTTCACAATTATCCCATTCAATCTATCAAAGCCTGGTGCCTTCTTTTCGCCAAAGCCCTTAATTATATCATCCACTTCAGCTTTAGATATGATCATTACGTCCTCCTGAGCGAGGCTAGGTGGGAGCCGTGAGAGATCTCTGATCCTTTTGTGGTGGTCGTTTTCCCCAACTACTGAATCTACTGGGACTAGCTTGCTCAGAAGCGTTTCGAGAGTGGCAGTAACATCAACACTCTCAGCATCCCTTCCATCATTGTTGGAAATAATACTAGTTAAGTGCCGTTCAGATCCTTTCCCGGTTTTTTCAATGGCGCTGTGGAGAGTCCACGGGTCGGCGTTACCCACGTCTTGAACCCAATTATGCCAGGTAGCTCGTTTCGCTGTGTTGACCGCTATTTTGAAGGCGCTGCGCGTGCGTCTAAGGTTTAACTCAGCCGCATTCAGCTGGTCGGGCATCCAACCGTCCTTTCTTGCACGGCCAAGAGTTCTAGCTGCCTTCTTGAAAGCACTCTTCAGCGAAGTTAGCTCATTCGACCACCACGGCGTCCTAATAATCTTCTTAGGGTTTGTTCTTCCCAGAGATGATTCTGCAGCCGATACCACTGCCGCGTTAAAGAAATTCCCCAAATTATCCGGATCGCAACACGCTACGTCATGGAATCCCCTTAAGGTATCGCGTAGCGTTTCCCCAAAGTTGCCCCAAAAAGGCGTGACTCTAGAAACAACCGATGCAGTGACTCTAGAATCATACGATGCTATGATGCCAACTCGGGTATATATGAGGCGTGACTCTGGAAACAGCCGATGCTGTGATGCCAACCCAAGTAGATATGAGGCGTGACTCTAGAAACTGCCGATGCAGTGATGCCAACCCGGGTAGAGATATGAGGCGTGACTCTAGAAACAGCCGATGCAGTGATGCCAACACGGGTAGAGATAAGAGGCTTGAGTCTAGAAACAGCCGATGCAGTGATGCCGACCCGGGTAGATATGAGGCGTGACTCTAGAAACTGCCGATGCAGTGATGCCGACCCGGGTAGATATGAGGCGTGACTCTAGAAACTGCCGATGCAGTTATGCCGACCCGGGTAGAGATAAGAGGCGTGAGTCTAGAAACATCCGATGCTGTGAGGCCAACTCGGGTAAATATGAGGCGTGACTCTAGAAACTGCCGATGCAGTGATGCCGACCCAGGTAGATATGAGGCGTGACTCTAGAAACAGCCGATGCAGTAATGCTGACCCGGGTAGATATGAGGCGTGACTCTAGAAACTGCCGATGCAGTGATGCCGACCCGGGTAGATATGAGGCGTGACTCTAGAAACAGCCGATGCAGTAATGCTGACCCGGGTAGAGATATGAGGCGTGACTCTAGAAACATACGATGCTGTGATGCCAACTCGGGTAGATATGTGGCGTGACTCTTGAAACAGCCGATGCTGTGATGCCAACCCAAGTATATATGAGGCGTGACTCTAGAAACAGTCGATGCAGTAATGCTGACCCGGGTAGATATGAGGCGTGACTCTAGAAACAGCCGATGCTGTGATGCCAACCCAAGTAGATATGAGGCGTGACTCTAGAAACAGCCGATGCTGTGATGCCAACCCGGGTAGAGAAAAGAGGCTTGACTCTAGAAACAGCCGATGCAGTAATGCTGACCCGGGTAGATATGAGGCGTGACTCTAGAAACTGCCGATGCAGTGATGCCGACCCGGGTAGATATGAGGCGTGACTCTAGAAACAGCCGATGCAGTAATGCAGACCCGGGTAGAGATATGAGGCGTGACTCTAGAAACATACGATGCTGTGATGCCGACCCGGGTAGATATGAGGCGTGACTCTAGAAACTGCCGATGCAGTTATGCCGACCCGGGTAGAGATAAGAGGCGTGAGTCTAGAAACATCCGATGCTGTGAGGCCAACTCGGGTAAATATGAGGCGTGACTCTAGAAACTGCCGATGCAGTGATGCCAACACGGGTAGAGATAAGAGGTTTGACTCTAGAAACAGCCGATGCTGTGATGCCAACCCAAGTAGATATGAGGCGTGACTCTAGAAACAGCCGATGCAGTAATGCCGACCCGGGTAGATATGAGGCGTAACTCTCAAAACTGCCGATGCAGTGTTGCCAACCCGGGTAGAAATATGAGGTGTGACTGTAGAAACATACGATGCTGCGATTCCAAACTCGGGTAGATATGAGGCGTGACTCTAGAAACAGCCGATGCTGTGATGCCAACCCGGGTAGAGATAAGAGGCGTGAGTCTAAAAACAGCCGATGCAGTGATGCCGACCCGGGTAGATATGAGGCGTGACTCTAGAAACTGCCGATGCAGTGATGCCGACCCGGGTAGAGATAAGAGGCGTGACTCTAGAAACAGCCGATGCAGTGACTCTAGAAACATACGATGCTATGATGCCAACTCGGGTATATATGAGGCGTGACTCTTGAAACAGCCGATGCTGTGATGCCAACCCAAGTAGATATGAGGCGTGACTCTAGAAACTGCCGATGCAGTGATGCCGACCCGGGTAGATATGAGGCGTGACTCTAGAAACAGCCGATGCAGTGATGCCAACACGGGTAGAGATAAGAGGCGTGACTCTAGAAACAGCCGATGCAGTGATGCCAACACGGGTAGAGATAAGAGGCGTGACTCTAGAAACAGCCGATGCTGTGAAGCCAACCCTGGTAGAGATAAGAGGCGTGAGTCTAGAAACAGCCGATGCAGTGATGCCAACCTGGGTAGATATGAGGCGTGACTCTAGAAACTGCCGATGCAGTGATGCCAACCCGGGTAGAGATAAGAGGCGTGAATCTAGAAACAGCCGATGCAGTGATGCCAACACGGGTAGAGATAAGAGGCGTGAGTCTAGAAACAGCCGATGCAGTGATGCCAACCCGGGTAGATATGAGGCGTGACTCTAGAAACTGCCGATGCAGTGATGCCAACTCGGGAAGAGATATAAGGCGTTACTCTAGAAACAGCCGATGCTGTGATGCCAACCCAAGTAGATATGAGGCGTGACTCTAGAAACATACGATGCTGCAATGCCAACTCGGGTAGATATGAGGCGTGACTCTAGAAACGGCCGATGCTGTGATGTCAACCCAAGTAGATATGAGGCGTGACTCTAGAAACAGCCGATGCTGTGATTCCAACCCGGGTAGAGATAAGAGGCGTGAGTCTAGAAACAGCCGAGGCAGTGATGCCGACCCGGGTAGATATGAGGCGTGACTCTAGAAACTGCAGATGCAGTGATGCCAACCCGGGTAGAGATATGAGGCGTGACACTAGAAACAGCCGATGCAGTGATGCCAACACGGGTAGAGATAAGAGGTTTGACTCTAGAAACAGCCGATGCTGTGATGCCAACCCAAGTAGATATGAGGCGTGACTCTAGAAACAGCCGATGCAGTAATGCCGACCCGGGTAGATATGAGGCGTAACTCTCAAAACTGCCGATGCAGTGTTGCCAACCCGGGTAGAAATATGAGGTGTGACTGTAGAAACATACGATGCTGCGATTCCAACTCGGGTAGATATGAGGCGTGACTCTAGAAACAGCCGATGCTGTGAGGCCAACCCGGGTAGAGATAAGAGGCGTGAGTCTAGAAACAGCCGATGCAGTGATGCCGACCCGGGTAGATATGAGGCGTGACTCTAGAAACTGCCAATGCAGTGATGCCGACCCGGGTAGAGATAAGAGGCGTGACTCTAGAAACAACCGATGCAGTGACTCTAGAATCATACGATGCTATGATGCCAACTCGGGTATATATGAGGCGTGACTCTGGAAACAGCCGATGCTGTGATGCCAACCCAAGTAGATATGAGGCGTGACTCTAGAAACTGCCGATGCATTGATGCCAACCCGGGTAGAGATATGAGGCGTGACTCTAGAAACAGCCGATGCAGTGATGCCAACACGGGTAGAGATAAGAGGCTTGAGTCTAGAAACAGCCGATGCAGTGATGCCGACCCGGGTAGATATGAGGCGTGACTCTAGAAACTGCCGATGCAGTGATGCCGACCCGGGTAGATATGAGGCGTGACTCTAGAAACTGCCGATGCAGTTATGCCGACCCGGGTAGAGATAAGAGGCGTGAGTCTAGAAACATCCGATGCTGTGAGGCCAACTCGGGTAAATATGAGGCGTGACTCTAGAAACTGCCGATGCAGTGATGCCGACCCAGGTAGATATGAGGCGTGACTCTAGAAACAGCCGATGCAGTAATGCTGACCCGGGTAGATATGAGGCGTGACTCTAGAAACTGCCGATGCAGTGATGCCGACCCGGGTAGATATGAGGCGTGACTCTAGAAACAGCCGATGCAGTAATGCTGACCCGGGTAGAGATATGAGGCGTGACTCTAGAAACATACGATGCTGTGATGCCAACTCGGGTAGATATGTGGCGTGACTCTTGAAACAGCCGATGCTGTGATGCCAACCCAAGTATATATGAGGCGTGACTCTAGAAACAGTCGATGCAGTAATGCTGACCCGGGTAGATATGAGGCGTGACTCTAGAAACAGCCGATGCTGTGATGCCAACCCAAGTAGATATGAGGCGTGACTCTAGAAACAGCCGATGCTGTGATGCCAACCCGGGTAGAGAAATGAGGCTTGACTCTAGAAACAGCCGATGCAGTAATGCTGACCCGGGTAGATATGAGGCGTGACTCTAGAAACTGCCGATGCAGTGATGCCGACCCGGGTAGATATGAGGCGTGACTCTAGAAACAGCCGATGCAGTAATGCTGACCCGGGTAGAGATATGAGGCGTGACTCTAGAAACATACGATGCTGTGATGCCGACCCGGGTAGATATGAGGCGTGACTCTAGAAACTGCCGATGCAGTTATGCCGACCCGGGTAGAGATAAGAGGCGTGAGTCTAGAAACATCCGATGCTGTGAGGCCAACTCGGGTAAATATGAGGCGTGACTCTAGAAACTGCCGATGCAGTGATGCCGACCCAGGTAGATATGAGGCGTGACTCTAGAAACAGCCGATGCAGTAATGCTGACCCGGGTAGATATGAGGCGTGACTCTAGAAACTGCCGATGCAGTGATGCCGACCCGGGTAGATATGAGGCGTGACTCTAGAAACAGCCGATGAAGTGATGCCGACCCGGGTAGATATGAGGCGTGACTCTAGAAACAGCCGATGCAGTGATGCCAACCCGGGTAGATATGAGGCGTGAGTCTAGAAACTGCCGATGCTGTGATGCCAACCCGGGTAGATATGAGGCGTGACTCTAGAAACAGCCGATGCTGTGATGCCAACCCGGGTAGAGATAAGAGGCGTGATTCTAGAAACAGCCGATGCAGTGATGCCGACCCGGGTAGATATGAGGCGTGACTCTAGAAACTGCCGATGCAGTGATGCCAACCCGGGTAGAGATAAGAGGCGTGACTCTAGAAACAGCCGATGCAGTGATGCCAACACGGGAAGAGATAAGAGGCGTGAGTCTAGAAACAGCCGATGCAGTGATGCCAACCCGGGTAGATATGAGGCGTGACTCTAGAAACTGCCGATGCAGTGATGCCAACCCGGGTAGATATGAGGCGTGACTCTAGAAACTGCCGATGCAGTGATGCCAACTCGGGTAGAGATATAAGGCGTTACTCTAGAAACAGCCGATGCTGTGATGCCAACCCAAGTAGATATGAGGCGTGACTCTAGAAACATACGATGCTGCGATGCCAACTCGGGTAGATATGAGGCGTGACTCTAGAAACGGCCGATGCTGTGATGCCAACCCAAGTATATATGAGGCGTTACTCTAGAAACAGTCGATGCAGTAATGCTGACCCGGCTAGATATGAGGCGTGACTCTAGAAACAGCCGATGCTGTGATGCCAACCCAAGTAGATATGAGGCGTGACTCTAGATACAGCCGATGCTGTGATGCCAACCCGGGTAGAGAAAAGAGGCGAGACTCTAGAATCAGCCGATGCAGTGATGCCAACACTGGTAGAGATAAGAGGTTTGACTCTAGAAACAGCCGATGCTGTGATGCCAACCCAAGTAGATATGAGGCGTGACTCTAGAAACAGCCGATGCTGTGATGCCAACCCGGGTAGAGAAAAGAGGCGTGACTCTAGAAACAGCCGATGCAGTGATGCCAACACTGGTAGAGATAAGAGGTTTGACTCTAGAAACAGCCGATGCTGTGATGCCAACCCAAGTAGATATGAGGCGTGACTCTAGAAACAGCCGATGCAGGAATGCTGACCCGGGTAGATATGAGGCGTGACTCTAGAAACAGCCGATGCTGTGATGCCAACCCGGGTAGAGATAAGAGGCGTGACTCTAGAAACAGCCGATGCAGTGATGCCAACCCAAGTAGATATGAGGCGTGACTCTAGAAACAGCCGATGCTGTGATGCCAACCCGGGTAGAGATAAGAGGCGTGACTCTAGAAACAGCCGATGCAGTGATGCCAACCCGGGTAGATATGAGGCGTGACTCTAGAAACAGCCGATGCTGTTATGCCAACCCGGGTAGAGATGAGAGGCGTGAGTCTAGAAACAGCCGATGCAGTGATGCCGACCCGGGTAGATATGAGGCGTGACTCTAGAAACTGCCGATGCAGTGATGCCAACCCGGGTAGAGATAAGAGGCGTGACTCTAGAAACAGCCGATGCAGTGATGCCAACACGGGTAGAGATAAGAGGCGTGAGTCTAGAAACAGCCGATGCAGTGATGCCAACCCGGGTAGATATGAGGCGTGACTCTAGAAACTGCCGATGCAGTGATGCCAACTCGGGTAGAGATATAAGGCGTTACTCTAGAAACAGCCGATGCTGTGATGCCAACCCAAGTAGATATGAGGCGTGACTCTAGAAACATACGATGCTGCGATGCCAACTCGGGTAGATATGAGGCGTGACTCTAGAAACAGCCGATGCAGTGATGCCAACACGGGTAGAGATAAGAGGCGTGAGTCTTGAAACAGCCGACGCAGTGATGCCAACCCGTGTAGATATGAGGCGTGACTCTAGAAACTGCCGATGCAGTGACTCTAGAAACATACGATGCTGTGATGCCAACTCGGGTATATATGAGGCGTGACTCTAGAAACAGCCGATGCAGTGATGCCAACCAGGGTAGAGATAAGAGGCGTGAGTCTTGAAACAGCCGATGCATTGATGCCTTCCCGGGTAGAGATATGAGGCGTGACTCGAGAAACAACCGATGCAGTAATGCTGACCCGGGTAGATATGAGGCGTGACTCTAGAAACTGCCGATGCAGTGATGCCAACCCGGGTGGCGTGAGGCGTGACTCTAGAAACATACGATGCTGTGATGCCAACCCGGGTAGAGATATAAGGAGTTACTCTAGAAACAGCCAATGCTGTGATGCCAACCCAAGTAGATATGAGGCCTGACTCTAGAAATAGCCGATGCAGTGATGCCAACCCGGGTAGATATTAGGCGTGACTCTAGAAACAGCCGATGCTGTGATGCCAACCCGGGTAGAGATAAGAGGCGTGAGTCTAGAAACAGCCGATGCAGTGATGCCGACCCGGGTAGATATGAGGGGTGACTGTAGAAACTGCCGATGCAGTGATGCCAACCCAAGTAGAGATATGAGTCGTGACTCTAGAAACACCCGATGCAGTGATGCCAACCCGGGTAGATATGAGGCCTGACTCTAGAAATAGCCGATGCAGTGATGCCAACCCGGGTAGATATTAGGCGTGACTCTAGAAACAGACGATGCAGTGATGCCAACCCGGGTAGATATGAGGCGTGACTCTAGAAACAGCCGATGCAGTGATGCCAACCCGGGTAGATATTAGGCGTGATTCAAGAAACAGCGGATGCAGTGATGCCAACCTGGGTAGATATGAGGCGTGACTCTAGAAACAGCCGATGCAGTGATGTTAACCCAAGTAGATATGAGGCGTGACTCTAGAAACAGCCGATGCTGTAATGCCAACCCGTGTAGAGATATGAGGCGTGACTCAAGAAACAGCCGATGCTGTGATGCCAACCCAAGTAGATATGAGGCGTGACTCTAGAAACAGCCGATGCAGTGATGCCAACCCGGGTAGATATGAGGCCTGACTCTAGAAACAGCCGATGCAGTGATGCCACCCCGGGTAGATATGAGGCGTGACTCTAGAAACAGCCGATGCAGTGATGCCAACCAGGGTAGATATGAGGCGTGACTCTAGAAACAGCCGATGCAGTGATGCCGACCCGGGTAGATATGAGGCGTGACTCTAGAAACAGCCGATGCAGTGATGCCAACCCGGGTATATATGCGTCGTGACTCTAGAAACAGCCGATGCAGTGATGCCAACCCGGGTATATATGCGGCGTGACTCTAGAAACAGCCGATGCAGTGATGCCAACCCGCGTAGATATGCGGCGTGACTCTAGAAACAGCCGATGCAGTGAAGCCAACCCGGGTAGATATGAGGCGTGACTCTAGAAACAGCCGATGCAGTGATGCCAACCCGCGTAGACATGCGGCGTGACTCTAGAAACAGCCGATGCAGGATGCCAACCTGGATAGATATGAGGCGTGACTCTAGAAACATACGATGCTGTGATGCCAACTCGGGTAGATATGAGGCGTGACTCTAGAAACAGCCGATGCTGTGATGCCAACCCGGGTAGAGATAAGAGGCGTGAGTCTAGAAACAGCCGATGCAGTGATGCCAACCCGGGTATATATGCGGCGTGACTCTACAAAAAATTAAAACGTGATTATCAAACTGATGTACCCTAAGTTGTAACTGTTCTCTGAAACTAGAAACTGTTGTATGCTCTAAAATGAAGAGAAGAACGTCTTCCTATAGTGATATCGTTTAGGAGTAAAGAACTACTTATTGCTAAAATGTTGACAATTTCACAGGCAAAAAACGGGCACAGTTTGTTTAGAACGCGATCGCTGATTCTGTGTTTTCAGCTTCGAACGTAGATCATATTAATGGTGTCTGTGTTCCACGAGAACAAAAACGAGACAGGAAATAAATTGCTTATGATCGCTTGTCGCCATCATGTTTACGAACTGGTTGAAAGGCATGTTTGAGGCAAAAACCAAACACGTTACATCAAGCCCGGACAAACCGCTCTTTAAAAAGTTTATAGAAAATTGGGTAAACTTGATATGATAAAATACAAAGTTGCAGAAAAATTGTGGAAAAACACTAAACCATTTTCAACTTTATCGCCAATGTTTTACTGTGCTAAAAGCTATTATTTGGAATGACTGTCAAGAGTCGTTAGTGCTTTCGGAGATACTGAAAGGAAATTCAAAATGATGCCTCCAGTCTGTACACACCAAGCCAGATGGATCTGATCGCCACAAGCCTGATGGATAGGCGATCTATTCTCTGACAATATTGTTACTCAGTTCTCAGTTCAAAATGATCCATAAAGGCAAGATAACTCTGCTAGATAATTAATATGCTTGTTCATTGTGACGTCCTATGTCAAGCCATGGTTTCAGTGTACACTGGCTGTAAAAGCACCTTACCAAGATTTGTGCTTTTTGAAGTCACTGAAATCTTACGAAAATGTAGACCAAAGTATTTCAAAATGATGATAGTTTTCTTTACGAGTGTCCTTCATGGAAGATTAAAGCCTCGTTTCTGGCAGTTAAATTAACTCTGTCCACACTTAAGAGAACGGCTGAGCGGTGTTTTTCATACAAAACTTACATTTTGATTTTAGGCCAACCCCGGGTCTGCATCACTGCATCGGCTGTTTCTAGAGTCACGCCTCATATCTACCCGGGTCGGCATCACTGCATCGGCTATTTCTAGAGTCACGCCTCATATCTACCCGGGTTGGCATCACTGCATCGGCTGTTTCTAGAGTCACGCCTCATATCTACCCGGGTTGGCATCACTGCATCGGCTATTTCTAGAGTCACGCCTCATATCTACCCGGGTTGGCATCACTGCATCGGCTGTTTCTAGAGTCACGCCGCATATCTACGCGGGTTGGCATCACTGCATCGGCTGTTTCTAGAGTCACGCCGCATATATAGCCGGGTTGGCATCACTGCATCGGTTGTTTCTAGAGTCACGCCTCATATCTCTACCCTGGTTGGCATCACTGCATCGGCAGTTTCTAGAGTCACGCCTCATATCTACCCGGGTCGGCATCACTGCATCGGCTGTTTCTAGACTCACGCCTCTTATCTCTACCCGGGTTGGCATCACAGCATCGGCTGTATCTAGAGTCACGCCTCATATCTACTTGGGTTGGCATCACAGCATCGGCTGTTTCTAGAGTCACGCCTCATATCTACCCGAGTTGGCATCACAGCATCGTATGTTTCTAGAGTCACGCCTCATATCTACCCGGGTTGGCATCACTGCATCGGCTGTTTCTAGAGTCACGCCGCATATCTACGCGGGTTGGCATCACTGCATCGGCTGTTTCTAGAGTCACGCCTCATATCTACCCGGGTTGGCTTCACTGCATCGGCTGTTTCTAGAGTCACGCCGCATATCTACGCGGTTTGGCTTCACTGCATCGGCTGTTTCTAGAGTCACGCCGCATATCTACGCGGTTTGGCATCACTGCATCGGCTGTTTCTAGAGTCACGCCGCATATATACCCGGGTTGGCATCACTGCATCGGCTGTTTCTAGAGTCACGCCTCATATCTCTACCCGGGTTGGCATCACTGCATCGGCAGTTTCTAGAGTCACGCCACATATCTACCCGGGTTGGCATCACAGCATCGGCTGTTTCTAGAGTCACGCCTCATATCTACCCGAGTTGGCATCACAGCATCGGATGTTTCTAGAGTCACGCCTCATATCTCTACCCGGGTTGGCATCACTGCATCGGCAGTTTCTAGAGTCACGCCTCATATCTACCCGGGTTGGCATCACAGCATCGGCTGTTTCTAGAGTCACGCCTCATATCTACCCGAGTTGGCATCACAGCATCGGATGTTTCTAGAGTCACGCCTCATATCTCTACCCGGGTTGGCATCACTGCATCGGCAGTTTTTAGAGTCACGCCTCATATCTACCCGGGTCGGCATTACTGCATCGGCTGTTTCTAGAGTCACGCCTCATATCTACTTGGGTTGGCATCACAGCATCGGCTGTTTCTAGAGTCACGCCTCATATCTACTTGGGTTGGCATCACTGCATCGGCTGTTTCTAGAGTCACGCCTCATATCTACCCGGGTTGGCATCACTGCATCGGCTGTTTCTAGAGTCACGCCTCATATCTACCCGGGTTGGCATCACTGCATCGGCTGTTTCTAGAGTCACGCCTCATATCTACCCGGGTTGGCATCACTGCATCGGCTGTTTCTAGAGTCACGCCTTATATCTACCCTGGTTGGCATCACTGCATCGGCTGTTTCTAGAGTCACGCCTCATATCTACCCGGGGTGGCATCACTGCATCGGCTGTTTCTAGAGTCAGACCTCATATCTACCCGGGTGTGCATCACTGCATCGGCTGTTTCTAGAGTCACGCCTCATATCTCTCCCCGGGTCGGCATCACTGCATCGGCTATTTCTAGACTCACGCCTCTTATTTCTACCCGGGTTGGCATCACAGCATCGGCTGTTTCTAGAGTCACGCCTCATATCTACTTGGGTTGGCATCACAGCATCGGCTGTTTCTAGAGTCACGCCTCATATCTACCCGAGTTGGCATCACAGCATCGTATGTTTCTAGAGTCACGCCTCATATCTACCAGAGTTGGCATCACAGCATCGGATGTTTCTAGAGTCACGCCTCATATCTCTACCCGGGTTGGCATCACTGCATCGGCAGTTTTTAGAGTCACGCCTCATATCTCTACCCGGGTTGGCATCACTGCATCGGCAGTTTTTAGAGTCACGCCTCATATCTACCCGGGTCGGCATTACTGCATCGGCTGTTTCTAGAGTCACGCCTCATATCTACCCGGGTTGGCATCACTGCATCCGCTGTTTCTAGAATCACGCCTCATATCTACCCGGGTTGGCATCACTGCATCGGCTGTTTCTAGAGTCACGCCTCATATCTACCCGGGTCGGCTTCACTGCATCGGCTGTTTCTAGAGTCACGCCTCATATCTACCCGGGTTGGCATCACTGCATCGGCTGTTTCTAGAGTCACGCCTCATATCTACCCGGGTTGGCATCACTGCATCGGCTGTTTCTAGAGTCAGGCCTCATATCAGTACCCGGGTTGGCATCACTGCATCGGCAGTTTCTAGAGTCACGCCTCATATCTACCCGGGTCGGCATCACTGCATCGGCTGTTTCTAGACTCACGCCTCTCATCTCTACCCGGGTTTTTTTTTTAGTTATTTATTAAGTTAAAAAGAAATACATATTTCGCTTTGTTAACTTAAGTGTACATTGATTAAAAACAAAAATAATATTTATATAAATAATTATGGTTTACTACCTAAGTAACATATTTTTCTTAAGTAAGAGCATTTTGGTTTTGCTCATTGATCTTGAGGGCAAACAGTTTTTTCTTAAATATATTTATTCTATTTACGGTTGTCAGGCTATCAGGAAGGAGATTATATATGTGTACACCCTCATGGCCTATGTTTCTTTTACCACACTCTGTATTTGCTGAATTTGTGTATAATTTATTGTGTTGTCTTGTGTGGTGGTCATGTACTTGTGATGTTTTCATAAATGAAGTATTTGTGTGTATGAGGCCATTTTGGATTTTGTGAATTAATAGGCATATGTTGTATTCGTACAGTTTTCTAATTTTAAGTAAGTTAGTTTCTTGGTATACTCTTTTGGTGGGGGTATCTGGTCTATAGTTAAAAAGTTTTTTTATAACTTTGTTTTGTATTATTTGAATTTCGTTTAGATATGTGATGTTTCTGTTTCCCCATATTTCTATGAGATAATTTAGGTGGGATTGAATTAAACTAAAGTATAATCCCCTCTTTACTTGTATTGGTAGAAGATGGGCTATTCTACCAAATACACCAATTAGTGGGATAATTTTTTCTTTTACTTTTTGTATGTGGTGTTTAAAAGATAAGTGTTTATCGATATGAAGTCCCAGGTATTTTTCACTATCTGAAATTTGTAGGTTTTTTCCTTTTATTTGCAAAAGTTTATGAGACGGCGTTTTTCTTTTTTGTGAACTTAAGATCATGTAATTTGTTTTTTTAGTGTTAATAGTTAATATATTTTTAATTAGCCAGTTATTTAATTTATTAAGATCCAGTTGGGCTTTTTCAAGTAAGTTTTCTAAGTTTTTACCAAAGTAAAATATAGCAGTATCATCCGCGTATAAAAAAATTTCCCCATTTAAGTTTAACTGACAGATATCGTTAATATATATTTGAAACAAGAGAGGCCCTAATATGGATCCTTGAGGTACACCATAATTTATATTATTGTGTTGACTGTTTTTGTTATCTAAGCTGACATATTGCATTCTGTTATTTAAATACGATTTAATGAGTTGTAGAGCAGGGCCGGTTACACCTATTTTTTCAATTTTTTTTAGTAGTATCACATGACTCACGGTATCGAATGCTTTTTGGAGATCTACGAGGATTGCTATAGCGTAATTTCCATTGTCTATGCTGGTTCTTAGTTTGTTTATTAGATCATTAGTTGCCGAAAGAGTATTTGATTTTTTTCTGAAACCGTATTGTTTATTATATAGCAGTGATTTGTTTAGTAGAAATTTGTTTAATCTTTCATAAATTACATGTTCGAAAATTTTTGATAGAATTGGTAAAATTGAGATTGGCCTAGAGAAAACTGAGAACTAGTTATTGCTAAAATGTTGACAATTTCACAGGCAAAAAACGGGCACAGTTTGTTTAGAACGCGATCGCTGATTCTGTGTTTTCAGCTTCGAACGTAGATCATATTAATGGTGTCTGTGTTCCACGAGAACAAAAACGAGACAGGAAATAAATTGCTTATGATCGCTTGTCGCCATCATGTTTACGAACTGGTTGAAAGGCATGTTTGAGGCAAAAACCAAACACGTTACATCAAGCCCGGACAAACCGCTCTTTAAAAAGTTTATAGAAAATTGGGTAAACTTGATATGATAAAATACAAAGTTGCAGAAAAATTGTGGAAAAACACTAAACCATTTTCAACTTTATCGCCAATGTTTTACTGTGCTAAAAGCTATTATTTGGAATGACTGTCAAGAGTCGTTAGTGCTTTCGGAGATACTGAAAGGAAATTCAAAATGATGCCTCCAGTCTGTACACACCAAGCCAGATGGATCTGATCGCCACAAGCCTGATGGATAGGCGATCTATTCTCTGACAATATTGTTACTCAGTTCTCAGTTCAAAATGATCCATAAAGGCAAGATAACTCTGCTAGATAATTAATATGCTTGTTCATTGTGACGTCCCATATCAATCCATGGTTTCAGTGTACACTGGCTGTAAAAGCACCTTTTAGGTGATTTTAGGCCAAAATCCCTAAAAAAACTACATAATTATTTTTTTTAATTAAAAGGGGTAGCAGATATCTAGTACAGATATACTCGTATGTGCTAATTTATTTAATAATGTTTTAAATTATAAAATATAGAGCATTAAAGAAATCAATTTTTCTTGATTTCAGAGGCAACTTTGGCAATTATTTGTGGGTTAATGGTAATTTTTGATTAAATTGCTTTGTGTATTTTGCATATATGATGAAATAAAAAATTAAGATTATTAAAAAAAGTATTTTCATGGGCGTAAATTCAAATTACAAACCACCGATTTACATTGAAAAAAGAAATTAGTCGTAAATAAACTAAAATTTCTACCTAAACAGTTATTTAAAAATAATATATTATATGTGAAGCTGAATGTATTCATAAAATATTTACCTCAGAATTATTGCCTTTCAAAAACTAAAACATTGTTAATTTTCTTCATACTAAAATTATATTGTTTTGTTGGCAAATTATAGAGACGTCAGAAATTTATCCTTCGAACTAAGACCATTAGTAAACGTGAAAAATTATCCGTCGTAAATTTAAAGAAAAGAAATACGGTATTCAAAAAATTTGCTTTTGGAGAAAATAAGAGTTTAAGCATGAAAACTGTAAATATGTGGCTTATAAATGAAAAATCTGTAATCTGAAAGTATTAATTCTGATATAAATGAATGTATTTATTTTATTTATTTTTTTTACTTACAAGCGTTTTATTTCCAGAAAAAAAAATTAAAATAACATTTTTCACTTAGTTAACTAGAATTTTAATTCTATTGCATTGTGCTACAGTACGATGTTATTCACTTTCAATGTGTGTTTTCGTATTTCTTTACTTTTGAATGTGTGTTATCTGTGTGCTATATTGTCTTGTACTTTTGAATGTACGTTATCGTATTGTCATTCAAAGTGTTAGTGTACTTGGGACGCTTTAGTGAGTTCTATGATTGTATGTAAGAGTCTGTTATTTATTTTATATAACGGGAGACTTATATTGTATTACAATTGTATATTGAGATAGAACCTGCAGACAAGCAGCCATGTGGCAGCTTCGTGGAACTATCTATACATTGTCAAAAAAAAAAAAAGTGTAATTTTCAGTCAATAAGAGTCAGCTTGATAAAAAAAAATGAGTTTATTAAAATAAAACATGTTTGGTACCTACCTTATCGTTTGTCTGAATTTTTCCAAATTAAGTTCCAATTTTGAAAATTAAAGTTCAGTGAACATGAAAATTTTAATAAATTCCGAAATGTCGAGATGTTGAAAAAGTGGTCTTGGTTCATTGAAAAATAAACTAAAATCACATAAAGAAAGAAAATTAAACTTAACGAGTTTGTTTTTGACAGAATAATGAGAATTGAAAATAAAAAATCCCACTTACCATCCCCTCTCACGTTTCCAACTTTCTCTTTCTCCCTTCTCTCTCCCTTTCAAGTTATGTACCTTTTAGTCAACAATAGAACTTGCTCACGCTTTGAAATCTATTAAAAGTGACACTACTTTACCTACTATCGGTTGGTATACGCCAACTTTTAAACAAATAGTTTTAAGACCTTAACTCTTCTCCGGCAGTAGGAAAAGTTCTCGAATTTCCACGGGCGGTGTTACGAAATGTATACCCTCCGGACGGTGAGAAAACCCCTTTAAAGAAAATGCGGTCACCGCGTTCTGAGCAAACATTGTTTTGGTGTTGAAAGCAAGCTTAGAAGGCGAGGAAAACAGTAAAAGACAACGCGCTCCACCACGTTTTCAAATACGGAAGTCACAATGCAAGAAAAATTGGGAAAGTTCATAAGTTGGTCATACAATGTGGAACGCTCCGCATAAATTGATGAAGGTAGAGGTATGCTATCTATACAGACAAATAAGCACTGACTACCCAACTGCACTCGCATAAAATATAAATAATATTAAAAATTATTGAAAGAAATCAATCTACACCTTCAAAAAGACGTTTGAATTATTGACTAAAAATCACATTCACACCGAAAACACTACCACAGAACCCTTTAGGTGATTTCGCCCAAAAACGATTCGTCATCCAATTAGTATAATTATAATGTATCAAAGGCAGGAATTAATTATGCAAAATGACGCACATGACATGTAATCAAATGTTGTCTTCGTTTCGAGCCAAAATATACATGTGTCCTGATGCTTAAGTGAAGATTCGATTGAAAAATTGGAGTTATAGGTGGGTACTAATTTATTGTAATGTTGTAGGTTTTATCTTTATTGTTTTGGGTGAAGCACATTTTTCCTTCTGTCCTTGTGTACTAGTAGGTATATACTCAGAGTCTATACTGTTTTCCAGCAGTTTTTCAAAGGTAACCAGAAAACCCATAGAATAAATAAAAACACAAGAATTGAGATATTGGCGTATTTCGTGATCTAAAAGAATGACTATTCGTTTAAATTTCAAATTCAGAAATTCAATCTCAAGGCACAAATTCAAAATCAAATGGAATGGCGATTTCAGGCAGTGTAAGAGAGACGTTGAGTACGAAATGTTGATTGGCTGTATCGATCTAATAGTAAAAAAGTTCTATCATTAGTTTCCATTCAAATCTACATAGAATGCATTTATATTTAAAGGTGTGTAATTTTTCTATTCAGTATGGAAACCTTATATTCACGTCACGGAGAAAAGTTGTTTAAATCGTTTTCCGTAATTTTATAAACATTACAAAATGAAGAGAATGAACTGTTTGTATTGCATATAATGAAATAACCGAACGAAAACGAAATATAATGAAATAACCGTAGCAAAGCTACTTATAAAATAATTGCAAGAAATTTAAACCTTACTCTACCAAAATTTTAAGTTAATGATAATAATACCAGGTACTTGGATTATACGAGACTATATTATAAAAAATAAAACTCTTCTAAAACAAGATATTATTTAAAAACAATAAAAATAGCACAAAGCGTTTTTTCTATCGGCAGTAACAGTCGTTCCAATTCAAATTCCACCACAAAAGCAATGGTGGAAAATATGTCGAAATCCGAAGCGATTCGATTCAATTCAATAGGATTGAACTCCTGCTGGTTTGACCATTGGCAGAAGTCCTGCAGTTAAAGAGATAAAACTGACTGTTAAGTGTTTCAATTTTCGGACTCTTTTGTAGTCTCTCTCTCTCTCTCTCTGTAACGCATCTACGTTATTTGCACCCGTCTACTTTCCATGGTAGACGGATGCAAATAAAGATTGTTTTTTCATTAGTTAGAAAACCGACTAAAATTATTTTTCGTGCATACGACAGTTTACGTTATGTTTTTTTTTTCTAGATTCTTATTTTCCATGAAGTGGTGAATCATTTAAATTTACTGAATTTAATGATATTGTTCTTTATACAAATGCGGCGTCATATGCGCCTCACAATTTTTACCTCATATGGGTGTTTTAAATATTACCTGGCTATTATCGACTTATCGAGGTCTTGTATTTTTTCCGGTAGGTAAAACATTTGTTTACCTAAAAACCTTACTAAAATTGCATGTTTTTCCATCATGAGCATCACCAGCAACCGACAACGGCCATGTACTGCATACATGTGTGTTATGTTGGGATTGGGGGGGGGGAGATTCAGCTGCATATTATTGTGGGAATCCCTCTGAATTTGCCTGTGGGAATATGGAAAACAGCAAAAAACCGATATCCAGGAGGGAACGGCCGTCAGTCAACTTGAAACATAGGCGGCCTTCGGTAACATAAGTATATTATGTCCTGAATTTTGAGGTGTGTGTGTCTGTTTTTATGTTAATATACTTATGGAAAGATAGAGAATAAACATACAAATTAGAAAATATTACATAAATATATAAACATTATATATTTGGGAAGGGAGTCGGGAGATTGGGAAATACCTACTGCTCGCTGCTTATTCGTTCGCGTCTGAGTCTGATTCGGACCAGGTATGGGAGTGGTCCATCAGGATGTGTTTAGGGAGTATGTGTGTTTATTTAAATGTAAAGTCGCTCGGGGAATTGTATTGTCCGATGTCTCGAATGAGTTTATTTTTACTAAGTCTGAGTGATTTTTAAAACCGTTCAGTCAGTCTGTGTGTAAATTCGTACAAAGTCGGTATTTGTTCTCGGTCGTGTAGTATCTTCAAGTTTGTTCTAAGTCTCGTATTGTATGTGATTTTAATGCAGAGATTTTGAAGCGTTTGTAGTTTCTTGTGGTGTGTATGTGAGATACTGCTCCATACGGGAATCGCATAAGACAGTACCGGACGAATGAGCGAGTAGTAGACGAGGAGTTAGGTTTTGCGAAGTAGCGGGCTTCGTCTGTTGAAAATCGGCTTCATCGCACCGATCGCTTGTCGCGTGCGCATGTGCATCTTGACTTGGTGAGATTTCCAGTTGAGGCGCGAGTCCATGGTCAGGTCCAGATATGTGACTTCATCTTTCCATTCAATGCCGTGTCCTCCCATTTTGATGTTGAAATCAGGTGTTTTTTGCCGTTACCTCGTATACATGATGGCCTCGGTTTTCGCCTCGTTTAACTTCAGGCGCCATTTTTTGTAGTATATAGGTACCCTCTGTAGGTATATTGCGGACATGTTTGCTTTCAGCGAGGAAACGTAAAGTTTGACCATCATCTGCGTAAATAGACAGGCTGCATCTCTCGTCTCGAGGGATGTCATACGTGAACAGGATGAAGAGGAAGGATCCCAGCAGACTTCCTTGTGGCGTTCACGCGTTGAAGATAGCACGTTCCTTATGAACACTCTGAAGGATCTATTCTTTAGGTATTCCTGTATCAGTCTCGTTAAATATATGGGCGTGTTGGTGCGGTGCGACTTGTGCACAAGCCCGTCTATCCAAATGGTGTCGAATGCTTTCCTAGATCAAGTAGCGCAGCGGCGGTATTCGTTGAACTTTCTCGAGATGAATTCCGCTCTTCTGGTGAGTTGGTGAGTCGTGGAGTGCCTCTTTCTGAAGCCGAACTGCTCGTCTGGCACTTAGTCCCTAGGGACTAAGGACCTACTCTCGCTCACTTAGTCTCTAGGGTCTTCGGGCACGCCCCCAACCTTCCCACATACTTTTTCTTCAGGGCATAATCAGGTAATCCGGCGGAGGGGCGCGGTAGTCGTTCTTTGTGTACGGACAGACCGATCGCCATGCACATTCTCGATGGGACTGCCAGTGGACGGGTGTAATACTCTCCGGTAATATTTATATATGTTTAAATGTAGATTCCTACAATATAAACATGAATGTATATGTGTTTCCTTTCTTTTTTGTTCTTTCTCTACAGATGGCCTAGGCTTTAAGCAGTTATTTCGTCCTGTATTATTTTTAGGCCTATTTTATTTTACTATACCTGTACATATTTTAATATTGTTATTTGTGTTTTTGTGTAATATTGTAGGCATCCTGCAGCCTAACCACTATGCAGGGACATTGGAGGTCTAGATTCATTTTAAAATAAATGTAGAGTCGTTAAACAAAAAAAAAAAATTAGAGTCCTTGTGAGAGCCCTGAAGGAGTAACCATCTGTTACTTATACCAGGGCGGGTAAGCGGTGGATAACCTCCAGTGCTCGTCTGGCAAAGTCTTGTTGTCGTCGTAGTATGGGAAAAGCCTGTTGAGTATAATCTATTCAAATACCTTGTTCAGCGTAGATAGTAGACTGATCGGTCGTTAATTCATCGGCTGGGTTCTGTCGTTGTTCGCCTTTGCGAAGGGCAGCACGGTCGCCGATTTCCACATCTGGGGAAAGTGCCCGGTTATGAGGCAGGCATTGAACAGTTTAGTCGTGTAAATGATGGCTTTTTGAGGGAGATGTTTGAGTAGAATGTTACGTATTTGATCGTTTCCCGACGCTTTATTCGTTCTCAATAGCTTGATTGTGAGTGCAATCTCGCTCGAAGTAGCAAAGTGGATGTCGACAGCGTTCGTCTGCTCTGATTCGCTCAGGTCTCGTAGAGAATCGGCTACGATCCGGTCCGTAACCGGGTCGGAAAGGCCGTCAGTAGCCGCGTAGCGTAATCTCGAACCCGTCGGCGAGCGTGTCCGCTTTCTCTTGTAGCGACAGCGCCGTCCCTGAGCCGTTTAATTTCGCTAGAGGGGGGATCGTGAGGTCTTTGTGTCTCAGCGCGCTCGACATTTTCCACAGTGCCTTTGGCGTGAGCGATGCGACTTTTTTATTCCAAAGTTCGCGCTTGAGATCTGCAATTTCGGTCTGGATTTCCCTCTGCAGGCAGTTTTAGGCTGTCTTGAAATGTGAAGTTTTCGTCCTGCAGAGTTTGGATATGAAGCCAACCGCCCCGAGAGGTTGCCAATTTAATGTGTAACATTTTTTTAACACGTAGTTAGTTCATTCCTACCAAACATTAGAGGAAGACTATATTATTTTCTTTAAAACTATACTATAAGATCACGTCTTTTGGTGTTCAGACAAAATTTTTAAAGGTAAATGAAATTTAATCACTTAAATAAAAATGTGTTTTTTTTTATCAAGAAGAACACGATATTTTTTTATTTATCCTTGGTAGTGTCCGAAAAACAGTTGTACACCAATATATATACTCGTCCATTAAATGTTTTAAGAAACTCACTATAAAAATAAGAGCTGAAAAAAAAAAGAAATATTTCAGAATATACTTAAAATACACTTTACCCCAACCACTTTAAAACTATATTTATTTATAAATGTAGGTGTATGGGTTTTTTGTTGTCTGTGAATTATGTCACAGAGGTTACACATATAGAAAACATTCAACAAAGACACATTCAGATACTGCGTCGAAAAGTCCCATAACTGCTCTGTATTTGGCTTACTTTAGCGAACTTTACTTTTCTTCGCAGGGTCTGGTTATTTCAATGTGGACTTTTCGACGGTCAATGTACGAATGATGTTGTAGTTTATTAAAAACCTTCTCAAACCCTCCTGATGCCGAAGATTTGGTCACATGGTATGCCTTCAGCTCGTCAAAATGATACCCAGATTTCATATTAGGGCAAGTCCATCGATTTGGTTGTTATGGTCCGATAGCTCCATCACTGTCTTTAAATCACTAGAAAAGGCACAGTTGTTTCCCAGAAATTCACGTGTGACAAAGTCATCGAATGGCCAGTCAGCGCCATTTTGATCAAATTTACAAAAAAAATGGCGGAAAGTGGCCATTTTACGACTAGGGCTAGAGCTAGGACCAAGTCAAGCATTTGATTAATGAAATATTAAATATTAAAATATTGTAATTCTGTTCGAAGAATTTCGTCCTAAAATTATTCACGAACGTCATATTAGGCTGGTTTTCTCCTTCGTTTGGATCTGTTTCACTGCGAAGTCGAGAACAAAGAACCCGACCGTGACCGCGATTAGGCCCTTCATCCTCCCTCATTACACAAAGCTAATTTGCAAGGAACTGCCGGCAAGTCTTAATGAATAATTAAACAAGACTAAGAAGACGGAGAATTCAAGGACAGCTCCCAGTGATGGATCACAAAGCTTGCGTTAATTATTACATTTGAAACCACTGAACTAATAATCCTTAGAAGTTTCTAAAATTTACAAAAAATATCGATTGTAAATACAACTTTATTGCTTCACATATGTGTTCATTACCTACATGGAGAAAAATGATCCAGTTAAAAAGGGACAGCTTGCCAACTTCCTGATAAAATATTAGTCATTTAGAATATATCGAGAACACATGTTCTTTTCCAAATACAAATCATGACGAAACGCTACTATATCAGTATGTCAATTTTAATATCAGTATTTTATGAACACGTGTTTTGCCGTCTTTGTAGAACATTCGCCTTTGAATGATAGTTTCTAAGGAACTCTTTCAATTCATTCGTTATAGGACTTCAGTCCCATTTTTAACAGAAAAACAAATAATTTGACCAGATTATTAATAAATCAATCATATTTCGGTTCCATGCTAACTCAACACTGTGACTATTCAATACACTTTTAAAAATTGAAATAAAGTCATTAAAAACGATGAAAAAAATATTTATTTTAACCTAACCTAACCTTACTTAATCTAACCTACTTAACCCAGTTAATAAAGTTTTTTTTTCATCACTTTCCATGACTTAATATAACTTTTTAAAGATGTGATGAATTATCATTTTGATGATTTATCCGGTCACACATATTTCATATCAGTAAGTTTTCTCCGTGTATTCGGTCCGGGGGCTTTTCTTACATTGATTAAAGAAAAACTAATATTTCTGGGTTAAAATAACCTGAAATATTTATAAAATTTTTACCGTCACAAATTTTTATTTGACAATATTGACCGCATTGGGTGCTTACGAAATGTATTCAAATAAATCAAAGATGAAATAAAATAAATTACAATAAAGCGATAACGAAAAAAAATTTAAAATCGACAAATTTTAGGGGTTATTAGTTATAGTTATATTTTTAATGAAGTGTGTATTGTAATGGTGTTGTGTATTACGTGTATATATGTTTCATTATTTTACGCCGTAAATTTTTTGTGATATTGCCTTTTTTGTTCTGTAACCCATCTTTTTATTTTGTATCTGAAATGTTTTTTGTATGGAGTGATAGAATGTTGAGTGCTTTTATTACCTGGTATTTGCGGTGTTTTTGTCCAAAGCTTGTATTTACCGTTTGAGTTTTTTTGTATAATTGGAATATAAATATAGTACGTCAGACATGCGTCTGTGACATTCATTCAATGTTTTTTTAAGTATTACATTTATGATGGTTTCCCGTACGTTTTGTGGATGGGAACCCGACACATTTGTCCACTAACCTACTAATTATTCGTAATAGACAGGCAGATACTATATTATTTTTTGTACTATAGCCAATGTAATATAGAACCCGACACATTCATCCACTATCCTACTAAATAACTCTTAATAGACAGGTGATACTATTATTTTTTTGTACCATAGCTATTGTAATATAGAACCCTACACATTTACTATATATTATTATATAGGACTTACTAAATTACTGTTTACTTTTTTAAAAGCTTTTACACTTTATCACAGACAGCACGGGCAATGATCACAGCATGTATTTTTAAAATGGAAATATGTTTTTTTTTTGTAATTCAATAGTTATCATACGTCACTAGCAACTATAAGTCTTAGTTGTAAGTCACCAGTTATCAGTAACAAGTCTTTAGCTGTAAGTCACTAATCACTAGCAACTATAAGTCTTAGTTGTAAGTCACTAGTTACTAGTGATAAGTCTTGGTGATAGTTGTAAGTCACTAGCAACTATAAGTAATAGTTGTTAGCAATTACAACTATTAGTCTTAGTTGTACGTCATTAGTTACTAGTAAGAAGCCTTAGAGAGCGTTGTAAGTCACAAGCAACTATAAGTCATAGTTGTTAGTCAGCAGTTGCCAGTAACAAGTGTTAGATAAATTATAAAGTTGTAAATGGGATAATTGAAATACGGAAACGGTTCTACATAAATAATCAAAATATTATCCTGTGTTATAAGTGTTATGACTGTTATGATATTTTGAAATTTTTTTATCAATTTAATCAGAAATAAGGAAAGAATTAGCTTAGTTAAGACTCGGACACTTCCACAACACACTTCTATAGTTTTATCTTTTCGGTGGCTACGACAGAATAGGTCGGAGCCTGGGTCCAAAGTGGCTGAAACACTAATAATACCACGTATATGAAGTAATCTAGCCAAAGGGGAAGATTTACGCAAGATCTGAATGCGATGGTTCGGTGATGAACGTGCGTTGTTCTCTGAATGTGGAATGTAACTAACCACAGTACTAAAACAAAGTTCCCTTTAAAATGTTGTTAATTTAACCTAACTAACCATATATAAACTAACTTTTACTTAAATACACCCCCATGTGCAAAAGAAACGTGTCTGCATTTTTCAGTATTTGAGAAAACGGGGTATGAAGATTATTTTAAGATTTTTCAAATATTTATTTTTTGTCAAAAATCAAACATCAAACTGCAATTACGCTTTGCAATTTGGCAATCCCGCATCCCGCGCCTTTGCAGCAATATTTGATTCCGCGAATTTTTGGGATTTTAATGTTTGGGATTTGCTGGATTGTGGCATTGAAAAAATACTCGATTCACCCTAAAAGTATCTGTTTATATAAACAAGCGGTGGTCAATCTTTGACGATGAAAGAGGAGCTGAACTTGATGTTAGGAAGAGAGGATATAGCCGCGTCTCAAGCTCCGGTATTTTAAGATCAGGAATCGATTTTGAAAAAACAGATGCCCCTTTTGAGGTATCACAGGAAACCTTCATTTGGCACACACATTCTTGATGACTGTTCCGCCAACTAGTGTGGAAGCAGGTAGAGCGTTTCCTGCTGATAGACTTTTGTGCACAAATGTCCGTTCACATATGGGTGAGAGAACTCTCATGATTTTACGAACTTATTTTTTATCAAAGTCTTGCGTTACGTTTTCACGTTTTTTTATAATATTACTAATTCCAAAAATGAATGATCCTAAATGAATATGGAGAGACCTATCGGTGGCAGTTATGGTTTTACGATCTTAATTTTTAGCAAAGCCTTCTGAAAATACTTTACGTTTTGAGTGTATTTTTTTGTAATATAGTACCAAAAGTAATTGATTACAAATGATTGTGGAGATTCCTGTCAGTGACAGAAATGTTTATAAATTATTTACGATTTTTTTATTCAAAATCTTCTTGAAATACTTATTATGTTATCTTTTCCATATTTTTTTAATAATATATTGCTATTACGAAAGATGATTGATACTAAATAGTAAAGAATGTCGGCATTATTTTAATTTAATACGCCTTAATAAAAATTGTCTAACCCCGCGGGATTTATAAATTATATTCCACAATCCCGCGGCATTTGAAAAAGGTTCGGGATTTGCAAACCCTAACTGCAATATACTGATTTATTTTCTGTAATCAGTTAAAGAGATTTTGTTATTTTTTAATGTAAAAAAAACAGGTTTTACATATAAAATATATGAATTTTGTTACGATTGAGGAGCGTTTCCACAAAAAGGAAAAAAAAAATCTTTTTTCGTTAGACAGTTAAAGTGAATTATAACTCGGGTTCTGATGTTACGATAATCTTTAAATGCAAATTCAATTAACTGTTAGCCATGATTTGATATAAGAAAACTCAATTAATTTGTGAAAAGCCGACATTATTTAAAAAAGTCTAGAATTGCGAATTTTTACAAAATATTTAAAAAGAAAAGTTTTCACGAGGCGAAAAATAACCACACATTTTGGTTCTACAATAAAATATATATTTTTTTTTAATAAAAAACAAAATGTTATGTTTGCTCTATCTTTCAAAGTACTTAATTATACCTAAAAAATAATTATAAAATTTCAAGATATCGATATAGGCCGTACAAAAATTGCACAAGTAATACCTAATAATAATTGGACATTTATTTAGCGCCATTTTTGTGAAAAATATCTAGTTTTATTATCGGCAAAGATGTGATCTGAAAAGTAATCAGAATTTAAGGTTATATTTTATATAACTGGTGGCCTACTCAGAAATATTGAAATAAAATAATAATGGCCCTCTTATATTATATACCGAACTAGTTATTTCACTTTCATGTAGATGTATTTCACTTTTTGAAATATTAACATTTTCTGTTACACATGTTTCAGGTAAAAATATAGATTTTTGGAAATCTGAATATGCCATTTCTAGGACACCCACACCCACACCAACATTGTGTATAGTGTATAAGTATAAAATTAAAAAAATATATATTTCTGAAAACGCTCTTCAATTGCAAAGAAACATATTTAACAATAACAATAAAGTTAGATAATACTCGTGGTGTTTTCAAATAACAAAGATGGTGAATTCACAGATGTTTCTGCATTTTTAACTCAAAATCGCACCGTGGTTCTTTTGCATTAAATGAGCGAAATACGTTTTAATAAAGAGCAACAATAATGTTTGAGATAATATAACATGACAGGTAAAAAATGGGCAATATTTTCTTATACTTTTTTACAGGTCATCGGTGGACTGTTTCGCAGTAGGTATATTATAATTTATTTTATTAATAAAAGTCGCCTAAAAATGAACGCAGGTGTTTTTTGCTAAAATTATGACGAAGAATGGTGTTAAAATTCACACCGCTTGCATTTGCGGCGATATGGTTGAAGGTGTCACTGAACGACTGCCATTAGTATAGATTTATGCAAAAAAAAGAAACTCTGAAACACATTATAAATGTTCTGTGATCATGCTCTAAAAAATTAAATTTCCACATTACGCAATAAAATCAAATCCGGAAAAAGGTTTCGGAAACTTCAAAGCATTTTTACAGATGTGATACAGTTTTTTTTAGGTTCTTGAGAATTAAATGCTGGATTAAACTTTAGCCCAACATGTGTTCTACTCACAATACTAATTCAACGATTAAATAGTATGAAATCCATTTTCAAACCAAAGAACTTGATTTTCGTGATTTTAAAGATCGCAAAGATGTTCGCACAATTCACTCCTGAGCGATAACAGAGGCATAAGTAAAAAAAACATTTTTAAGTTAAGTATTCAGAAATGTTCCTGAATATCTTTTTACCCTCGAAAAAAAGGCATAATCATTAAAAATATTATTATTGCCTTAATATAACATTTTACTTGAATTCACGCAAAATAGTAGCACATTGATCATTGTGCCTTCTTTATTGCTGCAAACATTAAACCTTAGATGGCACAAGTGAGACAATTTCACATAAATCTCAAGTTGTGCCTCTGTTCTTGCGAATGTCTTTGGACATAAACGGTCTTAATTCAAAATAATTATTTGGATTAACTTTCAAACGGTGCCGTTGTTTTGCTAAGCTATGTTTTAGTATTTTCAGTTGCAAAACATTAAATGGTGACCTTATAAAAGTAAGAGAGCGTATGAAAGAACTTTTAATAACTTGATATTGATCTCGAACTCTCTAAAGGGGATCAATGTTCTACCAATGTAACATACGAAACAACAGAGGGCTAAGGCAAACAGATATTTCCAGCAAACTTTCCTGCAAGCCGTTTTACCAACCCCTTACGGTGAAGTCAATAGTTTTTAGATCTCTTCGTTTAACTTCACAATTTAAGACGTGGCCCCTCAGCGTGGTTACTGTTACATGTGGCATGAAGGGTTGAAATTCGTTTCTGTGGAAATTCGTGGATGATCTGAAATCTAGGGAAATAATTTTTTTTGGGAATACCATCACCAAATAAGTATATAGCCAGTTTATTTTTATTTAGTTTTAAGATTTGAACAGTGAGCCACACGCAAAATGCATTATTTTATTGAGAAACAAAAAAAGGACGGTCAAGTCAGAACCAATGGGTTCCTGTGGTGTAATTGGCAAACAAAATGGGCATCCTTACGGGGTTAAAGAAATAACCTGTGAAAAATTCTTCGACGTAAAAAACCTGTAAAACTTGGTAAGTAAGAATTTGAATATTGATGAAGCTGTTGTATGGCGAAATTTATTTATTGGTTCGCCAACAATGTTTGTGGTATCTTATAAAACCATTTTGAAGGACATTAACTTAGAATCAATGTTAGGTTCAAGAGATAGTCCCCGGCATACCTTCTGGCACCAGCTATTTTAGCATCAAAAATATTCTCATTCCAAGCCATTATCATCAGTCCTAATCAAAATTTAAGGATTTCCACTATTGTCGATGCCGATACAGCTATACCACTGTAACCAATGTGTACGGTGTACCCTACTTTGTAAGCGGTAAAAGCATTTTTGTTTTTGTTTTTTGTGTTTCAAAGTTAAAATTAATTTTATTAAAAAAGAATTGTGAATGAGTAATTTCAAAACTCAGAAGTGCAACGAATTTGAATAATATTTTCTCAAATTTAAAAAAAAAATATTTTTTATTTCGTCGCCGAGGATGTCAAGGGAGCCAAGCCACTAAATCATAAAGCTGTGAAAACGGTGCAGAGTCAAAATAAATCGTTTTTTAATACGTTTAGAACGGTGAACCTTTGAATATAGATACTTTGTGGTGTTATCCTTTTATAATTTGTATTGAATAACAACAAAAAATAGTATTTTATAATAGTGTGTTATATCTCTTGACCACTGTATTCAGAAGTTTCAGTTTTCAATAGCCCTAAGCAACATATCATAAAAAAATATTCGGAAGTCAAAAGATGTATGCGGCTTGTCGTCATTGACTGCTTTAATCTATGTATGTTAGGACTCTTTTCAAAATAGTGGGGTGTTTTGTGGCTTTGATTGTTTTAAAACGCTTTTGTATACCTACTTACCTCATTCTCTCCAAATTTGTGGCTTGCCGCCCTTGATATCTAAGGCGATGATTTGTTAATAAAAACGAAATTTTCAAACTACTCTCCTGAAAAAGTAGTATTTTGAGTTGTGCCACTGTTCCCTATTCCCGGGTGAGAATTATTGCACACACGAATAAACATGCGTACTAGAATAGATTCAAATTGAATACAGAGATGATGCAGAGCTTCTGTTGTATACATTAAATTAAGCGGGGTTTCAAGCTCGGTAAATTGGCAATTCAAAGTTGACTGAACAGTTGAGTCCAAAGTTGACTGAACAGTAATGCTTAGTGAAACAATTATTCATAAAATGTTCACGAGTAGTAAAATAGAGTACAGAATCAGCTGTCCAAATACAATTATCTACAATCGTGTTATTAAAAAACTTTGTAATTATTATTTTAAAATTATTCGTATTATTGTGTGTGCATGGGTGAGTTGGCAAATGTGAAATATTCATGCGTAATGAAAGCTCATTGAACATTCAATGGAATTCAAAATTGGAACTACTTATTGTATCAGACAAGCTATAAATTAGGTACCAAAATTTTATGATAAATTAACCTTCCAGCGGGCGCGTTGAGAAATTTCCCTTGAGCGGGCGCTTGTCGTAAATTTTACGTCATCAAGTTTTCTCCATGTAAGTGGTGTTTTCTTTATACAAATGTTAGGGAATTTTTTTAAGGATATGAAGAATGATAATAGGCAGTACTTAAAAAAAAAATTGACTTTCTTAAAAAAAACGAAGCAACACTCTAAACATTTTAATATTTCAAAACAAATTTTGTTATCGACCTATTTAGTCAGAATCAATATTCCCATCCTTACAATTGTTACAAACCACCTCAACTGAAGAATGGTTCTTGCATGTAAAGGACTGGCAACGGCAACACTTCATTGATGCTGGGGATCTTTTCTTATCCAGTGCACATAACCGACAAACACCGAGTTTTGGAAAGCTTATGTTTTCTTCGTCTGCCATCGGTTCAATTGCCTTACCGTAACTCACTTTGAGAGAAACATTTATATCTTGCGGTAAATGTTTGACATTTGATTTGACTCTAGCATAGCTCGAAGCTCGATGCTTACAACTAAGTGGAAAGAGTGGGGGAAGCGATAAGGCGCGTCTGTCGTAAATTTTACGACAGCGCGCCCGCTGGAAGGTTAATAATTCTTTACTTTTGAAACTAGCTATAATTTTGTGGTTTTTCCATTGTGAATAAATTAAACAATCTAACTTTGTTTGAACCACTACATATTTTTTTTATATACACCGACGGATTTCGGACCAGCTTTTCCTACCTCAGGGCAAAATATTAGGGCAAAATACTTAAGGCAGTATATATTGGCAGTATATTGCTTAAATGAATTAAGGTAGTGAAGATACTTTACTGAAACAACGCGTGTAGTTTCACTGAACTAGGTACAGTGGACATACTTTAGCGGCCCTTTCATATACATATTTCTTGAATGGCTATCCTTTTCATAAGCAGTGCTACATTTTTGGCTCAATTAGTACGATTATAACGTATCTTGTATTTTTATAATATCATTAGATAGATGATGATCCCAATGATCCTGAGACAAATATATTTTGTATAAATTCTTTCAGCTTCACAAATCATACAATTATAATATTATTACCGTAATTGAAATACATTTTTTATTGGTGTTTTCCAAAGATATTATGATACAAGTTTCCTTTCACCTACAACATGGGTCTATTCAACAACAAAGTTCACTCCTTCTTTTCATCAAAAAGATCCTACACACATCATTCCCATAGATGATATAAGGTTTGAGGGAAATGGTTTTCCTCAAGTCCTTCTGTGTGAAGTTAATAATAATTATAAATATTGTCAAAGGACATACCTACCTGACATACTTTAACCGAGAATAATTTCTGACCTTATTTGGAATAAAAAATGTTAACGAAATTTTGGTCTCCTGTAAAATTTTTCGTTGCTTTTGTTTTCAAAATATTTATTTTTACAAACAACATACAACAAAATATCTTTCACACGTCAGTCTGACGAAGAACCGTTCAACCCCTCACTCCGACCCAAGTGCTGTTTCAGGCAGGGTGGTTGAACCATGCGGTTTAAACTGCTCGGTTGTCGTGATATATTAATTTATTGTACTGATATTCAAATGAAACCGAGCACCTGGCGCCGAAAATCTCACGTCAAACCTCTCTGTTCCAAAACCGAGCGGTTTAACCGTCCGGGCCCCGTGTGAATGTAACAGTCCAATATCTTGTAATTTTTTTTGTGTTTTTAGGAAAAAAACCGTGTCTACTCCAAATAAGCTCCAGGAATCATTCGTAAATGTTAGGTTCGTCACTTAACAACCTGTATATAAAGCGTGCAGTTGTGTACCGTGAACATTTATTAAAATATTGATGTTCATTGTAGGAAAGCTTTAATCATTTTGGTTTCTAAATTATGAAACTTGGCGCGTGCCGGAATTTTAACCCGCGACCCCCGGATTGCTAGTCGAGAGCCTCGACCACCAAGGCCGTCATTAATAGATATCATAAAATATATTACATTCTTGCAGCTGAAAAACTATATTATATTTTGTTTTTAAAGTGAACACCGCACAACTGTTCACAACCGTTTGGAGCCAGGAAGATTATGGCATACCCATTTGGGGTATGTTGTAAGGCTGAAGATAGTGGGGAAAAATAAGATGGAGAAGAGGAAGATAATTTCTTCGCTATTCAGATCTAGTCATTATACATAGCTAAAGCCATTTTAAGCAACGTTTAAAATCTAAATACTGTTCATTCACCAGGGAGATACTGAGAGTATCTTCCACTCTGAAACGTGCCCAATTATGCTATTTATTATTATTTGTAACGAATTAATTGTGAAAGAACACAAATTACATAAATAAAATTTACTTGTGCACCCCTGGATTTGAACCCGTGACCTCCGGATTGCCTTTCCCCTCGACCATGAAAGCCGTCGTTATCTTTTAGCTAGCTTACATCACTCAGGCCCTCAGGCGTCGTGTTGGCGAACACGATATGTTTATGCTAATAACATAGAACGTACAAACATTTTATAAAACATCCCTAACGAACAAAAACATTTTTCGCTATTTATATATTTTATATGTAAGTACATATATATTATGCTGTTAATTAACCCATTTATCTAAATGTTCATTTTTATCATCAATATTGTACATATATACCGATTGCAAATGCTTAATGTTATATTTTTTTTAAGTATTTACGTAGCTTATAAATTTTACATTTTAAAGCTACGTAAACATTTTTACAGAAAGTTTGGAATATAATCAATGAAATCATGGAAAATAAACAAAAAACCAAAAGTAATACTATTAAGAGTATAATACAAAACAATAACATAATTAACTGTATTTAAGAACCTAAAAAAGGAGCAAACGCTTTTAATGATTTCTTTGCAAATATCGGAAAGAGTCTAGCAGAAAAAATTACCGTGAAAAAAATAAATAATATGTATATTGAAAATATTCCGAATGTAGAAACTAAACTTGAACTCTTCGAACCAACCAATCCGTCTGAAAATGTGCAATTTATATCAAAAATGCGAGGTGGTTCTGCTCCGGGATTTGACGGTCTCGCCGTAAAAACACTAAAACTCATTGAAAATTATGTTTCTATACCAATCTCTCATATTATACACAATAGCTTTAAGACAGGAGTTTTCCCGAGCACGTATAAGAAAACCATAATCTCTCCAATATTTAAGTCCGGTAGCCCGGAGGACATTTCTAATTATAGACCCATTTCACTCTTATCTAATATATCGAAAATTTTTGAAAAAATTGCTAAAAAAAGGCTAACTGCATTCTTAAAAAAAAACTCGATTATAAATGAAAATCAATTCGGTTTCACAGAGGGAAAAGGTACCCAAGATGCCATTGCAAAAATTTCACCTAGTATTCAGAGTACCCTGGACAAATCAAATAAATGTATAGGAATTTTTATTAACTTAAAGAAAGCATTTGACAGCATTTTCCATGAAAGACTTATATTAAAATTAAAAGAAAATGGCATTGACCACTTAGCCCTAAAATGGATAGAAAGCTACTTAACAGAGAGACCTCAAATTGTAAAATTAAACCAAACTTTTAGTACACCACTAACAAGTACATTTGGCATTCCTCAAGGCACAGTCCTCGGACCATTACTATTTCTAATGTATGTAAATGACATTTTCCAACAGAAAATCAAAGGTGAATTAATTTCTTATGCTGATGATACTGTATTATTAATAAAAGGTCAAACATGGGAACTAGTGAACAAACTTGCAAATGAATGTATTAATACCTTAAAATCATGTTTTGTTAATAACCTACTCACACTTAATGCCAAAAAAACAACATATGTATTTTTCTCACTACAAAAAATACCTAAACACAAAGTAAATATCATAATCCATGATGAAAATTATGACAATGTCAACTGTAAACTACTTAATCCTATTTGTACTGTAATTTATTTATTTATTTATTTATACTGGGTTTTACAGATGATCACACTTACGTGAGAACAATCCACTTATAAAAACTCAGTTATTGTACAATTACAAAAATCTACAATTAAATAAAGATACAAAAAATTAAATACAGATACATACAATTAAATACAGATACATACAATTAGAAAACAAAAACATCAAAAAATAAAAATAAAATACACAATCATATATAAGCTCGCTCAAGTAACACATTACATTATACATTATTACAAGTGGTAAGAGGCATAAGAAATACGAGAGGTATGCATAGAGAGAAAATTGACACAATGAATTAGCTAATATTTTTTAATAGCGCCAGAACTTTTTTTCTGAATCCGTACAAATTATCGACGAAAATATCTATTTCAGCACACTCTATCTTGTTATATAGTCGACACATCTGGGTCAGAGGGCTAAAGTAGGCGATATTATTTATAAATGTATTCAGGTGAAAAGAATTATGGCGTCTTAAACAATGCGAATTGGGGACATTTATTTTAATATTGCTAAGACATAATGTAGTATCAAGTTGACCGTGAATAATTTTATGTAAACATATGAGATCAGTCAATTGCCTTCTAGTTTTAAGTGTATCAATCTTGAAGTAATCACGACGTACGTCATATGATCTTAGATGGTCATGTAATCCACATTTGAAGGATAACATTCTTAGCATTTTTTTTTTGAATGGATTCTACAATATTTTCATATTTGCAGTAATGTGGATTCCAAATTGAGCTTCCGTATTCAAGTTTACTTCTAATTAAGGCATTGTAAAGAGTTAGAATTGATTGAGGATCTTGGAAAGGTTTACATATTCTATGAATAAATCCCATCATTTTTAATGATTTGCACTTAATGTCGTTAATGTGTACATCAAATATGAATTTAGAATCAAGAGTGATTCCTAGATCTCTTATTGAAGATACTTTTTTGAGAATAATATTATTAATAACATAGGAAAAATCCTTTATAATTCTATTTCTAGTGAAGTTTAAAATGTAACATTTTTCAACATTTAAGTGCATATCATTGACAGTACACCAGTTATTAAGTGTGTCGAGGTCGTTTTGAAGCAGTTGATGATCGGAAACAGACTTGATTTTACGAAAAATTTTAAGATCATCGGCGAAAAAAGCATAATCACAATTTAATTTCGAGCCAAGGTCATTTATGAATATAAGAAAAAGCAGGGGGCCAAGATTTGAACCCTGTGGCACACCGGAAGTTACAATTATAGGGGATGATTTGTATCCATTAATAAGAACTAATTGAGTTCTGTTATACAAATATGATTTCACCCAGCGAAGTAGATCTCCATGTATTCCTATTTGTTCAAGTTTTTTTAATAAGATGGAATGATTAACTTTATCAAAAGCTTTTTGGAAATCAGTATAAATTGCATCTACTTGTAATCTTTCATTAAAAGAATTACATACATAATTACAAAATTCCAAAAGATTTGAGTTAATAGATCTTTGAGGAACAAACCCATGTTGCCTAGTGCAGAGAAGGGGCTTAAAATGCAAAAAAATATTTTTATATATCAGAGATTCAAAAACCTTAGCAAAACAGGATAATATACTGATTGGTCTATAATTTTTTACTAAAGATTGGTCTCCCGATTTTAATACTGGTACCACATGTGCTTTTTTCCACAGATCAGGAAAAGTTCCCGTGGTTAGGGATGCATTAAAAATTATAAAAAGTAAATTTTAATTTAAATTTTAATCAAATCTTCTTCTGAAATTAAATGTCTTGGTGTGATCATCGATGAAAATCTGAAATGTAAAAGCCATATTATGGAGTTAGTAAAGAGAATAAGGAAATGTATATATATATTTGTTAGGTTAAGAAATATTTTAAATGTGAAAATACTAAAAAATGTGTATTATGCTCATGTCCACTCCCTGCTTATCTACGGAATCGTAGGTTGGGTTGGACCACGGACTTGCCTACCCCTTCGGACCAGACTCGGAATCAGCATCAAGGACGCGAAAACAGCATTCGGACCAGCTACAACGGCATCAGAGACGGCCCCGTTCTACCCCTCCACGCCACTGAAGGAAGACATCTTACGCCTCCACAGATTGGGATCACCGGCCCTATCTACAGTCTTATGTGTCACGATTACGTCTGATACATAAGTGGTCCTTCGCCGCCGGATCTTTCTGTGGAAGATGTCACCTTCACTGCGCTCTGGGAAGAACAGCGCTGACGGGGATTCATCGCAGGGAAGCGATGATCCCACACCAACCGGGGCGGCCACAGCCGCGCCCCCCGGACTCCGGCCAACCGCCCCCCTGGCCCCCTCTGATCCCCGAGCGGACCTACTGCCTGGTCCCTCCGGCGCATCACCACCACAGACGCCCCCTGCCGCGGCCGACGTCTCGTCAAGAAGCGAGGCTTCTAGCGAGGACACGCTCCGGCAGGTGCAGCTCGAGCTAAGAGCTGAGAGGCGGCGCACCCAGAAGCTGCAGGACGACCACGCCCGACAGATTGCAGAGCTTGTCGCCACGCTGAAAGGCCTCACGCGGACCGCTTCACCTGCAGCCTGGCAACCCGACGGAGCCTATCCCGGATGCCAGCCATCTAGCGGCCCCGGGCAAAGCTGGGGCTACGCACCCGAGGCGCACACCACTGGCCCACGGGTGGGCCTTCCACAGACTGCGGCGCCCCCGAGCGGCCCCAGTCATAGCCTTGCTTACACAGTGGGGGGAGATCCCACTGTTCCGCAAGCTACAGCTCCACGGGCGGAGTACCAACCGATGGCGGCGCCATCTAGCGGCTTCGGGCGACATCCGGACTACGCAGCGGAGACGCACGCCTCAGCTCCACGGGCGGAGTACCCACCGACGGCGGCGCCATCTAGCGGCTTTGGTCGAAACCTGGGCTACGCAGCGGAGACACACACCACTGCTCCGCGGCTGGGTTACGGACCGACGCCGACGCCGGCGCCCCCGGGCACACCTAGTCAGGGGCACGCAGCGGAGGCGCAAACCACTGGCCCGTGGATGGGCCTGCCACAGACTGCGGCGCCCTCTAGCGGCCCCAGTCACAGCCTTGCCTACACAGTGGGGGGAGAGCCCACTGTTCCGCAAGCTACAGCACCACGGGTGGGTCTTCCACAGACTGCGGCGCCCCCGAGCGGCCCCAGTCACAGCCTTGCCTACACAGTGGGGGGAGAGCCCACTGTTTTGCAAGCTACAGAACCACGGGTGGAATACCTACCGACGCCGACGCCGGCGCCCCCGGGCGTACCTACTCAGAGCTACGCAGCGGAGGCGCAAACCACTGTCCCACGGGTGGGTCTTCCACAGACTGCGGCGCCCTCGAGCGGCCCCAGTCACAGCCTTGCCAACACAGTGGGGAGAGAGCCCACTGTTTTGCAAGCTACAGAACCACGGGTGGAATACCTACCGACGCCGGCGCCCCCGGGCGCACCTAGTCAGGGGCACGCAGCGGAGGCGCAAACCACTGGCCCGTGGATGGGCCTGCCACAGACTGCGGCGCCCTCTAGCGGCCCCAGTCACAGCCTTGCCTACACAGTGGGGGGAGAGCCCACTGTTCCGCAAGCTACAGCACCACGGGTGGGTCTTCCACAGACTGCGGCGCCCCCGAGCGGCCCAAGTCACAGCCTTGCCTACACAGTGGGGGGAGAGCCCACTGTTCCGCAAGCTACAGCACCACGGGTGGAATACCTACCGACGCCGACGCCGGCGCCCCCGGGCGTGCCTAGTCAGGGGTACGCAGCGGAGGCGCAAACCACCGGCCCACGGGTGGGCCTGCTACAGACTGCAGCGCCCTCTAGCAGCCCCAGTCACAGCCTTGCCTACACAGTGGGGGGAGAGCCCACTGTTCCGCAAGCTACAGAACCACGAGCGGACTACCAACCGACGGCGGCGCCATCTAGCGGCCTCGAGCGAAACCTGGGCCACGCAGCGGAGACGCACACCACTGCGCCGCGGCTGGATTACCAACCGACGCCGGCGCCCCCGGCCGTACCTAGTCAGGGGTACGCAGCGGAGGCGCAAACCACTGGCCCACGGATGGGCCTGCCACAGACTGCGGCGCCCTCTAGCGGCCCCAGTCACAGCCTTGCCTACACAGTGGGGGGAGAGCCCACTGTGCCACCAACTACAGCCCAGCCTAGCGATGTTTTCGGGAGCTTGCGCCGCGCCGAGAGGGCTCACACCGGGACGGAGAGAAACCATGCTGCGGATCCACTCACGGACGGCGCTTCCCCAGGCGCCGCGACGCGGCGAGGTGGACCAGAGCCGCAGTACGGCTATCCCGGTGTGAACCGCGGGCCCGCCCAGTTCCCAGCATTTGCCCCGAGGGCAGACTCGCCATCGCAGCCCCACATGGACGGATACGGGGCCTTCAACCGCGCAGACGAGGCAGCGAGGCAGACGCGGGACTGGGTGAACCAGGGGAGTGTCCCTCTCGCCCAGGTGACGACCATGTTTGCCGACGCCCTCCGGCAGTCCCAGGCCGGCGGGACGCCCCGCTCCCACCCCGAAGATGTGCGGATGGCGTCGCTCATCGCCTGGCAGTCCAGCGCAGAGGACCTGCCGCCTTACGCTGGCGATGCCATAGAGTGGCAGGCCTGGAAGGCACAATTCCTGCAGTCGACGGCCACCTGCGGGATGACGGCGGCCGAGAATCTGATGCGGCTGCAGCGTGCCCTGAAGGGAAAGGCACGAGAAACCGTCAGCCCTCTCCTCCTGGACCCGGTGCAGATGCCGAAAAAGCCTGCCGCGTTCCTGAAGCGGCTGACCAACGCGGTGCCGCGGTCGGGCCTCACCGAAAATAGCCGAGCAGTGCGGCCGAGCAGCTCGGTCGAACATCAGCGGGCCGCCCGCCAGCCCACAGCCCTCGGCTGGATCACGCATGGGGGCACCACCCGGCGCGACGCCGACGCCGGGACAACACTGAGGATGGCTTGTCCGGACGCCGCCCCACCGTCCTCGCCCTGGACCATGCCGCCGGGGACCATGCCGCCGGGGAACATGCCGCCGGGGACCATGCCGCCGGGGACCATACCGCCGGGGACCATGCCACCGGCAACAATGCCACCGGGGACCGACCATGCCACCGGGGAGCCTGCCGCCGGGAACCTGTCCCGACGCCGCCCCACCGAACTCGCCACCGTGACACGCTCGCCAGAGGGAGCGGACGCCGGGGACCACGCCGCGTCGCAGTCGCAGCACGCCTCTTGCTAAAAAGGTGTAGCCGAGCTCCACGGGGGGAGTGTAACGGACGTACTGCTCCGTGATCGGGCGCGGTCGCCCCATATTAAAATCTTTTATTTGCCTTAACTTTGCCTGTCCTTAAATTAAATAAACTGGAGTAAATGTATGTAAAATTAAACTATAAACCCTAAATTATGTAAAAATGAAAATGTCAATATATGAAAAGATAAATTGTGTAACCCTCTGTTTGTAAGAATGTAATGTAAAGAAATGTTAAATCAATAAATGAAACGTCGGAGCTTGGCTAGGGGACACGGGCAGAGAAGCATACTGAGAGAGCTGGTGGATTAATAGCATTTAATTCGGGCACGGTTATGAGAATCGTGCTTATACGAGAGAGAACGCTCGGCCGCGACCCGAAGCAAAGGGCCGTGCGCCGTCATAGCGTGCGAGGTGGGTTTGCCGCCCGAGCGTTCCACAAGCGCGATTCTGAGAACCGTGCCTGAACAAAGAGAGGCCGTGGTCACGTTCGGCCACGAGCCCAAAATTACCGGCCGAGAGGCGGTAATCACACAGGCGGCGGGCCGCGCGCGCGTCACAAACACGGGCTTCGATTCCTGGAATCAAAGAGAAAGTTGGCCCGTGTGAGCGTCGTTCGGCCAGCGCCTGCCGCCGATGGCCTATAAAACGGGAAATAGTCCCTTGGAAAGGCAGTTAGCCAGCAACCTCCACCAGCTCAACACCTCTCTCTCTGCTCTGCCTTCTACCTCGCTCCGACTTCTGCTTCTACTCGCCTTCTTTCACTCTGACCCCCGCTTCACCCTGGACCACGGACTTGCCTACCCCTTCGGACCAGACTCGGAATCAGCATCAAGGACGCGAAAACAGCATTCGGACCAGCTACAACGGCATCAGAGACGGCCCCGTTCTACCCCTCCACGCCACTGAAGGAAGACATCTTACGCCTCCACAGATTGGGATCACCGGCCCTATCTACAGTCTTATGTGTCACGATTACGTCTGATACAGATATATTTAAGCAAACTTCCATTATAAAAATGTGTAAAGAAAAAAACAACACAGAATATCAAGAAATTTACAAACCGATGAAAAATGGAAATCAATTTATTACGCCAATCTTTAAAACAACTCAAATGCAAAACCATTATATTTACCAAGCTATAAAAAACTACAATAATCTCCCTTCCGAATTGCGCTGTATTACGAACCAACAAGAACAAATAAATAAAATCAAACTTTTTTCCAAAAAAACTTTTAGTAAAAAAAATATATATATAGTTTACACATAACATAATATTATAACATAGAATCTAAGTAAGAATCGTGGCTCCCTTATCAGGCACAAGAGCTTCTCTTTTCTGATAAGGTATACATGACCAATTATGAACCTAAATATTATATTTTGCAAAATATGTATGTATTAATGTAACCCATATGATCTATACTAAAATAATAAAAAATAAAAAAAATAAAATATTTAGAACGAATATATTCAATTTCCTACGTACGAAACCCACGAAAAGCTGCAAGACTTTGAGCTTCCTTAACATTTACGGGGAGTTACTTATGAAGCTTAAAATTGTTTGCAGCTTCTCGTAGGATATCCATGGACTATTAATACAACACTTTTTAACATATAATCTGGCAACATTTTTTTTTACCTATGTATAATGTACAAGGGTATTATAAACTGAATGTTGCCACTCACCTAGAGGATAGAGTTGGAGTTGCATTGCTTTTATCCTAGCATTTCTGCTACAGCACAATAAATCGCTTGCATATTTTAGGCAATGAATATGCTAATATTGATCACGCTGCCGGTAATCTGTCTTCATACAAAAGATGCGTTAAACTAAATTTGTTTGCTAGTACCACGTAAATAAATCATGTAAACATAATATGCCTACCAGTACTTCTAAAACCATTAATGCACTAGAAATCATAAGTACTTGTAAAATTTATCATATCGGTTAACATAATCCAGGATTTATTACTTTTTATATTTAAATCTTTGTCGGTACCTTGAGATAGGTATCTTATTGGTACATTTTATTGTTTTATTTCAATCTTTAAATTTTTATTTTTACTTTTTCCTAATAATTTATGGTTTGTACTTTAATACTTTATATTTTAAACTATTCACTTTACAATTTACTTTTATACATTATAGTTTTTATACACTACTTATTACCTTACTTTTTACCTATTTTCTTAAATTTTACTAACATTTATACTGTTATTCTTCATGTTGTTGTACTATTATAAGTATGTCAATTATGTTAATGGCACATGTTGTGCCGTTTATGTGTAAATAAATAAATAAATAAATATAATCCACATGCCACTGAATTGTTCTGAAATATTTCATTTTTTTAAGTTGTGTTATATTGCTGTGAAAAATTTAAATTATGCAGTAATTCAGGTGGATACTTCAGTGCTAGATCAATTTCCTCGTTTTTATGTCTAATTTTCCCTTTAACCTACTTAAGAAGTTAACTTTTTGGAATTTTTTTAGTCAACATTTCAGTTACTTTTAAGTTTTAATTTGTTGTCGATTATAATACCCAAGTATTTAATCTCTTATACTTCTTCAATATTTTGTCTGTCTTTGTTTAGAGTTAAAACATGGTTTAGTTTTTTATCTAACACCATGAATTTACTTTTAGTTCCATTCAATTTCAGTTTATTTATATTTAACCATTTAGATGTTTCACGGAGTTCACTTTGTATTTATGACATTTCATCTTCAATATTATTTGCTATAATGTATAGAACTGCAAAAAATTTGATTGAACAGTACTTTAGGCACTTCACTATATCATAAATGTATATAATAAAAATGAGTGGTCCCAAAACAGATCCTTGAGGGACTCCAAGGTTTACTTCCTGTTGTACAGACACATCATCTACAATTTTGGATCTTTGTTTTCTATTTTTTAGGTAATCAATAAACAACTACAGTTCATTTCCACGAATCCCTATGTCCTTCAATTTCATTATTAGTATTTCTCTGTATATTGTTTCAAAAGATAAGATCATTACAAAAAATGTTGTCTATGTATCTATTGACAAACTACAGAAGTAGTTTATCCGATTGGAATTATAACAAAGAAAATAAAAAAAAATTTAGTAAACCAATCTATTTACAGAGTTTCATTACAGGAATGTGTTTGATGTACAGTTTGATATCAAAGGGCACATAATCATAGAAATTTTAATTCCAACTTTGGGGAACATTTATAGTATCTACCTACACATTCAGATTTTCGTTTTATGAAAATAATTGTTCGAGGAACGAACAAGGGTTGGAATAGCCGTACTATAAAGGGCTATTTCACACAGATAAAGCATAAATGAAGTCTATGGCTCGTGACAGGCGAATGCGAAAACACAATTCGTAAGGTTAATTCACAATCAACTTACCGGGTGGCGAATGAAATCTACATGGTGAGACTCATCTGTCAGCACTGGAAGGTTGAGCGTGGTTTGTTAGCACTCGTTATTTTAAATTAAATTGCGATAAAATACGTATTAAGTGATTATTCCGATAAATAACCAGCGATGGAGTTTTGACAGGACGAACGGTTTTTGTGCGATAGTTCGGCTCACGGCCCTCCGTGGTTATAGCTGACGTGTGCGAATTTAAACTACACAGTTCAAATTCTGACCATACGATTGGTTTGCACACGGCCTGTCAAAGCAAACGGCGTGACGGAACAATAATAATAAAAAAGAAAATGAGAGGTTATGCTTGACTTTCACATTAATTTTATATTTAAAGGGAAAAAGGCATCGACATTTAACCCGTCTTGGTGTTGCCATTTTTTTATCTTTCTGACTCCTTTTTTCAGACACTAAATTAAGTCCGTTTGCAAACGAGCAACTTAAGTTGCAGGCAACAGTTGCTTCGCAACAGTGCATCAAAATCCATTACGTTAAGAATGTTCCCGGAATTTTCTTTGATTGCGATGTTTTTACATTCGCTAAAAATAACGCGTTTCGTAATTAAAATTTGGTTTATATTAGTTTTATGAAATACGTTTTATGAAGCGCCCTCGGGGCTGTTTTGCAGAAAAACGGCGCAATTTAAACATAACGAAAACATAATTCTGCTTTCATTAAGTGTCTAACAGCCATATTTTATATAATCATGTAACATCTGTACAAATTGTTTTTATTTGTAATTCTGTAATTACGGATTTGTTTTTTTATACCAATAAATGTGTATGTAAATAAATGCGGTATGCATATATATGACTACATTCACATACAAATTATAACATAACAAAATAATGCGAATGTTCCATAAATTATGCCTCATTAACCATCCCAGTTATATCCACCAACTGGAAATGCGTACATGGGATTTTTTTGTTAATTACTTACTTTTTCATTATTGACTGCATTTATATTCGTTTATTTGTTTATTTCTCCTGCCGCTTGAACAGAATGCTTGTTTTATGTATTTTTGAATAAATGTACCTACGTATGTAATAAAAATATTATGAATATAAAATAAAACGAATAAAAAACTGCTATTGTAATAAATACGTTAACTTTATATTATACTAATAAAATAAATTAACTTTACAGGCCAACGGAGGAAATATCGAACGAACTGTTTTTTAGAATGCATAGATTTATATATCCCCATGTGTTGGAAGTGCTTAAGGCCTGAACAAACCGCCGCGTTCAAAGCGCGTCCGCGATCCCGTGCACGGTGGCGATCAGATGTTGTGTATGAACTTGTAGCAACGTGTTCACATCGAAGCGTTCTCAGATTGGCCGCGGCGTCCTGTGCAGCGTCTAGACGCGGCGATCGCTCGCGTCCGCGATCAGTTGCTGCTTGCAGAATCTGCACGCTGCACGCAACGTAATTATCTCTGAGTTTGTGGTATTTCTCATGATGTCGGATACAAATACAGAGAGAATTATCAACGAAATTAGCAAGCATCGTTTACTTTATGACACTTCACATCCAGAATACAAAAATAATAGAAAGAAGTATCAAGTTTGGAAAGAAATAGGAGAATTATTAGGATTAAGTGGTAAGTTTTAGAAAAAATATATTTATTTTTATAGGACATATATTAGATTTAATTTACAGTTTTATTATACAAATACAGAAAAAAAAACCTAATTTTTTACGAATTAAAGTAATTAGCAAAGTGTTCACGTACACTGAATGCATAGTTTGTACTTCTACGATTATTGTTTTCCATATTGAGAAAACTGTTTGCGCTCTCATCCAACGGTGGTAGTAAATTATCGTAATGCACATTTCTGCTATTCGACCTCAAAAAATTATGTAACACACATGAAGCTTTTACTATCGAAGTAATAGTAGATGGTTTTGCCTCCGAGGGTCTAAAAAAAAATCGCCATTTTTGAGCCAATTTGCCGAAAGCATTTTCCACCACACGCCTTGCTTTACATAATCTATAATTGTAATTAGATAATCTCGGGTTATCTCTTGATTGCCTGTATGGAAATGGACGCATCAAACTTGAACTTAATCCAAAAGTTTCATCTCCAATAAGTACACATGGTATACGTGTGTGACCTCCCGGCAGTGGCCTATTTTCTGGAACATATATAGTTCCTTCTTCTAAGCGTCGTCCGATAGCAGATTCCTCAAAAATACGACCGTCACTATTTTTACCATATGCTCCAACATCTATAGCAATAAATTTATAATTTGCATCCACAATGGCTAACAAAACGATTGAAAACTTTATCAAATAACAAAAGTAATCTGATCCACTATTTTTCGGGCATTTTATCGTTACGTGTTTTCCATCAATAGCACCCATGCAATTTGGAAAATCCCATTGAGAATTAAAATTTTCCACAGATGCTTCCCAGCATTCTTTTGTTGGTTCAGGCATATATATGGGTTGAAGTTTTACCCATATCTCTTTGCAAACTTCTTTTATGATTGCACTAACGGTAGAATATCCTACTCTGTAGCTGTGCCCAATTGTTTTATAAGTATCTCCTGTAGCTAGATATCTGTAACAAGTTAATATATATATATATTTTTTTTGTTTTAGGCGATAATGTAAAAAGTAGGTGGAAGAGTCTCAAAGACTGCTACACTAAACATTTAAGGTCAGAAAAAACACATACAGGACAAAAAGCTAAGACCCTAGACAGATACAGAGCTTGGCCGTGGGCAAAGCATATGACTATTTTTAAGCCATATTTTCAACTAACCCCAACTGATTCTAATGTATCACATCAAAATAACTCCGAAGATTTGATTACACCACAGGAACTATTTGGACCATCTTCCGAGGCCAGGTACGTTGAACTTCTCGCTCCACAAGAATCAGTCCAGTCTCCTGAAGCCTTATTCCTCGACCAGCCATCTGATCAAATAGATTCTACCGCTCTTCAAGAATCCAACAACCTAGATGTTTTGCCTATTGAACATGCATTTGAGACTGAAACTTCAGTACCATACGGACATACACAGCTTACTGATCGGGGTTCTGTTCGTTCGACTGTCAGGCCCAACAGATTGATCAGGCAAAGTAATTCAGAGAATCGTGAGTCTCATACAGATAGCATACAGATAGATATAACAACCGCTCAGCTAACAAATACGATGATATAGATCTAATTTGCCTGGGGTATGCAAAAACCATCAAAAAATTTTCTCCTGCGAGACAAACGATGGTAAAATTTAAATTGGCAGAGTTGATGGCAGATCAAGAGATGGAACACCACCGTGAACGGTCTCCAAATCCTTTATCTGATGTTTCAAATGAAAATACTGCAACTTATTTTAGTCACTACAGCCCTAATTAATGATTGAAAATGAGTGTTTTTTTTAATAATCTGTGCACAATTAAATAAATCAATAAATATGTTCCCATACTAACCTCAAAGTTATAGCAAGTCTTTCTTCTGGTGATATAGGGCAACGATAATTGGTGTACTCTTTCTTAATACCATCCTTAATCATATCAAGAAGTTCATTGAAACTTTGTATAGTCATTCTATAATATGTGTAGAAATGCTCTTCATCTAGAAGTAATTGCGGATGCAAGGTATGGAATTCACCCTCTGTTTCTCTAGTTTTATTTATGTTATGGATCCAAATCCTATTCTTTTTCCTGAAAAATAAATCATTTTACCCTTTTCATTATTAGACAGCAGACGTAAACATGTTTTAACTAAAAACAGGCGAACTCCTAGCGTGGAGGACAAAACACTATACCTTTGTAATATAAATATGGGCAATTTTCAAAATATTTGTCTTTGACATATTTCACTTGTCCCGAACCTTGCATCAGTAATATCCGATGAAATTATTTTCTTAATCGAGTTTTTTTTTAATACAATACTGTCATTCTTTATCTAAATAATGATGACTGTAAAAATGAATAACATACTATATTTAGATATAAAAATGTGCTAAAAAATAAAGTACTAATATCGAGGTGTATGGAAAAAGAATTGTCCCCAGATCAAAATAGTGAAATAGCGTCTTCAAATTTGTTAATATAAAGAAGGGTATATATTTTTTATGTTGTTAATCAAATCTTTATAATTGCTAGACTAAATGGTTCATCTAATTAATATCGATATAAAATAAAAGATAAAATATTTCATATAAATTACATGTATTTATTCCTCTGTTATCCTATGTTTATATTTTGTACAAAAGAAGTTGTAAGTATTATATATGTGTTCGATTAATTTGTTTTATGTAAGCGTAAACCATTCTTAAGAATTTTGTCCCCATTAATCTGATATTTAAAATATTGAAATCGAAAGAAACTCTTGTAATTAAAATTCATTAAAAAATAGTTTATTCAAATATACATAAATTCTAACAAAATTGCATTATGGGTTTCATTTTATCCTACCAACCCGTCGAAATTATTTATCTTATCAAACCGTCTTTAAAGTAAATTTACACTTTTCAGGGGCTTTTTCACCATCTTCCCAATAGCTTATCTACCCTAATAACGAATATTATTAAAATAAAAATAAAATACTTGCAGTGGTTAAAAAAATCGGCCAACTTATCCAATATATAGCCACTATACATAGGTTCGATTACCGAATTATAAACTCCAACTTAATAAATAAATAAATCGTAAATCGAAAATATTCGTTATTAGGGTAGATAAGCTACTGGGAGGATGGTGAAAAACCCCCTCAGTGTAAATTTACTTTACTTTACTTAAAAGTAACTAGTAGGACATACCTACGTCCATAGTGATTATTCCTGTCGGTCACTCGTTGGACAAATATTTTCTGCCGTCTCTCATAGAAACTGAGATTTCTCTTAAAATACCGTAAAATGTATGGTCCCTTGGTAATTTTAATAACATAGAATATGCAAGGAATTGTTTTCTGTAAAAAATACCCTTAAAATGTTGATATTTTTATAAAATAGATAATTCGAAATATTATACAAAATATTTGAAAATTGCCCATATATTAAGTATAAATAAATATAATATTCTGACACAATCATACCGTGCATTACTATCTTCATCATCTGCAATAGCCGCTAGAAGTAATAATTCTTCTTCAGATTCGTCTCCAAACATGATTATGATTATTTATGGTTCCCGCTCCGAGCTATACCTACCACACAACCGATACGAACGTACAAGTGCCACGGACGCCAGCTGATCGCTAATTGATCGCTAGTTTGGTGTGAACGGTTCTGCACGCAGACAGGACGCTCACCGTGCACGCCATCGCGGACGCAGAATGATCGCGGCGGTTTGGTCTTGCCTTGTTCGCTGGATGAGACGACACATCTCACTACCAGGATCAGATATTGAGCCTACGAGCGACTCATGATCTCTACTCGTTCAAGGCGGTGCGCCCGCTTATACAGGCCATCCGTGATACGTCATTTGGTAAGTAGCGTGGAGCCGGCCTCTGATTAGTTGATTAATAATTTTCGTAACCAGTAGTAGATCTATGAAGTCCTGCGTACGTAGGTAGGGATGCCATAATAGGTGTGCAGGAGAAAGTATTTATGGTCGCGTGGTTTCGTCTCGTTACATCCGTATTTTTTTTGTATTTGCTCGTGTTATTAATTTAAATTTTGTAAGAGCGAGACCAAATTACTGCCTTGCATTCAATAAGGCTTCTAACCAGATATAAATATAACAGTTAAGACTTGTAAGGATTAAAAGTTTTAAATAATTTAATTAATTAAATACCATTTGCGCACGCCGGCTTTCGAAGTCGAGTATCTTAACCGCTCAACCGCCGAGGTCCTCAGAATTATAAATTAAAACTGCATTAGAAACGTGAATCGATGCAAAGCTATATGATTCTAATCTTCCATTGTAGATACAAAACTCATAAATAATAACCCCCTTACTAATAAACGTGTTTTTAATTTTAAACAACTAGTAAACAACCATTTACCATTCTAATAAATAGATATAATGATGTCCTCACTGGGATCTCCTGTGCTGAGAATTTCATTTACATATTATTAAAATTTTATAATATGGATAATATAAAGTACCTAATCATAAACATATTAAATAGTGATTTTTCGACATATATATATTACATTGCGTTTTTTCTTCAGTTGAGTGGTTTCGGTTTCAGTCTGTATTTGGTGTCAGTAAATTATCTATTTCTGATATCTCTATGTTTTGTATCCACCTTTTCATTTGAAATTTAAATGTTAAAATATTGTTGTGAGTTTTGAATGCGGGTGGTATTTTGTTGTAGAGTTTATCACTATAGTATAGGAAGCTTTTTTTGCCTAAATGTTGTATTTGTAGTTGCTTGTTGAAATTTTTTTGACTCTGGGTTCTAGTGTTTCTAATTTACGTGTTAATGTTAATGTGAAGGAGTTTTGTTTTAGAATAGAATTGTTTAATCGACATTTTGTTAAGTTTTTTGAAGATTTCATCATTGCTAGTTGTAATTCATTGGGGTTGTAAGTCCGTCCCTAGAGCCGGGTAACAAATGGCATTTCTAACATACTATTCGGACGAACATTCTGGAAGTTATATCCATTATCTTAACGGGCAATTCTCCGCTTCACTGCTCCGGCTTTGCTTCTATCTGACTTCGATCTATTGCAGTGCAAATTTTCAGATAAACCGACTCTAGACTCTTGTCCAGTGATTCCCAATGGGGGCGGTACCGCCCCGCCTGGGAGCGATGGGGGCATCGAGGGCAAACGGTGGGCGGTGAAAGGCTCCGAAAGCTCTGAAAGGGGGTGAAGAGCTGAAATGGGGTCAGAAGAATTACAAAAAAAACATTTTCCTAGTGAAATCAACTCATATCAAGTTATAAGTATGCAAGAATCTTGCATACGAACCGTTCAATTAGTGTTCAGGTACTATTGATAGATTAACAGTATTTTTTTTGTTTCTATAATATTTCTTCAAAAATCATAAAAAATGATGTTTAAATACCGAAAGAAAACAGTTTTTTTAATTTAGAAATCCTGCATTTATGAGATATCTAAGACTAAACTAGTCGTGGATCGAACCTACAACGCACGGGTTAATTTTAACTACAACGCTGCTTAGTTGTTTGGTTGTGATATCGCAAAAGGTATGTTGTTGAATCCAAAACTGTTTACGAATTACAGCTTAGATGCACTTATAATTTTACTTTAAATTATTTAATTGAAATGTTTGCTGGAATTAGGTGATAATATGTGTACGGAAGGAAGGAAAACGGGATGACCAATCACTTACCACTATCTGTGAAGGAGCACATAATACAGGGTTTTCCAATAAGAGGTGTTATTTTGAATAGCCCGCTATTTCGGTAGATGTAACTTTTGAAGCTGTTATTTTTTGACATTTGACAAGTAGAAACTACGCCGTTAATAAAAATGGAACGATACACGCTTATATTAAATTATTAAAATTCACTTGAGTGAATCAAATGCAAATCATCTTGAGTGAAGAGGCCCATTTCGAGCCCATTTCGTGGAAACCTCGGTGGCTTCGTCAACAAGCAAAATTGTCGCATCTGGGGCTCGGAAGACCCAAAAGTTATTGTTGAAAAGCCTTTCTATCCTCAAAGTGGGACTGTTTGGTGCGGTTTTATGGTACGGTGGAGTCATTGGACCTTACTTTTTCGAAAATGAGGCTGGAGCAACAGTTACGGTGCATGGATTGCGCTATCGAGAGATGATTAATGATTTTAACTGGCCGAAATTTGGTGGTATTAATCTGGACAACGTTTACTTTCAACAAGACGGCGCTACGTGCCACACAAGCAACGAAACCATTGATCTTTTACGATTGAATATCAAAATAACACCTCTTATTGGAAAACCCTGTTCAATCACAATACAGTAATTACCGCGAAACATCGAGGTAATTATCGCCACAACAAAACGAATGAATACTTAAAATGATATTATGCACTTCCAAGATAGTCAACTATTTAATTTGGTAGGCGGGAATGGGTACCGCCGCCCTGGGAACCATTTATTGGATGACCAACACCTCTGCCACAGGTCACCCCAAGTGGTTCGCTACGTTTGGTGACTTAGCAGGGGTGCCCGGGTTCATGGGTTAAGGTTTGCTCAGGTCTTGGTGGCGGGTGCGTCGGCCCACCTTCTGCGTGGCGGGCCGGTTGGGAGATGCTGGTTGAGGGAGACCCTTTACAACCGGTTACCGCTGTCCGGGCCGCTCGATAGTACAGGGGCCCGATCCTCAGGCTCACGACTAAGGGTGGGCTGCCCCATCAGCGAGTGAAAAAACCCTGCCACTGCTGTTGTGCCGGTTCGTGACCGGAGGGGACCCAGCAGCAGCGTTTGGGGCGCATTGGATGCCCTCTCCAGCCGGACTCTCCCAGCCTATCGCCTAGCACCGCAGTGAGTGGGCTGGAACCAAACGCTCATCACTCCTGGACAGCCTGAACCCCATATTCCTACCCACCCCTCATACCTTTCCATTCCAGACCTTCTTTTCACTTCATACCCTTAAAAAAAAAAACAAAATTAAAATCATGAATACACATAAAAACAAACTTAACATCATTACAGCGGCGAGTAGCAGGCGTCCCCGGTGCGGAAACTCAGATAGCCGAGCCGCCAGACTCCTCCTATCTGGACTGCCCGGGCTTTACCCTTGCAAGCAAGTTCCGATTCAAAGGAGGAGTCTGCCTCTATAGTCGAGCTGACGTCAACTGTGTACGACTATTGAGTCTGGAAAACTCCAGATTCGACGTAATGTGGGTGCGCGTCAATCTTGCCAGTACGGCAAGATTCTACGCATGTCTATACCGCTCCCCGAACCATAGCGAATCGGATACTTCCGAGCTCTTCAAACATTTAAGAGATACTATTGATGATCTCTTGCCCCGCTACCCTTCGGCCGAGTTTATTGTTCTGGAGGACTTCAATGTTCATAACGAACCATGGTTGAAGTTCTCTGGCCCAACGGACTCGGCTGGCCGACAGGCGGAATCCTTTGCCATTTGCTACGGATTAGAGCAACTGGTTCAGGAGCCTACAAGGGTTCCTGATGTCCAGACTCACCGTTCCAATCTGTTAGACCTATTCTTAACTACTGTGCCACACGGATATAAGATTGACGTCACAGCGCCTCTGGGATCATCTGACCACTGCCTAGTGACGACATCAATCCCCGTTAGCCTCAGACCAACCAATGAGAGGCTGAGAAGAAAAGTATGGCACTATAGGTCAGCAGATTGGTTCGGTATGCGGGCCCATTTCAACGCTTTTCTGTGGTCAGCTGTTTGTTTTCGGACTTCGGACCCTTCAAGATGTGCCCAGGAGATTGGTGAAGTCATCAAATCGGCGATGGATGGCTTCATACAATCGACTACTAAAGAAACTGGTGTGGGCTCAAAGCCGTGGTTCAGTCGACAATGCTCCGAAGCAGTTCGACGAAAAAACGCGGCTTACCGAGCCTACAACACATCTCGAACGCCCGAAAGCAGATCAGCATACAACAAATCGGCAAAGGAATGCAAGAGAATCATTAATAGGTCAAAATTCGAACACGACCTGCAGATCAGCAAAAAGCTGGCTGCCTGCCCGCATGGCAGCAGAGCATTCTGGTCCCTTGAGGGCTCAATAGGTCGGAATTTTTGCAAACCCAGTTTGCCACCTCTTACCAGACCTGACGGCTCACTAGCAAACACCGCCACCGCAAAGGCTAACTTATTAGGGAAAATGTTTGCGGAAAACTCGACCCTCGATGACGGAGGTGCTGTTCCGCCGTCGGTTCCTCACTGCGGCTTCTATATGAAAAAGCTGAGGATCCGGCATCGGGATGTACTCAACGTTATACGGGGGCTCGATGTTAACAAAGCTAGTGGACCTGATGGAATACCTGCCCTGGTATTGCAGAGGTGTGCTGCGGAAATAGTTCCAGTTTTGACAAAGCTCTTCAAAATGTCCCTGAAGTGTGGCACTGTGCCCTCTGGTTGGAAAAAAACGGTCATTCACCCTATTCCCAAGAAAGGTGACCGCTCCAACCCGGCCAACTACCGCCCCATAGCGATCACATCAGTTCTGTCCAAAGTGATGGAACGTGTGATCAACGACAAACTGCTCACATACCTCGAGAAGAACAAAATTATCAACGACCGTCAATACGGATTCCGGCGGAACCGCTCGTGCGGTGATCTTCTCGCGTATGTGTCGCATGTTTGGGGGCGGTGCCTGGAACGTCACGGTGAGACCCAAACGGTCGCACTAGACATATCCAAGGCCTTTGACCGGGTCTGGCACCGAGGACTTGTCAACAAATTGCCTTCTTACGGACTTCCCGCATCCCTGTGTACGTGGATTGCTGACTTTTTAAGGGATAGGTCGATTTAGGCAGTTGCTGACGGTTTCACCTCATCCTCACACTCTATAAATGCTGGCGTCCCACAGGGATCGGTTCTGTCTCCGACTTTGTTTTTGTTGCACATCAATGACCTTTTGACATGTGCACCGATTCATTGTTACGCGGATGACAGTACAGTTCATGATAGCTTTTTGTTTGACAAGCCCCCAAAGGGCACACAAACTCCAACGGCTCGGAGGGCTTTGAAGCAGAGAATGGACGGTTATCTCGAGAGTATTTCCTCCTGGGGTAAAAGTAATTTCGTCGAATTTAATGTTTCAAAGACCCAATCCTGTCTGATTACGTCTAAAGGGGATCTAAATGATAATCTAGTCTCCTTCAACGGAAGCAATCTTCCGAACAGGCCTTCCATTGATATGCTTGGTGTAACTATAAGTGACCAGCTCAGGTATGGGGGCTCCATCGAAGCCAGAGTAAAGCTGGCCTCTCAGAAGCTGGGCGTACTGTACAGGGCCCGCAGATACTTTAATAGTACACAACTGCTTACCCTATACAAATCGCAAGTGCGCCCTACTGTCGAATTTGGCAGCCATCTCTGGTCCGGAGCCCCTAAATACCTGAAAAAAACCCTTGACTCTGTGCAAAAACGGGCGGTCCGTTTGATAGATTCCCCAATCTTAACAAACGGACTGCAATCTTTAGAGCACAGGCGTCAGGTAGGTATGCTGTCCTTGTTCTATCGGTATTACAATGGAAGATGCTCTGAGGAACTAGCGTCATTGATCCCTTCGGCACCGGTGCGTAGACGGGATACACGCCAAACGCGTGCCCAACATTTGTACACGGTTGACACTTGTCACATGAGAACGGGTTGCTTCTACGATTCGTTCTTAAGTTCAACAGCTCGGCTGTGGAACGAACTGCCGGCCTCTGTTTTTCCTCCCTCCTACAACATGGGACTCTTCAAGACCCATGTTCACTCCTTCCTCTCCACAAAAAGACCCTCCACACAGCATCCCCAAAGATGACATAGACCCTGAGGGAAATTATTTTCTTCAGGGCCTCCTGTGTGGAGTTTATATAAAAAAAAAAAACTTGTTTTTTTTTCAACGAATGTACACGAAAAACACCTGCAACTTGCTACAACAGTTACCGGAATAATACGATTAAACGTGGCCACGTGCAATACGACCACTAAATTCGCGGTTAGCAAATTAGCTTAAATAAGTTTTTCCTCTTCTGTAGGTTTTCGTTATCTAATATTATTAACTATTACCTATTAATCATCAAACGTGCTATTTCAGTCGTGAGTCTGTCTGTGATTGTAACTCTCTGGAACAGTGAACTCGGATTTCTCATGAATTGAAGTATCATTTTAAAGATAGGAACCGATTTTGCCGATAATCCAGACAAGTGATGCAGTAGGTACCTACGTACAATATATTGTTTTAACGGAAAAATATTTTAATTGCCATTTTCAAAATTAAAACTGAATTGTCTTTTTTTTTCAAATATATTTCTTTTATTTTTTATTTGAAAGGTATTATTTAAAGGCATATTCTCATTTCGAAGTCCAATAGGAACCATTGAATCAATGAATACCAAAACATTGAGAATAATGTTTCGTATTTTCGAGGAAAACAGATTTCGAAGACGCCCGGGACGTCAGCTAGTTTTCATAAAAAATTATATACATGTTCGGTGTGACTAATACACCTTAATACTACGAATTAGGCACGCCGAATTATTCTTATATCGATATTATTTTGTATTAGTTATGTGACACATATTTTGGCACGCATGTGGGGGTAAAACCGACTCTTGCGTAGCAGGCGTGGCAAGACGGGACGACGCTCTTGCACGGAACGGAGCTCCATTTGGCAAGCCTCGTGACTCGTTGGCTCTTTCCTCCCAGTTGCCAAAACTATGTTCGCTATATTTGCTCCTATTCTCGCTAAAATTGGCAATGGATCTATACTAAATTATGAGTAATTTTTATATTGTAATATATGTCTTTGTATATATTTAAATATTAATATAATAATTGTGTAATTATCAAAATAAGAACTTGTTTATTTTCATTTTCACTTCCTTCAATACAAATCGATTTCGACGTTGCTCGCCTGCCAAACGTCCCATGCAATAGAAAGTATTTTATTTAGTCATTGGTCCCGTTGTGGCTATTCTTTTCATAGGTTTTCCTCGACAGCGCTCAAAAAATAATGCTACACTGATTTCCTCTTTCTTTTGCCATAAAATCCTTTGAAGTTATTTATCGCACAGAAAAGTGGATACTCGAGATAACGGAGGTTTCTTATTATTATTTTCCTCTGTATTCTTCAAGTCCCTACGTAGTGGTGTCTCGTACATTTTCAAATTAAGAACAAATAATAAATCATCCGTGTAATTATTCGAAGGCTGTTGGAAGTTCTTAAGCCACAGAGAATTTTGTCAGTACCTACGCTACTAATGAGAGTTCTCACTTCTTGAGTAAGTACTTCCTCTCAATCCATCTCTGGGAGCAGTAGGCAGTAGCACCACTCATTACCTCATTACTAGTATTCCCCCGGGGGGATGTGGCTTGGAGTTAATGGGACATTATGCCCATAGATCAGAGTCTTGCCGGATCTTTGCGGAGTTGGTATCTAGTTGCATTATAATTAATCAATACCCTGATTAAGATTCACCTACCTATGTTATGTAGCTAAAATCAATCTCCAAAAAGCAGAATATATTTATGATAATTTTACCGGACGTCAGAAACTCGAGCGTATATTACGTGATTATATTTATTACTTATCTATTATATGTAATGTACCATCCCAAACCATCTAAACTTCCCTTTCTTAATCTTACTCATTACCCTTATAACTTCCTTGCATTATTTGCGGACTATAGCGCAATTTCTAAAACAGTCTAAAATTATAAAATCTGTTTTTTTTTCTACGAAATGCTCTGTAGGCAATACATAAACAATGACTGAATTGATAATATTCCGCATTTTTACGCATTTTACCCGTGACATATCACGGGATATTATAATCACAATTTTGAAAACCCCATACATAATAATTTTCTGTTCAGATATTATATAGTGGGCACCTACCTACTTAATCGCTTGTCTTAATAATTATTCTTCATACAACTGATTCCAATTATGAAAATTACTCTTAAATTCGAAGAAAATTTGAGTTTCAAGGTTCATTTTACGAGAGTTACAGACAGACTTATAACGAAACTTGTATTTTTTTAATATGGGAACACGTATTCACGCACCTCGACGAAATGCAAATGTTAGGATATTTTTTTCCAGATATTTTTTTTATGGATATTTTTGAGGGAAGTTTACGGGCCATATTATGGTACAAGTAGGTACTTATACTACCTAGTCATGTGTATGTGTCCTCGAAAAGAAGACCGAGGCCGATTCCGAAAAGTAAATTATTGTAAGGAGAGGAAGACAGCAGTAGGTATAACTTTTTTTTGATTTTTCAACGTGGGAAATTAGAAAAATAGTTTTCATCAAATAATTTGTTTTAAAAAAATCCCAACTACTTTCTGAGAGAGGCTTCATATTTGAAAGATGCCTAAAACGCAAATCCGTTACCGTATCTAACTCAAATACAATATTAAAGAAACTTTACCCATATAAAATGATTCCAAGTTAAATGTTGATCTACGACCTACGACTGCGATCACACTCTTGTATGCACCGACGGAGTTTTATATATATTATTAGTTTTCTCCCACGGAGCGGGGCACGAAGTTGAAGCCAAGTTCAACTCCGATATTAAGTTGAAAGGGTAGATCGACGCTGTAAAGTGCAAATGGGTCGAGAAACTAGCAAAAGTGCATCAGGCACAGAAGTGGGTAATGTAATGTATGCAGTTTTGCTCGAGGCCCTGCTTTCGAGTGGACCCATTATACCTACGAGAAGTAATATTAGGTGGTAAGTGGTAACTATCTCACGTCGAACTTTGTCGTTCTGAAATATTTAACACTCAACTTTTGTGGAAATGTGTAACTTTTTAACCGAAGAATATCCAGGACTCCTTTTATGTTAGACAATCAAACCGATGATAATCTAAAAATATAGTAAGACATATTTTTTTCGTTCATTACCGAAAACTGTAATACCAATTTAAATATTGTCGTTAACGCGCGTTTTATTTTCTATTTTTCTATTTGATAATAAAAACATATAAATTTTTTTTTGACCACTATAGTTTTATTTTCACTCTACCGGTTTCGGAAGAACCCTTCCTTCGTCAGGAGAATATTAAAACTATTAAGATCTATTTGAATTTCACTTATGTTTTCGGTAATGAACGAATGCAAATCTTGAAAGCGGAAATTAACCCACATCCCAACATCCGATCGAGCTGAAACTCAGCAGATAGACTAGTAGTCTATAAGTCTATGACAATGCATTCTTTCAACTTTTGGTGGTAATCACGCAGATATATACGCATTTCTCTGAAATCGGATGACATTACTGCAGTTAATATACGAAGTAAATTTCGGCATTTGGCAAGGTTGATATAGTTGTCATGAGTTGTCCAGATCCAGGATAGGAAGGTTCAATCCTCAGTCAAACAAAATAAGAAATTTTATTAAAAGAAATTTTAAAATGGATGTGTTATAGTTTTTAAAAACTTGTTTCTTTAGGGGTTGATTTTGTTGTTGTTTCAGACTTACTGAATGTTTTGAATGTAGGTAAATAATATTTAAAATCGTTTTATATGTATTTATCGATATTTTTGTAGTGGTATGTACTCTGAGGATCACTCAGGTGAAAGACCACAATTAAAAATGGAAACGTTGCTTGAAATAGCGTTACCAGTAGTCTTGAGTGATCAGATAAATTTCCAAGCACTTCCCAACCTTCAACCTTATTACGTGTTAGATATATTTTTTTAATTAATGTATTTGTCCAAATCCACTTGCCCCAGCCCAAAATTGGCGATTCCTAGAATTGGTTTGTTTCCATTTACTGATTTGATTTATCAAGCATGAAAATTATCAATTATTTTTTTATTGATTTGCATGTTGCTTTTCATACAGATATTTTTTTTTTCATCCGACCAACGATATCCAAAATAAAATTCATCAGGCGTTCCATAATTCTGAAAACGTCTATAAAATTGGCCTGGATCCGTTTTTTGTGCAATTTGTATTTTTTTTAAAATAATTAACTGTTTCATAACTGCGTATTGCACCAACATCATACCTATATGTTAAATGTAACATTTTAAAATATTGTAGCGGCAGATCAGTCCATTAAAGTAAAAAAGCATAAAGGTTACGAAAAATAAAATAATATACTCGCTTACATAAATTTTGCAAGACCAAATACTCTATAATATTGATAATACGCCCAACTTCAGTGAAATAATGACAATGTCAACAACGTTGGCCGCTAGAGGCGCTAGTTTAGCATATTAACTTTGACATTCCTTTCAATGGCGGCATATTGAATGTATTTAGTTCTTGGTGGTGGCGGTGTTTTAGGTAGGTATAAAAGTAGGTTATGTGGTGAGTGGTTTATTTATGGTTCTGTGTGTGCAGTTTACGGTTGTAATAATTACAAACAACAAAAACACTCGTCGTATTTCAAGATGCCAAAAACGTTGACAACATTAGTTGATGAAATATAATATGAGTTCATTAAATTCTATTAAATTAAACGTTATTGATCACGTTTAATGTGGATAGTACTATAAAAATATAATTTCGAAAAATTTAAAGTTAATTCAGCAAATTAAGTCTTATTTTCATGCTTTATTCTATGGATGTAGCACTTTGAAGTTAAAGTTATACATCATCGTCAATATTATTAAATACGTATATTAATACCCGAAATTCCGTCTTTCGAATTGTAAATGGGCAACGCCCACCTCTTTTAGTTTTCATAGGGTTCGTATAGGGTTACCATAGTCGTTTTAATATAAGCGAATTTTAATTAAGATCTTACTTTTGCTACATCTGTTGAAAATAATAGAAAACATTGCCAAATAAAATTATAGACAACAACCAATAAGTTTCCATGCATTTGACGGCTACACGTAGTAAGTAAGAGCCGACAAGCAGCAGCCGTGGTTAGTTATTTGGCACTTGATAAATAAACTTTTTATCTCGGTGGATGAAAATAATTGCGTTGTAGTTTTTGTGTTCATTATTTAAAATGCCGGTAATTCTCAATCTGTGGGAATTATTTTTGTTTTTTTTTTATATTATATTAAAATGTATCTCACGTACATACATATAAAATAAAGATATATATGTGTATATATACACATATTTATTAATAAAATTACACATATTTTATGCTTATAATTTATAACAACACGAAAATAATTTAAATTGTTTTAAGCTTTTTCTCTATCAAAAAGATTTGAACCCTAAGTACAGCAAAATAGACAGTTCAGTTTGAAGGGCTATTTAAGACCCTACACACCCAAATAGATTTATAATTTTGTAAAAGTCCACCGCCAATAACATTGATAGGTGGGCACAGGAGTTCCATAGTCGTGCAAAGATAAGAGATAAGAAATCATAATGTTACAAATTTTACAGCATCTTTTGTAAAATAAAATGATATTAAAAATATATTATCCAGCTTTTATAAAATGATATTAAAAACATTTTTCGAATTAAAATAAAATTTTCTCCCTTGAAGGTTTTTCTTATAAGATTATCCATACAGGATGTCCGTGGGTAAAGTAAACTGACTTCGGAATAAGAACTACATGATGGTAGAAGTAAAACAGAAAAATTATTTTTTTAGAAAATCCATTTTTTCCATATGAGAATATTTATTTTTCCTTTATCTTATTAACATATTACCTGAAATCGACCTTAAAACATTGGAATTTCGAAAAAGTTATATTTTCTTTTTCATTTGTATAATCACGCAGAATCACCTGCATCCTGTGTGGAGTTACGCAACAAAAACATCATCATCATTTAATGGCCAATACAAAACGAACTTACTCGGTTTTCCAGTTATCAATGCATTAAATATGTCTTTAAATGGACGCATTCTTAAATAAATAAAGTAGCTATAAAATAATAAAAAAACAACTTGAAGAAGTTGAATATGTTTTTTAATAAAGAGTTGTCCCTAAGAGGGATAATTTATAATACTTTATTTTGAGATGTCCCAAGGTAGATATGGCAAGTACGAGTAGTAGTGTCATCTTAAGATTCAGATTAACAGAACCCATGTATGAGACGATGTATGAATGTGAATGAAGCAAGGAGTGTTGGACAACATTAACGGTTTTTTTATCACTCTCGGTAATATGCAATGTATGATACTTTACCCCCGTACACCCTGTATAACCCGTTACATAATATAACAAAACGTTTTGTTACAAAATGTTATATCCACTTTAAGGGGATTTACGAATAACGCTTCGATAGTGACAGCCAGTCCTGGGCAGGCGCGATAGGAGCAATCTGCTCCAGGCGCCGGCTTGTAAAGGCGCCAAGGAGGCAAAGAACAAGGCACTGATACTACCGAGCACATAACCCAGCGCCTTTGAGGTTTTTACTAGCGCCAGGCGTCGTTAGGCTCAGGGCCGGCCCTTGATTGTGAAATACACCCTAAAACTTTGAAAATTTGAAAATTATAATGATATTAATTCTATTGATTTCATAATATTGCAAATACATTATCTTCAGTAGCTTGAGTCCGCTCGAGAGTGACAGATAACCCCATTGAAAGGTCAAATAAAAATTTCATCGATATCACATGTAAAATGGTAATGTAAAGTCTATTTGCCGATGAGACATTAATATTCATTATTGAAGAATTAAACAATATTATAAATAATGAACTGGAAACCCATTAAAATGACTTACTGATAATTGGACATAAGAAGTCATACGATGGGAGCAAAATTAAAATTGGTGGTGACATCATTGAAAATGTTACTGACATGAAATACTTAGATAACGGAATTATATTCGATTCCAAATGCGATCCCGTTGTAAGACAGGGGCTGTAGGGAGGGATTTATTAATGTGGATCTTGAAGAGAAAAACAGATGCCGGTAGCTCGTTCCACGTACGCAAAAACGACCCGTTATCATGAAGCCAACATCAACAGTGAACAGATGTTCCATCGTGTTTCATTTTATCTACCATGCCTTTCTCAGGCGTTCCCAACTTCTTCTACCATTCATTCTGGCCATATATTCTCCTTACACTCCTTTCTTCGTTCATCTGTTCTACATGCCCAAACCCTCTTAGCGTCCCTTTCTATGACTTATTATTTACTTTTACTATAACCTAGCATTCTTTACAAATTTCTACGTATTTAATGTGGCCATTAGGCACGGTGTTATAAATTGGGGTCCTTAGAATAATAATTCAGATTCTTGAGAGTAAAGTGAATCACTTTTTATTTGACAATAAACATCCACTATCACAGGTATGACTAAGCACTTTTTAATAACTACTCTGGGTACAGGTACTAGTTCCCGTGGTTATTTCGGAGAGGTGAAACCTTTGATTGTTTTTGAATAAGAGCGCGTTTTTAAGCAAAGACCACCTTTTTATAACCTGACAAAAAGGACTATTGACACATTTAAATTTCAAAAGGCCGCAAAACAGAGATCGTCTTTGCTGACAGAATTTAATCAAACAAATAGCAGAGGCGCGAACCTTTCATAAATAATATAATTTAGCTTTCATAGATGTCACTAGTGGTACATAATTACCCTGAAAATTATACATGCACCCCCCCCCGAAAGAAACTTAATTCACCAATTAAGGTTCTTTCTAACAAAAGAAAAATTATATAACTACGTAATATAGCCATTAATATTAACCAAAATAAAATAAAAAATTCTAATTCATTGAAAGAAAAAACAAAATACATATAAAATATAAAGGATTCAGTTTTTAACAACACAACACAAATCTTGATTGGCTTCATCTTCTAATTCCATCTGGATGGGTTCCTTTTTATGATTTCCATGAGAATAACCTTGTGCACGAGGGGTCATCAGTTTTGCACGAGGATTCATCAATTTGAGCCAGGGTCATCAATTTGGTTACATCAGTTTGTGGCGTGCAACGAAAAAACATAAATTGCACGATCGTGGTGTTTCTTCATATAGTCCTTTGTTGAACGAAGCAGTCATTGGCGTTCAAGGTTGTCCTCTACGGGTAGCAGACAGATTTTGGTAATTGGTCGCACGAACGTCCCTTGTGATGTCCGGAGGGTGACTACCCTTGTGATTCCATCAGCTCCAGGATGGCAGGATAGTATACGAGCCATTTTCCATAGAGTGGGGGGTAAGTTATCTTCCTTCAAAATAACTAGATCATTTTCCTGGAGGGACCTCTGATTGCTGGTTTGCCATTTGTTCCTCCGTTGAAGCTCTCCCAGATAATCCTTTTTCCACCTGAACCAAAAGGATTGAATTAGTTCTGTCATTTTTTGATACTGATTTAGTCTGTTGTATGGTACATCTCGGACATCTTCTTCTGGAATAACACATGCATTTGTGCCCATAAGAAAATGGTTAGGAGTCAGAGGATTTAAATCATTAGGATCGTTAGACAGTGGTGTTAAGGGTCTGGAGTTGAGACAGGCTTCGACTTGACATAGTACAGTATAAAAAAGCTCAAAAGTTAAAGATGAACAATTAGTAATTCTATACAAGTGATATTTGGCAGGTTTGACTGCGGCCTCCCACAGACCTCCTTGCGTCGGTGCGCGTGGAGCGATAAAATGCCATTCTATTGACCTATTTGCTAAATACTCCTGAATTTTGTCATCATTTTTTCTCAAACTGGCATAAAGTTCCTCCAGTTTATTACATGCTCCTTTGAAAGTAGAAGCATTGTCGGAATATATTTTCTTGGGTTGACCTCTGCGAGATATAAACCGTTTCAAACAATTTAAAAAAGTTTCGCTAGATAAATCTGTTACTAGCTCTAAATGGACAGCCTTAGTAACAAGACAAACAAAAATGCGTAGATACGATTTAATTAGAGGAGCTCTCTTCAGAACTCCACTTTTGATTTGGAGCGGACCCGCGTAGTCCAAACCGGTTACAGAGAAAGGCCTGCTAGGGGTTATTCGGTCCATAGGCAAATTACCCATAATTTGCTGGCCTACGACGGGGTGGCATCTAAAACATATTATACAGTTATGTAATATTCGTTTCACTGTGTTTTTACCGAATATCGGCCAAAATTTTAACCTTATTTCGGCCAGTAACGCTTGTGCTCCTGCATGTAAATTCGCATAATGATAGTGACGTATTATTAATTCTGTCAACTTATGCCTTGCAGGTAAAATAATAGGATGTTTTTGTTGAAAAGTTAAATGTGTTGCTGTGGACAATCTCCCACCAACTCGTATTAATTGGTCATGTAAAAACGGGTTGAGAGCTTTTAAAGAACTATTTTTATTTACACTTCCATTTTTTATTAATTCTATTTAATATCATTCTCGTTCTGCCTGAAAACTGTATTTTTGTGACGATACAATTAAATATTTCAAAGCTAATTCAAGTTCTTCAACGTTTAGATTTCCTGATATTTTGGTCTTTAACTTATCACAATTATTTATAAATCTTAATACATAGGCAGTTACACGTTTTAGTTTAGTTAAAGAAGAGAATTTCTTAAAGATGTCCCATTCTTCCGGATTAGTTACAATTAAAACATTTTTTCCTTTAATTTCCGGAGGGTTTGAACAAGATATTTTCGATAGCGGCCAAGTGTTGTTTTCTCTAGTCAACCACTCTGGCCCATGCCACCATATTGAGGAATTCACTAGTTGATCAGCAGTAGCTCCTCTTGATAATATATCTGCTGCATTGTCAGAGGATGGCACATGACGCCATTGTTCTGGGTTACTAAGTTCTTGAATTTCAGCGACTCGATTCGCTACGAATGTGTTCCAACGTGCTGGTTGACCTTTTATCCAACATAACGCTATCGTGGAATCACTCTAATAATATGTATCTACTTCCATCATACCTAATGCTTGTTTGACATTTTTTATTAGTTTTGCTAGTAATACAGCGCTACATAGTTCCAGTTTGCGTAATGATATGCATTTTAATGGCGCTACTCTGGATTTGGATGTTATTAAATGAGAATGTTGCTTGCCATTGTGATCCATTGATGTGATATAAATGCAGGCTCCATAAACCTTTTCAGAGGAATCACAAAATCCATGTAATTTAATATTACTAGCGTGCTTGCATACAATTTTCATTTCAATCTTCAATACATTCAATTGGTTTAATTCATTTATATAACTTCTCCATGGCATCAGTATTTCATTTGGTAATACTTCATCCCAGGAAGCCTTGGATTGCCATAACCTTTGCATTATTAATTTCGCCACAACAATAACTGGTCCAAGTAACCCCAATGGGTCAAATGTTGATGCTATGCTTGACAATATTTGGCGTTTATTTTCACTATGCTTTGATGGTTTTGTTATAACATAAGAAAAAAAATCTAACTCATTATTTCAGATTAAGCCCAGAATTTTTTCATTCTTGGGTTTGTCAGATAGAATTTTTTCACAATTGTTCTGTCCGGCAATTTCAGCTTGGCCCGACTCGGATGACAAATCCAAGATATTAGATCTCCATTTTCTTAACCTCATGCCTGCAGACAGCAATATGTCAATTAATTGACCTTTTAAATTTCTACAGGATTCCAAATTATCGTCTCCGGTCAATAGGTCATCCATGTAAAAATTGTTTTTTATGACTTGACTAGCTTTAGGAAAAGTAATTTGGTTATCCATACCAACTTGTTGTAGGCATCTTGTAGCTAGGAAAGAGGAAGGACTTAACCCGTACGTTACAGTTTTCAGCTTGTAATGCTGAATCTCATCTTCCGGTGATTCGCGCCAGACTATTTTCTGCAAGTTGCGGTCAGCTGCACTCACGTTTATCTGCCGATACATCTTCTCGATGTCAGCTGTCATGACATATTAGTGTTTTCTGAAAAGTAACAATTGGGTATATAAATCCTTTTGAATGACAGGTCCTACCATCAAGGCGTCATTCAGGGAAATTCCTTTGAAAGTTTTGGCTGATCCGTCAAAAACAACCCTCACCTTAGTGGTGGAGCTCGATTCCTTAATGACGGCGTGATGTGGTAAAAAATAGGAGTTATGATCTCCTTCTAGTTTATCACATACCTCCATGTGACCTAGTTCCTGGTATTCTCGCATAAATTGTACATATTGTGATTTTAATTCTGTATTTGAAGATAATTTTCTTTCCAAGTTTTGGAATCTTTTCTCCGCTGTTGTCAATGAGTTTCCTAATTGATCAATACAAGGACGGCGTGGTAAAGTTACTGTAAATCTACCGTCTTCTTCTCTTGCATGAGTAGCTATGAAATTAGCCTCGCAAGCTTTCTCCTCATGATTTTGGTATTTCATGGGGTTGACTTCTTCAAGCTTCCAAAATTTTTCAATTTGATTGCTTAGTTTATTTATGGATAAGCTACAGAATTGTGATACTGGCCTTTGGTTGGGATATACGTTGGTCGGTCCTGACACGATCCATCCCAGTTGTGTTCGTTGAAGTGTGGGACCGGTATCCAACTTCATTCTATCATTGGTCAGGATGTCCAGGAATGATGAGATAGAATGATGTCCAGGGACATCCTGACCAATGATAGAATGAAGTTGGATACCGGTCCCACACTTCAACGAACACAACTGGGATGGATCGTGTCAGGACCGACCAACGTATATCCCAACCAAAGGCCAGTATCACAATTCTGTAGCTTATCCATAAATAAACTAAGCAATCAAATTGAAAAATTTTGGAAGCTTGAAGAAGTCAACCCCATGAAATACCAAAAGCCTTCAGCCCCCAACAAGATGTCGATAGGCGCTGCGATGTTGAAATTCGGGTCTGCCAATTCTAATCCATGAGGCAACTTAATCTGGTTTCTTGGTATTGATGTTTGCGGCAGACTTGTCGTTATTTCCTGTAATATCAGACAAGATATTGTATTTTTATAGTTGGTTCTTAAAGAATTAAAGTCTACCGACACAATTTTCCTTATGTGTGTGACATTATTGTATAGGCCCGATACCGGCTTATTTATGTGATTAAATTTTAAATTTAATTTTTTTGCAAAATCCTCTCTCATAAAATTGGATTGTGCTCCAGAGTCTATTAGTACTCTTGCTTTATATAAATTATTGTCGCTACCCACGATACCTGTAGCAGTGCGTACTTCTGGACGGGCAGTTCCTACCCGATTTTAATAAACATTGGTCAACATTCTACGATTGGCAAGACTGTGGCGAGCTCTCTATGCGGAGCGCACTTCGTCGACCTCAGTTGCTTGCTGGACTCGGGGGTCTACGGTGTGTGTTCGGGCGACACTGGAACAATGAGGGTCTACTTTGCAAATCACGGAAGGTCTTTTTCACTTATAACTTTTTAACAATGTACTTATAATTCAAATAGGGATTACTTATTTTAACTTCTTGCGTAGTTATTTTATAACTCGCTGGCGCCCGCTCAGACATTCCTTACAAGATTTAAATGTTGTAAATTTATTAATGTTACATGTTCGTTAGTCAAAATTTTATCAAGATGGCGTTAAACACACGTTTATTCTTGACACGCCCGGAGATAAGTTGTTTGATAGAGTCTCATGTTTATTTTATTTGATTAATTATTTTAATAATTGTTTTTAATAAATTAGCGTCTGTTGATATTTAAAATATTCTATTATTTAATCTTCCTTATCAGTTCTCATCACTACCTACCTACATTGCGTTAGTGCGTGTGCGTAGATGACTAGATTATTGTATTTGGTAATTTCCAATTAATGTCACAATCGATAGATCCATCATTAATTTATACAATTAATCTCTTCATCACCCATCCATTAGCAATCAATGTTACAAATGGCAGCCCTTGTGGGTGAACCTAATTTTTGACTAAATAATAATGCAGTATTTTTTTTCTTTCCTTGTTTTAATCTTGTATTGCGATGTCTGATTTTTTTTTATGAATTTCTTGTATAATCCCTGAAAAAGACCTTTCGTTTTGCATGGTAGATGTTCGGGTGTTGTTCAAAATACATCGTGTCACTGAGATTTTATTAATTCTTCATTTTACGCAGCTTTTTATCTGGCACAACTCATGACGTTTTCGTCTTATTATCGTGTTCGTTAGTACGCTGACGTCACACTTATTTTATATTTGTTTGTGTTTTGCGGCGATTGTGGTTGTTGTATTGTTGCTTGCATGTTCTAATAATTTTTTTTTCTACCTACCCTGTTAGTTAGGTATGACGGATTCGACCATTTTAACAAGAAGTCGTGCGTTAATCATGTCTAAACCAGAGGATGGCACTACTTCGGCAAATTCGGCGGTCGCGTCTAACACAGTTCCGGTTCACAAATGGAACTTAACCTTCGACGGTACTGGGAACGTGCATAATTTCATTGAACGGGTCAACGATTTGTCTATATCTCGGAACGTAAGTACAGCTTCTCTTTTTTCATCTGCGGTGGAACTTTTTACAGGTCATGCTTTAGACTGGTTTAGAGTCAACCGTTCTTCTTTTAAGTCATGGACGGATATTGTAATTGCTCTAAAGGAAGAATTTGAGCTTCTGGACCATGAAAGACGTTTAGTTGCTCAGATCAGAGCCACGTACCAGCAACAAAAAGAGAACCTGGGTTCATTCATAACTCGTGTCTTGACTTTAAACAATCAATTGTCGTCAAAATTACCAGATGACGAAATTCTGGAAATATTGCAATGTAATATGTTACCGAGATACATTCAAAAATTATCGCTCTCTGTCATCTCGGACATTAATTGTCTGAAAAGATTGGGAAAATGATTGAACTAGCAGATAGTCGGTCTGATTCCAGACCTTCCCCGCCAAATGCAAATACTGTTAATTATAATAATGTTTCTCATTCCTCCTCAAATAATGCATTTAGCAGAGGGAATAACAGAATGTCTCAGAATAATCCCAATTTCAGGAATCATCGTCAATCTTTTGAATTCAGTAAACGTAGCCCGTCAAATATGAGTTCTAGGGAGGTGAAATGTTTCCGCTGTGGCCGTCCTGGGGTGAAGGCGCCTTCATGCAACTGCCGGCAGGCAAAAAACTAGATGTCCTGGGGGTCCTGTCTGCGAGCGGGAAGTCGACACCGTTCGCTGACATCACCGCCAGGCATCGGCTTGCTGTGCTGTCGGAAACCAGAACTTTCTTCAAGAACCTTTGGACTTCGAAGGTGGTGAGTGCGGCTAAAAGGGATGGCCGTCCACACATCATTTTCCAGGTTCTGGGTTCCAACTTTTCTGGCCTTCTTGACTCTGGTTCGCATATCTCAATTATTGGTAATAATTTTCATCGTAAATTTTTAAATCTAGGGTTAAATCTTTCTGTTCTTAAGAAAAAATTTTCACTCACTTCTGTTACGGGTCATACTGTGGAGTGCGTTCACAAAATTGCGGTTCCGGTAGTTCTTGGTAATGTTAAGAAAATTTTTAATTTTGTAGTTATGCCAGATATAAAATCTAACATCATCCTCGGTTGCGACTTTTGGAAAGTTTTTAACATTTGTCCCAAGTTAACTAAATTAATGACTAATGACTCTGACAATAGTTGCGTGTCTGAGGTAAGAGGACTAGATAGCTTTGAGAACTTGGATTCATTTCAACAATCAACCTTAAATAACGTTATACACGAATTTGAAGCCTTTTCTGGAAATCGTTTGGGTAGAACGTCTCTTGAAAAACATGTCATTGACACGGGTGATTGTCAACCTATTAAGCAACGTGTTTATCCGATTTCTCCTCATTTATTGCCGGAAGCTCACAGAGAACTTGACAGACTATTAAATCTGGGAGTAGTAGAACCCAGCAATAGCTCGTGGAATAATCCTATTGTTTTAGTGCCCAAGAAAAATGGTTCTTTTAGACTTTGCTTGGATAGTAGAAAACTCAACGCGGTCTCGCGGCGGGACGCTTATAGCCTACCGTTGATATCTGATATCTTAAATAGTCTCGGAGGAGCACGATATCTATCAACTTTAGACCTAAGCGATGCGTTTTTTCAAATCCCGTTAGAGGAAGATTCTAAAGAGAAAACCGCATTTACTATACCTAAACGAGGCCTCTTCCACTTTGTAACAATGCCTTTTGGTCTTCATGGTGCGAGTTCTCGGATGATGAGGCTAATGGACAAGGTTTTGGGTCCGGAGTTCGATGGGAAAGTTTTTTGTTACCTAGATGACATAATTATCATTAGTTCCACCTTTGAAGAACACATTGATCTTTTAAAACGGGTTAAACAAAAGTTACAAGCTGCGGGTTTGACTATTAACGTAGAGAAGTCAGTCTTTGTCGTGATTTCCTTAAATACCTAGGTTTCGTGGTTGATAAGGATGGTTTGAGAACTGACCCGGAAAAAGTAAAAGCAATCGTTGACTTCCCCATTCCAACGTCGCAAAAGAGCTTGCGTAGGTTTATCGGTATACTTTCTTGGTACAAAAGGTTCATTTTAAATTTTTCTTTAATTGCAGCACCTTTGCATAATTTAACCAAAAAGGAGTTTGCTGGAAAAAGTTTGTATGGAATGAACAGGCTGATGCTGCCTTTACTAAATTAAAGAATATTCTGGTCAAGGCTCCTGTTCTTGCTTGTCCCGACTTTAGTAAACCCTTTACAATTAATTGCGATGCATCGAACACCGGTTTGGGGGCGGTCCTTTCTCAATCTGACGTTAATGGTATAGAACACCCTATTTCCTTTATTTCCAGATCACTATCTGCACAGGAGAAAAATCACTCCACAACCGAGAAGGAGTTAAATGCTATGATCTTTGCACTAGAGAAATTTAGGGGTTATATTGAAGGTTCGCCTATTCCTGTCAAGGTGATCACTGATCACTATAGTCTAAAATGGCTTACAAACTTAAAGTCTCCGTCGGGTAGATTAGCGCGGTGGGCGGTTAGACTTCAGCAGTTCAATTTTGAAATAATTCATAGGAGCGGTAAAGACAACATTGTTCCGGACGCACTGTCTCGTGACCCTTTACATCTTGACTTGATTAATCAGTCCTTTTCCACTTCCGACCGTTGGTACTTAAGTTTGAAAGAGAAAATTTTGGCTAATCCGGAAAAATTTCCAGCGTTTAAAGTTTGCAATGGTGTCATCTTCAAACACATTCAGAGCATGGAGGCTCTACACAGGTCTTATGACTGGAAGGAAGTTCTCCCAAAAGAGTGTAGGAAAAACGTCATCGTTCAAAATCACGTTCCGCCTTCTTGTGCACATTTTGGCATCTTAAAAACGTTAAATAGGATTAAACTTAAATATTACTGGCCAAAAATGGCAGCTGATGTGAAGTCATTTGTAAGTAAATGTCATACTTGTTTAGGTTATAAAAGTTCTAACTTACTGCCTCCTGGTTTGATGGGTGACCCGAAACTTGTACAAAGGCCGTGGCAAATGATTGCGACAGATCTATTAGGTCCTTACCCTAATTCTTACAAAAAGGGTTATACTTACCTTTTAGTGGTTTCTGATTTCTTTACGAAGTATACTAGACTTTTTCCACTAAGGAAAGCAACGGGTAGTGTTATTGCGGAAATTTTGGAAAATGATATCTTTTATAAATTCGGTGTTCCAGATACGATTGTTTTGGATAATGGCCCACAATATATATCGCGTGACATGAAAGCGCTGGCCAATAAATTTCATATCCGTCACTTGTTTTATAATTGCAGATATCACCCGCAGAATAACCCTGTTGAGCGTGTAAACAAGGTGTTGGTAGCAGCCCTGGGTTCTTTTGTGGGATCTGATCACAGATCCTGGGCGTGCCATCTACCTGAAATTGAACTGGCTATAAACACTGCTGTTCATGAAGTCACAGGCTATACTCCGTTCTTCCTTAATTTTGGTAGAGAGATTGTAATTTCGGGAAATGACTACAAAGGTGTAGACTTTAACGCGGAAGACATTAGATTCTCTAAACGCGATTCATGGGCATCTGATTTACATGAATTAAATGACATTTTCTCCCAAGTTCGCACGTCCTTAAGACAATCATACGAACGTAATAAGGTACAATATAATCTGCGTCGTAGGGACATTCAATATGAGGTTGGGGACATTGTCTGGAGAAGGTCCTTTGCTTTGTCAGACGCTGGTAGATACTTTTCAGCAAAATTAGCCCCCAAATTTATACGTAGTAAAATTATTTGCAAAATATCGCCGGTTGCTTATCAATTAGCGAATATGACAGGGAAACCTGTGGGAACTTTTCATGTTAAGGATATAATCAAGTTAGAAGAAGCTAACTGATCTTGGGGTGGGTTAATTGATGAACTATTTTTTTTCTTATGTTGAAATCGTTATATTTTATTTGAGAATTAATCCCTTTTCTCTTGTTATAAATTAGGTTATTGCTTACCTTGCCCTCAGGTTTGCAATTTTTCTTTGTGTTCTCTCATTGTGAGGACATGACTGGTATTTTTGTGTCTTCACATTGAGTGTATTTTAGTATAAGTTTTGTTTTGTCTTTGTGTACATGTGTAGTATGTGTTTTGGGGTGTAATTTGTCCATTCCGATTAAACGCGGGGGATTGACGTTTTTAATCTCACGCATTGAATCCACATTTTTTTTTGATTAAGTGCAATCATATTGTATTGAACATTTTGTAATCTCACGATTTGAATCCATTGTATTATTTTATGCGTTATCCTAGGGCAGGGAAGTTCACAATCTCAGTTGGCCACTGTTTTGTGCTATTTTTCTGTTCGAGGGATCTTTTAATAGCTGATTTTACTTTGTGAGATAATACTAATTGTTCTTTAATGAACTAAGTACGCGATGGCGACTTGTTTTGAGGTACGGTTTGTCCTTTCTTGAGGGACATACTGTATTTCAATTATGGCATATACGAAGCTGTATTTCGGTTTAACAGTTCTGTACCGAGTTTGGTCCTCGTGTCATTTTAATTGTGTGCATGGTTGTTCTTTATATGTTGTTCTTTAGTACCTTAGTTTGCCTTGGTGTTGGTTGACTATTTTAATTCAATAATTTAGAAAATACTTCATGCAGTTTTCCGCGATAGCCTCAGATGCTCAGAACATTCTATTTTTCTCTGGTTTTAGGAAACCATTGGCATGGTGTTTTCTTTGATTTAGTCATTGTTTAATACACTTTTGAAATATTAAAAAAAAAAAATGTTACGTCATAATAATTAATCTAATAATTAATTATTTTTTAAATATTTATTTTGTAATTTAGTGAGTTTTCACTCGCTCAGGTTATTTGAGATTTACATAATCATATTTTTAACTTTTAAAAATTGCATCCTTTCATGAAGTTTTTTTACTTTTATTTGCTCTAAATGACCTTGGCTTGAATTATTATTAAAATGATATTTGTTCATATTATTAAGAATGTAAATGAGTAATTTTTTTTTTTTTTTTTTTTACATTTTTTTTTTTAACAAATACTATGCGTTTTCACATGCAATTGCTGTGGCTTCTCTCTGAGCTCAAGATAAGTCGCATCAATTTCATTTGGACTTAGCTGTATTTTTGTCAATATTGGGTCATCAATATATGGTTCTGTTTGAGCCGGTCACTTCTATCTTATTATGAATTTGGGTTTGTTTCTGGGATAACTTTATAATTTTTCATCTCTGCTCGCAGAGGGCAGTAACTGCAATGTGGGTTTAGACTTTACTATCTTCATTTAATAGTGTTTCTTTTAGCTTCAAATTTAACTTTTGTTGGGCGCTCAGCTTTCACTTTTAGCTAGACTCGTTTTATAAAATTTTTTTAATAAATTTTGTTAGTCTTTACTACAGTTTATCTTTTCATTTGTTATTTTATTCAAGTTTTGTTTACACTTCAGTAGTTGTTAAATTCCTTGCTCAGTAATCCATTTTGTCAAGCATAGCATACCTTTCTTTTCACTTGCCTCAAGGAAATCAGTCGCCTTCATCACTCTTCGGTTCTTCACGTCAAGATAACTCAAGATAATACAAAATTTCAAGATTTTCAAACTTTTATCAATTCTTCGAGGAAGCAATTTTGTACAAGTTCGAGCCTTCAGGGAAGCAACATTCTTCTTCGGGGAGAGTTTAATAGGATACTACCTGGCCGTTCACTGCTATCAGAAAGAGGGGGCAGCTTCTCAAGATTGCATTTGTTGTCAACATTGGAGAATGGTGATACAATTATCGGGGCTCATTATCTTCACCGAGCAAGTTCAATCTTCTTCACTGATGTCAGAAGAGGGTCATTCAGATATTCCATCAGCGAGAATTCTTCCTTCTACTTCCTTGGTGTTGGCGCTTCAATCCTTGCTCAGCGAGCACATCACGGACTTCTACAGGACGTGCTGGATTCTTCTTCTAAGGCATTATCTGCATTTTTGTGACTCTTTACCACTTATTGGACTTGGAATTGGAGGCATGAGGAGAAAATCAAAAAAAAATTATCATGCCGAAAATTTTTTTCCTTTGGAAGGGGGGTAATGTAGCAGTGCGTACTTCTGGACGGGCAGTTCCTACCCGATTTTAATAAACATTGGTCAACATTCTACGATTGGCAAGACTGTGGCGAGCTCTCTATGCGGAGCGCACTTCGTCGACCTCAGTTGCTTGCTGGACTCGGGGGTCTACGGTGTGTGTTCGGGCGACACTGGAACAATGAGGGTCTACTTTGCAAATCACGGAAGGTCTTTTTCACTTATAACTTTTTAACAATGTACTTATAATTCAAATAGGGATTACTTATTTTAACTTCTTGCGTAGTTATTTTATAACTCGCTGGCGCCCGCTCAGACATTCCTTACAAGATTTAAATGTTTTAAATTTATTAATGTTACATGTTCGTTAGTCAAAATTTTATCAAGATGGCGTTAAACACACGTTTATTCTTGACACGCCCGGAGATAAGTTGTTTGATAGAGTCTCATGTTTATTTTATTTGATTAATTATTTTAATAATTGTTTTTAATAAATTAGCGTCTGTTGATATTTAAAATATTCTATTATTTAATCTTCCTTATCAGTTCTCATCACTACCTACCTACATTGCGTTAGTGCGTGTGCGTAGATGACTAGATTATTGTATTTGGTAATTTCCAATTAATGTCACAATCGATAGATCCATCATTAATTTATACAATTAATCTCTTCATCACCCATCCATTAGCAATCAATGTTACATACCTACTATCGCCGTAGACAACAATACTAAATTTTCTGCCTTACCTACGGCAGAATGATTGTTAACTGAGACATCTTCTGCCTCAGTTCCTAAATTTGGAGATTTTACACGGAATCCCTCTTTATGAAGCAACATATTGTGATCATTACTGTCACATCGTTTGCATTTAAAGGTGATCCTGCAATCCTGTGCAAGATGACCCGGCTTCAAACATTTGAAGCATGCTCGGCTCTTTTTCAAGGATTCTATCCTTTCCGATATTTTTAGTTTTAGAAATTTTTTGCAGTAAAAGATCGGATGATCCTCACCGCAGAATGTGCATTTTCCCTTTTTTACAGATAATAATAACACAGTTGATTCCCTATTATTAATCCCTAAATGTGATTTAATTTGGCTGTGCGGTTTTTTGTCCGTAGTTTGCATAAGTTCTAAAGTTTGAGCTCGTAAAGCTAAACATTTCAAGAACTCTTTCAGTGTTGGCAACTTCCCTTCAATAGGGCTTTGTTCCCAATGTTTTCTAGTAATCACGTCTAATTTGTTTGAAATTATGTAAATAATTAAAGCATCCCATTGATTTACTTGAACTCCTAAGTTGTGTAAAGCCTTTAAGTTAACGTTAGTTCCATCTATCAATCGCCGCAATGCGACTGCATCTTCCTGCATCATTTCCTTCATTTGGAATATGAATTGAATATGCTTATGTACAGTTGCCCTTAAATTAGAATATCTCTCATGTAATAGTTCCCATGCTCCTTGATATCCAGAATCAGAGATTTTTAAATTCGAAATGATTTTAATTGCTTCTCCCTTTAAGCAAGATTGCAAATAATAAAATTTCTGTACATTGCTTATCGAATTATTATTGTGAATTATAGTCTTAAAAGTTTCTACAAATGTGTTCCAATTTTTCTGATCTCCGTGGAATTCTTGTAACTTTAGGTCAGGTAATTTTATTTCTACCCTCGATTGTTCTACGGATTCTAATGCACCTTTGGCCGTTGCCATTAATGAATAATATTGATTTTCAAATGATTCTCTCTGAGAAGCATTTTCGATTTCATTTACATCTGAGATTTCCTCAATTTCATCCTGAATAACTTCAAATTCATCAATTATAGATTTAATTCTGTCATATCTTAGTTTTATTTCGTGAGCTGAAAGAGTATTCAATGCATCATTGAATCTGGTTAATTTTCCCCTTAAAACTCCGCGTTTGTTCACTAATCCTTTCAATTTCTCCATCGTATTATGAATCGCGACAATAAATTTCCGATAATTAAATGATCACTACAATAATTCAATAAAACTGGTAAATTATTCGCGTATTAATACTCCAATTTGAAAGAAATGATGACAAAATCCTTACAATGTTTACTATTTTCGATAAAATCTGCACATAAAACACGTAGCTAATATTGTTATTGTGAAATGTCATACAAAATTAAGTTATGACTTGCAATTTTTATGATGTTGACAAACAGTAAATCGGAATATCTTGTAACAAATTATTTCTAATATTATTATTTGAATAAAATAATAAAGATATTTTGGGGATTCTAGATGTGATAGGAGTTGGATTTGGAAGGATTGGACTTATCTGTCTGATGCGATGGCGTGTTTCCAGGTTCTCAGACTTCCAGCTACTTCCAGCTTGATCTCTCAAGGATCTCTTCAATATTTTTGGCCGCTTGGTTTTTGTTTAAATTTCTGTAATCTCGCTTGGATTACAATATCCGGATTGCTAGGACCATGTTATAAATTGGGGTCCTTAGAATAATAACTCAGATTCTTGAGAGTAAAGTGAATTACTTTTTATTTGACAATAAACATCCACTATCACAGGTATGACTAAGCACTTTTTAATAACTACTCTGGGTACAGGTACTAGTTCCCGTAGTTATTTCGGAGAGGTGAAACCTTTGATTGTTTTTGAATAAGAGCGCGTTTTTAAGCAAAGACCACCTTTTTATAACCTGACAAAAAGGACTGTTGACACATTTAAATTTCAAAAGGCCGCAAAACAGAGATCGTCTTTGCTGACAGAATTTAATCAAACAAATAGCAGAGGCGCGAACCTTTCATAAATAATATAATTTAGCTTTCATAGATGTCACTAGTGGTACATAATTACCCTGAAAATTATACACACGGTTTTACCACATATACGCCTCAGGGATCTCATTTCTATAGCAGTCAGTCAAACTGCCATACATGAGGGTCATGGACCGTAATGATGATGACTCACGGCACTCCCTTTAAATTTCTGGATTTTTTTAAATTTTGTGAATACAGCACAAGAGTCTCAACAGCTCGTAACTATCTGGAGCCAGTGAGTCTGTGCTATCCCCAAATGGGTTATGTTTTTTTAAAAAAATTATTCCATATAAAATAAAATTACATTCTCACTTATTTAACCAGAAATAACTATTATTATATGACCGTCGTATTTTCTCAATTTTAATACATACAAATGTACTACTAAGAGAACCTCATATCCGTGTGAGAATAATCTGTTCATATAATTTAACAAAAAAATTAGAAATAAAATATATACAAAATAAATAAGATAATGACATCAATTAAATATGATATATATCTGATAATATTATTACGCTAATGTCTGTAAATTCCAAACATCACATAATATCAAAAAGATAAACGATTTAGGGTCATTCTCCCGAATTTGTTATATTTACTATATTATTAGATAAAGTGGCTTTAAGTTGTGGCATTACTAAATAACCAACTAACTTTAAATTTTCATTTGAAAATCTTAAATTTTTTCCGAAGTAATACATATTTGGTGGTCACAAAATATTGATTATTTTGGAAATTTTGAACTCGGTTAGTTATTTAGTAATACCACAACTTATAATTTTTTTCAATTGCGTTTGGAACATTTGTTTAATTCTTCTGTAGCTAACTTCTATATTTTAATTTTTTTATTTTTTAAAGAAAGACAAACATTCCCGGGTTACGAATAACCTGACAATATTTGAAAATCTCCTACTACCACCACAGTAAGCTAAAAATGTTGCTTGTGTTGTGATGGAGGACTTAGCCAGCCGAGGAATTGAACACACTACACCCGAGTGAGACCCAAGCGCGATGTCAACTCGGCCACCGACCGGTCGAAATATAAAGCATGGTGTTTTCTCTTTCTAACACAGCTTCGATCATACTTGCTGACGTGTACTCAGCGTTGCTAGGAGACATTTCTCTAAATGTTAGTGAAAATCATATCAAAATCCGTTGCGTAGTTTAGAAGTACTAAGCGCACAAACAGCTAGACGCGGATAGTGACTTTATTTTAATATGTATAATAGAGATTTTTCACCTTAACAGTAAGGGAGATAAATAGTTTCTTTGAGATGCACATATCCTGGTGTCAGGGATCCAATCAGAAGAAAGTGCGAATTGTCTAATAAAAACCAAAACCTGAAGGTTTCTACATATTTTTTGATACATATGGTGCTTTTGGTAGGAAATTGAAGTATCTTTTTCTATAAAAAAAAAGAAAATTTGTACATATTTCATTCACTATACTCTTTAAGTACTTTTTTTAAACAAACGCCTGTCCAATATTAATTATGATCTCTAAACTTGTATAAAAAAAATATTTATACACTTTTATTTGACCTTGAGCGTTGTCTATAAACAAAATGATTTTCTTAAATACTTTTTCTTTTCTTTTTTCTTTTTTTTATATAAGTCAATCCGTGATAAATAGTTAGGATGCAGGCGAATTCTCAAGTTATTGTTTTTTAAAACTATCTTTTAATTACTGTCTGTATCTGTGTTTTCTCCTTAAATAAATAAAAATAAACCTACCCGGAGAACAAGTGAATAGTGTGCTGTCCCTGGATACCAGGGCAAGAGACAGGACTAGAAGCCATTTGCCAGGCAAATACAACTACTAATAACTAGTCCAATGTGATGTGTTTTCAGATGTGCTCCTCCCCCAAGAACAAGTGGATAGTGTGTTGTCCCTGGGTACCAGGGCAGGAGACGGCACTAGAGGCCAAATGCCAGGCAAACATAACTGCCCCTGCAGAAGGTACCTCACTTTCATTTTATACCTTTTATTCACCTTCGCCTGTTGTGTTGTGTAACCCTGGTGTGTCTGTTTGTTTGTAGGTGATAACTGCATGGTGGTGGACACAGGAAGGGCAGGAGTTTGCAGTCGATTCGCCAACTGCCAGACAGCGAAGGAGGCCGCCAGTAAAGGCATTTTGCCACAGGTAGTCTTCCTTCCTTTAAGTGAATATGACAATAACAAGTTTCTAACTTACGGCAATTTGATTTCCTACTATAATTGAAATAAAACTAGGAATGAACAAAGCGTCCGGAGACAACAAAAACAATTTAATATAAATATGGTACCTTTAATAAACAAATGTATGATAACATATGCACAATGCAACAATTCTTAGCGTTCAAACGCAATTGATGTAGACATCCAAAGCGATTCGGCGAGTTAGTCCCACAGGCCGGGAGATAAAACAGTCAACCCATTACCTCCATGACGATGTCTATAGGCATCAAAAAAATAGATGAAAAGTATGATTTTTTTTCACTGTGAATAAAGCTAAATCCCACCAAGTTATTATGCAGCATTTATAGATTGGTATGTTAGCTTTCAATAATTAACATAATTCAATAAATTTTATTATTAATTCTATTTTTAATTATTTTTTTACCAAAGCCCTAAAAATTGACCCATTTTGGAAATTAAAAAAAAAAAATTAACGGAACAAAATAAAAAAAAAGTGTGAATCACATATTGTTATCAAAAGATTAAATGGTCGGCAACACTGTTTCAACATAGTATTATACGCATAAGATGACCGCTAGATGTGACTGAAATCAGGTGATGCCTGCGCGCAACCTTTGGAGGTTAGCTGTGAGAGTGTTTACATACGTTTTTGCTTAGTTTGCCTTCAAATAATATGGTTTTGTTGTGTTTTTATGAATGATTTTTAGGATTAAGAAGATCAGTCATGCCATGACGAGCATGAACCAGATGAATTCACTAATGACCTTGACTGGAATCAGCCTTCGACATCATCTGGTGCGAGTCATAATACCTTGCAAATATCTATTTTAAATGCACCACCAGCCAAAAAATCAAAACTACAATACAAAAAGAAGTCTCATTATAAACAAAGTGGTCTAAGGCATTAAAAAGAACCACCAGTTGCGTTCCTAAAACGCTGAATGTGGTGCATAAAGATATGTACGAAAAGCTGAAGTCTTATAATGCTTTCTAATTGTTTTCATTATTCTTTGATGACGAAGTGCTTCAGTTCATTCTTACGATCAAATACGCTCGATTTAAAAACAATACCGAATTCCAGTTAGATAAATACGAATTGAAGCGTTTTCTTGGTTTCCTTATGTTGTGATGAAAGGCTTAAATCACAGTGAAAAACAGATAAACAATAGATGCTAAAAATATGCAAATTATTTATGAAAACGGACATGCTAACGACATCTGGCGGAGAAAGAATTGATCCAGCTTGCTTGCAGTAGACACCTGTAATAGTTGGAATTATGTCGAGATTCTATAGCATAAACACAGAGGTCATTAAAATCGTCTAGGAACGACTAGGAACCCCCTGTCTAGGCCTAAAAACAAATATTTAAGGTTGTCGACCAATTAGATCTGGACGAGAGCTATAAAAATTTTGAATAACCAATCAGTGAACGGAGAGGCGTGCATCAACTACAGACAAAGGATTGAAATTTGGACCGGGCGATAAAATAGATAATTAACGACATTTCGATTCCCACAGAAATTAGAGGTGAACGCACTGTAGAGTAAACATTAACGTTCGAGGTGACCGAGCCCTGGGAATGTTTAGAGAAACCGATACATTTAGGTGATAGCGAACCGTTGACATCGAGGGCTTTTGGCCTTTCATGTTGGAAAAACACACACACGAAAATGCAATGAAAAAAACTATAAACGTGATAGTATAAAAAAGGACGGGTAAAACGAAAGAAAGTTGCTGGCAGAATTTTCAACTGTAGTGCAATTATTTATGATAGAGATAGGGTGTCAAGTTCGATAAAAATCGTACTAAAGAGAGGTGAGAGTGTTGGAAACAATGGAAACTAATCGTTATCAATTTAAGATGAAGCGGACATATTGGAAAATCAATTTGGGAATGAAAATCTCGCATTAAAATAGACATTTTAGAAATAGTGGAGCGACTGAACGGAGTGATAATACAGAGATTTTGAGCTACCACAAAGGTCCTAGGAATATGATAATAGAGTACCAAAGGAAGGCCATAAAACTAAACATATAGCGATAGATTAGATTCAGGAAAAGTAGACATTTTACATAATTATCAGGGTAGATAGATATTAGAGTTACACAAGATTACAGAGGGATCGAAACAAGATAAAAGGTTGACGGTCTCATGTGTAGTTTAAAGGATAAACAATCGAAATTCGAACATGATTTTTGTTTACGTTAAGGTAATAACCCATTAGAAAAGCGATTAAGTTTAACGTGGAGCTTATGAGATATTTATTTAAAGCAAAAGATATTAAAATTAATAGGTTTGAAATTAAATTAAATTTACAAGTCTAGTACCAAAATTTTAAACGTAAACAGATGTCAATGCGGATATTTTATGTGATATCGTGTATGTAAGAGATAGGAGATAGGGCGGAGATCGAGTAAGGCAATAAAAGTGACAGATATCCCAGAGTCAAATAAGGTGTATCTCCCATGGAAGTGTGGAAAAATATATATTAATTAATAATAAATGAAGTATGAAATTTTCCTGGAGACCACACACATCGGGAAAAGCGAGGAAAAAATAAAGAAAGGGTAAAGAACGGTGATAAAGAATGATCCAAGTGGAGAAAAGCGATACACTTCTAATTTATCCGTAAAATTAATAAATACGGCTTGGAATATAATTAGTTATAGAGTTATGAGAAATAACATAAGAATAAAGAAGGAATTTGTGGAGAGAAACATCTGAATAAAGAAAATTCAAGAGGAAAAAGGTAAAACTCAAATCTGCGACATAAAGAAAGAAGGTACGGGTGAAAATGGAAAAGCTCATATAGGTGACAATAAATTTAAGTAGATTTTAGACAAATCGAAATTCAAAAATGCATAGTAAAGATTTCGCCATGGATTTAGTCATGTTTCGCACGAGATGCATAAAATTGAGATCTATATATATGTTACTGGGGACGGACCTATCGCGAATTGAGAAAAAAAAGGAACGCAAAATCATGATATTTTAACTACATTTTGTATGAACCATGGAACAAAGGAAGCTTGGGCAATGAACGCAGACTTACCCGATTCGGACCCTATCGATCTAGCGACGTGAGAGAAAAACTAACTGCCGCCCAGAGCTGGACGACAAAAGATCGTATGGATGTACAATCAATATATTAGTGAGAGGGATGTTCAAGGTTACGAGTTGATAGGAGATAGAATTAAGCATCAAGAGAAATTCAGATACGTCTTTTGGAACCTGAGAGAGGTATAAAAGAGGGTACACATCAGTCAGGAGACAGTCGCGCCGAGGATTCGAAAAGTTGTTACGTGGCAGTACTACGTCTTTGGTAGGATTAACAGTAAAAAATCTTTAAGTGTTAAATTTTGAATAAGTCCCTGGGACTTAGGAAAATTTTGTGAAAAGTACAAGTGCTAGAGTCAGTGAAATTTAATAAGTCAGTTAAATTAAATCAAACAGTGAAAATAAATACAGTTTAAACTCAGTGCTTTAAAAGTAAAGTGTGAAGTGCTTAAAAGTGTTAAAAGTGAATAGTGCAAAAAGTGTTAAAAGTGAATTATTAAAATTTAAAAATAATTATTTCATTCAAAGTGAAAACATTAGAATTTAATGGAGAGTTTTATCGTTAATCTAGAGTGAACGGGTTCGCGGATTGATATTTAAAAATAGATTATAATTTTGCATCAATCAAACACAAAAACAAAAAAAAAAGGATTCAATAATAATAAACGCTCAAACCTTTGTTCTAAAAGTAACAATTCGAAAAAAAAATAATTGTAGATACTTTAAAATATTGGTGAAAACAGTGAAATTTAGAAGAAAGTTTTAAACAGATATTTAATTTATTCAGAATCGAAATATTTAAAAGTTTGCCCAATTCGGGATGAATTTTCTTATAAATTTATATAAATAAAAAAAAAATTAAAAAGAGTGAAAACAACAAAAATAGTTCGACCTAAATAATTTATATTTTTCCGGCACATCTATATCACAAATATTAAATATCAGCTAATTTATATGAATCAAGCAAGAATAAAAATTAAATAGGAATAAATAGTCGAAAAGATTAATTTTGAAATTATTTGAAAAATACAGTTAATTAGGTAGGATTTCTTTGACAAGATTTGTTGTGTACAACCCAACTGGAAAAATCTTGGTGGGGGGTAAGTTTTCCTTTTATAAATAATTTTCAGGACCTAGGAGTGAGGAGATACAGCTGATTATGGTATATCAATTAAATTATTAAAAAACAACAAAACAAAGCATTACACATTAATATATGTATATTATGTATTTATTTATATAAAATAAAGTAATATATTGTATATAAAGAATAAATATATATGTAATGTATTTATATATATGTATTTTATTTATTAATCAAAACATCGGAATGGTAACGATTTAAAATACCTACTCATGGACATATCTATATTATTGCAAAAGAAAATATGTATTTATTAATATTCAAGACTATGTAGATTCATATATTTTATATTTATTTATTAATATATGTACTCTTATTTAACATATTTTGACAATCGAGATATGTGTACTTATATTTATATTTATTCTTCACTTAACCTCTTAGTAAATTTGTGTTCAAAAAATGAAATAAATAGTTTAACTTCAAAAGGAATTAAAAATATTTTAATTAACTATGCACAATAAAAGGTAACATAACTGAATTACAAGGAGAGGTAGAAATATTTCTTAAATAAACCATCTCGCATCTAGGTTAGTGTGTCAAAGAAGGTGTTTATATTATTCGATTTGTTTACAAATAGAGACGCTGAAGATCTGGGCCAACCGCATAGTTTGAAAACGACCTTGGCCGTAACTAGATAATTTATTAGAGTTATAAGGATAATCATCAGGATGTCATTGTGCAATGTGCAGCGATTTGGGTCATTCACAAATGCCTATCGTTCGCAAACGACGATTGAAAAATCACGGGTTAGCCAGATTTGTATCAAAATATTACATGAAACATTTGAATACCATTGATTAGATAGTCGCATAGATTTTTATTAGTTACCTGAAACAGCTAGAAGCTGCGTGCTTACAATTACCTACCATTCACAATCTACAATTGAAAAATCACGGGTTAGTAAGATTTATATCGAATAATTATACAAAACATTTGAATGTTATTGATTGGGTGCTCATACAAAACCCCATCAGTTGCCTGAGACATTTGAGAGTCGAGTACTCTCTAATGCGGCAATCAACTACTTGAAACAATTGAGAAATCACGGGATAGGATGAACAAAAATTAATGTTGAACCCTGAAGGTAAAATTTAAAACAAATACAGTTCATCAAATAGGAGGCAGTGGTCGCTCCTATAACAAGACCATTAACCAAACAAAATAGAGATGACGATTCTCTTAAATAAAAACGTCAAAACCAAACAAACAAAAGCCTGGAGTTCGATAGCTCTCCAAAACAAACTATCAAATAAGATCTTATTTTACTAGTATCTATTAGTATCACCTTATTAGTACGTATTTATTCGGTAACCAAACTTAGAGCTTCGCAGAGTTCTTGGCACGAGATCCGAGCTTGGGATGCGAGGTAAATAGCCTTGTATTGCAAGTTATAAACCCTTCCCAAAAACGTATGTATACATATATATCTTCTTATGTACTGTTTACTGGAGAATGCGGACCTGCATACAGCTTGCATTTAGGTCGGTAGACCACTCTCGCATTCTCTTTTAAACGTGGAATGAGGATTCACGACCCGTAAGTCCACACCAACCGTGAGTATATGATTGTATATAGGACGAAACCGGTTCGCCCTAAGTAAATAGTAGACCTTGGAGGAGATGGAATTTGGAGGTTTCGAGACCCGAGGGAAGACTTGAAGGCAGTGCATGATGACGTGGAAGGTTCATTGGGACGCGATAACTTAGGTATCAATCAATGAACCGTGTCAAAAGATTGTGCGAATTTCTCGTTGACTCACGATCATCTCGTTTACTTGCTGGAGGATAGGAGCCAAATTTTGCAGGCAAAGGGCTATTCCGAGTTCGTCAAATATACAATTAACTAATTACATTAACCTACTAAATCATTCTTTACATGTACCTTATAGCAGCAGAATCAAAAAGGAGTGGCGCCAAACAGACACATGAATTTACCAAAATCATTGCCAAATTTACTAACAAATTAACCATTTGAGTTATATTCAATTACCTGTCCAAATAAACATGTATAATATCTTTTATCAGCGATTAAACTACGACTTTGTTAGGGTGCAGGGAATCAGAATAGTTACAATAGGAAAGCTAGCTCATTCAGAGAAATCATTTAAGTCTAGGTTTGCAATGGAAAGACCAATTAAATTTTGAAACTCAACGCCTCGATCAGAACCAAGAGGGTTACCACAAAAATGAAAGTAATTAAAATCCTATATCATAAATCAAAAAATTACACAACGTTTGATGGAATTTAATTACAATACAAATACGAAAATATTTGCGTTCAATTTCGTAAATAACGTATTAATTAGTTAAGTACATATGTTTATAAAGATATACAGTACAAGAGGGCTTTAAGTAGCTTTCTGAAGTTATCAAAGAAATTAAGGGTCCAATTTTCATGGAGGCTTATGTGTTGTAGGGGAGGAATTTTCCATCCCTGCGAACACATATGCAAAGCCTTAGAAAAAAAATCATGAAAATATTACAATGTTGACCGGCTACAATACATTGCCATATACCACAGATTATTATTCATCTGACCCGACATTTGGGTGTAAGCATTGCTATGTGTAGGGTAAAGCCCATCTGGAATCGAACCAGGTTATAAAATTGGCTAGCTCAGTGAAAGTGTAGGCAGATGAAACTCGTGTACGATCAGGGGTGAGCAACTTCTTTGTTCACTATTTCGTCCATCGGTCAGGAGGTTGGAAGGGCCAGCACAATAATAACACACGAGTAAAAGGCACAAGGTATATTAATCATCTTCTAAAGAAACACAGGGATAAATTGGATCTCTACTCTCTTCTCTCCCTCTGTGACGACCGGATGAAACGAGGATTTCACATGAATTTATATGATTTGAACACAAGAAAGGGGTACACTGAAAGCTTACGGTTCGCCTTGAGATGAGGTAGGGTACATCATGCCGAGCTAGTTCTTCCCGCGCTCTAAAGGGCCGCGGTACTGTGGTGGTGTTGTGAAACACAGGATGATTTGACGGAAGCGTGGTCCCGACGAACAAAGGTTAACTTAGGATGTTGAGACGTGTTTGTGTCTTGGCTGCGCGTGATATTAATTATAAACTGGAACAAGATCACGTCAGTTTCTATTATTACGTAATCTGCGCGTCAAACATTGCGAGCGTTGCAGTTTGCTACGCAAGCGGACACACTGTTGAGGCGACCGGGTCAAATTTAGACTGGCCGCCGTCCGAGGCAAGCGAAGGTCTAGGACTGCGGAGCGCGGCCGGAGAGTGTCGGCTACTCGCGGTTGCTGTGTGGGTGGTCTGTCACGTACGCCGCGGCCAACTGCGTGTGATTAGAGTGGGGTTAGTGTGGCCATCCCTTTTATGTAGGGAGACTTTATTACGTAACACATTCCCCCTCCGCCAGTAAAAGGCGACGTGGTAATAAAGCTTTAGGCGCAAAAAATCCTCTTCACCTTGTCGTGAGGGAAGTAGAGAGAGAAAAAACAGTGTTGATTTACAAAAAAACAAAAAAAAAAATACATGGTTATGCAATGATGAAAAGACAACATACAAGGTTATGCATTGATGAAAAGAACAACTTACAAAGTTATGCAGTGATGAAAAAAACAACATACAAGGTTATGCAATGATGACAAAAACAACATACAAGGTTGTGCAATGATGACAAGAACAACATACAAGGTTATGCAGTGATGAAAAGAACAACATACAAGGTTATGCAATAATGACAAGAGCAACATACAAGGTTATGTAGTGATGAAAAGACAAAAAGGACTCTAAAATTTAATTGGTCTGTAAGCTAAGTTTGAAGAGCGTAGTGTTTTCGTAGAGTACCAAGTAGACGTAATTTCACTGAAGTTATTAAAGTTACACTTTCACTGTAACTTGACCCATTTGAGATTGCACTCAAGTATCACTAGGGTCTTAGAAATTGAACTGTGCTTCTTGGTTGTGGTTGAGAGATGATGAAGCGGAGGGCAAGAAGTATCCGGGTTCCGTTGTCGTACCAGCGTGAATTCCATTATGCTGATGTGGTGGAGCAGTGGTTGTCAAGGTGAAATGAAGTTGGTAATAACATGGAGTAATACCACTAAGTTGATTGATGGTTGATGCGTGTAATGTGATATGCTGGTGTGTGGGGTTGTACCTACTTTGTGAGGCTAGGGGTAGTAGCCGGTCAACACCTCTTGTTAAATGGGTGCATATAAGGATTGGTCATCATCACAGTGGTCGGCTTTGGTTCCGATCCGGAACCTTTGGACGCCAAATCTTGCCGGGGGCAAGATATGCCGAGCTCTGCGGTGAGACATAAGAACCCTTCTCAGGGTAGTGGGCATATGGGGCTTATTCACAAGTAAATCAGAGTAAAAGACAAGTTTCTGTACATATAAGTTGAACTCTATTTCATGATAACAGGGTAAACATTAAGCAAGGGATTTTAAAAGACTTACCCCCTATCAGACCGATTCTATCCTATCTAACTATCTAAACGCGGATGAGTGGAGATGCCTTCCTCCCAGGGGTACGTCTGCCTCGGCGCGGGCGACCGGCCCACCAGCTCCGTCTCTCGTCCAGTCTCCCGCCAGGAAACCAGTCTCCGGTGTTCATCCACCCGATTATTGCGGATCCTTTCAAGGCGCGCGTGTGAATGGCGGTAGGCGGCGTTCACGCACCCAAATACAATACTCATCCGAACGATCTAGTATTCCTCAGCGTACTCAAGGTTTGCATGTACGAAGCGAGAGAGGATTGTCTCTTTAAACGTGGATTACATCCCAAACGGAACACACGGCCCGGTGCACTTTGGCACTCGTTTAATTCACGCGGGTTTTAAAATTGTCGACCGACATTGCGCGTATTTTGGCGCGGGTTTTTTTTTACATTTAACCATTACTCCGCGTATCTCAGGATCGGATGCCTGATTTTACTTTTAAGATTCGTCGCGTACTTGCTCCGAACGGTTTTTTTAAATTGCTCCATATTAACTTGGCACCTGACGTTTCAACTGAGTCCTCGCCCAACTGGGCTCCGTTGGAAAGTGTGGAACCTTGCAATAATAACCCTTTCCCGTTATTTTGCGCCGATTTTATGGCTGTCAAAATAACCATAGACAAAAATCAAAATAATAATTAGTACCTAATTATAATTGTTATGTTTCTAAATATTTTCATAACAAATGGTTATTATGTTGAGTTTGCGCCTCGGCAAGTGGTTGATTTGTACAACGGCCAGTAGTTGATTGCACCATGGCAAGTGGTTGATTTGCACAAACGGCAAGTAGTTGATTGCACAACGGCAAGTAGTTGATTTGTACAAATGGCAAGTGGTTGATTGCACAATGGCAAGTGGTTGATTTGCACAAACGGCAAATAGTTGATTTGTACAAATGGCAAGTGGTTGATTGCACAATGGCAAGTGGTTGATTTGCACAAACGGCAGGTAGTTGATTGTACAACGGCAAGTAGTTGATTTGTACAAACGGCAGGTAGTTGATTGTAAGAACATAACTAACCTTGAGCTGGCATGCTCTGAGGTTGGTTCCTTTGAATGTGGTTTGAATGATGAGACAACTTGATTTGCTACTGCACGCACGACTCACACCTAATTTGGGTGTGGTCGGGTGTTTTTGGTACGCAGAGATTGGAGAGAAGTGAGTGATGGAAGTGAAGGCGGCAATGAAGTGAAGCTCAGCTTGCAGGTGATGAGGAGGGCTGCTGGTCTTCTTTTTAATCCGGGGACAGGTTATTATTAGAGCCAAAATTCTTGAAGTTTACCTGCCTAGTAGACCAATGATGCAAAACGTTTGGAGAGAAACAAATTGTGTTCAAGAGAAAAGACAAAAAGACAAAAAAAAACGACGTTGGTTAGAGAGGAGAGAGAGTAGAGAGAGATTTCCTAAGCTGACTATACCATGAGTATCCCGAGATTGGGGAGACAAAAAGTATCACGACTGGCGTGAGGTTACCTATTTGATATACAAGGTATAAGTAGGTGGTTGTACAGTAGTAACACCAAGTTTCTGAAAGAAGTTGGCCTTCAATGGCCGGTGTTAGCGCTATATAACACAGGGATAAATTGGATCTCTACTCTCTTCTCTCCCTCTGTGACGACCGGATGAAACGAGGATTTCACATGAATTTATATGATTTGAACACAAGAAAGGGGTATACTGAAAGCTTACGGTTCGCCTTGAAATGAGGTAGGGTACATCATGCCGAGCTGGTTCTTCCCGCGCCCTAAAGGGCCGCGGTACTGTGGTGGTGTTGTGAAACACAGGATGATTTGACGGAAGCGTGGTCCCGACGAACAAAGGTTAACTTAGGATGTTGAGACATGTTTGTGTCTTGGCTGCGCGTGATATTAATTATAAACTGGAACAAGTTCACGTCAGTTTCTACTATTACGTAATCTGCGCGTCAAACATTGCGAGCGTTGCAGTTTGCTCCGCAAGTGGACACACTGTTGAGGCGACCGGGGTCAAATTTAGACTGGCCGCCGTCCGAGGCAAGCGAAGGTCTAGGACTGGGGAGCGCGGCCGGAGAGTGTCGGCTACTCGCGGTTGCTGTGTGGGTAGTCTGTTACGTACGCCGCGGCCAACTGCGTGTGAGTAGAGTGGGGTTAGTGTGGCCATCCCTTTTATGTAGGGAGACTTTATTACGTAACAGCATCATTAAAAAAGGAATCAAATGTCGAAGTTTCGAGCTTACAAAGCGCTATATACATTTTTGCGATAACAACACTGCAGATAAAACCGAAAGAATGGCTAAGGTATAGTAGCCATAACATAAACTTTTTTATATTTATTATTCTTCGACTAACGTTAATCGTTCCATCTTTCTATGTAGGTTCGTCCATTGCTCAACATGCTGAACGTGAAAAATCTTCAATTTGGTGTTTTTGCACACAAGTTTTCCATCAACGAGCAAATGGTGCCATATTTCGGTCCTCATTTTTGCAAGATGTAGTACATTAAGAATAAGCCAATCAAATTTGGCTACAAGATTTGGTGTTTTGCTTCCTCCGAAGGCTACCTGTTCCAAGCAATGCCGTATTCCGGAGCTTCTGATACATATGACCCCTAATTAAGTTAGGGATCATCCGTCGTACTGTCTATAATTGAATATATAGAGTTCCCCGCACGCCATGAGCTATTTATGGACACTTTCTTCTCATCTCATCGTTTGATGTGTATCCTGAAGGATAAGAGAATGTGCGCTACTGGCACATATAAGCCAGTTCGCTTCCCTAACCTTGAAGCTTTAGGCAAGTTTTTCAGTAAACATTTTCATTTATATTTCCCTTACCTAGCCAAAGTGTAACTCTCACCGCTCTTATAATTACAGGTGAATTTGATGCGGTGGTAGACGTAGAAAACCAAATCCTCGTACGCCGTTGGTAACAACAATGAAGTAACAGTGGCCATGAACTATGATCGAATGGAGCCTGTAAGTCAAGTGCAGGGTTGGCAGAAATCGAAAAAAGACAAAAAAGGCAATGTTTTGATGGACGCATACAAAAAAAATCGATAACCAGGCGCCAAAATGAAATTATAATTTGGGAATGGGTGGAGTAGACCTCCATGATAATGGTATACAAAATTATCGGGTCAACGTTTGGTCAAAGAAGTGGTACTGGCCTTTATTTGTATCTTGCCTCAGCAGTGCTCTTATAAATGGATGGAAGTTGCAATGCTTCTGGAGGAAGTACGAGCATGATATGGGAAACCAGATGACTAGGCCACAGAGAAAACCTTCCCAGAAGGCATTCCGTGTGGGGGTTACCCGTACTCTTTTATTGTCTTTTCCAAATCAGGTCAATGCCGAATTCGGAGAATCTCGGGTGAAGGAAGAAGATCATGACGCCGAACATGGGAATCGTGTGCCTCGATTGCAAGAATTTAATTTGCCATATCGTGGCGAATCTCGTATTCGTTGTGTTCTATGCAAAAAAAACAACTTTCTATCGGTGTCGGGCCTACAACCGCGCCCTTCATTTTGACTTCTTCGAAGGGTATCACTTAGAATAATTTGCTTAGATTTGGTTAGTTTTCATCATTCTACAATGTTTTTTTTAATATTGATTTTTTTGTTATTTTGCGTATTTTCCATTAATATTTTTTTTTCATTGAATTATAAACAAAGGCAATTATTTATGTTATATTATCAATATAAATCACACAGTTGAATGCATTTTTTCCATAGTTGACATAAATTTTGCTTAGGGGGGGTTACCTCCAAGTGTTGCGTTTAGGCATCAATTTTCTAGACGTTCTGGTGAGAGGGTGGGCGGGCGGAAAATTCTAAAACTGATTTTGGGCTCTCCTTGAAGTCTATACTATCGGGTTATAATGATGATTCAAGTTTATAAAAATAAAAATAAATTCATGGAGGTAATTTTTTTTTTCTATTAACTCCACACAGGAGGCCCTGAAAAAAATAATTTCCCTCAGGGCCTATGTCATCTTTGGGGATGCTGTGTGGAGGGTCTTTTTGTGGAGAGGAAGGAGTGAACATGGGTCTTGAAGAGTCCCATGTTGTAGGAGGGAGGAAACACAGAGGCTGGCAGTTCGTTCCACAGCCGAGCTGTTGAACTTAAGAACGAATCGTAGAAGCGACCCGTTTTCATGTGACAAGTGTTAACTGTATACAAATGTTGGGCACGCGTTTGGCGTGTATCCCGACTACGCACCGGTGCCGAAGGGATCGTTGACGCTAGTTCCTCAGAGCATCTTCCATTGTAATACCGATAGAACAAGGACAGCATACCTACCTGACGCCTGTGCTCTAAAGATTGCAGTCCGTTTGTTAAGATTGGGGAATCTATCAAACGGACCGCCCGTTTTTGCACAGAGTCTAGGGTTTTTTTCAGGTATTTAGGGGCTCCGGACCAGAGATGGTTGCCAAATTCAACAGTAGGGCGCACTTGCGATTTGTACAGGGTCAGCAGTTGTGTATTATTAAAGTATCTGCGGGCCCTGTACAGTACGCCCAGCTTCTGAGAGGCCAACTTTACTCTGGCTTCGATGGAGCCCCCGTACCTGAGCTGGTCACTTATAGTTATACCAAGCATATCAATGGAAGGCCTGTTCGGAAGATTGCTTCCGTTGAAGGAGACTAGATTATCATTTGGATCCCTTTTAGACGTAATCAGACAGGATTGGGTCTTTGAAACATTAAATTCGACGAGATTATTTTTACCCCAGGAGGAAATACTCTCGAGATAACCGTCCATTCTCTGCTTCAAAGCCCTCCGAGCCGTTGGAGTTTGTGTGCCCTTTGGGGGCTTGTCAAACAAAAAGCAATCATGAACTGTACTGTCATCCGCGTAACAATGAATCGGTGCACATGTCAAAAGGTCATTGATGTGCAACAAAAACAAAGTCGGAGACAGAACCGATCCCTGTGGGACGCCAGCATTTATGGAGTGCGAGGAAGAGGTGAAACCGTCAGCAACCGCCTGAATCGACCTATCCCTCAAAAAGTCAGCAATCCACGTACACAGGGATGCGGGAAGTCCGTAAGAATGCAATTTGTTGACAAGTCCTCGGTGCCAGACCCGGTCAAAGGCCTTGGATATGTCTAGTGCGACCGTTTGGGTCTCACCGTGACGTTCCAGGCACCGCCCCCAAACATGCGACACATACGCGAGAAGATCACCGCACGAGCGGTTCCGCCGGAATCCGTATTGACGGTCGTTGATAATTTTGTTCTTCTCGAGGTATGTGAGCAGTTTGTCGTTGATCACACGTTCCATCACTTTGGACAGAACTGATGTGATCGCTATGGGGCGGTAGTTGGCCGGGTTGGAGCGGTAACCTTTCTTGGGAATAGGGTGAATGACCGCTTTTTTCCAACCGGGGGGCACAGTGCCACACTTCAGGGACATTTTGAAGAGCTTTGTCAAAACTGGAACTATTTCCGCAGCACAACTCTACAATACCAGGGCAGGTATTCCGTCAGGTCCACTAGCTTTGTTAACATCGAGCCCCCGTATAACGTGGAGTACATCCCGATGCTGGATCCTCAGCTTTTTCATATAGAAGCCGCAGTGAGGAACCGACGGCGGAACAGCACCTCCGTCATCGAGGGTCGAGTTTTCCGCAAACATTTTCCCTAATAGGTTAGCCTTTTCGGTGGCGGTGTTTGCTAGTGAGCCGTTAGGTCTAGTAAGAGGTGGCAAACTGGGTTTGCAAAAATTCCGACCTATTGAGCCCGCAAGCGACCAGAATGCTCTGCTGCCATGCGGGCAGGCAGCCAGCTTTTTGCTGATCTGCAGGTCGTGTTCGAATTTTGACCTATTAATGATTTTCTTGCATTCCTTTGCCGATTTGTTGTATGCTGATCTGCTTTCGGGCGTTCGAGATGTGTTGTAGGCTCGGTAAGCCGCATTTTTTCGTCGAACTGCTTCGGAGCATTGTCGACTGAACCACGGCTTTGAGCCCACACCAGTTTCTTTAGTAGTCGATTGTATGAAGCCATCCATCGCCGATTTGATGACTTCACCAATCTCCTGGGCACATCTTGAAGGGTCCGAAGTAATGGGTTAAAGAAACAATATTCATCAGGAACATAGAAATTAATTCAACAATTAATGCAAGTAGATACTCATAATTCATATATTAGCCACTGCAGCAAACCAAAATTGTTTAAATCCTGTTTTGGCCTTAAATCCAAATTTAAGTTTTGAAAGAAAAAGGCCGAGCAGCTGTTCCTTGATACATTCCTCTCGGAGCTAGGACAGGTCCCGAGTTTGATTCTCGTACGTGAGCTAATCTTTTATTTTCTGTTCTTTTTTCTCTTCCACATCTAAACAAAAAAAATCACAAAGAAGATTAATTAAAAAAAAGGTTATTTAATATAATAACAAAACTGTTTTGTTTTCAGATATGCAATGTAGAGGGAAACGTTCAGATTATCTGCTGCCCTCTGGTGACAGTAGTTGAAGTTATAGTACCCAGAAAGTAATCATTAGTCATTTGAAATCCAGTAGGTGATGCGATGGTTCGTTGATTTTCTAGGCTCCCTCGCCGTTGAGATGGAATGCAAATATCTCTGATTGTTTACAACTTCATACTGTAGATCGGCAAACATCAACCCCCAAAAATTCGAACATTTCTTCTGGATTGTGGGTAAAATCTTCAGCGTCATACTGTGTTGTATTGCATAACCCTGTTGTGTCTTTTTGTGTGCAGGTGACAATTGCACTGTGGTGGATACGGATATATCGGGAGTTGACAGACCATTTGCCAACTGCCAGACAGCGAAAGATGCCGCCAGAGAAGGCATTTTACCACAGGTAAAAAAGGAAACAAAAAAAACCTAAAATAAAATACGTAGGTAAAAATGTGTACAGAAATTAGGAATAAAAAAACTCAAGAGATTACCTCTCATGTAGATAGATATTCGATATCACTTAAGCACTTCTGGCATTACACCCCAGGTCACAGATCTATTAGTGTCTAGAAAAATAAAAGTAATGGAACAAATAAGACTTATTATTTGTTCCATTACTTTTATTTGGTTACCAAATCTACAACAAACGAAGACAGAGTTGAACAAGACTCAAAAGGCTGTGCTTTCCTGCCTTTCGTTCACACTGTGACAGACAGAATTGCCAGGCTGTTGAGAAAAGAAAACATCAAAACTGTCTTCGGAACCACCACCAAAATCCAAGACCTACTGAGGTCTGCAAAGACTAAGTTTCCTCTGGAAGCAGATGGAGTGTACAAACTCAGCTGCTCTGGTTGTGACAAGGTTTATATAAGCCAGACAGAGCGGACGATTTCCAAAAGGATAGCAGAACATTTTCGTGCTTGTAAACTTGGCCACCCTGATAAATCGGCAATCGCCGAACACTTAATTGAAACCGGCCATTACTTTGGATTTGCTCCCGAGGTCCTGGGAAGACCCAAAACTTATAGATCACGCCTGATTATGGAGGCAATTGAAATCTACAAAAATCCATTTAATATCAATAGAGACGACGGAGCTAAGCTCAACAGCTCTTGGTATCCGGTAATTGACGGCTACACCAAAGCTAAACGCAAATAACATGTCTAAGTATACTCCAATACCATATAATAATACAATATAGAACCATTGCATTTATACCTTGATACTGGGTACATCTACTCTAACCGCTGTCAATCGGTTTTCTAATTCTAGAATTCGCCACAAGATGGCGCCACTTCCGTTGGCATTTCGCACTTGGACGGGCCCCAGGCTAACATAAATACTGTGCTTTCAGAATTCGACACAAGATGTCGCCACTTCCGTTGGCATTTCGCACTTGGACGGGCCCAGGCCACAAATAAATAAGCACAAACTCGACAACCAAAAATTTACACATCTTCGGATCTACCGGATCTGCCCTGATGATGGACACTGCAACGCTGTCCGAAACGTCGGCTAAAGAAGGAGTTAGCGCAACACGGCATAACACCCCAAAAACAAACAACAAAAATGCTTTTGGCCGGGAGAATCTAAAAACTTACCTTGGTGTGTCTGTTTATTTGAAGGAATGAACTGCACGATAAAGGACACGGGGACAGCAGGCATTTACAGACCGTTCGCCAACTGCCAGACAGCGAAGGAGGCCGTCTATAAAGGCATTTTACCACTGGTACTGTTAATCCCTTTATGCGTCTCTGAAAATAACAAGTTTTTACATTCACGGCAATTTTACCTTCTATTAATAAAAAAACTGCCAAAGAAAATATTTCGATCTAATGCGTCGGTTAGCTTTATAAACTCTGATCTCATTTTCGGATCAACTTGTAATCTGTTCGCTCGGGTTACCAACGAATTGATTTGTTCTCTTTTCTGCTCTGGATGTTGATAGGATTCAGTGTGTAGATATCTATTAGATTGACTTGCTTTTCTAATCACATTGTTCCTATGGCTAACATTTTATTTTCGCATCACCTCTTCGTCTAGAAAAGGCAGGATTTTATCTTGGTTTTCCAGCTCCACTGTGAAATTATCAAAATTAATGTTGAAAACAACATTAATTTCAATAATTATTATAACTTTTGAAATACCGGCCATAAAAGGATTAACGCTCGCAATACGGATCACTTCTGTAGTAAATAAACACACACAGGTCGAAATCCGAAGAGACTCGATTTAACAACAAGATCCCTCCCACTTCGATTATGAGTCTATGAGTACTCAGACCATTAGTAAGTTAGTGCCACAGGCCGGGAGATACAACAGTCCATGAAGAAGATATCCATCAGGAACACAGAAATTAATGCAACAATAAACCCATCTTGACACTCATATTAGCCACTGCGGGAAAACCAAAATTGTTCAAATACTGTATCACCTGTGCAGTAGTGTATTAGATCAGGTTTTTCAGTTTTTTGTTTTACTTATAAATTTAGTTATCACGCGTTTCTTGGCCATATAAATTTCGGATTTTTCTTAAAATTAGTTAGTTTTTTTGTTTTAGTTTAAGTTTAGTTTAGTTTAAGAAGGTAACATCGCATTCTTCCCGGAGGAGTGGTCCTGGTTCAATTCTTGGTGGAAATTTAATTTCTTAATTTCTGCGTATTTTTCTTTTTTACCGTCTTTAAATCTCATTAGCATTATGCATAACCTAATAATTAGGATTTACAATGGGTAATTTTGAATCAAACGATTGAGATTGCTCTTCCATTAAAAACATTTGCTTGTGGATGGAAGAGGGGTGTATATTTGGAAAAACATATCACTTTATAAGGCGCAAGCATAATTTTTTGAAAATTTATGTTCAAATTAAAGATTTTTTAGGAAGTATATAGAGTTATGGTTTCATCCCAATCATGATTATGAAATTAAATAACAAACATTTTATTAATTAAAAACAAAATGAACGTTAAATTTGATGAATTGTTCAAATTCTCCGAAACAACCCGTCCTAAGACTTAATTTTTTTTCAGATTAGCGCTTTAGTGGACACCGTTCAAATTGTCTGCTGCCCTCTGGTGACAGTGGTTGAAGGTATAGTACCCAGAACTAAATCATCATTTCCTAGGCACTACCACGACACTGTCGACAATGAAAAAATCGCGTCGTTGAGTAATTTATTTTGTGTGTACTCTGTTAATTACATTTTTCTTTTCATTGAATAAATATATTACAAAGTATTTATATATATATTACACTTACCTTTTTTTATTATATATTGAGCAATTTTTTAAATGTTACCTTAATCAGCGCAACAGCTATTAGCGATAAGCGATGTTGTATTATAACAAAAATGTGTTGTTTTTTGTCATGTTTATTTATATAATTATAACTACTGCTGTAGAGGTGATGAAGGTGGTGGAAGATATGTTACATGAAAAATAACGTTCATGTAGGCTTAAAATGTTAGGTATAGGAATAAATATTTTCTATATACATTCCGATAATTATTCTTAAAATGTCTTATTTTCGCTTAGGTTTCCCCACAAACCGAGAAAAAATTGAGAAATGGATATAAGCAATCCGGATTCAATTATGTGAAAATAAGTGGGTAATATTTATTATACATTGTATATTTACAAATATGGAAAAAAAGAGTATTTGCTAATTTATTTTAAAAAAGCAGATTGCAGGCATTTAACGAATGAATAAACAGGTTTCTGGTTGAACTTTTAGTAAATTTCGAATACATTAATTATAACTATGTCGGAACAGAGTTTTTCTAATTTATTTAAAAAAGGGATTGCAGGCCCTTAACGAATGAATTAACAGGTTTCCTGTTAAATTTTTAGTAAATTTCGAATAAATTAATTATCACGATATCGGAACACGTTGTCCGTAGGTACCATCATCACGAAACCATGTGTGCTCAAATCATTTTCATCCCAAACGTTTAGACTGCAATTTCCTTCAGGTCCTTTACAATCTTTATCGTTGTTGGCGCGGTTCACTCCAATCCTTGGGAAGGAAGGTACAATCATATTTTGTGTATGTAAAGTTGTGCCTATATTCGAAAAAAAGGAGACAAACACAACAACAAAAAACAAAATGTAAAAGCTTATTTAATGGGCATAAATAAATTGATATTATTACCATGTAACCCCCACCCTCCCTTGTCCCACCCCACGACACCCTCTCTGAAGCTCTGTCCTCGTCTAATATGATTTCTCTCACTTTATTTTCATATTATATTTTATACCTTATTAATGTTTGTACCAGACTAGTTTTTTTATAATGCTGTCTTATAAACCTAACAAAGCGGTTAAAAACAAAATAACTTTTCATTTGATTAAAGTGTCAAGCCACAAAGTAAACGCTTTCTTTAATAATTATATACTATTTTATATAAAAAATTTTGTAAATTAATAAAACTTCTACTCAATAGTAAATATGTGTACGTTTCCCGCTTTGGTTCAATATGTAGTGTACAGAATCCAAAGCTTAAAATCATTTTATGTTATTTATTAGTCCTTTACCTGATTCAGACCTGGTTTAGCAAAAAATGTTGATTTGGTGACGGCTTTGTATTCAAATACAACAACACCTCGGTAACAAAATGAACGCTGTTCCTTGGTTTCGCTTACGAGTTTGAACGCTTGTAGAAGGAGTTTAAATAGAGTTGGGTTGTTAAGTTTATTTCCATATTTGTGACGTACGCTATGTGGTGTCATTTTTAAAATGAATTTAATTAGACAGGGCTAATCTAGTATAATACATCAATGCTGTAGGCCCTTCAAACATTTACTTGTAATTTTTTGTTTCCTCTACAGATTGCATAGAGCTGGCCGAAAAAATTTCCCCGTACCAAAAAACAAGGTTCGGTTGGACTCGGGGAAACCTGTGTCCTCGGCACACACCAGACTCCAACATAGAATATCACTGGACTCCCATGAGGACTACCGCCGAGACCCCGCACTATGTAAGTTGCAGACATTAGGTGGCTTTATTTATTATATATTAATTAATATCTCGAAATAACTAATTAGCCATCACGGCGTTTCCTGGCAGGGGTAGGCAGAGAGAATACACCGTAACAATACTCTGTCTCGCATACACTCCTTGTTTTATTCACATTCATAATTCATCTCACATACACTTGCGTTATTCTGACTTTTGACCCGACCAGACTAAAGTAATTATTAATGTTTAATAAATAAATCTGAATTTTGCTGTATTTTAAATAGTCCTAAGCCTTTCCATCTTTCCTAAACATACTTTCCAAATAAACAAACTCATTCACCTGCTCCGAGTATTCATCACTCACAATAATATTACATTGTCTAAATTGTACTCTCTCTTTCAAACACCATGACCTTAGAGTTGGGCTGATAGGCCCTATAAAGGAGCAGCCAGTTGTATCTTATAGCAGCCAATATCACCAGTTCTACTGGCTGCCACGACAGGTGCGTGAGGACTAAGGACTGAGTCACCCACACACATGTACCCTAGTCACATTTGAGGCTGGTTGCGCAATCGCAATGTTTCGACTGGCTTCCGCAGCTGACGATATTTGGCCTCCATGGAGCCCTAGGACCTAGGACGTTGCTTGAATACATTTGAATACAAATTGCAGATCATGTTGGCTGCCTAGTGCGTGGCCAGTCAAGTATATAAACAATTATATTATATATGCAATTACTCGCTGGATGACCTCAAATAGATTGAAACTGAATCCCACAAAGACTGAGTTTCTGTGGACTGCTACAAGCAGACGTCAGCATAACATTGAAAACTCCCCAATAACCATTTCCGGAAGTGACATCACTCCAAAAACGTGCATCAAATTACTGGGTGTCAATCTGGACGCTAATTTTTCCCTTAAAACTCAGGTGAACAAAACTGTAAGCACGGGGTTCTTTCAATTAAGGCAAATTAAAGCAGTGCGGAGAAACCTGCCAACAGAGGCGACTAAATTGCTAGTCAATTCCTATGTTGTTTCACGTCTAGATTATTGCAACGGAATATATGCAAGTCTCCCTAAATGTCAAATCAACAAATTACAATCCGTTTTCAACGCCGCGGCAAGGCTTATCACCGGAGTATCTAAATACTCCCACATTTCAGAGCATCTCAAAAATCTGCACTGGCTCAAATGTCCTGAAAGAATCCAGTTCAAGGTATGCTGGATGGTATTTAAGTCACTTAACGGAATGGCTCCGGCTTATTTATCAGAATTGTGTATTCCAGAAGATTCCAATTCCCGACAGTCAACCCTTAGGTCAGCAACGTCATCAGCTATCGGAAGGTTGAAGGAACCAAAGCGCACACCAGATACTAAGTTCGGTGAGCGTGCTTTTGCCGTGTCAGGACCTAAAGCCTGGAATGGACTGCCACATGATTTGAGAATGATCGCAGACTCGACAGAATTTAGGTCTAAACTTAAAACGCACCTTTTCAGACAGTCGTATCCATAATTTCAGAAACCTCCACTTTCACAGTTGACGGCAATTTAAATTTAAATTAACAAAATGTAAAAAATACTAAAAATAAAATAAAATAAATAAAAATAATAATTAAAAATAAATAAATAAAAATGATAACAACTAACAATTTGTAGGCTTTTAAGACAGTTAAAATACATTTAAATTAAAATAAAAACTATAGCAGACTTAAGATCATGCGACGACCAGTGTTTTTTGATATACATAGTGTCCTCTGCTTGCAGTTCTATCTTTTATAAGCATAAACTTTTTAATATAAGTGTGTTTGTTGGAAGTGACTTGCCAGGTAAGTATGTTTTGGTATCTTTTCTAAATAATAAATGTAGATCCTAGGAAATAAATTGTACAGCGCCCTTGAGGTGATTTTTCACAAAAACGGCGCTCTACAAATTATCCAATTATTATTATTATTATTATTATTATACATACAAACTTCATTCATCTTAGACACGAGAGACCGTCATTCTTGAAATAAGCAACATTCAAATCATTCATACTTCCATACTATTTGCTTATTCATTGCAATAAATTAATCTATTTTGGTGATGTTAAATATCCACGTGTCATTATTTCGTACTTTGTTATGGTAAAGAATTGGTTATTAATTGGTAACGCACGTTTCTCTCCAAATCAATATATCTTTTATTATGTTTAAGAAACGGATTTTCATGCTTATTTTATTACATGTTTAAAACTCAGTATTTAAAAAATTCTTATGGAAGATAAGATGATAAGATAATAGATTGAAATGTTATTATATATTAATTAATTATTTTTGGAGAAAAACTAAATTTGTTAAACAAAAATGAAAGACCATGAATAGAAAGGAACTAAAATTTCACTGAACACAATTTATATTTAGGCTATAGATCTGACTTTTCTCTGAAAACATCGGCGGGCGGGTAAAATCCTTGGCTCTGGATTTAGTGGTAACGGGATCAAATAATAAATAAATGCGTTATTTTAATGCGTATTGAAAATATTTATATTCAATTTAATTTATTGTTTTCCAATTAATATTATACACCCAAACTAAAATGTAAATTACATCTTTTGATTACGGTGATATGACTTTTTGTGGTATTATGCCATGTTGCGCTATCTCCTTCTCTATCCAAAGTTTCGGACAGCATTACAGTTTCCACCATCAGGGCAGATGTTATTATGAGGCTGAAGGTAGTGGAGTGGGGAACAGGTGGCCACTAAACATGGATAAAGCCATTTCAAGCAAACTTTCCGTTCTGAAGGCCTTTCACCGGGGCAATACTGAGATATTTTACTTTAAGTGATATAGCCCTACCAGCTCCGGCCAGTCGCGGGCAATCTGGAGGTTGTGTTATTTCACAATGTATTCATTTAAAATAGTACATAAAATTAAAATAAGTTTATTTGCGACACATTATAGAGTGGAAGATACTCTTAGTATCGCTCTGGTGTAAGACCAACATTCAGAATTTGAACGCTGCTTGAAATGGCTTTAGCCGCTTTTGGTGACAATCTACTCTGTCAAATCTACATTTCTCTTCCGCACCTCGGCCCCCTCCCCACTACCTTCAGCCTCACAACACACCGCAATTTGGGATGCCATAGTGTCACTGGTTCCAGATGGTCGGCAGTAAAAAATGAACAAAGCAAATGAAAAAAAGAAAATCAGCAAATATTTTGCGAGCAATTTAAAACAACACTTGCTTAGAGATTAATATGAAGATGTGTTGTGTTCCCAGGGACGAATTGGATCAGGTCGGAGAGGAGAGATCACCTGGCGGGGGAGTCCAGTGAACTTACTGACTGACCGGTGGGTGGTGTGCTCTGCACACGCCATTGCACTGATTGGGTGAGTTTATTGTTTCTTTATTTTAAAATTCAACTCTTCCTTGTAATAATGAAAACTGCAACGATGAAAATAGAAAAACAATTTGATTTGATATTTGAACGATCTAACCTTAAAGATTTAGGGGGTATTTCACTATGTCGGGCTAAATATCTGAATAGCTATCCGTTGGCTGGCTTTAAAGTTCAGAATAACTTCGTTATTCAACGGCGACCGTTTCACCATTGTTTCGAGCTGCCGGATAGATAACACTCGAAATAGTCTGGCAACATCGCAAAATGTTTGCTGTTTCTCCATCTACTGCCACGGCTGTCATGCGTCACAGTCCGCACACCGCGAAGTGTGCATTTTTTTGGTTATGTTATGTTGATTATCAGGTCATTTTAGATAGATTCGTGTCGAATTAATACATTGTTTCTTATTTTGAACACAATCAAATAATTCAGGATGGATCATACAAGCATTCAAATTCATTCTACAAAATTCGACTCACTTCTCAGCTGTTAAACTCGGAATGTTTTGACGCCATCTTTGATTCGAGGAATAGCGCCTAACGTGAAGTTCGAGCACTGATTAGTCAAATCTAACTTTAACCCGAGCGTTAGCGTTATTCAGATATAGTGAAAACGAAAAAATGACTAATCCGCGGATTAGTGCTTGGTCAGAACATAATCAGAGATAGTGAAAAACCCCCTTAAGCGCATTTTAGACGGTATTTCACAAACTCGTGGATTACACGATATCTGAAAAATAGTGGTATGTGGCGAACTATTGAATTTACCTCACATAATTGATTCAGCGTTGCGAAGTCCTGTTTTAACTCGACCGTTTTGCAATTCATCTGTCTGTACGTTCAGTTTTGGGTTGAGCATGGTGACTGTTTTAATGGTTAAGTAAAGATTACTTTTTTATGTGAAATCGTCGTGTTTGAATTTCTTATTTGCATTTTTCAATACTATGGCGCCTACCCGCCTGAAGAATATTTCAAAATAGAAATGTCAATGAGATAGTTACGTATCTGTTTAATTCCTTAATTGAAATTTAAAAAACAATAAATAAACCATTTATTTGTTTTATAAGTAAACACAAATTAAGTATCTGCTTATAAATTTTATGATTTCAGAGGAAATGATGGTTTTTAAAAATTTATTATTAGCTTCACATACGAGGCCCGGAGGACGACAGTTCCCCTCAGAGCCTCTGTCCTCTTTGGGGACGCTGTGTGGGGCGTCTGTTTAGAAAAAGAAGGATGGGAAGTTCTGGGAAGGAAAAGGTATAAGGGGTGGATTGGAATCTGGGGGTTAGTGAGTCCAGGAATGGCAGATGTAATGGCAATGTTCCGAGAGAGTCCTATTGGAGAGATCAAAAGCTCTCTATCAACCAGTCTCTCCTGATCCGGCCTGCAATGCAGTCGGTGGGCAGACACATCTGCCAAGACCCCGATAAACCTGATGAACCAGGCACCCCTGCTAAGTCACCAAACGTAGCGAACCACTCGGGGTGACCTATGGCAGAGGTGTTGGTTATGTAATAAATAGTTTTCAGGGCGGCGGTACCCATACCCGCCTAAGTTCACCGCGTATACGACTTCTTTTTCAATTCTAAGAGCTTCGTTAGTTCAACTCTGTTCGTTAATAAGCCAGTAATTTTGAATAACGAACGACATTATTAACCGAAGCTTATCTGATGCTATGGAGGCCTAAAATATGTTTATCGACCGTCGGATCATTTCTTATCAATAAATTATTGACCATATATATTTTTTATTTTTTTTTTATTTTAGCGACTATATAAAATAATTGTTACATACAAAATATAATGGTGAAATTAAGTATAAAATATTGTATTTCTTAGTCCTCCTCACTAGGGGGTCCTGTGCCGAGGCGGACTAAAGTTATTTAAATATGGTTTATTTGTCTTCTATGTCGTTTTTAGTGTCTTCTATGTCGTTTTTAGTGTCTTCTATATCGTTTTTAGTGTTTTCATTAGGGTTTTTTCATTGACCTCTTTCAGCCATATTTTTATTAATGATTTGTATTCATTAGGATTTTTTATTAGTTTTATGTCTTGGGGAAGGATGTTATGGAGTTTTGTTGCAAAGTATGTATAGTTTCTTTGTCCGAATGTGGTTTTATAACTTGGAATATTTTTTATATCATTTTTGTTCGATCTAGTGTTATGCATACACAGTCTAGTAGAGGATTTGTTATTTTTGAAGAGCTTCAATAATATATTTTTGGCATAATATATGATATGGCTTTATCGATCGACCGTGTTTTGGAGTGATTCCTTTGTATTTGGGATACAAGTACCGGTATTTCAATGGAAGATGATCCGGGGAACACGGCCATCATAGATCCTCTGGCACCGGCTCATAGTCGTGAGACCCGCCAAATGCGCGCCATATATTTTTACACAATTAACATTTGTCACATCAGAAATGGTTGTTTCAAAGATTTGTTTTTTTAATTCTATAGCTTGGCTGTGGAATAATTTGCGGGCCTCTGTGTTTGTTCCCTCCTACGATATGGGTTTCTTCAAGACCCTCTACAAGAATTACTTTCTCTCCTCAAAATGACCATCCCTAACCCAGCATCCCCAAAGATGGCATAGGCCCTAAGTGATTTTTTTCCCGGGGCCTAGTTTAGTAATGTTATTGTTTATTTTTAATATTTCTGTTATTGAATTTTTTCAATATATCGTTTTTGTCAATCTTTAGCCACTACCCAACAACTCTAGTTAGCTAAGTGAAAAGTCACGAACCGCCACTGGTATACACTCATATAACTGTAATATTAATTAAAATTATGTAAACCTAACTGCTTTGTGCTTACCGTTAAACCTAATGTAAAATTCAATGGTTTAATATGAAATGGAAATTACAACCAGTAGAAAGGATAACAAAATCATTGTATATTTTTTTATTAGAATAAGCCCGTCGTCCCACAGGTCAGTCAGCAAACGACATAGGGTCTTATAGCACTCGGTTTATGCAGATTCATTACCGACCTGTGGGACAACGGGCTAAGAAACATATTTAATTTTAGAGTAGAACCATTTATTTCTCCCTGATTCAATCTCTGAGGAGGTGCATTCAAAAAACCTTGCAATTAGAAATTATCCAAAAAATATTAATTAAAATATTTTTTAATTCTCCGCTCGGTTACCCCACTATTAGACAATATCAAAACTTCAAAGTCCCTTCCCTGCAAATGTATCTATGTAAATAAAAAAAGTAAATGTCCTTTTGTTCAAAACTTTAAATCTCCGAAAGTTCTTCTGATTGCTTTGTAATTTTGAATACGCTTGTGTTTTTATATACCTATAGTAAATAAATGTCACCCGTGACAGGTAAAACATGTTTTTTTTAAAAACAGCGCCATCTGTTGGACGTGCGCAACATGCGCAATTTTTTCTCTATTTGCACAGACAGACTGAACCACAGCAATGCATAGCGGGGTTAAAATACACTTATTTTGATGATGAAAACATAAAACCATTTTCGAACAGAAATAAACTAAATATTCTTGGCTGTGAAACTATCCCGTGCTATAACACTTCCACAGCCCAACAAATTTATGAAAAATATACTCACTGATGTACCCGGAATTGCCCGGGATTCACATAGAATTTTTAAAAACTAATATAGACTGTAGCCTTCCTCTTGTTTTGAAAGTGCAAAATTTCATCAATTTCAGAACAAAACTGTAGATTTAATGGAATTTATTTTAAGACGTTTAGAAATTAACGATTTTGTAATGTTTTTTAATGAATAAAAAATTGAATTGAATTGAAAAAGCGGTTTTCCTTTGAAATATAAAAGCATAACAAATATATTATGCTGGTGAATATCAGCTGACGAAGTGATTGTATTAGACAATTAGACCTACTTAAGATGCACATTAGGGTGTATCGATTTTTAACTTTTTTTTTGTTTTCAAATTCCAAGTTGAGAAAAAGTTGCTACTAGGTACCTCAACTTACCACAAAAAGTTTTGGATTTTTAAAAAAATGTTTAGGTCTCCCGCACAAGGCTTAAAGTTTTAATTTTTTTCAAAAAATATTAAAAAAAAATAAATTAAAAAAAATAAAATCGTAACTTTTGTGTTCTGAACTCATTTTATGCCTTCTGTAAGAAAATTAAAATTAAATCCGGTGGTTTAAACTTAAAAAAAACATGGTTCATATATGTACACAAAATTACAAAATTTCATCAAAATTAACAAACTTTAGGGCTTGTGCGGGAGACCTAAAATCCATTTTTTATAAAAAAAAAATCGTTTCTTACTTATTTTTATGCCCTAATATTACTGTTTTTTAACTTGGAATAAACACAAAAGTTACAATTTTATTTAAAAAATAATTGGATATTTTTTGAAAAAAATTAAAACTTTAGGCCTTGTGCGGGAGACCTAAACATTTTTTTAACAATCCAAAACTTTTTGTGGTAAGTTGTGGTACCTAGTAGCAACTTTTTCTCAACTTGGAATTTGAAAACAAAAAAAATGTTAAAAATCGATACACCCTAATGCACATGGCAATGTTAATTTAACCTGCACTTCTTTTGTTTCAGCTCAGAGAAGGTCAAGTTCGTCGGATTGGGGGGGAACTTTACACCTGAGTACAACCCTGACGCTATATACCTACGATGTGATAAAAATACACCCTCACCCACTATACAACCGTACTTACTCACACGTGTATAACGGGATCGCCCTTCTGCAGCTTGACAGACAGTAAGCTTTTCATAATTATACAAAACATTGGAATAATGTTAGTAAAAATCACAAAACAAATAAGTTCATGGGTGCAATCGGAATTTTAATTAAAGACCATTTGCTATTCCGGCGTTTATTCTAGCAACTGAGCTATCTCCCAAACCTTCAGACCTGGCGCATTTCTGCATTCCATTTTATAAATATTTAATTTAATTATTTTATCAACATTACAAATCTGACGGTCACCGTGGTCGAGTGGTAAAGCTCTCGACTAGCAATCCGGAGGTCGCAGGTTCAAATAGTCAATCTTATTTTAGTAATTTATTCATTTAAAATAATATAGTATATTTGCGGCACTTTCCAGAGTAGAACATACTATCAGTATCGCTCTGCTGTTCACCATTTAGAATTGAAACGTTGCTTGAGATGGCTTTAGCCGTATTTGGTGACCAGATCTGAATAGCCAGGTATTTTGGAATATTAGAATTTAATTACGGAAACCTTTCACCTTACGTGAAATAACCCAACTTTTGGTCCCAGCACAAAACAATTTTTTTCAAATAGTAAGGCACTGACACTGACTGAAAGATATTTGGAAAAAATTCGGTTTATGGGCGAAATTCCTAAAAAATAAAACTAGTTATTTTTATACTAACTTTGGGCCGGGGAATCCGAATCTGGAAGAATTAGGTTGCGGCAAGCAATATTAACTGAATTACACGACTTTAAAATTTCGACGCACAAACAATTTAACTGGCCATTTTGAACGCTTTCTGACAATAAAACTAGTTATCTTTATACATCTTTATACTACCTTTGGGCCGGGGAATCCGAATCCGAAAGAATTAGGTTGGGGCAAGCAATATAAACTGAAATACACGACTTAAAAATTTTCGATGCAGAACAAAATACAATACGCCATTTTCGACACCTTGTTGACAATAAAATGCCATATTGAAATAGAGATGGGGTCGCATTGAAACTCGTCACGGTGACAGTTGGACATAAAATTAAAATTAATTTATAAGCACGTTTTCTAAGGGTTTTAAATTCAAGAATTATGGTCACTTTCAAAAAATACTTAAACTAAGACGTATAATTTATTTATTTATTTATTTATTTAACGCCCAGAGGGCTTTTACATGTGGGTGGTACAAATTTAATGACAGTTTTGAAACATAAGAAAGAAAAGAAAGAAATAATAAAAATAAAATTACATAAGTATATGCGAAAAACAAAATTAAAAATAACAAGAACATAAATTAAAAAATACAGCGATTTGACTGGTTTACAAAAATATAACTTCCATTTAGGAATAGTATTGAAATAGGTCTTTTACGTAATCCACAAAATTCGCAAAGTTAATATTAAATATATCGACATCACCTAAGTATTGGTTTCCCATAGTGTGAAACCGTTGTATTGGGGAGTTCGCAATGTAATTGCGCTTATGTGTGTTGCAGTGGAATAGTGTATTTTGTCGTGTTGTTATTGTAGGTATTCATAAGTTTATGAGTTGCAGAAGTTCGCAACAGTCGAATTTAGAGTTTAGAATCTTGAATAAAAAAGTTAAGTCGTTTATTTTACGCCTGTCTTCCAATGTGTGTATTTTTAGAGTGTTTAATAAGAAATGATATTGTAAGTCTTCTAGTGGGATATTTAATTTGAAATTTATAAAACGCAGAAATTTTTTTGTATTCGCTCAATGTTATTAATGTGAATTTTGTAAGAGGGAGACCAAACTACTGAGTTATATTCAATTATGCTTCTAACTAGAGATATGTATAACAGTTTAATGGCTTGTATGGAGTTAAAGTTTTTAGTTGTTCTTAATACGAAGCCTAGTGTTTTCATGCCTTTGTTTACAATTTGGTGGATATGATTGGCGAAACTTAGTTTTTCATCCAAAATAATTCCGAGATCTCTCATTTCCATGACTCTTTCTAAAGCTGTATTGTTAATGGAATATTCAAATAAAACAGGATTTTTATTTCTGCAGAAAGTCAGGTTTTTGCATTTGTCTACATTTAAAAACAGATTATTTTGTACGCACCAATCTTTAAACTTATTAATATTTGATTGTAGTATTTGGCAATGATTTACATCAGTTATTTTTTTGTATAGCTTGATGGCATCAGCAAAGAACAATACCTCGACATCGTCGAAGCAATTTGTTATATCGTTAATGAAAATGAGAAACAAAACCGGACCAAGGTGACTACCTTGCGGTAGGCCACTGGTCGCACAGAAAGCAAAGATTTTATTTTAACAAATAGTTTACGATTAGTTAAATAGCTAGTAAACGATTTTAGCATGTTGTCTCTTACTCCTAGTGCAAATAGTTTTCGGGTTAGTAGTTTATGGGATACTTTGTCGAATGCTTTTGAAAAGTCTGTATATATGCAGTCGAATTGTTTATTTTATGCAAAAGATTCTAAAATAAAGTTTTGAAATATTGTTACGTTAGTTGCGGTTGATCTACCTTTGATAAAACCGTGTTGTTTTTGGTCGATTACTTTTATTAATTTGGGATAGATTTCATCAAGGACCATTGATTCAAAAAGCTTAGAAAGTACTGACTGTATACAAATGGGGCGATAATTGGTTATGTCAGTGTCGTCTCCTTTTTTGAGGATAGGTGTAATGAAGCTCGATTTCCAGCGGCTTGGAAAATATCCAAGGAACAAGAGGCGGTTGAATAGTACTGTAAGCGGTTTAGATAATGCATTAGAGCATTTTTTAAGGAATATTGGTGGAATGTTGTCTGGGCCAGCAGATTTGTCAGTGTCTAAGGAAAGTAATTTCTGTTCGCAAGATTTTTGTGTGATATGGCAATTTGTTAAGTCTGTAGTATTACTAAATTTGTATTCGGGTATGTTATCATCGGGGGTTTCGTCATCGTATACGTTTTTGAAGAAATCTGAAAAAAGGTTTACAATGTCTTGTGTATTGTTTGCACTGATTCCATTCATTTGCATTATTGGTGGGTAATCCGTGTTTTCATTGTTAATTTTTTTAAGAAATTTCCAGAGATTTTTGGATTTAAAAACATTATTTTCGATGGTAGTTATGTACATTTTGTAGCAATATTTAGAAAGATCTTTACATTTTTTCCTAGTTTCCCTAAAGTTTATATAATCAGCTATGGATTTGCTTTGTTTGAATTTTTTGTGTTGACTTTTTTTTTGCTGAAGATAGGCAGTTAGCTCCGATGAGAACCAAATTGGGTAAGTATACTTTTTCGGCGTGTAAAAAGGTACATAGGATAATAATGCTATTAATAATGTTTAATAATACTTATATAGTTTTTTGTGTTGCATTAATTAAGTGACTAGGATTGTTATTATTTCGTCGATTTAAGGCCAGTAGAAAGGAAGATAGGTGAATTAAAAAGTAGTTTTTTAAAAATTATTCACTCAATCAATTCAAATTACGTAATAATGTAGAAATATAGGTAAGTTAGTAGGTAAACAAAGTGTCCGGGGCAAAGTGAGCTAACTTTGAGCGATGTACTACACATGAAATTACAAATAAAAAAAGACTGAAAACTTTTTTCGGAATTCCAACATTATCAGTTTAAAAAATTTAATTTTTTGTACGGAAAAAATCATTCATGAAAAAAAAAATTGTCCGAAAAACCAATGGAATTTTGAAAAAAAAATTTTTTTTTAATTATTATGGTTATTTATGTTTTTTTACTTCTACCATAATATGGAACCACTTCCCGAAATTACACCCACACACTCTTACACCCGGTATAAGAAGAATAAAATAAAAATGAAATTAGTTGTAATTCGATAATAATAATATTAAATGTTTTTTAATGTATTGTTCTTGTATTGTTTTGTATTTATCTATTTATATAAAAAATCTCGTGTCACAGTGTTTGTTGTCGCACTCCTCCGAAACGGCTTGACCGATTTTTTTTATGTATAATTGTTAGGTATGAGAATAGGTTTTAAGTATATTTCATACCGTTAGGTGATTAGGGTGTCCCTATCCAGAAATTTGTTTCTGCTTTTTTTGACAAACAATTTTTTTTTATTTGGTATAAAAATTATCTATAACCTTAAATTTTCACCCTCCTACCCCTACCCTACCATTTTTTAATCGTGATTTTAGTATTTATGTATGAAAAAATTTAACCGTCGCACACTGGGGCCAAATACCAGAAGTTGATACAATAAACAAAAAAAAATAATTCAATAATACGATGTCGCTTCATTTGTTTCGATGTACCTCGATAGTTGTAGCATTATTATATAGCAGGTAGAAACCCTTGACCATACCGTTCTACCTGTGACACCGCTCAGTACAGAGCGAACACTCGTGCAGATAATACGCCGTTTACAAGTGCCAGCATAAACCTCAAGTTCAACTATTTATTTCGGAAGACACCTATTACGAATCCCAAAAGTGAGTATGGAACCATCATGTTCAGGTATTTGTCTTATTTTTTCACATTACATTTTGAACATTTTTAATTATTTTAATAGATAAAATTGTATATCAAATATATACAAAAATAGAGTCGTGATTTTTAAAAAATTGATATTCTTTTAGAGATTAGTTGAGCTCCGGGCACCTCCGGGCTTTCATTTAAACACTTTTAGGACCAGTAACTATTGTTTTTTACGAATCACTTTTAAAATCTTGCACATATGTACACTTTTTTAAGTAATGAATTATTTTATTGTGATCGGTAGCTATAATTAAAATGAACAGTTTTTTTAAAAACTCGGGATCAGAAAATTTAATATCATGTTAGTTACAAAACCTGTCAGAATAGAGATTTATTTCAAAATAATCGTTACCGACATTCAATTTCTATTTTTTGGACGTAAGGTGGTAAAGTGTAACTCAAAGATAAAACTTCATGGTCTCCCTCAAAGATATTAGAAGAACGAGATGTGCTATGAGCAGTTCATACTGTGTGGAATTGCTTTGCCGAGTGTCGCCGGTTTTGTTCACCAATACTACTGCACACCTTCGCTTACGCTAAGGCATCGCTAAGGTATCCGCACTAATACATAGAACAGATTTCTGTGCGTACACGTCCCGATACCGTTCAAAGTACCCTAATTAGTTAGTACTCCGCCTACGGTCCGGCGGCCAACATAGCATATCTCGTTCTCTAATATCTTTGGTCTCCCTTCATAAAACTGTTTATACCACATACTGGTCATAGTAGAACAAAGATAGAACGCGTTTTCTGAGAGACATTAAGTCGTGTCAGTTAGTGACAGATATAGCACAACGCAATTCAGCGGTTTTTTATGCTTCGTGACAAATACAGCACTACGTGAACCGAGCGGAGAAATTTATTCATTTTCTTTTTTTCACACAGGTGTGAATTCTGATACCTTATTCATGACAAGACGACAATTATTCACGAATAATGAAGAACTCTGGACACGTACACATTCCAGATCAGCTAAATTCACTGCAAAGGGAAATGGAGTTGAGGACAGGATGCATCGGTGATCCCAGAAAACATATTTCGAGAAGGATAAATCGCTTCAAATCGGAACACTATTCACGATGGGTAGCAGCGCACCGGATTGAAGTAAGATTTCTGGAGAAAAATAAAACATTGCTGGATTCATCAATTTATTTTCCTAATCTTACACTAAAACGCAGTGTTCCCGGTCACCCGAAAATTACCTTTGATCAGAGTACAAAACGAATGAAACGACAAAAGACTGGATTTGAGAAAGTCTACTCCTCAAACTGAATTAGTTTATGTCACACATATGGAACTTAGAGCTACAGGACAGACAGAAGCGTCTATAGCAATCACTGATATTTAATCGGATTCATCAAGTCCCAAGGCTTATAGAAATTCTCTTGAAACAGTTACTAGGTATGTCTGGAGAGGATGCTGTAGCACTCGTAGTGGAAGCGGGATTATCTCGACACCAATACAATGTAATAAGATCAAATGCTCCAAAACTATAGCCGTCTTATAAAATTGTACAGGCCGTAAAAAAGGAATGTTACCCAGTGACTGCAAAAATCAATGATAGTGATACTTCAGTTCATGTTGATTTGCAAACAATGCTCAATATTACCATTAAGCGTTTGGTCTTCGCTCAGGGCGATGTAATACGTACACTCAATTCTAAGGAATTATAAAATATGTTTTCAGTTTGTTGTTTTTGTCATCAGATCCTCTGATAAAGAGCAAAAGGAAGCAGCAAAACAAAAAGTTTACCACACTCCCCATAGAAGCGGTAGAACTGCTAATGGCTACATCATTACAGCCGACAGGTGAAAATTATTCAAGTACTCAGGATGATGATGATAGTGACGATTACGATTATTATGATGATCGTGATGATGGTAGTGTTGATGATGTTGATGATGATAGTGATTTTGACTCAAACAAGTCGGATAGAGAGAATTGATTTTTTTTTGTTATTTATTTAATTAAATCGTGTATATATAATATGTACATAATAAAGTTTACATATATTATGTATTCAAATTTTTTGTTTTTTTATAACCTTCCTTTCCACATTCAAATTTTCTCTTAAAAACGTCCCTGTGAGTAAAAGGCGTTTTTCATCACTCTTGCCCCAGTGTGCGTCGTTCATATTTCAAACAGAACGAAATTATTTACGTTGTTGAATAACAGATGGCGCTGCGTTCGGATCATCAAACATTCATCCATATTCACGAGAAGCGTCGCGACATTTTGACATTTCATTTGGCATTTGTTATGTATCACATCGCAGTGCGTGCATAATTTTGTACGATTTATTTTAATTTATCTATTTGTGTGCGTTTATTTTATTGAACAATGCCAAAAAGACGCAAAGTGGCCCATTTGGGCCGTCGAACGAATAAAGCAACAAACATGCAAAATAGTAGAGCAGAAAGAACAGACATACAAATCCAACAAGATACTGAAAATGTACGTCTGAGCATGTCGCAATTGCGTAAATCTCAATCTCAAGAGGAACGAGCTGAACGAAATCGATTATTTTACAAGCAATAATTATTCGCCTGAAACACTCATCCACATTGAAAAATCTCCTGATAAAAGATACATGACGCCAACGGGACTCGAACCCGTGTCCCTTCGATTTCCGGTCGACAGCTCTGACCACTGAGCTATGGCAGCTTATCTCTTATCCGCGAAATAATTCAATATATACTAGTGTTTCATTCAACAATTACTGCTTGTTACATTTTTTCACCTGAAAACAACCAACTTTATTTTATATGATCTTTATTTTCAGGTGAAAAAATGTAACCTTACAACATGAAAAGTTAGATATCTCTCTTTCTCTCATACGAGCATTTGTGATTATGTCAGAAAGAAAACAAAATAATGTTTCTTATTGTCTTTGAAATATTTATACTTGATTTAAATGAATATAGTTTTCATAGAAAATTTTGGTTTTTATTAAAATAAGAGAAAAATGGAAACATGCTTTTTGGACGTAAGGTCTTTGGTACCCTGACTACTTTGGTTAGATTCGATTAAGTTATGTTAAGTTAGGTTAGGTTAGGTTATGTTAGGTTAGGTTAGGTTAGGTTAGGTTAGGTTAGGTAAGGTTAGGTTAGGTTTACCATTTCCATTGACCATAAATGTAAACACTGACTACCTACCACTGATTAATTAATTAATCAATAATCTGCCATTTGGAGTGTGTTCACCTATTGCTTTAATTGTTCTCAGGGCTGGTACAGCGGCGCCCCGCTGACTGTACCCATCAGCCCCAGGGTGGCTTGCACACACCTGTTGGTAGGGTTGATATCCTGGTATAATACTTCACTCTGTACGCACATCAACACAAGGATATCTACGTACATCCCGTGGATAGAGGGTATTGTGTGGCCTGAAAGCGGTATTGTTGTCTAAGACCTTGTTTTAGACATTTTTTTAAATATATGTTGCTGCCCTGTACCCCCCCCCTTGCCCTCTCTCTGCCTCACCATTCCGACGACCATGACTTGTATACATGGTGTATCCAAACTTGTAGTACAAGCGGCAAACTGGCGGATCTACATCACATAGAAAACCCAAAAAACTCTGGTTTTATCTTTTTTTTTTTTTTACAATTTTTTTATATAAGATAATGTGTCCTTACTGGGGTACCCCGTTCTAAGGTCACATTGTACATGGTTATGTGTTTGAAGTAGTATAAGTACATATGTTAAAATACTATATAGAAAATTAAAAAACAATATTTAGAGAAAAATAAAACATAATACAAGCTTTAGTCTTTGTTGGGTTGCAAAATTATATCTATATTCATCCTTCCCTTATCCATAATCCATTTCTTAATGTTTCTTTTGAAGTCAGTTATTTTTTTAATGTTTTTTTTTTATTTTAAAAGGGAGGACATTAAATAATTTTATAGAATAATACTGCATATTTCTTTGTCCAAAAGTTGTTTTAGTTGTAGGTTGGTGTAACATATGTTGTAATGTGGATCTTGTGAGTCTGTCTCAGTTTGTCTGTGTAAAGTTGTCCTGATTTTTGAATGCGTAAATTAGTATATCTTTTGCGTATAATTGTTTCGGTGTCATTACATTCAGGGTTTTAAAAACATAGTTGGTAGGAGTTCTGATGGGGATCCTAAGTATATTTTTTAGAATTCCCTTTGTGTTATGAGGACTGGTTTTATAGTGGAATCGCATGAGCTTCCCCATCCGATAAGACCATATTGTAGTTGAGATTGGGCTAGTGCGTAGTAAATTTGAATTAGTTGTTCTTTATCTAAAATTTTTCTTATTGTTTTGAAGAAATAGGTTAGTTTTTTTAATTTGTTGCTCACGTTTTCTACTTGGGAGTTCCAATTTAAGTTTTGATCAATAATTATCCCAAGGTATTTTAGTTATTTGTTTTTGGGGTGTTATGCCGTGTTGCGCTAACTCCTTCTTTAGCCAAGGTTTCGGACAGCATTGCAGTGTCCATCATCAGGGCAGATGTGTTATTTGAGGTTGTTTTTTTTTTTTTTTTTGATTTTCTAGATTCTTATATTCCATGAAGTGGTGAATCATTTAAATTTACTGAATTTAAAGTTAATGTTCTTTATACAAATAGAACGGCGTCATATGCGCCTCACAATTTTTACCTCATATGGGTTTATTCAAATATTACCTGGCTTTTATAGACTTAGAGGCCTTGTATTTTCTCGGTAGGGAAAAAATTTGTTACCTAAAAACCCTACTAAAATTGCATGTTTTGTCCAGCATCAGCACCACCAGCGACCAACGGCGGCCATATACTACATACGTGTCTGTTTGTGTTGTGTTGGGATCGGGGGGGAAATTTGGCTGCGTCCTATTGTGGGTATCTTTCCGCATTTGCGTGATAGAGTAAGGGAAACCGCAGAAAACCTTACCCGGAAGGAGCGGCCGATAGTCAACTTGAAACATATACGGCCTTCAGTAACATCGGTATATGATGTTCTGCATTTTGTGGTGTGTGTGTGTCTGTTTTTATGTTAATATATACTTATGGGAAGATAGAAAATAAACATAGATATATATACAAATTATTAAGTATTATAGAAATATATAAATAGATATATAAACATTATATATTTAGGAAGGAAGTCGGGAGTTTAGGAAATACCTACTGCTCGCTATTCGTCCGCGTCTGATTCTGGTTCGTGCCATATGCGGTCATGGTCCATGAGGATGTGTTTAGGTAGTCTGTGTGTATATCTGAAAGTCAAATCGCTCGGGGCATTGTATTGTCCTATGTCTCGTATGAGTGTATTTTTACTAAGTCTGAGTGAATTGTAAAAGCGTTCAGTCAGTCTGTGTGTGAAATCGTATAGAGTTGGAATTTGTTCTCGTTCGTGTAATCTCTTCAAGTTTGTTCTGAATCTCGTGTTGCATGTGATTTTAATGCAGAGATTTTGAAGTGTTTGTAGTTTCTTGTGGTCCGAGTTTGAGATACTGCTCCATACGGGAATCGCATAAGAGAGTACCGGGCGAATGAGCGAGTAGTAGACGAGGAGTTTGGTTTTGGGAAGTAGCGGACTCCGTCTATTGAAAATTGGCTTCATCATGCCGATCGCTTGTCGCGTGCGCGTGTGCATCTTGGCTTGGTGAGATTTCCAGTTGAGGCGGGAGTCCATGGTCAGGCCGAGATATGTCACTTCATCTTTCCATTCAATGCTGTGTCCTCCCATTTCGATGTTGAAGTCAGGTGTTTTATTTACACCTTTTCTCGTGAACATGATGGGTTCGGTTTTCGCCTCGTTCAGTTTCAGGCGCCATTTTTTGTAGTACTCTACGAGCGCGTCGAGCGCCCTCTGTAGATAGATAGCGGCCATTTTCGCTTTCAGCGAGGAAACGTATAGTTTGACGTCATCTGCGTAGATAGACAGATTGCATCTCTCGTCTCGGGGGATGTCGTAGGTGAACAGAATGAAGAGGAATGGTCCCAGTAAACTTCCTTGCGGCACGCCTTTTGGAATCTCACGCGTTGAAGATAGCACGTTCCTTATGAACACTCTGAACGATCTATTCTTTAGGTATTCCTGTATCAGCCTCGTTAGTTATATGGGCGTGTTAGTGCGGTGCAGCTTGTGCACGAGCCCGTCTATCCAAACGGTGTCGAATGCCTTCTCTAGGTCGATGAGCGCCGCGGCGGTGAAGCGATGTTCGTTAAATTTTCTTGCGATAAATTCCGCTACTCTGGTTAATTGGTGGGTTGTGGAGTGCCTCTTTCTGAAGCCGAACTGCTCGTCTGGCAAAGTCTTGTTGTCGTCGTGGTGTGGGACAAGCCTGTTGAGTATAATTTGTTCAAATACCTTGCTCAGCGTAGATAATAGGCTAATCGGCCGGTAACACATGACATTCGTCCCCCACATCGATGCAATCACGAATAAAGCACTTAAATGTCTCGGATTTGTATTAAGAACGTCCAAAGATCTAATGTATACTAATACACTCAAAACATTGTACATTACACTTGTCAGAAGCATTCTTGAGTATAATTCCTCTCTCTGGTCGCCTCTATACAATGTACACTCACACAAAATTGAAAGAATACAACACAAATTTTTAAGGCATATAAATTACAAATTACATATTCCATTAGAAAATTTAAATTATAATTATTTAATGCACTTGCTTAAACTACCTGAATTATCACAGCGAAGAAAAATCTGTGATGCTTTATTATTATTTAAAATTATCAACGGTTATTTGGACAGCCCCGAACTAGTGAATATGATAAATTATCAAGTTCCCAATAAGTACAACACTAGACTTCATGCTCCATTCAATATAGTTGCTTCTCGCACTAATTTTATGATCAACTCTTGTCTTCAGAGATTGCATCGTGTGGGGAATGAAACATGCTCTGTTGATATATTTTTTAATAAAAACATCGCCTCCTTTAAAAAGCGTATATGTATGCAGATATTAAGCAAAAATCCTGCTGATTGTTAATAATAATAAACTTAATACTCTGTAACTTCTTTCATAATACCTACTTCTTTTTGTTTGTAATTGTTGTGTACCTTTTATTTTTGTCATAATAATAAAAAAAACTTACGTACATTTATAATAGCAAAAAAAAATATATATATATATATATATATATATATTTAAATTACAAGAATATTACTAACTTTTATAAATCGCTAGAAAATGTTTTGCACCACTGCCAACAGGTATGTTTCGAGTTTGTTTGTAATTATGTTTTGTGTAATATTGTGACAATTATAATTGCTGAATGTACTGTAGCCTGAGCCCAAATAAGTATTTGCTGGTTGAACTCCTCTATACAATATACAATTTACTTATCGTATACTAATACTTACCTGTGTTGTGCCAACTTGTCTTTCATGCTCAGCTTATTATCATAAATACTATGTTATACTTCTTATGATGCTATATACCTGTTATAATGCTCCTGTATAATTTACCTTGCATGTAAAAGCCGTCAAGGCGTGAACAAACAAATAAATAAATAAATAAATAAACTTGTCGGCTGCGTTCTATCTTTTCTAGCCTGTCACTCTCAGCTGTATGCTTGGATTCAAGTGAGATTCTGATAGGAGAATAATGTCGGTGTTTAATTCGTTTGCCAGTGCGAGCAGTTCGTCTGTCTTGTAGCGCACGCTAAATGCGTTCCATACGAGGACTCTCACCTTCTCGGGATTAGACATCGAGGATGGTCGTGAGGAGCTCCATCAGGACGACGAGCTTCTCTGCCCTTGATGTGCAGCGGGCGAGCTGCGATCGCATCCTCAGGAGGCCTTGGAGCAGGGCCATGATGTCCAGGTCGTCCTCTGAAGTGGTGGGCGCACGCACGGGCTCCTGCTGTGGGCGGGGCTGGGGGCGGGGCTGTGGGGGCGGCGCGGGCTCGCGCTGCTGTTGGGCGGGGGCGGTGCCTCCGGCTACGTTGGCCCATGTGCGTCCATCCGTCCTCGGCTGAGGAGGTGGCCTGCTCGGGTTCTGTTCTGCCGGCGGGCGTTGGGTCCTTCTGGCAGGTCGCTGCTGTATTGAGGCGACGTTCGCTACCCGCTTGGGGCAGCCTCTGTAGTTGGCGGGATGCGGGCCTGAGCAGTTGCAGCATGCGGCGGGCTCGTCTCTCGTCTTCTTGGGGCATTCTGCCGAAGCATGCTCCAGTAAGCATTTTACACACCTTGCTGTGTGCGAACAGTTTCGGGACCCATGCCCGAAGTCTTGACATCTGTAGCACTGGGTGCCGTGCTGAAGGTGATTGCTCCTGTGCTTCTGGAGTCGAATGCGGCAGTGGCACAGGTATTTGACGGCCGCGCGCAGCTGTCCCATGTTAACTTCCTTATTAAAGTGTGCTAGATAAAGAGGATACTCAATTGAGGCGGTAATCTTAACCACCTTCACAGCTGGGAATACCTGAGATTCCAGATCCGCCGCGATGTCTTCCACTTCTACTAGCGGCAAGCCCTTGATGACGGCCTTTTTCATTTTTTCGGCTTCGGCCATAAATGTGTGGAAGCCGCGTGCCTCCGCTCACAGCCCGTTGGTTAGGGCGCGATGGTCCTCCATCGAGCGCACGAAGATGTTGGCCGTGCCGCCCCTGTTGTATTTGAAGGTAAACAATTTGCCAGCCCCCAGATGTCCTTGGACCGTGGCTGTAATTTCTGCATGCGTCATGCTCCCCAGGGTCATCACCACTGGGGGAACGCGGTCTCTCTTGCCGGTACCTGCGGGGGAAAAAGAAGAATTAGTATTGGCACGCTTTATACGCGGCGCGCCGGCGCCTTCGCTTACCTCGGGCAACTCTTGAAATCGGTTGCCACACTGGAGCGGTTGGGTTCCTCGTGGGGACACAGGCCTCTTTATGGGGTTGGACGGCCTCGTCCAGCCTCCATCCTGGGGGGCAGCCGTCTCCATCGGCTGCTGGGGCCTCGGGGGCGCCACGTAGGCCGACGCTGGACCTATCGGGGGGCGCCTGGGGGCAGGACTGGGTCCTGTTGCCCAAGAGGGGCCTGCTACAGGCTCCGTCATCTCAGTGGCGTCGGGCGTTGTGGTATCCGTGGTGGTAGATGGTCTCCGGGTCCTTGGGTCCTCAGGGCGGGGCTGTGGTGCGGGGACCGTTAGGCGCATGGTCCCTGTCTTCCTTCTAAGCCCTATTTGGTAGGCGCCGGGTGGTACGACGACTAGGGAGTCCTCGTGGTCTTCTGGGAGCATCCTCGTCGGGAACATCTTAATTTGTTGTGAGCGGTGACTCCTCTTAAAAAGGGAGCACGTCTCGGGTGCTTGCGGGCGGTTTGTGGGGGCCAGCGTGAATCTGCGTTGTTTGAGTATTGCGCGAAAAAGTTTTGCCTTAATAAAGGCAGTTGGGTGGGCGCGAGCGCCTGCTCAGTGGGCCGGCGGGATTCCTCCGGCCGGCAAAAGTAGCGGGGCCTGGCTGATTACTCAAGCCAGACAAAAAGACTTTTGTGGTTATATCGCAAACCACAAAAAAACGACCTCCTCTATCTACTCTCTCTTTTCGCTTTGTCGCTTTCTATATCCGCTTTGTCGCTTTGTCTATTTGAGGTTGTGGTGAAATGTGAGCTTATGTAGGTTGTGATACCGTGTTGCCAGCTCCAACCCTCTGAGCTAACATTAACGTATCATTTTTTATTTAAAGTGGTTTTCTTCGTTTAGCTCTGGTGTAGCCGTCAATTACCGGATACCACGAACTATTGAGCTTAGCTCCATCGTCTCTATTAATGTTTACGGGATTTTTATGGATTTCAACACATCTGCCCTGATGATGGACACTGCAATGCTGTCCGAAACCTTGGCTAAAGAAGGAGTTAGCGCAACACGGCATAACACCCCAAAAACAAATAACAAAAATACTTTTGGCCGTGAAAATCTTAAATCATATTATCCCAAGGTATTTTATTGTTTGAATTTCAATCAATTTTGGGCAGTTGCAAGGAATTTCATGGTTCGCGGTTAAACAGTTTTTATGAATTTTTATGTTTAGGTTTTTTTTTTTTTTTTAGTAAAAGATTATACATTATTTAAGAAATGTTTTGACTGCCCAACTAGGAGGATTCCCGTTTTAGGACAGTCAAATTAGGATGAGTATTAACATTTTGATAAGTTGTTTGATAAGTATAGTATTAAAATAATAATGAAATAATAGGTATTTGTACTTTTAACTGGTGCCTAAGCCTACTAACATGTTTGTATAAATATGAATAACAAAGAGAAGAAATACCATAAAATAAAATATTACATTAAACATAAGATTAACTGCTGCTTGGGTAGCATTCTAATTTAAAAGTATTAGGTAGGTACATATATACATATAATGATAAAGATTATAACATAAAGGTATCTTTTACTGTTTTGTTGGAGTTTTTGTTGTTGTTTTTGGATTGTGTTTGATTTCATTTTTTGTGTAGTAAAAGTTCACTCTCCTTTCTACCTAATTGATGAAACCAATTAGTGGTCAATTTATGAAGAATAGCTGTGTTTTCCTTTTTCCAAGCATTAGGCATGAAATTGTATAGTTTTGGACCTAAGAATGAGAAGTGTCTTTGAGCGAGAGATGTTTTAGTTGTGAGTGGTACAATTGGATTTCTCCGTGAGTGGCGGGTGTCGTGAGAGTGGTTAATAGATGGGTAGAGGTGGCGTTTTTGATGGGTGTTTAAAATTCATTTTCTCATGTATAGTTTTCTAACATCCAGAACTCGGAATTCTTCAAATAGTGCATCGCTATGATATCTAAATGGTTTTTTGAGGATTACCCTTAGTAGTGATTTTTGAGCTTTTGCTAATTTGTCCAAAACAGTTTTTGCACACCCACCCCAACCTAAGGATGCATAGTCTAGAAGTGACCCACACATAGCATCATAGATGAGTTTCAATTCTTTTTTACGTAAGATATTTCTGATTGTCATAAACATGTACGTAAGCTTTCTAACCTTTGTGGCAACTAGATCTATGTGTCCGTCCCATCTAAGATATTTGTCTAATATAACACCAAGGTATTTTATACTGTCTACGCATTCCAATTTATGGCAATTACAGTTAGTGGAGTCAATGCATTTATGTATAAAAATATTGTGTGCTTCCTCGGGTTGGCCCGCTTCTGTCGTACTAAATCGTATAAATTTAGGTTTTTCCGAATTGAGTGTCAGCAGATTATAATCTAACCAAAGTTTTAGCTGTTTTATTCCACTTTCTGCTTTGCAGTGTACATGATTCCATGTTTTTTCCTTCAAATATTAGGACAGTATGATCTGCAAATGTTATAATATGATTGGAAAAATTGCTGTTACACAGATCATTGATATATATACTGAACAAAATAGGTCCTAAGGTACTCCCTTGGGGTACACCAAATTCTACAAGGGCTGGATCGCTAACATTATCATTAATTTTAACTTTTTGGTATCTGTTAGTTAAGTAACTATCCATCCATTTGTATAGCAGTCCCTGAATACCTATAGCCTTTAGTTTTTTTAGAAGTATTTTATGCAAGATGGTATCAAAAGCTTTGGCAAGATCTAAAAAGAGAGCGATGGATTTATTACCCCGGTCAATGTTATTGGAAATAATATCCGCCAGCTTAGCAATAGCATTTTCTGTTCCTAGACCTGGTCGAAAGCCGAACTGGTTATTAGATAAGATTTTATGTCTTTCAAGATAGAGGGTGAGACGATTTTTTACGATTTTCTCGATAATTTTTGAGAATGAGTTGAGCAGAGATATTGGCCGATAATTATGTATATCCGATTTGTTTCCATTTTTATGAATCAATATAACAACTGATTGTTTTAAGTGATTTGGGAATGTGCCTGTCTTGAAACTAAGATTACAAATGTATGCAATGGGACTCGCTATAAGTGGTTTCAATACTTTCAGCAGATTTGAGAAAATTTTGTCTGGCCCACAAGCATTCGATGACTTCAGCTCATCTATCATTTTCATGACTTCATTAATCGTTGTTTGAATCTCGTCTGTTTTAAGATTTAGATCAGTTGAAGGTATGTTGGCTAGTTCAGATTCAGTTTTCTTACATTTTTCAAGGATTTTATTTGCGAGAGAGGCTCCTACTGAAGTGAAATATTGATTAGCAAAATTAGCCATCAATTTGGGGTTAGTAGTACTTGTGTTTTTAATATCAAATGATTGTATGAAAGACGATTTGCTGTTTTTTGTTTTATTTATTTATTTCATTTTATTAACGCCTAGAAGGCTTTTACATATACATGTTATGGGTTTTGTTGTTCAGTAGCATTATAAAATATTTTAATTACATAGCATAATAAATTGAGTATGAACTTACATAACATATTTTTGGTAATTTGACGAAATATTTCCCAGAAACGTTTTGGAGTTATGGTGTTTTCGTATATATGATTTTTGTAGAAATTTTCTTTAGTGGAAATAATTAGTTTTTTACATATGTTTCTATATTTCTTATATTGTTCTTGAACTAGAATATTATCTGGTTGTCTTTTAGCATTTTTATGTATTTGATTACGTCTGTGGATGGATTTGACTAGGCCAGGGGTGATCCATGGCATGAGTTTAAATTGTTTGTTCGGTATAACTTTGTTATTAGTGTGATTAGATATGTAGTATTGTAATTTAGTGATAAATTGTTGCATTGCTTGCTCAGTGTCAGTCTGGTTTATTACGTTTTGCCACTTTTCTGTAGTCAGCTCCTCAATTAGTGCGTGATAATTTATTTTATAAATATATTTGTTTTTAGGAGGAGAGGAAGGTTTATTTCTTAGGCCGAGCGCTGTGGTATAATGATCTGAAATTGTTGTGTGTATAACAAATGAGTCTGCGAAATCAATGTTTTTAACGTTGATGTGATCCAAGCATGATTTACTTGCGCCTTGTACTCGAGTGGGGGTATCAATTATCGGAGTAAAAGCGTTTTCAGTGAGAAAACATAAATAATCATCGGATTGGCGATGATTGTCAAGAATAGTATTAATATTTAAGTCTCCAATGATTATTTGGTGTTCTGGGTTTTCTGTGTTGTTAATGATAGAGTGGAGTGAATTTAAAAATGAATCGATGTTGTGAAATGATGGTGATCTTTAGATTGTAAAAATGCATAGGTTTTTGTTAAGCACAATTTTTAGACAATTAGCTTGTGTTAGAATGAGTTCATCAACTTGCGTCTGTATACCGTCTCTGACATAGATTACTATACCACTAGCTTTATTTATTATACTGGTTGTGTGGTACTCAGTATAATTTTGAATGTTTTTGGCAGTGAAATATTTATTAATCCAGCACTCAGTTAGAACTAGCAAATCGAATGTGAAATTAAGATGGTCAAGAAATACGAGAAAGTCATCAATGTTGGTAATACTTCTAATGTTTTGGTGAATAATTTTCAGACCGTACGATTCCCAACAATATTTATTCATGTCTTCGGGATTATCAATCACATTTTTGTTACATGTGAGTATGGTTTCTTCGGGATATCAAAAGATACTTTAATCATTTATATTTTCATTTTTAAAGTTATTTAAGTATACCCACAATGATAAAATTTGGGAACGTACAGATGTGTGTGTGGTGTTTGAGTAAAATAATGTGTGTATGCTTGTATTAGTGAGTCATAGTGTGAGAAGAATATTTTCCGAGGTAATGTGGATAGCTCTTGATTCTGTTGTTTGGCGTACGTAGACCCGTCCCGCTTTCACCCATACTTAAGCTAGCTTTTTTTCCGTAGCCGTCTTCTTCGCCAGGTAAAGTAAGCGTTTATTTGTTGTTGTTAAGTGTTCTGATATATAGACTGGCGTACGTGGTCCGGAGAGGCCTATGGAGCTCGTGTTAGGTTTGTCTTCCTTTGTTGTGGCGTTCAAATAGTATCTTTTTACTCAACTTAAGAATTCATCTCTTAAGTGAATGTCTTTGAATCGTACAATTATAGGCCGGATTTTTGTTGGGGTTGGCCTACCAGGAGCTCTAAAGGTTCTCTCGATATCATTTTTAGTGGTGGTTGTGCGTATTTCTTGACTTATGTTGAAAATAATGTTATGTAAATTTTCTCCTTCAGCCTCCGATATTCCTCTTATTTCGGCAACGAAATTTTTTTGTTGGCGTTCTTGATCGTCGAGTTTGAACTCGAGCATTGTTACTTTTGCTTCGAGTTCCGTATTTTTCTTTTCGACGGAATCTATGATTTTCATTTTATGTATTACTTTTTTCAATTCGTCCTCAAATCCCTCCATTTTTGAGTTGAAAAAGGTCATTGAATTTTTGAATTCATCATATAAAACTGTCACTTTTGTTTGGATGCTCTTGAACTCTTGGAGTTCCACCTTGATTTGGCGGAGTTCCTCCATTAGAAGAGTTTCCCCTGGGGTTAGTCCTGGTTTGCTGACGTTGGCATGAGGAGGTGCGTTCTCTTTGCTCGATGTGGAAGTTGAACGCGCCGTTCAACGAGGTTCCGTCTTACATCCACTGCATTTGGTGTTGGCGCGTTTTTCTTGGGAGAGCTTCCGGTATTGACCCTCAGTAATGCCGCCGCAGGCGAAGTGAAGACTCTCTTCGCAGGAAGAGCACCAAAACATTGACTTCTTTGTGATTATTGGTTCTGGACACTTGCTGCAGTTGAAGTTCTCCATATTTATTTTTGTGTCGATAGGTGTTAAATTTTTTTTTTGGTATTATTATTATTATTAACAAATAAAATTTATTGTTATGAATTTAGCTTATTATTATCAAAAATCAAAAAAAAAATAAAAAATTAAAATGTCAGTTTCATTTTCTTCGCCGGTATGAGGATCGAACCGAGGGCGGCGCCTTGGGAAAGATGCGTTTTAGCCCACGGAGCTATCAACACCTTTCGAAGGATGGTGAATATTACTAATATGTTATATTTTGGTGACACACGATTTATAATTTATTATTTTACAAGTTTTTGTTTTATTATTATTATTTTTTTAAGTTCACTATATTTTGCACTGTTATTTATTAACTGTTCGTTGAATGGTGCAGAGAGTTGTGTCGTATAAAACCTTTTGCAGCACGATATAAGTTTCTTTGTTTTGCTTAAACTATCACGATGACAAGCATATTTCACATTCACGATATTTTTAAATTGAAGGGAATGTTCACAGAGCTACTTAGTCTTAGTGCCGAAGGGCAATGTTGTTTAATCACTTAACACTATAGTTTACTAGGAAAAAGGAGATTATATAAACAAAAAATGTTTTTTTGACGGATCACGTCAATAACGCGTTTTCGTGTGTATTACGCCCTCTGTTTGAATTGACATTATCTGTCTGTTTGTTGTAAATTTTGAATTTAATATATTTAGTTTTTGTATCATTTAATGTTAGTGAATTTGTATCAAGCCATTGTTTTACCTGATTCATCCCTTCTTCAGCTTTTACGAATACAGTCTCCCACGACTTTCCATGGGAGAGAAGAACTGTGTCATCTGCGAAACTAATAACTGAGCCGTGACAGTTTAGATTACATAATCATTTATATATATCAGGAATAAAATCGGCCCTAAGACACTGCCTTGTGGAACTCCGTATTGAACCTTTACCGTACTGTGACCTATAAGAACCGTATGAATGACCTATATGAACCGTACTGTGACCTTTCTGACATGTAGCTTTGAATGAGATTCAGTTCACGACCTACGATTCCAATCTTTTTGAGTTTTTCTAGAAGATATGTATGATCAATTGTATCGAAAGCTTTACATAGATCTGAAAATATTCCGATACACTTATTACCATTATCGAGACTATGTTTTATACTTTTTACAATAGAGGCGATAGCATCGGAAGTTCCCATATTTTTTCTAAATCCGTATTGATTTTCAGATAGTATGCGGTTTGTTTCAAGATATTGGGTGAACTGTTTCTTAATAACTTTCTCTACTATTTTTGAAAGATTATTCAATATTTTTATCGGTCTATAGTTACTTATATCCGCTTTATTTCCGGCTTTAAAGATTGGTATAACAGAACCCAATTTAAGCGATGCAGGAAAGATACTATCCTTGGTACATCTGTTCACAAGGTGGAGAAGTGGTTGGATTAGTTCATCTCTAGTTGATTTAATTATTCTCATTGAAATGCCATCTGATCCGGAAGTGGGTGTTGGTTTCAATGAATCTATAATGATTTTAATTTCATCTGCCGTAACTGTATTTAATTTAAAGGTGATATTATTAGTAAGTGCGTTTTTATTCTCATTAGCAGTACGAAGAGGTTTAATGATTTTTTTAGCTAAATTAGAACCGACATTGGAGAAATATTCATTTACAAATTGGACTATTTCCCATGGATGTTCTTTCATATTTAATTTTTGATTTGGTATATCCAGTTCGGAAATATCACTGTGTGTATTGTTGTTAGTATATGCCATCTCCCTAATAATTTTCCAGACATGTTTAGGGTCGTTATTACAGTCTTGAATCTGACTTTTATAATAGTTACCTCTGGCATATTTCAGAAGTTTGGAACACATATTTCTATAATGTATATAAAGATTTAGTAATGAAAGATCAAGTGGGTTTTTTTTAGTTTTCAAGTGTAATTTGTCTCTAATTCTTATACTTTTTAGAAGTCCTTGAGTAATCCAAGGTTTTTTTATTTTACGTTTGTGTGAAGTCTGTGTTGTGAATGATTCTGAACATTTATGAATATTTGTTTGAACAATGTTTGTAAACGAGTGCCAGCAATCCTCAAAGTCTTTAATTTTAAGTAATTCTCCCCAATCTTCCAATTCTAATAAATCCTTTAATTTGTTAACATTAATTCTTTTTTTAACAAGTGTGTTTTTAATATATGTTTGTGTATTTTGAGGTTGAATGGTGAGTAGTAGTGTAAAGTGGTCAGTAATATTGGAATGGTGAACGGCGGTACAGTATGGTTTGTTTGTTTTTACCATGATGTGGTCAATACAGGAGGCAGATACAGTTTGAGCGTTTTCGTTATATCCTAATCTTGTTGGTACATTAACTGCACTGATCAGTCCATGATGCAGCAAAAGTAGTTGGTAGTCATCACACTGCGGGTGTTTCTGTCCTGTATTTAGTAGATTAATATTAATGTCCCCAATTAAGTACACGTTCCGAACATCTCGTAGTAGGGTTAGCTCATCATCCAGGGAATTAAGAAAGGGAGATATGTCTCTTGTTGACGGTGATCTGTATATCCCGAATATTGAGATGTCATTATTAATGTTTATCAATCTGAGCATTTCAATTTTTTCTACATTTTTTCTATTGAAAACTTTTGTGGCCGGGCCGACGTTTCAACACCTTTTAAAATACAATAAACAGCTGATGTTAACCCCCTAACCACCAATTTAAAATATATATATAAATTCCAACTTCTGACTTGATTTACTCGAAAATGAAAACTCACATAATAAAAAAATACTTATGTGATAGGTTTATCAGTTTCACAAAAAAACCACACGGGCAAGGCCAGTGGGTAGGCATACTTGGGATTAGTTAAAGGTACTTAAAATGGACTTATTATGGAATATAGGTACTTACCTATATTATTTCTATAAACAGGAGATTTTTATGATTTATTTATATCAAATTAAGTTTTATGTTTTAAATTTAAAACACGTTTTCAGAAGAAAAAAATTTAGTAAAATTGTTTCTTATACTAAACTTAAATACAAAAATGGTGAACTTACATTTTTTTTACTCTTATCCGAGTACTTAAGAAATAAAATTAAAATGTTATCGAACTAATTCTGCTACTTTAAAAAAACCCAGCTAACTAAAGGTATGTAACAAATCTGAGCTCAATCGGCCAACTGGTTATTGAGAAATCGTAGTTGCCGATTTGTAAAAGTGCCTGTAAAATGAATGTACCATTGGGTGAGATTAAAATGAAGTAATTGATAGTAAGCAGCTAATCAGCCAACCCAGGGCCAAGAACAACTTGTTCCTCACTCTTGGAAATTGGATTTTTTTTATTATCAATATAAAGTTTTTTTACAGTTTTTTTTTCGATGTCTGTCTCACTAGGATAAACCTGTGTCGAGACAGACGTATTTGATACATAAATTAATGTTAACATATTTTTTGATAATATTTCATTGCATTAAATAACATTGTGAAAAAGATAAAAAATAAAAAATAATAAATGATAAATTTGTTAATCAGCATCTAGTTGGAGTACATACTTATGAAGGGATTTTTATAAATTTTTTGATCTTGGATCTGTCTTGGCTGATGTTCCTAGACTTGATGTCTGTTTTATATTTCAAAAAAAAATCGTTCAGTCTAATGGCTAGTGGGAAAGCATTATATAGCCTTGTTGCAAAATATCTAAAATTTCTCTGGCCAAAAGTTGTTTTAGCGAAAGGGATTTGTAAGAAATTATGTCCTTTGGTTCTAGTATCACGAGCAGTTTGGATATTGTCAAAAGTAGTTTCGTGTTTGAAGAGGTATGCTAGTATGTTTTAGGCATAAAGTTGCCTAATGTCCATAACACAGATTTTCCTAAAGATTTCATCCGAACTGCTTGTGATTGGTAGTTTGAGGATAATCTTTATTATAAGTTTCTGAGCTTTAGATATTGGATCAATGGCGGAAGCGTTTGCTCCTCCCCATGCTATGATACCATACTCTATAAAAGATTGACAAAGTGCATAGTAGATTGTTTTGAGCTGGCTTAGGTTGAGAAAGTTGCGAGTTTGTCTAAAAAAGTAAATGAATTTTCTAAATTTGTTTGCTGTAGTGGTTATATGTTGTTTCCACTTCAAATTGCTGTCAAAAATAATACCTAAGTATTTAATTTTAGTTTCCTGTTCTAAATAAGGGCAATCACATATTATCGTATTTGTCAGGTTGCAAGCACATATTTTAATTTGATTTTCTGGGTTTCTTAAGGAAGGATTAATACTAAATTCAATGTATTTAGTTTTGGTCACATTCATTGTTAGTGTATTATTGTTAACCATCTTTTAACCACAGTTATGCCCCTGTTAACTTTTATGTATACATCATTCCAATTGCTTGATTTGAAGAGGAGAATCGTATCTTCAGCGAAACTTATAATTTTGGCATCTATTTGAATATTACATAATTCATTTATGTATATTAAGAACAAGGTAGGACCTAAAATACTTCCTTGAGGCACGCCGTAGCTAATTGGTAATTGATTGCTATTGCAGTTGTTGATTTTTAAACTTTGCTTTCGGTTTGACAGGTAATCGCTAATAATAGTAAGTTCATCACCATTTATACCAATATTAGATAGTTTTTGTAAAAGTTTAGAGTGAGAGATAGTATCGAATGCTTTGCACAGGTCTAAGAATATTGATATGCATTTTAATCCCTTGTCTAAGTTTTCATTTAGAAAATCGGTAACTGTTGCCAGGGCTTCGGAGGTGCCTTTATTTTTCCTGAATCCAAACTGGTTGAGTGATAGTATGTTATTTTGTTCAAGGTATTCAATTAGTTAATTATTAATAGTTTTTTCAAAGACTTTAGATAGTGCATTTAGTAATGTAATTGGACGATAGTTAGTTATGTCCGCTCTAGAGCCTCCTTTATGTATTGGGATTATCATTCCGTGTTTTAGTTTGTCGGGGAATCGGCCTTTTAGGATGCATACGTTAATAAGATTTGTTAAGGGAGTGGTTATTTCTGATACAAGCTTTTTTAAGGCAATATTTGATATATCGTCCAAGCCAGTTGAAGACGAGTTTTTTAATGAGTTTATGATCAATCTAGTATCTTCATTTGAAATTTGTTTTAGACTAAAATGCAAGTTGTTGGGCAAATTTGTATTACAGCTTAGTGAACTTGAGTTGGTATGGTTTACATCGATATTTTTTGCGAGTTGTTCACCTATTTTTGAGAAGTATTTATTTCCATGATTAACAATAATATCGGGATTACTAGAAAAACTAAATATTTTATCATTTACTTTTAGTTGTTTTAAGTCATTCGTAGGATTATGTTGAGAGTGGGTGGCTTCTTTAAGTGTTTTCCAAAGTTTTTTAGGATCATTATTACAGTTTTCTATTTTCTGTTTGTAATATATCTCTTTAGCCTTTCTTATTATTTGGGTACAAATATTTCTATATCTTTTATAAAAGTTTCGAAGTTGTACATCATAAGGATTGTTAATAACGTTTTTGTGGAGTTTGTTACGTTTACGGATAGATTTAATAATAGTGTGGTTAATCCATGGCTTAATTGGTAAAATGTTATTTGGTATATGTTTTATAATTATGTTTGTATGTTGGTTAATGGTAGTCTGTAAGTAATTGATAAAGTACGTCCAGGCGTCTTCTGGATTTATGATGTTAAGTAATAAGGAAGTTGAGTGAAAAATATTTTGACTGATAAAAAATATGTACATGTAGATCAAAAAATATCGATTCTAAATATATAAATATATTTCTATATTATTATTCTTAGAATTAGTTAAACGTTCTTGAAAAATCATTAAATATCAATAAACTGAATACGCTCCACGATTGGTCGAAAGAATTCTGACGTCACATGTGTCGTTGCTCGTAGAACGGGTCACCGCTGTGTGTATGGTGTATCTCTTTCTATTACATGAGAGATGGTCGGTTTAGATGGGAGAGGTGTATAGGCCAAACGTTTGTTTGGGTCAAATCAAGTTAAAGCTTCCAAGTAAGTATATCAAATTATTACCTAATTGTGTTCATTTGTACGTTACGATAAATATAATACATTTTTACAGTATAATAATAATTGCGTATTCTACCCATCTGACATTTCGCCATAACCTAACTAGTTTTGTGCAGGTATATTTATTGATTTCGCATGACATGATAATTATTCTCTACTCATTATAATATATATTATAATGTGGTGATGGCTTTTAAATATTTCATCTTTTGTTTACCATATAATAAGGCACTGCTGAAAACCAGCTGCATTCCCGGAGAAACCGCTTTATCAATAGGATCTATGTGAAAAAAATAGTTCCCATCTATTGTCAAATATATGTAGGTATTTGTTGTTATTATTATATGAAATGGATTTCTAAAGATACATATTCGTATAGTGCTTTATAATAATATGTTGTTTATTGCATCGCTTAGAAGTTTTTATTATTATACATGTCACATTACATGTGATTACACTTCAGGCCGCCGCGCAGATAAGTCTCACAGTGAACTGGGCTGTAAAGCGTTATTTTTCTGCGCGGCGGTCAACAAATAGCGTCTTCAATACCGTGCTTGGCGGGAAAAGCAAATATTCTAACTTAAAATATTAATTTAACTATGAAATCTTAATCAATTTTCTTTTTTTTAATAACATCAATTCTAATAGACGGTTAAAATTGGTAAAAAAATTACTGGAATTCCTTATTGAAGAATTAAATTTTTTTCCATACAAAATGTTTAAGCGACGTGGTTCTCACAGTTTGAATGACGTCACACCCACACCCCGCCTCTTACCGCTCGGATTCCGCTCGTTTTGGCGGGCTTAATAAAATTTAAACTTTGAGAATTAATTTAATTATGAAAACAGACTTTAAAAAAAAAAATATACCAGCATTTAAGTTTGAATGTGAACATTGATAAAAAAAAATAAAAAAAAATGGACTCAACTTCCTTATTCTGACCACGATTTACTCATCAGAGATTGACGAACACAATCATAATTGATTTGAATGATTTTTTTCTTATTTGTTGTGTTTTTATGTTTGTCTTTTCTGTTGCATGTTTGTATGGAAAGAATAGTGGTGTAGTGGTCGGTAAGTGTAGATTCATATACAATAGATATTACTGGGTAGTTGGATTTGACCATGATGTGGTTAATGCATGAAATGGAGTCTAATGTAGCACGTGTGGGAGTGTTTATGGTGCTTTGGAATCCATGGTATGTAAGCGTATTTAAGTATTCTTGGCACTGAGAATGTTCGTTTGTGGGCAGAATATTTATGTTTAGGTCACCAGCAATAATACAATTTTTAATATTACATAATTCAGTTAAACAGTTATTAATTGATTTTAGGAATGGTGAAATATTTTAAGAGGATGGAGAACGGTATATTGCTAAGATACATGTGTCATTATTGAGAGTTATTTGCAAACAGTTTGCACCGCTGACTTGGATTTCCTTGACAGATAAACCAATCAGGTCAGTTCTGGTATAGACAACAACTCCATCATTTTGTTTAGTATGTATTGAAGTGCTGTAGTGATCATACCATTTCAAAATTTTAGGAGCATATTTTTTTGGTATCCAGCATTCAGTAAGAATAATTATATGAAAAGAGGTTCCAATATTATCAAGTTGTAGCAAGAATTCGTCAAAATTCTTGGAAATTGATCTAATATTTTGCTGTAAGATTTGAAGAGAGGATGAGTGTGTTTGTAGTACATTTTTACACAATTTAGGATTTGACGTCCAGTAATACGGTAATACAGTCCATTTTTAATAATATCCATGACAATAAGGGTTTTCTCTAGGATTAAAAATCTACAATACCATTTTTTTAATGTCACTTTCATGTTTGATTTGAATGATTTTTTCCCCCGGACCCTTACGAACAAGTAATTTATTGGCTTTAAACCACACAAATTCGAATTTTGTTTTTTTAGCCTTTTGTTTTGCTTTCCATAGTAATTCCTTATAATAAAGCGTAAGCACTTCACTGAGATAAATAGGTGATTTTGGGTTAAGTATTTTGGCTGTATTTTTGAAAGATAAGACCATATCTCTCGTTTTCTGGCTGTAGAAATTTACTTGCAGTTTATCGGGGGCGTTAGTTCTGCGGTCCTGGGTCCTGGTCACAAGGCGTAGATCCTGCTGCAACAATGGCATACCAAGGGAATTGGCTACCCGAAGAACGGCTATTATACTCAGTTTGGCATTCTGTCCTTCAGTTCTTGTTACTTGTTGCCTTCTCACTACTTGTCAATAGGAGCGCGCACCTGCTATACTTCCCTGTATTCTATAAATCTACCATTTTATCAATATATCACTAATCATTTTGGACAGTCTACACTCAATTCTAAAACCTTTTCTTTCTAGATAACAATACCGCATTAAGTAGGGGAGACCGAGGGGTTTTGAAACAAAGGTGAGTTGAAACAGTACCGATTTCTCCGAACTTAAAACCGTTGGCGAATTGGCAACGTCGCTTTTCAACCGTTTACCTCCGCCTGCTGGCTGGTCAGTTCGCTTCGGTGCCGCGAGTCGAGGGGTTGTGGAGTTGTGCTTGCCGTGTCTCAAAAATTGTCAAAAGTAAGTTTTTAACGTTTTTTTACGATGCCTATATTTTGATAAGGGCTTTGTATTATGGTTTAAGTTATATGTGTTTCGAAAGCTCATTAACTAACAATTTATTACATATGTTTGGTACGATTGATTTTTGTGTATTTGCTTCTTGATTGTGGATTAAATAAAAATGGGAGGTTTTTTCGTACTGAGGAGATTTGAAACAGACTGTTTTAACTCTCCTCGTTTTCAATTTTATGTTTATTATTTTACGGGCACAAAATAAAATGTTTTTTTGTTGATTTAATTTGTTTATTTTGTTTCAGAATGCCTACTTTTTATAAAAGAAAGACTGACAGAGGTATGACGAGTCTCGAAATATATGATCTCGCAGCAGAAGAAGTAACTATGCGACAGAAAAGTCTCCGTGACGCGGCTTCGAGTTACAACCTGAACCATACCTCCCTCTACAGGTATATTAAAAAAAAAACTGCTTATGGAGCTAAGGAAATGGCGACTGCTCAAACGGTTGGATATCTCGAAAAGACCGTTTTTAAAGCTTCGGAGGATATGGTACTCTGTGACTATCTTTTAAATTGTGCTGCTGCTAACTATGGCCTAAGAAATATTTCAGGACGCTGATTATCTTCCAATTCAAATTACTCATCGATCTTTGGCAACTTCCGTTAGTCCTGGTCCATCGAACTCTTACTTGGTGGGAATTTCAAGAAGTGAAGAACCCGCGCCATGTCCTACTTCTAGCACAAGTGATGAACGTCCCCTTGGAAACAGTATTTTAAATGATTCTAGTACACCAAGTCCATCAATCTTCAATTTACCGGCTACTCCTCCTCAAATCAGCTACGAAACAGAAGACGTACTCAAGTCTGCAGAAAACTCTGATAAGAATTCACCTGATCTGGCGATATCTGAAGTAATGCTTAATACTATCACGATGCCTTCAACCACTGAAGATTCAGTTACTGTGATAGCAATTCCATTCTCACCTGAAAATCTTAGACCCTTGCCAAAAGCTCCACCAAGGAAAGGAAATCAAACAAACAGACGCCAAGTGAAATCCGCTGTCTTAACCGATACTCCCGTAAGAGATGAACTAGCTGCAATCGAAGCAGCTAGAACAGCTAAGAAAAAGGTGAAAAAACCTAGCTTTAAAGAAACAAAAACAACACAAAGATCAAAACCAGGCACTAAAATTAAAAAGGTCAAGGTTGTCAAGAAACGAAGACAGTGCAGAAGAAGAAGAATCCCTTTGCCTTTGTTGTTTAGAGCCATATTCAAATAGCAGAGCCAAAGAAAAGTGGGTGCAATGTCTGGAATGCAGCAACTGGGCTCATGAAGCTTAGTGGGGAACTTTCTTATGTTTGCCACAACTGCTTTTCAGACTGACGTTTTTTATTTTCATAATATTTTTATTTTTGTCAGTTTGTTTTGTACTTTAAAAGTTTATTTTTTATTAGTAGGAATGAGGAACTTTCTTATGTTTGCCAAAACTGTTTTTCAGATTGATGTTTGTTATTTTTAATAATATTTTTATTTTTGTCAGTTTGTTTTGTACCCACTTGAAAAGTTTAATTTTAATAAATACCTTTGAATTATATCTTAATTTTTATATTACAGCCCTTAATACTTCTCAAAAATCATATGTTTCAACTCTCCTCGACCCCTGTTTCATCTTACCTCGGTATGAGGGGAGTTGAAACAAGTTGACTTGTTACGGTTAAGTCGATTTTTAACCACAATATTTAACGCTTACAATTTCTTTATGTTAGTCATTCGCAAGTGTAAAGAATGACCTATCGATTGGTACTAATATCATACAATTTCTGTCTATAGTATTTGGTGTATGAAACAAAATGTGAAAATTGTTTCAACTCCCCTCGGTCTCCCCTAAGGTGGGGATGATGGGTGGAAATGCTTCGGGAATATGTTTTAGTGTTTTGTGAACACCTCACTAGGAGAACAACATCATATGCTGATGTGTTCACATTTCTTAGTTCTGTGAATTATTAGAATATTAGTATTTTGTAATGTAATGCATTTTAAATGCCTTAGGTATGTTTGGTGTTTTTGTTAATATCTATTGTTTAATGTTAATAAAAAAAAAAATTGTACGTCTTTTGTTTTGATTCAGATTTTTTTTCCAACTTTAGTGTTGGTTTCTGTATTAGCGATATTGCCGATAAAAGCCTTTACGGTCAATGATGGTTGAAGGTAGACAAATTAACGAAAGAAATAAAACTTAACTTAGTTAAGCCAGAAAGAAAGAGAAAAATGAGCAAATACATAAAAATTATTGATAAAATAAAAAGAATAATAAAACCACCTGAATTCTGCGGTCACCTCTGGTGTGGAGCCCTTACAAACCCCTTGACTTTGTGCTGAAACTGACGGGGCGTTTGATAGATTTTCCTTTCTTAACAAACGGATTGCAATCTTTAGAGCACAAGCGTCAGGTAGGAATGATCATGAGAAAAATGTGGAGATTGGCAAAGAAAGCAATAATGAGTAAGATTAAGAGAGGGATGCTTAGACGGTTAGTATTAACAAAAAAATAACAGAAGAATACCTTATAAAGGTTTGACGGTTAGTTTTTGGTTTATTTTGGTTTTACGTGATATCTGCACCAAAGGCTCAACTGCCCAGAGCCAGTGGGACGGCATCCCCAATTGTGGTATGTCGTTAGCAGAGATGTGCAAAATGGAAATGGGAGAAAACTTTCCCATTTGAAAACCCAAAATATGAAATTGTTTTTAGAAAATTATTTCAAATGCGAAATGGTTTCTAATGTTTATTTAAAAAAATATTTATTTATTTTTATTTCAAAGAAAATTTACATTGGACGATAAATTTTCTCTTCATAAAAAACAACATCCTTTATTTTGCTTTATTTATTACCTACGTCTCAGGAAATAGTAAATTCTTAGTGTAGAATTTAGAAGTTAACAAAATCGAATTTGTCACATACTCGTAGCTTCTTATGACTTATGAAATATTGGCATACAGAGCTCCGGGCCAAAAAGGCCCCTTTCTCTTTCATCATGATTTTAAATTTGATTGTAGGATAATTTTAATTGCTCGTAGCTTCTTCGGTTGGTAGATGATTTCGCAATTAAACAGCTTACATCTGACCTAACCTAAACTAACATTCCAACATTTGACAATTACCAAAGAATAATTGCGCAATCCCAAATGCATATCAAATCATATTAGGTAGTACCTAACACAATATACCCATGGGAATATCTGGTTTGTCAAGCAATCCGAGATATTTTTGACGTTACTCGGATTTGGATGACTTTTGACCAATGACGTGACTACTTTTATATCGACTGATTCTGACCAATTACGAGACTATTTTTTGACAGAATCGATTCCTTGTTCGATGACGTTTCAAAACGATTGTCTTTGACTGTGTGGTGATTTTTGATAGAATCGATTTGTGACAATGAATCGAAATATTTCGATGGTCAAAAAGATCGGTAAATCATCAATGATTCATCGATTGTGCCCGTCGCTAGTCTATGGATGACATGAAATATGAAAAATAATAAAAAAAAACAACCCCAAAACGAAGATGCTAACAAAAAATGTTCTCTTCATAAAAATACAACATCATCAAATAGTAAATTCGTAATGTAGAATTTAGAAGTCAACGATAACTATATCGAAATCGAATTGAAAGAATCGAAAATTTCGTTAAAGACATCTTGGTGATGTCCATCACTACCCGAGGGCAATTTTTATTCAATTAAGTGCTCCTTGTTTATGGTGCTGATTGTTCCATAGTGAGTGTGAGTGGTTTATTTATGGTTCCATAGAAAGAAGTCAGAAATAGTTGTCAAAATTTTATCTTAACCCGAGTTGTTGGTTGTCAGTTGGATTATTATCTAATTTTATATATGGTTTATATGCAAGCCGAAGAAAAAAGATATATTTTTTTTAAATAGTTGCACAATGTTGGGCTGGCGTTGGTTACGTGGAATGCTCAGAAGGAATACAGCTCCTATGACTGTTGAAAAAGCCGCAGCTTTGAAAGAAAAAATCAGTGTAATCTACTGTCTACTCAGCGTGAATGCGTTTATCGGCGTGTTATATGCTTGTAAAACCGGTAAAGCCGACTGGGCCAAATACTTTGGCTTAAAGTCGGAAGCCGAACTTCAGAGATCACCTGGTAATTAATTATATTATGCACAGACCAACTTCGAAGAAATATAATCGTGTGAATGGTGGCATGCATCTGAGAGCCCTGGGTTTTTATATATCAAAATACAATCTTAAATAAGGTGATGTAATTGCATCTACTCAAAGAAAGCTGCACCTTTGGGTGGACACTGCATTTAAGCAGTTAACTGTCTCTTGGCTGTAGATGCACATAATTAAATACAACACTAGACTCTCGACATGGCTATACTCGGCCAATCGCAGCGGAATGGCATGGTAGCGCAAACCCAGCCTTTCCTTGCAAAGGGAGTAGCTTCCCCCTAACTTTATGCAGCATTATTTATATTGTTGCTGTCATCATCATAATGCTTTATTTTTTCAGCATATCAATGGGCTGATCTTCTGCAAATTGAAAATGCCAAAGTGTACAGAATCAGCACTTCTGGACTTGAAGAAAGATTTGACACTCCCAGTGTAAAGAAGACTAGTAGTGTTCTTGATCCCCCCGAACTGGATTAAATAGCGTACACACTAAATAAAACAACTCACACCACAATGTAAATATTAACTTAGTCTGCAATAATAATAAAGCATTCTGTAAATTATTATATCATTTTTTTATTGTTTGGGGAAACACTGAATAGCTCAACTAATATGAAATAAATTATGTAAATTTACAAAGTAAACTCAATTTATCAAAATTATCTAAAAGGTAAAAAAATATTTGATCTCCTTTTATTGTATAAAATTGTTAATTCAAGAATTGACTGCCCTGACGCTCAGGGTCAGCCCTGAACCAAACAGAGCCTGGCTAAAATTTTCGTGTCTTGTCAAAACCAGTATTGAGAAGCCTGGATAGGTAGGACACTAATCACACAAATGAGATGGAATATATTATTTGACAAAAAAAAACTTTGTGTTTAATTCTGTCTCTGGAGAGAATACATAGGCTGGGAAATGAGCTCATAGTTGTCGCCGATATTTTCACTTTAAGGCTTACTCTATTACTCTTATACAGGGTGTATCGGCAAGTACCCAACAAACTTTAACCAGCTATTCCTTAGCACATTTGGAGTAAAAAATGTTATGGGCGCTTTGCTGTCCGGTAACATTTTTTTTCCATTAAAAACAAAAAATAAATAAAAAATCCACACTCCGTCATTGTCATTTGCATGGTTTCTCGTGTTCAACAGCTGTTATTAGCAAGAGTGTCAAAAAGTGTCCTCGCTCTTTCGTACACACTAAATAATAATAGTTAAAAATGAGACGAATGGTGCCGTGCCATTTCGTTGTGATTGTAAAAGCGCGCCAACGTAGGTACATACGTGCATTATTCAACGAAACTCGAACAAAATATTGCCAGACGGGTTTTCAAACTTTGACAAAGGATAAACTGATATTTGATACTCAGCACCCCACAATTTCAAACCTAAAATCAATAAATAATTATATTATCATTTTTATTTTTTATTACGTACATGCTACACATTACACAGACTAGATCCATCCCATACCCCTCCCTTCCCCATCCCATCCCTATAGGCTAATGTAACTTTTTTTCTTACATAAATATTATATATTCACTAAATAATTAAAATACTTAAGTGAAAACCTATTATTGGTTAAATAATTAACACTTAATACACCATACTTTGTAATTATTATAACTGTTGGTTTTCCAAATAAAATAAAATAAATAAAACATTGGTGACATGTGTTGAAAATATGAATAATAATTTTTTTATAAAAAAAAATGTTACCAGACAGCAAAGTGCCCATAACATTTTTTACTCCAAATGTGCCAAGGAATAGCTGGTTAAAGTTTGTCGGGTACGTGCCGATACACCCTGTATAAATTCCAAGGGTTCTTCAGTGTGATAATAACTTAATAAGTATATTGTATTTTCTTTTTTATTTGTGTTATACTGTTGTTTTCAATTTAATTTATAATCGCCCAATAGGGCATTAATAAATAAATAAATATGGGCCTGTCAGTGTGCCCAAAAACCAAAATTTGGTAAAGTTGCAGAATTCCGATATACACTTAATATGCAATTAAAAAAAAATAACACTTGTTTTCAACTTAATTGCTATTAGAAAAAAATATTTACATCGGAAGAGATGAAATAACATGCACAAAAGTATGAGGTTCTTAATTTGGGTTATTTCTATATATTTGGGCTAACCTCAAACTTAACCTACAACCAATTTCAAATTGGTCAAAACTGTCAATACGTGTGAAATTTCTTAATTTGGGTTATTTCTATATATTTGGGCTAACCTCAAACTTAACCTACAACAAATTTCAAATTGGTCAAAACTGTCAATACATGTGAAATTTCTTAATTTGGGTTATTTCTATATATTTGGGCTAATCTCAAACTTAACCTACAACAAATTTCAAATTGGTCAAAACTGTCAATACGTGTGAAATTTCTTAATTTGGGTTATTTCTATATATTTGGGCTAACCTCAAACTTAACCTACAACAAATTTCAAATTGGTCAAAACTGTCAATACGTGTGAAATTTCTAACTGTGAAAAAAAAAAGAAACTTTATCTTTTACCGTCTACCCCGACATAAAGTTGTCTCTCATCGAGTCTCGTTGAATTCTGCAATTTAGCCCAAATTATTTTCTTACCAGTTAGCTCATGAGTTGGATTCCTATTTGGGCGACGTGGATTCAATTCCTCTACCACAGCTGAATCCTCCATCATTGCACAAGCTACAGTTTCTCCTGATAAAAAAGAGTTTTTTTAACAATATTGAAAGGGTATTCGTAGCCCGGTAATGTTTCTTTAAATAATTATTTCTTGATCAGATAATAAATTTAATTTGCTTTTCTAGGGCCTAGACGCCGAAAGGTGTGTGTAAATTGGTGATATCAGTGTTCTTTCAAATCAGTTCAGATCAAACTTCCTGGGATTGTCAGTTCAGTGGAGTAAAAGCTGGATTGCACGGCATCGAGAAGCTGGAGTTAATACTGCAGCGCTTTCAAGTCTTTATGGGCGGGAGATATTTCTGTACCAGCTGAAATATCCTGCAGCTTTATTCTGCTTTAAGGGATTAAAATATCTTGTAGATAGTGAACTTCCTCTTGTTTTGAAGGTCAAGTGTGCAAAATTTCATCATCTCTAAATAGTATAAAATAAAGTCGCTATCCCCGTCTGTCTGTTTGTGCGCTTAGTTCTTAAAAACTAAGCAACGGATTTTGATAGGGTTTTCACTATCAATTAGAGAATTTTTTCCAAAAGGTTTATATATATATATAATACATGCATAAATATACTTATAGAAAGTAGAGAAAAGTCGATGTTTTGTAATCAAGACGTAAAAAAAATATTTTCGGGTGCTTACATTGCTAACTCTGTCTAAACCTTATGAAATACATCAAAATAATGTACTATAGAATTGTATATCTTAAAAAGGAGGTATATGTCTATCTCCTAAGGATAACCTCCAGCAACGTCGGGTACACGTCAGCTAGTTTGGAATAAAACATTAGATTTGTATGAAAACAACCTAGAGATTTCTTTATATGTATTATTATTTCTGTATTAACCCCCTACAACCAAGGGAGCTGGAGTTCTTGTGACTTGTCACAGAAAATATTTTTTATTTATAGTATGTAGTTATTATGTACACATATATTCGTATTTTGCATCTTATTTCAGGGTGATACTCTTAGTAATCGAAACATCACCTGAAATGTCTCGAGTTATGTGTAGTGGCCAAATCAGAAATCCTGGTATTTCCCAACCTTCCTCCTCCCATCCCCCATTCACAACATCTCCGAAATGGGGAAACTCTTGTTACACTAAAAATGGGACAAATAAATGGTATTTTTCAAAGAAAATTCATAGTAATAGATCAGTTTTATTTTTAAATATCACATATAAAAAAATAAAGAGTATAATTATTAAATATATTTGACGGACGTAGGAACATTCCAATATTCTTAAACTAAAATATATATTTAATGTGGAAGCGTTGAGTCACAAGGTACTAAGGCACTTATTAGCCGTAACAAACTAAAAAATGTCCCCCATATATAGCTAAACTCATAACAATATGAAGACACACTTTTCCTCTTATAATATACTGTTTTAAAATAACAATCAATGTACCTAACCAATATTTAGCTCCATTAAAATAATCAATTTATTGCAGTACAGTTTAATCAAAAACTGAGATGTTCAAATATTCATCTTGTGGGACGGTTGGTTTCGCAAATTATATTTTTTATAAAATATGAAAACCAATATTACGCTTTTCATTGTATGTACATTTTTTTACTAGAGCTATTATCACAGACATAAAACAAAGTTCGAGTTAAATGATTTTGAATAAAATTGAAAAGTCACAAATGTTAAATGGTGTTAAATAAATGATTGGATGAATCGTAAAAATTCGTGAAACGGAAAGAAAACTGACGTGTCAATTCAATAAATTATTTTTGATTGACTGAACTAAGGTCCTTCTTCCACAGGGATACGCAAGTATCCGATACCTATGGTGCGTACTCACATCGCAAACAACTTATTGCGCACAGTCCGTACACGAAAAATCACGAGAAATTTTTTTTTTTCTGCTGAAATCACGAGACCCGCATCGCCACCAATCATTGATGAATTCTCGAAATGTCAAAACTAGAATGCATTCATAACCTCACTAACAACCAAACACTATCATTTTTATATCCCGTCATTCTTTGTTGACTGTATTGTTCCTAGCATTGAACTAAAGCACACGCATTGTTACATAATGTCAAACACGAGTGACGCTAAGTCTCAAAGATGTGAGTGGAAACAACCTCTCCCAGCTGGTCGTGGGAGACTGGCGCCGCCGACAAGTTTACAAAATATCGGGAACATGTACCTGTTTAAGAACCTCCGCGCAGCTGTATGGTTAGATACTTGCATTTCCCTGTGGAATAAGGGCCTAAATGTTCTAGTCATCATTTTGGTGATCCCACATATTTGTGCCTGTAATTTAATTCTAATATATATTATTACTCCCTGTCGAGATTACTTCCTATGACATTTGACAGTCCAGTCAAGGCACGAACTTGGAATAGTCAGTTCCCATCACCATAAAACAGCCGCTGCTCCCTGCTTCATCCCAATCCAGAAATAATGTCAGATTTGCAAACTCCAAAACATTATTTAACAATGCAAAATCCTTTAACAATAGTAGACTGGTGATCAAAGCAGATATTACCAGCTCCTTGCTGCATCTAACATCACACATTATCTTTCCACTATGGCAATCTGAAGTTTATTATGTAGTACGTAGTACCCAATCAGTTCTTATTCATTCATAAAAAGGTCAAAATTCCTGTTTGTTTATATCGACTGTGTTTTAGTAAAAGCCTTTACTATCTCTTTTCAGTGGCTTGATATAGAATAGTTTTCAAAGTACAACATGGGAAAGCAATAAGGCAATTAAGGCATTTTTAATCCTAAAAACTAAAATTTGTTTTTTTAGGTTCTTTCGAGAAAATCATACATGAAATTACTCAACACTCAAATTTTTCAAAATTATAAACAGAATTGTAATATTTTACATCAAAATTTTTATCAAGTTCTAATTTTTTGGCTTGAAGGGTTTTACTAAACCACAATCGATGTGTTAATTTGTAGTACAATACATATTGAGGTTCAAAGACAAAAAACCATGCTGTAACAATATTCTCACTAATCCGCCACACCGAAAACCGAGCAAGTGTCAAATTAGTGAAAGCGGCGAATTATAGTGCTTACATTCAAAATATGCTAAAAATCAAAACAGGTATTTCATAAAAACAACCAAACAATTGTTCTTTTATAAAATTTCCATTTTTGGTTTATCCTCTTATTTAATATACTACATTTTGTAAACTTATTCCAACAGAATAGATGGTAAAACGAAATGAACAGAAACACATGCGACAAGAATGCACAGAGGACTAACCGAAATGTCAAACAACAATAATAATAAAAAATTATTAACCCTGGTGACTGGTAAAATGGTCAGTTATAGTAAGCTAGACATAGGTATAGTAACTAACCCCCATACTTAAAAGCGCGTTGTAAAAATAATGCGGCGCGGCAAAGGTTAGAGAACAGTGAAAAACTTTAGTTATTACCACGGCGTTTGTATGGTGAAAACAGCCTTAAACTGGGCTTAAGGCTTCCTTTACTATACCAACATTGAACCGGCGTATAAGAATCTAATTAGTAAGAGTGACATAACCCAGCCCATCGCGTTGTTGTACACAGCTTGGCGCATTTGACATACAAATACTGGAGAAAGTAAAAGTGACTGTGGATAATAGTAGTCGTCAGATAATGGAGCGGCGGATTATTGAGAATTTATAAATGCTCATACATAAAGTATTTTGCCATCTTTCAAAATTATAGTTTTATGTATTGTAAGGTCACTTAGGTAAAAATTATAAAGTCAAGTAGGTACTTGAAGTACAGTTATGAATAGTTGACATAAAATAGAGTACCCCTATTGAAAAAAGATTCAAAGACAATATTTAGCAATTGGAGTGCGGATGGTAACCTACACCACGTCTTCTTTTTTCCATTTCTTGAAGTAATGCAGATCTAGAACAAAATACTAAGTGTTAATTTACAGGTTCTGTTATTCTGTCTTATAAAGTATTTTATTCTCCAAGTATGTATTCCTTGGGCATCCCTGATATATTCTTCCATCCATTTGCACATGATATAATGTTCTCTTAACACATCTTTACTCATCCATTCGCTTTGCATGTCCAAATCATCAAAGCGTCCCTCTTTTCATCTTGTTCATTACGCTTACATCATCCTTTTATTGTATAGGTACACAAGTGAAAGTATAGTATAGACTATTCTATCTCCCAGCCTGCAGGACTAACTTGCCGTACATACGTACGTACTTACGTACATACGTGTTAAGGTCATGATTGAGGATATTCTTGACGAATCTTCTACAATAGAAGCTCCGGTTCCATCTACTTCAAACGTGCTTAAAATTTGCTCCGTGTGACCATCCAAGGCCCGGAGGATGACCAAACACTGTTGCACCAGATGTAGAAAGGCTATTTGTGGTCCACATAATGTTGACAAGTGTGGTCACTGTGTAGACTGATATTTTGATATTAATTTGTTCATTATAAACTTTACTTTTGTGCCATGTAACAAGTTCCTATCTTAATTAAATATTTTTGATTTATTTCTAGTGTTTTATGGCGTAGTCCACTTGACGAAAGTGTAGTTACAATGAAAACAGTTTAGTTATCTAGGGTTAATTAAGCCCCTTTCTACATATTGTAATATATTTCTTTTGGTGACCGGATAACTCATCAAAATGACAATTCAACACACCTTTAAAAAGTGATACAAAGTCATGATAAGTGATGAAACAAAGACTAGGTTCAATAGGTTATGTGGGTTACTATTTAACCTTGTTTTTTTTAATCAATTTTCATGACTTTATATCACTTTTTAAAGGTGTGTTGAATTGTCATTGTGTTAAGTTATCATGGAAACATTTCTCTTAAGTAAACTAACTGCCAAAATGTAGATTCAACGGGAAATATTTTCAGATTAATTTTGATTCCAGATAAATTCGCTGTTTTTAGATGTATTTCAAATACATAATAAAATACTGTTCTTGAAAGCGAACGCCTAATGTTCAATGAAAGACTCTTTCAAATTTTAGTATTACAAATCAACATGCAGTTAAAAATATCAAAATTTTTAATGCCAATATAGATAAAGTTTTTAAGTCCCTTACTACCAATTGTTTTTACTGTGTAAACTGTAATTGCCACTTTACACAAAACTTTAAAGCATATACATATATATAATTAGACAAAGGTATTATAAAAGTTACTGTCACTTTACTTATTTTCGTTTTATATAAAAATATTACTAAAAAATTTGCAAACCTTGACAAATATTGTTTTGTAGAAATATCTTCCACAAAGACTCTGGGTATTTGACCTATGAGAGAAATATCTCCCAAAAAGACTATTGGTGTTTGATCTCTGGGAGAAATATCTCCCAATATTGCTCTATGGGTTGATTTTTTGTTAATTCATACCCCCATGTCCTAAATTAATGGCCAAATCTAGTGTTGGTAGTGCTTATTTTCAGATTTCTCATCAAAAGTATGGATAAATAGATGGTTCCAAGGAGTTTTTTTACCAGAATTTGGAAACTTTATTCAACACAGGAAATAAAAGAATTTACAGAAAATCAAAAACAAATTGGCCTTTCTGCTAAAAAGGTGGTGCATCACTGGTACACCAAGTTTCAGACATAATGAAACATCTAATAGACGTATTGTATAGTTACCTGTACTGTTCATATTTCATGACGATGAGTTGCAACTCCTGCTTGTAGAGGCGGTTGAGCATGGCATTGTAGCAGTCCAGCTCACTCAGTCGGAACATGCCCCAACGTAACTTGTGGTCCAGCTCCTGGGAGGCTGCAAGATCAATAGACAATTTGTTTCATTTTCAGTAAGAGAAAACCTAAATATTTTACCAGTACACCACTAATAAACATTGCCCCCATAGCTACGCGCATACATATCAGACGCAGTCCCTTCGTACATGTTCCTTGTGTTCTTTAGTGTTGCCAACTCGATTCACTCAAAGGGAGTTAAAAAGGAGCTAAAACCATGTACAGCCTGAGTTTGGACCGAAAATTCACTATCTTGGGGTGGGGATAGGTGTCTAGAGAAATCTGAGGAGAAACAACCGAATTTTGTGTCCTGGGGGGGCGGTAAGAAAAATTATGTTTGTAAATTGCCATATTTCGTTGAGATTTGTATTAAAAAATTGTCTGAAAAACGAGCTAAGAAGCTAAACCACTTTTTTGGAGCTGACGGCCTCAATTTAGAGCTGAGTTGGCAACACTGGTGTTCTTAAGTCAAAGATATCAATAATAATTTAATTACTGAGAATAAAAAGTTATTCATTTATTTTTTCTAGCCTTCAACACAGAACACAAAACACCAAAAACACTAAGCACTACTGCAATCTGCAACCGTCTCGTACACCATATACAATACAACACCACATACTACCAAACAAAGCGATGCACGGAGCGAGTCAAAATACGTATATGTACTTTCTCAATTCTCAAATATCATAAACACACAGATACTAGTAGCAGCGTTTATTCTACCTTAATTCTGAATCCGCAATATACCAAAGTATATGACTTCCGCGCATGCGTATTTGGTCCCACCTGCCAAAGTCTTAGAATGCTGTAAGTGCATTTATCAGCAGCATCAAACTTACAAAAAACGACTCTAATGCTTATGGGTATAATGCCCAGAATAGTGTACCTACATATTACGAATCGAGAGGTTTGTTTATAGTACGACTATTAATTGTTCGCTTGATGCGTTTAGTATTGAAACATTTAATATTCTTCGATTATTTACCTACTTAACTTTTGGTCTGTAATTTATATTGCAGAGTATAAAGGATTTACCTATGGACATACTATTTTTGTCAGTGTGTAATTGCATCTTGTTCGTGGGTTAATCCATAGATTTGTACATTATTTGGTAGTAAGTATATACTTATTGACCAGCATTCTCCTACAAAAAGTCACCTGATACATATACTAAACTAATGTAACGCACAAAATGACAATTTTGAGTTTTTAATGTATGTATCTAGTTTGGATGCTATACAAGTTTTATGTGGGAATTAACAAAGAAATATATAACAGGTTTTTTACACTCTCATTCATCGTAACTTCTTTGTGCTGCATAGCCAAAAAAACATTTAACTGCTCTCCTCAACAATCAGGATTTTGAAGATACAATATTTTACACGTAGGAGGGGTCGATATGTGTGTTTTACTTTTGTATAAAATGTATGAATGTCACAAAAAGTTATGTGCATATCAGCTATCCTATAAACATCAGGAACACAGTAAAAAGGTTAAGAAGAATGCTTTTTTGACAATTTTTTGTTCCTAATAGATTAAATGCTTTGTAGCTTGCTTCTTTAGGTGCAATTTCCTTTACATTAGTACAATTTAATATAAAATGAAAGCAAAATTTTTTATTTATTTTTATCTATTTAATGCCCAGAGGGCTTTTACATGTAGGTGGTACAATTTTAATGACGACAGTTTTGAAACATGATAAAGAAATAATAAAAATAAAATTACATTAAAAAATAACGTATGCAAGAAACAAAATTAAAAATAACAAGAAAATAAATTAAAAAGTACAGCAATTTGACTGGTTTACAAAAATATAACTTCCATTTAGGAATAGTGTTGAAATAAGTCTTTTACGTGATCCACAAAATTCGCAAAGTTAATATTAAATATATCGACATCACCTAAGTATTGGTTTCCCATAGTGTGAAACCGTTGTATTGGGGAGTTCGCAATGTAATTGTGCTTATGTGTGTTGCAGTAGAACAGTGTATTTTGTCGTGTTGTTATTGTAGGTATTCGTAAGTTTATGAGTTGCAGAAGTTCGCAACAGTCGAATTTAGAGTTTAGAATCTTGAATAAAAAAGTTAAGTCGTTTATTTTACGCCCGTCTTCCAATGTGAGTATTTAATAAGAAATGATATTGTAAGTCTTCTAGTGGGATATTTAATTTATAATTTATAAAACGTAAAAAAAAAAAATTGTATTCGCTCAATGTTATTAATGTGAATTTTGTAAGAGGGAGACCAAACTACTGAGTTGTATTCAATTATGCTTCTAACTAGAGATATGTATAACAGTTTAATGGCTTGTATGGAGTTAAAGTTATTAGTTGTTCTTAATACGAAGCCCAGTGTTTTCATGCCTTTGTTTACAATTTGGTGGATATGATTGGCAAAACTTAGTTTTTCATCCAAAATAATTCCGAGATCTCTCATTTCCGTGACTCTTTCTAAAGCTGTATTGTTAATGGAATATTCAAATAAAACAGGATTTTTTATTTCTGCAGAAAGTCAGGGTTTTGCATTTGTCTACATTTAAAAACAGATTATTTTGTACGCACCAATCTTTAAACTTATTAATATTTGACTGTAGTATTTGGCAATGATTTACATCAGTTATTTTATAATGTCACACAGCCAAAAAATTTCTTTCTATGGGAGGATTATGTACATATTTATATGATTTGAATTGTTCACCAACCTTTGGAGTAGACAATGAGCCAGTGCGGTATCTCCTCCAGCAGGTAGGGGGGCACCAGGGCCCCCGACAGCGGCCCAAACACGTAGCAGCCCCCCACCAGGCAGGGATGGGCGTAGGATGCCTGACGGGTCATTTCACTAAACACATATAATATTCAAACATTAATATGGATAGATAGTCATCATAACATAGATAGTAGGAACATAGAGATCTACACATATCAAAAATAGCTGAAGTCTGTATACAGTCTCGCAGCAATCAAGTTGTGGGGAATCCGAGCACGAACAGAAGAAATTTTGTTGTAAATAGCCATGAATAGTAGCCGCACCACGTAGAAATCTCAAAAACCTTTTCTGTACCTCATGAGGATTCCAAATAGCCAAGTCATTCTCCAGCCTACTGCGGACAAGGAGAAGTACAGGTATCCCGAAAGACTCTTTACTTTAATACAAAATTCCTTAGCAGAAACACGTTTGGCGGCAAAATGCGTAGTGAGGTGATAATTACTTGAAGTAGTAAATCCCCTGCTGGGGGCTGTGCACCCTCTGCCAGCCTGATGGGACGGACTCTAGGGGGTGGGTCCAGTGCGTGGTCTGTGTGTTGTGGTCCATATAGTACTTTCTTCCACGCAGCGTGAAGTCAACGGACCAGCCCGGCGGCAGGGGCAACTCACCTTCCTCACCTGGGGATATACACATTATATGTGAAATCCATGCCCAAATTTCAATCAGTATCTTGTATTGGAAGACAATAGAGCAGGGGTCAGGAAACCAGTTAAATTACCCTAATTGGTAATAAATTATTACAAGCAATAATTAGTCGCCTGTAATATCAATTCAAATTGAAAATATCTCCCGAGCAAAAATAAATGCCGCCGACGGGAATTGAACCCGCGCCTTCTGATGTCCGGTCAGATGCTTTGAACCACTGAGCCACGTCGGCTTATTTCTAATCCGCCAAATAATTCAATATGTACTAGTACTTCAATCAACAATTACAGCTTATTATATTTTTTCCACCTGTAAACAACCAACTTTATTTTGGTAGGAAAGGCTTTGTTAGTGCAAAATTTCCCACTAGATGGCGTTGAGACATATTATATCTACATTTGTTGGTGAAATATTTTGACTTGTCAAATATTATTGTTTTTTTAATGATAAACTAATGTTTATAAGACAAGGTTTTTTATGCAGTGCACAAAGGATAATAAATTATTATAAGCAATAATTAGTCACCTGTAATATCAATATACATTTGATATAACAATAATTTATTATCCTTTGAGCTACGCATAAAAAACCTTGTCTTATAAATATTAGTTTATCATTAAAAAAATAATACCCTAATTGGGTTCAAAATTTAAAATCCCCAACCCTGCAACAGTCATCAGAAAGACTACCTATTGAAAATCAGCAATTCCACTGCCAGTGAAAATTGCTAGTAATTAAAGAAAATAGAAGCAGAGAATATATTAATGCTTAGTCAGATTATCAAAGCAATGAATAATGTTTGAGATACAAAATTATTATTGCAAGTTTTTGAGAAGGATATCAACTAGAAAATATTGAAATCTAATTTCAAATACACAAAACATCCTCACAAACTAGTAACAGAAGAAAACAGAAAGGAAAATGGCATATTATGTGCAAGCCAATAAGGAATTCCAGTCATTTTTTTTTATTATGGATATCAGTTCACCTTCTAACTTAAATACCAGTAATTTTAATTTTTTTTACAAATGTCGAGTTCATAGTTAGAACGATCAAAAATCTGATGGGGTACACATGATGTCATACGTATCTCAGTTTTGTCGGTTAACAGCGAGGTCAATCCCACTCGGGTCGGTATGAAACAAAAAAAACCTGATTTAAATATTTTGCAAGATTCCAAAAGATATGAATTCTTTTGAAATAATTTGTAGTAGTAGTGACCCGTGTATGAGTATATGTAGCACAACTTAGCACAAAATTGTCCGCATTTTGAATGCAGGCAGCCGGCCAATCCGTGAGCCAGTAGTGCTGTCAGAACCCGCCGACCAATCACAGGGCGTTTAAGGGTCTCATGGTTTTATTTGATTTTAGGTGACGATTTATTAATTCCATGTGTAATTATCCAGAATCAGCATTCTTTAAAATGATTGTACTGTACCTTGGTTGCTTCCAATTATTCCTGGACTGTGGGTAGCATTGTGTATCAGCTGTTCTCCGTAGGTCATGCCCGAGGGGCCACTCACCACATTGGAGTATATGGGGGCAGCTGAAGGATTATTGCTATAAGCTGAAATAATAATACACAATAAATTATTAGGCCTACTGGCCTTACCTACTTACCCCCACTACAGTAAAAGTTAATTTCTTTCTTCAAACAGAATTTCAATACATAGTATAATGCTGTCTCCACACAGAGGCCAACTTACAACTCCAAATAGTTCAGAGTTGGAAATTTGGCCAAACGTGTAGCTACCATCACACGTCGGCTAAACCTCTAACTTCCAACTCAGAACTCCAAACGTTCATTATCGTGGAAGACGTCACAGGTATGTCTGCAGCTGCATTGTATCTTATTAGTTACTACAATTATTATGTAAAAGTATACAAACAAAATTATTATTTTGATACTGTAGTGTTTGGTGATTTAAGAGGTTCGGATAGGTTCGGGTTCTACCGAACATAACCGAACGCTACCAACGGCCTCCGGTTACATTGTCGGGTCGCGAGGAGCTCATTCTTTCGCTAGACGGCCTTTGGGCAACTTGTTACTTGTATTGTCAGTTTATTATATTCCAAATTAAACAACGTCCGTATTTAAGAATCTACGACTATTCAATATATTACCAGATCCTTTCCTCGTTAGAATACTGGAGATTAAGGGCCCAGTATTCTATCCTATAAAACAACGATACGTTACAGATACATACCAATATCCAGTAAAAAAAAATTTTTTTTTTTTTGTTTACTTACATATTTTTATGCACTGTTCCAGTATGAATAGTATATAAAAATCTAGATAATATTGATAAATGTGAGTAAACCAAAAATCCTAAATGGTTAAGCCTATACGAGGGTATTATAATAATTGATAATCGTGTAATGACACTTTGTTTTTGTGCCGGCGGTGCTTCGGGTTCCATAATATTAGTTTCACTTCATAAAGCTCAAAACTAATTATTTCAAATAATTGTTATACCAATCTCCCATAATAATATTGTTGTATTAACTGCCTCAGGGCCTGCCTTGGGCCAACTCCTTTGATTTGGGTGTGGTTTATCTCCTCAGGAGAGATCCGAGCCATCTCCAACTCAAACGCACTAACTACCCCTCTACAAAATCATCCGAACGTAGCAACAAAAATGATATTAGTCTGTGCATTGCACAATAAAAAATTCGCCATTTTCTCTTTCTCGCATGGTGGTGTAGAAAAGAGTTTACAAAATTATGTACTGAATAGCCTGAAAAAATATCAAAAATGACGAATTTCACCATTTTTTGAAAAATATTCACATTTCCGACTCTGTAACTAGATTTACAAAAAAAAATGTTCCTAAAAATGTTAGGAATTTTATTTGCCTCAAGTTTGTCATTCATAATTTTGTCATAGAATCACGAGTAATTATTTTGAAAAAAACTATTTTCGGGATCTACAATCCAAGATGGCGGCTCGCTCTCCCCCCCCCCCCAACCAAGGGCGAAAATTTTTTTTTCCTTAGAGACCTGACCTAAACAGCATAAATATATCAAAATCACGACTACTTCACTGTTTGCAGGGCAAAGGTCTTTTTTCTACCCCCACTGATGACTATAATTGCATGTCAGCTATGCAATTATAGTCGTCAGTGGGGGCAGACCCTTGAAAAATCACAAAATCTGACTTTACTTGTCACGATTACTGATCAACTCGTAAGAATTTAAAACAAAAGGAATACACATTCCAAGCATAGAAATAAAATAATTTTCTGGTTAAATAATAGTATAAATAGGTACTTTATCGCATGTCCGAATTCTTGACAGATTAGTTCCAATTTCGTAAAACAACAGTAATTAAATTCAAAACAAAACCGAGTTCATTGAACCAGAGTTACGTCAGAAACAGACCTACAACCAAAATTAGTATGTTTTATATTGCAATGCTGTGCAATTGAACCTCATTTCTTAGGACGGGTTGTTTCACAGAATTTTAACACTTCATCAAATTTCAAAGATAAAAATCAAATTTTGAAAAAGTCCTATTCAAGTTTTGTTATTATCCAAGTACTGAGAAACAACCGCCCTGTACCCGACGGATTGTCGTGTGCACACAGACTGCAAAATAGGGGTTAGTTAAACGCCACAAATGACTATGTAAAGTGTAAAATATTGACTTTCGTCCTGAAAAGGACGTTTCTGTTACATATACGACTTTTGTGCAAAACGCAAAAATATGAAAGCTAGCCTTTGAAAAGGCGGTTAAATATGTTCAGTTAGGGTCGTTGCAAGCCTCGTGGTTCCCGCCGGCGAGTCAGTTCAGTCGGTCAGGTAGAGTAGGGTAGCCAATAAAATTCTGGTGCTGAGATACGTCCGCGGCGCGGGAGACTCAGTGGAAGAGAGTTTAAAATTAAAAGAAGCCCCTTTTGTTAAAATTGTGGCTCTACCACGCTATATAAAAAAAGGTCGGCCAAGGTTCGGCGGCCCGTTTATGGCTTATCATTGGTCGGATCTCCCTTACCGTCGTAACGTACGGACTTGCCTCGGTCCCACTCTGTATCCACCGCCTGCCGGTCATTTATTTATTGTTTATGGTTTACACATTGTTTTCAGGAATGTGAATCTTATAGGTAGGTACATAATGCAGGGTTCCGCGAATGTGGACAATCCCTTAAAATAGTTTTTTAATGTCACATCCGCGGATTAACATAATACACAAAAATAATATAAATTTTATTCTTCAAATACGACAGACTAGCGTCAGATATAAAAAACAATATAAAATTTATTCTATATATACTATTATATAATTTATTATATATACTATACGCCCCATTGTGAAATAATTACAGACCTTGAATAGAACGTTCACAGACACTTGAATTTTTTACTTTGAAATCGGATAAATTGATCAAATTATGTGAAAGAACCCGTCCTTAGACATCCGTATTAATTTAAAAATATAAACCTACCTTGTATCTGAGTGTGGCTGACATTATGATGCGAGGCCCCTGCCGAAGGTCCTGGTAAATGCAACTGAGAAGTGCTGGGAGTAGATCCTCGATGACTCGAAGACTCATTACTATTCTCCCGGGAGACTATCTGATGCTGCTTCACCGTTTGTTTCTGTTGGCTCAAATGGTGCTGGCTCAACTGATGTTGGCTCAACTGGTGTTGCTGATTCTGACTCAGCAACTGTTGTTGGTTGTTACTCAGCAGCTGTTGCTGACTCTGGTTCAGGAGTTGCTGTTGTTGGTTCTGGTTCATCAGTTGCTGCTGGTTTTGATAGATGGGGTCATGTTCCCGGTGAAGTGGGGGCGGTAATCGCTGGCGACTGTTTTGCCGGCTCAGGTTTCCTACATCAATGTCAGCATAGCTCACTGAATGTGACATCTGAAAATAAAATTCATAATTATTATAATTTTACAATTACAATTTTGCGTAAATACAGAGAATCAGAAAACTTATGATTTCGGAAGTTTGAAAGTTTTACTGTATCATTTCAACTGGAAGTTTTCAATTCCCATATGAATGCCACATACATATTGTATTGAATCCATGTTTTTACATTTGCTTTAGTCCCGTTATTCATACCATGTTGAAAGAAACAAAGCACTGCAGATAATGAGTGAATACTGTAATAGAATTGAAATTTAATGAATACATAATTTGATTTCATCATCTTTATTATGTTTATGACATGATGAAAGTTTCATCTAACTTATATTGTTTAATTATAATACTATTATTTGGTGAACTCACCAATCCAGTGTTGACATCAGAACTGTAGTGCGATGTGGAGGGGTTGGCAAATGTATCCCCGCTTGCAGATAAACTTGCAAACCTAAAAAAAAATAAACATCTTGTATCTGTGTGATGTGTTGTGATTTATTTAAATAATGAGAGGAAAATTAATTCCTAGGTGTGTCTTGTATACAGGAGTGAGACAGTGAAATTGATACTTATTACACCACAATCACAGACATAGGAATTAATAGACGAGAAGATAATGGCGAGGGGTAAAATCAACTGTTGAAGAACGAAGGGAGTGAAGCTGACTGTGATTCGTCAATAAATCAATCTGACAGTAAATAGGCATCTCGCATTATAATATCACCATTTACTTCTTAAAAGTAAAATCTGCTTTTGAATGAATAGACATTTTTACATGGGAGCGCAAATTACTCGCCACGTTATGAACAAATTTGCGAAGTCCAAATTCGGCAAAAAAATTCGGTTTCTTTTTTCAGAGTCGAATATTTCGTTTAAGTATTTAGTTAAGACACTTTTATAAATGTTCATAATTTACTTCCCAGCAACCAACCAGCTTTGTGTTTCGCGTCCAGACGTTTCTCGATGTGATAGTAACAACTGATTCATATTATACGATGTGAATATGCTTAAAATAAAGTAAAATAATGCTTATATATGGAATGTAATACGACAATTGGGTTTATTCTCTTTTTCACATCTATTTTTACAAGTTTTCATAGCACAAGTCAACATTCTGCCGTGTTATTTCGTAAAATGAACCGATGATGCCTCGACCATAGTTCGCACAAGAATGATGACGTCACGTTTTCAAATTTCACTTGAGGCCATACGCGAGCACAGCCGGCTCCAATGGAACCGGTATGGGGAGTGGGGATAATACGCTTTTAATCACTTAGGGCAGGTCTACTAATATTCATATGTCTATGACCACAATAGAAATTCAAATAAAATTCAGATCTTTTATATATTTTTATTTTTTTATTTAGTTACTTTTTTAAATAATTAGGTACATTTTTGTATGGCACATGAAATAAAATATATATATAAAATTAAAACAGATCATTGAAGTCCTCCTCACTAGGAGATCCTGTGCTGAGGGGGACTATATATGTTAGTATACGTTTACAGCAACTAAGATGATGTTTTAAATATATTAGCTAGTTCTTCTTCCGATATTTCCTTAAGCCAAGATTTGATGTCCTTAATGTATTTATCTTTCGTTTTCCTTTGTTTGATGTTGAGAGGGAGTTTATTATATAATTTAATTGCTAAAAATTCAGAGTTTCTTTGTCCAAAGGTAGAATTACATTTAGGAATATTTAGCATGTCTGTTTGCTTGGCTCTGGTTTTATGATCGTGAGAGGTATTTATGGGTAATGTTTCATGTTAACCTTTAGAACACTGACCTTTTCAATGAATATGTTTTCGCAAAGCTTCAGGTATCGCAATCATACATTATGCGACATCCGCGTACAAGGATAGTCGTCGATGGATCACATATTCAACAGCCGCATAGATAAAGTCAAAAAGGTTCAGTGAGGTTATGATTTGTTATTAAAATGTTGTTATTTTACCTGTGAGCTAAATTAGGAACAGATTCACTGGGCGTATATTTGCCAGCATGTCCCCCAAGGCCCTGTCCCTTGCCAAATCGGTTCTCTGGGGGCACGTTTTGTGGGGGCCCGTGCCCCAGAGGGGGCAGCGAGGGAGAGGGGCAGGGCCCCCCTCCCCCCTCTCCGGGCTGGACACTGCGTGAGCGTGTTGTGCGCTCCGTAGTCCATACGTTTATTACTGAAATACATTTTTTTTTTGTTTATTTGGGAACTTAATTGAAGTTCAACAACTAGGGCCACATCATGGAAAAAAATGAAATTATGCTTAACGTTTGATCAGAAATCAATGACAATAAACCTGCAGAGAACACTATGACTAAATAACAAGAACAAAAAATGTATATTGGCATAAACTAGCTCAACTGTATTTACACAAGCTTATAAAAATTATAAATATCCAGTCTTTATTACCAAACAGTGGAGTATTGTCAGTGGAGTTTTAAAACCAGTAAAGTGAAACCTCTCATAATGAGCACCTCCTATAACGAGTAATTCGCATTACGATCAAAACAGATGATGAAAAAAATGCTACCTTAACTAGCGAAATTTCGCATAACGAATGACGCAGAAAGGGAAAGTCCCATCTTCACGTCACTTACTTGTGAACCGGGACTTCCACGCCAGTGCGTCAGTCTCTAGTTAGCACTCGTTCTGCTGGAACTTTAATGTCGCATGTGATCACATATTTTTCCAAACTTGTGTTCAGACATTATTTGCATTTTTTTGTGTAAAGTTAAACCCTTGCAAAAATATCCCTGAAGAAAAGACCAAAAGAAAACAGCCATAAGAGAATAAAAGTAACTGTAGAAATAAAATATAAAATCATTGAAAAGCGAGAACGAGATGTGAGCGTGGCTGATCTAGCGAACACATTCAATCGGTCTACATCAACGATTTGCACTATCCTCAAGAACGTGGATAAAATTAAGCAGATAGATGCAACACCACTCTGTTACTCCAGCCTACGGACCAGCAGGTTATTTCTAAAAAACTATCCACTAAAACACTCTTCAAGCGTTGTTTTGAGGTGATTGAAGAGAGTTTTGGAAAGATCACTTTCACATCGTTACTTGCCTCAAAATGATTGACAAGGCGTGTGAAGGGGTTACCAAGAGGACCCTCACTTCGGCTTTGAAGAAGCTTTGGCCAAAGAGCGTTGTCGAATGTGATTTTGAGGGGTTTGAAACAGTACTTGTGGAGTCTACAGTCAACGAGATTGTGTCTTTGGCCAATACCATCGGACTAGATGTAGATAACAACGATATGGATGAGCTTGTGGAAGAGTACAGCCAAGAGCTGACCACCGAAGAGCTTATGGAGTTGCATTGTGTTTCACAGCAAGAAGTTATGGAGGAAAGTTTGTTAGTGGAGGAGGAGGATGTAGCAGAGCAACATTCTTCAGGTGCAATAAGAGAAATGCTGAAAGCATTGGAAACTGTTGAATCGTACATTGAGAAGCATCACACTAATAAGGAGGTGGCTATGTCTTCTACAAATTTATTCAATGATAATGCTGTGTTACATTTTCACTAAATTTTGAAGCATCGGCAAAAACAAATGTCTCTAGACAGTTTTCTAGTAAAAAATAATGAATTATTTGTCACAAATTCATAAATAATAAACGAGTTATATCGATTTTTTATTGTTTTTTGTAAATCGAAATCGCATTCCAGGTTGTTACCCTCCTTAACAATTTATAAGAATGTAATTTTATTTGAATAAACGTCAAAAAAAACATAAATCGAGTACTTTTTGGCATGGAATGCATTGCGGTAGTTTACATTGATTTATGTGGAAAAAATAGTGAAATATAAAAATAGCTTAGCGAGTGTTTCACATAAAAAGTAAGATTCTGAAACGAATTGATCTCATTATGAGAGGTTCCACTATATATCCTCAAATGTTCTGGATAGTATATTCATTTACTTATGCCTAAATTGAGCTTTACACATTTCAAAAGTAACTAACTAACTAATCATTACGCCGTTACCGCAGGGGTAGGCAGAGAGGACGGACCGCCAAACAACTCGGTCTTGGCACAAACTCCTTGCCTCATTCACATTCATACATCATCTCATACATACTCTTCTATTATTCTGACTCTCGACATGGCCCGACTTAAGTATCTGATTCACTTGGTCGTGCATATCTTCCTCGGGCGTCCCCGACTTCTGCTACCATTCACACTTGCATCATATATTCTCCTTTTCTTCGCTCATTCGCACTACATGCCCAAACCATCTAAACGTCCCTTTCTTGATCTTACTCATTACGCTTACACCAGCCTTGCACTATTTGCGGATCTCCAAATTTCTCACACGATCATACATGGTTTTACCACCCATACGCCTCAGGGATCTCATTTCTACAGCAATCAGTCTACTTTCATCCTTTCTCTGCCAGTTCCATGCCTCACTTCCATACATTGCTACCGTTGCCAGCTTCGCTTCTTTGGACAATTTTTTGTTAGTGCCAACTGCGTTCATTCCTCCATTAATGGAGTTACCCGCATTTACCCTTATTTCAATATCTCTGTCAGCCTTCCCATCTCTCGTAAACATACTCCCTAAATACACAAACTCATTCACCTGCTCCAAGTATTCCTCGTTCACAACTATATTGCACACTGTTTTCGTACTCTCTCTTTCAAACATTTTGACTTTAGACTTACTTACATTCATCATTAACTCATTCTTCATACATACTACATTAATCCTAGACACGAGAGACTGTAGATCTTTCATTATGTAATATAAAAATATAACAAAGAAAAGTGATTTTAAAAAATGTGAACAATAGCATAGATTAAGTATAAAATAATCAGAAGCAAAGAAGTCGCATAGCACACCATATATTATGGTAATATTTGAATGATAAATTTAATGATCTCCATTATCAACAGAATAATTGCCAGACCTACAATGATAGATGCAAATCAAATAACCTTGTCGAGTGAAGTTTCCAGGTGTTCGATTTTCAATATTATTCCAAATATGAAAACGGAAACATATGAACTAATTGCTGTGATTTATGCCACCTGGATTTATCCGTTTATCTCATATTTTAAGGTTTTATAAAAGACATTTAAATCTCCTACCAACTTTGGGTAGCCATCGCTCAAGTGGTTAAGAATCGTTATATTTAGTGCAGTAATTATTAATATTTGGCAGGGTTATCAATCTACAGATCCAGAAACTTAAGTGCAGGCCGACACTAGATGAACAATGAATAAAACAAATTTACACTACTTAAAAATATTATCTTTGCACTAGCGTAAGTAAGCACCTACCAATGGATGAAATATATTAAGGCTCATCAATGGAAACACTAAACTACATTGTCTCTGCAGTGAAGTGAAAAACCAAAATTGTTTACACAACCAACAAAGTTTTATTGCTGGCAAATAAACAATGCAAACATAGATGGAGATTAGAAATTATCTGCAGTAACCTATGTTCACATAACTTCGCCAGAACTTTATAACGAAAGAAAATCTTTTTTCGGGTTCATTCTTATTGTAAAAATGTACAAATTTATTTGGATCCGTCTTCAAAATAACACTGAATAGATTGAAAATAATAAATAACAGTTGAAAACATAGGTTGGAATCACATGCAGAATAAAGATCACGATAGAAGCTGTTGACAAAAATTCGAGAGTCGAGGGTTTTTTTTTTCTTGAGAATATAAACAAACTTACTTGGCATTTCAGGAGGAGTATCTTTCTTTACATATTTCCCGACTACTCCTCCTTTGATGGTTTTCTGACCTTTGCGGGAAATCATAGTTGGTTTTTTATAGTGACAATTATAAATGAAAATAATGGATTAATGATGTGAACACTATCATGCTATTAACACATTATAAATTTGTATTTTAACATAAATTAAACAAAGTTGAACAAAAATTGCCGTAAACTGACAGCTGAAATATAAGAGACATGAAGAATTTTTGAAATGTTTTTTTATCTGTTCGAAAGTATTGCCAGTCCCTTTTCAATGATTACTTATTTTTACCTGTAAAACGGTACTTTAAAATAATGAATAAAAGCGAAGAAAACCATAATAATGCTAGAATGTTCCAATAATAATCGTCGTTTATAAAATCAAAAAATCTTTAAAACGATGTAAATTTTAGAACAAATTATTCACAATTCTTTAAGCAGCGTTCCATTATGAAAGTAGCTTGGGCGCAGGTTGCAAGTTGCTAGCAGCTTGTACAGTGGAAACCTTTACCCTGCGATAATATGCACGACGTGCAGGTTGCATACAAGTGATTGCAAATGACAGTGGTTTTCTGATAGTCCAGTCCAGTAACCATGTATACCAGACCTTGCGTCAGATCCCCTAGTTCTAATTTTTTGTGAGTTGTTTATCATGTTGGCCCAATGAAAAATCCTAATTTTCGACCTAGAGCGCCGAACGCAAAATTGTCAAAAAATCTCAACCATTCCATTCTTCGGTTTTTGGCGATTGTAACCTTAAAGGACTAGTTTTCGTATATAACTATTTTACACGTTTTCAAAGAAAACTAAATTTTCTACAATTTGAGTCCAAAATCGTTTCTATAAATCCAAAACCCAAACCCAAAACCCAGTTTTCAAAACAAAGCTATAAAAAATATTTCAATTTTATTTAAACTAGGAAATTCAGCAATATTTTGTTGTTCCGTGGGAATTTGGCATCAATTAATTAATCAATCTGGCATCTTTATTGTTCCGTTTAAGACAGCTGTATTTTAAGTGACCGGCCCCTATCTCTCTCTACCACCCCCCCCCCATATCTCTATACCCAGTATGTCACTGCTCATTACGGCTCAAACGTAGCAGTAGTTTTCGATGGATTCCCAACAGATGCTGCAAAAAAAGGCACGAAAAGCTCTGAGCGTTTTTGCAGAGCAAAGTCACACTCTTGTCCGGAAATAATCGTTGATGAAAAAACTATGGCTCAGGTTTCTAAAGAGAATTTCTTGTCAGATGACAAAAACAAAATTTGTTTAATGTTCATCAAAAATAGAAAACCATAACATTCGATTACTGTGATGATAATGATGATGCTGACAGGCTCGTCAAAACTTTTAGATTTCCTCGTAGTAACAATATTGTCACTTTAAAGCGATTTCCAGTGCCCTGCATGTAGGTGTAGTCACACTATTTGCACGCAGGTTACTTGCCGAACAGAAACGCTGATTTAGTAACAAACCAAGCATCTTTATATGCAATACATAATACAAAGTCATCCACATCTGATAATTATGCACATTTTATAAAAACGCTTCCTATTAGTTTAATTACTATGAAGAACAATCATTTCAGTACACGAAGAAGCAAAATGATGCATTTTCATAATTTTTTTGTGTTCACCATTAGGAATTTTTCTTACGATTTGACGTATAATGAAAGAAGAGTTAAGTTATATTTTTCGTTCTTTTAAAACCCAAACTAAGAATCTTAGAACCTATTTTGTTCAGTGAACCTCAACACAGGCTAGCCTAGTGAGGCGGCATTTGAGAAACCTCAACTGTACTTTTATTTTCTTTTTACCTTCACTTAATTATGTTTGTATTTTTCTGTTAATTTTATAACCTTAAATATAAAAGTTACAAATCAATGTACACCATAATATGTATGCATAGTTGTAATGTGTAAACTTTCCTAAATATTATAATTATTATTATAGTAGGTTCTTAGTTTGGGTTTAATAAAGAAACTGGCTTAAGAGCATATCTTAGTGTTTTTTTTTTATTATGTTGTGAGTATCGGATGACTCGCGTTTTTACGTATTTACACAAATATTTCTAAATATTTAAAGAAAACTATTTACTTATCAAATGAACTTAAACCCTCACATATAGAAAGAAAGGGTCTCAGGTTTAATTTACTTGAACAATTAGAAATCAATAAAGAACCGATGACCCTATTATTACATTAGTTAATAACTTAAGGAAATTTTTTTATTCCCCGCTTCTAAGTATGTTCACAAAACCATACAATAAAACACATTTAAATAAATTTAATAGCAGCCACATCTACACATTATTAAACAATTAAGATAACATTAATGTGGGGAAAACAGACAACAAAATATCCCCACAGAATATGAAATCTATTGTCACAATTATTTTATTAGTTAGTCGGTTTAACCAGTAATAAATCATTTTAAATTGGGAGGGGGTAAAATAAAATCATAAAAATAATACGTCTAAACGTGGTTAAAACCGCAGTTTGAAAATAGCCTTGAAAGCCGAAACAGCTGTAACAATGAGAAAAACTAAAAAATACTTGCAGAAATTAATAATATTATTGAATTGGATTTTAATTAAATTTAAAAAACTTATCGTTCTGTAAATAGTGATAAAAACAATGTCATAAGAAAATCACTATTAATTAACATTTTCATGAACGCTTCGTATTAAAAAAATATTTTTTTTCTGTTTGTGCGGGGCGACTTACAATTTTTAAATATTTCGCCTAATCTCAGACAAACTGGGAAAATTATTTAGTAGTATCGCCACATTATTGTCGCGACGTGTCATCTTTATTTTCTGTGACAAGTGCTGTCGTCGAATGCCAGCGCATGAATAGTTTGGAAAAAATGCCGGCTACGGAAAATGCAGTTAAAAACAAGAGAAAGAATTATGAAAAACTATCACAAGCCGCTGGTTATAGTACTCTGCTAACTTTTATCATATTAGCCCTAGCATGGATTTCTGGATTTGCTTCCCGGCTATTCGCCGTCATACGTTTTGAAAGTATCATTCACGAATTTGATCCATGGTATGTTTCTTTTGATTTTATGTGAATACTTTAACTAAATTGTGTGTACCAATATCCACGAATGCGTACGAAAGAGCCGATATATTTTATTTGAAAAAAAAAGATTTTGTGCAAAATGAAATTCGATTTTTTGATGTTACGTGGAAAGTTGTGTTTTTGAATAAGGAACGCGTTAGCATCAGTTTATTCGTGATTTAATAATGCGAAAGCATATTTTAAAATGTTCCCCATATAGGAAACTCGATGTAGTCTTATTTTATCACCCAGGGAATGTTTTCCCCCAAGTTATAACCTCTTTATTAGAAAGGTACTCTGAATTCATGCACTTCACACATTCCCATTATTTCTGTTATCTGTAGAGATAACCTTCCCTGGTTATTTAGTATTTATGAAACGAATCAATTTTGCAACTGAGCAACTTTGTTAAGGTTTTACATTCATCTGTTTTATTTAACTAATGATAACTTTTCACAATCCTAATTCCAAATTGCCAACAAATGTTCATCTAACTACTAATTTTATTATCTTTCGAATATTTCCTTGAGTTGAAAGTCTACTATTTTAGGCCGTTGATTTATCGAGGAAAATTTTTACCCATCTGTGATTAAAATTCATATTCAGCTTCTGTAAGATTAAACAACAATATAGATTATGCTGGAATAGATGGTGGGAACTTCTATTCTATGGTTGTTTATAGAACGAAAGTCGATTCAACTATGGGTTTCTATTTGAAATAAAGCCTGCTCTCACTGATCTATTTCATAGATTCTATGAATTAGGTCACAGAATAGAACAGGTGGCAATTCAGCTTTACTAGAAACTTTGGTAAACTAAGATAAGATTATAAGATCAGAAAATTAATTTCAAATACCCGTAAAGTACAACTTCTCAAGTGCCAAAAGTAACCATTAAGCACCAGTGTATACAATAAGGAATTCTAGTCAGTTTAAATTATTTTTTTAAAGAATTTTTACAAAAATGTTTTTACAAAGATTTCCAAAAAACATGAACTCTATTGAAATGATTTGTATACTGCAGTGGTGACCCAGTGCGCTAGTCTATGAAAGAAAACTTATCCACATTCTTAATGCACGCAGCTGACTGACCCATGAGGTAGCGGTGTGAGTTCTGTCAGAACCCGCCAACCAATCGCAGTTTAAATCCCTTACAGTTTTGATCATCTTGAAATGATAATTTATTCAATCTACGTATAATTATGTATAATAAAACTTATATGTTCAGAATCAGCGTTTGTTGATCTATATGAATATAAACCATAATATTCTTCACTCAAGTTCCTTATTGGTAATCTGAAAACAATACTTTTTGTCTATTGGATTTTCACCGTTGGCACACTACAGAGGTCACGGTAACTCGGCACTTTGAAGGCATAGAGAAGTTTTCCACCATAAATTTATCTAAAAAAATTTTTTTTTTTAAATAATTGGTACCTACTTACTACTTACATATTTCTACTTTCTATGATGAACTCTATTATTACCTACTTAGTTTCTTAGTTTGCTTCTGTAAAATACGCATGCTTTACACACAACTTGGAGTAATTTAAAAAATGAAGAACAAACATTCACGGTTACGAATAACCTGACAATATTTGAAAATCTCTCACTACCACCACAGTAAGAGAAAAATGTTGCTTGTGTTGTGATTTAGTACTTAGCTAGCCGAGGAATTGAACACACTATGTCTGGGTGGGACCCAAACGCGATGTGAACTCAGCAACCAACTGGTCATAATGGATTGCATTATACGATTAACGTTATTTAGAAAAGTGTCCTAAGTTGGTTGATATATCGGAGGATGGGGGTGTGACAGAGGGTTGAGGATATGAAAGGAATGCACTATTGTTTCTCTATCTTCACAGACAGACTGAGCCACAGCAACGCGTGGCTGGGTACAGCTAGTATTTAAAAAAAAAAAGGTAAATATTCGGAATCGCTGGACACGGATAATACGAAATATTTTTAAATAAAACCTTCTGATTTACCTTAATTACTATAAAAGAATTCTGACTGCATTTGTGAAATTTTTAATTTTAGCATTTTAATTTTTAATTACGTAAAATGAAAATTCACTTTCGTTGTATGGGATGACAACTGGAATGATTTCTGTTGATGACATTTTCTCTTGTTGGTATTTCTAAGTGGCCGAGTCACGAATTATAAGTGGCCCGCGTGAACCATTTTCAAAAAACCCGCCAATCTGCCAATTTGAAAAAGTGTCGCGGGTCCGCGGTAAAACAAACAATGCAGCTTGCGCGCGGTCACCAGTGTTGCCAACGAAGGCGATTTATCGCTATTTAGGCTACTCAGAACGAGAATCAGCGACGAAAAAATCTAACCTGTTGAACTTACTTTTTAAACAAAAATACACCGGTTTTTTTGATATAATATCAACTGTTGAAAAGGTTCGGCAGCCTTGCTCTAGATAATATTATTTTTTAATTTTCCGTAAAAACAAATACTTTTTATGAAACCATATAAAATTATCTTTCCGGTGTATGCATTTAACATTACTATTTCTAAATAATAAAATTTTAATATCAAACATGATAAGTGTTATCAAAAACGCTAACTACTTAATTTTTTACTCCAATTATTGAAAAATTGAGAGAACTCGAACTTGTTTGGGGAATTCGTAAGAAAACTTCACTTTTACCTGGTTCATATAATAAAAAATATGAAATATTTTTAAAGTTAAACCGATTGTTATGATAGCGAGACGAAATATGAATTATTCATTTTTTCTATTTTTATGATTTTATTAATGGTATTCAGTCCAAATATTTGAGGGAAACTGGAAAGAATTATTATTTCTCTTTCTGACTTAAAAAAATTATGTATTTCCGCAGAATAGAAAAAAAGATAAAAACACTTACAAAATATGGACCCTAAAACCCTGGAGGGGTTAAAACGCCCGATCCCAACATCTAAACGTTCCCAAATTGTAGAGTCAACAAAAACGAGTAATCTTAAGTGTCCTTGGCTGGGATTGTATCAGTAATAGGCACTGTAGAAGGTTTACATAATATAAAAGACTAAAAGAGAATAAAAATTAGTCATATTTTAATTTAACGAGTTTGTTTCAGGTTTAACTATCGTGCAACGGCCTACATGGTCCAGCATGGTTTCTACAACTTTCTGAACTGGTTCGACGAGCGTGCATGGTACCCTCTGGGCCGCATCGTGGGGGGCACCGTGTACCCTGGCCTCATGATCACCTCGGGGGCCATCCACTGGCTGTTGCACCTGCTGCACATCCCCATCCACATCCGGGACATTTGCGTCTTTCTGGCGCCTATCTTCAGGTATATACAACAAATTGGAATACAATTCTATTTATTATTAGTTATTAGAGTTCATCCGATGTTTTAACAGTTTAAATGGTTCTTATTGAACAATTGAAATAGATCTTGACAAGCTTAGCTTGTGGTATTTCAAACCTCATTACTAGAGACCGGATTATATGCAACAAAAATAGCCCAAAATATGCATGCAAATATGCAATAAAAATAGCTAAAATATGCACGAAAATCCATAAAAAGGGTCAAAATATGCAACATGAAATAATACAGGAAGTCGTATTTTTACATATTTTATTTTTATTTTAGTAAGCTATTAGTTCTCAAGGATAACAATTATATTTACGAAAATATCAATTATAAAATGTATTTAACAATAAAATTTCGAATTTACCTTTAAAACGTATATGACTAAGTACTGTACTAAATGTTCTGTAGATAAATTGTGTCTACGATCGCTTAATATATTTTTGTAAGCGGAAAAAGAACGTTCTACGTCTACTGATGTGGCTGGACAGAATTTAAATTTGTGTGCGATTTTTGAACTTATTGTTCCGGGACAAAATTTCACCTGCCCCGTTGATGAAGTTATCAATTTGGCACAAAGGTTCAAACCCTGGGTTATTATTCAGTATGTTTTCAAATTTTTCTTTGAGTTTACTCGGGAATAGCTTTGGCAACGAGGAATTCATAAGGCGAATTTCCTTCATAACCTCAATAGATGCATTCAACGCCAATCCATGAGTTTCAAGCGTTTTTATACTTGCAGGTATATAGGCAAAATGAGTGGTAATCATAGATAGGTTTTTTTTAATACTGGCGTCGTCAAACGATTCTTTGCACTGGAAAACTGCCAAAGCCTCTGCACTATCGAAGTCATTGATAACACCCTTGATGGCTTCAAAATGTTCATGGTAAAACATCGCAGCTTCGATCCATGTACCCCAACGTGTTATTACTGGCTCAGGAGGTAAAGGGATATTTGGCAGTTTTTCTTTGTAGGCCTTTATACGAGCAGGCGCCTTAAGAAACACTTTCTTTGCATGAAATCAGGTTATTTACATTCGCAAACGTGGATCTCACTTCTTCGGCGAGTCTGTGTATTCCGTGAGCAAAACACGTCACATGAATCAAATTGGGATAAAATACTTGGAGGGCTTTGCCTGCTTTGATCATGTAGGGGGCAGCATCTGAGAGCAACACATACACATTTTCATCCGCAGAAGATTCAGGAAATATTTTTTTTATACCCTCATTCACAAATCTGGCGATCGTAGAATGATTTTTAAAGTAGATTCATCCGGTATATATTGATTTATTCAATATTTTCTGAGAAAATCCTTCAAGGCAGGATTTTTCAGTTTGTATAGAGGGATATTGCTTGCAAGAAATGCTTCACATAGATCCATGCTAAAGTGATTTTGTTGTTTACCTTTGGAGGTTACTTCACTGTTACTGCTACTTGCCACTGTAAAAACTTGTTGTCGTGGGCCCTTTTTCTGCACTCCTGCGATATGAACACTGGTTTTGACATGCTGATCTATTTGGAACTTTTCTGTGCTAGAAATGTTTTTCTCGCAAACTCGGCAGTATAAAACTTTTCCGTAAATATTCCAGGATATTCAGCTTTCCACGTATGGGCACTTTTTTATCAGGTTCGCATGGTTCACTTTCACAATGTACAACTTCGTGCAAACAAACAAAACACTAGACGAAACTCTAAAGAACAGCGCGTGCGACCAGTCAAAAACAAAATTCGCAATTCACTGAATTACCATAAAAATATACCAAATCACCCCTCATACGAATGAATGAATTGTTTTCGGCAATTAGCCGAATTAAGCCGTTTAGGCGCGAGCGCAGGCGAAGATGAGAGAGGTTCCCCCCGCTCCGGCCGCGGGCCGTAGCGATCAGTAAGATCAGTTATCAGTTCTTCGCTCAGCTTCGCTGGCCGCGCGCCTTGCTATCTGACGTCTATAGTGTCGCTATGTGAGGCATCTGAACGATATCAAGCGTAAATATGCAAGATCTCAAATTATTTGCTAAAATATGCAACTACCGCTGAAAAGGGTCTAAATATGCATTTGCATATGCAAATATGCAAATGCATATAATCCGGTCTCTACTCATTACATTAGATGATTATTATCCCTTTCAGACAACAAATTCAAATCTTTTGATTTAAAAAAAAAAAGGTTATTGTAATTCAAACAGTCAAAGTAAAGTATTGGTTATTCAAAGTTTTCAAAAAAATAAATTGTTTCTCACCGCTAGATGGCAGTGTAATCTACACAAATAGAACCTACAATAAATTAATAAGTAGGTGTTTGCACTGTGCAAACATCGTCAGAAAGGGTTAAATCGATTTTTGTTCCGGTTAAGATGAGACAATTCCTTAAAATATAGCCAGAATCTTAACGATGCAAGTGAAGCAGTCCTGCACAAAAATATGCGACGCGCGGCCCTGGTGTATTGGAAAAACCTCCAGTTGAATTTGCCCTATCAAATCTCTAAAATAAAGTGGGAATATAAACGACATACGAGATTAGTTTGTGTAAAAACAATATTCGGCGCCTGGCCCAGCGTAATGGACTGTCAACGTTGCCCTAGCAGGCCTGGAAAATCGGGATTTCCGTATGGTTCATTTTTATTATTTCTGATGAACGTATTACGAAAATCTCAAATGTTTCTAGAGGGATCCCTCGGAAATTACTAATTCATCTTCTAGATAAATAAAATCTGGTGCTTACTGCTAAATTTATGGTTAAAAAACGTTTTATAAAATTTTCAAAACGTTTTACGTTAAATATCATAATATCGTTAATATAATGGTAAGGTCCTGTTTTATTAATCTTAAATACAAATAACTTACATCCTTAGGGATCCCTCTAGAATCATTTGGGATTTTAGTAATACGTTCATTAGAAATAATTAAAATGTGACCGTCGAGTATACCCCCGTTATTAGAGTCTTATGTCGCCTTAAGCACCGATTCTCAGCCCGTTTACGCTTTTGATCAAATTGTGATCAACTGATAAGCATGACTGTCAAGTTGTTATGCTTATATTTATTCATATTTATTATTTTTATTATAAATTAATTTGAAAATAATTCACTGTAGAATACTGTTCAGTAGTAATTAGCTCAAAAATATATTTTATCCGTAAAGATGGCCGCCTAGTTCTCGCATAACAGTATTTTGACAGCTGGCTATCTGGCATTGTATTCATTTAAACTTTATGTGCAGAAATAAATTCGATATGAATATCGAAGATGGTTGTGAAAAGTTATTTTAGAGGAAAGTGCTATTTTTGATAGTGCCTATGTATGAAATGGTTTTTGCGTATACCTATCAGCTAATTAGATGCCTAATGCAGATAAAAATAAGTTATTATCATTATATATTGTGTTTTATTGAGTTTGTCATCATGGTGCTGTAATTTAATCCACCTGATTTTTTAATATTTAACAGTAACACTTTTTATCATTAATATGTCACAAACCCTGATTTTTTATTAGCTTGGAAATATTCATGTGAATAGAATTACTAATTTGGGTTTATTTCAAACTCCATCACATCTGATGATCAGTGCCATTTAAATTTTTTTTACAGTTGAACGATCCCCGTTAAACACTGAAAAAAACACCTGTCACCCATAATGTTCATGCTATTATGCTTGTCAGCTAATTACAATTTGATCAAAATCTTCTTGACCGCCGATGTTAAATTTTTGCCCTGCGCCAGTTGATTCTATTTTCGTAATAATTCACTTGTTTTTTGCAAAATGGTGTTTCCAACTATCTTTCCAATGACAAACAAATCATGTATCTACGCATTATAGAAAAAATAAAAATACATAATTTGTATGGCTACCATAACACGGGCATTAACCTAGCATGGCAGTTGAAAATTTATTGTTTAAAAATCTATAAAATAAAAGAAAAAAAAAAAACTTTTATAATGTATGGACGTCCCGGTCAGTTGTCCTTCAGAGCCTCTAATGGAAGATGATGTTTGTGGCCAGTAATGTCCTTCCGAGGCCTGAAGGGTTAATGGGACCATTCAATTGAAATCTGAAAATCTGAAAATCTTTTAATTAAAAATAAAATACTTGATATCAGGAAGCTATTCATAAAAAAAATTATCCATACAAATTGCATAAAATCGTCACCTTCACACATATCTCACTCCCAGAACACTAGAGCTAAATCTAACAATCATTTACAAGTGCCAAAAATTAAATCCACTCTTGCAAAAAAACATGAATCTTACCTCGCACCTTCCATATTCAATATTTTCTTAAAAGAAACACAACATACAACTCAAATCAACAGAAAATGTACATATAAATACTTTAATACGTGGCTAATGAACAAAAAAAGAAATTGCATTAACAAGTTACTTGCAAACCTTCCATGCTAATTTTTATATGACATATTAAAAAAAAAAAAAAAATTAAGAACTTTCACAACAAAAAATGTTCAATTATTTGATTATTTGATTCACACTAAAAAAAAAAATATTACATATGTATGTAATAATTTATATTTAGATTATTTTATCTAGGTAATCTTTAATTTTTTAATTACGTTTCTTTTTCCTGTATTTTGTATTTTTATTTATTTACTTTGTATTTTTATTCACTTTTATTATTATTGATATATGTAATGGTAGATACTGCTACCCGGCTCAGAACAGATATTGTCTAGTGAGTCGGGTAGCGCACATAATATGTACAGGGTGGCCACAGACCTGGAAAACCGGGAAAACCGGGAATTATCAGGGAATTTTACCGAACCGGGAATTATCAGGGAAATGTCATGGAATTTTAAAATATTCTTAAAATATCAGGGAATTCCAAAAATAAAACGAAATTCGTTATTTACGATTTGTGAAGTCCCAAAGTTGTGTTTTATTACTTTTACTTGCGGCGTGTGTAACAAAAGATATGCCGCCAAAGACAAACTAGATAAGTAGGTATTTTTTTATTATTATTTTCGTAAATAGCCCTTGCAACAGAATCATGTCGTAAACTACCCGCCTTGGTTTTTACCCTATACTATGTAGGTGCGAAATCTGTAAAGAAAAAGCTAGCAAAGTTACAACAAAGTGTCAAAAGGGTCGGACACCCAGTACGGTCGTAATAAAATTTAAAAATCATCATTATCAACATTTTTACAAAGTGTCAATACAGTAGAACCTCGTTAATTCGAAATCCACGGGACATCAAAAATCAAATTTCGAATTAACGAATTCCCACGTAATTCGAATTTTTATGAAAAAAAAATAAAAAATACGCCGAAAATCGATTTTCTCGGCCGCCTCTTCAAATCCGGGTGGTATTTTAGTTGTAAATTCGTATTAATACCAATTATTTCTTTATTTTCGCGGCCGATTACCGTAGCAGCGGGCCCTTTAAATTCAAATATTCGCAATAAATTCGTAAAAATGCTATATTTTTACGCGTAAATCGGGATTTCGCTGCCGATTTCGGTCGCGGCCTACCCTTTAAATTGAGATATTTGGAAAAATACGATATATTTCCGCGTAATACGAGATTTCGCGGTAATTTTCGGTCGCAGCCGGCCCATTAATTCAAATATCTGAATTTAAATTCGTAAAAATACGATATATTTCCACGTTAAACGAGAATTCGCGGCCGTATTCCGTCGCTGCCGGCTCAGATTAGAAAAAAATTCGCAAAAATACGATATATTTCCGTGTAAATCGAGAATGCGCGGCCGATTTCCGTCGCGGCCGACCCTTTAAATTAAGATATTTGATGTAAATTCGTAAAAATATGAAATATTTCCGCGTAAATCGAATTTTATCGGCAGTTTTTCGTCGCGGCCGGCCTTTTAAGTTCAGATATTTGAAGTAAATTCGTAAAAATATGTCATATTTCGGCGAGAATCGAAATTTTTCGGCCTCTTTCCGTCGCGCCGTATTTTTTAACTCGGATATTCGAATTAAAGTTAGTAAAAATACGATATATTTCCGCGTAAATTGAAATTTCGCGTCCGATTTCCGTCGCGGCGGGCCATTTAAATTCAAATATTCGAAATAAATTCATAATATATACGATACATTTACGCGTAAATCGAAATTTCGCGGCCGAGTTTCGTCGCGGCCGACCCTTTAAATACAGATATTTGGTGTAAACTCGTAAAACCACGACATATATCCGCGTAAAACGTATTTTCTCGGCCCTTCAAACTCGGATATTCGAAATAAATTTGAAAAAATACAACATTCCAGTGTAAATCGATTCAGATTTACAAAATAATAATACTAATTAGGACGATGTATAACTACGTAAAAATACATTTTTCGGCGTTTTACCGCCACGGCTGACTTTTAGATTCAGATTTACGAAATATTATGAACAAATTTTCGTGCGCGGACAAAAATAAATTTCGAATTAACGAATTTCAAATTAAAAAAAATTTTGCATGAAAAAATTTTTCTGCGGAAATTTTTTTGGCGAAAATTTCGAATTACGCGTTTTTTCGAATTATCGGGGTTCTACTGTACTTACTTTTGTTTATTTGTCTATTTTTGTCTGGTCTTTTCATTTGTACACAAATTGTCTTCAGGCGAAATATCATAGATTTGTAATAAGTGTATTTTGTTTTGAATAGATCATTGTGGTGCAAGGAAATAATAAATGCTTTAGATCAAGGCTGCCCAACCCCAATGTGGCCCACGAACGAATTATAAGTGGCCCGCGTGAAACATTTTCAAAAAACCCGCCAATCCGCCAATTTGAAAAAGTGTCGCGGGCCCGCGGTAAAACAAACAATGCAGCTTGCGCGCGGTTACCAGTGTTGCCAACGACGGCGAAAATCTAACCTGTTGAACTTACTTTTGAAACAAAAATACACCGGTTTTCGCGTCGAAATGGAATCTTGTAGCCACGCCCCCCCCATGGAATTCGAAAAATTGCTGTGGGGAATCACACATGATGTTCGGGTGTGCGGAAATTTTGTTCAGCGAAGTTCCGTAACAACCCCCCCCCCCCATGGATTTCAAATATTTTGTGGGGAGCACTTATTTAGATTTTTATTTTGTGGGGAATTATGCTTTATAGAAATTCTCTAACAACCCCCCCCCCATGGATTTTTAATTATTTTGTGGGGAGCACTCATTTAGATTTTTTTTTGTGGGGAATTATGTTTTATAGAAATTCTCTAACAACCCCCCCGCCCCCCATGGAAATAGGAAAACCGTCAGGTATTCAGTGGCCCGCCAGTGATTCAAAATCGTCAATTTCGCCCAACTGCTAAAAAGGTTGGGCAGCCTTACTTTAGATGACGGAATTCCCTTTATTTATGTATCTGTTCTAATTTTCTGGAGTAGATGAAAATCGTGTTTCAAAAATAAAACTTTGAACGATATGTCCTTATACCAAATAAAACATATCAGGGAAAAATATAGAAACTGCCCTGGAAAACCTGGAATTATCAGGGAATTTTGAAATCCGTTTTTTGTGGCCACCCTGATGTAAACAAATATTGATGTCAATAAACGCCCGGGTTACCGGCAATAAAAAAAAAAATAAAAAATTGTCTATAAAATAACTAGCTCAGTACATATTATTACATATGATTTTAGATTTTCACAGACAAAAGTACTTTCATGATTTATTTTTGGGGTATTGTGCCATGTTGCTTCCTCCTTCTTTAGACTACATTTTGGACGGTGTTACAATGTCTATTATCAGGGCAGATGTGAGCTAAATCATTATTTTTTTATGATTCAATAACTTGGTAGTTTTAATATGCATGCCAGTAGTTATTTTCACATTGAGGTCATAAATTTTGTTTTATTACATGGTTTTCCTCAAGGCAGTTAAATGAATTTTATGGTTGTTATAATTGCAATGTATGAAACAAGTCACAAAGAACCACGAGGAATTGCTTCCTTAGAAATTTCACAGCAATTTTGAAGCTTTAATAAACACTCCTACGGCGGCCTGATAACCGAATAAGTGGAAGCTACTAACTTATTTATGTAAGTATACAGTAATGCATTGCCATCATTCAGAACAGAAATTTGTTTTTTAACTTGTATATTGATCCTTTTCTCTGTTGTGTTAATATTTTTCTACTCATATTTTTTAGTAAAATTCTTCTCTACATTCAAAGTCCAAATGATTCCTAATTGAAAATTCTTCATCATTGTTATTGGCGCTACAGCACCTTGAATATTCCTGGCTGCCTTCAATCCTACCGGTCTCTTATTGATTCCTTTCATTTCCCTATGACCAATGATGTGGTGTGTCTCCACTCTCCACACTGTCCAGGCTCCTATGTTTTAGACCTGTTAACACTCCCTTGTCGTGCAGGCTATATTACTGTAGAGAAGCCTCTTCGGTATTCGGTTACATTTTATGCTGTCCAACGTCTCTGTTGAGTTGACAACTCTTTAAATAATTGGTTTGGCTCATAGTTGTATCTTGTCTGCTAGACACCGTTGCAATAGCAAAACCGCAAGCAAAAGAAGGTATGAAGACGAGTGGCGGTCCAAAAAGACAGAAAGCTGAAAAATTTATTTATTTTTCTAAATTTAATTAAATTTTCTAAAGTTTTTTCATACAAAAATTTGAAATTTTGACCAAAAGACAAGTATTTTCAGCTACAACAACATCAATAATGTCATATTTTTCAATCTTACCACTCTAGCGCACTAAAAAGTCACAGGCCGCCACTGACGCAGACGCACATCTCTTGTCATGCCCAGATAGAGCGGGTTTCGTTAGTAGTTCTCCAGCATTCATTGGTGACTTGCACCGCGCTTCTTTCCGGATCATACTAGGGAAGTCTTTTTGGTCTAACAATAGTATGGCTCTAAGTAACAATACAAACACCCACTTCAACCATATTTAATAAATTCCCAGTGCCGAAAATACAAGAATTACATTTAGTGAATGGTGGAAGAAGTCGGAGGCGCCCGAGAAAGACATTAGCAATAGTGAAGCATTGCGGGGGGATCCACTAGTATTATATATATATGTCACCTACGACAGGTAAAAACATGTTTTTTTCATTTTTAAAAACAGCGCCATCTGTTTGACGTAAAAACAACACGCGCTATTGTTTCTCTATCTGCACAGACAGCTAAGCCACAGCAACGCGTTTCGTGATACTAGTTTATATATATATTGATTTAGACTAACAAAATACTCGCAATACCAGAGCAAGACATGCACATCTATAAATACCTAAAACAATCACATCCTTTGGGTTCAACACCACAGATACCAGGAGGGCGATTCTCGTTCTACTTAACGACACTAAAATCGTCCTTACATTCAAATTAACGATTTTTCTCGGTTTATTCTTATGAAGCGATTCCGGTTCTCTCGATGACAGATGGAATCCTTAGATTTTCGATTGCGCGCCAAAATTTTTAGCCTTACGCGAAGGGTACCCCTAGACCTGTCATTCGGCGGCCGAACGCTAGCGTTCGCGGGGAATTTGCTTCATTTAATTGTGACGTTTTGACAATTAGCAATATTTGCGTAGTTTTAATAAGAGAAAACTTAATATTATCGTAAGTATTGACTGTAAACATGATTAGTGACTTGTTTGTGGCACAATAATGCTATTAAATGAATTGAATCAGGTAATTGCGATGTTTGTAAAGTACGTAACATGTCGAAAGCCAGATAAGTGATTTAATTTACAATAAACTACACATACCATTGAGGATTTCTACATAAATAATAATAAGTTTCTGGCTGGCGCTCGAAATTGTGGGTTTTGAAGTTAACCACAACGAAATAAGAATCCCTTTCATTCTTAAATCAACTTGGGTGACAGTTAGCGCCATTCGGCAAGGTTAGTTTGACAGCAAACGTCACTTTAGAAGTGGTGAATCTGTAAAAAAGTCATTACTATCCAGCGAGGTAAGTACCTTTTCACAAAACGTAAATCTTCGATAAATGGCTTATTTATGTCATTCATAAATAAAATAAGCAGTTATTAAAATGCATTATAATACAAAGTATTTGTTTTTTTAAGTTTTAGTTAGAAACCTTGCGTCACTTAATTATATTTCACCAATTTGTGTTTTCAATAATCTCTTAACAATTTCTTAACCACGCTTCTTTAGGATTTTTTACTAGGTCTCTCCAAAATCGAACTTGTAAGGATATCAAAAGAACGAGAATCGCTTAATAGTTAAGAAAAAATGTTGCAAGCGACGGACAGCTATCTTTCGCAAACGATAGCAGTCGTTGACGAATGCTATCATTTAGCTTAAGGCTAAAAGAACGAGAATCGCCCTCCAGGTTACTAAACTTTAAAATTCACTTCCTTCACAATTCAAAACATCTACACTTGCACAATGCAAAATACATGCATATTTGGAATTGGTTGCAGTCATTTTGTTATTATGTTATTTTATTATCTATTTGTGTTGTGTTTGCGAGTTGCCAATTTGCGTAGTGCGTCTATATAACTCATTGCTCAGTATTCATCGGTCAACTGTTGCAACATGTTGTTTTTATTCTGACGTTGTGCGAGAATGAAACAAACTAAAGAAAATTGAAATAATATTTTAGACTTATTTTATAATTAAACCCTCGAGGCCTTTGGCATATTATATCAGAAGGTCAGAGTATTTCCGCTTTGCACTAAAATCCAAATAAATGGAATATTTCTGAAAGTGTCTGAAAACTAAAAACTGTTTTTAATTTTATTATTAGAAATAAACATATAACTTTTGAAATATAATTCTTTTAATGCAAACATAATAAAAAGTTTTGAAAATGCGATCACTTTGGGTTTTTTCTAACTAAATTTTTTTTTGATTTTTCGACTTTATGTCTGGGTTAAATCTTCCCCACAGGAAAAACTAAACCCTTCCACACACTTTTCCACAAATGATCATCTAGTCAATCGACATTGTGTAAGTGCATTATATAAGCATAATAAATACAAAACAATACAAGAACAACACGTCAACTCACCAGAGATCAAATGGGAAAATAATTCACCGACTCCAGATATTTTCGTATCAGAGGGTTTGGCTCGGTAGAACTCCTAACTGGACCTATAAATCCTACTGATCCCTCAATATAAATATTTAAAAAATCTCGCGTAATCCTACATGTATTTAAAATGACTGATTTTTGCATTTTTATTTATAAATTCTTTGATTGATCTAATACGCCTACATTTTGAATGAGAGAGCTAGGTATTAATATTTTTATAGTCTGAGAATGCCAAATTCTTTTAATCTCATTTCCTAAATCTTTGTATTTTCTTATTTTTTTACTGATAATTATTTAATTATAATGTTTTTTTCTATTTGTTATCAGTGGACTGACAGCAATCTCCACCTATCTCCTCACCGCTGAACTCTGGTCCAAGGGAGCTGGTCTGTTTGCGGCTTGCTTCATCGCCATCGTGCCTGGCTACATCAGTCGTTCGGTGGCCGGCAGCTACGACAATGAGGGCATCGCCATTTTCGCCCTGCAGTTCACCTACTACCTGTGGGTCAAGAGTGTCAAGACGGGATCCGTCTCGTGGGCATCCATGACAGCGCTGTCCTACTTTTACATGGTAACGTATTTAGCTAAGATGGTTGTGATTTTAAAACAGAACATTGAAGAAAAATAACAAACAACAAACCTGACGTAACCTAACCAAACCTAACCTAAACTATTCTGTTCTGGTTTGTCACCATTTTGTTTCATTCGGTTAACGCAGTTGGCGACGCCTATAGAATGGTTTGCAAAATAATCTATACTTTTTAAATTTTTGCAGTTTTCCATAACAATAAAGTTTGAGGTTAGTAGGTTTTTGTAACCAAAAAAAAAGTTTTTTTCAAATTCCAACCTTCATCATTGAAAAAAACTGAAAATGCAAATATTTTTCTTCTTCATTCTTTAATCGCTAGGGTTCGACCTACCACAACCACTTGATGAAAGAATTAAAATTATTAAAACTCTCAGATAGAAGACTCGTTCTCGACATGACTTTTATTTTAAAAATTATTAATGGAATTATTGGAATGGACAGTTCTGATTTATTGAGCCTAAACTCCTTCAACATACCAACTAGAATTTCTCGATTGAAAATTATCTTTAACTACAACAACAATATCAGGAATGAGTCATTTAGATACTCACTTGTGCCTAGATTACATGCAGTTGGCAATTGTAGATGTGTTCAACTGCACGGAATATAGTTACAAGAAGGCTATAGTAACGTACCACAATAATATTAATAACTGAGCTAAGCATAATACTATTCTGCCTTGAATTTCTATATAATTAATAGCAAACCTTTATTTCTTGATTACTGTTGTACTAAAATATTATGTAAATCATATGTTTGTAAAAGTCCGTATGGGCATCGAATATATAAATAAATAAATAGCACTGCAGTGAAATCATGACTAACTATAGGTGCACTGCAATTTGCATTGTGTGAATTAGGTTTTAGAAGTTTTAAACGCATTTAGTTACTCCATGAAAATTCCAAAGTAAAAGAAAATCATATTTGAAATAATAAATACACTTCTACAGTATCAACTTTTTTTAATTTGGAATATTCATGGACAGTAACGAAGTAAGTTTAAAACTTCTAAAACCTAGCTCTACACACTGCATACTGCAGTGCACCTGCAGGTAGTCATTATTTCACAGGACTGCAAATGTAGCTAGCTGCATATTCAAGATATGTAGATAATTGCAGCCTCTGTTAAGCCTTCCGAAGGGTTAAGATGGCAGAACCCTCAGCTTCTAAACTAGTCTTAAACTGTAATTTGCAGGTATCTGCGTGGGGAGGCTACGTGTTCATCATCAACCTCATCCCGCTGCATGTGTTTGTGCTGCTGCTGATGGGGCGCTACTCTGTGAGGCTGTTCACCAGCTACACCGTGTTCTACATCCTCGGCCTTCTGCTGTCCATGCAGATCCCCTTTGTAGGCTTCCAGCCCATCAGGACCAGTGAGCACATGGCTGCTTCGGGTATGTTATTCATCATTGATGGCAATGTAACTGCACCAATAACGGTGAATGGGTCTTGGGCAGCTTGGTGTCGTGGATGAAACATTGATATTCAGTGAAACCCGCATATAAGGTTCCCACATGCAAACTTTTCACGCTTAACATGTTTAGTTTTTTGATCTGACCTAATTAATCCCTCATGAGATTTTTTTTCCACTCCCTCGAAACTGGGATTTAAAAAAAAAAAAATTACATACCTTAAGTAGCTACCTACCTAGACAAAGTAAAATGCTTAACAACTGTTTTATAAACATTAGAATTTTTATAATGTCAAAAATAGCACATATTTATATAAAATTTCCTTCTGGCCAGCAAACTGTACACATAGACACTCACATGCAATGTTTCCCCATAATCTCAAGAGTACTAAACATACTCAGTTGTTATATTTTTAAATTTTCATCAAAGAACGAAATGTAAAGTAAGTGAGTCCTAAAAAGTCTAATAGAATTAAGAATAGGAACAAACAAAGATTATACCAGTGCCGAAATTCACATCCCAGTTGTCTGTGTTTCATTTTGAATGCATTTATTATGGTAATTTTATTGAAATCTTTAGTTTCGATATTAAATGTCCATTGATAGTAAATGTCTATCTATCTAATTGATCCTGTCAAAATATGTCAACATGAAAAACATGTCCTCTATATATAATAAGTCAGTGATAGTATTAAACTGATAGCCACAGCAACTGTTTGGTTGTGAGTGACGTTATGGCATTCTAGTTTTGATATTTCGAGAATTCAGTAGCGACGTTTACAAGCTGTGAACTTACACAACATAAGTATCGGATTCTTGCCGTATCCCTGTGGATGAAGGGCATTTAACAATTTTTTTTCTTAACTAATTATGTACTTTATTTTTATTTAACTTCAGGTGTGTTTGCTCTCCTGGTGGCCGTGGGGGCTCTGCGCTACCTTCAGTCCATGATGCCCAAGGGCGAGTGGAAGCAGCTGATTGTGGGAGGGGGGCTCGTAGCTGGAGGGGCCGTCTTCCTGGCTGTGGTGTTACTCACCTATGCGGGTATCATTGCTCCCTGGAGCGGAAGGTAGGCTATTGTGATGTATGGTAATAAGATTGAGTATTTAATCGATAGATGGCGCTAGTCGTAAAGCTTACTCCAGAGTCCGTCAGATGTCGCTAGGGTGTAACAGGTACTTGTGAGATTATATTGTCAGAGAGCAAGCTCCTCGGGAGCCAGAGAATTACCTACCCTCGGGTAATGAACAGTGTAGCTTAATCCAGAACTTTTTATTGTAACGTAAATAAACACAATTATAAAAGAACCTTTTACTAATTTCAAAGAGTTCCCAACACCGAAGTCTGCATGGTAGAGGCAGATATAACAGCTATAATTTGGACTGGTGTTTGAAAATTGATCATATCTGATTTTCAAAGTAGGTGAAGCGAAAGTCATTTGGTATGATCTCTGTAATCCAAACCCACTGTAATCCGAACCTCCAGTAATCCAAACCACCGGGTGACGGGGTGGGGTGAGTGGGTGGAAAACACAACCATTGGTGGACATTAAGGGACACCAGGGATCTAAAAGTTCGGATGTGAGAACAGTTCCAATTTCATGAATAATACACTGACTCCAGCAATATACTATGCATTTACAATTAGTATCCTCGCATACAGCACCGTGCTGATTGAAGCGGAGAACTTTGTAAAATATCAACTCTTAAATTAAACCCGCGTAAAAATAAACTGCGGATGTTGACATTTTGTAACATCGCGATAATTTGGTTTTGGAAAGAAAACGAAACGTGTTCCTCCACTAAAATCGTAGACAAAACATGTAATATTGGTGATATCTATGCTTATGACGTATAATAGTAATATTTGGATAATTTTTATAGTGCCTTTTTGTGCAAAATCACTTTGTATACGGATTTGCTTAGATAAGCTAAACTCGACATTCCAAGCAAGCCGATCTTAAAAGCAACTGCCTTTAGCGGAGAGCAACGAGCCTTAGGGGAGAGTTGTATGAAGTTAGCTATGGAATATAACATTGTTAAATCCACAGTAACCGAACAGGCTCGGTTTTTAATTGTTGGGATTATAGTGACTGTACTATATATTTGCGGCACATTCCAGTGATAAATTCTCTCAGTATTATCCACGTAAAACCCCACATTCAGAATCGAAACATTGCTTCAAATGGCTTTAGCTGTGTTTGGTGATCAGGACTCGTGTGTATGTGTGTGTGTAATAATTTAAGTATATTTGAATGGAATTGTATTGCCTTCCAGATTCTACTCTTTATGGGACACTGCCTACGCCAAGGTGCACATCCCCATAATAGCGTCGGTGTCGGAGCACCAGCCCACTACCTGGTTCTCCTTCTTCTTTGACCTGCATATTCTGGTGTGCACCTTCCCCGTGGGCCTCTGGTACTGCATCAAGAACATTAATGACGAGAGGGTCTTCGGTAAGCATTCACCCATAACTCACTAATGAATTTATTCTCAAACTATTTCATACAATCCAATCTATGAGTTAAAGCTTTAAGCTATTAAGCATTTCATTTGACTGTAGTGAGCATATAAACATTGAAAGTCAAATAAATTTATAGGTAACAACGTATTTAGCCCCGTTTTTGTGAAAAAAAACCTCAATGTGTTAGGACTGCTAGGTGTTAGGTATCATCAGCGCCTTGACAATTTGGTGTCTGGAGCTGCTCCAATTGTGCCTGCGTAGGGCCGGCCCTGACCAGATCTGTGTTGCCATGAACTCCACCTCCCTCGTCCCCATCTCCTCTCCATACCCCAATTAAGGATGCCATAGTTCCACTGGCTCCAGACAATAGAGACTCTTGTGCGGTATTCACATAAGAATACATATAAAAGACTCCTTACTTAGAATTCACATACAATACATAATACTTTACTGTTTTTCCAATTCTTTTGATCTGACCCAAATACATAAATATGTAGTTTTCTTTCTGGGAGGTCCCTGACTTCTTCTACAACCCACTTGCTGCCTACATTTTTATACCACTTTCTTCTTCACATTGTATTTGTTACAGCAGATAACATTTCTTTGATGCTGTGAGATTCAAACACAACACTTCCACTGAAATGTAAACACCATTGTCAGTTTAACATTCTTGTTGAAATGCTATCCACCCGTTGGCCTTATTAATTACCTACCTGTTTAATATAGCCCAAGTGCTTGCTAATATATATAGCATATATATGACGGCGGAAAGCTGTGAATATGATGAGTATATTATTGTAAATAGCAGCCACCTGCTGCTCAAAATGCTTTGATTTTATCTATTTGTATTTTATCAGCTTGTTGAAAACAAATAACATATAAACCCTGGTTCATTCAACTCTATTTTTGTTGATTCCAAATATTTATTGCATGATAATATTCTTGTATCGTATGATGGACATGGAGATCCCAGAGCCTAGGGACTTATTCAATTGCGCTGTTCTCTGGTCGTTTGTCAACTAAATGCTCGGAAGTGAGAACACAGGCTGTCTCGGGGGTTCAGACACACTCTATTGGCCGCTCTTGTTTCTATCTATCTGTTGGAGTGTGATTGGGATTTCAAGGGACATGCAGATAATAATTAATCAACTTTATGTAGCACCATTTATTGATTAATTTTATACATTATTGTGTAAAATTGTTTTTTTATTTTTTCAAACTCAGGTTCTCACCTCTAAACGGAGAATAAATGGCAGGTCATTTCTTGGAGTGCGTTGAATGTGCTGTTCCTAAACTTTGCAACATTCATGTGAGGGGGATCAACCAGTCTGACGCATCAGACTTGGCCGACCAGATAGTGTAATAAGATTGTCGCTTATGCAGAGTTTGAAACATCATGTATGATAGTGTGCTATTTTGCAGCGTCTTCTTCAATTCCCTGAATCTTGCAATATCTCGCCTGCTATTTGGCAGGTTTATATTTGCAAGTACAGGGAGATAGGATGAGGAGTGGTATTGATGTTCTCTTTATTGCATTGTTTGTGAATCTGTCATCCATAATATTAATAATATTTCCAGTTGCCCTGTACGCCCTGAGCGCGGTCTACTTTGCGGGAGTGATGGTGCGCCTGATGCTGACCCTCACTCCGGTGGTGTGTATCCTGGCTGGTATTGCCTTCTCCGGCTTGTTGGACCTGCACATGCAGGACGAGCAGGAAGAGCACCCCGTCACCATCAATCGCACCGAGGACACTCAGTCCAACAAGAATCTATATGACAAGGTACACACTACTAACTCATTTTTTTGTGTATACCACGCACTCAAAAGTTAGGATCCACAAATAGCTTAGGAGATTCGGAACTTTAGAAAGCATTCTCTCATTCATCATCCAGATTTCATGACCGTATGTAAGAGTGGGGCTATACACGATGGGATAATGTTATAATAAGGAATTCCAGTCAGTTAATTTTTTTTGTTTATAAATGTTCCCCTTCTAACTTAATAGACTTCCGACGGAAAGGGTAGTTCTATCTTTTACGCTGGTCCTACTTGAATGGCAGTTTGCAGGCATTACTGTCCAATAATTCTATATGAATATTGTATACCAATCTTTTTGTAAGGGTCCCAAATATAAATATGTATATTATGTATAAACAATGATACAATTCTTGCATTTTCTTATCTTGTCTCTTGTGTGTAAGAATATTTAATCAAAAGGAAACTATACTAAACCTGTAGTATGGGTAATAAATCCTTGTATCTATGGAGATGAGGAAATAGATCTTAATTTTGTAATGATTTGTGCGAAAATTAAAACCAAATTATTTGTAATGTAATCTGTAATAAAATACATGCATTTTTTTACAGGCCGGCAAGGTTCGACGCATGAGACACGAAGAGTCCAGCACGGCCACCAGCCCGCCAACTCTGAACCTAGAAGTGCCACAGGAGGGCATCGGCGCGAATCTCCGCTCCGCTGTCATCGTGGTCATCATGATTTTCCTCATGCTGTTCGCCGTCCACTGCACTTGGGTCACGTCCAACGCTTACTCCAGCCCCTCCATCGTGCTCGCTTTCTACACTAATGACGGGTATGTCTTATTGTGTCCCGTAACTTCCTATAGTCTGGAAACAGTGCCACGCGTACCGTCTTCGACCGATGACATAATGCTGACGAGCTGGACCGATATTCCTTGTACGCAACGCTTTGCACTACAGCTTGTTATTCATTCCTTGTGGAGTATGATTTCCAAAAATGGATTCCATATTTTGCGAAGGATTTAGATCTTACAGAGATATTTTACAAAAGTACCAAGAGCTTTGCAAAACTGGCAATATGAAGGAGCTAAGATTACCAACGTTAAAAAAATAAGAGAAAGGACTTGCTTGAAACTTTAAAATTTTTATTTGTACAGAATAGTTGCTCTGGCCTCCAAGAAATCTTCACAACCGACAAAAATATAAATCTCCGTGGCCACCCTTTGCATCCAATCCTTAGAAACACTTCATTGCAAATAGAGTAGTGGATGCATGAAACAGACTTCCATAACATGTCATCGATACTACTAATATAAACCAATTTAAATATTGATTGTATTCTTATTTGGACAGTAGAAATTAAATATTTTAAAATTCAAAACAACTCAATTACTGTTAAACTTATTGTGAAATCATATATGAGCGCATCAGCAGAATGCTGCCTGCTGATGAAATAATAATTCACCTACTACCGCAAGCGACTGACGTATGCAACCGAAGTACACAACCGACATATGCAACCGAAGTACGCAACCGACGTACGCTTGGCACTATTTACAGCCTTATCCTGGTTTTTAAATACTCCCACGCGGAACATATTCGACAATCAAAGTTGTTGTATCAAGAGTTGATACGGTGATGATATGATTTCTTGCTGTATCAATGGTTGCATGCAAAAGGTTAATAATAAAATTAATTTTTAACCTTTAAATTGCTGGTGCCCTGGATTGTATTTTGTGTTTTTATTTCCTAACTAAACCGTTCTAAAAAATACTAATAAATTAATATCCACTTGTTTCTTTATATTATGCTCAAATTAACTGGGCAGGTACACTGTTATATCTACTGATATCTTTTATGGAATCTGTGAGTAAAAAAAAAATATCCGTAAATTATACTAATGTGACTAGAAGTAAAAAAAAAACTTAGTATCAGTGCAGTGTGTATTAGCTATTCGTATAGTAATTGAAAGTCCCTGTTAAATGCTGTTTCGCATCCCGTTTCAGCTTTTCATCAATTTGCTTTCAACTATGAAGGATAACAGTATGACCGTTGCGCTAGAGGGCTGAACACTGAAATGGGCCGAGAATCTATTATTGTTTTGCCCGAATAAATTGAGCATTATTTACCTCATATAGTTGTCCCAGAGGGAGGTTGTACGTATGTCATTGATGAAAAGTCTTCCCTGTACACTTTATCTATGAAAACGAAAAAGACATGATACTAGAACGATCACGTCACGTACGACCTCTCTCTGGGACTACTATAAAATTGATTGATTTATGATTGAATGCTTCTTGTACTCTATTTATTAATATAAATAATGTTTTCTCCCCAAATAACTTTGGCCTCTGAAGGGATGAAGGAGGGTAAGCCGTGGACATAAGTTCTGTTGTTTTTTTGCACCCGTACGGATTGTAGATTGTGGTTTTGTAGCCGGTGTTGTTGATGACAAATCATTTTTAGGTTATGAGCACTGATTTTCTTTTTTCTGTGTGTATATTTTGTATGTTATATTTTTTTCTTACTGTGTTTTGGTTTGGTACACAAAATTAGTGAGAAAGACTTTTGTTTTAGCATGAAACACAAACAAAAAAAATTGTGACCGTGTGTGAACTGTTTTTTCAATTTTTTTTTAGTATTTTGAAATCTCCAATTGCATCCGGAAAACTCTTTGACTCTGATCAAGGGTTTGAGGGTCCTGCAAAAGAATTAAATTTTATGCATTATTTCGGTCAGTGGCTGAGTTGGCATCGCGTTTGGGTCCCACCCATGCATCGTATCATTTTCTGCTTACCGTGGTGTGGTGGTAGAAAATTTTCAAATGTTGTCAGGTTATTCGTAACCCGAAAATGTTTGTCTTTCTTCGAAAAAAAAATAATTTTTAGATTTAGAATTCAAATAAACAAAGTTCTTGTAGCATATTGCATCTTGTTCCAGAGTGGAAGATACTATCTGTGTGACCCTATTGAGAGACGAGAATTTTTAATCAAAGTTGTTTTTTTTAAATGTGAATACTGCACAAGAGTTCCAACTGCTCCCGTCTGTCCGGAGCCATGGGGACGAAGTGGCTGAAGGGAGTAGAGAGAGAGTAAGGTTGGAAAATACCTGACTATTCAGATCTGGTCACCAAACAACTTTTGATTTCAAGCAACGTTTCGATTCTAAATAGTGGTCTTTCACCAGGGTGATACGGAGAGTATCTACAACCCTTGAAATGCCTTTAGCTATGTTTGCTGAACATATCATGAAATCCCCTTTTTGTTCCCTCTTTCCTTTCATTCCCGCCTAACAACATTTCCCTAATGGCTCCGGGTAGTTGGAATTCTTGTGTGCTGAATACAGTATTAAAAGTTTGCCAAGTTAATATTGTTAGTTGTTGTTACCGGTGCGGGATTGTTCTAGATTGATCTAGTGCCTTGTCAGTAGTGTAGCTTGAGACAGCGGCAGTTGGCTAAGTGTGTGATGTTGTTGTTTCCAGTTCCCGCCAGATCCTGGACGACTTCCGCGAGGCCTACTACTGGCTTTCCCAGAACACAGACGATGATGCCCGCGTTATGTCCTGGTGGGATTACGGATATCAGGTAAACAATCTCTATATAATATGTACATATTTTTATTATAATTAACACTAATAACGCGTTTTCCTAATCAGTCTAATGTCCAGTCCAAAGAGAAGGTCCGCCCTAAATTAAACAAATGCTACCAGCGTAATATTCCTCGAAAAACCAAGTAAGAGAGTTTTACTGTAATAACCTTTCTAATTTTGTAAAATACATATTGTAAATACATATAGACAAATAATAACAGTCTATGGTGCATTTGTTGAAACCTGTTGTCTTGAAAATCATCAATTAGTTATATTTTTTATGCGAATACTGCACAAGAGTCTCAACTGTGCCCGACCGTCTGGAGCCAGTGACACTATGGCATCCCCAATTGGGGTATGTGTGAGGCTGAAGATAGTGGGAAGGGAAGGAGATGTGGAAGAGCAAGTTGGGGGACTGGCTATTTAGATCTGGTCATCAAAGAAGGCCAAAGCATAATCCATAATTTGTTGTACATCCACAACTATGGAAAATAGTGTTGCGTTTTGTTGACATGGAACACAAAACGGTGTACAAATGTCATGTTAAATAGTGTTGGGTTTTGTTGACGCGGAACACAAAACGGTATACAAATGTCATGTTAAATAGTGTTGGGTTTTGTTGACATGGAACACAAAACGGTGTACAAATGTCGTGTTAAATAGTGTTACGTTTTGTTGACATGGAACACAGATGGTGTTAAATTAGTATTTATAAGATATTTTGCTGATGAAATAATGATATAATAAATAAATAAATAATGATATCCCATATATCTTAACCGAACGCAATCGCATAAGCAACTTGTTAAAATGGTCTAAAGAACAAACCAATATTCTGGCTACCAATATGAAGTAAATAAATCATCATTGGTGTCTTTTTACTCTTATTCTTTTGGGACCTGGTACCCATCATTTTGATGCTTCCAATCGTTTCTTTCCTGGGGTACTTCAGCGGCCTCTCCTTGCGCTATTCTGAAGTTGCGTTGAACATTATTTCGCAATTTTGATTTATGTATTTTATTTCCAGATAGCGGGTATGGCGAATCGGACGACTCTAGTGGATAATAACACTTGGAATAATTCGCACATCGCTCTCGTTGGCAAGGCCATGGCTTCAAACGAGAGCGCAGCCTACGAAATCATGGGCAACCTCGGCGTGGACTATGTTCTGGTCATCTTTGGAGGGGCCATCGGTTATTCAGGAGATGACATTAACAAGTTCCTGTGGATGGTCAGGATCGCAGAGGGAGAGCATCCCAAGGATATCAGGGTGATTAACATTAGCTAATGTATTGTATTATTAGGTTCTTTTGTTGGTGTGTTTTCAAACCCAATCACGTCCATGTTGAACGCCGCTTCAAGAGTGTTATGGATACCTTTCAACTCCAAATATGTGTATATTAATTTCATTAGTTAAAACCTTCAATGAATGAAGTGATTTTTATACAGAGTGATCTCTTTTGCTAAAACTTTGCAAGTTATTTCTTGTCACAGACTACCCGGATTCTTATACTGATAGGCTTTTGGGATATTAGGCCATTTTGCGTTATCTCTTTCTTGAACCGACATTTCAGAGAGCTTTGCAGTGTCCATCGTCAGAACAGATGTGGTGATGAACCCTGCGAGGCTGTCTGAAAGTTTGGCTCAAGAAGGTGGAGGATGCGCAATATGGCTTAATACCCTGAATGTCAAACAAACAACGCAACGCCATGAGAATCTAAAATCATACCTTTCTTGTTGAACGCCGACCTTCGGCGTGTTTCAGATTTTAATCAGCTGATAAGCCTAAAAACATGAATAGACTGACGATTCACCCACACTAATCAGTCAAAGGATACAGAGAATGCAATTATATCTCTATTTTGAAACCTGAAAATGTTGTTGCATAAATGTAATACATTATAAATATGTAAGTTCATATCTACAAAAAGTAAATATGAATTTTTACAACTCACAAGAATCCCAACTGTCCGGACCCAGTGTGACTATGACATCCCCAGTTTGCGGGTGTTGTGCGGCTGAAGGGATCGGGTAAGGGAAGGAGATAAAAGAGGAAGGTTGTAAACTACCTGACTGTTCAGATCTGGTCACCCAACACAGTTATTTTATCCAATGCTTCATGAATTTTGGTTTTCACTAGGGCGGTATTGAGAGTACATTTTATCTAAGTCACTGAATATTTAAAATTAGTTTTGACGTGCTTAAAACATCTGTCTTGATTCAGTCTTGTTGCAGCCGGTCTAAGAGTCGAAAGGTCTTATTTTAATAGAATTGTTGGGATTATCTCCGGGTTACACTGCACGATGGTATCAAGTGGTTGGAATCAATCTTGCAGCTCTTTGAAGTAAACCTTTGGTAGATATAATTGGTACATGTTATAACCTTTTTGGGATTTTCTGGAGTGTGCTAAATTCGGTATATAATATTATGGTTTTGGTTGCAGGAAAACGATTACTTCACGGAGCGCGGCGAGTTCAGAGTGGACACGGAGGGAGCTCCGGCCCTGCTGAACTGCCTCATGTATAAGCTGTCGTACTATGGGTTTGAGAACAACCGCGGGGACGCGCGCTCGCCGGCCGGTTTCGACCGGACGCGCCAGGCCGTGCCCGGCAACCGCGGCTTCTCGCTCACCTACCTGGAAGAAGCCTACACCACCGAGCACTGGCTCGTCAGGATCTTCAGGTTGGTCACACTTGCAATTGAATATTGTCGACGTCAGGGTCATTGCACCGATCGAACCTCTGCTACTACTCCTACTACTTTAACTACTTTTCCTATTGCTCTTATCTTAATCCAACAACATTTCCGTTGTCTAATGTGTTGTGTATGTTTGTTTTGTAGGGTAAAGAAGCCTCATGAGTTCAATCGCCCCCGCCTTCCTGTCGCCCAGAGACAAATCAAAACTTCAGGATTCATCTCCAAAAAGGTAAGAGTTTGATATTAATGATAAGTTTTGCTTACACTGTTTTAAATGTTAGTTCAAATTAAAGTTGTATAGTTTTACAAATCAGCTTCCTCCTTGAAACTCTTTTTATGTGGCAATAACATATTTTATTTTTTATTTTTTTTATTTTATTTTATTTTATTTTATTTTATTTTTTTTATTTTTATTTTATTTATTTTTTTTTTTTTTTTCGTAGAAAGCAATCACTTTGTGGTTTAACATTTTAATGAAATAAAAACAATATTTTTTGTTTAAAACCACGAATTTTTATTAATTTTAAGACCGACCGGTTTCGCTACACTCGAGCATCGTCAGGGTACAAAATTAAACTGGAGTTTAATTGCAGTTTAATTTTGTACCCTGACGATGCTCGAGGGTAGCGAAACCGGTCGGTCTTAAAATTAATAAAAATTCGTGGTTTTAAACAAAAAATATTGTTTTTATTTCATTATTTTATTTTTAATGATAAACTTATGTTTGACACAAGGTTTTTCATGCATAGCACAAAAGATAATGTATTATTTTTAAGCAATAATTATTCACCTGAAACACCTACATAAATTGAAAAAAAATACATGCCTAAAATCATCATACATTATCAATGCCTTTCCTGCAAAAAATAAAGTTGGTTGTTTTCTAGAGAAATATTTAATAAGCAATAATTGTTGAATGAAACATACCAGTACATATTGAATAATTTGGCAGGTTTTTAATAAGCAATTGGTAGAGCACCTGACCTACAATCAGAAGGCTGTGGGTTCAATTCCCGTCGGCGGCATGTATTTTTTCTAGGAAGATTCTTTTAATTTATATACATAGGTGTTTCAGGTATGATTTGAGATTTTCACGGCCAAAAGTATTATAGTGATTTGTTTTTGGGGTGTTATGCCGTGTTGCGCTACTTCCTTCTTTAGCCAACGTTTCGGACAGCATTGCAGTGTCCATCATCGGGGCAGATGTGTAATTTTTTTATTGCAAAATTTTTGTCCTTAAATCGTAGAACAAAAATGTGTAATCGTTATTGATTTGCGTAGAAGGTTTCTTTGTTAAATTATATCAAAAAATTACACATCTGCCCTGATGATGGACACTGCAAAGCTGTCTGAAACGTTGGCTAAAGAAGGAGGTAGTGCAACACGGCATATTACCCCAAAAAAAAATCACTATAATGTGTGTTTCAGGCTTAATAAATTATAGCTTAAAAATAACACATATTTTATTACTTATTGTGTTATGACGAAACGACCTTCAGAAACTTTTAACAATAATTGCCTCTGTACCATTGCAATTTCCTGATAATTTTTATGTTCGTTTTTATGCTGATTGTTTAACTGACTTGTTTGTCCTTGTTTCAGACGTCGAGACGTAAAAAAGGAACAATAAAGAACAAGCCCGTCGTTATAAAGGGCAAGAAACCTGTGAAATAATAGGCCAACAATTCACACAGTGATAGCAACAAGACTGCTCTCATATTATAACTAGTCTTCAAAGTTATCAACAAATAATACTTCATTCTTTACTTTTCCAATTGGATTACCTTAACCTGCGTTGTGATATCCCTAATATATCTAGTTATAAACAAACCATTGTTTACATTAAATGGAGGAAAATATTTTATTTGGTTTATTGTTCCGTCCCCTCCCTCACTCATGTCCAAATATTGTTCACTGAACAAACCGGCATTTGAATCACCTTAACAGATCATACCTTCGTGCTTCTACTGTCCCGATCCAAAGATGTAACGAAATTAGGTTGAGCATATGGAACATAGTTCAGTGAGTGCTAAGTATTAAGTTTACGCATTGTAAGGTCCATTCTAAGCAGTCGCTTGTTCTAGAAAGGTGTGTAATTTTTCCCAGGGTCCTGTATGTTTAGTTTATTGAGTTCAATTGGAAAAGTAAAGTGAACATTAGACTGAGACAACATTCATCGCTAACGTCGAAATTCTAAAGAACACCACAAATAATATCTATAGACCATCCTCTAAGAAACTCCCAGAGTGAAGTGGCTGTGAAGTGAATGTGACTGCTAAGGAATGACTTCTTCGCTTCAAGAGTGAATACATACCTTCAAACTCCAAATATGTGTAAATTAATTTCATATGTTAGTTAAAACCTTCAATGAATGAAGTGTAAGAAGTGATTTTTATACAAACTGATCTCTTTTGCTAAAACATTGCAAGTTCTTTCTTGTCACAGACTTCCCGGATTCTTACACAGATAGGCTTTTGGGGTATTAGGTCATTTTGCGTTATCTCTTTCGTGAACAAACATTTCAGAAAGCTTTGCAGTGTCCATTGTCAGAACAGATGTGGTGATAAACCCTGCGTGGCTGTCGGAAGGTTTGGCTCAAGAAGGTGGAGGATGCGCAATATGGCTTACTACGCCATGAGAATCTAAAATCATACCTTCCTTGGATTCTGTTTCTTTCAAAAGATTTTTCTGCATACTTTTTTTATGGTAAAACCTGTTATGTACATATTATCAATAGGCCCCTGAGACCTTTTCTTGGGGTTTTGATGATATAATTTAACAAAGAAACCTTCTACGCAAATCAATAACCATTACACATTTTTGTTCTACGGTTGAATTACAAAAATGCTGCAATAACAATTAATTTGCAATGTACAATTCAACCACCAATAAGGTTGCTTTTGAAATAACTAGAAGGCCTTAAAATTGTATTTTAGCTTACACTATTATTTATCCTTGATCCATACAAAGTAAACATTATATTTGTATAAATATTTACGTACATGTTATTTTCTTTTATCTGTAAGCAATAAATATTCTTCTAGTAAGATAAGCACACTGTAGAGCACAACTGCACTTATGCGTGATTTTATTTCTCTCAACATTGTGGTTTAGTATCTCTAATGAGACTATTTTAAGAATAGCAAGTTTTATGTTTTATGTTTTAAAGAGCACAGTTCATAAAGCTTTTCACTAAATATTTTGATTTTCTTTCCAATATTAAAACTAGAATTTTTTTTTCCAAGTTTTCCAATTTTTTATTTGGAGAACCAATGCATATTTAGTTTACTTTCCGGTCCCCTTCATTGAGACCTTAATTAGGAATGTACGTCCATATGTTGTGCATTCAGAATATTATGCTTTCCATGGCCCTCAACAGATGGCAGTAATCTCTTCCCCACTCACTTTCAAGTTATTTGATAGATTTTGATGTTTAAAATGTTTCCAAGAACAATATTTATTTTGAAGTCACAAATGATTAAAAATAATAGAAAATAAAGAGGCTTTACTTTTATCTGCTAATGAATTGTGCGTCTTGTTCCCTAATCCGTACTTATGATGCTGTTGAATTGACTTAAACATTTACAGGTAAATCCTCGAATGGCATTAAAATTATTTTAAACATGTTCGTTTTTTTGTAATCGCCTTTGGTGCCAACAAATGGATAGTAATTTATTAGAAAATATTGGCATAGGAATATGAAAAGCCCCATTCAGATCTGGCCAAATTTTTTCACTTTGCTTCTTTCTAGCAAATCAAAGTAAAACTTGCCAAATGCCTACAAGTATGAATGTGGCTTAAGAAGCCTAAATGTCAATCAAGTTAAACATTGATATGTCCGTTGCCACCAAGATATCTCTGCCCGAGGTCAAATAAAGGAAAGATCTATATTAATTTACAAATATTATTTTGTAGTTACATACATACCTTATGGTATGGTAATGGTATCAGCAGAATTTGTCCTTTTCACCCACATATAATAAAAACTAGGAAGATAGGCCATGGACTATTATTGGTATGAAACTGAAGTGTCACCAACATCGTTCAACCATACTACTGCAAATCACATTTGTACAGAGCGGCGCTCTGCCTTTGTTTTTACCTACACTCCAAACGCGTATTAGCTATTCAGTTTGGTCGGAGCTCGGCGACAGTTGGCACACTTCCAAGCCATATATCCCTTTGTTTCTATTATCCATGGTGTCAGCCAATCTAACCTAAAAATGAATATTATATTTTGATACATGATTAGGGCCATCTACTGCCAACATTTTTATTATTCATGTTGTGTATGTTTGTGTGATTTGAATATTGGTTTTGTGTTTAATGATTGTTTGTAGAAATTATTGTCTATGTGATACTTGGTGATGGAGTTTGATTACTGATTGACGAAAGGTATTAATAATTTTTATAATATTATGTATTAGTATGTTTAATACATACGCATGTGAGTACCTACATCCAATACATAAATATGAATGTATTAGTATATTCAAAACATATTGCAATAACTTTTAGCCATGTTTGTCTTTTAAAATTCAAATATTATTATTCTTACTGTCCCACCTTCTTAAAAATATTTTTATGGGACATTAACTTATTGCACTGTTTTTAGATTCTTTGAAATAAACCAAGAAAGTATGCCCATTTTCAAATAAACGTTATAAAAAATTGTTTTCTTTTTATATTTGTTTCTTATATCTGAAATATTATGGGCCTTGTTAGGTTATTTTTGCTAATCATATACCGAAGTGATAAAAGATATTAAAATATCGCTTTAAAAGTAAATCTCATATCTAACTTCATATTTTTAAGTCATCCAGATAATAATAATTTTTGTTTGTAACAAATAAAGTAAATTCATTTCTTTTTGCATTTTTGTATCTGAACAAATAATTATGGAATCATTCTCATACAATTGTGTGGTAACTTTATAATTGTTTGTTTATTTTGGCTTCACTCCTCTATACATACTTCTTGTATTGTATGTTGGCTGGACTTGAGATAACTGCGGGAGTATCCTAACAAATCTGATGCTAATTGTAGGAATTTCTTTTTAAGGGATGAATTAACAATGTTGGAACTTAAGGTTGTTGTATTTATTGTTACAATAAATATAATGAAAATCTACCCTTGTCTTATTTTTCTTTTAGCCTTTCCTATCAAGCCTTTCCATCTTTCCAAGTGTGATTTATTATGTCATTTTATGAGATACCTGGTCACCAATTTATTATTATTATTTGTAATTATTGAAGACAATTAGCGATCAAAAATTTGAAACAGAAAAAGATACGGTCGCCTCCAAGACCTTCACCTTTCCGGGGTGCTGCTCTACCAACTAAGCTAATGGGACTCTATTTCCTATGGTCATATTTAACTGTATCAAACTTCGAATAAGAACTACCAACATTATCTTCATTTTCTCACCACACATTTTTATTGGCTGCTATCTTTATGTACGATCGCAAGATTCAACTCAAACTAAATACAATTTAGATAGTGTCTTGGATAAATATATTCTATTTTTGTTTTAATGTGCTACATCTATTGACTTTTCTGCAAGTCTAGGGTGAATATTGGAATAACTTAAAGAGTAAAACCTTAAATTGTAATACATATTTTAATTATTGACGATAATAATAGTAATTTTGAAACGAAAATTTGAAACGGAAAAAGATATGGTAGAGCAGCGCCCCGGCAAGGTGATGGTCCTGGGTTCATGTCCTAGATGCAATGGTATCTTTTTCTGATTTTTCTGTGTCAAATATTTGTTTAAAAATCGCTAATATTGTCTTCATAATAATATATTTTAATTTTAGGTTTTATTTTTAATCGTATATTTGTTCATGTGAAACTCCATACAAGATTTACAACTGAACTGAACGAGACATCCCCATTTGTGACAGAAGGAGAAAATGAAGGTTGAGAAAGTCCTGGCTATGTAGATCTGGTCACTTAACACAGCTAAAGCCATTTCAAACAACTTCTTGATTCTGTGATTGGTGGTGGTACTGTCAACATAGTTTAGTATCTTCCACTCTGCAAGAGGAGGTACAAATAATATACCATTTATTGAATTTCTTTGACTGGCACAAATTAAATCATTCCAGGTTTCAAATCCGCAACATTCGGGTCATCAATGTTGGAAAGGGATTGGGGACACGATACAGGAATGAAACATTTGTTAGTTTAAATATATTTACTTATATTGTATATTACATGAAGTTATACATAATACGTATTACATTGACATAATATATATATTTTGAATATCGTAATACAACCATTCACCTTTAATTTGTCTAAAATGATGTATCGCAAGTCCCGAGCAAGTGTGGCCAGGTCGGGCCTTGTGGCGCACTCTCCGTTCCCCGTTCCGCTGTGTTTGGTAATAAAAATAATGAACTTCTTAATGTGGGAACAGCGCTCCACACACCGACCTGGCCACACTCACCGCAAACTTACTTTATATAAAAAATATTATTTTGAAAAGTGCGGGGAGTATCCTCACCGCTGTAGGAAAGTAACTTCAACATCCTGCAAAATTTTCTCTTTTAAATATTTCTTATGGCAAAATTTGGGCTAATCTTTTTCCCCGTATGAAATTAAACTACGCAGACACTCAGTTTTCCTTGACTTAACATTAAATATATTCAGAAAATGTCAAAACTTTTATAATAAAAACATCAACAAAATATCAAAGATAAATAGAAATATAATATATTATGACATTTTTGTTAAAGGTACATTAAACATTTACATGGATACTTTGCCAAACACGTTTGTCTATATACATTAATTCCTCTTATGTTTATTCGTTACATTATCTATTTTAGGCCATTTGATGGCAAAGACACAGAGATTAATCTTCAAAAACTGTACATTTTCACATACTTAGCTAGTTTCCATAGAAGTAACAAATCAACTTAACACACTAAAACAGACTAACAGAGCTTCGTCAGAGGGCTGCCTAACTAGAGGCTACCACGGACGTGGAAATACATAACATACTCACAAAGTAACCTCTAACATCAATCTGAATAAATAAATAATTACATTTATTGTATGGTTGATTATGAAATAGGTTCAGGTCTGACGCTCCACCGGACATTCTGCAATTAAATCATTAAATACATAATAATTTGGCACAGAAAGTAACAAGTATTAACTACAAACTAAGAGCAGTTGCGCTGATAAACTAGAATTGAGCATAACCTAAACATTTAAGACATTTAACATCGTTGCCAAATATATAGTAAATCCACGCGAGACTTAATAGACATTAAATATGGGGTTTATAAAATAGTGTTGTCGATTATTAGTGTATTCTACACAGAGCATTCTCTGTGGAGCACCGTTCTCAGCTCGGTGTTAGGTACTATAGACGATAGAGAAGAAAGAGTATAGACAATTAGTCCCGCAAACGGGGATTTGGCTCATGAGGGATTTTCTTTTCGCCGCTTCATATCACTGATATTATTTGGCACATATTTTATTGAATTGAAGAATTATTTATAAAACGATATGTTATTTCTACCATGACTAGATTAATTTGAGCAGAACACCGATTATCTTGACGACTCGCAGTGTTACTATTATTTATAATTGTGGCAATTACTTTGGAGATCTTCCTTCATTGATTGTGATTAACATCAAACTAACAGGGCTTTGTTTTTTGCTAATTAATTTTGTGTGTATTATTGTTTGATAGTCAGCGCTTTAAAATTGTATTGTCTGGTGATTTATAATATGATTCAAGTAATTAAATAATATGTTGATGTTATGATTTTAAAAAATACAGTTCAATTAATTAGCGTTGAGCAGTATTTTATGAGGATAAAATATGTAAATGCCAGGATAAAAATACTTTTTTAAGCATAAAAATACATAGAATACATGAAAATATCAAAGCATACAACAGATGAAAACATGATTATTGTACCAAATACACCGATTAACAAATAAATCTATTCAACTAGGTAAAGTTGTGTTAAACTCACTACGTATGTAATTCACTAGCAACTAGGGAGACTAAACGGTTTATCTGAGGAGACCTAAACTACGTTGAAATCACATCGATATTTGTCTAGTCCTAATTTACAACATATTTTGTATTTCATAACAACATATCTCGCAAGATGCCTGTCTACCAACATTCATCCACGTTTATGTTTAAAAAGATTGTCTCTTATACGTAGGTAATTTCTTAAAATGTCTCTTAAAAGAAATCATCACATAAACCCAACACGTCAAACTGCATCGCCAGCTTCGTCTTTGAACATTTATTTGAAGAAACACGCTTCACGCTTCCACAAAGTTACCTTAACACGCTACACATCGAAGTAACCACAACAACCAGGCGGTGAAAAGGAAATCATTAATCTGCGGGATCTCGCGAACGACCGCTTCCAACGTAAAATAATATAATTGTGTCATGTGCTACCCGCTACCCTTTGCCGGACAACATTGAAGAAAGCAAAGAAAAGTGTGCACCTTCCTAGAATCACAATATTGTGTTGAATAAGACAACTCTAATTTATGGGAGACTGCCTATATAGTATGTATTTCTATATAATTTTATTATTGTTCAACGATATGCAGAGTTCTTGTGACAACCTTCTTGTCACAGTATGTTTGTTGGCTGCAGGAGGCGAGTGTGGCACACACACGCCCCCCGGTCCTGAGCCTTCTAACAACCACTTGATTAACCTAATCCACCTGCGTCAGAGGGGCCGAGGTCCCACCAGTGCCCACTCCGCAAGGTGCCTCACTTCTTACTTATGTCGCTACAGTTAGTTACAGGAGAGAGCTACAGCTTCCAGTAGAACCAAGGTAAGTCAGTAAGGTTAGTAAGTAAGTTATACAGATCCTAAATCACAACACAGAGTGGTACCGACAGTGACCATGAACCATGACCCACTGCAGCACTAAAATACTTATTAGATTACAATTAGAAAGGTTCCTATCTACCCCGAGCTAACTTAGGTAGCTCCTTACCTACTCATGTAAAACATGTGGCATGTGGACATATATATTATCAATGTCTGCGTGTACCTTACGTACGTAGAACTGTGCGCGTATACACATCTTAAATTTTATTCTTTGAAAAATATGTATTTTATATTTTATAGCTTTTATTACATTATTTATACATCACACAATCACTTTGAAGATAAAAAATAGTGTGACATTACATATAGCTGAACTTACATTTTATTTATTTAGGTATTTATATTGAATTTATAGTTTATTTTGTTTAAAATTATAGCCATTTCGATAGATCTGTGTAAATATAAGTATTTATTACAAACACGATTCTTGTTCTCGTTTATAGAAGACGAGTATAATAATATAGAAGTTATATAAGATTTGATATTAAGTAATTTTATATAAATGCTATGTACATAATCTTTTTGTGACCAATAAAAGAGAATTGATATCATTTAATAAGTAAAATACTTGAAAGTTTTTATGCCTTCCATAAAACGCTTGTTTTTCACATTTCAAAGGCACTTAGCTCTTATGAGGGGCGGATTAACTCACTCTGACTAACTCTTAGCTACTGACTCCTTGCTTAGGTTTAGATTTAGGCGGACTTGTACACATTTCACATTTCATCTCATGTCTCTCTACTTCCCAACCGGTCCATCGCGGAGCAAATTTTGGCTGTTCCCAATCATTTATTATGGTTGTGAATTTTGAAAATAATAATTATTTCCATCTTTAAATTTACAACCATGGATGAAAAATATTATGTCCTGGTCATAAGACAAATTGGTTTTGCTAAATTCGTGCTTTTGAGAATGAAGCGGCAATACTCAAAATTTTGAAGAACTAAAATGTACTTAATAGCAAAAATTCTTGCAAGAAGTCGATCCCCACGAAAACCGGGATAAAAAGTTGCTCCCAACCTCAAAAAGCTTGGGAATCCTTGCTCTACTATGTATTGAATTCTCTTATTTTCGGGCATATGTATCCAATGAATTATCTTAGTTGTTCGTTGCACCACTATCCCAGCCGGTTGTAAATTAATTCTACGGAGGTGAACAAAGCTTTACAATTAAAATATGTGTATCTCTTCGTCATTGAACTAGTTTAGGCCTTCTGAACACAGTTTTGCAAGTTTCGGATAAGGGGAGGGAGATGAGGGTGTAACCTTTAGGCAGTTAAAGGGATGTAGATATATGGTTTTAAAAAAAGCTATGAGTCGATCAGAGCAACATCTCTGATGAACCAAAATCAATTGAAATTCTTGAAATATGGAATTCACGTATGTATACGATTGACAGGAGGCGGTTTTTGATATTCAAATGTGAGCTTTTCCATTATTAAACTTTGGCTCATTTCACCGAATAATTACGTTCTAATCCACCCCTCAAAATGAACTCCGATTCATTCCAGTATTCAATTATAAGGTTTAAACTACGACATTTATAAGTTTAACTTATTTTTAAGATAGAAAAAAATTTCGAACAGTGGTTATGTATTTGTATCTACATTAAAAATTGGATGGAAACACTAAAAGGTTCTGTTCCGCTGTTGGAACTCCTTTCTTCCACATATTATATTGTTCTATCAAATTGACATAATTACCTTGCGGAATTAGCAACCAAGGTTGGTACATTTTAAAGGATAATGTTTAGTGCGTTTGTATTGCTGGTGCATTTGAGTAAGTACCTATCTGTTAATTTTAACATTTATAAGGGATGAGATTCTTACAGATAAAAAAAATGTAGTTGTTATGTGAATCAAATAACAAAGATGGAGGTAATTACATAAATTATAATGGTTTTGATTTTGTCTGGACGCTATTTCCAAATCTGATAGTCAAGGGCTTTATAGAAATTCTTAAATAATGTTTGTTATCACTCAGAAACACAAGTATACATTTAACGATTTGTCTTTAAATTGTATTAGAAAATAAATAAAGATCCATCAAATAGCTAAACAGTACTACATTAATTATTTAGTTTTTGTTTTAGTCAATGTTTATTAAACAAATGATTTAAGTACCTATGTCTTTATTTAAAAATTTTATTGTTTTATAAAAACATGTTTTAGTATAATATTATTAGGCATTTATTTTAATTCATTCTTTAAGTTTAAAAATCTAATATTATTTATTTACAGAAAACCCTGATACTTTTGAAAATAATTTTCATCAGTTAAAGAAAATGTTATGATTTATTCCCTCGACAAATAATGTTTTCTGATTGTTGGAGGAAGAGAACAAGTTGGCCAGCAATTAGTGAATTACTGCAAAGTCAGCCTGTTTCCTCACATCAGCTGTGCATGATTGTCTACTGGATGTCTTACTGGATGGAAGATGAGAAATTCTCTTGAATATTGTGTATTATGTAATTACGAGGAAATATCTGACTTTCAGTAAATAACACAACACTTTGTTTATGTACCTAAAGTAAATTTAATTAATTTTTAAATATTATGTACTTAATATAAAGGATGTGAAAAATTATTTTTAATACTGATTTTCTTTTTGGCTTTCATATTTTCAGTACAATATTGCCACTATTTCTTATGCTTTTCGAAAAGACAAGAGTTCATATTTAAGTTTGTAACAACATTAATGGAAAATTTTGAGAGGAGCACAACCATTCATTTGCTTGAAGAAAGTACCTATAGTCCACAATAAAGTTATACTTTTCAATTTGTACAAAAGATTACATTGACCTAATATACTAACGCTGACTCCATCACGCGGAGACTCACGGCATCACCTCGGGAGCACATCATACAACGCTGTGCCATGGACACTCCCACAATCCTCACCAGGGATACAGTGCCAGTCGTAAAATAATCTGGAGGAACAAGAATTGATAGTGATTCATATCACAATGTTGCTTCCACTTGAACCACGCTAACTCCACTTGACCAAGTTGATTGTCTCCAGTTAGCATAGGTCAGCAAGGGGAAGGCAATGTCACCTTGTATTTAATTTAAACACATTGATTTATGAGTTAAAACCAAAGTGTAAAGTAAAGCCAATAGCGGCATCATATCACCTCACCATTAAACATACCCCAACAAAGAATAGGTCGTAGAAACAGTCGTCAAATTATTGAGAACATGTAATAGAGTAGGTACATATTATATTAAAATTTACTAACAAATTTAAACTAATTCAAGACTGTAATGTCTAATAACATATTGAGCTAAACCATTTTATGGCCTTTCACAATTAAATAAGCCTCGAGATATATTATTATATTATCTTGTATAAGAAGTTAGCTTCAGGTAAAATAATTATGAGAGTAATGCAATTTTTTACAACACATTTGAGGTTAGGTAAGAGATAAGTTATTCTATTGACAACCATTAACTTCATCCGGTCACTCCACCGAACGCACGTAAGCTGTTTCCAACTAGCAAATAAATAGCAGTCAAAAGGGCAAAATAAAGCATGCAAAATTAATATAAATATATTTTGGGCCTCACCATCAATCTTCAAGTATTTAACTTACTTGCTAGTTGGGAACATCTCACATGCATTGTCTGGACAAAGATATTGCAAGATTTACAAATATAATTAATAGTTAAATTCTGCACACCCATTCAATTGCAAATAGGTAACAAACACTTCTATATTGTGAATTTTTGGTTTTGTAGATTTTTGTACATAAACATGATTAAAAACAAACCAAAATAAATAAATAAAATATGAACCCCTTAAAATTTTCAACTTTATTACACAACCTACATTTTTATTAAACTCTTTATGGCAAACAGTTAAAGTTTAACATTGATATGTTTTAGTATTAAGTAAGACTGAAAGTGTAACGTTTTCTGAAAACTTTCTGATTCTGTGGAAGGAATTCCGAATTAAGCCAACGCTTAGTTCCTTAAGTTCAACATTTTCTTTTAAGACCTTCAATAAACTTCCGATTCCCGGCTAAGAATAGATTTTATATTTTATAAAAAATTATTTGTGAAGTCCAAAAACAAGGGAGAATCTTTTGAAATCTCCACACCGACACATTTATATGTACTATTATATCAACTCAAATATTTTGAGAAGGCAAATACGTAGGATAACTTTACTATATAGTCATTGAGAAAATAAATAAGTAAAGAATTGGTTAAAACCAGTTATATAACACCACTTTATAAGCGCTTAAAGGTTGTGACTGAAACATTGAGTTATATACATAGAGTCTACATCCCTTGCAAAATCAGTGTAAAATATTGTTTCCGTGCGGGAAGTAGGAAAGGGGGTGTGATGGCTGTCGAATCCGCCCAAATCGCGATTGAACTCAACGAAAGGACTCGCCGGTGATCGGGCGGCCGCGAACCGCCGCCTCAGGGTTGGAGCATTTCGGTCACCGGCACGCCAGCTTCAAGTGCTCTTTGAGTTTTTTAACATTAAAAGACCAATTTACACGACCACTGATATGTACTGGTAAAACCCCTATTTACCTATGAAAGGTTTACCATTACTGTCCCTATCTTTTCCAGTTCGACTTGTACAATATCTCAGCGTGCATGTCGGCATTTTGAAGCTATTGCCTGAAGCCCGTGGTATCTCACAGCGGACAATTAACCAATGTTTGTGGCCCATGTTTTGAATGACAATGTTAACTCTATCTATATACCTCAATGGTCCGAAAACGGTTTCACAATAAAATCAGTGCTTACCAATAATATTATGTATGTATGTAGGTACCTAGTTTCAAAATTTTTTTTGGATAACTGAATTTACCTTAAAATAAATTGACAAATATGTACTCACTGAAAATTAAAATATGGCAGTAGAAAGATGAGATGACTTCGACACTTGAAAAATCTCTGAATCGATATGAATGAACTCTTTCATAGAATAATATTATTAGTGAACTGCACAGACAAACACTTGAATAACTTCACTTGTTATAGTTTCAATCAAATTGTAGTTGGCTCCAGCAGTTATCCTTGATCTGACATCTGTTAAAATAGATTCAAATGATATATCACACTGAGGAAGAAATACATCCATGATACATCAATAATTCAAACATCCATAGGCTTGCAAATCTCCATCAATCACTCGTAAAAGAAGGAAACCAGATATCTGACAGCATTGTTTATAACTCACTCCGAAGAAATCCATTGAAAAATGTAATTATTGTAAAAATTTTGTGAATAATTTCGTTGCTTGAATTTATTTTGTTATTTTATCATTGTATTTAATTCAATTCCTCCAAATATTATCTTTCAGCTAGTAAAATTTTGAGAAAGTGCAATTTTTTCAAATAATAAATCATGTTCATTATGTAATAATTATCGCAATTTCAAAGTGTATTGACCAGAGTTCCTTTGAGTTGTAAGAAAATAATAAATAGTCATATAGTCAAATTATTTCATAAAGAAACTGTCAGATGAGTCTGTCTGGCTTCCCGAGGTTAAGAAATATTGGGTGGAAGGTCACTAGGGGCAGGCAGGAGGGGGGTTTGAGCAAGTCTGTCCAGTGACTGCTGAGGGTTTGGAATGGTTATCAGTGGGTGAGGCTCGGTGCTTGTCGTCTAGTGCCGAGAGCTTGTCAGATCGTTCTCTGTCTACTCGAGGCCTCTTGGAGTCTGCATCAGGCGGGCGGTGGGATTTCATATGGGCACTCCGGCTCTTTACTTTGTTAAACACTCTGAAACAAACGCCACAACATTTGTAAGAACTTACTTTGGGAATTAATCGGATTCACCCGGAAGGAATGCGCGAAGACTCTTTTAGGGTCTTGAAGAAGGCCCGCAGATGTAGTTCTTCCAAAAAATCAATGGTGCTCCCATTAAACAAAACATTAAATAATGTACGGTTGGTAGGAAAATGTCACATGCACGGTTATTCCAAATCCACACTGGATTTTACCTAATCCCATTCCTCACTATACATATGTATATCAGATGAAATCTTGTAATCTGAAGATCAATTCTTTTTGGGTGCAGTTAAACTGTCTGATAGTTTTTTGCAAAACACTGTCGCAATAAAAGTTAAGTGGTTAATAATATAATGCAGTTTGCCATAAGTTCTGATAAATCACTGAAAAATAATTCCCTTTCAGTCAACATGCGAATGGTCTCGGGAGGTAAAAGTGTTTGTACGGGATTGATCTAGTAAAGATGTGTTTGGGGTATACTTACTTCCCGCAGAGCTTGCAGGGGAACTCATCTCCGCTGTCCGTGTTGGGAGTGTTGGGGGTGGCGGGAGTGCCAGGGGGAGTGGAGGGGGGCCGCGCCCCGAGGCCAGACCATCGCCACCAGCCCTGAAATGACAATCAAAGTTAACATTTTACCACAAGGATCACACCTTGGACCTTTGCTATTCTTAATTTTTATTAACGACCTTACATGTAAACTCCGCTGTAACTTTTCTCTATATTCTGACGACCTCAAGTTATATAGAGCAATTAAATCTATGGAAGATTGTGAACTCTTACAACAAGACCTTAACACTTTATCTGCTTGGTGTGTTGGCAACGAAATGGAACTGAATATATGTAGCTAAGTGCACAGTTATAAATTTCACTAAGAACACCAACAAAACCCTATATTCATATAGCATATGTGGTCACAATCTGGAAACAGTTGAATCGATCAAAGATTTAGGAATTATATTCGACAACAAACTAACGTTCAACCAACTCATTGAATACATTGTAAGTAAATCAAATAAATTACTTGGTTTTATTGTAAGATCAACTAAACTGTTCAAGAATTCTAATAGCCTAATAATTCTATTCAATTCGTTAATCCGTTCGTTAACAGTCTGGAATGCACATTATATCACACAGGTATCTAGATTTGAATCTGTCCAAAGAAAATATACACGGATTTTGTCTTATCGATCAGGTACCATCTACTAGACGGTTACGAACAAAGACTTACATATTTCAAATTAGAGAGTCTAGTTAAAACACGAAACATAAATGACCTCTTAATGCTTTACAAAATTGTGAATAATCAAGTAGATAGTAACATAGTCCATCAAATCAAGTTAAACGCCAGGCCCAAATTCACTAGAAACCTTAACATATTTTGGACTGAAATTTTTACCAATAACACTGGTTATTATATGTCTAGAATGTCTCGATCATACAACGATATTGCTAAAACACATGCTTGCATAGATATTTTCGTAAATAATATAACTTGTTTCGAGATATCTCCACGATTTCTGTACCTAAAAAAAAATAAAAATCACATATTGCTTGTTGATTTTTGATGGTTTGATATTTTCTTTTATTTTGTTTGATATTATATACCCAATTTAAACATATTTTTAAAATTATTGTCTTGTAATTTTAAGCTTAGTATAAAAAAATACTGATATTGTTGTGTTTCCTTCAGTGAATGTGCAAATGTGATAACTGCAGACACATTAGTCTAGGGACATTTATATTGGTATGTAAATTTATTTGCACGAAAATCCCCCCATTGAAAACCCACATGGTAGAATAAGCCAAATCGTTCTATTCGAAACTTCCTATGCACTCAAACCCGAGCATAGCATGTCTCGGGCGTTTACGTCCTGATGACAATCCCACCTATCCATTCCCAGTCTCCATTACATTCCCCCCTTGACTCAAATAAAAAAATACAAAGCAACCAGATATACAAAAAAATATAGTATAAAGTCACAAAAATAAAAAAATAAAAACCTTTATTAATTTTTAAAATAAATTTAAAAAATATATAAACAAATTTACAAAAAAGATACCTACAGACAAAAAAAAATAATAATACAAAAAATATAGTATTTCAGCCCTATAAGTTGCTATAGGCAGCCCACTCATCGGGTAGAAAAAAACAATCCTTCAGGTACTTACCCTCACCTCAGTTCACGAGACACGGAGATTAAATTCCCCGGAACTCTGTAAATTTACAATATAATACGATACTAACCACAAGAATGTTCTTTAAATGTCCCGTTTGTGTCTCAAAAAAAAAAAAAAACCTGTTTTATTTCTGTTTCTGTCATTTTTCCTTCAACGCCTTCAAATTATACCATCCTTTTCCCATTTCACCTTTATTCCTTCCCCATTCCTTCTCCACATCCTATTGCCGTAACGGATTATTGTAAAAAATATTCTCATGATTACCTTATTGGTGTCGGGACTCCATGATCTGAGGTAAAGACTTTTGTAATCCTTGGTGACTTTCTTCCAAAAGTAGTAGAACTGAACACATTGCTTGCTGGTCTTCGTTGCAACCTGGAACATTATCAAATAGTTATAGTAACTGATACATGTGATAGTACAATGCCCCATTATGTCATCGTTTGAGTCGGATCGTTAGATGATGCGCATCGGTAAGAAGTATTTGTTTCACCTGCTTCCCTATCCGGAAGAAGTCCTTGTCATGTTCCCTGAGGGCCGCCAGGAAGGCCTCCACCTCCCCAGGTGTCCAGCGCTCCCCGCCTCCCCCTGAGCTGCTGCCGGTATTGCCAGTGCCCTCGGCCCCCATGAGGCGCAGGGTGGCGGCGTGCGTGTCCCCGCCGCACTGCCCCAACACGTGCAAGGCGTGCTCTCTGGAGTGTCCGCCTACGGGCATGGCTGCGCACATTGCCAGCTCCATGAACATGCGAACTGCAACAGAATACGCAGTTTTGATATCAAGTCTCTTCCTCAGGCGGTTTGCTACGTGCAATTTAATTTTATAGTCGCAAATAGTTTGGGTACTCGTCCTATGAAATCATTAATTTATCATCCTAATAGTGGTCCACAGGGCTAACTATAGATTGCCTTTGGCCCTTTGTGTGCCAGCTTTGCTGAAATTATTTGGAATGTTTCAGAAATCCAGAGTGGTGATTTTTTCCGGCTGACCACTGACCATGCCTCCTACTAAAATCAGTTTCGAGGCATTGACCATCAAGCGCATTCTCTTTTTATCAGAGACTACACAGCGGCAGGAATCAGGTGATAAAAACAGGAAGAGAAGGAAGAAAAACTACTGACAACACCAAAAATAAAATGATTAACTGTTATAATAATAATAAATTTAATTACTTTCATTGTCATCCAGGTTGTCATTAATACCAGGATCCCACAATAAATGCTCGTAACTTGGGTCTCTATCGAATTTCATCTCTTCCGCACTGACTTCCGGAATCATGGCCTGGAACTGTGAACCCACATTGATTCTCGGAAACTTTCGCTCCCCAGAATCGTTCATGTTCATTTCATCCAATAACTGGTGACTGCAGGGAGTTTGTCCGCCTGAAAATGTGTCAAAAGCAGAATTAGTTTTATAAATTATCGATGAGTGAATAAATCGGGTAAATCTGTAAGTTATGAAGTCTATATAAAAAAACACTTACTATTCGGATTTGCTTCGTTGTATAAACCAGGGCCTATTCTCGCCGGATCTAGTATCGGAGGGGGTGTGAAAAAATCGTCCGTGCAACTTCTCAATCGAGATTGGTGCTGATTTTGAAAGCAGAATCCAGGAGTTTCAGATCTTGGTCGTTTTCTAGAGCTTTGCTGCGGACTCTCGGAGCCTTCAGGTTTGAAGATATTCTCTAGACCTTGAGACGCATCAGAAAATGTTTCTTGCTTCATACTGTCTGCTTCTATTTTATGAGTTGAGGATACTTCATTTGACGAGTTTTCCAAAGGTTCTATCGAATGGTGAGCGATGATTTGCGGGGATTTAATAACTCCCACCTTGTGAGGTTGAACCGGAATGATGCTTTCCTTGGAAATTATTTGATGCGTGGCTCCAGTTAGCCAAGATACTGGGAGCTGATTGGATGCCGCTTGGATAAGTTTATACTCTCCGTTGGCTTCCACCAAGATTCCTGTTAAATTTGGATTATTCAGATCGATAGGTCCGTGACTTATAATTTTATACGATTGGTATCCACCAAAATCGAATTTCTTTTTACTTCCGAAATCTTTGGGACTGCTGGAGAGAAGGGGGTCGTCTGAATTGGGCATCATTTGGGACTGTAAGGTATGAAGAACCTGCCTCGGGAATGTGATATTACCACTGGGTATGAATGTCTGGGTGCAAGGGGAGAGGATGGTGCTCCCTTGCTGGTTGGAGAGGGGCGACGGGAGGGGGGTGACGCACATGGGCGATTGTGGAGGGGGAGAGGGGTTGCTTAGTCCATACATGTCCAGGGCGTCTCCATGCACTATGCTCTCTCCCGGAAGAACTTCCTCGAGAGCTTCTTCTACTTCCTCGGCGCTAGACATCGTTGTCGTGAAAAATGCCGCTGATAAAGGAGATCTAGTATTTCTCACTTCGTCAGCATCAGTACTGTGTGATAAGGCGGGGTCATTGTAATTATCAGTCGAGTGAATTCCAGTGGTCGGAGACAATATTGGTAAGTTCTGCATGGTTCCCTGGCTTATGGAAGGGGACTGCGCTTCATGGCTGGCTGGAGGGGTGGGGTAAGTGAAGCTCGGTGAGTCGTGATACTTCAGCGGAGAAGGAAGCGGTGACGGCGCTGACAGGCTCACGTGAGGTGAGTTGGCGTACATGATGTATTCCTTCTGGAATCCGAGGACGTCTTTCGAATTCACGTTTGACTCTGCCACTGTAGAATGATAGGTACTAAAATCTGCCAAGCTTTCCGGAAGGGGAGAATTGAGAACAGCTTGGAGCTGCTGATTGACAGGGTATTGAATTGGAGATCGCTGCAGGGAGGCTGTGACAGTTGCATAGTCTTCAAGAGATGCTAGATCATCTAATTGTTCTGAAGCGCTGGTGAACTGCAATAATATCAACAGAAAATCGATCAGCGAGTAGGAATATTTAAAAAAAAACATCATAAATATTCATAAAATGTGTGTTAGATACAAATTTTTCAGGAGGGATTGTATTGAAATGTAAATCGTGATGTTTTTCGAATAATGAAGATTTATTTGTTTATTTGTAAGCAAAAAAGCTTAAATAGTAATACAAAGATCTATATATATGAGGTTAATTTATTACGGTTAAGCTGGTAAAATTTTATTTCAGAAAGTAGTTTTATTATATCATAAAACTAATTAGTAGATAAAGAGGAGAGGGAGAGGAATATAGGATGAAGATGAAAGATGCTCCGATACATTCCATAATCATGTATTCATTTATGATTGTACACATTACTTCTGTTTTATATTTCTGAAGTTTATTGCCAAGAATGTCTACATTCTGAAATTATGCCTTATACCGAGCATATATGTGTAATGGTAATTGGGGATTTTTTTTGACGTTGGTTCTGCATGTAGGCAAATGAATGAAATGATTTGTTAGGTTGATCTTGACGTTGAATTTTTATTTAATTGGTTAGCTCAGTCGAGTCCAGGCCATAATTCATAATTTTATATACTTAATAAGATTTGATCAAAAATTAGACGTTGTGTTTGAAAGCTGTGGAATTTAATAGATTCCATGTAATTATAAAGTATAAGTCTTGTTTATGATAAAAATAATAAGATGGTATGGAGAAAATATATTGGTAAAACAACAAGAACTTCGAATATAAACACAGTGTTTTACCTGTAGACTATCAGAGGACGACTGTTGCAGGAGAATGGCTGGGTCCTGCACATGGTAGACGTCGTCCTGCAGCGAGGGGCTGAAGTACCCGCCCTCGTCCTGCTGGAAAGACATGCTCGTGAGGGTAAACTCCGTCGGCTGGAAGCTGAGCACGGGACCTGGGGACTGGTGGCCGGGATCTGATGCTGACCTCTTCACGGAAACCTGACATTAGCGCGGGTTAGTCATCGCGTTGGGAGTTAGTATTATGTTTATAACTAGGATTGGTTGGTACCGTTGGTTCATATAATATACAGATAGGGAGGAATCCTGACTTCCCAATCCGACTCATTACATTCCTGAGCATACTGAAAATCCCGCCCTAAAATATCATATTTCGTAAAAGAAATAAAATTATGGCTGAATGAGATGTTGAAACACTGTTCATATAATATACAGGGTGTATCGGCAAGTACCCGACAAACTTTAACCAGCTATTCTTCAGCACATTTGGAGTAAAAAATGTTATGGGCGCTTTGCTGTCCGGTAACATTTTTTTTCCATTAAAAACAAAAAAATACATAAAAAATCCACACTCCGTCACTGTCATTTGCATTGTATCTCGTGATCAGCAGCTGTTATTAGCAAGTGTGTCAAAAAGTGTCCTCGCTCTTTCATACACACTAAATAATAATAGTATAAAAATGAGACAAATGGTGCCGTGCCATTTCGTTGTGATTGTAAAAGCGCGCCAACGTAGGTATGTACGTACATTATTCAACGAAACTCGAACAAAATATTGCCAGATGGGTTTTCAAACTTTGACAAAGGATAAAACATTGGTGACATGTGGTGAAAATATGAATAATAATTTTTTTATTAAAAAAAAATGTTACCGGACAGCAAAGTGCCAACAACATTTTTTACTCCAAATGTGCTAAGGAATAGCTGGTTAAAGTTTCTCGGGTACGTGCCGATACACCCTGTATATTTTATTTTTATTCTTAAAAGTTTATTTTTATTCTTATTTTATTAGTAATTTTTTTATATTAGCACAGGCAGTGTCTTTGTGGGTTCCCTTATTTTATCTGTTTTAAACATTTATACTATGTAATTTTTTATTCTGAAAATGTGTATGTAACTTATGAGTAAAAAATTGTTGAAAAATGGCCAATGAAATTGATTATCTGTTCAAGAAAGAATTTCGAGTAGAATTTTCGAGAATTTCGTAGTACGTAAGATAAAACTGACCTAACTTAGGGCACACATATAGTTTTCAATGTGTGTTCCATATTTTGCCAATGTTGAATTTAAAAAAAGTTGTTAATCGGGCAGAGCCGGTACGAAAGTTGGTAACTGTGAATATAATAGATGTTGTTTAGCTGTCTTAAACGCAGATGGCACTAGTAGCATTAATTCAGAGCTATCGATATTACAGAGAACTACATGGATATATTACCAGTGAGTAATATATCCATAAATAAACCACTCATGATATATGCTTCATGGCTCTAATAAACGTGTTTTAAATTGTTCACAACTGAAAACAACCAACTCTCTCTCTCTCTTTATCACATTCTCACAACAATGGATATGGAGGTTACAAGAGAGCTCCAGGCAGTAGGAAAATTCTTTCTCACCTTGCTCCCCCTCTTGAGCAGTTCAATGAGGGTTGCGTCCTTCGGCTGCTGTTGCACTTGCTGCTGTTGGGTCCGGGGCGACAGGAAGTCCTGCGGCGGCGGGGGAGCCCCAGGGGTGCCGGGGGCAGCGGCGGGGGGCGGAGGGGCGGGGGCCACGAAGGACGAGCGCCCACCGCCACTCGCGCCACTCACTGGGGTCGATGCAGGGGTTGGCGTCGTGGGAGACTGCGACTCTCCGCTAGATGATACTGAAAAGTAACCCCAAAATTAGAGTGGATTTTAAATCTTGGTTAGTTGCATCTGTAAATTTACAATCAATTTTATGCAAGAATTCAAAGGTGTGGGTTTGGGCGCGAAAATGATCTCGTTTTATATTACTCGTATATTGATGATGCGGTGCTTATTGCGACTTTACAGGAAAATAAAGCCAACATTATGGCGAATTTTGAAATTACTTAGTTAAAATCTGTTTGTGAAGAATATGAAGACCTTGCCAAAAACCAGAGGTCCACATTTAAAAAAAAGTTTTTATTTTATTTTTCGATCGTTTGCTAGGGGTCAGACTTTACAATTTTGTAATGTAATTGGTTCTTATTAAATGATTAAAAAAAATGTCTTTCAAACTGACTACTTATAATATGGTACTTTTGTAAAAACTGCAATAATTATCCCCAGAATGTCTTTGCAAACCGTAAATTATTAGCGCAAATGTCCATTAGTTCACTTTTTTACCGCTGCCTGGCTCTATAATCACTCACTGTTTGGCCTTTTCAGCAAAGATTTTTTCCAACTCTTTTGGAAAAAAATAGCAAATGTCACTTTGAATTTATAATTAACATTTATTTATATAATGACTTAGCTGTTATTTTGTGCGGGAAGGCATATTAGGGAACAGAGAACAACATAAGGCTCTGTTTTACCTACTGGAGCTCATTTGGCCACATTTCGGCCAATTTGCAAAACCCCGGAGCTTACGTTGTCCTAAATATAGCCAATTTGATGAAATATATTAAAAACAAATTAGGAATTTCTAAAAAAGTTCCCGCGTCTTCGTAACTACGATATTAAATGAGCTAACAAATTTACACAGCAATTGGTTTCCCCATTTTTCAATAGATGTCTCCTATCTCTATGCAGTGCTCGAATAAAAACAAGATTTTTCAGTTTCGAAATATTTTTGAAATGCAATAAAAATTCCCGTGAATGTTTATTTCACACAAATTTATTGTATATCAATGTATTCGAAATTGAAATCTCTGTTTATTTTAATTTATTTTGAAGTCCCAAAATGAAAAAAATAAGATAATAGAGTGAAGTTTAATTTGCACCTGTCAACAAATATTATTTTTCGGTGCCGTATCTATTATTATTGTTAGCCCTAGATGGTTATAACTCGTCGAATCGACGACGCTCTCTTACTCTTTCTCTCATAACTTTTTTGTGCTTGCTCAAATTGCGCTCTTTTTTTACACAATGTTAGTTGCTGACGAGATCTTGCGGTGAGTGGATGTGCGTGGTGTAAACATTTTGCGAACATAGAGATTTACAGGTATGTACTCGTCGAACCGACGAGTTATAACTTTAGTGTGACTTTTTAAATTTGTATGGGCACTTATTTTTTAATTTAGTTTGTTTCAACTTTTTTATAAAAAATAAGTGTTATAATTTGTATGACATAAAAACTGTTTTTAAGCAGTTCTGATTAATTTCCGGTGAACATTTTGAATTTTAATTTATTTTAGAACTGCAATATGGGCAGCAAAAAAGCTCTCACGGAGAATAGAACATAGGACGGTTTTCATTGCATTGTGACGATGATTATCCCATTGATTCTGATATTTTCGGTCTTGAGGAAATCGATTTTAGCGACGACAACAATAACAGCATGAATCGCTGGTGACGCCATTTTTGGAAAAAAGGCTGGAAATACCCAACTTGCGGTCCACCCTAAAGCATAATATTCAGCAAATTTTACCCAGTCCACAATCAGAAATTGAAAATGTTGACGGGGAACCAAAGAAGCGCAAAATATGTCACTTCTGTCCATCAAGCAAGCGAAGAATGACAAAGTCTTTCTGCATGAAATGCGCCAAGAGTATGTGCGGTGAGCACAAAGTTGAGCTTTGTGCCTCATGTGTTAAATGAGGTTTTTTACTATAGTTTTTATTTATTTATTTTTATATTCTTTTATATATTATATTCAAAGGCTGTGCTTGAAATAAGTCACTTTACTTAAAGTTTTTTTTTTATTCTGTATTTTAAAAAAGGTAGTTCCTTAAAAAAACTAACAAAGAGGCTGGAAACTAATGCAAAGATTAATGCGACAAAAAAAATATTTTTGTATATTATTATTTTTTTTTACTCTTTAATAAAAAACGTTACTAAAAATGATTTTGGTGTATTTTTGACTTGCATAGTTCGCATATAGGAATTTCTTAAAAACAAAGTTCGTCGATTCGACGAGTTATAACCTTAGTGTAGGGTAAAAATATAATAACCATCCAGGGTTAAATGAAATGTGTAATATCGTAACTTATGTAATTTTTAACACTAATTCAGTTAGAGGGATTCAAAACAAAGAAATAGATACATTTTCATTATAGGATATTTTTTAATCTGATAAATTACGATTGAAAAATATTTGTCAAGTGAAAAACGAATAAGGGATTTTTGCGGTTTTCGAAAGTAGATTCCCATTTATATAAACATAATGCGAAATGTAATTACAAATGAACTTGTTTTTTTTTTTAAATATTTATTTATTACTATTGAACTTTAAAAACATGTTCCCAAAATTTCATGTATTATGAACCATTTTTGTTGACAATCAGACCAATTTCACGCATTTGTGTATTCAATGAATTACAAAAAACAAAAAAAACTACAAACTTAAGTAAAATTACGAAATATAGGTAAATTCATTGGCTTTAAACGTGGGTAACAGTTCCTATCAACATTCTGAGGTATAATTTTTTTAAAGAGCGCCGGCGAATTCAAAACCAAACGTTTACAAATTTGGTGATGCATTTTTGATAATTCAAAATTGCATTTTATCGAAAATATCTTGGCACTCCAGTGAATAAGTTTATAAACTCTGATTAATTAATTAATTAATTCTGAAGCTAGAATTCATATCTTATGATATATACTATTGATAAGGTTATTTTATTTATTATCATTTAATTGAAAGGTGTTAAACAAGGCTGCGCAATGTCACCGTGGTTATTTAATCTATACATGGATGATTGTATGCAAGAATTGAAAGAGGTGGGATTGGGCGCGAATTGGAGTAATCTGAAAGTATGTTGCCTATTGATTGCTAATAGTATGGATGATCTACAGTCTCTCGTGTCTAGGATGAAGGAAGTATGTATGAAGAATGAGTTAATGATGAATGTAAGTAAGTCCAATGTAATGGTGTTTGAAAGAGAGATATGTGAATGAGGAATACTTGGAGCAGGTGGATGAGTTTGTGTATTTAGGAAGTATGTTTACGAGAGATGGGAAGGCTGACAGAGATATTGAAAGAAGGGTAAATGCAGGTAACTCCATTAATGAAGGACTGAACGCAATTGGCGCTTACAAAAAATTGTCTAAAAAAGCGAAGTAAGCAGTCCATAATGGAGTGCTGGTACCTACCCTGATGTATGGAAGTGAGGCATGGAACTGGCAAAGAAAGGATGAAAGTAGATTGAATGCTGTCGAAATGAGATCCCCGAGGCGTATGTGTGGTAAAACCATGTATGATCGTGTGAGGAATGTGTAGATCCGCAAAGAGTGCAAGGCTGATGTAAGCGTAATGAGTAAGATTAAGAAAGGGACGCTTAGATGGTTTGGGCATGTAGAGCGAATGAGCGAAGAAATGAGTCTAAGGAGGGTATATGATGCAAATGCGTATGGTAGTATGGCAGAAGTCGGGGACGCCCGAGGAAGACATGGCACGATAAAGTAAATCAGATACTCGAGTCGGGCCATGTCAAGAGTCAAAATAATGGAAGAGTATGTATGAATGTGAATGAGGCAAGAAGTGTGTACCAATACCGAGTTGTTTGGCGGCCGTCCTCTCTGCCTATCTCTGCGAGGAAACGGCGTGATGGTTAGTTAGTTAGTTATTTAATTTATTTAGAGTTTTAAGGATGTTTGACTTACCAACAACTGGCGCAGCTCTCCTACTGATGATTTTTTCCTCAATCAGCGCCCTGACGGACACAGATGCTGTCTGCAAGGGGGGTCCACTGGCTTCTTTTTTCTCCGATTTCTTGCTTTCAGCCTCCTGAAATACAATACGCAGTTACAGAACCAAAATACCTTACCACTTACCAGCTTCTCTGAAAGATTAGACGTAAATTTCATTTCATTTAGGTGTCACAGTAGGCTATCTTCACAAGTGCTGCGGTTAGGTAAATATTTACCTTTGTTGCAAGAATTTTCGCAGAACTATCGCAGAATCAGTCTCGAACCAATTTCGGTCAAGGTACAAAGTAACATCTCTTGTAAATAGGGTTGCCAATGTATATGTTCTAAAACACACCAAATAAATGTTCAAATTTCCCACAAGTTCCTGTACCTCCAAAATTCTAATGAAATTAGCATTTAATTTTTTTTTTGTCGTTTTCGAATTTTTTCTTTCGATCTGACTTAAAAACAGAAAATTATTTGAAAAATTTTTGCAAAAGAAAAATAAAATATTTCTATTACTATATATAATATTTACATACTTGTAATTCAAAAATATTATTTTTGCTTTGGTTGGATAATCAATATTACGTCAGTTCTCTAATCGTAGAATCCTCTCATTTTCCCCAAATCAAATTTACCCCACATAATACCTAATTCTTAATTCCCCGCAATTTGGGAAATTCCTAACGAACTGGCGACCCTGCTTGTAAATTGTAAATCTATTACATTCCATTTATATTCTTCATACATTACATATTTTTTGTTTGCAGTATTTCATTAGTTAAAAAATATTCAGTATTGTATTGCCTATAACAGTAAACTCGAAAACTATTAATGGAGTTATATAGACAAACAGGTAGGTGACGGAACTGTTAATAGTTCCAGAAAATACTTGAAACATGCAAGATGACAGCACTGCTTGTGAACATTTTGTTAAAATCATGAAGAATAATTCCACTTGTCAACATGCAAGTCTAGATTTTTATCATCATAAAATGTTTACAACCATTTTTATGGTGAAAAATATTGTTTAAAGTTTCCTGGGTCAGTTTTCTTCTAAATACTATTTTTCAGAGTTTTTATATTATTTTTATTTATTTAACGCCCAGAGGTCTTTTACATGAAGATGGTAAAATTTTAATGACAGACAGATTTGAAACATGAGAAAGAAATAATAAAAATAAATTTACATTAAAAAATAATATATGCAATTCGTTCGTATTTTTTTTCGACTTAATTAGTATAAAAATATTTATTTGCATCTTCGGCTGTGGTTTAATTTTAAATACATACAAATTTATAGAGGTATGTTTATTAGGTATGTTTATACCTTCTTGAAGTAGCCCCCGTGCAGCCGCATGTGTCCATTGAGGGCCGGCACGTTCTTGAACTTGCGGTGGCAGAGGTTGCATTCCACGGGTCGCGGCTCTGGCGGCGGGCGCGCGGGGGCCGCCAGCGGGCCGCGGGCCAGGCTTGGCGGTCGCTGCTGGCTCTGTTGGGCCTACAACAAGGGCGGACATGATAGGGTTGGAATGATACAAAGCACTGCGTAAATGGATGAATATTAAAAACAAATTATTTATCATGAAATACTTGTACAGTTAAAATCTTAAAGCTGAAATTTGCACGAATAATTTTGTTGACCTACAAATATTCCAGATAGAAAAACAGTGCAAATTTCATAACGTCATAACTCATAGACAAACAAACATGTTCTGCTTCATGTATTGTTCAGATAAAGGTTTTTAGGCAATGACGATGCTTTTTATATATATTTTGTTCGTATCTGAATTACATAGATGCATTGTAACGTCATTGACATTATATTATATACGAGGAATATCCGTATAAAACATTCAAGCCCCGAGGTGCGTAGATAAATTGAGTTATATTAAATAATAGATGCCTATTTATAACTAACAGTCTAGTGACCTCGCGTAGATAAATTGAGTTATTTTATATAATAGATGCCTAGTTATAACTAACAGTCCTGTGACCTCGCGTAGATAAATTGAGTTATATTATATAATAGATACCTAGTTATAACTCCTGTGACCTCGCGTAGATAAATTGAGTTATATTATATAATAGATGCCTAGTTATAACTAACAGTCTAGTGACCTCGCGTAGATAAATTGAGTTATTTTATATAGTAGATGCCTAGTTATAACTAACAGTCCTGTGACCTCGGGCCCAAAAAATAATGTATCTATTTTTTTCTAAATCAAAACAAAATTTTGATTTATTCAGTAAGAGAAAAATATAAACATTTCTATTGTCAATTTTCGACCTTGCAGCCAATTTCAAAGATATTTTCGGTTTGAATAAGGTTAAACCTTCCCCCATAACTGCTGCGAACTTTTAAAATGTATTTTAAAACTTTAAACAAAAACAAAAATATGATGTCACTGAGGACTGAATTTTTCTCCCCAAAGACTGGATTGAATGGCTGACTGATCTAGCAACTGCATCAAATCCTGATTGCGTAGGACCGAAATTTATTTTACTGTAATGTATCTAATATTGTCGTGCGTCTGCGCGCGTAGTCAAATGTAATGTAAAAAATGTAATAAAAATATCTAAATTGGTTTTTATCGGAGCTACCACAGTCGACAGTCAGCAATCAGCCTGGTGTTAGAAGCGACGCCCTTCCCCTCCATTTTCTGTTTCCCGCTCTATTCCGGGTTACTCTTTTGTTCTCCGATTTTCATTAAATTTGATTTGAAAATTTGAATGGCGGACACCCGCACCCGGCATCGGGGCTTAGATTTTATTATCAAACAATTCATTTGCGTCTGACGTTTTATAATCGAAAATGAGTGGATGTAATTGAACAGTTGAGTGAAGGATTCAATTGGTTTGGTTACTTTTAGCAATTATTAACTATAAAAGAGGTAGACTTGAATTGATTGGAGTTGAAATTAACTGATAATATTAATATTTAGCTCTTGAAATTGTTTGATTGTGTTTTGCTGGCCTACCACGGGATGCCTTAAGGCTTTCTGGAAATCTCTTATAAATATTTTTAATGCTCTTAAACATCGGGTTCCTAAAGGTTTCGACTTCTTTTGTCAAAAACATTTTCATGGCATTTTCATAGGATATCCTGCACTATTCATTAAAACCCCGCATTCCGATTTTCTATTGAATTATAACGTATGTTAAATTTGCCAAACTCAAAAAGGTATTACCCGTATGAAATTTCTTCGATAGAAAAACCACCCAAGTTTTTTTTCGAAAACTAAGAAAATCACCAGGTTCTGTTATTTACCATGTTACAGATATGAAAAAAATCATAGAGTTTCTTTAAATGCTACTCAAAACATATGACGAGAGATTTTTGCTCTATTAAAAAAATAATTCATGCTTTCTCAAATATTTTCGCTTACCCCTATTAATTATTATCTTTTTATATCAGCGCACTCTCTCTATCGTTCGTATTTACATATCTCCCTTTCGTTTCCATGATATTTCATCAAAATGACAGTAAAACACACCTTTAAAAAGTGATATAGAATCATTAAAAGTGATGAAACAAAAACTAAGTTAAATGGTTATCTATGTAACCTATACGTGTATCACCTTTTGTAGATGTGTTGAACTGTTATTTTGATGAGATACCCGGTCACCCTCCCTCTCAAACCATATTTTTCCTTGAACGCTTACTATAGAGCCTTAAAATCCCGGTACAGCAATATTTCCTGACAACTTTGTTCTGAAGGCTGCATTCCGTATGTTAAGGAGAATTATCAAACTGATTATTGCCAAATTGTTACAACGTTAAGTCAAAAGATGGTTTTTGTTTATTTCTAGAAATTGGTTTCTTAAGCCAATTTGATACAATACTTATTACGATAATGACTGCATAACGAACCCCTACCGTGGTAATAATACATCTCGCATCTCCAAGATCCCTCGCCACGAGGTACTATGTCATTTTCAAATTCAAAGAAAAGGATATTAAATCTCATGCGACTCCCTTTTGTTGTGTTTGAAATAACATTTAATACGACGGTGTCTTTTCTCGGTCTTATTAAAACACGTGGCGTAATTATGTTCAATCTCCGCTCTGCGCACAATCACCGACTTCGAGAGGAATGAGGTGGAATCTATCCCTGTGGAAGCACGCATTGGCGTAGCGATTTCTTAGGCAAATGGGCGGTCGCATAAGGGTGAACATTTACGAGGCATGAGCACAAAAGTAATTATTTTTTTATTGCTATATAATTAATATAAATTACATTTTATACGTATATATATATTTTTAGTCTAATTTAATTATTTTTTTGACTGGTCATTTACAAGGCGTAACATAATAAGGAGATTATTGTAATCATTTTCTGATTTGATAAATATAGTGGTTTTGTTTTTTTAAAATAGGGTGTTATAATTAGTTATCGTTTTTTTCACATTTGACACACACAGGAGGCCCGCACAGGAAGGGAAAAGGTATGAGGGGTGGGTAGGAATCTAGGGGTTAGTGTATCCAGGAGTGACGAATGTTTGAATCCATCCCTCCCACTGCAGTGCAAGGCGATGGATTGAACGAGTCCTGCTGGAGAGGTAAAAAGATCTTAGGATTTTTAGAAACACGCTAGGATTAGATCCTAGCGTGTTTTTAAAAAAGTATTTTATCAAATTACAAGCTTTAAAAGTAACAATGGTGTCCGTAACATTTTTTTTCTTTCGTCAATGTGTTCCTACAGTCTTACAGTGGGTGTTACGATCATCGTTCGTTGCTTGACCGTGTGTAATGATTAAATCTGAAAAGCCAGGTACTTCCCAATCTTGCAATTCTTCTTCATCTTCCCCTCTCCATTACATTTAGCCTAACAACACACACAATTTAGGAATGCCGTAGTTCCGCAATTCAATTGGTATTCGTAAATCAAAGGGGATCGCAAATCTCTCAACGTGCCATTGCTTTCCATCCTTCTTCCTACCCTTTAAAATCAACAACTACCCCTCCGCCAATTAATTAATTCGGTTTTAGACAAACAATCCTGTGCGAGTCGTTCTTCGAATCGTTGGCGAATGAGTTATTTCGTTTCCTCGCAACGGATCTAAATTATGGTTCTTTGCGCCGTTTCCAAGTTCTGCGAACGGCGTTATTTGTAGACGTCGACGTAAATCGTTGATGAAATTCTTGAACCTAGAAACCTGGAACTTGCAACCGTTCCGGGTCACCAGGTCAGCTTTACGGCGGGTTTACTGTCTGCATCCACTTTGAAGTCGGGCCAAACTTCGCCTAAGCGGGTATGAATTCCACTTGCGGAACACGTCTGTTCGCAGATGTTTAGGATTATGCGAAGCTCAAAAAGCTCGCCAAATTGCGTCTACGTGAGAAATATAACTTTGCGTAGAGTCGGAAATTATTCTTTTAAAACACGCAAGAGCAAAAATCGAAACACGTTAGGAAAATGAAATATTTTACTACCCGGCTTCGCCAATGTTTGATCCTCATATTAAATTAACAAAGAACACAAATTAAACAAATGGAAGGTTTCATCGTAAATTAATACCAACTTCACAACTCCATATAAGATAGATAAGAAGATACTAGAATGATGACGTTACGTACGACCCGTCTCTGGGATTACTTGATAACTAAATTCTCAGCGAAGAATCTACAACTCTCGTATTCTGAGCTCTGCCGCCATGAAATTTCCAAAAAATCTTTTTTTGTCTTGTATTTCTTTTGTTAGTCAGCTCAAGCTCTTCAGCTTGTAATGCCGATTTTGACTCAGTAGAGTTGACACATGCGTCTGGTTTCCTCCCAGACGTCCTTAGTTCAACTCCTCGGCTAACGTTGTCCTCCATCATCTTTCAACATCTTCCGTTTTTAATGATGGTAGTAGGATTAATAAGCCGGGAATTTTCATAATGTGCCTTTATCACGGTATAAAAAAAATATATATATATATTTATATAAATATATATTATAATGAAAACAAAATCAAGAGCTATAATCAGCTCTCCGGCCTCCGTGGTCGAGGGGTAAGCATATCGACTAGCAAGCTGGAGGTCACGGGTTCAAATCTCGGCGTCCATAAGCAATTTTATTTGATTATTTTATTTTTTATTTTATAAATTATTCTTATATATAGTATATTTGCGGCACGTTCCAGAGCGGAAGATTCTCTCAGTATGGCCCTGGTAAGACCAGCACTCGGAATTGAAACTTTGCTTGTTGCCGTGTTTGGTGACCAGATCTGAATAGCCAGATACTTTCCCACCTTCCTTTTCCATATCTCCTTCCCCTCCCCACTATCTTCAGCCTCACAACATACCCTAATTGGGGATGCAATAGTCTCACTGGCTCCAGGCGGTTGGAAGCAATTGGGACTCTTGTACGGATTCACATTAAAAAAAAATCTCAAAAATAATTTACCGTAAATATTTAAAAAAATCTGTTTGCAACAAGCATACATTTTCGTATGAAAAAAAATAATAACAGGCTTACGAATTTCTTAAAATTTTGAACAAATGGTTTCCTTATGGTCTTATTTACACAGTTCCACAAATAAATAATTATTTCTTCAATATTTGTTAATTTACTTTGTGGCGTCTTTTTTTCCATTTAAATGTATATAATTATTTAATCACTGTTGGGAAGTGAGTTACCTAAGAGCTTCACAGATGCACTCATAGAGGGCAGTGCAAAGAGCTTGCTTGGAAGTCCGCAAGATGGCAGCTAGTAGCCAGTAGTCGCCAGGGCCAGTTAGAATGCTCCCAGAAAAAAATGGTGTTTTCAGATCTCATTTAGCCAGCTCCTAGTTAGGTCGACTATCGAGTCACCAGTGTAATACGCGAAGTATATAATAAATCAGTGATTTAATACAAAGAACTTATTCTTCATAATCTCCTTCCAGGACGAGTTGGAGAACTGTTTGTGGGAACACAACAATCACAATCGAGCGAAATACGGTCGTCTTTTTCTGTGTTCAAGAGAAACCACGCCAGTTCGATAAACAACATGTTAAGTCCCGGAAACAAAGGCAAACATTAAATTTAAGCAAATCGTATATAAAACATCTCCATGAATAATATAACATCGCAGGAAAAATAAAAGGCAGCTATTTTATTATTAGTCGGTCGCTTTTCAAGGGAAATATTTACATTAAATAAAGGACATGTTCGTATTTCTGTTTCTGAAATATTATGTTTCCACCGGATTTGGATATTTGCTGGGAACACTGAACAAAATGAAATCACTAGAATTGTCAATAGCCCCATTTCTGACGCGATCATCGAAGAGTGATGAAAAAAAATATTTAAAAAAAATGCTGCTTCCAACCGTCTATAGCCCGTGAGACTATTGCATTCCCTTTGGGTTATGTTGTGAGATTGAAGGTAGTGTGGAGAGGAAGGAAATGGGGAGGAGGAAGGAGGGGAGTACCTGGTTATTCAGATTTGGTCACCAAACACGGCTAAAGTCATTTCAAGCTACGTTTCAATTCTGAATGGTAGTCTTACACCAGGGCGATACTCAGAGTATTTTTCACTCTGAAACGTGCCGCAAATAAAGCTTATATTATTTTTAATGAATAAATTGTCAAATAACACAAATTAATCAAATAAAATTTACCTGTGCGCGCCGGGATTTGAACCCGCGATCTCCGGATCTCTAGTCGAGAGCCTAATCTAACCTAACGTGACATATTATTATCCTAGTCTCTCTTCACTATTTATCCTGAGTTGCCCAGTTAAGAATTCTCGACAGCCTTTTTACTAAAAAGCGTAATGTTAAATTCGTTGACTAAAATATAAAAAAACACTAATATCGACAAATTACAATCAAAATTTCGACTCCTAGGCCCCAGATAAGTCATTGTATTTGTAACTGGGCAGAGAAAACTTACCGATATAAAATATTACTAATTTATTGAAAATATCTTTAATTATTCGTTTTTCGGTTAAAAACAGTACTGCAGGCCTTTAACGAATGAATTGACAGGTTTCCTAATAAACCACAAGTAAAACACGCATGTGTTATGGCGATGTCGGAACACGTGTTCATAAAAATTCAAATTTTTTTGCATTTGGTCAATATATAATAACAGGATAAACGCAGCTGCATGAACACGTGTTCCGATATACTATGAAAGTACTAATAGTTTATTAGGAAATGGACTGCTAACACAGTTTTAACAGGATTTCAATCAATCAGTAAAATTCATTTCTACTCGCGGAACTCTGAATGAACCACATGAAAAAACAATGTATTTCTCTTAAAGAGAAGATTAACACGAATTCTGGGAGATAGCAAAAATTGAATTTTTTGTGTCAATATATAAAAAAAACACTATAAGGGGAGAACCCATTTTATTATAGCAGTATTATTCTGAAAAAACTATGGTGCATGAACACGTATTCCAGTATATTGTGAATGTACTGGAAGTTTAATCAGAAACGACATGACATCATGTTTTTAACAAATCAATACTCATTTTTCTCCGTGTGTTTGATCAATTTCACCGGTAAAGAAAAGTAGAACTTACTTCGGGCAATACATACGCCCACATTACGCTTCTATTGTTTTATCTGTTCGGTGGTTGGGTATTGTATGTAAAAGATATCGTTACTTTGAGGTTATTGTGCAATACCATTATTACATTTATTTTCAGCTCTAATATTTCAGCAGCATAAATTACAATTCTTGTAACTCGCCTCATTTCGCGTATCTGTCACGTTTCTTGGGAGAATAGATAGGTAACTGATCGCATTTTAAGACCTCTTATCATTAAGTACACATAATTTTAAAAGGTATACTTGGTTAATTGTTAGAGCAATTTTTGTAAAATCTTACCTTGAAAACGCTTAACAAAGATGGCAAATAACTAAAGCTGTACCGAAAATTATCATAACAATATTTTTAATCACTCTACTTAGTTTAAACCTGCGAAATGACATAGACATAGCTATGGCTTAAAGTTGAAATTATAAGAACTTTATCTTATTACCTCCATCACGATGTCTATAGGCATCTTTCAAATAGATGGAAATAACGAATTATTTTCACTATAAGAAAAGCTGAATCCGACCTAGACGTTAAGCAGCATTGCAAGATTGGTATTTTAGCTATCAATAATTAACGTAATATGATACATTTTACTCTATATTCTATATGTTCAAAAAAAATAATAATATGGAAATTAAAACAATGTGTACATGACATTATGTCTCATTCTCTGCTTATAGTTTGTCATTTTATTATGAAACTGTTGAACCATGATAAAGTAATGAGGTGCTTTGAATAATACGTTGACAATGCGCGTGCTTCTGTTGTGATTCCTCCAGAAAACGTTAACGAACAGATGAAAATTCACCTTACTTTGTAGGTTCATCCAATGTTCAATATGTTGAACATGAAATACATATCTCCAATTCGTATTTTCGCTCACAAACTTTCATCGTCAGCAAATGGTATCCTATTTCGGTCAACATTATTGCAAGATGTTCATAAAGAATAATTAAATAAAAACCGGCAACAAGATTTGATGTTTTGCTTCCGCCGAAGGATACTTAATCCGACGCAACATGATACCTACATACCCATGAATTAGGTCAGGGATCATCCGTTGCATTGTCGATGATGGAATATGTAGAGTTCTCCTCACGTCTTATTGTGGACAATTTATTCGCATCCCTCCAGTTGATGATACTCAAGGATATGAGAACGTGCTTTACTGGCGCTAATTTGTAAACGGATTCGATTCCCTAATCTTGAAGTTGAATCCAGACAAGCATTTGCCAAAAGGTTACTTTTATCACCACTATGTAACTCTCGCTCTTCTAATTACAAGAGAATTTGATGCGGTGGTAGACAAGATAAACAAAATACGTATGTCGTTGACAGGACAACCGTGACGTAATAGTGGCCATGAACTCTCATCGAAAGGAACCAGTAAGCCAAGTGTAACGTTCGCAGAAATAGTACAAAAAAAAGTTTATAGAAAACATGAAAAAAATATCGTTTGTGCGGCTCCGATGTTCCCACATGTGGGTGGTGTTGATCTCCTTGACAATTGGAATTTGAAATATTTGTGCAACTTTGGTCCATGAGTGGTAATGACCTTTATTTGTGTCTTGCCTCAGCTACACTCTTGTAAATGAGTGGAAGTTGCACTGCTTCTTAAGGAAGTATTATCACGAGTTGGCAAACCAGATGACCAGACGACAGAGAAAACCTTCTCAGAAGGTATTCCTTGTAGGACATTGTCCGTAATATATTATGGTCTTTTCCAAATCAATCAATGTTGAAAATGAGGAATTGCAGGAGGAGCATGAAAAAGGCCATCGTGCAGAAGATGGTAATCGCGTGCCTCTAACGCAATAATATCATTTTCCATATCGTGGCAAATTTCGTCTTCGTTGTACACTGTGCAAACAAAAATCTGACGGTTTGTTATTGCAGGGCTTGTGACCACATTCTTCATTTTGACTGTTTCGAACAGTATCACCTGGAAAATAATTTTACCAGATTCGGCTAATTTTCCTCATCCTTTAATGATTTTCGAATTCGAATTTTGTTATAATATGTATTTTACATTAATTGAGCGTTATTTTAATTGAGTTATGTAAAAAACCATAATTTCATTTAATTTTGTCATTACATTTCATTTAGTTGAATGCATTTTACCCATAAATAACATAAATTTAGCTAGGGGGGTTACCTCCAAGCGTGCATCCATTTTCTACACGCTCTGATGAGAGAGTGGGTGGGCGGAAAATTCCAAAATTGAATGGCTTCATCAACTATTTTATGTCAGTTTCGCTTTTACGTTTCAATACGCAAGGTTTTAAAATACACAGCAGTTTATCAAATAAATAAAAATATCACCACGCTTTTTGTAAGACCGTAAATGAATAAGCAATTAGATATAATATTATATAAACTAGCAGTTAAAAACCCGCTCCGCGGGTTTTTTTCTGCTAGGCCCTGCGGGCGGCAATTGGTTGGGCTTCGCCCAGTTTAAGTGATACTAACAACAGTTACATTTAATAGGTAGATATTAGGTCACTCACAGAGAGAGTGTGAGTATATATTGTTAAAACACGGAACAGGAAGGCGTTTAGGCATAATAATAATGACAGTTGTTCGGGTAAAACTTTACATTTCCCGAATAATTGCCTAAATGGCTAAAGGTAAATTAATATAGGTAAATATTCGGAATCACTGGACACGGAAAATAGGAAATATTTTTAAATAATACCTTCTGATTTACCTTAATTACTATAAAAGGAATCGAACAGCATTTGGGAAAATTTTAATTTTAGCTTTTTAATTACGTAAAATGAAAATTCGCTTTCGCTGTATGGGATGACAGCCTGAATAATTTCTGTTGATAACATTTTCTTTTGTCGGTATTCCTAAAATGAGCGGCTAGAGACAATTGAAAAACGTAAATTAAAAAAATATAATGTAATACAATATTCCGGCAAAATAGTGCCTACTTAGCACAAATGATTTTTTGACTATTATTTTATTTAACCTCACCTATAATAAAATAACCTAACCTATAATAATCCAGCCTAACCTATAATAATCCAGCCTAACCTATGTCCTAACCTAACCTAAAATAATCCAACCTAAGCTATATCCTATCCTAACCTATAATAATCTAACCTGACCTAAGCTTACCTCACCTATAATAATCCAACCTAACCTAACCTATATCCTAACCTAACCCATAATAATCCAATCTAGCCTAACCCAACCTAACCTAACCGAACTAATCCTAACCTAACCAATCCTAACCTAACCTAACCTATACAAATCCAACCTAACCTATAATAACCCAACCTAACCTAACCCATAATAACCCAAACTAACGTTACCTAACCTAACATAACCTGACTTATCCTAACCTATAATAATCCAACTTAATCTAACCTTATCTATAAACTAACTTGAACTATACTAATCCAACCTAATCTAACCTAACCTAGCATAACCCAAGTCCCAACACAGCCTATCCTAACCTATAATAACCTTTTTTAAATATTTCCTTACTTGTAAAAGAAATCAAAATACCAAAATAATATTTGCATAGAGTAAATTATGGTAAAATTATTTGAATTCGACCAATCAGAGGGCCCAGACCGTCCAGACGATCGCATAATAATATTATAGATGCCATTGCAAAGTTTAAATAAACTTCCAGAAGAAATCTTTTTATAAAACTCTTGTTAATGGTCAAGTAATTTTGCATATTTAAATATTCGCGCCAGCCACTTTCGGTTCGTTCTTTCACCGCCAGAGGAGCGCTTTGTAGGCTATCTATTGACACGGTGCGTATCGGCCATGTTGAATGAACGCGTGCTTTTTTCGTCAAACGTCAAACGTAATCACGTAATTGTGGATATTTTTCACTGTAATGTAATTAATCCAATGGATCATGAACTTTCTAAAACATATTTTCTTCGATATTATCCAAAAATTGTATGAGCAGAAACGATATTTTTAAAGAAATATCGTATTATATGTGGCGATTCTATTTCAGTATGAAATCGTGTCTTAATCTTTAAAGTCTTATTTAAACACAATTTGAATTTGACCAATCACAGGGCCTACATCGTCCAGACGCTGGGACAATAATACTATTAGATATTACTCTTCATGTCTGGAAGTTTTCCTATAAATAGGTAAAGTATTATATAGATTGGAAAACATTATAAGGGTATATTGAACGATTCATGTGTAGTATCTATTCCCTATATTAATATATAAATTTTCTAAAATATTTGATTCGCTATAACAAAGAAAACTGTTCCTTATTTATCTGATGAATATTGCAAATCCGTACAACTTTCTATAGAAGTTAAGGAAGGATAAAAAATAATAACAAGGGATTTCTGAGAAAAGTATCTCGCGATATAACAAGCTAATTTGCTGGGGTATAATGAAATTTATTTTCAGAAATTAAAGGGATTCTCAAAAGATACTTGTCGGAACTCCGAAGGAAGCACATGAAAAAACTATACATTTCTCAAGAGTTAACGCGCCTTCTGGGAGATATGGTTTCTATTAATCATTGAAAAGAATATAGATAAAATAGTTTTTTTTTTGTCTCAATATAAAAAAAATATAACTATAAGAATGGTAGGATCCAGTGGCGCACTGAGATTTTTCCAAAAATAAGACATGTAGCATTTTATGCGTGCGTAATGTTTGCAGTGGTTTTAAAATACTACAACTGGTAGGTACTGGCTCAAGCACTGTGAACTATGGGAGTTGTTGTGTAATTCATGGGAAATCGTTTTCTAACATTTATTACGGACTTCACCTGGCGGCAGGAAAATTAAAGAAACCAACTACGCCCTGCGAGTATCAAATATCTATGATCATGTGTATCACCATCACCAATCATTGGATTGCATTAATTCGGAAACGGACTGCACCTTGCGAGGGTAAAAGAATTTTCGTCTATGGTAATGTTTTTTATCAGTCATTACGTTCGAAAAATTCTAGTCATTCAACTATGACTGAAAAACGTGCCCAAAGTGATGTTAGTGGCATTAGTTTTGAATTTAAAAATAATAATTCAATTACGCGTGGTATATTTTCATTTCTTTAACTCGCCCCACCCTCCAAGCCAAATTCCTTGATACTCCACTTGTAGGACCAGTATTCAAACGTTGCTTAAAATAACAATTATTTTATAAGCAATAATTATTAGCCTGAAACACTCATCCACATTGAAAAATCTCCTGATAAAAGATACATGACGCCAACGGGACTTGAACCTGTGTCCTTTCGATTTCCGGTCGACAGCTCTGACCACTGAGCTATGGCGGCTTATCTCTTATCCGCGAAATAATTCAATATATACTAGTGTTTAATTCAACAATTACTGCTTGTTACATTTTTTCACCTGAAACAACCAACTTTATTTTATATGAGAAAGGCATTGTAAGTGCTAACTCTCTCACTAGATGGCGTCGAGACAAATTGTCTACATTTTTTTTGGTGAAAATACTAGAACTTGTCAAATATTAATTATTATTTTTTGGTAAACTAATGTTTTTAAGACAAGATTTTTTATGCATAGCACAGAGGGTAACAGTTATTTTATAAGCAATAATTATAAGCCTGAAACACTCATCCATTGCTTAAAATGAATTTAGCTGTGTGTGTTAGAGATGAGATCAGAAAAGCCAGGTACTTCCCAACCTCCCACTTTCTTGTCCTTCCTTTCCATATCCCTTTCAACGTCAAAAAATTACCCAATTAGGGATATCATATTCCCGCTGGCTCCTTGCAGTTGGAACTCTATGGCACCGTGTTTCATGACCATATCACGAAACTTCATGGTGGATTGTTCAATGCTCATGCTAATCAACGATAAAACACCCCGGTGAACTGCTGGGTGATAACTATACACTATCAGTATTGCATTGTTGACAGAAGCATTCACAATCGAAGAACAATTCACAATTATAGAATTTATTTTTTATTGTTATTAATTCAAATAATCGAAACCTACCGGCTGCGCCATTATAATTTTCGGTGTTTTAGCCATCAGAGACGTACGTTCACTAACAGGAGTAAAGTGATTTAAATAATACTTTGAACTATATTTTTACCAACTGATGCATTAAAATCCACAAAAGAAAGCTTTTTTATTATATATGTTGGAATAACATATATATAACGTCAATCAGATCATTAGAGCGCGATAACTTGAAGGACAGAATCAAAGTGAGTTTGTTTAGTAGCTCCGAGCTCTGGGACTGTGGGACTGAACTGTTTGTTGAAGGAAAGCGCAGGGTAAAGCTAATATTGGATAAACCAATGTCTGCTGGTCGTGTATATTCAGGGAAACTTTCAGCACACATAAATGTAAAGAAAATCACCACACAATTTTTTAAAGTAGTACATATATAGTAGCCACTGGCAGAGCGTATGTACGTCATCAAGATGGGACGTATGTCGTATCTTTCTTGGTGTAATATTGATGGGTTACAGGGACCATTTTTCTATAATTAAAATGACCTTTATAATAGAATATAATAATAATAATTTTAAGAAAATACACAGATTTAGGAAATGAAATTATAAGAATTTGGCATTTTGACTCTAAAATATTACCACTTATTATTTCGGCTACTGGCATTATACCTAGCTTCCTCATTCAAAATTTAGGCGTATTAGATCCGTCAAAGAATTAAAATATAATAATGCAAAAATCAGTCAGTACAAGTACATGTAGGATTACTAAAGATTTTTTAAATATTTATGTTGACGGATCAATAGGATTTATAGGTCCAGTTAGGAGTTCTGCCGAGCCGAACCCTCTGATATGAAAATATCTGGAGTCGGTGAATTATTTTCCCATTTGATCTCTGGTGATTTGACATGTTGTTTTTGTATTTTTTTAATTTATTATGCTTATATAAAGCACTTGCATAATGTGGATTGACTAGATGATCATTTGTGGAAAAGTGTGTGGTAGGATTAAGTTTCTCCTGTGGGGATGATTTAACCCGGACATAAAGTCGAAAAATATAAAAACAATGATTGGATTATTTGTATAGCGCTATTTTCGTGAGAAAATCACCTAAAGGGCGCTTAATAACTTAATTTATGCATTGATCACTTAGACTTATAACTAATTACTTTTGGCTTATAACTAAGTTTCATAGATAGAGACTTATAACTAATTACTTTTGGCTTATAACTAAGTTTCATAGCTAGAGACATATAACTAATTACTTTTGGCTTATAACTAAGTTTCATAGCTAGAGACTTATAACTAGTGGCTTATAACTAAGATTAATGTCGGGTGATTTACAACTAAGACTTATAACTAATGACTTATAACCGTACATATTTTATAACCGAGTGGGTATATTATTAAAGATGTAGTGTTAATAAATACATACATCGGTGATTAAGACACATACGATTTTATTTGTATTCATCATACATAAATGCATGTAATCGAAATAAGTTTTGTGAGTAGATATTTTACTTGTTCAGTCGCAAATATTTGTCTGAAGAAATAAATATATAGAAACATAAAATTGGATTGGACTGTATATAAGTAGGTACATAAAGTACAGTAAGTTAAATAACAATTATAGATAGAGATATTTATATATTTTTTTAAAGTGATGTTATAATTCCAATGTTCGATAATACGTTCTTAATTAAACCCTTCACATTATGACGTAGCACAAATTAACTGATAACTTTTGTAATTTTTTCTAATTAAAAATCATCTGGTATTTTACCAAATATCTTCATAGTACCGCATATATTATTACTTTACATGAATAATTTTTTATTTATCAATAAATTTTATAAATTACACAGTAGTTCTCATAGGTGGATCGGTGGATCAGTGATCATTCTTTCGACTGTGGTGTGGTAAAACCTTTCAAGCCACAATATGAAAACTTTACAAGATTCTATAAAAACAAATATTTATAGATTCGTAAAACTAAAAAAAAAATCTCGAAGTTTATCTGAAAATGGTTTATCAAAATTTTGATGTAAAATGTTCCAATTCTGTTGATAATTTTGAAAAAAATGAGGGTTGAGTAATTTCATTTCTAAAAATTATCTAAAAAAATATTATGCATAAATATAGATATTAAAATTAAAAATGATTTAATTAACAAAAATTACTTTAACTTTGAAAACTGTTCTACATGAAACCACTGAAAAGTGACATTCCTAAAAAATGTGTCTTGAAGGGTTTTACCAAAACACTCGTTTGTGCCACTGATACATTAATATTTAATTTCTAAAAGTATCGTTGTGTTCGTATCTATATCAATTTTGAGTTAAAAGTGATTTGGATAAGTTTACAATGACTAATATTATTTGGATATAAATAGTCACGGTTAAGATTTTTTGATGTAGTCACAATATAGAAAAAATATATAATACTGCCGTAAAAATGTAGTACATGCATACAACTTTAATGTCGCAATGCCTACAACTTTAAAATGGTGTTTATACAGAATTGCATCACTATTGTTTTATTAATCATCAGTCGTTATGTAAAATCCCATACAAACGTGTAAAACAAATAAATAAATATATATTTTTTGACCAAATATTCAGAAAATTCCAAGATTTCCATGACGATGATTAATTTATAAAGTTTTCATTGACAGTATGAACATTTTGCTTCTTATTTTTATAAACTTTCATCAAAAATAATTGTTTTGCATCAAGGTATTCTAAATTACCAACGATTTTACAAGCAATGTATAAGTGCCAGTTGCTTACAACGAAGACTATGCCGTGAAGCAAAAATAAGCGTAATATAATATACAACCGTAAACTTAAAATCCCATCTGTTTTTTTGGTTTATGACATAATTTTATTACATCATTACCGTACCTAGATATAATGATTGCTAGTATATAATATGTATTAGGTAGGCATCTAATATAATTATGTACAATATATCACGGCATAATCTATGGTTTAGGGTAGTGGGTAGGAGATGTGAGTGAGGACATCAATCATCCCTATTTTGGAGGCTTTTGATAATTAAGTTAAACATATTAATGTTGTTGGAGAGCGTGTTTAGAAGCCAGGCCCGGTGATTGCTCAGCATATAGGAATATAAAGTGTGGTGCAGTGATTAATATATATAGGACTGATTGTTTCACAGACTTTGAACAATTAATCAAATTTCAGAAAGTCCTATTTAAGTTCTGTTTATAGCAGTATTGTATTGTGACACAACTGCTCCATGATGAAATAATAGCAGAATTTAAATATAAATTTCATAAAACTTGAATTTTGACTTTGAAATTCGATGAATCGTTCAAATTCTGTGAAATAACCCGTCCTATGTGATGCGAGGTAGGTACAAGGAAGATAAAAGGACACACAACACCGTATAAGAATATTGATTTAGCTATCTCAGTACTACCCAGCTAGCAGAAATAATCATTGGACAGTGAATTCTGGGAACGAAAAAATATATAATTTGGAAACAACTTTCGTAGCACCCTTTAAAAAAAATCATAAACGAGGATTGGTAAAATTATTTTTAAAACAGGAAAAGAATTGCGTCGAGAATAGTTAGAAAAACGGTAGAAACATTGTTTTACAGAAAGAAAGTGCATTATTTACCTTTGGCATCTGAAATGTAGGTGTGTGGAACAGTTGAGAGATCCAGTGGTCCATGGTTAGCCTCTCCAGCTTACTGTGTTTGCTCAATTTGTTCCGATATGGTCTGATCTAGTCAGGCAGCTTTGCCCTATTTAGCCCAACGTAGGCTGATTTTATCAATTTGGATTGAAATTTACCAAACTAGGCTGATTCCAGAGCTGGCCTAAGTAGGCTGATTTTGACATTCTAGCACAAATATGACATAACCGAAGCTGATTTTGTCATATGCGCAATGTGACCAAACCTGTGTTGATTTGCCCGATCTAGCCCAAACTAGGTATATTTTGTTAATCCGGTGACCCAACCTGTTACCCTGATTTGGTCACTTTCTCCTGATCCCAGCCTAGTTAAAATAAAATGATTTGGATAATCTGGATTATTATGGTCCAACCCAGGCTAATTTGATTAGGCCCTTCTGTCCCGATCTGGCCCAGTGGCTAGTCGCTAGCGCGCCACATCCAGCAGCAGCTGTGTCCCGCGCGGTTCACTCCTCCGGTGATTAATCGTCGCCCGAAACACCAGAAGAACAATCATAATGATATAATCCGAGCGGGAATTAGCCCCGCAGGCTTTGGCGCCCGCCGAACACTGTTTCCGATATAATCCGATTACAACGCCGACCGTCAAATTTATCACAACGAAAACAAAACAGTAAAATCACAACCGAAAAGTTTTTACCCTACGCACAAAAAATTAGCACACACTTTTACATTTTTATCCCACGCTGGCAACCCTTATACCACTACCTACGTCAAATAACGTATAACGTTTATTTTTCAAACTAATGGTCTCCTGTTGCACTATCTAAGTAGAAATGTTCAATTATGAAAATGGTTTTCATGCAAATATCCCATAGAATTGGACCGCTACAGATTAAGCGAGACTTCACAATGCCACTATGTAATTACTTCAGTAAGTACAGCATTCAACTTCACGGGAAGCTTTTAAGAGGAATAGAATAAATAAACACACTATAAAGTATTAAATATTCTGCCTGTAAAAAAAATATTTTTAATATGTATTATGTATATTTTCAGGCACAAATTATATGTAATATATATTTTTATAAAACCGTCTTTATAAATGTAGTTTTTAAATTATTTAACATCTTGCACATAACTTTTACATGTAACCTAAATGGTAAAATATAATGTTCGGTACAAAAGTAATTATAACACTGTCTTCAAAAGGAGGTAACATCTTTCGCTTAAGTTTATAAAATAACAGATTTTTCACGCTTTTCTGTAAGTGTCATTTTAAATTTTATATTTTTTAATGGTTTGATATTCTCAATAGTTCTAAGAGCACATTTTAGCAACCGATTTCCCGCACGGCGTCTCCGTTAATTCTAACACGATGTGCGAGTGTATCCGAATCAAGTGAGATTTTTTAATTTCTCGCGAAAATACGTTGGACAGTGAAACCTGTTTCACGGATTTCGTAAAGACATGACTGGGGCGGACTAGGAGCTTTAAAACATCTGAGTACTAAATAAATTTGGAACTACAAGTAAAACGTTACTACGTTTTTTGTATATGTATTATCATCAAAAACTTTTATTTAGTATCTGAGTTTCAACACTTTTTTTCACATAAACCTTCCAGACAAAAAAGTTGCATTACTTTCGCAATTCCAGTGCACACTTCGAGAGTTTTTAGTGCTTCGGCGCACGTATTTCTTTTCAACACTTAATATTATTATTTTTAGTGATTTTAGTGATATAAAAGTTACTGGAATCATCAGATCATCATGGTTCAACAACTCAAAAAACTAGTTATATAACGTGAAATCTTTAACATATTGTAATAAAAACATCACGAGAGAGGGAAGAAGCGAGGCTTATTATTGAACGGTAGGTATATAATGTTTGTGTTATCTTTTGGTAATTTTTATGTCTCTTGTCCACATCATAAAAAACATATACCTATGTAATGATAACACATATTATATTGAATCATTATTGCTGCGTGATTTGTTAATTTTAAATTGACGGAGATATTTAAATACGAATAAAGCAGAGCAAATAGTTAACACATTTTCAATGTTATTTCATGTCGAATTATCAAAATAAAGCATACATTTGTAGAATACTCCCAAAAATATTTAATTGCGCTTGTTATTCAAATCACATAAATATGATTAAATGTATTCAGGTTACTAACGTGAAACAAAAATAAGGCTTCCATTAACAATCATTTTAACAAACGAACAAATTGGAATAAAAAGTTTATTCGTATATTATATAAATTATTAATTTTTTGCAATGTTGAATGCAATACGAGTTACTAACAATTATGCATAATTAAACAGTAAAACATATGTTCATTTCAAAGTACTTTTTAAACTCAAAAAGTATTAGGAGCTGTGTTGAGTTCTTCCCTAGTGTTGAATAAACTATAAAATTTTGCATTAACGTCCAACTTTGAAGTTACTTTTAAAATGTTATATTTTAAAGTAAGGTAAAGTAATTCTTTCAATCTTGTACACTCTTTAAAAGTATATGCTGAAATTTCTTACTGCATACGTTGACGGGCTTCGTGGTTGGCTTTCGACTAGCGATCCTAAGGGCGCGGGCTCATATCCCGGAGTGCGCAAGTAAATTATATTTGAAGAATTTATCGATCAATTTATTCACGATTTAGTCATTTAAAATATTATACAGTATACTAGCGGCACGTTCCGGAGTGGAAGATACTCTCAGTATCGCATTGGTATAAGACCACCATTCAGAATTGAAACGTTGCTGGAAATGGCTTTAGCCGTGTTTGGGGACAAGATCTGAATAGCCTGGTAACCCCCACCTTTCTCTTCCCTATCTCTTTCCCCTAACAATTACCTTCAGCCTCACAACTTACCCCAATTGGGGATGCCATAGTCTCACTGGCCCCAGACGGTTGGGAGCAGTTGGGACTCATAAAAACAAAAATATGCGGGCTTATGTTCTATCATCTGACCTATCGCACTAACCTTCCACTAAGGCATAAATATAGGATACGTATTGATAGTTCCCAGTAGTTTTTAGGATACAAAGTGATGTATCACGAATCACAAATCTACACGAAACATGAAACAGAACAAGACAGAATTGAACCAAGGATCTCTGTCTCACTGGGACAACGCCTCTAACTGTCATTAAGAATTCAAATTAAGAATAAACAATATTATTTTTAATAATTTAAATCCTTCATTTATATAAAAATAAAATAAAAACCGGTTGTTTGATAATTATCAACTTTACACAAATAGTATTTGATAAATCGTATCGAAACCAGCTCTGTATTTTGCTTCAATGTACCTAAGGACAGAATTAAGTGATGAGGGGATGGTCCAGTTAAGGGATGATGCGAGGGGGAAGTTTGAGATGAGAGGGGAGAGGAGGGGGCACCCGTGAGATCGGAGAAAACGTTTCGCGCAGGAGATTTGAAGGGAGGACGAGAATAAGTAATGGAAGTAGAGGAGGGTACTCGGCGACTAGGGATGGCAAAAGGGTACCTACTGACCGGTACTTTTCTAGCAGGAAGGAGGTAGCTGTCACTCTATCAGGATGGGTTGCGATAAGTCGAAATCAAAATAATTTTATGTTACCTTAATTAATAATGCCGTGTTTATATCGTCTCATGATTCCAAAAATACATTTATACTTGAAGAATATATCATAATGTTTGTTTATTTACACATTTATACTTGTATACATAAACAAACATTATGATATATTCTCCAAGTATAAATGTATAAATAAATACATATTATGATATATTCTCCAAGTATAAATGTATAAATAAACAAACATTATGCTCTATTCTCCAAGTATAAATGTATAAATAAACAAACATTATGCTATATTCTCCAAGTATAAATGTATAAATAAACAAACATTATGATATATTCTTCAAGTATAAATGTATAAATAACATAGTGTTTGTTTATTTATAAATTGATACTTTGAGAATATATCATAATGTTTGTTTATTTATACATTTAAACTTGGAGAATATATAATAATGTTTGTTTATTTAAGGTATCACGAATAGTGATATTCATCGCCATGGAATTGCAAAAAATTAACAATCAAAATTTTCAGCAGGCGCAGTTTACAACATAATATTACAATCAAAATAAAAGACAGTCAATATCGTGACGTTAGCACAAAACAATATCAGCTCTCAAACGTCAAATACAAAGATTGTTTTTGTCAATAAAATTTCTAGGTCGACTATATTTAGCTGCTAACACATTTTGATCTACGAAACTTTGAAAAGACATGCTGAATTAAGATCGTTCAGTTGTAATTCTAATTTTACTGTCGAAAAAATCAACCCATTAAAACAAAGTTTTTTTACTATAATGCAGCTATTTTAAAATCTTTTTTTTTTTTTTTTGGTTTGGTTGAGGATTGTACCTTCTTAATCAGGGACCGGTGTCAGCCACGCAAACCAACATTGCCAAATGCCGATCGGGTAGGACTGATATTTATTTCGTATATAAACTATTGTAATGATTCCGATATCACAGAAATGCGTATTTATATGTATGCGGTTGACACCACAAGTGTATAAAAGCACTGTCACCAATAACTAGTCTATCTGCCAAGTTTCAGCTCGAACGGATGTCGGGAAGTGAGTTGAATCAATTTAGTTAATTGAAATTTAAATAGATGTATTAAAAAAGAAGAAAAATAAGAAGACGATAATTTCTTTGTTTTAAACTGTCCACTCCAAACCTCGTCTTAAATTAGGGGTAGCAAAATAATTTTGTTTAATAATATCTGAGACGGTAATTTTGTTTGAGCTAGCATTCGAAGTAGAAATAGATTTATCTGCGTAATATTTTACATGTATTTACCACGAGGTAGTAACATGAGACCAGTGACTCCGGGGCGAGAGGTTGTATTCACGCCTAAACAAAGTTCCGCATCCCTCTGTTGAGGGTAGGTTTGGAATACCCTCGTAATAGAGTGTAGATATTACTTGTGTTTAGAGAGAAAATTGCAAAAGGATAGCCCCCTGGTGCGGGATGGGGTGGGTGGAATCCAAATTTTCCATTCGTTAATTCACAATGCTGTAATAAACGAACCGATTCCGTGAATTCTTCCCAGTTTCTACTCCACGTATTGATTTTTCGACATTTGCGGTGTACCTCAAAAATCTTTATCTCTCTTTTATATCCCTATATGCGTCTCAATATTAATTTACTTTGCAATATTGGTTCAGTATTTATTTATTTAACTCCAAACATTCTATAGCAATATGTTTTTAATAATCCTTTCACATTAAGAACTGCGTAGCATTGCTAGTTCAGTAAATTGATTCGAAGCCATTAATGTAATTATAGTTGAGGCGAACAACATATACTTTGTGTTGTGTACTGGTGTATTTTATATGCTTTCATCAGCACTATCCACGTTGGAGATTTACTGAGAAAAATATTTTCTTCCCCTTGTAGCAAACACTTTGTGGGTATACATAATTTTAATAATTAAAAATTTATAATTAAATAGTTAAAATAATTGAAATTTTTAATTATTATAAAATATTTTGTGTTGCTTAAATCTGCCTATTGTTTTAGCGAAAAGTTACAATAAGTGTAGATATACGACAGTCAAATTTAACGAGTTTTTGCAGTAGTAAAAAAGTTGCATAGTGTGTTTTTTAAAATTCTATTAAAAAATAACTTTTTCTCGACGTTTTTCGGAACATGATATATGCACAAAATGCATATTTGTCAGTACTTTGATAGTATCAACACTAACGTATTTAATTGTATTTTGCTATCATATTAATATTCTATATGTATATCTTCGTATTTATCGATGGCCTAGCAAACACATATTATGAGTGCAATTTGAAAATTTTATTTATAAGAATACTCCAGGTTAATTATAAGATGTAAAGCAACAGAATTAATTTGAAAATCCATTCTAGATGAAAAAAGTAATGTAAATTTGAAACAAAACATTTATTTACAGTGAGTTATTTTGAAAAATGCTTTAGACAACACGTAATTGTTCTCAAATAAAACTGTAATGAACACAATGTGTTCTTGTGTGCGCTAGGCCATTATTTACAATGCGTAAGTATTGATGTAGATATACTTTTATTTGTATTCTTTGGATGTATGTCTATTTGGATGATGCCTAAAAAATACTCAGCTAATGTGAAAATGCGTAAAATGTACAATTACACCTTTACTGGTAACACTGTTCATTTGAAGTCTAGACTTGATTTAGTGAGTGGGAGCTTCTCTTCTATCCGATGGAGGTAGCTATGAAGCTTTGACACACATCACAGGTTTTACAAGAGTAAACGGGAAAAAATGACTATAGCTAATTTATTAGAAATCTTTAAAGAAGAAGATAATGTTAATAAATCTAAACGAAACATGAAACTGAACAAGGCGCAGAAAATAAAAAGGAAAACGGTCTTTGAAATATATTTTATTATAGTATCTATAAGATAAATTTTTGTCCACATACGCTGATAGCTTGATGAAAAAAGGCATAACCGAGGCTGTTAACTACTACCATCTAGAGAATTATAAATTATTTAATTGTAAGTATGTGTATTGTAAGCAAATAATTATAACCTCTTTATTTATTTTTGGAGTAACAATATTAGCGGTTCTTAAAATATACATTCACATCTAGAACCTGTATCTTTTTCTGTTTTAAATTTTCGTTTAAGAATCTTTAATATTGTCTTCAATTATTAAATATTACTATTTGAGGTTTTAATAATCAAGTTATTCCGAAAATAAGTATTGCAGAAAAGTCGATGTCGCAAATAAAAATAAAAAAAGGATATATTTATCCAAGACAATGTCTAGATTGCATTTAGTTAAAGTTGAATCTTGCGAACATACATAAAGATAGCAGCCAATTAAAATATGCAGTTAGATAATGTTGGTAGTTCTTATTTGAAGTAAGATACAGTTAAATATGTCCGAAGGAGATAGGGTCCCATTAGCTCAGTTGGTAGAACGGCGCCCCGGCAAAGCGAGGGTCCTGGGTGCATGTCCTAGATGTGACCTATTTTTTCTGTTTTTTCTGTTCAACTTTTAGTTTAAGAATAGCTATTATATTGTCTTCAATAATTAAACATTATAACCTCGTTTGCTTCAACGGGACTTAAAGTAATAAGCCCTTTGGATTACTTTACAATCCTGCTTTAGTTATAAAATAAATATTTTTAAAACGGTTGGTATTTCAGGATAAAAATCTTGTGATTGAAGTCGTAAAGAGCATTCATAGGAAAATAACAATAAAAATGTTTGATTGTGTGTCCAATTCTTTATGGGAAACTTGCTTTGATAAAGCACAATCTAGTTGGGAGAGTGGTAGAATCACAGAGGGAAAGAATTGGCTATTCTATTAGATTATAATTTTGACGAACTGGATTTTTATTGGAGGAACGGAACAGGGGCGGCGGATGCCAATTACATCGAGAGCCTTATTTAATTAAACATTTAAAAATCTTTCTGCTTAGAAAATCGGATGCCGCAAATTATACTAAATAATTTATTAAATTCCCAATCCATGAAAAGTCCTAAAAAAGCAAAATGACAACACAGTAAAACAAATACTCTATTATTACGAATAGAAACGAGTTTTTTCAGAACGTCATAACAAACAGATAAAAGGGTTGAAAACCATATTTTCGTTCAGAAATTCATCACAAATCAGAACACCTCTAAAAAGTGATTGCAAAGGTATTTAATGTAACCATTTTTGTGTACTAACGTTTAAAGTGATGAGAAAAATTAACCTAACCTAACCCCAATTAACCTAGTTCATTATTAACCAATCATTTTTCATGACTTTATGTCACTTTTAAAAAGTGTTCGCCACTGTTCTGATTTTTCCGGTTATCGTAATTTCATATTATCTTATTTTTGCTGTATAGAATAATTGTGATTATCTTCATAATTTATTTTTTAATTTTTAACAGTTTATTTCACGAGTCTGAACTCTTTTACAGCCGGTGACAGTGTTGATAGTTATAATCTGTGCAATGTACGTAAACCATAGGTAAACCTAGTAAGTATTACAATGCCTCTGCAAGAACGAAAAACGTTTTAATGGGGTAAATTTAAAAGTAGTTTCATGTTATTTTTGAGTTTCGTAAAGCATCTTTGAGATGATATTTAAAAAACCACACTACGAAACTAAATACATATTTTACAAAATAATGTAATTATAATTCCGTCGGTCACTGCAATAAATATTCAGCAAGTGTCACAATACGGATCAGGAGCACAGGGGAAGAAAAAGGTTAGAATAATTTGGGAAGGTTCCTGCGCCGCCGAGGGATATATTGTAAGGGGTACAACGTGCTTAATATATAATACCATGCAGTGTTGAGCATTATATTAATACCTATCTATGGTTTAGTAGTGGAGCGGACATTTTGATAGCGTCTGCTAGGGTAAAATGGACCGTGGGAACTAAGGGCAAGAAGGTTTGATATTGTTGGATAACTTATACAAATAAGTTCACCTGTTCCTTTTGTGTACTAACTTACAATTTAACGTAGGTATATTAACAGTTAATTCACTCTTTTAGACAGTCATATCCATAAAGTATTCAAATCGGTACATAGGTGAAAAATTATAATTAAAAAGCAGTAATTGTTGATTGAAGTTGTTTTTTTTTCATTCATAAAAATTTAAATGATTACAGTTTTTTGTTTTCTACAGCCACCATACTAGGCACATGTCCGTATTATGGTAGTATTAGTACATATTGAAATTTTTGGAGTGGTGGAAATAATCCGTGGCTCAGTGGTCCAGAGCGTCTGACCGGACATCAGAAGGCGCGGGTTCAATTCCCGTCAGCGGAATTTATTTTTACTCGGGAGATATTTTCAATTTGTATTGATATTACAGGCGACTAATTATAGCTTATAATAATTTATTATATCCATAAAGGTTCACAGTCCTCACCTGCAAAGTCCGCGACGTCGTGAATAATTAAATGTATAAAAAATGTAATCAACTAAAAAATTTTAAGCTTTTTATGGTGATTTCATAAATATTCTCTTTAGTCCTAAAATTTTTTAAATTCTCCAGTCTTTTAAAATAAATATCAACTCTACTTTTAATAAATGTAAAATCAATAGCAATGGGGGGTAGAAAATGTGAAATCATTTAATGTCCTCTACGTGAAAGTCGTAAACTTTTTAATAAACGTGTGTTTATCTGAAGTGACCTGCCAGGTAAGTATGTTTTTCTATAACTATTTGTAAATAATAAAATTGGAAATAGCCTGGGAACTCATAATAAATTGTACAGCCCCCTTGAGGTGATTTTCGCAAAAACGGTGCTTTTTATGCCAATAATGGCTAATTGTTGATTCATAGAGAATTAGTTTACTGGCAATGAATTTTGTTCCCGACCCCACTTTCTCCTCTCCTTGAGACCTCTCCCCCGTCCCCGGGCAGTCTAAAACCAACAGCCGTGACGCGAAGTGAACATTATTACCTATAACGCATCGCATAGCAATCAGAAAATCATCACAAACGCATCGCAATAAATAAAATTAGCTAAACCAAAACTATTGTGAAAGTAGCATCCCAACAAGTGAATGTTCCTCAACCTCTGTAAGTACCTTCTACCTTTATAAAACTCATTGCCAAAATAATATATCAACATAGAATAATTGTTTTGTTTATTAAAAGGTCAACAGCTTGAACAGGAGCTATACAAATTATCCTGTTTTTATTATTAACTAGCTTTATTATCGCAGTCCACACTACTTTGAAAAACCAACCAAACAAAAACCAAACCAAAAACATTTTTTTTAACGATTAAACGATTTTTTATCTCAAGCATTTAGCAAATCATTATCTACTCATGTACGTAGTTCCAAAAAGAATGCAATACCATCTTTTTATTATTTTTTCTCATATTCAACGAACGGAGAAAATGTTACATGTAAAATAAGAATACATTAATGACGCACAATTGAATGTTAGAAGAAGTCGGAAACACGACTGTGTTTGTGCACTGATTTGAATTAAATCAAATAGGTTCGTATTTATCTATCCCAAATTAGTAATTGTACAGATTTGTACAAACACACAGACGTGGGAATTTAGCAAGTATTTCTTGATATCACCATTACATAATATTCATATTTGATTAGCTTTAAAAATTTCACCGTGATTAAATCAACTGAAGTGAACTTGAATGCTTGAATATATTTTTTAATAAACTAAAAATATCAGAATGTTGGACCCCAAAAAATCCGTTATTAAAAAATTCTTCTCAAATAAAATACGTTAACCTTTGAACTTAATCATTCTGCTCGTGGCATAATGTTATAAATTTAACGTCAACGAAAAAAGCCTCGCGAATATTGTTAAAGGTTTTGGTATAGAAATAAATATCCAGGTACCTACCGATGGCATGTTGCGACATTTCTTCTGGTTATTGCGATTTTACAATTGGCTTTTGGTATTTTTACAATTAAAGATTTTTTTTTCAATTCTAATTTTTGCATAATAAAAGCTGTTGGAGATTGTTTTTTGAGGAAGGAGATTACTGAAAACATTATTTCAATGATATCATAAGGATATCCACTATGACTTTGAGTTTTATTCACTGAGCAAGTAAAACAGTTTTTTTTACATGATAACCATGAATTTAAAAATAATATATCACGGTTGGTAGGTACTTACATATTTATATATTAATAAAATGACACCATAATTTTTTCCAGATTTAAGAAACTAATAAAATAATTTATGTTATGATATTCTCCAGTTCATCTAAAATTTCATCACAGTATTCATTTTTGTCAGGGATATGCAAAAACATGATACTTTGACTCCTTACGTATTTTTGTCAAGGATATGTAAAAACACGATATGTTAACTCCTTACGTATTTTTGCCAAAGATATGTCAAAACATGTGTTAATTCCTCACGTATTTTTGCCAAGGATATGTAAAAACATGATATGTTGACTCCTCACGTATTTTTGCCTAGGATAATATATGTAAAAACATGATATGTTGCCTCCTCACGTATTTTTGCCAAGGATATGTAAAAACATCATATGTTGACTCCTCACGTATTTTTGCCAAGGATATGTAAAAACATAAAATGTTGACGCCTCACGTATGAACTATAAAGAGAAGAACATTCACTTGAAATATTATCAGATGTTAATATTTTGATCATAGCATTCTTCAGTAAACGGGGAGCGGGTTCAATTTTAATTTATTTATTAACAATTTACCAAATAAGTAACACTAAATAAGATGTAAAAGTGTAAATTATAGGGTGGTATTTTGATTAAGAAAATCCATGTGACAGGTCAATTCAAGACCTCGCTAGAAGTCGTAAAAAGACATTTAGACTAAAACCGAAAAAATCCAGGTTTGTCTTGAGTTCACAGTTGACAATGGTTATTGTCTCCATGATTAGTTGAGTGTTGATCGAGGAATTTGAGTCGAATTCATTACGTACATTTTTGTACGTCTACGGGAGAGGATATTGAAAGGGATGAGTTTTAGTAGAGTTGGTGAATCAATAATACAATTAATGAATTTGAAAAAACAAATTTTATCCTGCTGTCTTTTAAAGGAGAAAGGTTTAGAGTGAGTTCAATTTCATCATATTTATGAGTAATCATTTCTTTAAAATCCCAATCTCCTAAATCTAAAAGCGATCCCCTTTTAGAACCGATGGTGATCGATTTCATTATAAAGAATATGGATTTAATATTATAAATCTTTGGTATGAGAAAAGAGATTCATTAACACATATTATTATTATACAAAAAAAAAAAAGTTTTTTCACCGACAAAAAGTCAAGGATTTCTGGCATCTCAAAAACAATTAACTTAAACAAGTGCAGTAATTGAATAATTTGGCCCAGTTATTTCGAATCAACCCCTATTTGACCCTAGTCATTTAACTTGATATCCGATTAGAGGCACCCCATTGTGAGTGGTAGTTTGTACAACAACAGGTAACCTGTTTACAGTTTACCTGCCAGGGCAGAGAAGGGTGGAAAAGAAGGGAAAGGGTACGTATTGTTCAGGGAGCTGGGAGGATGCTGCAGAAAGGAGATTGCTGCAGAGAATGATGGGGTGTCTAGAAGTAGTGCAATGGGGGTAGTTATAGTCGAAGGTCACGACGGTTATGTTTTACCCCATGCCGTAAGTATGCAGTTTTACTGATGGGGGGGTTCGCGATCTCTTGGCCTTAAGAACACCTGAATAACTACTGCCCTCCCTGGGTTAGATAAATTAACATTTTAATTTTATGAATCTAATTTGATAATGTAAATTTCCCAACTGCCGGAGTCAGTGAAACTGTGGCATACTTATTTGAAAAATAATTTAAACTTGTATTAGGTGTCTTTATATATTCGTTGAATTATTATTTTTTTACGTAATATTGCACAAGTCAAAACTTCTCAGATTCAGTGAGACTACTGATTAGTGGAATGTTATGAAGAAGGGGACGCAGACGGGGAGGGGAAAATTGGAATCTTGTTTTACACAAACATAGCCATACTATTTAAGGTATGTTACGTTTATGAATGGTAGTCTCTCTCAATGCGTATAAACATATTTGGATACAGCGTTTTAAAACTGGTGAAGGTGACGCCGGATAGTAAACAATAGTGATTTATATTTTATTTCTGAATGTTTTCTAGTGATAAATCAAACGCCAGGCAGTCATTAAATGACCATTGGAAGAAGGACTGCGTTTCCTGTTTTAATCCACCTCTACAACTATTTGCAAAACTTTCAATAATCGTGTGAACGACGGTGAGAAGATTTGTACATTTTCCGAATAAAGCAACTGCGCAAAAGAAATAAGCCGTCAGACAACCAAGGGCATACCTCTCCTATCTTCAACCAATCTCTATTCTTCTTCATCCTCTCGCCATTCCGTCGCGTATGACGGTAGCTACTGTACTAAATCAGGCACCAGCGGCGAAAACACCATAAAACTTTATTATCTTCCATAAATTCGTTCCTCCCCCCTCATCTGCGCGCCTAGGAGATATTTTCCAACCCCCTCCCCTAATAACCTCAAACACTGCCATTTCACAACTTCTAAAAATATCTAAATGTATAGTTTATCCGTTTTCTGTGTCTATTTAACTTGTGTATATCTAGAAACAATGCTCATACGCGGTTATGACTTGTCCTTACACGTCTCAAAATGATAATTATTCACTTCACAAGCAAAAGCACAGTTGTTCACAAAAGCAATTTGTTCATACACAATAATGCTCTCATACTCGTATTTATACGTCACGGTTCGTATGTATAAAGTATCACACACACAGAAAATAATTATGTGTATAATAACAAACCTCTAATACTAAAACTAGGGGACTCGACTCTCTAGCGGGAACTCCACGAATTATTCATTCGAAGCTTCTGGCATTATTTGCCTAAAGATACGTACTAACATAGCAAATGGCCGATATGAAAATTTTACTTTTGTGGAATAAATGTATATATATGTTTATTTATTTATTAATTTTCGGGAAATCGACAGCTTACATTTATTTCAGTTTAAACATAAGTATTATGTATCCAAAATAAAACCAATTATGGATTTACCTCTACTGAGACAGCATAATAAGGAATAAGTAAATTAAATTTGTAAGAAAGGAATATGAATTCAAAAATTTATACAAACAAAAGATTATATAAAACGAAAAATTACAAAACATAACATTTATCAATACATTTATAGCCATGGAGAGAGGTAGGAGATATAAATCTAATCATAATTGAAATATAAACAATAGAGACATAACATTATTAAATATTATTTTATGGACCTCTTGTATTTGGTAAGTTCGCAATTGAAAATATCCATCTTGGATAATTCACTATTTTAATTATTGCATAGTCTGTTCAGACAAGAATTCTGCTTAGAGTTCGTTTTGCAATGCATTTTCCATATGTATATATTGTCACCCAAATTTTACCATTGCAACATAATTTTGCACGGCGCAAAACCCACACAGCACTAGATTGAACATATTCTTACAATACCAATGTTCTTTTGAAATATCTTCATTTTGGCCGTTATTTACTTCTGGTTGAATAATTATAAATATCTCTAACTAATTATCAAAACCAATTTATTTACTTCAAAACCTTGAGAGCTGATCCTTTTTTCTCACTTTGAGATTTCTCAGATGGCCGTCATAACATACGAGTATATGTAAAAGTATGTTTTAGGAGAATAAAACTATTTTCAATCTCTTCTCTCTAGCTCCATCTCTTTGGTTTGACGGAGGATTGAACCATCCTCCCCAGGGACCGAAGTAAACTGCGCTAACAACTGCGTCAAATCCCGTTTTTTTTTTTTTTTTTTTTTTTTTTTATAGTGAATACCTCACAAGAGTCCCAACTGCTCCCGTCTGGAGCCAGTGAGACTATGGCATCCCCAATTGGGGGATGTTGTGAGGCTGAAGGTAAGTGGGGAAGGGAAAGAGGAAGGTGGGGAAGTACCTGGCTATTCAGATCTAGTCACTAAACACGGCTAAAGCCATTTGGAGCAACGTTTCAATTCTGAATGGTGGTCTTACACCAGGGCGATACTGGTAGTATCTTCCACTCTGGAACGTGCCGCAAATATACTATATATTATTTTAATTAATTAATTGTGAAATAACACAAATTAATCAAATAAAATTTATTTGCGCACGCCGGGTTCGAACCCGCGACCTTCGGAATGGCAGTCCAATGCGTTACCACTGGACTATGCCGGCCGTCGTTTGGGTAGATCCGACATTTATTTCGTATACTAACTGTTGTAAAGTCATCCGATTTCAGGGAAATACGTATATGCCCACGTGTATATGCATGATTACCATTGACAACACGTCCATCTGCTAATTGAGCTTGATCGGATGTCGGAAAGATTTGCAAGATCCAGGGTTTGAATTGATTCACGAAAATAAAAGTGAAATCAAAAAGATCTATTTAAAAAAATTGGGAAGCACTGAGAAAAGTATGAAGCCATTTAATTTTTAATGATTTCAGGGTAAAACCTGTTTAAATAGAAAACACTCTGCCTTACGAATATATAAAAAAAAAGAATTTCATAGCGACTTTCATTTAACGTTTACCTCAACATATCATTATTTAATTTTTAATATAATATGCTTCGGTTCTTACTTCAATAAATCTACTTTTTCTGTGTGCCGTTGTGCCGACAGTCTTATTATTACCCCACTAAAATAATATTTCGGCAGATAAAGCATATTAATGGCCTAGTAAATAAATAAATCGGGCTATTTTATACGTAATACATTGCTTTGAATAATTCAAATGGATCCCGGTTTTATGAGTAATAAAAAGCGTGTCTCCTTTCTGAAAGCATAGCCATATTTTACCCGTTATGTTATGCTTAGAGAGGCTTACCAGCAAAGGATAGTGTACATTATGAATGTACCAATGTTTTCGTTAAAAGTCATACGCATCAGCAAAGTTAATTATTATACATCAGCTATATAAAATTTACCCATAACAAACAAAAATCAAAGCATCACCTACTAGTTATAAGTCTTAAAAAGTATTTTTTTTTCTTTAAATAGTTTTACTCAGGGACAACAATTTAAAAAAACATCAACGCCGTTATCGCTAAAATGGTTAACCGTTGATATTAAGCGTTGAAAATAACGCCGTTGTAAATAACTTTGACAACGTGTCGATTGTCTAGTGTCCGATATCATTTAACGTTTTTTCTGTTTAAAATATTCTTCATAAATGCGACAGGATTTTTAACGTAATACACTTTCCACGATTTGACGATTTGAAAGTGTGATCTGGTATATTAGTCTTTGCGATCATTTGTATTAAGATTCAAGCCGATTGAGTATAATTTATTTTAGTTTCCATGATTGATCGTTAGATGCATTGACTAATATGCTATGTATCCATTTGTAAGCTAAAACGCGAGCGGATCCACGATTTATGAGAAAGCAACGAAGAAACTGCAAGCAGCGTTTCGCGCCATTTGCTGTTGTTTAAAAATATAAGCGCCATTTTGTATTTTATGTAGTTTTTGATGAATAGTATAACAAATGCGTGAAGTTTATGTTTTGCATTAATAAATGGCTAAAATAAATATAAATAAGGCATGGATAAGGCATGAATAAGGCTCTTCAAAAATATAAAATATTTTTAACGCCTTTTACGATTTTGCTCCGAGTACGCGCGTCATCTGCTCAGCGAGTTATACGTTTACGTGCTTGTTTTATATTCAACGTACTGGGTACATTAATCTACGCAATAGTATCATGAAATGTTTTTACATAATATTTTATCAAACGTATTTATTGTTAGCATTACGGCACAATCTGCCGAGCAAAAATACCTACATTTCCAAATGGCAGACACATATTATTTACTAACTTGGCATTGGTGTTCGATTCCATTTAAATTCCACTAAAAAGTAGAGGAAAACCATTTTTAAAATAAGGACCTTTGACAACACAAAACTCGTAATATTAATTTACAGCAAAATTAGTTTGTTTTTAATAATACCCTTTGGCTAAGATTAGACAATCACAATAAAAAATTAACATGAAACTTTTAGCTTTCAGACATTTATCAATTATACCGAGTCAGTGGACATCTTTAATTTATCATTTAATATTTTTTTTAATGTGAAACCGCGCATGAGACCCAACTACTCCCAACCGTTTGGAGCCAGTGAGACTATGGCATGCCCAATTGGGGGATGTTGGGAGGCTGAAGGTAGTTGGGAAGTGAAGGAGATGGAATTGAGGAAGGTGGGGAAGTACCTGGCTATTCAGATATGGTCCAGAACCGTTTCAAGCAACATTTCAATTCTGAATTGTGGTCTTACACCAGGGCGATATTGAGAGTATCCTTCTCTCTGGAACGTGACGCAAATATACTATTTAAATGAGCAAATTGTAAATTTGAACAAGTTCATGAAATAAAATTTACTTGCGCCCGCCGGGATTTGAACCCGCGACCTTGGGTTTGCTAGTCGGGAGCTTTACTCCTCTGTCACCGAGGCCGCCAAAAACAAAACATTTTTACTGAGGCAGCTTAGTTACGTATAGTAAATATGTACTGTAAAAATATATATATACATATTTATAATATTTAAGCAAGTTTCCATTACAAAAATGTGCAAAGAAAAAAATAACAAAGAATTCTACAAACTAATGAAAAATGGAAATCAATTTATTATACTAGTTTTAAAACAACACAAATGCAAACCCATTATATTTACCAAGTCATAAAAAACTACAATAATCTCCCCTCTGAACTGCGCTGTATTGTCAACCAATTACAACAAATAAATTAAATAATTATTTTAAAAAAAAAAACTTAAACTAAACATTACATTTAAAAATCTATAATCCATACAAAAATATTATTACAACATAAAACCTATGTAAGAATCGTGGCTCCCTTATCAAACACAAGAACTCCTCTTTTCTGATAAGGTATACATAACCAATGATGATCTAAAATGTAATATTGTTAAATATTTATGTATCTATATTCTATAATTTATACTATTCAAATATAAAAGCCCCTAAAAGGGACGTTAATAAATTAATTCATAGTAAATAAATAAATATTAAGGTAGATTTTTTGCGCTGTCCGTGAACCTACTCAACCCCCAAAGTTAAAACCTCAAAGTTAAAAGTTATCATCGGTGTTCACTTTATTGAAGTGAACTTAATATATATATATATATAACAATATTAAAAAAATGAAGTTCTTAAGTACAATACGAATCGTGAATAAAGTTCCATTATTGTACTGCTTTCGACAGGAGAAGCGCTAAAGAGCCATCATACAAAAGTAGAGCGATATTTCTCCAGACTCCCAGTGAAAGCTTTTTAGGTTTGTTAAATAAAGCGCTTTGCATAAAATAATAGTGCTGGCGAGTTCTAAATCCAAATGAGATTTCTACTTTTCTTTTACAATGTGTGTTTCAGGTTTTTTCAGTGCAAGGCGACATATTATTAATAAGATATTCGTTTCTGCTTTATCGCATGACATATTCGTTATTATGTTTAAAACCGCTATAAAATTATCAAAAATGGTACGATAAAGAATTTTAGCTACATTACAATTACAGTCGATAACCGATAGCACATCTATATTCGTATATTTCATTATTTGACAGTTGACGTCGACTAAAGTCTGCTTAGTATAGCGAAGACTTATACAACATAGATAAAGGTTTCGGTGTTCGGATAACAACCGTTATTGCATTCTAATTTCGCGCAGAAATCAAAATTATTGACATATTTTAAATGAACGGAGACTGGTTTGAAGATGGGGAAATGGAGTTTGGACAGGTTTTGAGGAGTATTTAAGCTATTGCTAAATAATTACTAACGTTAATTTTGCAAAACGAATTTATTGTCAGTGATATTTCCAAACAACGAAATTTCATAAATAGTATTTATTTATGAGTGTTGCCATAATTGTTGTGTTTTATGGCTGATCGTAATTTGATCGCAATCTAAAACAAGGCCCAGAATTGACGTTTAACTGGACCGTTTAAATTTTAAAAACTTAAAATGGTGCTGACCGTCAATCAAATGTGACGAAGTTTGACACAACCAAACCTTAATGAAGCTAACTGAATCCCACCCACCGTTTACCACAAATAATAATAATAATAATACTAATTGGATGACTTGTATAGCGCCGTTTTTGTGCAAAATCATCCCAAGGGCGCTGTACAAATTTATAATACATTTCTACAGTGATCTATGTTATTAATAACTATTTATGGAGATAATATACCGTACAATACTTACCTGGTAGGTCACTTGAGATTAACACTTAATTAAAATTAACTAATTGTTTATTAGCGAAATTTAGATACAGGATTATGGACATAATTGGAAAATTGAATATAACTGGACTTTCTCTTAGGAATGGTATACATAATCTAAGGGTATGGAAGCTTAAAATAGTAAGTTTTTAGTTTAGACCTGAATTCGGTTGGACGTGTTATGGATCTTAGTTCTGGAGGGAGTTTATTCCAAACCTTCGGCCCAGATACTCCGAAAGTGCGATCACCAAACTTAGTATTTGGCTTGCGCTTAGGTTCTATCAGTCTGCCTATAGATATGATAAGTATATATGATAAGTATCTGTACAATTCTATGGTACATAGTAATTTAAAAGGGGTAATACATTTGAATTGAACCTTTGTAAAACACAAAAACTGCAAGAGTGTTAAGTGTACGTGTACGGGCTATGTACATATACAGGCTCATATGGAATAAAGTGTACGTGTACGGGCTATGTACATATACAGGCTCATATGGAATAAAGTGTACGTGTACGGGCTATGTACATATACAGGCTCATATGGAATAAAGTGTACGTGTACGGGCTATGTACATATACAGGCTCACATGGAATAAAGTGTACGTGTACGGGCTATGTACATATACAGGCTCACATGGAATAAAGTGTACGTGTACGGGCTATGTACATATACAGGCTCATATGGAATTTTCATTATGATAATGAAGCCACGAGCTGATCGTCCACAGTTTCATGCTTTTAATATACATTCATATTTTCACGTTGTTTCAAAATGTTATTTTAGCAAGCTTTTATTTTTTTTCGACGACTTCTTTATCATCTATCTATATTAATAACAGCGTTACCAACCCGTGCAAGCAAAGACATAAATGACCCGTACAAAATTATAGTCGAATATAATGTTAGAAATACATCGAAATACAGGGTGGGGCAAAAGTAATCACCCTATTGGAAAAAGCTATAACTTTTGCAAATGGCGCCAATTGTCAATTCAGTTTTGACATTTGTAAGGTAAACAAATTCGACACATGAATCGGTTTACAAACAATTGAACAAATTTCACAAGCAGTACCAAAGTTTAACATAAATATAAAAAAAATTACAGCAAAAGAACATCGGGTGAACATATTTGCCCCACCCATTATTAACCCCTTGGGTATTTATGTACCTTCTAATACCATATAGTATATTTGTTTACTTACGGCACAGACTGATTTGGACTCGTTCTATAAAATATATATTTCTATTTGTATTTCTGTATGGTGCTTGATTTAAGCACTATTAGAAATTGGCAACACCACGCGTTTGTATTTGTATTTAAAAGTTTAACATAGAAGCATCCAAATATTTGTAATATCATGTTCCATAAAGTCACCGACCGCCATTGTTTTATGCATTGGATTTTGTGAAACTAAAAAAGTTAAGTGACAGTAAATACGTTTGTGTAATTATGTATGTTTTTAGTTTTGCATAAAATGGTATGTTTACATTTTACAAGAAGAAAACAATCGGTAAGCGACTAAAAAATCGTAAAAAAATCAGTAAGAAAAAACTCCATATGCTTTCACAAACAGTACTTCATTTTGGGATAGGTTCGAAAACAACGAAATTGGAAAGTAATATCAAATAAATAAATGATGATTCTGAGAGAAAATCATTTAAAGTAACTTGACGAAAAAATCACAGAATACCCAGAGGGTTAAGGACGGGTTGTTTCGGAGAATTTGAACAATTCATCAAATTTCAACGTTCATTTTCGGGTTCTGTGAAAGACTTATTCAAGTTCTGTTTTTATATCATTGTAGGCTAGTTGCTTGACAAAACTGAAATAAAAACAGAACTTGAAAATGAACGTTGAAATTTGATGAATTGTTCAAATTCTCCGAAACAACCCGTCCTAAGTGTTTGGATTTTTCTAAAATTCTCATTCAAGCGATCTTTTTTTCGGATCTCAAATACTTATCGCAAGTTTGGAGACCATTTTGCCGAATAGTTTTCTTGTTTTTGTAGAACAAAATAAACGAAGAATACGATTTCAAAATCAAATAAAGAAAGCTATATAAGTTCACACCATCAATGCAAAAAAATACTGTTATAAAATTATATTGTCTCCCATGTTTAAATGTTTAAGTTATTTCACTGTGAAAAACAACTTAATGTACGTCGACATTAGCAACGGTCTATAAATACAATTTACGACGAAAATATCATGCAGAGTTTTGCGAAAAAATCGAAAACACAATCCCGATAAATCCGGTGCTAGGAGCGAACGATAACAAAACCCAGGGGACATTGTTTTTCCCGATCCGTTTTTTGCTCACTTTTACGAAAACAGAAAGGGATTTCATTCATTTTTTGAATTGTAGCGCGATGGAGGGAACATTATTTATTTTGCAAACGGAAAATACAATGAGCATCCATTGTGTGGAGGGAGATGTTGGACTTCGGGGACATGATTTATTGAGAGAAATTTTGTTTTGAATAAAATTTGCAAATGATTTTCAACATCGCTTTTGGACTCGAAGAACTGCGTCTCGAAATGAAAAGTTATTTAGAGTATGAGTAAATATAGTAGGTCAGATAAACAACAATGTTGTTCTTGGTTACATTTAAGCATCTCATAATAAATTATTATTTTATCTTCTTCTAAAGCGATAATTCTTTATGCATGGTGTCTCAATAAAAGTCAAACCGGTGCACTCTGGAGGAATGAAATTTGCAAAACCTTAAACTTGAACTGAAACTCGGCAGATAGGTTCGTTGTCGATGACAATGCATTCTATCAATTGGTGTCAATCACGCATACACACGTGGACGGGTGCGCATTTCTCTGAAATTTAATAGAATTACAGCAGTTAATATACGAAATAAATGTCGGTTAAAGCAAACGGGATTTGTCTTGGTTATTAGCACGGTTGACTCCAGTCCCCGGGGAGGAAGGTTTATCCTCAGTTAAACCAAAAAAATATTATACTTGAAACGAAATGAACTGAAATTGGCTACTAGCCAGCCCAAGAGATGGCGCAACGAGGTCCAAAATTGCAAACAGATTTTTAATAAGAAAAACGCAACATAAAACTTTCATGACGTAATTAAAAAAAACAAGACTGAGTTTAAAAAATACATATTTATTTTGTCACATAATGAAACTGATTCTAAGATCTCTTACAGAACAATATCTCAAATGAAAAGAAAACGCACATTGAATGCCAAGCTTAGATAAATCGGAGAAAAAAACTTCAACGTACCAACTTTCTTACGCCATAACGACAGATAACGTCCCGTGACTCCATTACCGCTAGGGTTGAGAGTTGGAAGTGGGTCCGCCCGAGGTCCGCCCGATGAACCGCGGCGGGCGGACATCGGGCGGAGTATCGATGGGTGGAATGGCGGCTGACCGTCACCGTCAGGCCAGCGCCACACTTGACGGAAATTCCGTCGCGTATCTTCCGCTGGAGTCAATCCGTTACCATACGTTGCAGCCACACTGAATATTCAGTGGCGGATTATCAGTCGACTGCCAACGCTTATACAGCGTGGTCGTAATGGATCCGATAGAAGTGATAGCTATTTATGAGGCATTAGAAGAAGAAAGAAAAAGAAAGCGTAAATATTGGGTTCATCCCATAAATACTCTTCGACTAGAAATTGGGCAATTTCATACCTTGTATATGCAACTAAGAAATTATCCAGATAAAGTATTCGAATATTGTAGAATGTCCATACAATCATTTGATGTATTGCTGAATTTAACGAAGAACTATATTACCAAGCAAAATACAAAACTTAGAACGGCTATATCTCTCCCAAAGGCAAACTCTATTTTGCACTTCGATAATAAATCTTTCAGTGTCGAACATCCTGTGCGTTCGTCGTCGCCGCGTGTTATCCGCCGAATGTGGCGCGATGCATACAAATACTTGGAATGCGACTTTGCCGATCTTCCGCCGACGGAAGATCGGTGCGCGGAGGACGGAACAGACGCGAGTGTCGGCGGTCCGCCACGGAGCGACCGATCGTCCGCGACGGAACGACCGATCTTCCGCGTAGTGTGCCCGCTATTTGTAATTTATATGCAATTACATGTATTGGCGTTCCGTCGCGGAAGTTACGCGACGGAATTTCCGTCAAGTGTGGCGCTAGCCTCACCGTCAATTCCGGACCAAAACATTGCCAAAGAGTAAATGAACCATTGAAACAAAGATTCCGGCGAGATACACTACCTACATATAGAAATGTGATGAAGTTATTTTTTTTAGGAAAAATCTTGGCTAGAATTTATTACTCAAACGGCTGAAGTAAGTACAACAAATTTAATTAATATTCATTTTACAAAAGATGGCATTTTATTAATAAACTTTATGATTGTTATATGTACCTACATTTACATGACGCCACTTGCAAAACCTCTTCATGTTTTTCGTTATATTTAAGAATATTACGACTAAATTAATATTAAAAAGAAGTTTTTTTCATAAATGACCTCTGGTTGTGTAATTGTTAAATTACTTAGGAATAACAGCTGTTTCGCCTTCTGAATGCAACATCAAATTGTGAGGAGGATAAAAAGGTGTCACATTTAATAATAATTACCTAATCAGAGCTTGTTTAGATGTAAACTGTTTTTTTTTAAGTAAATGAAATAATTACATTAAAAAAAAACTTAAAACTATGATGGAGTTCTCTAAATTAGACTTGTAAACAATAAATTTAAAAAAAACATGTGGTCTAACCTTCGCCTTTAGAGAAACTGAGTTATTGATCTAATCTAAAACTGTCTACCATACAATAAAACATGTGGTCTAACCTTCTCCTTTAGAGAAACTGAGTTATTGATCTAATCTGAAACTGTGTGCCATACACTAAAACATGTGGTCTAACCTTCGCCTTTAGAGAAACTGAGTTATTGATCTAATCTGAAACTGTGTGCCATACACTAAAACATGTGGTCTAACCTTCGCCTTTAGAGAAACTGAGTTATTGATCTAATCTGAAACTGTGTGCCATACACTAAAACATGTGGTCTAACCTTCGCCTTTAGAGAAACTGAGTTATTGATCTAATCTGAAACTGTGTGCCATACACTAAAACATGTGGTCTAACCTTCGCCTTTAGAGAAACTGAGTTATTGATCTAATCTGAAACTGTGTGCCATACACTAAAAGAGAAAAACAATCACTAAACCTCTTTTGCGATAGGAAAAAAGACGACAAATTAGAAACCGCTTTTATAATAGTGGCCTTCCCATCAAAATCACGCTTAAACTTAGGACGGGTTGTTTCACAGATTTTAAACAATTCATCAAATTTCAAAGTTGATTTTCAAGTTTTGTGATGGTTCTATTCATGTTTGTAATATTTTCGCCTTTTCACCATTTTCTTTTACTTGTTTAAAACAATATAAAAGTTTCTTCTCTCTTGGCTATGATCGATACTTCTTTTTTTTTCTAAGGCTTTGCATATGTGTTCGCAGGGATGGAAAATTCCTCCCCTACAACACATAAGCCTCCATGAAAATTGGACCCTTTTCTTTGATATCTACAGAAAGCTACTTAAAGCTCTCTTGTACTATATATCTTTATAGACATACGTACTTAACTAATTAATACGTTATTTACGATCTTGAACGCAAATATACCCGTATTTATATTGTAATTAAATTCCATCAAACGTTGTGTAATTTTTTTGATTTATGATATAGGATTTTAATTACTTTCATTTTGTGGTAACCCCCTTGGTTCTGATCGAGGTGTTGAGTTTTACAATTTTAATTGGTCTTTCCATTGCAACCTAGACTTAAATGAATTCTCTGGATGAGCTAACTTTCCTATTGTAACTATTCTGATTCCCTGCACCCTAACAAAGTTGTAGTTAGACGCTGATAAAAGATATTATACATGTTTATTTGAACAGGTGATTAAATATAACTCAAATGGTTAATTGTTAGTAAATTTGGCAATGATTAATTATTGTGTCTGGTTGGCGCCACTCCTTCTTGATTCTGCTGCTATAAGGTACATGTAAAATTGATTTAGTAGGTTAATGTTATTAGTTAATTGTATATTTGACGAACTCAGAATAACCCTTTGCTAGCAAAAATTTGGCTCCTTCCTCCTGCAAGTAAACGAGATGATCGTGAGTCGACAAGAAATTCGTACAATCTTTTGACACGGCTCTTTGATTGATACCTTAGTTATCGCGTCCCAAAAAGCCTTCCACGTCATCATGCACTGCCTTCAAGTCTTCCCTCGGGTCCCGAAACCTCCAAATTCCAACACCTCCTTGGACTACAATTTACTTAGGGCGAACCGGTTTCGTCCTATATACAATCATATACTCACGGTTGGTGTGGACTTACGGGTCGTGAATCCTCATTCCACGTTTAAAAGAGAATGCGAGAGTGGTCTACCGACCTAAATGCAAGCTGTATGCAGGTCCGCATTCTCCAGTAAACAGTACATACGAATAAATATATGTATACATACAGTTTGGGAAAGGTTTATAACTCGCAATACGAGGCTATCTACCTCGCATTCCGAGCTCGGATCTCGCACGAAGAATTCTGCACAATTCTTAGCTTGGTAACCGAATATATACGTAAGAATAAGGTTATACTAATAAATACTAGTAGAATAAGAAATTATTTGATAGTTTGTTTTGGAGAGCTATCGAACTCCAGGCTTTTTGTTTGGTTTTGACGTTTTTATTTAAGAGAATCGTCATCTCTATTTGGTTTGGTCAATGGTCTTGTTGTAGGAGCGACCACTGCCTCCTGTTTGATGAACTGTATTTGTTTTAAACTTTACCTCCAGGTTTCAACATTAATTTCGTTCATCCTATCCCGTGATTTCTCAATTGTTTCAAGTAATTGATTGCCACATAAGAGGGTACACGACTCTCAACTGTCTCTGGCAACTGATGGGATCTATGCGAACACTCCATCAATAATGTTCAAATGTTTCGTATAATATTTCTATATAAATCTTACTAACCCGTGATTTTTCAATCGTAGATTGTGAATGGTAGGTAATTGTAAACACGCGGCTCCCAGCTGGTTCAGGTAACTAATAAAATCTATATGACTATCTAATCAATGGTATTCAAATGTTTCATGTAATATTCGATATAAATCTTGCTAACCCATGATTTTTCAATTGTAGATTGTGAATGATAGGTATTTGTAAATGACCCATATCGCTGCACATTGCACAATGACATCCTGATGGTTATCCTTATAACCCTGATAAATTATCTAGTTACGGCCAAGGTCGTTTTCAAACCATGCGGTTGACCCAGATCTTTGGTGTCTCTATTTGTAAACAAATCGAATAATATAAACACCTTCTTTGACACACTAACCTAAATGTGAGATTTGTTTATTTTAAAATTCCTTAGAAGTCATATGTGCCTCTTTACTTTTATTGTGCATTGTTAATTTAAATATTTTTAAATCCTTTATTGAAGTTAAACCATTTTTCATTTTCCGAATTTAGTAAATTTACTAGAAGTTAGGTGAAAATTAAATATAAATATATATATATATATATATATATATATATATAAGTACACATATCTCGATTGTCAAAATATGTTAAAAAAAAAAGAGTACATATATTAATAAATAAATATAAAATATATGATTCTACATAGTCTGGAATATTAATACATACATATTTTCTTTTTCAATAATATAGATATGTCCTCGGGTAGGTATTAAAAATCGCTACCATTTCGCTGCTTCGATTAATAAGTAAAATACATATATATAAATACATTACTCATATATTTATTCTTTATATACAATATATTACTTTATTTTATATAAATAAATACATAATATACATATATTAATGTGTAATGCTTTGTTTTGTTGTTTTTAATAATTTAATTGATATACCATAATCAGCTGTATCTCCTCACTCCTAGGTCCTGAAAATTATTTATAAAAAGAAAACTTACCCCCCGTCAAGGTATTTCCGGTCGGGTGTACACAACAACCTTGATGAAGAAATCCTACCTAATTAATTGTATTTTTTCAACTAATTTCAAAATAAATCTTTTCGACTATTTATTCCTATTTAATATTTTATTCTCGCTTGAATCGTATAAATTAGTTGATATTTAATTTTTCTTCCGAACGAAATCCTAATTCAGAAAACCCGTTGATTTAATAACACTTTTCTAGTTTAGGCTTTTGAATGATAGCTGTTTCAAATTCCTTTTCGAAATGATAGACTGATGATTAAAATTCCGGTTAAAACGACAAACACTTTTAACACTGTCGCTATACGCACGATGGATTTTAATTGAACAATTTATTAATTCTAAATTTCTTTTTATATAAATTGATAAGAAAATTTATTCCGAATTGTGCAAACTTTTAATTAAACTCGACTCTTAAAAAATTAATTTTTTTTTCTAACTGTTAATTTTAGAACAAAGGTTTAAACGTTTATTATTATCGAATCCTTTTTTTTGTTTTTGTGTTTCTTTTAACCTAAGATGAAGTATTTACTATTAATAATTTTAAACAAAATTATAATCTATTTTTAAATATCAATTCACGAGCACATCCACTTTAATTTAACGATAACAAACTCTTAAATTTAATTCGAATGTTTTCACTTTGAATGAAATAATTATTTTTAAATTTTAGTTAAATTCTTAATTCCGTAATCACTTTCTGCACTTCACTTAACACTTTTAAGCACTGAGTTTAAATTATATTTATTTTCACTGTTTAACCAAATTAAATTTCACTGACTCTAGCACTTGTATTTTTCACAAAATTTTCCTAAGTCCTGGGGCTTATTTAAAATTTAACACTTAAAGATTTTTCACTGTTAATCCTACCAAAGACGTAGTACCGCCACGTAACAACTTTTCGAATCCTCGGCGCGACTCCCTCCTGACTGATGTGTTCCATCTTTTATATCCCTCTCAGGTCCCAAAAGACGTATCTGAATTTCTCTTGATGCTTAATTCTATTTCCTATCAACTCGTAAACTTGAATATCTCTCTCACTAATATTGTTTATACATTCATACGATCTTTCGTCGTCCAGCTTTGGGCGGCGGTTAATTTTTATCTCACGTCGCTAACTTGATAGGGTCCGAATCGGGTAAGTCTGCGTTCATTGCCCAAGCTTCCTTTGTTCTATGGTTCATACAAAATGTAGTTAAAATATCATGATTTTGCGTTCCCTTTTTTTCTCAATTCGCGATAGGTCCGTCCTCAGTAACATATATATAGATCTCAATTTTATGCATCTCATGCGAACCATGATTAAATCCATGGCGAAATCTTTACTATGCATTTTTGAATTTCGATTTGTCTAAAATCTACTTAATTTTATTGTCACCTATATGAGCTTTTCCATTTTCACCCGTACCTTCTTCCTTTATGTCGTAGATTTGAATTTTACCTTCTCCCTTTGAATTTTATATTATTAGCGACGTTTTCTTACACAAATTTCTTCTTTATTCTTATCTTATTTCTCATAACTCTATAACTAATTATTTTCCAAGTCGTATTTATTTATTTCACGGATAAATTCGAATTGTATCGCTTTTCTCCACATGGATCATTTCCTATCTCCGTTCTTTACCCTTCCTTTTATCTTTTCTTCACTTTTCCCGATGTGTGTGGTCTCCAGGAAATTTCATACTTCATTTATTATTAATTAATATATAGTTTTCCACACTTCTACGGGAGATATACCTAATTAGACTCTGGGATATCTGTCATTTTTATTGTTTTACCCAATCTCCGCCCATTCTCCATCCCTCACTTACAAGATTTCACATAAATTATACGTCTGGACATATGTTTACGTCTCAGATTTTATGTACTACGGCCGTAAATTTAGTTTAATTTTAGAGCCATTAGTTTTAATCTCTTTTCCTAATCTAAATACTTCATAAGCCCAACGTTAAAGTTAATCGCTTTTCTAATCATTTATTACCTTAACGTAAATAAAAACCATGTTCGGATTTCGATTGTTTACCCTTCAAAATATACATGAGACCGCCAACCTTTTATCTTGTTTCGATCCCTCCGTAATATTGGGTAACTCTAATATATATCTAACCCAATAATTATGTAAAGTCTACTTTTCCTGAATCTAATCTATCGCTATATGTTCAGTCTTACTGTCTTCTTCTGATACTCAATTTTTATGCCCCTAGGACCTTTGTAGCAGCTAAAATCTCTGTATTATCCTTCCATTCGGTCGCCGCACTTTTCTAAAATGTCTATTTTTTTTGCGAGATTTTCATTCAAGATTGATTTACCAATATGTCCGTTTCATCTTAAATTGATAACGATTTATTTCCATTGTTTCCAACACTCACTCCTCTCTTTAGTACGATTTTTATCGAACATGACACCCTCCTTCTATCATAAATAATTGCACTACAGTTGAAATTCCGCCAGTAACTTTCCTTTGCTTTTCCCGTCCTTTTTTTATACTATCACGTTTATAATTTTTTTCATTGAATTTTTGTGTGTGCGCTTTACAACCTGTAAAACTTCCAAGCACCCGATTTCAATGGTTCGATACCCCATAAATGTCTCAGTTATTGTAAACATTCCCAGGAGTTTGTCACCTTGAAAGTCGATGTTGACCCTAAAGTGCGTTCACCTCCAATTTCTGTGAGAATCGAAATGTCGTTAATTATCTTTTTTTATTGCCTGATCCACAGTTCATTCCTTTGTCTGCATTTGATGTACGCCTCTTCGTTCACTGATTGGTTACTCAAAATTTTATAGCTCTTTGTTCAGATCTATTGGTTGACAAAATTCAATGTTTATTTTGAAGCCTCAAAAGGGGGTTCCTAGTCGTTCCTAGACGATTTTAATGACCTCTGTGTTTATACTATAGAATCTCAACATAATTCCAACTATTACAGGTGCCTACTGAAAAACAAACTGAAACAATTTTAACCTCAACAGATGTCGCTAGAATGACGGTTTTCATTAATAATTTGTATATTTTTAGCAGCTATGGTTTATCTGTTTTTCACTGTGATTTAAGCCTTTCATCACAGTTCCCCCCTCTGAACTCAATTTGCTGTGGCTAACGTTGTATACTACTTTAGACATCGAAATTGTGTTCAAATGTAGTCTAGCTATCCTCCCCCCCCGTTCTGTTATTCCTTTTCCTACATCACTTCCTGTTATTTCCTTTCTCCCCCCCCTCATTCTGTTATTCCCTATCTCTTTCTTCATTCTGTTATTCCTTTTCTCTCTCTTCATTCTGTTATTCCTTTTCCTACATCACTTCCTGTTATTTCCTTTCTCCCCCCCCTCACTCTGTTATTCCCTATCTCTTTCTTCATTCTGTTATTCCTTTTCTCTCTCTTCATTCTGTTATTCCTTTTCCTACATCACTTCCTGTTATTTCCTTTCTCCCCCCCCTCATTCTGTTATTCCTTTTCCTACATCACTTCCTGTTATTTCCTTTCTCCCCCCCCTCATTTTGTTATTCCCTATCTTTTTCTTCATTCTGTTTGGATTGTTAACAACCTTGACTTTGAATCACATTGTATTTTCTATTTTCTTTTCGCGTAGATTTTATTTTATGGAATTTTTTCTAATTTTGATAAACTCAAAATTATTCTCTTTTTTTTTTCTGGAACACGCCCCTCGACTCGCGTGTTTAGGTGGCCCTCAACCTGGTTGGACTAAGACCTCCCTTACAATGATTCAGATAAAGATTGTTTGCAATCTCGCGGTCTATTGACCAACTGAAAAGTGGATGGTCTCTTGGTGTGCAAATAATTTTTCGTTTTGTTTTTGTTTTGTAAGTATGATAATTTTTGTGAAATATGTATCTTTGCACGACCTCACCCAATCCAAAAATCAGTGGTATACATGTTTCATTTAAACTTTTCCAGCATTTTTTTTTTTTCTTATTCGCAAATTTTTTTTTTTTTTGTGTAATTTCTAATTGTCTTTTCATAGATCATTCAAACAAGTTGTTCTAGCCTAGGTGTTACCCACCCTAATTTTTAAATTTCATAAATGTTCTTAACTAAACTCCAATTTTCTCATCGTTCCTGTTTCCGTTTAATTTTTTTTTTTTTTTTTTTTTTTGAAAATTTAACCTAACCATATCGTAATTCTAATGTTCCCTTTTTATCTTTACCTAATGTCTACTCTAAATCTATAGATAACCTTATTTCAAGTTTTCAAAAAAAAATCTAACTCTATGCATTGTCAATTTAAAATCTTGTTTTATAAAACGTACCCTATCCTATTTATAATATATGTATTTTTTTTTGTTCCTTTTGTGGGTATATAACTCCCATACGCTTTCCTTCTGTGTTCTTACTTATCTAACAAAATTTTCCTACACACTAACACACAATTTTTTTTTTCTAAACTAGAAAATCAATACTATCGAAAAATTTTTCTCTTACTCTATTAGTAAATTAGAATATGATTGTCGCTTATTAAGAGATTTGTTCACTCAACCTTAAAGACTTAAGGACGACCCGCCCCTCGCAAACAAACTGATAGTCTAATATTTTAGTAATTTTCTTTCTCCTTAAATTATATCGTATCCTAACAGATTTTAAATTTTTCTCAATCGTTTATTTATTTAAGGTTTCAAATATTTGTAAATTTCGCATTTTATTCGTTGATTTCCACTATCTCTAAACTTGGTTTTTGTTCCTTATTACATGTATAATATTTCGCTAAATGAATTGCGCTATAATCTCCTTTTATTTCCCGAGTTACCGGATCAATTAGCGTATACGTGTTACTATAAACTTCTGACCCAATTACATAAGGTCCATCGTAAAGCAGATTGAATTTTTTTATTTCTTTTTTGAGTAGGTTTGATTGTGTAAATTTTTTCAACTTGACCAGGGTCCCAATCTCATAAGTTATTAATCTTTTGTTGAGATTATAGTATTTCTGTCGATTTGCAGCGCTTTTCTCTAAATTTTTCCGTGCTGCTAATCTTATTTCATCTATTGTTTTCGTAGATTTTCCGCAGCCTTGAGTATACCTGTCTAAACTATAAGTTGGTGATTTCCCAAAAGCTATTTCATTAGGTGAGAATCCTGTTGAACAGTGTATCGAATTATTGTAGGTTTGTTCTATTTCTTTAAGGAAAGCCGCCCACTTGGTATGTTTTTCGTGACAATAAATACGGAAAATTCTACCTAGTTCTTTATTCACGCGCTCTGTTATGTTCGGTCCGGGATTTCGTATTGAAGTATGTACGATTCGTATGCCCATCCTATTTAAGCTGCTTTCCCATTTCTTCGATGTAAATTGAGATCCGTTGTCAGTTAACAAAGCATCTATTTGTATTGTTTTATTAAAATCCTCTACACAATTTAACACGGTCTTAGTACTTGCTATCCTCAATTTATATAATTTTACAAGTCTACTGAATGAATCTTGGATCACGAAAATGAATCTAACCCCTCCTATTCCTCTCGGTAAAGGTCCGTATAAATCTGCCATAGCTAATTGTCCTACTTCTTTGGTAATTATGGATTTACTCGGCCCTACAGTTGGTCGAATTTCGCGCTTCGCCAGCTGACATAGGTGACACCCTCTCACTATGCGTTTTATATCTCGGTGCATGCCTGGCCAATAATACCTATCTCCTAAAGCTGTCCCTGTTTTAAAAACTCCTCCGTGTCCAATTTCTAAATGTATCATTTTTATTAGTTCTTCAGTCAACTCTTGTGGTACTGCTAACACCGTTTTGTTTAGTCCTGTTGTGTAATATAAAGTCTTGCCTATTTTTTTGTAATTTTTCAAATACCTATTAACATCTTTTGTCGGCGGCCCAAATTTTCCCTTGCGCAAATATCCGAAAATTTCTCCCAAAAATGTGTCTTGTTTTTGTAGTTCAGTTATATTTTCTAAGTGTTTTCGAATCTGTTGTCTACCTTTAACTGCAAAAGCTGCTATCTCTGGGCACGTGTTTTTCTCCTCCTGTACATTTTCTGCATCACAAGAATAACGAGATAAAATATCAGGCCCTATATTTTCCTTCCCTTTGACGTATTCTACAGTGAAGTTAAATTGGTTTAAATACAAAATCCACCGTGTTAGTCGGCCACTGTACATCTTCCAGCTCTTTAAAAATGTCAATGCTTGATGATCCGTTCTAATTATTAAATGTACTCCTCTTAAATATGTCTCAAATTTATGTAAAGCATATATTATCGCCCATAACTCTTGTTCTGACGTGGTCCATTTCAACTCCGGTCCTCTTAAAGCTTTGCTAATAAATCCAATAACGTGGTGATTTCCTTCCTCATCTAACTGGTATAATTCTCCTCCTATGGCGAACCCCGAACTATCTGTCTGTAAATAATAAGTACTATTTGGGTCATGATGATGTAAAATAACTGTCTCTAAAAATAATGTTTTCACCCTCTCGAATGCGCGCTGTTCTGAGTCACCCCATCGCCAGGTTCTATTTTTCTGAAGTAAATCGCACAAAACCCGTGTTGTTTCCCCATATTTATTCGCGAATCTACGGTAATAATTACAAAGTCCAAGAAAGGCTCTAACTTGTTTTATTTTCTTGGGTACCGGAAAATTTTTAATGGCGTCAATCTTTTCCGGATCCATTTGAACTCCCAAAGGCGTTATAATATGTCCTAACATACGTACTTCTGTGAATAAAAATTGACATTTTTCGAGTTTACAAGTCATGTTTGCTTCCTTTAACCTCTCAAGCACTGCGTTTACATGTTCAAAATGATCTTCTTGACTACCACACGTATATATTATTAAATCATCTAAGTAATTAGCGCAGAATTCCCTCACCCCTGGTCCTAGAATTTTGTCCATTCCTCTTGAAAAACTCCCTACTGATGTTTTTAACCCCTGCGGTAATACCTTGTATACGTAAGATTTTCCATTGTATACAAATCCAGTATACTTGCGACTTTCTGGACTGATAGGTATTTGAAAGTAAGCTGAATTTAGATCTATTGTGGTTATGAATTTTACACCATGAAAACGCTGTATAATTTCTGAAGTTAATGGTGGTTTTTCTACTTCCGCCTGCATTCTGGTGTTTAAGAATCTAGCATCTAAGAGTATCCTGACTGTCCCATCTTTTTTCAAGGTAAATGTTAGAGGGCTAGAAAACTGTGTGGCCTCTCTACTGATAATTCCTAATAACTCCAATTCTCTAATTTTCTCATCAATCTTATCCCTGTAAGCAAAAGGTACTGGGTAGGATCGCTTAACGAAAGGCGTCTCGTCCGTCATTCTTATTTCGTGAGTGTACAAGGTAGTTAGACCCGGTTTGTCTATAAATACATTCTTATGTCTAATTAAAATCTTTTCTAACCCTTCTTTTCCTTTTGAATCTAAATTTAACTCGGACACAAATGTCGTTATTCTACGCTCGAGGCACGCCGTATTATTTATTTCAGGGTTTACTTCAATACTAATTATTTTTCCACTTGTGAAATTTTGATTTCTAACCTCCTGTTTAGGTTTCCTATGAATTACGGTTGAATTTACTAACTCTATTTCCTTCTTCCCATTTCCTGTTTTTATTTTTAACTTTCTGTTTTCTCCACATTTAAATTCAGCTGTATATTCGTCTAACCAGTTGATACCCAATATAATTGGTCTAATTAACTTCGGTATTATTAAACACGGCGTATTTATTATAACATCTCCAAATCGCAATGGTACTAAAACCAACCTAGATATTCTCTGACTTTTATGTCCTATCGCTACTTTAATTTGTATAGTGGTTACAGGCATAATAGGATAAAGTGTTTGATCATTTAAATAACTTTCATAAAATTCTTGAGAAACGCACGTGATTTGACTTCCGGTATCTATTAGACAATGAACTTCCGTGTTATCTATCTGTGCTTTGGCTTCCGGTAATAACGGTAAAGAGCTACCCTTTTCTACTTCCTCATAATCTCTGTCTTCGAAAATGTTGTTGAACCCCCTAATTTCCCTTCTTGTTTTCTCTTCGCTCATTTCCAATTGATTCCATTCATCCGTTATTTGTTGTAGAGAATTGACACATACTTCCACATCTATTTCCGCTTCCGTTCTCGTTTCTTCCGCTCCATCCTTTCGTCTTCTCACATTCCTTTCTGCTTTTATTGGAACAGTCATCCCTTGTTCATTTCTTCCCAATCCTTTCATTGGATTCCACCCCCATTTCATCATAATCTTCAATGCAGTGTTGTGTTTTGGTGCCGGCGTCCCTCTCCCTGTGTGAGTCGTATTCATGAGGGCTAATGAATCAACCCTCGGCCGTTTCCCGAATTGTTTGCGATTACTAGCTCCTTGCCGCTTGTAGTTTTTGTAGAACCTCCCTGTGAAGATGTCGTAGCTTCTGCACACTTACTGCAGCTAGCGCCTCCTTCCACACTCTCTATTGCGTGAATTCTCTTCTTTATAGCGTGGTAACGGTCACGGTATTTGTCCTTCTTGTTGATCTCCTCCCCACTCCTTTTCTTTGTGTTCCGTTCTTCCGGTGTGCAAACCATTGTATCTAGTTTTCGAAGAAACTCAGCAGCGACAATCTCATCTCCTGACTGTCCTGAAAACCATAGCGATTGAACTTCTTTAGGGTAATGTCTCATAATCTCGTCAACTACGCCCAACGGTGTCTCGGTAATTTTTAATGCTTTCGCTAAATCCCAATAATTTGCGAAATGAGTGAGCATGGATATATCTCTCTTGGAATCATATACCCCTTCCGCAAGACGACGGCGAACCTCATTCTTCTTTATATCTCCCCAATAGGTAGCTAAAAAATCTCTTTCGAAATCCAACATTGTTTCCCATCGCTTGTTGTATAACTTGGCCCACGTTTTTGCTTCTCCCTTCAAATTTTCCCGTACGACAATTAATGGATCTGTACGTTTAACTTTTCTAGTATATTCTTTTAAATCTTCTAAGAAACTTATGGGGTTTTGATTTCCACCGGAAAATGAAGGTCGTTCTTGCTGCGGTAGCATTTCCACTACTTGGAGAACGTTTTTCGGCGCACTATCCTCTCCTGTCACCGCCACTGTTGTTGGTTTTCCTAATTGTTTCTCAAGTTCCTGCATTTTATCAACAAGCGGTGCTAAAGCTGCTTGAATTATTGTAGTAATATCTCCGATGTTCACTGCTGACGTCCCAGCTGTAGCATTTTCCTCGATTGCCGTCACTAAAGCTTCTGTTTGCCTCCCCATTCCACGTTTTCCCACCATTTTCTTAGATCTTCCGAATGTTACCGGCTTATGTATCTATTTTTTTTCTTACTAAGCGACAACCTCAATATTCCTATTTTAATTTTCTTAATTATTTATATATATGTTGCCTTTCTTATTCTATATATCTTTTTTCAAATTTTCTCGTTTTTCTTATTTTTTTTCTTTTTCTAGATTTTTTTCTTGTATTTTATCACCTGGCTGTTCCTGTAAAATTTCAAGTTCGTTTATGATTTTCACATCATCCTCTTGTATACACTTGCTTTGTTCGATATCCGACCTATTTTAAATTTTTTTACAATACCTATCAAGATGTTCCGTTTATCTATTTTCAATTTACAAAATCTATTATGATTTTTTCAATGCCTAAAATGAATTTCCTTTTAATAGGTATATATACACATATATATAATCCCATCATAAACATTCGTCAACGACATTAAAAGTCTCGAGCCGACTCTGAATTGTATTTTTTTTCCTTTGAGATTGAAAGTCGAATTCTCAACTAACACTTTGTCTTTTCAAAACAACGTTTATTTGTTTGGCCTATACTTGAATTCCTTATCGAATCCATTGACTGGGTTCTCTGTGTCTTAAAATATGCCTCAATAGTCAACAACCTAACCTGAATGTCAACAAACTTATCATGAGTAAATCTTACGTTATTTCAACTTACCCGTTTATATGGTAAATTATATTATGTAAGATTAATCTTACCTCACAAAACAAAACATCAAATGTTTCACCCTCATTAATGACTTTGTCGATTATCGAGATTTGTGATCCTGACAACAACTATCTACATTGGCGGCACGTAGCGCGACCATTTGAATCTAACACGTGGTCCTAATGATTAACTATGATGTAATACAATTACACTTCTCTATTTTGATATTATTGTTATTATAGATCTATCTATCACATGATATGGGTGTAATATTTCCTCTATTTATTATGTTATAACATGATCATAATAGATTACACCCCAACATCTCAAAATAATCGTTTTTTCTTTTGTTTTATAATGATATTAATGTTAATCAAAAAAAAAATATTTTTTTTTTTTGTTAATCAATTGATATTAATCAATTTTATATTTTTCGTAATCATTATTTTTGCAAAACCAATAATATCTAGTAAGGTACATTGGGTGTTGTAAAACATTAATCAATTTAATTTGTCTAAACCTTTCTATTCTTCTAATAAATCTGTCGAATGTCTAGTGATAAAAATAATAATATCTTTTCCTGACTTTGTGAATAATTTGTTAAGTACCACGGCCCGCCGCTGGTCTGTATTTTTGAATATAAGATAAACAATAATTGTTTACGTTAATACTCCACGATATCCGAATGCAATGTTTATGTTATATTTGTTCCAGCTATCTCGTTTTTGTGTCATTGTTTATTTAATCTCGACGTTTGTTATTTAATTTTTTGTTCCTCGGAGTGATACGTATTACTTAACGATGTTTCCGACTTTTAAGATATATAGATGTTTTTACGCCCGATGTTTATCTTATCAATTTTTTCGATGTTCTTTGTTTTCACAATAAGTTCGATGTTTTTCGGGCTTGTCTGTTTATTAAACTTGCTTCATATCAACATTCCGATCTGTTCGGTGAACCCAAAACATAAACAATGTTTTTGTTTACAGAACGCATTCCTTTTGACTGAATGACATCATTAACCTACATATCCTTTGTTTTTGTTTACATTATCGTATGAAAGGAATTTTTTATTGACTCTTAAGTTCACGGTCATTTGAATGAACACATTTTTATTTATAAGGACACTTCTTGTATTATAAGATTTATTCGTTAGCACTTTCTTTTTGGATTTATTGTTTGTTTACGTTAATCTATTATTATTTTTAAATTTCACTGAATATTTATGTAATGTCGCACTTTTCTGATAATTTTTTTTTTTGTTAACTCTTTAATTAATTTCGTCCTATTTATTATTATTTTTCTCCGTTTTTGCAATAGGTTGACCAATAACTTTTTTTTTTCCAATCTTATAAAACCTGAACCTCCTGGACACGGCTATGCAGTTGTAATGTTCTCGCCTTTTCACCATTTTCTTTTACTTGTTTAAAACAATATAAAAGTTTCTTCTCTCTTGGCTATGATCGATACTTCTTTTTTTTTCTAAGGCTTTGCATATGTGTTCGCAGGGATGGAAAATTCCTCCCCTACAACACATAAGCCTCCATGAAAATTGGACCCTTTTCTTTGATATCTACAGAAAGCTACTTAAAGCTCTCTTGTACTATATATCTTTATAGACATACGTACTTAACTAATTAATACGTTATTTACGATCTTGAACGCAAATATACCCGTATTTATATTGTAATTAAATTCCATCAAACGTTGTGTAATTTTTTTGATTTATGATATAGGATTTTAATTACTTTCATTTTGTGGTAACCCCCTTGGTTCTGATCGAGGTGTTGAGTTTTACAATTTTAATTGGTCTTTCCATTGCAACCTAGACTTAAATGAATTCTCTGGATGAGCTAACTTTCCTATTGTAACTATTCTGATTCCCTGCACCCTAACAAAGTTGTAGTTAGACGCTGATAAAAGATATTATACATGTTTATTTGAACAGGTGATTAAATATAACTCAAATGGTTAATTGTTAGTAAATTTGGCAATGATTAATTATTGTGTCTGGTTGGCGCCACTCCTTCTTGATTCTGCTGCTATAAGGTACATGTAAAATTGATTTAGTAGGTTAATGTTATTAGTTAATTGTATATTTGACGAACTCAGAATAACCCTTTGCTAGCAAAAATTTGGCTCCTTCCTCCTGCAAGTAAACGAGATGATCGTGAGTCGACAAGAAATTCGTACAATCTTTTGACACGGCTCTTTGATTGATACCTTAGTTATCGCGTCCCAAAAAGCCTTCCACGTCATCATGCACTGCCTTCAAGTCTTCCCTCGGGTCCCGAAACCTCCAAATTCCAACACCTCCTTGGACTACAATTTACTTAGGGCGAACCGGTTTCGTCCTATATACAATCATATACTCACGGTTGGTGTGGACTTACGGGTCGTGAATCCTCATTCCACGTTTAAAAGAGAATGCGAGAGTGGTCTACCGACCTAAATGCAAGCTGTATGCAGGTCCGCATTCTCCAGTAAACAGTACATACGAATAAATATATGTATACATACAGTTTGGGAAAGGTTTATAACTCGCAATACGAGGCTATCTACCTCGCATTCCGAGCTCGGATCTCGCACGAAGAATTCTGCACAATTCTTAGCTTGGTAACCGAATATATACGTAAGAATAAGGTTATACTAATAAATACTAGTAGAATAAGAAATTATTTGATAGTTTGTTTTGGAGAGCTATCGAACTCCAGGCTTTTTGTTTGGTTTTGACGTTTTTATTTAAGAGAATCGTCATCTCTATTTGGTTTGGTCAATGGTCTTGTTGTAGGAGCGACCACTGCCTCCTGTTTGATGAACTGTATTTGTTTTAAACTTTACCTCCAGGTTTCAACATTAATTTCGTTCATCCTATCCCGTGATTTCTCAATTGTTTCAAGTAATTGATTGCCACATAAGAGGGTACACGACTCTCAACTGTCTCTGGCAACTGATGGGATCTATGCGAACACTCCATCAATAATGTTCAAATGTTTCGTATAATATTTCTATATAAATCTTACTAACCCGTGATTTTTCAATCGTAGATTGTGAATGGTAGGTAATTGTAAACACGCGGCTCCCAGCTGGTTCAGGTAACTAATAAAATCTATATGACTATCTAATCAATGGTATTCAAATGTTTCATGTAATATTCGATATAAATCTTGCTAACCCATGATTTTTCAATTGTAGATTGTGAATGATAGGTATTTGTAAATGACCCATATCGCTGCACATTGCACAATGACATCCTGATGGTTATCCTTATAACCCTGATAAATTATCTAGTTACGGCCAAGGTCGTTTTCAAACCATGCGGTTGACCCAGATCTTTGGTGTCTCTATTTGTAAACAAATCGAATAATATAAACACCTTCTTTGACACACTAACCTAAATGTGAGATTTGTTTATTTTAAAATTCCTTAGAAGTCATATGTGCCTCTTTACTTTTATTGTGCATTGTTAATTTAAATATTTTTAAATCCTTTATTGAAGTTAAACCATTTTTCATTTTCCGAATTTAGTAAATTTACTAGAAGTTAGGTGAAAATTAAATATAAATATATATATATATATATATATATAAGTACACATATCTCGATTGTCAAAATATGTTAAAAAAAAAGAGTACATATATTAATAAATAAATATAAAATATATGATTCTACATAGTCTGGAATATTAATACATACATATTTTCTTTTTCAATAATATAGATATGTCCTCGGGTAGGTATTAAAAATCGCTACCATTTCGCTGCTTCGATTAATAAGTAAAATACATATATATAAATACATTACTCATATATTTATTCTTTATATACAATATATTACTTTATTTTATATAAATAAATACATAATATACATATATTAATGTGTAATGCTTTGTTTTGTTGTTTTTAATAATTTAATTGATATACCATAATCAGCTGTATCTCCTCACTCCTAGGTCCTGAAAATTATTTATAAAAAGAAAACTTACCCCCCGTCAAGGTATTTCCGGTCGGGTGTACACAACAACCTTGATGAAGAAATCCTACCTAATTAATTGTATTTTTTCAACTAATTTCAAAATAAATCTTTTCGACTATTTATTCCTATTTAATATTTTATTCTCGCTTGAATCGTATAAATTAGTTGATATTTAATTTTTCTTCCGAACGAAATCCTAATTCAGAAAACCCGTTGATTTAATAACACTTTTCTAGTTTAGGCTTTTGAATGATAGCTGTTTCAAATTCCTTTTCGAAATGATAGACTGATGATTAAAATTCCGGTTAAAACGACAAACACTTTTAACACTGTCGCTATACGCACGATGGATTTTAATTGAACAATTTATTAATTCTAAATTTCTTTTTATATAAATTGATAAGAAAATTTATTCCGAATTGTGCAAACTTTTAATTAAACTCGACTCTTAAAAAATTAATTTTTTTTTCTAACTGTTAATTTTAGAACAAAGGTTTAAACGTTTATTATTATCGAATCCTTTTTTTTGTTTTTGTGTTTCTTTTAACCTAAGATGAAGTATTTACTATTAATAATTTTAAACAAAATTATAATCTATTTTTAAATATCAATTCACGAGCACATCCACTTTAATTTAACGATAACAAACTCTTAAATTTAATTCGAATGTTTTCACTTTGAATGAAATAATTATTTTTAAATTTTAGTTAAATTCTTAATTCCGTAATCACTTTCTGCACTTCACTTAACACTTTTAAGCACTGAGTTTAAATTATATTTATTTTCACTGTTTAACCAAATTAAATTTCACTGACTCTAGCACTTGTATTTTTCACAAAATTTTCCTAAGTCCTGGGGCTTATTTAAAATTTAACACTTAAAGATTTTTCACTGTTAATCCTACCAAAGACGTAGTACCGCCACGTAACAACTTTTCGAATCCTCGGCGCGACTCCCTCCTGACTGATGTGTTCCATCTTTTATATCCCTCTCAGGTCCCAAAAGACGTATCTGAATTTCTCTTGATGCTTAATTCTATTTCCTATCAACTCGTAAACTTGAATATCTCTCTCACTAATATTGTTTATACATTCATACGATCTTTCGTCGTCCAGCTTTGGGCGGCGGTTAATTTTTATCTCACGTCGCTAACTTGATAGGGTCCGAATCGGGTAAGTCTGCGTTCATTGCCCAAGCTTCCTTTGTTCTATGGTTCATACAAAATGTAGTTAAAATATCATGATTTTGCGTTCCCTTTTTTTCTCAATTCGCGATAGGTCCGTCCTCAGTAACATATATATAGATCTCAATTTTATGCATCTCATGCGAACCATGATTAAATCCATGGCGAAATCTTTACTATGCATTTTTGAATTTCGATTTGTCTAAAATCTACTTAATTTTATTGTCACCTATATGAGCTTTTCCATTTTCACCCGTACCTTCTTCCTTTATGTCGTAGATTTGAATTTTACCTTCTCCCTTTGAATTTTATATTATTAGCGACGTTTTCTTACACAAATTTCTTCTTTATTCTTATCTTATTTCTCATAACTCTATAACTAATTATTTTCCAAGTCGTATTTATTTATTTCACGGATAAATTCGAATTGTATCGCTTTTCTCCACATGGATCATTTCCTATCTCCGTTCTTTACCCTTCCTTTTATCTTTTCTTCACTTTTCCCGATGTGTGTGGTCTCCAGGAAATTTCATACTTCATTTATTATTAATTAATATATAGTTTTCCACACTTCTACGGGAGATATACCTAATTAGACTCTGGGATATCTGTCATTTTTATTGTTTTACCCAATCTCCGCCCATTCTCCATCCCTCACTTACAAGATTTCACATAAATTATACGTCTGGACATATGTTTACGTCTCAGATTTTATGTACTACGGCCGTAAATTTAGTTTAATTTTAGAGCCATTAGTTTTAATCTCTTTTCCTAATCTAAATACTTCATAAGCCCAACGTTAAAGTTAATCGCTTTTCTAATCATTTATTACCTTAACGTAAATAAAAACCATGTTCGGATTTCGATTGTTTACCCTTCAAAATATACATGAGACCGCCAACCTTTTATCTTGTTTCGATCCCTCTGTAATATTGGGTAACTCTAATATATATCTAACCCAATAATTATGTAAAGTCTACTTTTCCTGAATCTAATCTATCGCTATATGTTCAGTCTTACTGTCTTCTTCTGATACTCAATTTTTATGCCCCTAGGACCTTTGTAGCAGCTAAAATCTCTGTATTATCCTTCCATTCGGTCGCCGCACTTTTCTAAAATGTCTATTTTTTTTGCGAGATTTTCATTCAAGATTGATTTACCAATATGTCCGTTTCATCTTAAATTGATAACGATTTATTTCCATTGTTTCCAACACTCACTCCTCTCTTTAGTACGATTTTTATCGAACATGACACCCTCCTTCTATCATAAATAATTGCACTACAGTTGAAATTCCGCCAGTAACTTTCCTTTGCTTTTCCCGTCCTTTTTTTATACTATCACGTTTATAATTTTTTTCATTGCATTTTTGTGTGTGCGCTTTACAACCTGTAAAACTTCCAAGCACCCGATTTCAATGGTTCGATACCCCATAAATGTCTCAGTTATTGTAAACATTCCCAGGAGTTTGTCACCTTGAAAGTCGATGTTGACCCTAAAGTGCGTTCACCTCCAATTTCTGTGAGAATCGAAATGTCGTTAATTATCTTTTTTTATTGCCTGATCCACAGTTCATTCCTTTGTCTGCATTTGATGTACGCCTCTTCGTTCACTGATTGGTTACTCAAAATTTTATAGCTCTTTGTTCAGATCTATTGGTTGACAAAATTCAATGTTTATTTTGAAGCCTCAAAAGGGGGTTCCTAGTCGTTCCTAGACGATTTTAATGACCTCTGTGTTTATACTATAGAATCTCAACATAATTCCAACTATTACAGGTGCCTACTGAAAAACAAACTGAAACAATTTTAACCTCAACAGATGTCGCTAGAATGACGGTTTTCATTAATAATTTGTATATTTTTAGCAGCTATGGTTTATCTGTTTTTCACTGTGATTTAAGCCTTTCATCACATGTTCTATTATAATATTATTATTGACCAGTTGCTTCGAAAAACCGAATGAATAGTTCAAATTCTGTGAAAAAACCCGTCTTTAATATTTTCAAACTTTTCAAAACTGCCCTAAAGACGTAGTATTCAAAATAAAAATGGTTGACAGCAATTTTTTTTTCGATAGTATATATATCTCATTTTCGCAAAACCACTCTACCGTTAGTGGCATCATTACAATTATTGTAAATTATTTTTCTTTAACACATTTAAATAAAATAATTCGAGAGAATTTTAAAAAAATCTTATAAAATGTCAAACAAGCACATTTTTCACTCTTACTAGATATGAGAAATAGTTTTTTGACTGTTTAAAATAGTTAAATGAATATTTCCATGCTCTATGATGGAAATGCGCGGATCATATAATCTCCCCGAAGAACGCCAAACTAAATATTATTTACGATTCGCAATTTATCGATCTTTGTACCAAGCATTTTACATGGCATAACCCGCACATAAAACAAAATTTAGATTAATTAATTTTCAGTATAACAAATAACATTATCCTTTGAGTTGTATAATCTAAGGAACTGTTGAAGCGATACAATCGCCAGCTGCACGTATTCTACCTATAGAGTTGACAAGACCGCCTTACATAGGTATTGAAGGAGACCTTTATTCTAACGGGACAATATGGCGCCCGGCGCAAGTGCTCAACTTGGGCCAGGGATGGGACACGGGACGGAAAATTGGAAATGGTTTTCTTTACTCTGATGATGTCCAACGTAAACCCATATTTATGACACACTTCTGATAAATAAGTACCTACCTACATCTCCCAAATATTTAGGAAATTTTGTTTTTAGAAAACACGATGATAACAAAAAAGAATATTCGGATACATTTATTTATTAATTTATTTATTATTATTTTTTCACTCTGCTGCTAAACTCACTAGGGAATCCCTGTGTCGAGATGAGCAGCTATACAATTATAGGTATTCAATCAAATAAGTTAATCAAAAAAGTTGATTCACTGAGTGTACGGAGGCATCATAAGGATGCACTATTCCTGTATAAAGTAGCTAACAATAATATTCAATGCCCAAAGTTGCTAAACAAGATTCCATTTAATGTACTTGCGCGTTCAACACGCTCTTGTGTCCTGTTCAGGGTTGATCAAAGCAAAACGAACTCTAAGCAGAATTTTTGCCTGAACAGACTATGCAATATTACAATAGCGTATTATACAATAGCGTATTATGATATTTTAAGTTGCAAACTTACCAAATACAAGAGGTCAATAAAATAATATTTCTCTGATGGTTTGTGAATAATGTTTATTTCTCTATTGTTTATATCTCTATTATGATTTGATTTATATATACAACCTCTCACCATGGCTATAAATGTATTGTTTTGTAAAGTTTTCGTTTTATATAATCTTTTGTTTTGTAAAGTTTTCGTTTTATATAATCTTTTGTTTTGTATAATTTTTTTAATTCATATTCCTTTCTCACAAATTTAAATAACTTATTACATATTATGCTGTTTCAGTTAAAGTCACAAGGAGGAAATCCACAATTGGTTTTATTTTACTATATAATACTTATGTACAAACTGATTAAATGTAAACTGTCGATTTCCCGAAAATGAATAAATAAATAAATGAATAACACATACACAGATGGATCACATCGAATATGGGACTCAAGAAACGACATGGGCAATCCAAAATCACCACTCTGAGCAAGTATGGATTTTTTACCATTTTCTTGAATAGATTCAACGGACCTTTAGTTTTTATATTTTCACCGAGCATATTATAAAGCAACGGAGCTTTATAAGAAAAACTCTTTTGCCCAAAAGATGTTCTGGTATTTACCGGCTGATACATTAAAGATAAACCCAATCTAGTGTTGGTAGTATTAATGTTGTTGAAAAATTTACAGAGAGCCTGTATTATGTACAACTGCCTTATAGACATAATTTTACTTTCACTAAACTTTTAACTTTCATTAGGTGACCCATCAGAATTTAGATATTTTTTTTTTTAATATGTCCATTTTTATTATTTTCTAGGTTAGCAGTAAGAAACGTGATATTTCTGTTACTAATTAAGTATTCTTGAACTTTGAATTTAATGTATCTCTCAAAGGATCTACAGAAGCAGGGGAAAAGTTTCGTTTCATATAATAAATAGTTGTTAATTTATGAACATGCCCGATCTCATACTTATTAAGAAAAAGAGTTAACGTATTAATTAACATTCCAACCGTTTTAAAATACCTCAATTTCAGTTCAGTTTTTCAATTTTTTGTGCAATGTTGTCCAGTTTGTAATACCTTTAAATTTGCCCCTTCTTATCTCCTCTGACTGGCGCCGCCGCCATGTGTGTTTTATTCCACTTTCTGTTTCCATTCCATTCCAACCCACAACCCACCACCCACCACCCCCACACAGAGACAGGTGTGCCACTTACGGAATATTGTCACCGGTATTGCGAGACACCGGAATCCGTGAACAGGTCGTAAGAAAACACAATCCAATATGCTGCTCTGATTTTGTATCGTGCTTTTTATGTTTCCGATATCGTAGACCGGATTTCGAAAGAAATTTAACAACGTATCGCGTGAGTTTAACTCCTGAATTGAATTCTTAGCGGGATTCTTGTATTGTATTCAGTTCCGACGTGAAAACTTGTTATTTTATGTGTGTTATTGATATGCTAAACACTTAAAAGCCATATAGTTTCGACGCAAAGAACATTATCTTCGGAAACTATGGATCCAGTAAGCATTGGAAATTAATTTTGCTCGAAGATAATAATAATATGTAAGTAATTCCAACTAAGAGTAAGAAAATCAATAACTACAATATTGAACGGTACAGTAATTTACTGTGATAAAATAAAATCACGATCACTGTGATGTATTTTTGAGTAAAAATCAGATTAACCTTAAAATTCAATGCTAGATCGTTAAACAAGAAATTGAACATGTTTTAAAATATTCAATAACAATTGCTAGGAATTCACCGTGATCTAGATGGATTCATCCTATGTTAGTAAACGACAACATGTAAAGGTTTTGTCTATCACTCTATCTAGGCATATTCCGTCTTAAATAAATTGAATTTGCTAACGATTTCACTTGCATCAAATCATTATATTTATGAGAATTTTTTTTATGAAATAATCATAATCATTCGATTCACTGGTAATGTATGGTGACGCATTAGGTCGCGTTAAGTACGGGGTCAGAAAAAATGATTATATCCTCTCTCTGCTTAATGAAACTTGTGATTCCGATAGGATCGCGCTGCCCCAAACCAAACACAGAGTAACACACAAAATTGTACTTTCCAGTAGGTTTGATTTTCTTGATTTATGTGGATGTAAGTGAGGCCCGCACTTCGATATTGTTCAGGTAGATGTCATTAATAATAGTTAAAACACTCATCACTGCACAATCACGGTGATCATCACTTTCAACGATTAGATTTTCTTCAGCGTTAACGGCGGATTGATATCAGTAGTTACTGATGTGGAACTTTCAATACGTAATATCGAACAGCGGTCTCAACTCATCGAAAAATCACGTAGTGATTAGGCTGAAGTTGTTGACTCATTACCGCAGGCGATTGTACGTACGATAATGTGCAGACTCAAGTTAAAGATATAAGCCCTACTCTGTAATTGTCGGGAAATACAACGAATCTAGCGGAGACCGACGGTGCGGCGTTACAAAACAGGTGAAATCACCATGATTTCATTTTAATCAAAGCATTTGACCGTGTTACGTGTTACCCAAAAGTAAACTCACATCTAAGCTTGTCTGTTTTTGTTATCCTGGGATGACCAACAGCGACCAGCGAAAACTCTCCGAGCAGCCACCGCCCCCCCTGTAGCTTAAGTTATAGATATAGTCTATAGTGTCTAAGTTTTTCTGGGAAATTACGGTGATTTCTTTAAATTGATTATGGGTCGGATTATATGTCAGTAATCGACAAAAATTAATTTCCCACTTTTGGGCATCGTCTCAGGAGTAAACGACATTTTTTTGGAAACCTTGTGAAATTATTGAATTATGCTGTAAATTCTGCACGAAATCATCAAATATACCAAAAAATCTCGGTAATCATTGAATTCAACTAAAAAGTATAATCGTAGAATTTACCTGCATATTCCACGTTCTGGGCGGCCGCTGCAGCGCGAACGCCCTGTGTGGCTTGGGCGGCAAGCTGACCTCTGCATCTTTGACTGCCGGCGGCTTGGTTACCCCCTGCGGCTTCGCCTGCGATGACCCCGACTGGCTGCTGGGCCGACTCGAACTGCTGGCCCCGCTGCTGCGCGCCGCTGACTGCTTGCTGTGGCCGCTGCTCGAGGTCTTAGAGGTCGAGTGGCTGCTGCTGGAACTTCGACTACTGCTGGGCTGAGAGGGGCGGTGGGTGCTCGGGGAGGTTTCGCTGCTCGTCTTGGACTGGGGTGACAAACATACAAGCTTAGATACGAGGACATTTTTGGTAAATACAAGCAACTAGCTTCAAAACGGTACATCAGCATTATGAGGTGCGAAACAATAATTAACAGTTGAGAATGATATCTGTTGTAATTCTTCTATGCTGATCAAATACTTATGTAACTATAAAACTATATTCTTGATAATGAGGGTTTTTTGTTCCTGAAATGATAAATTATTATGCTTTGATTAGTATAGGAATGATGGTTATCCTCTTTTGCTGATCACAATTTGTTTAAAAGCTCGGCATCAAACGGGAACCTTTCAACAGTAAAAAATAAAATGGTGCTAAATGGCCATTAACTGACTTTAAGTAAGACTCGAGTTGTTCATTGTGAAGTCAAGCACAGTAAAATGAAAAATTCTATTATTTAAAAATTCTTTTTTTAAATAAGCGAACTCTTTATAATGGCATATTGTAATGCTCTTTCTCTCTGCAAAGCATAACCATTTAAATCGCAAGGGAATTCATTCAACCAATAAACATTTAAACCGAAATTAAAGATGTTTCTAATTTAGATTCGACTTCATTTGAAAGAGCAGTCAACCTTGTGTAACGGCAGTGGACTAGTCCCCTTGGGGCTGCTCCCCTTTGCGCTGACCGGGCTGCTGGCCCCCGTGTCCTTGGAGCCCCCGCCTCCGGTATTGCTCCCCGTGCTGCTAGTGGTGTTGCCCGCGGTGTTGCCGCTGGTGGTGCCCCCGGAACTGCCGCTGGTGGCGCCACCGGTGCTAGCCCCGCTGCCGCCCCCACCCCCGGCAAACTGGATGCAGGAGCCTCCTTGCGGAGAGGAAGCGTTGCCTGTTGCTGACAGAGTAACAAAATATGGCTTTAATATATAAATTATTACTATTATTCACCTAGACCAGAGATTTATCAAAATAGGATCTATTTTATATATATATTTTTTTTATTTTATTTGGTACATTATTTTGTTACAGTTTATGTTTTCCAGTAATGTAGGCCTCACTGGGTGGCTTGCCCGTGCTGAGGCCTTCATTTTATAATTTGAAAATCTAATCTACATATTACATTTAAAGAGAAGATAGTAAATTTGAAAAGAAAATAATAATTTATTGTTATTAAGTTTAATTTGTAGAACTCCATTTTATTTTTATTTTTTTATTTTTTATATATTCAATAATATTATTATTGGGTTTATAAAAACAGTTTATTTTTAAACAAGTTCTGCTGTGTAATTATTATTACGCGTGACAGCTGTTTCGCCTTCTGAAGGCATTATCAAACTGTTTGATAATGCCTTCAGAAGGCGAAACAGCTGTCACGCGTAATAATAATTACACAGCAGAACTTGTTTAAAAATAAACTGTTTTTATAAACCCAATAATAATATTATTGAATATATAAAAAAAAAAAAAAAAAAAAAAAAAAGAAAATAATAAATAATAAATTTAAAATTAAAAAAAAAAATACATAATAATACATTTAAAATTAAAAAAAATAATACAATGAAAATAATCTTGTGTGTTTGTGAGTGATGTGTGTTTATGTTGGTTTTGTGTGTTACGTGTAGGTTTTATTTTTATTTTATGCTATGACATTTTGGTAATATTGTCTTTTTTGTTGTTTAATCCATTTTGTAATTTTGTGTGTGAATTTATTTTTATTTTCCTCAATTTTAATTTCAATTTTTAGACTGTTGAAAGCTTTTATAGCATGGTATTGGTAGTGTCTTTGTCCAAAGGTTGAATTTACTGTTGGAGTTTTAATGTTTTCTTTGTACGCTTGTCTAACTGGTCTGTTTTTCTAGAGGAGGGCAATCGCAGATGTTGGTGTTTAAACATTCGTGTATTTTTATGGTGTTTGTATTTTTTTTTGGCTGTCCCGTGCTATTTATACTATATGTTGTGAATTTTGTCTTTGATATGTTAAGTGTAAGTATGTTTGAGTCTAGCCATGTTTTGACTTGCGAGATTCCCAAATTCGCTATGTTATATACATTATTCCAATCCTTAGATTTGAAAAGTAAAACTGTGTCATCAGCATAGCTAACTATTTCACCGTCTATTTTCATGCTGCAAAGTTCATTTATGTAAATAGTAAAAAGAACGGGCCCTAGTATGCTTCCTTGTGGAACTCCATATGTAATCGGCAGTGGTTTACTAGTATGGTTGTTAATTTTGACTTGTTGAGTTCTGTTACTCATATAACTTTTAAATAGTTGAAGTTCCTTGCCTTTGATACCCATGTTTTCTAATTTTTTAAAAAGTGAATTGTGGCAGATTGAGTCAAAGGCTTTAGCTAAATCTAGATATATCGCTATGCATTTGTACCCTTGATCTAAGTTGCTATGTATATAATCTATTGTACATGCCAAAGCTTCTTTTGTGCCTATTTTGTCTCTAAATCCATATTGGTTATCCGAGATTAATTTGTTTTCTTCAAGGTATTTTATAATTTGGTTTTTTAATACTCTTTCGAAAATCTTCGATAGCGAGTTTAACAGAGTGATTGGTCTATAATTAGTTATTTCCATTTTGTCTCCGGATTTATAAATGGGGATAACTAGTCCTTTTTTAAGAGTACTAGGAAAGCAGGAGTGTGTTATACTAAGGTTGATTAAGTGTGTTATAGGTTTCAAAATTTCATTTTTTAATATCTTAATGCAATCCGTTGTTATCTCATCTAATCCAGGAGCAATTCGGTTTTTTAATGTGTTTATTATTTTGTCAATTTCCTCTTCCGAGGTTGTTTTTATTGTAAATCTGTGTTGAGTCGGTTTTTTATTGATATTTGATCTATTTGTTTGTGTTAGTGTGTTTGTGTTATGCAATTTACGGTTCGCTAAAACTTTTCCTATATTTGCAAAGAAGTTATTCACATGATTTGCTATAGTTTCTGTATTTGTATTGACATCTAATTTTTTGGAGTTAATATTTAGATTTTCAATAGTATTTTTCTGTTTGTATTTTTGTGTGTATGTGACTTCTTTTAATATTTTCCATAATTCCTTTGGGTTATTTTTTTCTTTTTTAAGTTTTTCGCTATAGTATAATTCCTTAGCCACTCTAATAATTTTGGTGCAGATGTTTCTATATCTTTTATAGTAGTTAAGTTGTTCCATGTCGTAGGGTGTATATTTAATTTGTTTGTGAATTTCGTCTCGTTTACGAATACAGTTTAATATTCCCTGTGTTATCCATAGTTTATTTTTTTTTGCTTTGTGTGTGAGTTTTACTTGTTTTATGATAGTGTTTTTATTTATTTCTTGTCCTAACATGTTATTAAATTTATCCCAGGCCTCCTCCACGTTCTCTATTTGGTATATTGTACTCCAGTCTATTTGTTTGAGTTTTTCTTTCAAGTTTGAGTAGTTAATTATTTTTTTTGTGAATATTTTGTCTTGGTTGGGTTTTGTGTTTTCGGTGTCTATTGCTATCATATTCATGTAGTGATCTGTGATAGTGCTTTCAAGTACTACGGTTTTGGTTTTTAGTTTTGTTTTGATCATTATATGATCTATACAAGTTTTTGTGTTTTGTGTGACTCGTGTTGGAATCTTTATCGTTGGCTCCAGTCCATGCTGTGCTAGTAGTGTTAGGTATTCTATGTTTTGTGGGTGTCCGTTTTGTAATATGTTTATGTTTAGGTCTCCAATGATGATGATATTTTTATTTTTGTTGATTTCTTTTAAAGTATTGTTAAGTGCAGTTAGGAAATGTGTGATGTCGTTTTTGGATGGAGATCTGTACATCGCAAGAATACACGTTTCTTTATCATATGCTATATTAGAAACAAAAAAGAACATTTTTCATAAATTATTTATTTTAAATCAAATTCAAGTAGATTATTATATTAAAATGGTGTGTTTAACTAAGTACATCGTATATTAACTTTTATAAAAACAATAAATCATTAAAATATTACGTAAGTACTTAAATTATATCTTAAGAACTTACATTACTGCTTACAGTTCTACTGTTGAGTAACATTTCCCAAACTTTAATGTTATCTATCCTTTATGCTATGAAGATATAAATTACATAAAATTTTACCACCATTGTGTCAATGGTGATGATAGACTTGTATTTTGGACGAATTATAAATAGTAAATTCTAATTATATACAGACTTGTAAAGTTGGACAAATTTGTAGTAAATGAAAATAATACACAGACGTGTAATGTTAGGTGAATTTAACGTAGTAAATCATAATAATATCTTTATAGTCTTTACTCGTAATGTTAGGCAACAAGTTTTTATCTGTAATGTTAGGCGAATTCAATGTAGTAAATGATAATAATACAAAGATACGTAATGTTAGATGAATTTAAAGTAGTAAATGATAATAATACCCAGACCTATAATGTTGGGCAAATTCAATGTAGTAAATGATAATAATATACAGACTTATAATGTAGGCGAATTTAAAGTAGTAAATGATAATAATATACAGACTTGTAATGTTGGTAGATTGAATATTAATAGTTTTACATTATACCTATTATATTCAGACTTGTAATTTTAGGCGAAATTAAATTAGTATGTTCTAACCTGGCGCACCATGATGGTTCTCCGCGTGCCTTCTTAGAGATCTCGCATCGCAGTAGGACTTTCCACATCCATCCGCTCTACACTCGAATGGCTTCTTGTTCCGGTGAGTCAGCATGTGGCCGTTACTGCAAAAAACGCGAACAATATAATAATAAAATATGATATTATTACCCGGGCTGAATTTCTTACTTCTTTGGTTTCGATACAAACCCGTACACGGAGAAAAATGAGTAAGATTGATAGATTAAAATCCTGTTAAAAAAGTAGTGGAATGCCATTTACTAACATACTATCAGTACATTCAAAATAAATCTAAATACGTGTTCACGCTGCTGCGCTTATCCTAATAAATAAGAAATGTGAAACTATCAGAATTTTTATGAACACTTGTTCATGAAACCGCATAACATTTTTCTGTTTTACCGACAGTTTATTAGGAAACATGTAAATTAATTAGTTAAAGGCCTGCAGTCTAATTTTTAACAGGAATACTAATAATCTGAGAAGATTTTAAGTAAATTAGGAATATTTTGGATCAGTAAGTTTTCTCCGTGTAGGTATTTAATTATATCGCTCCCCACAGCCAGAAGTTTCAGTCTGTCAGAAGAAATCTTTGAAAGAAAAATACTTGATCCAAAGATAATATGGTTACTTAGGACGGGTTCTGTGAAAGTCCTAATCAAGTTCAGTTTCTATTCAAGTACCATGAAACAACCGGCCAATGTTTGTCGTATTAAAGGCCTTATTTATGTCTGTAAAAATTGTAAAACTTATATAGTTTACATTATAATGTTATTGATGTCAGCTATAAATGTCCTGTAGTGTCTATTTTTGTAATAGTTTTCTAGATTTATATATAAACATTTTATCAATTACTCGTGTATTTTTTACTATAATTATTGTTAAGCAGCACATCTCGACGCAGGAATGTCCCAATGAGATGAGCGGCTTATGATTTTATTGCGTTATATGCTTAAAAATAAATTAATAAATTATGCTAAACACCAAATACTTTTATAGTTTTTTCGTATTTTGTACGTAGATCTGAATAAATGACTGCTTACTGTCGACATTACCTTCAGACTCACTACATACTACTTCAAATTCGTAAGTCAAGCATAATCTCAAATCTAAACGTACTATAAAATAGAACATACTCGATGTTGCCGAAGAACGAGTTTTGAAAATCTTTCGTTTTATTTTGTAAAAATTTCTACTTTGTATTGTTATATTGCATTTTTATTTTGAGTTCTAAAATAAACCAATATATAAATATTATGATAGTTTGGAGGTCCCGTTAAAAGCTAGAGTAGCCTTACTGGCTTCATTCATTTGCACGACAGAACTGTTCGCTTTAGGCACATTAGTGTACGAACACAAAGAACGCTTGTTTCGGCTATCAGATTAGCCGGCGAGTAAGCGGCCGACTGGCGCAGGCGCGCCGACAAGAATGTTTGTATCTAAACGTGTGAGAACGCACATAGTGAAGGCAGGTTCAGATTTGTGTCCGCGCGCTGGCGGGCCGAGAAGCTTTACCGGAATGGATTCTTAATTCCTACTCGCCGGTGCGGCCGGTTAGTGAAGCTTGTTTCAAAACATAAGTCCTGTCAAAATGAGCGACTTACTAATTGCTGCTGTTTTTAACAAATCGCCGATCTAGGATAAAAGAAACAGTTTACATAGCAACAGAAATGTTGTCGACAAGTGCTGGAAAGAAATCAATAAGGATATGAATGAAAACGTTACGAACAAAAGTACGAACTGAGAAAATTTTATGATAACCTCAAATGTCACGACTGAATTAAGGTATATTTAAAAAATCTTTCTTCGTCCGCCTTAAGCTCACTAAACAAGTGATGATATTCACCATTACTTTTTCTACTACTATTAATTGGATGAATACCAATTGTTTTATTACTTAATTTCAAGAAAAAAATTATAAAATCTTCTTCCTACGAGCTTGACATTTTGTTAAAACTGACAGCTGCTATCAGGCTACCGCGCAAATGGCGCGGATTTTACCGGCGTTCTATGTGTCCACAACTCGGCGGACATCTTCTCCGGCGGACTCAGGCACTGAGTGCTGGTAATCTGTAAGCCGAAACACGCGTTCTTTGTGTTCGTACACTAACGCTATATCATGCGCTCATAAATTGGGTGTGACATGTACGTATTATATGTTGGGTTGACACACTATGCTATGATCTTCCTCAGGAGAGGGGGTCAGATCAATTGGGGGAGTGCCGCGGAATATCATTTCTTTGTATGGGATCTGTCACTTTAAAAGATGACAGCCGCGTAATTACGGGGCTCCTTAAATTGTTCTGACCCCTTGTTTTGCCATAGGTAGGAGAGGGGGTCGCATAATTTTCAAATATAGCCTTGCTAGCAGATCACATCGCATATCGTCGCCACGCCCATTATAGCACATCATCTTTTTATGTGTGACAGGTCTGTATGCTATTGTATGGCAAGCAACATGGAGTTATTTAAAAGGCTTTCAACTTATAACATAATCTGTCACCCACTTTGACCAAAAAAATTAAAAGGTGCTACGTGCCTATCTATGTATGTATGAAGGTACTAACGGGCGCTGATTGCATTCAGCCATGCCGAGTGATATGCAAATATTTGACAATTGCATTTTCACTCCCTTTTTACTTCGTAATTCCCACTAAATGTCCGAAAATGTTTTTCGAGCTTTTACATAATAAATTTTCGGAACATAATTAAGATAATTAAAATAAACAAATTTAGTGAAACTATGAAATATTTGTAGGCATATTTGTTGAAGGCAAATGTTGTGTTATAGTGAACAGATGTATTAAACTATTTTATTTATTCTAGAATTGATAATTTAGTAAACATACATAGAACTTCTCTTTTACACGGTGCTACATTCTTAAATTCGCACCAAATGTCAGTAAACAGGTTTGTCTATTGCCGGATAGTGATAGTAAATAATATTGTTTACAATTTTTGTAAAGTATTTAAAAAAAAAAATGTAAGGTACAATATTTTTTTCAAATCCTGAATTTATTTTTGTATAAGGAAATTTACACAAAATTACATTATTTTATTTTAATATACTGAATAATCTTTGTGATAGTGAATAATCTTTGTTACAATGTTTAAAATGTATTTAAAAAAATATATATCTATATTGTACAAAAAATTTTTTACTCCACGAATTTATTTTTATACACTGAAAATTATTCAAAAGTATATTATTTTATTTTAGTTCACTTTTTCAACACGTTTTTTATACTCGGTATTGCGTGGAACGTATACACGGTGTAAAAAGGGAATCCAGTGTATTATTAGAAAGTGATCTTTTTATTTATTTATTTATTGACGCCCTATTGGGCTTTTAAGTACATAAAAATTAGAAATTTCATTTTTAAAAACATTTTTAAAAACAGTATATTATCTGTAGACCACAAGTAATTTTTGTATCATTTTATGTACGAGTACTATGTTCTAAACATTTTTAAGATATTTTTATTCTATAATACGTATATTAAAGGTATTAAAATTTTCACCAAAAACTGTTTGAGAAATATAAAATTTTATAGCCATGAACACGGTTAAGTTGTATTATAATACATTTATACCTTTTAACTTTCGACAGTCAATACGCAATGTCTAATTTCTAATGCCCTTTGAACCATCTTCATGCTTTGACTTATTATTATCTCCCATTCTTACTTTTATATTATTATTGTCATTATTATTGTCTTCGCTCCTCATTTATATGTGCTCTCCTTTCACTGTCATCTCTGTTTATAAAACTTATTCGTGTAATTAATATGTTGTTAATGGACTATTTGTCCGTAAATAAATAAATAAATAAATAAATAAATAATACCCGTATACATGCTCATATTATTAGTCTCAATATCTTTAAGAAACTATTTCTTAAAATTATTGACTACAAGAAATGACTAGAACATTTAAAATTATAAACATTTAATGAACGTCGTGATAAAAATAGCATCAAAACCTTTTCATAATAATAAATAACAATGAAGGATCTTCCCTTTTGGTCACAATCAAAATCAATACTAACCTCCGTCTACTAAGTAACCACGAAACTTTCCATATTCCTTTCCAAAGAACCAACTAGACCTTCTCCTAACCTTTTGTGCGAATGTGTCGACTTTATAACATCTACTGTAGTGGCGATATTCCGGACATATTTAGCGATAACCGTCGCAACATTTTTTTTTTAATCTCTTGTTATATCTTGACTTTAGTTATCTCAAACATTATTTTCTCTTGTTTTTACTGTTGTGCACCTTTATTGGATGGTTGGTATTCATTATTTGTTAACCCTCTGTCTGTTAGGAACATTGATCTAAAAAATGATAGTACTTTAATCATAATGACTGTACAGTTTAGGATTATTGTAAACGGAAGTGGGGCCCTCTATTATTTTCAAAAAGAACCGTTGATGTTTTCAAACCGTGGCAACAGGTTTTTATCTGCTTGTACGAAATGATTGTATCGTCGGCTGGCGATTCTTAAGAACAACGTAATAAAAACATTGAAACCCAATTTAATTCGCTTTTATAAACCATTTACGTAATGAATCATAGAACATTAATAATGTTTTGATGCGGATGACGTTAATCTAAATATTCCTCTTAAAATGTTTAAATTCAGAAGGGCAGAAAATTCCAATACCTTTTTATAAATTTATTTATGTTAATTCACTTTAAGTAAGCCTGTCTCATTTCTTACAAAGGAATGATGGATGATAAATTTACAAAGAGAGGCTCTACACGAAATGGATGACACGGTAAGGGCGGGGTAGGCACGAATGAAAAAACACAATAAAATTCGATGAAAGACCTTTCGACGTATTTTTTAAAAAATTAATGATTAAAACGACACAAATAATATCAAATAAACAACTTTTTGCACACTGTTTTTAAATGAAGGATCGTGACTTCACAAATTTGATAAAGCTATATATAACATACTTACCAGTGGCGGTTTCCTCTAAAGTGCATTTGTGCAATCTCATAAAAAATATACGAACATAAGACCAACTTGTATAATAACTTTTCCAATCTTTGAATAGTGCACCATTCAAACTCCGTATTAAAAAATCACTCGTCCAAATGACACGCGTGCTGCCCAGGAGCGAGTTCAACGTGAATCACATTTCCCATAGGTGCTGATATTCATAACGCACCTATGAGACCTTCTGTCATATTTATTGGTTCATACAAAACGTACTATACCTACTAGTGGCGCTAGAGCGGTAGACCTTCAAACCTTGGCAATCTTCCTGAGTTTGCAGTACCTACCAAATTTGTAAGGTACAAAATTAAAATAGGTTAATTAGTAAAGATGTTGCTTTTAACATTAAAAGAACAAGCAGTCTGTTGCGTAAACTGTGATTTTCGTATTTAAAACATGTTTTTGTAATCCAGGACATAATATTCTTTAGTTGCTATGTCGTTAGCCGCTAATTTATTGTCCAATAATGTGATTAAATTCCTGTAGATAATGAAAATTACATTGTGGAAAATACCAACATAGGATTTTTTCGTATGTCTGATGGATTTTTTCTTCCCTTTTAATCTCAGATTGAACTCCCCTCTGACCCCCTCCCCACCATATGAAAAGTGAAGAAGTTGATAACATATTTTGTATGCTGGGCTCTTCGAGAATGGATAACTTAATGGATATATGACGGAAAACTGATAATGATTAATTTACTAATGACAAATGGCTTTTTACAATACTTACAGATGGTCTTGTCTCTTGAAGGCCTTGGCACAGACGGGGCAGCCGTATTTTCTCTCGTCGCTGTGAGTCAGCTTGTGTTTTGCAAGAGCGGAGGCGTTGCCGAAGATCTTATTGCACACCTGAAAAAACAAAAATAATATCATAATAATGGCTTTGTTGATATGAGTTACCACGTGACAAGATAATTGTGAGTAAATTATAGATTTTGCTACAATCGTCGCTGCTTTCCCCTGGAGTGGTATTGTCTAATTGCGAGACGTTTTTGGTGTGATTTTAATACAATAAACTGAAAGCTTCGTACAAACGATGCAAAGCCTTCACAATGCACCGAGCCGCTCTAAACCAGCAAGTAAATAATTTAACCAAGCAGTCAAAAGCCAAAATAAGTGTTTGAAATTAATTTTAATTATTAGCGCATTTGGGCCTTCACATCAAAGAATTAGCCCTTTTGACGACATTAATCAGTTTCCTGCAATGATACTAGTATTATTATTTCTGTCTGAAACAGCGCAGCTGTGCCAATAACAAAACTCTATTCGCCAAACAACCACGTGAGCATTCATACAAAAGCAAGACGAGAATATACAATCGGTCCCAAATCACTATCGGTCCAAAACTTTCGCTGCAAAGTGTGTCACTATTTTATAAAAAGCTATAACGGCAAAATAATGAACGTAATGACCGAAAACACATTCTTCTTGCTTTTTATAATTGGCCAAGCAATTATTGTTTGGCGCAAAGAATAATCCTCACTTCACACGGAAATAGTTCAGCACTACACAACAACATCGCTAGAGGAAACTGAGTAATGCTGTCAAAAGGACTAATCCTTTGATGGGAAGTCCCAAAAATATTATTTTTATGTTTTTTGTCCTTTTGACTACGTAATTATTCTCTTGCTAGTTGTGCGGGCGACGTGGGTACAAAAGCTACGTACTATTCTACAGACGGACCGTACTAAGGTTTTGAATTGGAAATACAAGGGTATTAATATGTCATTCCCATATATTGATAGGTTTTTTTAATGTATTTATGTACGTCCATCGTTAAAAATGTGTCTAATCATCATTATGTCATAATCATTGAACAAGACAAAAGTAACAACGGATCAATATCCACTATTGAAATATACTAGTTATGATTTATTATTTCTAAAAAAAGAATTGAACTAAAAACGATGTTCGTTAAAACTCAAGTATTTGTTATTTCACCGAGTTCAGGAGTTTTTTCAGTATTTCGATAACATCCCTATCATTAATTTTTTAGGAAAAATGTTTCTTTGCTTGGTTATTTCCATGTTTTTTTTAATTGGATTTTTTTTACGTTTAAAATAAAATTTGGTTTTGACTGATATTATGTCCGCTAGATCTATTCTTACACCTTAAATCTTTATTTCTTCAAAAACGGTTATTTGTTCACCATGGACATTTAAATCGTAAAACTTGATCGAATATCGATAAAAATATAGATCATTGTGGTCAAGAATGGTAACAATAACTTTCAAGACTCTTTGGCAATTGGGACTTTCAAGATATTCCGGAATTTCTGGACTTTTATGATTTGCAGACACTTCAGCTCTTTTTCAGAACTCTTAAGATATTTAAGAATTTTCGGATTTTCGTGGCCTTCAGAATCTAACGGACTTTCAGGACATTAGAAACTTTCATAAATATAAAGTCTTTCAGAATTTTTGAACCTTTTTGGATCTTCGTATCTTGGGGAATTTCAAGCCATATGGGACTTTCAGAACTTTTGGGGTCTCAGGATATTCAAGAATATCTGAATTTTCAGCTTTCTTTCAGCGATTTTTGCATTCAGTTCATTCATTCTAAACTAACAAATCTTGCAATAAGTGAAATAAATTTTTGAAAATGGATTATATTTTAGTGGCTGTACCTTTATGTGGGTTTCTTCAGTAATTTTGTTATGTATAAAATCTGTTAATGAATAAATTACCAAGTAACAAAATTTAAACAGGGTTTACGAAAAAAATTCATTACGGCTTGCAAGCGTAATGAATGAATTCTAAGAATTAAGCTCTTATTTTCAATTACCGACTCAAACAGTCTTTCCCCACTTACCCAGATATAAAAGGCAATAATTTTTAATGCGATTCATGCTTCACAGTATAAAGGACGAACGATTCGAATTCCGTAATGCTGTAAGTTATACAGTATTTTTACTGGCAGTGAATTTAACGTTTTGTAGAATGCCGACTGCCCAATGCCGACTGAGCGAGGGTGACTTTGAAGACTTTCATCATAATATTAATTTAATTAAATTTATTGTAATCTCCTTGCAGGAATAATATCCACCGTTCCCATTTCTTGCTTTCTAATTTGACTTTAGATTAAAAATGCGCGGAGGCTGAAAATAAATATGTATTTAAAAATAAATATAAAACTAAAATAAATATTTTTATTCTAGTATTTATAAAATTCATCCTTGATAATTTATCAGCTGCAGAGTTCAGTTTAACGGGGCCTAACCTACTGTGTTCCCGGCTTCAGTATTAGCATAACAGTACGTTACCTGGGGTAACCCAACAATAGCGGTAGACAGGAGCGTTATATAACCGCGTAAATTTAGGATAACATAATTTAGTTTAAGGTCAGAAAGTAATTTTGAAACTAAATTTTTTAAATATATTTCAAAACATACCTACATAATCAGGAAAGTCTTTCAACTTTAACAAAATATATAGCGCTGATGAACTGATTTTGTCGCTAAACGGCACTATACAAAGTCAACGATTTTATATATACTATTAAAAACACTAATTTTAGGTTTGACTCTGTTTGTATCTCCGGTTCAATGAGCTCTAATTGCTTTGAACATAAGTTACATTTTCAAAATTGAAAGTTTTGTTTGAAAATTTCAGACATGTTTTTTGGTCTACATATAATATTTTTAACAGAAATTAATTTTAATTTTATTTCAGACTATCCCCATCGTAGATGAGACACGAAGTGAAAAAATTGGTTCCATTTTTTACCACCAATATGACCTCAAACGCTCCTAACGCTCTAACGCCGAACGACCGGAAACTACCGAATCCGGTCCGTGCGCACCGCTACTCGCGTGATAACTGTGGAACACATTTAAATTCAGTCATTATTAGCAGGCATTTGCGCCTGTATGACTATGCCTAGATTTTCATGGGTCTATGCTGGTATTATAAAATATCAAAAATGGTGGAAAAATTTGTTGAAATACCTTTTATACTTAGAACAAACTATTATACATCAACGACTGTTGGCCGTATCATATAATATAATGCAAACATTCATAAGTTGTGACTAAACCGACAATAATTGGTTTCTCTCAATATCTTCTCGGAAATTTTACTTGTGCAATGGTGAAGAAAAGAGGATTGAACCTACTTGGCCTAGTGACCAAATGGCTTTAAATTAACCCAACCGGTAAATATGGTCCGGAATATCTAGAAAATGGCTTTCAAAACCTGTTCAACAAAATAATGTGGAACCGTGAAATAATGACTTAAAACGCCTTTTCCTTTTGCCAATGCAAAATTCTTCTTATGTTTTTTATATCTTCCTTTTTCAACCCGTCAAAATTCTGAATTGAAATGTTCAAACAACGTAGACAGACAACGCAAATATCTTAGAGTTGCGTTCGCTTTTAATTTATTTCTTAGTTTTGGCGTTCCATCAAATCATCAGCGAAATTTGTCATGAATTTCTATGCCGTGGATGTATTGGGATAATTCATAAAGCTTCAGATTAGGCAATAGTGCAAATACACCCAAAAATGAATAGCTATTGAATTATTAATAACAACGTGGATTCTTTCAGGTAAAATATTTTCTAATGTATTATGACTTGAAGATTATTCATTTGGCTTATTTTTTTAAAGAATTGCAAAAAAAGGGGGAACAACGACGTAAATGGTAGTGGGTAGGAATTTGGTTGTTCAATGGTAATAGATACAGGTTATAATAGAAATTATGGGACTTGACAAAGCAAATAATTGCTTGCCTGCATGCAAATAAACTTGTGGCAGATCTGTGAATTTATAACAATGGCCTTCCATCGATGGGAAAAAAAGCTACATGGTAATTCCGGTATTGGCGTGAAAATATAAATCAGTGCTGCTCAAGTCAATGCTCAAGCGAGAAGAAAAAACAGATCTATCAATTAAATCACGATGAAGATTTCCATAACGTCTGGGCTATCGATCAGTTGCTGAAAAGCTTTAATTATTTTAGTTTAGAATTTAACGTGGTGTATTTTCATGATAATAAAATTCTATTTCAGACAAAAAAGCAACCTTTTCTAATTTCATTTTTGATATCTTAATCTGTACAAATCCTCAATTTTTTTTTGTAAATAAACTCCGGTAGTTTTAAACTGTTTCAAATATCAACAGTGCTAAAAATAATTAACCTGTTAGCAATTAATTTGGTCGAGGGCCACCTCTGCAACCCCTCCCTTGAGCAAACTCCTCACCCTGGGTAAAACCACCCCGAGGGGCCAAAAGGGTGGACTGGGCTAACATGATTAGTGTGTGTTTTGTCGTGGATACTTAGTACATAGGTATGTACTTGGAGTAAAATACAAAAGCGGGAACGAGTCTGCCGCAGGATAAAAAACTCGACATTACAGTGAAACCAAATGAAATTACTCGAAAATTAAGCAAATCAAAGGAAAGCTTTTTTTGCGAATCGAGGGACCTTTTTTGTAGTAATTATTTTATGATTTTATTGGGGGTTGGAAAAATGTTTTAACTTTGGGGAGTTTTGTACTTGTATATGGGTATATCCAAAACCACCCCAACCCAGGTCAGGACACTGAAACAAGTCGGCCTCAAATTTATTTTAGGTCCGCCTATTAAACAATACTTATTATTTACAATTTATTCTATACAGTAAGTCGCTGTTCTTACTACCCTGGTAAGAGATAACCACTATGGAGAGATATACCAAAATTATCTCAGTTCAGGCCAGGACAATGAATCAAGTCGCTCTTATATGTCTTTTGAATCCTCCGATTAATTTTTTTTTATTTTTTTATTAAAGTTTTTTTACAGGTTTTTTTTCGATCTCTGTCTCACTAGGATAAACCTGTATCGAGACAGACTCGTTTTATATGTTTTATACCATTGTCATATAATGTTTAAAAGGAGGATCTAATTCATTGTCCTGGCCTGGATTGAGTTGGTTTTGGTTTATTTACCAGGGAGGTAACAAATAAAATCTTACTGCTTAGAACAATTTTATTGTAAATTTAATGATAACCAATGTTTCACCTATTATTACAATCTTTAATTCATTTCCATTGCTAATCATGATTAATTTTATTATTCCGATTTTTTTTGGTAAATACCGTAATAAAAGAACCTCGTACCCATAACCAGTGGAACTATGGCATCTCCTGTTGGTGTATTTAGTGAGACTGAAAAGAGTGAAGAGGAAGAAGGTGAGAATGAAGATCATTTTAAAATACCTGGATAATCAGAATTCATCGCTAAACACAGCTAAAACCAATTCAAGCAAAGTTTCTATGTGAAACTGAATATCTTTAAATCTAGTAATTTGAAGCATATTTATTATGAGTATAAACAAATCGGTGTAATGGAGCAAATACATTGAAGTACACATTATAATGTATTTTGAAAAATCTAAGTAATCAAAATTTTGCGGATTTTTTAGCTTTCACTACAATTTTAATTTTACATCATAATTGCTTGTCAAAAGTTCAATACTGTTGCGATTTAATACCAAAAGTAATATATCCACGACCTTTTGGAATTTCCTACCATTTATTTAAAATAATGATTCCGTCATAAATTCAGTCATAAATAGCCATTGAATCAATAAGATCAAATTATTTCAGACCAGACAGATAATCCGTCAATAATAATAATTATCTGCCAATGATCTTCCACATAGATTATTCCACATCGTCTTAGTATTATGTATTTAGTGTGCTGGGCGTACTTCCTTCGGTTCGTATAATAATAGTTAATGTATAATGGCTACATTATAGATAAGGACCTGATTCTGTGTAAGTAGTTAGAGCATAAATCCATTGATTTGATAACCTGGGGCCGTGTGAAACCCGAGCCTCTGGATTATTCCTACAGATTATCCTGTGTGGCACTAGCTTTGCTAATTGGGTATTACACAAAGATCGATTTTGATGTCTTCTCTAGACGTTAACTTTGAACATGGAGGAGTTATAAAAAAATGGGTAGGTACCTAAACGTACCACAGGGATTTAAATGAAATGGTATGAAAGTTTTACAAACGTATTTTCTGTGTGGAATAAATTGAAATCGCAAATAGATTTTTGTACATTATTATTAGTGTTTGTTTGTATGGATTATTTAATGATAAGATGGAACTTAAGCCAAGCTTTAGCACTGATCGCTAAAATACTAAAAAAAGATCGCTTAAAACGTCTATATATGGGAACCGAAATTTGTTAAAATAATCATTGAATATAATGTTGGCGATTCTTAAATGAAAATTTGAAATAAAAAAAATCAGAAAATGATTCGGTGGCATCTAGGAATTGAACCCAGGATCTCAGCCTTGCCGGGGCTCTACCATTGAGCTAATCTGACCCCGTATAATACCTAAGAACTACCAAAAATATCTTTATTTTTATAGACTGCTATCTTTATTTGTGAATGCTAGATTTTTTCCGAACTAAATTCAATAATGTCTTGGATAAATATATCAATTTTTATTTTAACGTTTTTATTTTAAAAGTAATTATTAAGTAGTAAGTAAAGATGAATATTTTTTTCGTACCTTAAGAATGTTTTTAATTTTTAAATTTAAATAAGTTAAAAAACACTACACTTGAAAAAGTTCATTAGCTAATGTTAAATTTAATGGACTATTAAATAAAATACACCAACTTATTGAGAAAATTAGTTTAATTTTAGCCCTCTTCGGTTCGTTGTGATAAAAATACAAATGTTCTTAGAGCTACTAACTATTATAAATACAGTCTAGTCTCTCATAGTATTTAAAAATGATTAAATTCTATTTCAGATATAAAAAAAACAATTTTTATGAAAATTAAATTTTTGAAAATTTAATTTTTGAAAATTTAATTTTTGAAAATTTAATTTTTGAAAATTTAATTTTTGAAAATTTAATTTTTTTATATTTAGTTATTTAAATTTTAATTTTTGAAGTGCTAAAAATAATTAACCTGTTAGCAATTAATTTGGTCCAGGGCCACCTCCGCAACCCCTCTCCTTGAGCAAACTTCTCACCCTGGGTATAAACACCCCGAGGGGCCAAAAGGGTGGACTGGGCTAACATGATTAGTGTGTGTTTTGACAATAACAATACAATAACTAATAATAATAACAACAAAAAACAACAAAAAATAAATAATATCAAAAAAAAAATAAACAATAATTTTTGAATAAAACACTAGTATTTAATAGCATTATTTGGCGTTTTAAAATAAGCCGACGTAGCATAGTGGCTAGCGCACCCGACCGGCAATTGAAAGGCTGCGGATTCGATTCCCGTCGGCGACATTTATTTTTTCTCGGATGCTTTTTTGTTTTGTGTTTTCGGCTAATAATTATTGTTTATAATAATTAATTATTATTGAGACGTAATTATAAAAAAAAAAAAATATTTTAAAATTACAAAATCTATATTGATAAATTCAATAAAACCTTTTTTTTAAATAATTTTAAAGTTATTTTTGAGTAATACACACGCGTTTGAGTAAAGTCGAACGTGATCCGACACATCATAAATGCAGGTTTATATAAACCGCGGGCGAAACTCATTTATTGACCGAAGCTGCACGATTTTAAAACCGAAACTTCGGTCGTTGACAAGTGGCTAGTAAATGAGGCAATACATTATTTATACATAGTAGACACTCGCTACATAACCTATTATTGTAGGTATATACTTGCCCAGTTCTCGAGTACATTACATTGAAATCACATAGTCATCAGGTAGATCATTTCTCTTTCCATAACCTCAAGAACAGGTGAACAATTTAGCAAAACGGAAACCAATATCAAATTGATTGAGGTCCAAATTTAGACATCGCCTATAGTTTTTCAGTGACCTTGCGAATTTATCGTTTAATCTCTTCGAAATCGGCTCGCCGTTTATAATTCCTTGCGCCGCGCCGGAGACTTTGGCTCGTTTTCCGAGATGTTTGTTTACGATAATCGGCCGGTTCCTTGAATATATATATATATATGGAGGGTAAATATTCCCAGATTACACTAGGTACAGCATCCGGGGATTACTCTAAGAGCTTTCGCGATAAATGGGGAGTCTGTAAGTTGGTCGGGGTCTGTACGTACTCAACTTGAGTAAATAAGGCCATCACAATACGAGAAAGCTTTCAAAATATTGGAGTGAATGTTCAAAACAAATCAATAATAAAAATGTTTAACATGTCTTACTACACGGATTCGCAGATGTCTCTAACAGATTTACACATAATATGGTTCAGTCTAATATTTGTATCAACCATACATTGTTCCATCAACTCTTCATTTAAATTAAATCTTTTGTTGAATCCATATTTTTATATTTATAAACCTTAATGTCTTGCACTAAAATCTATTTGCTTTAATTGTCTGTAGAACACCTGATTTCACAGTTATTTCACGAATAAAATCAATCATATATAATCATATAAATTGATTGATTATATAAGCGTGTATAGGATGTAGGGAAATAAAATGTGTTATGTTTTATTTCCGTACATCCTCCTCAAACCTTTGTTCCTTTCTCCTTGGGTAACTTCCAACTTAACAACATTTTACACTAACATTCTATTTAATAACTCTACATCTTTCTGTATAATGTTGTTGGTGTATTATTTGGTTCACTAATTCAGTGGTTTTCAAGGATGGGTTCGAGACCCCCTGCGGGGTCGAAATTCTATTTGAAAATAATAAGTAATTACTTAATACATGTGGTATGGTATACTGGTATACAAAAACATTTTTCAATTTTAACTATTTGAGTTTTTGAGTGGCTGAAATGGCATGGGCCTGGGTTGTGAGTTTCCCGGGTGGCTAAGTTCTCCATCACGATGCAAGCAACATTTACCCCTTACTGAGGTGATAGTAAGGAGATTTTCAAATTATTGTTAAGTTATTCGTAAGCCGGCATTGTTTGTCATTCGTAATAATAATTAGGTATGTCGGGTGTGGTGATGACTGAACTCGTAGTGGCACTTTGTACTTGGAGGCTGCGGTCACTACAGCATCCTGCTCCAGTGACCCGGTGTCTCATCAGCCCGGCAAATCCATTCGGTTCTAGTTCCGTAAACATCGCCGATGCGCTTCTATGTCTTCTATATCTAAATTCTGCTGGCGTTATTATAATCAATTTAGAATCTTTAATTATTGAAGACAATATTAGCGAAAAATCAGAAAAGGATACGGTCACATCTAGGACTCGAACCCAGGACCATTGCCTTGCCGGGGCACCGCTCTACCACTGAGCTAATGGGACCCTATCCGCTTCGGTCACTTTTAACTGTATCATACTTCGAATAAGAACTACCAATAAAGTCTTCATTTTTTCACCGCACATTTCACGCACACACATATGTGACCGTATCCTTTTCTGATTTTTCTGTTTCAGATTTTCGTTTAGAAATCGCTAATATTGTCTTGAATAATTAAATATTGCAATTTGAGGTTTTACTCGATAAAGTTATTCCAAAAAATAAATAAACAATTTAGAATCGTTTCATTGTGCTGTTCCGGTAATGGCACCCCACAAGTATGTAAGTTCGCACAGAATACAATAAACAATTTTTTTAACACTGTTGCTTCGTTGGTAGAATCTGCGTCTATTTGAACATCTACATAATTTATGTTATAGACTTTTTTTCGCAGACAAAATTTAAAACATGAACTCTTTTTTCATTTATATTTTATTTTTATTTTTGGGGTGTTATATTGTGTTGCGCTACCTCCTTCTTTAGACAACGTTTCAGACAGTATTACAGTGTGCATCATCAGGGCAGATCTGTACACATCATGATGATGGACACTGTAACGCTGTTTGAAACGTTAGCTACAGAAGGAGGTAGCGCAACACGGTATAATACCTCAAAAATAAATTACTATAAAAGTTCATACGGATGTCAGATCACGTGTTCATAATTTTTTTAATATTGTAACATTTCGTCCTTATATTTATAAAAAAAGGATACCTTCATGAACACCTGTTCCGATGTATTCTGAATAGACTAATAATTTATTGGGAAATGGATTGCAATCACGTTTTTAACAAAATTTCATAAATCAGCTTTTCTTATTTTTCAAATTAAAATTAGTAATTTTTTAGAATTAAAAAATAACCGTAAAATAAATTAATGAGAAAGGACACGTGTTAATATTTAATCTAAGCCCATTGTTCTAAAGTCGTGAAACCAATTAAAAAAAACACGAGCAGACGAATACTATAAAATGTAACATACATTTTTTTTCAAAACTCCGAAATTTTCGTGAAAGAGACCGCAGTCTCAACAGACTCTACCTGAAAGTGTCATGTTCTTTCTTCTGGCACACGGCCACGCTCACAACACGCTTCTAACTATTTATCTCTTCAGTTGTCTCAGATAACTTGTCAACAATCTGCGCCATTTTGCAGCGCGTCAGCGCCATCTTGTTTTCGTTATAAATGAAAAGTCCTTGTCACATGACACGACTCGCTGTTTTGTTGTATCGATTCTTGTATTTACGTTCGTCAGTAAAACGAACCCGCGGTATCAGATTTCCAATAAAACCGGAGAGATGTTAGCTGAGTTACACGATGACACCATTCTATAATTAGTTTAGTATTGATCGAAACCAATTAAGAATTAGGAACGTAAGGTGTTTTATGGAAATGTACTAACATTGTATTTTTAGCAAGCATATAGCTTAGTAATATAGTAGTTCTGTGTATAAGTATAATTAAGTAGGTGGGTATTTATGTACCTACTTACAAAGCTTATGACTTCAGAGGTAATTTTTTGTTTTGATTTATTGAATAAACTAGCTGACGTGTACCCGGCGTTGGTGGAAATTATCCTTAAGAGATAGACAAATACCATTGTGAACTTTTCTGTGGGCCTTTTTAAGATATACAATTCCGTAGTACATTATTTTGATATATCTCATAGAATTAAGTAAGCCTTAGCAATGTAGTGTCGGAAAATATATTTTTGGTACATCATGATGAAACATCGACTTTTCTCTACTATCTAAAAATTTAATATGCATATATCATATATGTATACCTTTCTGGAGAAATTATCTAAATGATAGTGTGAACCCTTTCAAAATCCTGTGCGAAGTTTAGAAGAACTATGCGCACAAACAGATAAACGCGGATAGCGACTTTACATTATACTATTTATAGATAAGAGAATAATCTGAAAAGATCAGAAATGAGAATAATTTTTAGATTAAGATCCGGACATGCACTAATGGGAAGAGTATTGTGTTTGATGGGCCTCTCTGATTCTCCAATGTGCTCAATATGTGAAGAAATTGAAGATGTCCAACATACATTAACAAAGTGCATTAAGTATGAACAACAGAGAGTGACAATATTGATGACCTCGGACCCATCGGAAATTCAGAATTTAATAGCCTCAACAGAGTTCTATGCCATATCAAGAATCATGAAATTTATTCGATCATGTAAATTGGAAAATATTTGAAAGTGTAATCTTGGACAAAAGGCACCTTTTAAAGAACTTATAAATTATAATTAAAATATTTTAATATTATAATTTTAAAAATAGAAGAGGCAAAAAATGACAACATTATGTGAGTCAGAAGCCTCGTTAATAAATTTATAAAAAAAAAAAAAAAAAAATAGACAAGAGAATTTTAGAAACCAATGCGATGTCTGCTATTCACAGAACGAATGTTTTTTGCTTCCACGTACTTCTACAGTGCAAAGTGAAATTCGTTGAACTGTACAAAAGGTTTAGAGTATAAAATTTTCTTGCTTTTAAAATATATCTTTCTCAATATATTTAAAAGCAAGAATTCCTAATATCTAGATGTTTTAAATTTTGCCGAAACACGTACTTAATTGGGTTGACTCACAACCTTGTAATTTTGATAGTATTTTTGAAAATTTTGACATTCATATATGGTTTAACTACACATATGCCATAACGAATCATTTATATAATATTACGTTCATCCGTCTTGCCAGCTACAAGCTTTACAATGAAAAAAAATATATATTTTATCTTAATATTATTGTGTGGTCTGCGCTATCATAGACTTTCATTGAAACGTTAACAACCAAATGTTATTCTCTATCATCTGCTACCATCCTATCTCCACCCCCTCATTAAATAAATACTGCTTTTTATGCTGTCCATTTTTCATGCCGGAAAAATATGTGGGTTCTCCCGGTCATTTAAGCCGTCCATTTTATATTTTGTTAGACACGAACTTCACAGGAAGCAGCGCTTTCATAAATGGTTGATCTGAAAGCTCCGATAATTCATCAGTTCGTCGAGGATTCGCTCGTTAAATTTCTAAAAAAAGGTCGTTCATTTATAGTAGAACCTTTGGTTATTTTTTATAAAGGAAATCAGGCTGGAGTGGCGTATGATAACAAAAAAAATCTATTTGAAAGTTATCAAAACGTTATTTTTTGTTTGATTTGTTGCACTAATTAACGCCATGCAAACTAAAGAAACGGTTATCATCAGTACCATTTCCTTTGGAATACAGCTTGTGTAATGCAAATACAGTTGTAAAATAAGGAACTCCATTTTTATTGGAACCATTCATTGGATGACCAAAACCTCCCAAAGTGGTTTGCTACGTTTGGTGACAGCAGGAGTGCTTGGGTTCGTGGGTGAGGTTTGTCCACTGTCCAGATCTTGGTGGCGGATGCGTCTGCCCACCAGGACTCTCTCGACCCACCATGGATTCATGCGTCATTCCTAGACACACTGCATTACAGATTCCTGTTCACCCCTCATACCCTTTTCCATACCAGAACCTCCTTTCTTTTCTTTACTTAAAAATACCTTCCATACAGCATCCCCAGTTATTTTAGTTAGTCAAAGTTTAAAAAAACTCATTCAATAATAAATTAGCTTCATTAGAGTAAAAATTCATAATTACTTGAACTTTGATGGGAAAGTCTGAACACACTATTAAAATCAAAACTTTATTTTTCTCTTTTGACACCTTAATTATTTATTTGCTATTGCGGGGCGGCTCACGTGAGTTGTGCGGCCCCTCTGTACGAAGCTATTCATTTTTATTGAATTCTGTTTATCATTCAAAGAGCTTTGTTGACATTTAACCCCCGCCTCTGGGAGGTTTGGGGTGGGGGCCAGTATTCAAGGAGGACATGGTAGGGAAATTTATTAGTCTTGAATGTCCTTTCTGAATAAAGGCGGGCTTTTGACATGCCTTTTTGAATGTGATTTTTGTTGGAAGCGGAACGAATATCGATAATAAACCCATATTGATGTGCGGAAGTTACACAATACTAGGTTTTGTTTACATATTTTAATTAAATCAATGTGTAAAAGTGTTTTATTGGACATTCAAACACTCTTATTAGCTTCAAGAACTTCCAAACTTTTGATCATCGCCGAGATATTAGAAAACTAGTAACTTTATAAGGTAATGCACAATTTTGTTTAAAGTCCGTACCTTTTACAAAATATTGATTTTACATGTCCATTAAGAGTTGATCAAGAGTCATTGAAATGCCACTACCAATCTTACGCCATTCAGTAGTTATGACGGGAAGAAATGATTTGAGCTGATGCTATTATATATTAAGTTATATCTGAACACTGGTCTTTCAATTGTTAATTAAAGGCCAATTTTCCCTCCTTAAAAATGGGCATCTTCAAGACCTGGGTTCACTTCTACCTATCCTCTAAAAGCCCCGCTACACAGCATTCCAAAAGATTAAATTGGAACTTTGGGAAATGATTTTCCTGAGGATCTTTCGTATTGAGTTACTAAAGGGGGACTCGGCATGGGTAGAGAACTCAGTGAGATCCACATTTTAACAAAAATAATGTTAAAAAAATTGTCGAAAAATAAATCTTACTCGGAAACTCGTAGTACAAGTGGGAAGCTGGCAAATCGACATGAAATATGGGGTCGATTTTGTGGTTTAACTTTTTTTGATTTGAGCTTACGTTTTCGAGTAAGTCGAATCAGAAGGTTGGAATTTTTTAAGTCAAACTTTAAAAAAATCGATCCCCAGGGGGTAAGTATCATCTTTGTATTTTTAAAAGCATAGATCTGGCTTCAGACAAATTTTAACCCTTTAGTATGAAAAACAAAGAAAAAGCAAACAAAATCAGAACTCAATTTTTTGTTGTTGGGGTTCTCTATTGTATTACGAGTTTCTGGACACCATGTATATTTATAAAACAACTGTATTTATTGCGCAAATTAAAAATTTTTAACAAATTTATTATTTATATATTTACTACTTGATAATTAAAAAAAAGCGATCAGCTCTTGTACCACAACCTCGCGAGGTTTGGCAGGCGAGATATCAATATATCCATAGCTTGATGTTTCGGTGGTTTTGCGGTCAACGTTCTGGGTATTCGGAAAAATATACAATAATTTAGAAAATCAAACTGTTGGATATTTTGGACTCATTATGATCGTTTTGATTGCACTACAATTGACACTGGAGTTAATTTACCAGGCCGTAGTTATTATTGCACCACACTTTTACTAGGCTCAAGGTATTGTTGCACCACACTTTTACTAGGCTCGAGGAAATTTTGCACCACACTTTTACTAGGCTCAAGGTATTTTTGTACCACATTTTTAATTCCACTGAAAGTTTGAAAGTGCGATGGAAGAGGGCAAAGAACAAAGATGGTATTTATTTTAAAGTAATCGTAGCACTTTCAAAGCCTTCCCCAACTGAAATACGATTTCGTACAAAGGTGGAACTTTGAGTACCTATCCAAATTCTGAATTTTAAGGATTGACCAATCCCAGGAATTTCGATTCATATGTATGAACCTATAGACATACACTCATTAGGGAGCGCCATGATCAGAATTGCCGGTGAATTATTCACCCAACTTTCTGCTTTCAAAGAGATCGTTATTTTTTTAAAAAATGTTTCTTTATTTAGTGGTACGCATTTGGTTCAGGTATTTTAAGGTCTTTTGGCTGCTAGAGTAGGCAGTCCAGGCACGTCTCTGTAATTTGGTGGTTTAATTTTGCATTGGTCACAAACGAATTTTTTGGTTATTTCATTTCAAACCTGACAACTTTGGCCTTCATTTTTATGCATCGTTATCTACGCTCTTACCGCCAAACTTTGGGGTTTTAAAAAACGTCTCACTAGATCCAAACGGTCGGGAGCAGTTGGGAGTCTTATGCGATTCGACATTTAAAAAAAAAACAAAAAAAAAAATCTTTCATTTTTTTTCATTAAAAATAAAATATGTACTTACATTTTTTTGTTCATTTAATTTGAAATGTGCCAATAAAAAAAATACGCCATACATATTTTATTTATGGGTGGTTTTAACGTTTACGTCATTTTATAAAAACTTATTTATAGTTTTTATTTCTTCCCACTCGGTCAGCTTTTCTATTTAAGATTTGAAATGTGAGAGTGGCCATTTTGTTATCCGAACACGTGCATTATTGGCAAAAGTAAAGCCACGATTACACTGAACAATTTAATTTTTTTTTATTGTAATTACAATCGCTTTAATTAAATACAATAGTATTTTTTCTTAGATTATCACGAATACCCTCAAAGTTTCGCGGTATGAGTGTGAAACACGATGCATATTTTTAATCTTATAACCTCTGAGATAAGTTATCTGTCAAAATGGTTTTATCACTTATTGGTGTTTATAACAGCAACTAATCCTAAGTTGGGAAGTTGGCTATCATCAGGGTAAACTTCACTCAACAGACAATATATATTTACGCAGAAACAACTCAGTGGAACTGCACCAGTCATTTACGAAATGCAGTCATGCGGTACAGAGTCAACATCTAAAGAGTCTTCCGAGCAAGATATTTAAAATAATGTTAAGAAAACCTAACAAAATATCGAGACATTCGATAATCATCGTTATTGTAAATCAATGGGCTTGGAGTATAACAAGGATGGGACACTAAATGGGCTTGGAGTATAACAAGGATGGGACACTAAATGAGCTTGGAGTATAACAAGGACGAGACACCAAATGAGCTTGGAGTATAACAAGGACGGGATACCCAATGGGCTTGGAGTATAACAAAGATGGGACACTAAATGTGCTTGCAGTATAACAAGGACGGCACACCAAATGGGTTTGGAGTATAAGAAGGATGGGACACCAGATGGGCTTGGAGTATAATAAGGATGGGACACCAAATGGGCTTGGAGTATAACAAGGATGGGACACTAAATGAGCTTGGAGTCTAACAAGGATGGGACACCAAAGAAAATCGATCACCAAAAATCGATCCGCAGAAAACAAACATTTTTTACTATAATACATCAAATAGATGTATGTATATACAAATATATTTGTATTTTTTGTTTGCTTGAGCGTTTTTGAGGATTGAACCTTCCTCCCCAGGGACTGGTTTTTAAATGTTGTGAACTTTAAAAAGTCTTTTGAAAATTGGTTTTACTGAGGTTTGAACCCTCATCCCCAGAGACTGCTCTTAACTGCTGTGAGTTTTTATTTAAAAAATATTGGTTTGACTGAGGTTTGAACCTTCCTCCCCAAGAACTGACTAAAATGAGTGAACCGCTCTATCACTTAAGCCAAACTCTAATCGGATGGAGATTTAATTCGTATGGTAACTAATGTAATTTTTTATAATGTTATCCAATTTCAGAGAAATACGTGTGATATATAGAATGCTTTGTCATCGACGAAAAATCTATCTGCCGAGTTTCAGCTCGATCGGATGTCGATAAGTGGGTTAATTTTCACTTCTAAGATACCATTTCATTAATTAAAAACAAAAACAAAATCGAAATTCGAATAGATATATTTAATAAAGAAGTCCAATCAGAATCTAAGGGCTTGACAATTGGACTTCTTTATTAAATAGATATATTAAATAAAGAAGTCCAATTAGACTCTAAGGGATTGACAAAGGTTGCAACGCTCGCTTATGTGGACGCATCACGCGCACCAACGCGCACCAACGCGCATCTACAGCGAAAATTCTCGCCAGTTTACCGCTGTTCAATTGTCCACCCGATTTCCTCAGTGTTATTACGAAATTCCATGTTTCAGTCTACGTCCAAGAGTTTGCGCAGCGCATACATCGAATCCTTTGTGTTCATCGAAAATCCGACAACAATCAACGGAACGCATCGCGCCACCTGCGGATGCAGGTTCGACGCGCAGTTCGTACGCACAGCAACATACCCACAATTTTAACATTTTTGAAATGAAACTTCTTTACGCGCGTCATGCATTTTCGAGGACCGGAGTAAAACCGACTCATGACCGTCACGAAAAACCGTGATCATTTGGTGGTGGGGGTACGGGACCCCCACCACCGCTCACCTTTCACTGTCGCTCTCTCACCGTAGTCGCTTACTGAGGTGAAGGAGCCACTGACGAACGTTCTCTCTCTCTCTTCTCTCTTTTCCTTTCTCTCTAGCCAACGACGCCACGCCAGGCATCAGCTGCTTGCTTCGTGTACTGCGCGGTGAGTGTAATACGAGTGAAATACGTAATTGATTGTGGTTTATTTGATTTGGAACAGATTTTTAGTGTCAAAAATGAGTAGTGACGAGATAGAAGTGAGAAAAAAGAGAGAATGAAATGAAAAGAGAGAGAGAAGAATACTAAAAGTTTCACTTCCGTCGTGCGTAGGCTTGCCACACACTGTATTTTTTTTATGTGAATACCACACAATAATTTCTATCAACCTCCTGGAGCCAGTGAAACTATCGCATGCCCAATTGGTGTATGTTGTGAGGATGTAGGTAGCGGGGAGGGGAAAGAGATGGGAAGAGGAAGGTGGGGGAGTTCCTGGATATTCAGATCTGGTCACTAAACACGAATAAAACCATTTCTAGTAACGTTTCATTTCTGCATGGTGGTTTTACACCAGAGCGATACTGAGAGTATTTTTCACTCTGGAATGTGCCGCAAACGTACTAGATATTATTTGTGAGTAGTCGAGAGCCTTACTCCTCGACCACGAAGGCACTATATAATTTGTTTTAACTTTTGATGCATTGCATGTTGCTTTGCTAATATCTGAACAAGAAGAACACAAACTTGTATATATATATATATAACAAAATATTGCACCCCTATATATGTAATATGGCTTAATTCATATCGTACCAACGATATTTAAAACACGTTAAAATCAACATCTAGGCTTAAAGTTATCTATGGCTAAACATCTTCTAAAGGTCCCAGATATTTTTTATGTAATTTTGAATTGCGCAGTCAATTCTGCGTCCAATAAAAATCTCGTATGGGGCACCGAAAATACACACGATATTCACCTTTACAGTCGATTCCGAGATATATTACAATACAACTCAATCGGAGAGCACGGGAGGGGTTGTGTGAAGGTTTATTTTGGGAATGATTTACGCGGCCTGAATGTAGGTAATGGTGAATTTACGTTGACATAATGTCATGGAATTTCCACGGAAAATCTGACGATATTACGGTATGTTGACTCTCTTTCATCAAACGTATCAGAAATTCTGTATTCAATATCAACTGTGTTTTGGTAAAAACCCTTCAAGCCACATTCTTTGGGAATGTTACTGTTTTGTGGTTTCATATAGAATAGTCTTCAAATTACAATATAAAATAAATATTTTTTGCTGATTATGGCATTTTTATACTAAAAACTAAATTTAAGCTATTTTTTTTTTGTGAAATTACTCAACCCTCAAATATCTCATGAATACAAACATAATTGCAATATTTTAGATCATCATCTTGATAAACAAATAACAACTTTCGTATACTTCAAAATTTTTAATTAGTTTTACGAATTTATAAGTATTCATTTTTATTGTCTACTCTAAGGATCTCATTTTGTGGATTGAAGAGTTTTACCAAACCGCAGTCGATATGTAATACAATATTATGTATTTGTGCCTGTATTATAATCATTTGTCTTTGTGGCTTAATGATGTATTTTAATTAATGACGTGGAATGAAAAAGCGTGGAATATTTAGACTTTATTTTTGGAAGCGAACTAAATCCGTGATATTCTATACATTATTCATTTAGATTCGAAATATAAATGATTTATTTTCTTAATAGGTACCTACTTATACAAAGGATCAGCACTCAAAAATTCACTTTGTAATGAAATTCAATAATTATCATTTCATGTGTAAATTCTACATGCGTTGATAGGAAAATATTCATGTTTCGGTGAATAAAATTAACAACAATTATTCAAATTCTAAAAATACATAAGGAATATTGGTAAACCGTTTGGATATGGCGATGATTACATACATTTTAGTAACTATTTAATTCATAGAATTTAAGATTACGGTTTAAGAATTTTATTCACTGGAATCCTTAGAAATTTTTTTTTCAAAAAAATATTCGTTAAGAAAATTAAGATGCTGTTGGTAGTTCTAAGTTGAAGTGTAATGCATAGAATACAGCTAAAATGCCGTAAGTTGATATGGTAAATTAGCTCAGTGGTCAGAACAGTTCATAGGCATGGAAAAGGTCCTGGGTTCAATTCCTAAATGTGACTGAGTCGTTTTCTGTCATTTATTTTCCACATTTTTCGTTCTGAAGTCGCTTTAATTATTACAATACTACACAATTCACAGGTAACCTATTTGTGGTATTGCTTGTATTAGATCACTGAATAAAAATAATAACTTGAAGTGCCTTCTATTGGCTCTTGGGTTAAATGGAAACAAATGTTCAACTTAGCCCAATAGCCAAGAACTCTGTCTCACTTATACTTACCTGAAATTGTAGTTGATTATTTGAATTTCGTAAACTAAGCCAAAAATTTAAGCCTGGATTGAGCAAATAAATCATGAAACACGTCCAGAAGGCATTTTCGTGTTATTCTTTAGACAACGTATTAGATACAGTAATTTTTGCGCAATTTTTAATTTTTTTAATCCGTTGTTGGCTCTCTTACATAGTAGTGAAGTATGGTAAATAGTAAGTATTGAAAATAGCCAAAAAAATCTGTTATTATTGTTTGCTTGTTCTTTTATGTCACTCCTCCATGTTATTTTACGTTTTTCCCCACATAAACAATCCTTGATGTCGCCATTAGAGCAAAGTGTACCGTAAATCAGCCCGGACTACTTACAAACTGCTGAAAGAAAAACAACGCATTGTTCTCAAGAGAAAGTTTTTTTCGCTGAAAGTTTCGCTACTCCGGCGCAGGGGCGTACCTGCGAGTTGACAGGGTAAATAGGGACGGGGGCAAAGAAAATAATAGAAAAAAAAATAAAAAGGTTGAATCATTAGAGATTTCCTTTTGCGAGATTTTTCCAAAGAACTCCGAATATAGGATTGCCGGCCAGTTCCAATGTGGAATAAATACTGGCCTCAATATTACCAGTCGGTATGCAGGAACATTAAATTATATCTGAAGTATATTAAAATGTATAGTAATTACTTAGAATGAATTGTTTAGAGTTAGGAACAAAAAAAAATATATTAGAAACGCTAAATATCAGGTAGAAAACTTATCCAACAAGCAACTAGAAGTACAAACTTTGGGAAAAAACCTTTCCTGTACAATATATATATATATATATATATATATATATATATATATATATATATATATATATTAATATATTATTTTAGGTATAACTAACTATACACAAAATACCACTTTTATTTAAAACTCACAATAATAATTTAAAATTTAAATCTCTAATAAAAAGCATCTCCGATAAATAACAATGGGTGATCAAAATAGAAAATATATTGACACTAAATGCAGAAATCGAAACAGAAACCACTCAAGTGCTCAAAAACCACCATATAATATATTTTCTGATATTATTTCATATTCATTAGCCTTAATGATTTTTTTTGTATAATTTTGGATAGCTTACTGGGTATATTCTGTTTAAAAATTCACTTAAAAGCCCAGCTGTGTTTAAAACGTAATAAAATAAAATAAAATAATTATTTCAGAAAAAAAAAAACATATTATTTTTTAATTTCTTCATATTAACGTAGTGATAAATTTTAATAATACGCAAATAAAATAAATACTCAGCACGTAGACCTCGCGTCCAAAAAGAAATGTTTTGATTTTATCTTATTTAATAAATCAAAACCAAAATTGCCTGTGAAATTTTGTGAGAAAATACTTAAATACCTACCTACTTAATTATAACTTTTTTTTTCAAATAAGGAATTATACAACTTCTACAAAGAAACGTCACCATCTCAATGACAATTTTTTTTTTTAAATTCTTCATGCAGGTAGTTACCATAATATTGAAAAAAAAAAGAATAAAAAAGTTCAATTAAATACCAATATATCATCTTTTAAAAGGTATCATTACTGAACCATTAAAACGGCCACTATCTTGAAATGGAAACGGAACGTAAGCAAACATTTACAGACAGACGAAATGCAAACCGATTGAGTTAAAACAGGAACCCATTCTAAAATCAATGATTTAATCTAGAGTTTCTGTCTCATTTCTCATATATATATATATATATATATGAACACACACACACACTACAATTATGTGAACACAATGAAGAACGATAAACCAACATATCACGGTCTTGACTAAAAATAAACGTAATAGATTTATATTTCGCAAATTCAAATAATTTCTAAGAAATTTGGCTTTAATTGGAAATTATAGTGGAAATACAAAGACTGCTCAAATTTCCTTACATCTCATTACGTCCCGCCTCTTGTACCGAAAAATATATAAGAAAGAAAAATAATTTTCAAAGGAAAATAGTAACAAAGCAAATATCAAGCAATTTATTCCCGCAGTCCGGCGTCCCCACCATAATAAAAAGGTAGTATCACCACTTCAATACATAAGCCCTTCAATGTAGGTGTATATAAGCACAAACCTTTTCTATAAGCCTTCAAAAATGCGAATAAACCCTTAATTTGTGTACAAAGCCTTGGGTTTGCATGGATCGCCAACCTTTCTCGCCCAATAACTGTTACGCCATTCGCTCACCTGCTTCCCAGGTGACTGGTGTTACCACTGATACCTTCATTGTAACGTCTCCCTTTTTCTCACAAAAGCGCACATCTAATAGAAAGAGAGGCGATATCGGAGCTCTCAGCAAACTGTTCCCTTCTAGTAGGTAGTTACTATAATTTCCTTCGGGGAGGTGCGGTTTGGGAATTGCACAGGAAATTTACAACTAATTTTAGATACTAGACAGTTCAATATGAGGAGAGATTGAATCGAAACCCTTATCAAAATCGATCGGTTGAAATACAATGAATGTGAAGAGAGATTCAACAGTAAAGGAATATTTATAGAAGGTAAGCGTCTTACATTTAAAACAAATTATATAATACATAATACTTGTAAATTATATTTTAAAACACTTATTCTGTTGGTATTTTGACAATAATATTTGCCGTACACTCTCCCCACAGCATGCTGACTCATGCAATGCTGCAATTTAAAAAAATATTTTTTTATCTAGCAGGACTGGGAGGATAGTGCAATCCTGACTGCTATATTACATGATATATACAACTAATACATTTAAAGAGACAAAAATAAGAAAAGGTAGGTAGGTACCTAATGATAACATAAATAAAAGCAGAAAAATAAGTAGGATTAAAATTAAGGCGATTCCATACGTAGTAATGCAAAATCATGTGTTTTTGGTTTGAAAATTTGGTCGCCTAGAAATGTTTCAGATGCTTTAATTAAATACTGCGAGTAGAATACATCTTGGCCTTTGAAATAATCGAGTAGTTTTTAGATAAGTCTTTTTATAAGCCCAGAAAAAAATAATGTATAAGGCCTATGAAAACTGCTTTAATGTACAAAATCTCCTACTTACGAACCTATTTTAGGTTATGATTTTATTGTAAATGATCGAAAAAAAAAAAAATATTTATGCCTGAACATCCACAAAATAAAATAAAAGGCACTTTTTGACAATGTTTTTTTTTCTTGCATAAATCAAAACAGGCGGATGATGTTAAGCGGGAATTTAAACCTTATCGCCATTTACGTAAGGGTTGTTATTGATAGCGGCTCAATTTAAAATATTACACGATGTAGTGCATCGCCTTAAATTAAATAAACAAAGATTTGATGTGCACACATTCAAATTATGATAGCTGTAAACGGAAGTTTATTTTTCTAATTACTATTAAATAATTTTGAAATTTTATATGAAATGTAAATATAAAAGAGATTTTTTATATTATCTTAGTCCTTCTCACTAGGAGGACTAGGTTTTGTATAAAGGGTTTTCAGCTACTCTCAACTTCTACGGTTCAACTTCATGGTTTGGGTAGGCTTTTTTAGTAACTTTTTTGAGGATGTGTTTAAAATAAGTAATAATATATTGTTAAGTGGTTTCATCTAACATTTTCAAAAAGTATGTAAAAATCAATATCAGTATTTGTATGAACACGTGCTCCGCCGTCCTCATAAAACATTCGCTTTTTACTGATACTTTTTAGGAACTCTTTCAATTCATTCGTTATAGGTCTGCAGTCCCATTTTTAACAGGAAAATCAATAATCTGATAAGATTTTTTAATAATTAACAGTATTTCATATCAATAAGTTTTCTCCTTGCAGTGTCATCTCGATATCAAGCTTTGGAGCATTGAAAGATCTGTTACGCAGTCAGTAAATATACAATATATGATAGTTGTTCACTATTTTAGTTATTTGTTACTAAGAAAAAGCTCGTTTTGAAACGAGGGCATAGTCGGAATGCAAAAAAAATCCGTTTAAATAAATGCAGAAGTTTTTATGTTTGTAATACCGTAAACGTAAAATAATTTATGTATCTTATACATATAATGACGAGATTGGAGCCACGAAAACAAAACTTCAAATCTCTCCCTGAAAGCTCTCCATAATCTTGAAAACATTTTTGGTAATCCCGTCTAATATGCTTCTACGCCCAAAACGTAAAACCCAATATAACTTTAAGCCCAAGGGTGTTACGAGCAAATTGCATTCTCTCAAATAATCACATTAAAAAGCTGCCAACCAGGCACAGCCTCCCGATTTCGAAATCTTTCACAACACTTGTGCCGAAAGGAAATCACTGCGGTCCTGAGCAGACCCGTGTCACGAAAAAGGCTCTACTGCCCCAAAAAATTGACGTCTAGTGTATAGAACCTCAATACAATAATAACCTTGCCCTTTGCCACCCTTTACCCAAATACTTCTACCAGGATCTCACAATAAACACAGGTAAACATTTTTACATCGAAATATATTACTTTTTTCAACCCGAACATAACTAATAAATCATTGTTATATTTTCCCACTGTTTTATGGCGCATAGAATGCTTGAAAACTATAGTATTTATTTTACTCGTGGCACGTGTTAACCAAATCCTAAAACGAATATTTTCAATCTTCAGGACAATGATGGGAATGTACTGAAAATACTTTGCTTTTCTATTTGATGTTAAAGCGTTTGCGCAAACGCACACATTTTATCACATAGTACGCAATTTAAACAGGTTTATTTTTTTCCAAAACCTATTTACCCTAAACGAAACATAAAACAATATAATTTTTATTTAAATTATATAATTAGATCAAATTTAAAAAGGAGATCATTTTTGTCTAAATAAAGTAGTAATATTTTGAAATTCTTACATTGATTATTTTCATCTTCTTAGTATTTCGAGTTTACTGTTGGCGTGCCAATAAATAAACTGTTTCGTTGAGTTCATTGCATGCAATATTCTTTTCATTTCACTACATTGTTACTACATTGCTACTACATTGTTACAATATTGTTACTATGTCTCCGTACTATTGTGATGGCATATGTTGTGCAGTTTGTTTTTAAATAAATCAATTATGCAAAAAAATATCGAGAAGTGTCGAAATTCTGCTTTGAGGGATGGGAAAAAGGGATGGGGTCGTTTTTTGATATCTCATAAAAATACTAACTAAGCAAATGACACTTTATCTAAAACACGTGAACACCTCAGCATACATACTCCTAGTGAAGTGTTCACAAAACATTACTAAAACCATTTTCAAATAATTATAAATTATTTTACACTCTTATACTATGTTTTCTATCAGGAACATTTTTGTATTACTTGCGCTTATCATCTATTTACCTGTTAACTGTGTAAATAAATAAATAATATTGTAGCTTGGTGACGGAATTCCATCACCTTTTAATTGTTCCCTTTCAATAATTCAATCACTTTAAACTATATTATAGTAAGTAATCCATTACAAGCTGTATAGAATTGGTACGCGCCAGAATTTTTCTATGATTTCTCAAATATAATATTTTTAAGTATCTTCATAATCGGTTCCTTTGAAGGGATTTTTTTTAGTTTTCCCTAACTTAGAAATCTTGTTAAAAGTTTTCTCTACTGGGAACGTGGTAATACCTTTGTTAGCGTAAGAAGAAAAAGTTTCGAATATTTCAATCGATAGTGCCAGGATAGTTTGGGGAGTTGGGTAAATACGAAACATTTCGACAAAATGTTCGCCTACCTATATAAAAATTCTGGAAAATCTAAAACCTTTTTTTTATGATATATTGAAACGCATTTAAAACTTTTTTTCCACTAATAGTATTTTTTGACCGTGACCGGTTTCAGCTTATTATAGCCGTCTTCAGACTGGGAAAATTATTCCTTAAACCAATTCATATACTTAACATTTGGGGCAAGGAGTGAGAAACAACAAAAATGGTGTACAATGATTTTATTACAATTATATGGAATTTTCAAAATTCCTTGCTGCGTGGTGTTTCACAAATGAATTTTCAATGATTTGGTTATTACCAGCAGGCCTAATTACCTCGGATTAAAGAGATTAATTTAATATTTATTTAGGGAATACTTTAATTGAATGGTTTTCACATAATTACAGTTGTCAGGGAGGTGTCTATTGCTAATGTTATTGTGTTCTCGGTAACATGAGTTTTTTTTTAATTGAAGTTTGTTGAAAATCAAGGAGTTTGTCTACCTCGGGAGCAAAATAACATGGGACGGTCGGTCTAAGAGCGAGGTCGACAGCCGTATACATCAGGCTAGGCTTGCATTCAATAAAAGGTCGAAAATAATAGAATCGAATAATATAGACCTAAAACTTAGAATACTCCTCATCAAGACCTATGTATGGAGTATCTTGATGTACGGCTGCGAAACATGGTGCCTATCCGAAAGAGATAAACGGAGACTAGAGGCTTTTGAGATGTGGTCCTATAGAAGATTGTTAGGAATTTCCTGGAGAGACCATATTACAAATGAGGAGGTTCTCCAAAGAATCGAAGGAGGAAGGCACCTGCTCAGGACCTTGTCCGAAAGGCGTGCAAGATGGATCGGCCATGTTATACGACAAGAAGGCCTCTTGCATGTCATAATGGAGGGTATGACCGAGGGGACCAACTCTAGGTAGTACGAGAGTACCTGGAGGACCTGCTGGTGGACGTGCGCTGCTCATCATATGCAGAAGTCAAAAGAGCCGCACAAGACAAGGAAGAATGGAAGAGGAGATTAGATGAAATTGCTGCAAACCAATCCCAGGATTGAAACCAGAGAGAGAGAGGAAATAATATTGTAATGGACTCTAATTTAAGAAGAAAAAAAAACATATTTTTAGAGCGTGTGATATTGTTATAGCAGGGACTTATATTTATTAGTATATTTATTTTTTATTTATTTTATTGATACATGATTAAGAGAGTACATGTGGATTTTTGTGATATTTCACCCTCCATGCTAGGGATGACCCTGGGTTATGGCAGGTGAATTTTACAGTTTGCGGACATACAATCTATACATTACTATAATATAAAAAATAAAAATGATGTATAGCTAGTTTGGGTTGCAAGAACTGGATGGAGAAGTTAGAGAATTATAAGAAGATGAAAAATTTGAGAAATTATTAGTAATTAGATCACACTAAATAATTATGTACATATTATACCGCAAAGTTTGGGAATAAGGATTTATTATGTTTTGTCTAAGGCGATTACATTGATAGAGTGTAGAATGAATGAGTATTGCAGTTGTAATGTATTCCGTGTGTAAGGATCTATTTCGTAATTTGTTTTTTAAAGGAACGGGTTTGACTTACGGTTTTTAGGTTTTCAGGGATAAGGTTAAAGATTTTAGGAGCTAGGAAGAAAAATTGTCTAAAAATTGACATGGTATGTAGTGAAGTTACTTTGTAGTGACCGTTGGTTATTTTTCTAGTGGTGTAGTTGTGTTGTAAGAGAGTTTTGTTTTTTATATTTGAACAGGAAATGTATTAGCGAAAATTTTAGGTGGAGTTGTCGTATGTTTAAGACCTTATACTCTATGAGGACTCGAGTGGAGGGGTATCTTGTCGGTTGCTTGTTAATGACACGTATTACCATTTTTTTGACTTTTAGACGAGGTTCGATGGTAGATTGTGCACAGCCACCCCAGATTATAATGCCGTAAGCTAGTAGGAATTGGCAGAGAGCGCAGTACACAGTTTTAAGAATTGAGGCGCTAAGGATATTTCTTAGATTTCGAAAAGCATAAGAAAGCTTGCGGATGCGTGTAGTTAGACTGGCCAAGTGCTGATCCCAGCGAAGATGTTGATCAATGATGACCCCTAGGTATTTTATGTGGGTGACTTGTTCCAGAATTGGGCAATAACAGGAAGAGCAAATTCTCAGACAGGAGTGAATTATTATCTTCTGGTTGTTGGTAGGTTGGGTTGCAGCTGACAGACTGAAGGTTAAGAATTATGTTTTTCCAGCATTAAGGGTAAGAAGATTATCATCTAACCATTTTTTTATAAATTCCATGTCGTTTTGAGCTATGTCGAATGCTCCTTTCCAGTTTTTGTGTCGAGATATAAGCACAGTGTCATCTGCAAAAGATATTAGTTTTCCGGTTATGGGAAGGTTACAGAGTTTATTTATATAAATGAGGAACAGAATAAGGCATAGGATACTTCCTTGTGGGACTCCGAATTGAATAGGTAAAGGGTTACTTACAGCTATGTTGTTAATTTTCACCTTATATGTTTCTAATTTTTTGTTCATTACAAAACTTAGATAGATAGACGGGTTATTTCTAATGATTCTTGTCGATCTAGTTTTTACCTATATAGCAGGTATATAGAACGTTAACATCTCTGTATAAAGACATCAAACGAGTGTTTATTTTGTAGTAGATGTGACGCAACATTCCACAATTCACTTTTATCATTCCCACATGTATTCTCTTATGCGGGTTTTGAATGCTCTACCAGTTTGTACTATGTAATATGACGGGCAATCAGAACAGTTAACTTGGTTTTGTCTGAGTTTTCCAGTTTTTCTCTTTTGTTTTTAGTATAAATTATAATTTTAAGTAAAGAGTTCACATTTAGTTAGTACAGAAATTTTTCTGGATATTTTTTTAAATTTGATGGAGAACTTTTAAATTTAGATACATTATCGTGAAAACGAGACAAAAAAATCTATAAAAATAATACTAACTATTTTTAAGAACATGTCAAAGAAAACATTTTTTTAAATTATTTTGAAATGCGTGTGGTACTTCTTTCTCCTAACAACCAACATTTTTGATTATTGAAGACGGTGTTAGCGATTCTCAAATCAAAATTTGAAACAGAGAAATCGGAAAAAATACGGTCACAACTGGGACTTGAACCCAGGACTGCATCCGTATTTTTTTTCTGATTTCTCTGTTTCAAATTTTGATTTGAGAATCGCTAACATTGTATTTAATAAATAAAATTTTATAATTTGAAGTTTTGAAAAAATAAATAATGCAGTGTACAGTATACAGAAAGACAACAGTAAAAATACGACAAGTTTTATTTAATGGTTTTTATACATAGTATGAACTATATTGATACAATATCAATATCTATAGGTATGGCTATTGGTAAGTGGATTGTAAAATGAAATTTGTGCCTTCTGTGGAAAATATATTATTATTAGGAGTGGGTTTTAGGGAGTGGAAGTGGGGGTGGGGGTGTGTAGGTACGCAGCTAGTCATTAGCAAGTGTCACGGGGACCTGAGAAGGGTTAGGACCGGAAGTATCCCACTAGCCGGAAGTACCCCTTCCCGGAAGTACATCCCAGACCGGAACTAGCTAGGTAGGCCTACAGGGCCAGTTAAGGGACTAGTATTTATATAAACAGGGACAGCGATGCGGATATGACAGGATCGAAGTGTCACAAGTATAAATTATATGAATAGGTAGTAGTTACTTACCACTTTACATAGTTTAGAAAACTGTATGTAGAGGTAATATCGATGTTATAGTTTTAATTAATTGAAAATTATTTTAATTTTATTTATAATTGATTAAAAAAGAGCACTTACCCCTTGTATATTATTTGCGGTACATTACAGTGTATAAGGACACTTCAACATAGTCCTGGTCATAATTCAGAATCAAAATATTGCTGGAAATGGTTTTAGCATGTTTAGTAACCATATCTTAATAGCCAGGTATTCCCAACCTTCTTCTACCCCACATATCTCTCACTCACTCCATTCGCATCCAAATTGCCCTAAATTAGACTGCCATAGTCCCACTGGCTTTGGAAGCAGTTGAAAGTCCTGTGCGGTATAAAAATTAGTAAATCATTCTTATGTAAATATTTGTACACCCATCTACACATCTAAAGGTTCTTATAGCCAAATACAACATTGATCACAACAGAAATATTATAATAATATTTGGATGATTTATATAGCGTCGTATTTGTGCAAAATCACCTCAAGGGCGCTATACAAATATTTAATACATTTCTACAATGATCTATGTTATTACTAACTATATGTGGAAATTATTTATTTATTTATATATTTATTTGCAAAAACAGTATAAACCAGTGCATTGCAATATGGGTAATTTAAAAATTACAAAAAAGTGAATAGCAAATACATTTACAAGTGTGACAATAAAAAGGTTTCAAATGTAGGTTTACAATGTTAAGTCTTGAATAATAATATTTCACGTTTAAATACATTGTAGGACATGTGGAAAATATCCACATATCCTGCGAAGCAGTTAATTAACCTAGTGATTCTTTCCAAAGACATCACCATTGGTAAGTTAGTTCTGCACTTAGGAAGAATCAAAAGCCTGTGTTGGCGGCCTCGCGCAAAATTATCCGGGACATAGAATCCTATTTTAGCCAGAATGTCTGGTATTGAGACTAAACCGTTTAGAATCTTATACCCCATGAGGAGTAATGCAACATCTCTTCTGGAACTAAAGCTGCATACACCCAGCATTCCCGAGATAAATGCTGTTGGAAACAGCCATAGGTAATAACCAAATATAAATAATATACAGTACCATACATACCTGGTAGGACACTTGCGATGCACTACGTAGTAATTTAAAATCATGTGTTTTTGGTTTGAAAATTTGATCGCCTAGAAATGTTTCAGATGCTTTAATTAAATACTGCGAGTAGAATACATCTTGGCATTTGAAATAATCGAGTATTTTTTAGGTGAGTCTTTTTATAAGCCTAGAAAAAAATAATGTATAGTCCTATGAAAATTGCTTTAAAGTTCAAAGTCTCCTACTTACGAACCCATTTTCGGTTATGGTTTTATTGTATTATGTGGCAAATTAAGTTATTTATAAAATGATGGAAAAACATTTAAATATTTGTGCCTGAACATCCACAAAATAAAATAAAAGGCACTTTTTGGCCATGTTTTTTTCTTGCATAAATCAAAACAGCTGGATGGTGTTAAGCGGGAATTTAAGCCTTATCGCTATCTACGTAAGGTTTGTTATTGATAGCGGCTCGATTCAAAATATTACACAATGTAGTGCATCGCCTTAATTAACATTAACTAATTTTTTATTAGTGAAATTTAGATACAGGATTTAGGACAGAATTGGAAAATTGGACATAATTGGAATTAATAATATATATTTGTGTTCTTTAATGAGCCTGTTTAGGAAAGAAAATGCAAATTTAATGCCAAGCGGTAGGTACTACAGTACAAGGTTTTGATCAGAATTCACTTTCCTAAATGTGATTCGTCTCTCGGTATAAGTCAGATACTAAGTTTACACTCCACAGCAATACGTTGGCTAATTATTAGACTAGTCCTACCCTCGTTTCAATCACCCTGATTCGTCGCTGGTTGAGGAAAGCCACAAGTCTACATTGTATAGTTTATGTCGAATTCATTCGCCTCAATGACTCCTTTGAGGCTTGTTAAGAGATGCGTTATCGTTACAAGAAATTTCATGAGACAATGGAGTTGGGAGGGAAAGTTTTCAATAAACAGATTTATCTGATATTGCAAGCATAATAAAGAGAGACACTTGGTAACAGGTTTATTTTGGGATATCCGATAGATAATTCGGTGAAATTAAGCATCGTATTTGAAATTTTGGGTAAGTCAGCAAGAACGATTGACTAGGTATTTTGGGTATAAAAATAAATCGTTATAAATCTTGTCGTTTAGAATGAAACCAGTAAAAACAAAAAATTGTGGAAATTGTTTCTTGTAATTTTTTGATGATTTAATTATTTAATTTCTGAAGGTTTTCTCTATGGTTTTTTATGCATAGCACAAAGGATAACAAATTATTGCTTATAATAATTTATTCCTATTCTATTTGCCGAGATGTTTTTTACAATTGATTTCTTATCTACCAAAATGCATTTAAAATAGAAACCGCACAAAAGTCCCACATTTTCCCAAACGTATGTAGGTAGTTATACTATGGCATCCCCAATTGTCTGAAAGTAATGGGGAGGGGAAGAATATGGGAAAGAGGACGGTGAGGAAGTACCTTGCTATTCAGATCTTCTCAATAAACAAGACCAACACCATTTAAAGCAACGTTTCAATTCTGAATGGTGGTTTTACACCAGGGTGATACTGAGAGTATCTTCCACTCTGGAACGTGCCGAAAATTTACTATATATTATTAAAAACACAAATCAATCAAATAAAATTTACTTGCGCACGCCGGGATTTGAACCCCTCGACCTCCAGCTAGCTTATCGAGAGCCTTATCAATCGATCACGGAGGCCGTCTATTGTAAAAATGTTTATCGAAAAGATATTTAAAAAATATATCTTTCAAATTTTTTTTTACAAACAATGAAACTATATTTGGGATTAGTAAGCACCTAATAAGTAAGCAATAAATAAATTAATTAATATTTTACATTATAATTAATAAATAAATTACTTTTTCGTGTTAAGGAAGCTAAAAGTATTAAGTACATCTAGAGGTGATTTTGCACGAAAACGGCGCTACACAAAACAACCTAATATTATTATTATTATTATTATATAAACTAAATATAAAGTGCAAAAAATAAAATAAAGCCAAATAATGACATTACTTGAAAAAATTTTTTGATCGAAATTTTTCAAAAACCATGAATAATTCAAGGGTTTTTTTTTCAATGTAAATAATGGATATCTACACATAATTTTTTATTGTTTATAATTTACCGTCTTTAAAAAATATTTAACTATTATAAGAACTTTCCCGATCGTTTTAAAATTGATGTTGATAGCAAAGACTCAATTTAACTTCACGACGCACTGAAGAAAGAAGATAAAAATTTAATATGGGCGTGTCTGTGTTCCCAAAAAGAGCATAATTTGTCAGTACTCCTGGTGAAAATAATCAAAAAATTTCAAATATCGAATTTCTTTCGTAAATAGATAAACAATTACCTTGAATTTAGGAAAGGTTTTTATCCAAATCGGAAAACAGATATCACTTCTAGGTGTTATCTGTTCAGTGGCAGGACCCAACATATTTTTTCCATTGATCGATTTATTTAAAAACAGTTACAAGAGATTCCGCTCAAACCACGTTAAGGTAAACATATTAATAATATTAGGTTGATGTTGATTTATTCCCACGCTCTGAATTTATATACGAAAGGGCCAGCCACACGAATAAATTATTACCAAAGCATTATTAAAGGAATCCAAAGTTGTAAATACATCGTGCTCATAAATGTTGCCAGAACAAAGTAATACTGTACTACGCTTTTACCTACTACCATATATATACAGCTCGACTGTTGCGAACTTTCGAGTCTGGTCAATTTAAAAGTACCTACTCAATACACTAGGGATACGGACCTATTTCAATGTCACCATTCACAAACAAATTGTCTAGCAAACTCGGCAATTCCTCGCCTACATAGATCAGCAATGAATCAATGATATTCCACATTTTTAATGTAACAAATTCAACGTTTAAAACATACTTAAACATTTTGTTTAATGTTAAGATAGTATATAATTATGTTTATAATTTCAGATATTATAATTATTGTATTTAATAATTTTCAACCATTGTTTCTGACTTTTATGAACAAAATTGTAATCATTTCAATGTACCCAATAAATGTAAAAGCTCCATGAGCATATAAAAAGAGTAAACAAAAACCGTATAGCAATGATTTGTTAAGCCCAGTTGTAGCATATCGCTTTTTAATGTGAATGCTGCGCAAGTGTCACAAAATAAATCATTTAATTTGATAAACTATTAAAGTTGATAAACTAATTTTATCAAGTTTATGCACATTAAATACATTATGTGACACTGAAGAAAAAGCTCACCGGCGGAAAAAAATACTCGTAGTTATAACTATTAAGTAACAAGTACATTATTTTATTATAATATTTAAAGTATTGAGGGAGGGGAATTATATTAAGGGGATCAAAGCTGTAGATCTAGCAGCATTGATTCCCGGTGCACCGGGGCACATGCGTGAAAATCGACGTAGACGAGGGGAACACCCGTTCACAGTTGATGTTGGCATTATAAGACGGCTCGAATGTCGAACGAGCTAACGGCATCTGCTTTTTCTCCTTCATATAATCCGGGCCTCTTCAATACCCGCATTAAAAAAATCGCTTCTTACAGCCCTACCTTAACCCGCCTCAGAACGCTACCCAACCGGGTAGCAACACAGCTTCGCTGTCTTTACACTGTACAGATGCGCTCTCATGAGATGTCACATAAAAAAAGGTGAAAAGGCATTATAAGAACACATTTATCAGTCAGCAAAAACTAAAAAACAAAATTAATCATATCAGTTAGTTATCCGGACTAAAACCCATACTATGTAAACATATCAAGTGCGAGCAACAAGAAGGTATTTCAGACGCAATTAACTTCGAATGAGAAGCGGATTCTCCGTAGATTAGGCAAATCATTCCACTCTGTGAACAAAAGCTTGTCATTTGTCTTCACCGTTTGTAAAATACATTTATCCAAGATAGCATACATTTTCTACTGAGGATATCTTAACTGAAGTGATTGTTTTGCGCAGTCCCACTAAAAAAAGCACCCGTTCGTGGACATTTTACGAAACAATGTGTTAGAAATAACAGACTAGAATAACGGTTATTGTATTGTATTTTGTTATTTGTAGGTATAATTAATAAATCTTTTCAAAAATCTAAAAAACAACTGACGCAGAAAGTTATGGTACGGACGCCATCGCTGATGAGTTTGACATATACTTGACTTCATCTGGTACACAATCCTTTGACGCCACTGCAAATTACGCTTTTTTTTAAATCAGACTTAACAAACAAGATTTATTAATGCAATAGGTACATATTAATGCAAAATTCAGTTTTAAAAACCTAATCCCTGCAGCAAAATACAATTTAGCTCAGAAACAGCACGTAATTATTTAACTACCTACTACCTATGTTCATTTCGATTGGTTCAGACTTCAAAAACTACGCCCTAAAGTACCAACCTTTGCAGATGAAAAAATATTCAATTTGACGGCCTCATCAAGCAGCAGCAATCCCGGCGTGGTAAGTTTTATTTGATTAATTTGTGTTATTTCACAATTTACTCATATAAATAGTACCTATATTTGCGGCACGTTCCGGAGTGAAAGATGCTCTCAGTATTGCCCTAGTGCAAGACCACCATTTAGAATTGAAACGCTACTAAAAATGGCTTTGGCCGTGTTTGGTGACCAGATCTGATTAGCCAGATACTTCCCAACCTTTCTCTTCCCCATCTCCTTCCCCTCCTCACTACCTTCAGCCTCATAACATACCCCAATTGGGGCAGTCATAGTCTCACCGGCTTCAGATGGTTTGGGGCAGATGAGACACACATAAATCAAACACGAACAATATGATTAAATCGCTGGTAAGTTATCAAATCTAAAAAAAATAAAATAATAATAATTACGAAGCATCCTCTGCAATTTTTTCATCAATTTTTCCACTACATTCGTCTCCATCACAACAGATTATGTTTACTTTCAATATAATTCCTGAGAGGCAACATCTAATAAGAATATAATGTTGAAGTCAAGTACAGCGAAGGAGCGGAAACGGAACAGCGAGACTTAAGTTGGCACTAATTCTGCTCTTACTTGAAAAATAATTTTAACTTTAAACATATCCGAGCGCATTTCGGAGAACAATTAAACTATACCTAATTTTAGATGTAACAATATTTGATTTGGAATTTGAATCGAAAGGCTTTGGTACATTTTAAATTCCCATAAATTACCGATTTGCTTTTTTTAATAGGTATGCATAAATATTATTTTGGTGAAAGCTTGTTATTAGATATTATGTCGCGTGTTTTTTAACGACATTGATGACAAAATTATCGATTTATTAAGTAGTGCTGGACATGCTAAGGATATTGATATATTTTAATACATCATTTTAAAAACAGAAAATCTCCTAATTAAACTCGGATACATGATACAAGAGCCTCAAAAGGGATATACGAGATGTTCCAAAATTCAAGACAAGTTTTGGCCAAAGAAACCACATATATCTGGCAACCAAACTTTACAACATCCTTCCTCCAAGTTTGAAAAAGATAGAAAAGATAAATAAGCTTAAGGAAAAAATCAAAACATGGGTGAAAGAAATTAATGCAGACATACTAGAAAATGTATTAAAAACATCATAGAAACTAACTAACAGAAAATCAAAGAAATCTACCAGTCCGCCTCAGCACAGGACTACCTAGTGAGGAGGACTAAGAACAAACAGATGAAATATTATAGATTATCATATATTGAAACTCTCATCAAACCTGAAATTAAATAGACACTAATACAAAAAAAAATAAAAAAAATTAGTCTGTCGAAATGATTATGCTTAGGTCATCGATTACCTAAAAATGACCTGTGGCAGCATTAAAAGAAAATATTTTTAATAATTTAAGAGAATTTTTACTAAGATTATGTTTATACAATGTTATTTTAAATAGTTCAGTACACGTAGCGCATGGTTCCACCCTTTCACGGAAGCGTGTTTGATCATGACCAAGAGTTTGCACATGTAATGTTGTCGATATCCAAACTTCTCGTAACACCCTCGATCCCATTGCAAATTTACATCCCATTTACAAATCCTCCCCCTTGTACATTTATAGGTAAACACCCTCTCCACCCCACCCTATTCACCGCAGAACCTCCTGTTAATCCTGTCTTAATCTGACACTCTGCATCGATCTTTTCCTTTATTTATGTGACTACAATTTTTGTTAAAGCTGACAGCTTTTTAACTCAGACGAATAAGTGATCAGACGAGATAGAGGAGAGGGTATCGGTTAGGGGGATTATGATGAATTCTTTATGCGAAGGAGTCGTTTTATCATCAAAAGCGATTCAAGGCTTAATACTACTCTGTATAAGTAAAGAAACTTCCTAACAGGATAAAGAATAAGATAGAAGCTTGTACTTCCAAGTATCAGGAGGGAAAAGATGTAAATAAAAGATGTACGGTGTATTTTTAACATTTTTCCGTGGAAAATGGTAAGGCTAATCATTTTAGATTCGGAAAAAAACGTATAAAGGAAAGATACCTTGTCACTTGATTAGATGTGAAATAAACAGTTTTAGTTGGTTGACAGGTTTTCTATAACAATAAAGTATAAAGAAAAATAAATAACCTCGTCACATACGAAAATATTTCAAACAAAATACAATCATTATTTTTCGTACTTGTTACTCTTGAAGTTGACACGATATACTTACTATTGATGGCTGATGCCTTTTATAAAAGTATATATTTTGGGCTATATAGAAGGCAAACTATCTATCTATATAAATAAAATTTAAATGTTCGTTTGGTCAATATCTTAAATCTCCGAATGTTCTTCATCTATCGCTTTGAAATTTTGACACAACATTGTATTCGAATACGAGTGTGTTTTTATAAACCCTATTATATTGACGTTACCTGTGACAGGTAAATTTTTTTATTATTTTTTAAACCCCCCCATCTGTTCGACCTAAGCAGCACGCACTATTGCTTCTCTATCTGCACAGAGAAACAGCGCCACAACAACGCGTGAAGAAAAACATGGAGTGGTACAGCAATATTTTTATAAGAAAGGGGTATTGAATCTTGAAATAACCAACGAATCAACATATCAACCTTGATCAAAATATCGTAATATTTGTATTAAGGTTGCAAAGCTTTGTTACTTCAGTAATTTTCTTATTTCCCTCGTCATGTTTGACGGGCTTTCAACAAACTTAAATATTCAACTCCACATCAAAAAAATTCAACAGTTTAGATATTCAAAGATTTTTTTTGGTTAACGTAAAAATGAAAATGCGATATTAAAGAGAAAAAATGATCATTAGAATACAACGGGAGTATCAAGGGTTAGGGAACTAAAAAAAGAATGATGTAATAACTGACAGTACCACAATATTTTGAAATATTTAGTTGATGGGATGTACAGCAAAACAGACAGTGCAGTTTTAAAGGGCCAATACATCCCGTGTGGTGGGGGTAGGAGCCTGTGTCTCATTATGACGAGAGGGTCGTGCGGTTTTCAGTCGTTACCATGGTTTGGTCCGGACAACACCGGGGTTTCGCCGTCCGCACCTTTCTAGAAAATGGCCGTTCTTTCGTTAGTGACGAGGCCCACTGGAGTGGTGAATACACAAAATTTTCGGTACTGGGCTGAAAATAACCCAAGGCAACATCACCAGAAACATCTTCTCTCCCCCAAAGTGACATCGCCTTCATCAATGTATCGCTGCTTGGGTGATTGGGTGATATCGCTGTTGTGATGTCATCTTCAGGACTTGATGCATAAAACGGCATGATGTACCGAATAAAATAAAATAAACCGCATTTCTGTAAATTGCGCCATTTTTTAATAGCCCTCAAAACTGTGCACCTAAAATCGACTGCATAATACTAGATAATGATAGCTCTACATAAAAACTTTTCTGTAATCTGAATTTACCCTCCACGGTGAACATATATTTAAAACTATGTTTCCTTTTTTAATTTAATTTTCATATTTAATTTAATTATTTATTTTATATTTTACACTGGTTGAATATTTAATTTACTAATCATATTGAAAAATTAAAATTGTGAAGAAACGTTTTTTTGCGATTTTTTTTTTATAATAGCTCTTCAAAATTGTTCTATTTGTTTCGGTGCATCCTGTATAGTGGTCCCCATACTGAAAATAAGCGTATATTATATTTTGTGGAAGATTTTCAAGCACAGGTGTTTCATTACCATCAGAGAGCTTAATCGGAGAATTATTGAGCGATGGAATGATGATTTGCCGTTTCGATGGCGGGATAAAGTCATATTGTTTCATTGATGATATGATTTGATTATGTATCACAAACTCACAATAATGGTAGCTAAGACCTGTGTGGCTGGGCGGTTAAAATCCTTGGCTCCGAATTCGGAAATTTGAAGTTACCACAGAAGCAAAAGACATTGATTATATTGATGAAACAAATTTTCTATTATTATTACAGATATTAAACATTGTGCATGATTCCTTGTGATGTCTTATTTGTGGCAGCTATGTACATTGAAAAATTACCGGGTAACGTGTGTTCGTGTGTGGTGTATTATAAATGTGTCAGTATGGATGACTGTATTGGTAGGTGTGGGAAATATGTGCACCAATAAATGTATAAACTTAAGTTATTTCATATAGTTTAATAAAGCATATAAAATTTACGGCATGTTCCTGACTGGCGGATACTATCGTTAATGTCCCCGGAAAAGACAAGCATTCAGAATAGTAATGTTGTTTGAAATGGCTTTAACCGTGTTTGGCGACTAGATATGAATAGCCAGATAATTCCCAACATTTCCCTTTCCACTCCCTTCAGCCTCACGACATGCTCCAACTAGCTGCGGATAACTGCTGAGAGCTTATCTGAAGTTGGGTTGAAGTGTTATAGGGTTCGTAGAAGAGGAAATGTAGGTACCTTGTGAAGAGATTTTTTTAGTGAAAATGTATCCTAAAATATAAAGTAGGTCTGGCTGTATTATCGATAAACCGAGAAAAAGTCAAACAGTTTATACATGAAGTGTTTTGTTAAAAGAAATTTTAACAAATATTTCTCTTTTACTGTTTGTAATCTATAATCCCTTTTAAATTTCGAATAAAATGAATTAAAAGCATCATTCAGGATTTCAAACAAAATAAACTTCTATTAAAATGTTATTTTGTTACTTAAAAGCTTAACAAATATTAAAATAAATAGTCACAAGCCCTCAAACCCTCATTTTAAATTTACACCGGTTGAACGATTTAGCAAAACTAAAAATATTTTTTTTTTGGTGGAACATTGAAAAACTTTTGTAAAGTTATTTCTCATGAAAATATGTAAAAATAATCAAAATATGTAGAAATCAACTAAATACTTAGGAATGTGTTTATTTATTTCAATTACTCCTAGATGCTATAATATACAGTAGGGTCTCGATAATCCGCACCCAGGATAATCAGACCTACCAAATGACTTTGAAATTAACGACTGAATAAAAAACACTTTGCTAATTTCATAACGCCAATTCAGATGAAACATTAAATTGGAGAAACTAAAAATTAAGTAAAATTAATTAAAATTTAAATTAATTTAAATTTTAGTTAATATAAAAAACAGCCCCGATGGAGCTTGAGATAAGCGAAACCTAGTTGGATGTCAACTATTAATTCAATTAAAAGTGATGTACCTAATACAAAGTGTGTTTTTTAATTTAATATATAATGTTTAATGTTTTTAAAAACTTTAATTACGTTGTTATATTACCATAATACACTTATCAAACTCCATTGTAGAACTTTTGATATATCTTTCAAACTTCTTCATCAGAACCTTTTCTTGCTGTATTAATTTAGATATGTTCTGTAAAACACTTAATTTGGCGCAATAAAGGTTTGCTAAACACAAACATGCTTCCCAACAACTACACATTGCTCTGTAACTACTTTCATAGAACCTAAAGTAATTATTTTGTACTTTTGTTAATATTTACTATTAATGAACTCCTTCGAACAACAGAACTCTCTATGACAACTTGTAGTGTTTGCTCATATTGTTAATTCTCAGCTTTTTTATGTTATGTACTGTATACTTTTTATTGCACTGCTGGACAACTTACATATAACAATATACTATGCATGTAAAAGGCTTCAACGCGTGAATAAATAAATATAAGTAAATACTTTGGCCGAATAAAGTGATTGATTGCACTTCAATAATTGGTTAGTGTTGCGTGAAGCATGGCGGAAGGAACGAAGTATCAATAAAGCAGTTATAAGCGTGCTGATTAATTCGTCACCTCTCTCCGTTCTCGTAAACGAACATGCAATAAAAAAAAGGTACAACGGAGCTCTCAGTACTAAGATCATACCCTTGTCGGGTTCCATGCAGAAATCAGTTGAAATGGAAGGTTTGCTGAATTCATTTGAGCTTTACAAATGCCACCTCAAATATTTGAAGAAGAGCTTAGTCGGAGCTTTAGCGAGCTTTATCTAAGCTAAATCTACACAGAAAGCTTATCTATGCTATGTAATTGTTTTGCTGGGAAGCTGTGTTAGTTATTACTTTGACAATTTCTCGAAATAAGATTTGTGAATAGGGATTTTATTCACATAATGCTCTTAATACTAAAAATATAAAAACCATAGAATTTTTCCATTAAATACCACACTCTTATATATTTTTATACGTTACAAGTAAATGTAGGATTTCAAGTTGTTAAGATAATTTCTATCGAGTTTGGATAATACTAACAAATAAGTGACAAATAAAAACCATTTTCCATATTGTTGATTCCACAATATTGAATAAAAAAACGTAAGAAGAGAGCGAAAAACATAGGTGAAGCCGGCTTAACAAGTAAAAATATTAAATACAATTTTTACTTTAAAAAATTACACATTAAAAAAACTTGACTAAATTGATAATTCACACAAATAAACATGTACAATGTGACTTTAGAACGGGGTACTCCAGTAAGGTCACATTCTTTTCAAAAGTTGTAAAAAATTAATCAATAAATATATCGGGTATAAAAAAAACTAGTTTTTACACCACCATATATTTTAGTACTAATATTACAACCAAAGTAATAAAAATACAAGGCATTCAGTTTGGGTCATGCAAAACGGCGGCCATAACAGGCCAGAACAAAAGTAATGCGAACAATTCCCACCGGGGCGCTGTGTCTGCGCGCTAATTGTGGCCTATTTTAGCGGCGCCGCTGATTGTTTTCAGGACCTGATTGGGATCAATATCCTATTGGCCCTTGGCGTGGACAGTAGCCAATCATTAACCGAATAATAATAATTATTTGTGATGTAGACATTTTCACTGTAGCAAATTATAATACGGGTAATAAATACTAATTATAATATTAAACATTTTGGTAGGCGGGTATGGGTACCGCCGCCCCATTCATTGGATAACCAACACCTCTGCCATAGGTCACCACTAGCGGTTCGCTATGTTTGGTGACTTATCAGGAGTGTCCGTGTTCACGGGGTGAAGTTTGTCCAAGTCTTGGTGGCGGATGCGTCTGCCCATCACAGAGGGTGGGATTGGAAGAGGCCGGTTGAGAGAGACCCATTGACCTCTTACGTTGACAAAAAGTAGATGGTTTGGCGTAAGTACCATCGATATATAATAACAATAGATTAGCCCTCGAATACCTAGTTCCAATATAAAAATAACCCAACCTAACACTTATTTAATAATATAACGCCCCATCGAATTCCGATACCTCGCTTTGAATGCCTAGATTCCCTACAATAATAAAAAAATCAGAGCTTGCTTATTGTATCAGCCAATATCAGGCCTGAAAGTATAGTATCACAAGATATAGAGATGAACTTAACAACACAAATTCAGGTAAACTTCATGTTTAAGCTCCTAAAAATTTACGCAAAACCAGCAAAGATCGTTTATTTCGTGGCAAAAAGTGTTGCATGACGTAGTTGTTTTGCTACAAATGAATGTAAGATCTTTATCAATTGTTATTATAACCGATACGCCGCCTGATGTTTATATTTTTTAATATTCATAAGACTGATTAAATTGTTGATGATAATGTTTGCGAGAGTCTCTACCGAAGATATTGCCAACTGCCTTAAATTCGTGCTTGATAAATGATCTTCACAACCGTAATGGGACGAACTTGCTGGAAAACGAATTTGCTACGTGCAGACCAACAAAAGGTAAAAAAATATTGCTTCTTCCGAGCTTGGGAGTGCGAAATAATGCATTTTATTTTTTATACAAATATTTTCTTTAACCAATATTTTCCGTTCAAAAGTTTCCGTGTTAAATTTAAGGTTCACACGCACCGTCTAGAAATGCTTGGTCGATGGTAAGTACTCAATGAAGTACGCTGGCGATAAAATCCATGTGAAATAATTATGACGATATCTGAGATTCAATAGAATGAAACATACTAATTACGGTTGTTGATGCATTGCTAAGAAAGTAAAATGTAATATTTGTGCGTTATGCGTAGTAATGCTCAAGAACATTGAACTTTTTTCAAAAATTGGATCTCCCCAATTAAACTGCTATTCACGACATGCCTTAAAACAAGCGATAAAGTAGCTACCAAAATTATTTAATTAATAAATCTTTATTCCAATATAGATACTTAGATTAAATTAATAGAGTGAAGATACGATACAGACAACGCGCGTGGTTTCACTGAACTAGGTTCAGTGGATATACTTTAGCGGCCTCCTCATATTCCTACATCCTACATATCCTTTAACGGCTATACTTTTCAAAAGCGGTGTTTTTTGTTCGATTAGTATCTATAAATATAACGTGTCTTGAATTTTTACAATGTCTTTGCGATATTCGCGTAGACTATCGACACATAGGTTAGATTATAATGGTTATAATCTAGGCAGGTATGTGCCTATGTAAATTAACGCTCTGTTCGCTGAACCAAAAATATCGGTATTCGCAAATGTGACTTACGGAAGAGTTGGTTGTGATATTCGATGATATGGTTCTTTTGATAGCGCTCGTATGGTGGAGTAATTCACAGGCTCTCGTATAAGATTGAGCTAATTATAACTCCGGCTAAAATTCGAATTGCCAAATCGGTTCTTTTATCGGTACGGTGTTTTGGTCAACTGTCATTAGATGACGTTTTCGCTACGGCGCCGGCGCGGGCGGCTAGATTCAACTCAAAAGAACACTGCGCAGATTCAAACCAGCAAAATTTGAATCCTAGCCTCCTTATTGGTTGGAGCGGAAAAAGCTTTAAAACAATTCAGCGTCACGAAACAATGTCATTAGATAAATGTTGTAATTTTTCAAGTTTACTAACATTTGAAAGTTAATTGGGAAAATAAACACATTCAGCCTCAAAAACCCTACATTTACAATATCCCATGATTTTTCACGAGTCTGCGCTAGTATCATAATTTAAGTTCCAAGTAGTAAATCGCAAGAAATATTCTAAATGCAGCTCAGTTACTTTAACATTTCCCAGCCACCTTGGGAGCTGACTGAATTAAAAGTTCAATCAAAGCATTTGTGGAATATAATATAATATAATATATATTCTGTCCGAAAATCAATATGGCTTCAGAAGTAAATTAAGCACTGAAGATGCAATATTCGATCTGACAATAAATTTATACACATCTGTTGATCAAAATAAAAAAGTCTAGCTATATTTTTAGACTTAAGAAAAGCGTTTGATACTGTAAATCACAATCTACTCATTAACAAAATTAATCAAATAGGTTTCAAAAAAGATGCACTAAAAATTCTCACTCACTATCTCAAAGACAGATTACAAAAAACAAAAATAGGGAACTTTTATAGCACAGAAACAGTGATAAAAAATGGAGTACCACAGGGGACTGTGCTTGGCCCAATTCTGTTTCTAATATATATTAATGATTTATGTAATGTTGTAATCCCTGGTAAAATTGTATCTTACGCTGATGATACAGCAATAATAGTAAATGGAAAATCCTGGCCTGAAACTTTTTTAAATGCAACAAAATGTATTTCATATGTCTTATCATGGCTAACTTGTAATAGACTTTTCTTAAACTATAGTAAAACATTTTACCTAACTTTTTATAAAAACAGTAAAAACAACCCTCCCGATAACCTTCAAATTAGACTACATAATGCTAACTGTAATAAAGTAATATGCACCTCTTGCTTTGAAATTGGAAAAATTGAAAAGATCAAATATTTGGGTATATATATTGACACAAATTTAAACTGGCAACCACAAATTAATAACACTGTTTCTAAATTAAGATATCTGACGTACATATTTTATAGACTTAAGGAAGTACTCAATGTTGACAAATTGAAAATGATTTATTTTTCTCTAGTGCAATCCTCAATTATGTACGGTATATTAGGATGGGGTGGCGCACTAGATACATTTATAAAACCACTACAAATAGTACAAAATCATATTATCAAGGTTATATATAATAAAAAGAGGACATTTTCGACTGATCAATTGTACAAGGAATCTCAACTATTCAATCTCCGTAAACTATTTTTACTTCAAAGCCTGAAATATGTCATGAAAAACCAAAATAAATTTCAAAAATATGAACCCAAAATCAACTTTAGAAGAAATCATGTATTTTATACCCCACAAACCAATACCAAACTAATGCAAACTCACAGTAGCTTTATTGGACCTCGCACTTTTAATCTACTACCAAAAAAAATTCAAGTAACTACTAAACTAGCGCAATACCAAAAAAAATTAAAGTTGTGGCTGTACAATGCAAATGTTGAAGCATTATTCATTTAATTTTTACTTTTTTCTATTTTGTTTCTGTATAGTTATTATTATTTTATTTTGTGTTTTTTTAATTCATAAATATTATCTTAGAATCTTGTATTTTTACTTTGATTTATTTTTAATATGCACCTCTTGCACAATCTTTTAGACTTTAATTTTTCTTTATTATGCTTACTGTTTTTTATTTTATTTTTATTGTTATATATTTTTAGGTACAAAAATCTAATGTATTAACTTATATTACCCACGCACAGGCTGCGCCTTAGTGGGTTCCCTTTCCTATTATTATAAAACTTGTAATGTCAAATATATAAATTGGGAAAAAATAAAGGAAAAAAAAAAATATATATATATATATATATATAATATATGTGGAATTCAAAGTTCGAAAAAATGTGGTTTTGTTAGAGAAGCAGAATCTTAAATTTTATAACCATTTACAGGAATAAGGCCGTTAGTTTGGGGTTAAAAAAGAAACTAGATGAAAAGTAAGTGGAGGATTAAGTCAGTGACGCCCTAGAAAAAATCAAGGTACAATCAAGTGGTCTTGCTAGGGTTTACAAACTTCTATTTCTTTGCCAGCCTTTCCTTTTCTTCCTAGTTTGTTCCCATGCAGCGCACTCACGCCAATGTCCGGCCATTGGCCATTATGCGCCATATTTCCTGCAAAGCGCCATTTAATTGGGGAGATTACGCCTTTATGTGTTTAGAGTGCCATTAGGGCTCCGGGGCTCAAATTAAAACTAGAACAATAGGATCCTCATGACCACATTTTTACGAGGACCGAAACGATAATACACACGATCCGAGGCACAGCGTCACCCATTGCCCAAGGCACCCCTCTTCACGACCTTTTCTGTTTTATAATTGCCTAATGACCATAAGAACCTACCTACGAAGAATTAAGGGTTGTTAGGAAGGTTTACTACAATTTTGAAAATGTAGAGCATTATTTATTTGACTTTTTTTGTGCGATTTTCATTTTGAATTGTTTATATGAACCAGTTATGGAAATATTCTATTTTTAAATCAACATCTTATAATATTGTCTACCACATTAAAATTAGATAAAAAAAAAATCACCAAACACAAGAGCTTTTATCTGTTTACGGTGAGGTAAGGCAAAAAAAATATTGTTTTCCTCTATAACACTGTACACAGTTACAAAAATGTTACAAACATGTTACAAATATGTTACAAACATGTAATAAATTGTATATTTCTTGTTAAAACTACAAATATAAAATAACAAAAGATAAACCGAGCAGTAGAAATACAGGGTGTAGCAAAACAGAACTTTTAGTTTTGAAGGGCAGGTACATATGGTGAGGGTAGGAACCTGAGAAGGGTGTCATTTCGTCGGGAGGGTCGTGCCGTTTTCAGTCGTTACCTTGGTTTGATCCGGCTTCACCGTCCGCACGTTTCTTGAAAATGGCCGTTCTTTGGTCGCCACCCAGTGGGCTTTCCAGTTGTAATTTTTTATTTTTATATATTTTTTTAATTCCTTTATTTTTCCCAATTTTTACATAAATTACATACAATATTATATAAATCAATACGAATAATGTGAACCCACTAAGGCGCAGCCTGTGCGTGGGTAATATATTTAAGTTATTATATTATTGTACCTAGAAACTGTGGGCATATAAAACAAAAACAAGATTGCATTTTGTCTAAGCGGTTTGTATAAAAATTGTTTACAATAGTTTATAGTGAAGTTATAAGTGTTTAGTGTAATATATGGTGAATATTTTATGGTGAGTCCCGTTGGCGTCGTGTAATTTGCGACTTCTTCCTGTGAGGCTAACTGAAGGAAAATATTTTTAAACATTGGCCTCACACCTTGAAAGAACTCAATGATGTACTAGGTCTAGCATTGTAACTACAACAAATATATTATTTTAAAATTATTATGGTATTGTAGACTGCCCTTATTTACTTACTTTGCATATACCAACTAGAAATACTAGATCAAAAATTATTTCACTAATTTCATTGATTCGATTTTTTTTAACATTTGTTATATATTTGTAAAAGCCAGTGTGGGCGCATAATGTACATAAATAGTTATATAACATAACTGTGTTATAATAGACAACAACTGTAGACAACATCATTCAGAACGAAGATTTTTGAATAGACGCTGAAAATAAAATTTTCAGGTGGAAACAAAATCGTTGAAACTAATCAGATTTGTTTCTACGTAAGGTTGAATCGGTTAAGTGTAAATAACAATACTTATACTAAATCTGAGCAACGGTCGTTAAGGCGAAGCTTAATTTTAAATCACTATTTTGATTAATCTTTATAACGAATTTGTGTACATTATGAATACCAAAAAATATGCTGAAGATAGATTGAAGGTTTTCCTATCGTTTCACTTGAGTAGAATACAAATAAAAAAATAAATTACTCAATAAAAAATATAAATGTAAACTACTAAAAAATTATTTTTTTTCAATAGAAATGTATGAATGCGTAAATGAAACACCTTTAAAAAAATACAGTATTAAAGCTAAGATTATCTGTGACAGTTTAATTTGATTACCTTTTTTTGCTTTCTTATAAAATTATTTATAAAATAAATAAAAACCAGTTTTGTGCTTGAAATCGAACGTTTGTCAAACGATTTTAATGCCTATTACCTACAATATAAGGTATACCAAGAATATACACATTTTCGGCTTTTAGCTTCCTCTTAAACCTTAACAATGAGAATAATTCTGAGCGTATTGAAGTTCTGTTTTAGTTCAATCGTTTTGCAAATTCGTCTGTCTCTAACATAGTTTTTGTCAATCCTGTCAAGATGGTGGCCGTGACATTGCGACTATTACGAACTGTCAAGTCGGAGTACACACAAACATTATGCGAAGTCTAATATTTTTAGAACTGTTAGATTATAAAAAAAAACAATAAATTTGAAGTTATCTATTTTTGTACACTTGTGAATGAATATATGCCCATAATTATTACGGAAAACATTGTATTACATAAATTTCTATTTGAAGTATCCTATTTATTTACGTCCATAATATCAAGCATTTTTACGACCTATCTTTGTAAATAAAAATGTTCATTTGTTTAAAATCTTAAATCTCCGAAAGTGTTTCACTGATTGCTTTGAAATTTTGACACAACGTTGCATTCGAATACGCGTGTCTTTTTATATACCTATAAAATATAGATGTCATATGTGACAGGTAAAAGCATGTTTTTTTTAAACAGCGTCATTGGACGTAAAAGCAACACGCGTTAATGTTTCTTTATCTGCACAGACAGACTGATCCACAGCAACGCGTGGCGGGGCCAGCCAGTGTTGTCAATAAAATCAATACGAGAAGTGCGGAAATAATTGTTTACGTTATAACTCTCATCTAATAATAATAATGATATCTGTGTTCGTTAGTAAATAACATCCAATGTTAATTTAACGTTGGTCAAATTATTGGCAAATATTATCTACAGCAACCTTATATGGTTAATTTGTTATTTGGTATCTGAGCTTAGCATTGACATATTGTAGATTATAACCCTTTTTGTATTAATTAATCATATTATCCAGTAGGAACGTAGATATCTGTGGTAGGTACTCGTAAATCAGGAAATGATGGGATTATTCATTTCGAATTGATACAAATTGCAAGAGATATAAATATCATCCAATAATGTATGGATCGGGGTTACTGGAAATGCGATCGCGGAATATGACAGAATATAATTAATCCTGACTCATAAATCAATTAATATTACACAGAATTTCTCTTTTTGCTAACATAATGAATTAATTAAATCCTATTGGATGGTTTTTTCCAACACTCATTATGCAAAACGGTTTTTTCGAAAATGGAACTCCAGTAAAAATTATTGTAGCTAAAGATAATATAACATAAATCAACAAACGCTGATTCCGAATATATAAATTTATTAAATACAAAAAACACAATTTTATACGTGGAATTAACAAATCGCTATATAAAAAAAACGATTGAAAGCACAAGAGATTCAAACGTGCTGAGATTGGTCGGCGAATTCTGACAGAACTATGGCCACTCCCTTGTGCTGTGTATACACTTACGAACCGAAGCGCGAGACGAGTCACGAACCACTGGAGCGCTTCGTGTTGCGCAATCAATTCAGCCATTCGATACAATTAACATCATTCCTCAAAATATTAGTAAAGAAACAATATGAAATGATTACTGCGGTTTATAGCCAGTGAATCCACCTAGATTTCACAGTTTATTCCATATTTTTAGACTCAATAAGTACTATAGGATGTACCTAGAGGTACTACTAAGATATTGCGCAATACTTGCAAAATATTGTCGCAAAGCGCTCCAGTGGTTAAAGGAAAGGAGCGAAGCAACCGTAAGTGGCGTTGAGGCTCGCGCTTCGGTTCGCCAATTATATGCAGCATTAGGGATCGGATGCTTATAAATAGGACAAAATTTCCTTGAGCCGAGCGTTTCGCGCCTTTTTCGGTTACTACGTTCTTTTCTCGTAATTCGCGGCACGGCTAACGGAAATGTTGTCCTGTTTACACGTAGCATAAGAATGCGTGCAATTTTGCGCGATTTCGTGCTGCGAGGAATCGCATACGGATCACTACAAAGCATTAGGACGGGTTGTTTCAGAGAATTTGAACACTTCATCAAATTTTAAACTTGTTTTTTAAGTTCTGTGAATGTTCTATTCAAGTTTTGTTATTATTTCAGTTCTGTGAAGGCACTGGCCAATAATGATACAATAATAGAACTTAAATAGAACTTCCACAGAACTTAAAAATCTACTTTGAAATTTGATGACTTGTTCAAATTCTGAGAAACTGCCTGTCCTTGATATTTTTTTGAATTCTTGAAAATTAATTTTATTTTGAGATTTTTATGATTTCCTGACTGTTGTGCTTTACTGACTGTTAACCGACGAAACCGTGATGTCACGCGTATTTCGCAAGATTTTCGGAGGGCTTTGAAAATGAATTAATAATTATTGATGATATAATCGTTCTCGCTGTGGAAAACTACAAGCATGGCAAAAACATTAGTTTAATAAAGAATATCTACCGTTGATTTAACGTAGCTACCTAGAAACGGAGTGTCTAGTAAAGGAAACGTTGTAACGCATGTTTGAATTAAGATAGTTAAATGGTCAAGCCGTTGCGAGCTCCGTCGTGTCTTCTAATTCTGTTACTAGCATCGATTATAACAGAGAGGTAGTAGTTAGGACGGAGCTATCAGCGGTATACTATTACTTATAATTAGTATAGCGAAATCCTGTTTTTGCTCAACATTTTTCTTTTTTTTTTACTGTAAATTTGTTTGTACGTTCCGTTTCCGACCCAAGACGGTGGTCGTTTAATGGTTCAGTAAAAAAAAAAATTGGAGATGTGAAGTCCTCGTGTTCATTTGGACTCTTTCGCATTTTTTAAATACTATGCTACCCATGTACTTAAATGCCTGAAGGTTTAAAAAAAATATTTTTCTTCAGATAGTAATGTTTCTTTGAACAAATTATACCGATAATTCATTAATTGAAATTAATAAAATAAAATGAAATAAAACATTTTTATAAAAAAAAACAAATTTTACCAATAAAATATTTTATGTTTTATATTTAAGTATATACATATGTACCTGCTTACAAATTTTATGATTTCTGGGCATATTTTTATATAAATTTATCAAACAAGGAAAAAAAAAAAACAATTTTTTTTTGAACGCGTGGTTTACTGTTTTTATAAAACTACTAGGACCTATGCAAAGTGATAGATGAATGTTCTGAGAGACTCACCTGACACTGCTGAGGGCCCTGTCTGCTGGGCGAGGCGGCCTTGGGACGGAGTCTTCTGGATACGAATCGGCTACTGCTACCACTCTCAGTTCCTGAAACAAGGGTTTCAACATTACACGACTGTACCATTTGGTTAAATAACTAACAAGGGGCAAGCAAGGGACTAGAAGTCCAAAAAAATGCTTTATTATATATTTGGAAACATAACTCATTATGTGCCCACTGAAAGAAGGAAACGCTCGTTCATTTCATCTGATTTATTTATTTGTTTATACATGAATTTTAAACAATGACATTGACTGTACCGAACTTCTGTCCCTTATTAACTTTAATATACCTTTGAGACGTACACGACATACTGCGCTATTCCACAAGTTTAGTTATAAAACAAATGCATCATCTAATTCGCCAATTGACCGAGCTCTTCATACTCTAAATAATATTTGTCATAACTCTAACATTGATATTTTTTCGGATTCACTGCCAAAATTAAAACGTGGCACCACGTCAATAATTTAAACTGTTCAATGCGCATACACACACACACACACACACACACACACACACACCCACCCTCACACACACACACACACACACACACACACACACACACACACACACAAATAATCACAGATACATTACACACCAATATACTACACACGTCACCTGGTAATTAAGGAATAAACATACCACTTAGCAGACATTACAGAGAAACATATCATAGGTACCCAACATGAAGAATTTTATTCCTGTATATTGTTTCATCTCTGTGAATCATGTACTGTTTGTTTCTATAATATAAAATAAATTTGAATTAAATAAATAAAATATATAAAATTAACATACGGAAACATAAGTATACAGTGCAGTGTACTAAAAAAACATCTCAAAATAATTTAATGCATATAAAAATAATATAACTAAAGTGATATACCTGAGATTACGATTTACGCTAAACTTTCGGGATCGCTGGCCACGCTCAATACGAATGTTTAAAAAAAACTAAAACACCTTAATTACTATAAAGGCAACTATTTGCATTTAATAAATTTTAATAATTTTATTTTCACTAAAAAAATGGCCTCCGTTGTATGAAATGACAGCCATTTACAATAATTTTGGTACATGGCATTGTCTTATGTTAATATTATTGATTCTACATATTATGTGGCTAGATAATAGCATTTAATATGTTTTACTTTTAGAGTTCCGCCAAAATAGTGCCTACCTAATATGCATAGATTATTTATTTAAGTATGGTTAAAATTATTATTGCAAATGGCTGTCATCCCATACAACGAAAGCGATTTTTCATTTTCCATAATTAAAAATTAGAATGTTTAATTTTAAAATTTTCCAAATCAAATAGTAATTAAAATGAATCAAAAGGTTTTATTTAAAAAAAAAATCGTATTAAGCGTGGCCAGTGATCTTGAAGGATTACTCAAGTGTACTAATATGAGAATACAATGAAGAATGAAAATTCAATGAAATACTCATGTAAATTTATAAGATAATAATAGACTATGTTCATAGTAATTGCGAGTTGTTTCAAGGAATTTTCAAAGTTAATTTTCAAGTTCTGTGAAAGATCTATTCAAGTTGTCTTACTATCCCATTATTGGCAAGTTGGTTAAAATAATTGATATTACACTTGAAAAAAAACCAACTGGCCGATAGTAGGATAAAAAGGGAACTTGAATAGATCTTTCACAGAACTTGAAAATAAACATTGATCTATGATGAATTGTTCAAGTTCGGTGAAACAATCCGTCCCAAGAGTTCAATAATTTGAATAAGTATTTCAATAATACTGATTTAAAAATATCCACAGAACTACACGGAACAATATGTTTTATTTTCAAGACTATGAAGTTAGTCCACAACTACAATAATTCATCATTGGTAGCAGTTAAACTGGACGTTTAACAATACAGTACATCTGCTATAGATTCAGAACATGTTCTCATTCAGTTTGGTTTAAATTAATAAAAAATAACTAATTTAGAAGACACTTTACAACATTAGATGGTTTATTTTGATGAAAATTTACATTACAATGAAATTTGACAGAAATTATGACTTCATTTAATATTTATATCAGACGAAAGCAGAATCCAATAAGAAAACTAAAAAGAATTGACGCGAAAATTTACAAAGAAAAATAAACATTTTTGACGACAGACGCAATGCATTCAACATTTTAGATGTCAAGACCATGTCGAAATTGAAATAATATATTATTTTTGAAATGCGTTTTGCCGAAAAAGTCTTTTGTAATAACAAGTGACAGGAGACAAGAAAGGGAAAAAAATGGTCAAAATGATGTAACTATTTTTAAAATGAGAATTTTTTATTATCAAATGGTTTTTCACTTCAAATGAGTGTTCTAGCCAGTGTAAAAAATAATATAGAAGAAATTCATTTGAATAACGTCTATGACCACGTTTTTAAGGTAGAAAAACACTTGGTCGACGTACGCGATACGTGCATTATTGCGTCCCTAAGTCAACGTGCACACTGGTACTACACACGCGACGCGTGTGACCACGTTACAAGTGGTTTCTAGTTCGGCGCGCAGGCGCGTCAGTTGATTTGACGTTTATTTTTAGGTTATGTTTTGTGTTTCACTTAAACGTAAAAAAATACGCAATTCATAGCTTTGTCATGTCTGGCGATTCAGAGAGCGAATTTGATAAAGATTTACTTCTTTTATTATTTTATTAAGACTACCGTCAAAAAAACAACCATAGATTTTTTTTTTTTGTTTTACAGTAATACCGCACAAGAGTCCCAACTGCTCCCGTCTGGAGCCAGTGAGACTATGGCATCCCCAATTGGGGTATGTTGTGAGGCTGAGGGTATTGGGGAGGGGAGGGAGATGGGGGAGAGGAAGGTGGGGAAGTACCTGGCTATTCAGATCTGGTCACCAAACACGGCTAAAGCCATTTCAAGCAACGTTTCAATTCTGAATGGTGGTCTTACACCAGGGCGATACTGAGAGTATCTTCCACTCTGGAACGTGCCGCAAATATACTATATATTATTTTAAATTAATTAATTGTGAAATAACACAAATTAATCAAATAAAATTTATTTGCGCACGCCGGGTTCGAACCCGCGACCTTCGGATCTGTAGTCAAAAGCGTATACCACTAGACCACGCCGGCCGTCATAGATATACCAAACGTAAAAGCATAGATAATACCGCTGATAGATGCGAAATCAACTCGTTGGAGGCGTGACGCGGCGCTTTACACGTTCAACAGAGATCTGAAAAGCACAGATCGGCTTAACGATGGAAGCGTGGGTTTGCGTTGTGTGTTTCTGAATCAACTATTTACATAGAAAATGTGTGTATTGTAATTAGTTCAGATATCTAATGCGTTGCTTACATAGCGTACGTCGACCCAGTATATGTCTACTATTACTTATTTATTTCTGGCGGCCAAAACAGGAACTATTTTTTTTTGTCCGCAATGTGCCGATCTATACAGTAACAAAAACCTAAGCAACTACTAAGGTTCCTACTTTATGAAGGATAAGTCGGTATATGAAATTATCTTTGAATTTGGAATGTTCAATTCTTAGAGAAAAAACAATATGAAACGTCATCGTCTTCGACATCTTGAGCTAAGAATATTACATCGAACTCCTTTGATAAACCATTCTAATGAAATTATTGTTTCGTGAAGCAAATACTTCAAAGAAAGGGAGATACATAATATAAAGTTATCTATAATTTGATATATTTACTACAGTAATAATGAATTTCTTGATTATAAAGAATCCTCTCATTCTTCTGGCGAAGAGCTGCAAACTTCAAATGTATGAACATTGTCTTATGTCATAAACGTGTCTTAACTGTGTGTAACTATGAAATGGCCTCTATCACGATACAAGCAACCTTTTCCACTTACTGTGATGGTAGTAGGAGATTTAAAAAAAATATTTTCAGTTTTTTAAATTTTATTTTAGGTTAATCGTGATCTGGGAACGTAATAATTAGTTTAGGTAAAAATACATAAAATTGCGACACAGTTACTAGGCACTTTAATCAAAATTTTGGTAAAATTTCGATGGCGCTGGCCTCGCTTATTATGAATATTTTTTAGATAAAACCTTTAGATTCACCTTAATACTGTACGACACAACTTTTAACCTTCGGGGCGGTGGAAAATATTGCAATAAAAATTTCAATTACGTAAAATTAAAATTAGTTTTCGTTTTGTGAAACGAGACCGTCCATTTTCAAACTTTATTTGTTTATTGTCAAATGTCATTTTGTTTTGTTGGTATTTCTGTTACTATAGGACGAAACGAACGGCTAGAAATGGCTAGAGACCTAATCGCGCGGGCGTTTTTTTTAATGTTAAAAAATTCCGTCAAATTAGTATTTACCTAATATGCATGAATTGTGTGCGTTGTGATTGAAATTTATTAGTTGGATTTTATTTTTTTACGTTCAAATTTTATTTAAGTTAACTATTTCTGCGATGTTGAACGGCTACGCTAAGTTTGTGTAACATGGTTTATGATGAAAAAGACAATGCCCCCTTTATACCGCCTGCTCACGTCAAGGCAAGAAAAACATCCCAGTTTTCAAATAGTTTAGCGTCTACGCTAGGTTTGTGTAACATGTTACATGTTACACAAACCTAGCGTAGCCGCTAAACTACTTGAAAACTGGGATGTTTGTCTTGCCTTGACGCGAGCAGGCGCTATAAAAGGGCACTTTCTTTTGTATCACAAACCATGTTACAAAAACCTAGCGTAGCCGCTAAGAAAACTGGGATGTTTTTCTTGCCTTGACGCGAGCAGGCGCTATAAAGGGGGGCACTTTCTTTTGTATTACAAACTTAGCGTCGCCGTTCAACATCGCAGAAATGGTTAACTTAAATAAAATTTGAACGTAAAAAAATAAAATCCAGCTAATAAATTTCAATCACAACGCACACAATGCATGCATATTAGGTAAATACTAATTTGATGGAATTTTTTAACATTAAAAAAAACGCCCGCCCGATTATGTCTCTAGCCACTTCTAGCCGTTCGTTTCGTCCTATATTAACAAAACAAAATGACATTTGACAATAAACAAATAAAGTTTTAAAATGGACGGTCTCGTTTCACAAAACGAAAGCTAATTTTAATTTTACGTAATTGAAATTTTTATTGCAATATTTTCCACCGCCCCGAAGGTTAAAAGTTGTGTCGTACAGTAATTAAGGTGAATCTAAAGGTTTTATCTAAAAAATATTCATAATAAGCGAGGCCAGCGCGATCGAAATTTTACCAAAATTTTTTGTGATAGTTAGAAAGTTGATAGTGGAAATTCAGTATTTCAGTTTCCAGAAAAGGAAAATAATGCATTAGGTATTTCTTTAGAACTAAAATCAACTTTCTAACTATCACTTTTTGTGATAGTTAGAAAGTTGATGATGGGAATTTAGTATTTCAGTTTCCAGAAAAGGAAAATAATGCATTAGGTATTTCTTTAGAACTAAAATCAACTTTCTAACTATCACTTTTTGTGATAGTTAGAAAGTTGATAGTAGGAATTTAGTATTTCAGTTTCCAGAAAAGGAAAATAATGCATTAGGTATTTCTTTAGAATTAAAATCGTTTGTTCACTTGGCGGCCATTATTATTGATGTGAAAGTTATATAGTTACCTTTTTTCCATTTTTGTTTATCCCATACTGAGAACCTAAGAACATACAATAGGTTCTTAGTATTGTTTTAATTAAGAAATAAATAAATAAACTATCCTAATAAAACTATTTAAATATTAATATGTCAAAGCATGGCGCGAAGAAAATAGTCTAATTATTAATATTTTTAAAGAAATAGCTATTAAAATGCATTATTTAATGCAACCCTGTCTTATATGTATTTATATTTACTAGAAAAAATAATTGTCTTGTACACACAAGACATGATAATATTAAAACGGTTTTAATTACTTTTAGAGCAATAACTGGAGGCTTCCTTAGTGAAAATGTAAATATAAGTAAAAAAAAGAAACTGTACTTGAAGCTACAGAGTACGAAGTAACAAGCGAGATACTTTACCGATTAGTACGTATTTTTTTTGTTCGTTTGCAGAAAGGCATCAATAATTATGAGAATATTCTCAAATGAATATAGCAATGAGGCTGCCTTCACAACACAAGAGTACCGGCTCCACAAGCTGGACTCTGGCCCATCCACATCTGTGAGTCTTGCCAAGGAAGATGCCATGAAGATGTATCGGCAGATGCACGTCGTAAGGAAGATGGAAGGCGCTGCGAGCAACATGTACAGGGAAAAGGTAGATGCATTTGAATAATGAACTACTTCTCATTCTCTCTTTTATACATTTACGCCTTTACTTATAAATTCGGTGTAAATATCACGCAGCGCGTAAGGTCGAAACGGTGAAAAACTTATAACATGGCTCAAGGCCGGCTTAATTTAACGGCGAAAGACTTTAAAATTTAAAATAGTTGGAAAGTTGGTTGAAATGGCTTTAACGGTGTGGTGGGATGATCTTGTTTTTTTTTTTATATTAACTCCACACAGGAGGCCCTGAAGAAAATAATTTCCCTCAGGGCCTATGTCATCTTTGGGGATGCTGTGTGGAGGGTCTTTTTGTGGAGAGAAAGGAGTGAACATGGGTCTTGAAGAGTCCCATGTTGTAGGAGGGAGGAAACACAGAGGCCGGTAGCTCGTTCCACAGCCGAGCTGTTGAACTTAAGAACGAATCGTAGAAGCGACCCGTTCTCATGTGACAAATGTCAACCGTGTACAAATGTTGGGCGCGCGTTTGGCGTGTATCCCGACTACGCACCGGTGCCGAAGAGATCAAAGACGCTAGTTCCTCAGAGCATCTTCCATTGTAATACCGATAGAACAAGGACAGCATACCTACCTGACGCCTGTGCTCTAAAGATTGCAATCCATTTGTTAAGATTGGGGAATCTATCAAACGGACCGCCCGTTTTTGCACAGAGTCAAGGGTTTTTTTTAGGTATTTAGGGGCTCCGGACCAGAGATGGCTGCCAAATTCGACAGTAGGGCGCACTTGTGATTTGTACTGGGTCAGCAGTTGTGTACTGTACAGTACGCCCAGCTTCTGAGAGGCCAACTTTACTCTGGCTTCGATGGAGCCCCCGTACCTGAGCTGGTCACTTATAGTTTCACCAAGCATATCAATGGAAGGCCTGTTCGGAAGATTGCTTCCGTTGAAGGAGACTATATTATCAATTGGACCCCTTTTAGACGTAATCAGACAGGATTGGGTCTTTGAAACATTAAATTCGACTAGATTATTTTTACCCCAGGAGGAAATAGTCTCAAGATAACTGTCCATTCTCTGCTTCAAAGCCCTCCGAGCCGTTGGAGTTTGTGTGCCCTTTGGGGGCTTGTCAAACAAAAAGCTATCATGAACTGTACTGTCATCCGCGTAGCAATGAATCGGTGCACATGTGAAAAGGTCATTGATGTGCAACAAAAACAAAGTCGGAGATAGAACCGATCCCTGTCCCTAAAAAGTCAGCAATCCACTTACACAGGGATGCGGGAAGTCCGTAAGAAGACAATTTGTTGACAAGTCCTCGGTGCCAGACCCGGTCAAAGGCCTTGGATATGTCTAGTGCGACCGTTTGGGTCTCACCGTGACATTCCAGGCACCGCCCCCAAACATGCGTCACATACGCGAGAAGATCACCGCACGAGCGGTTCCGCCGGAATCCATATTGACGGTCATTGATAATTTTGTTCTTCTCGAGGTATGTGAGCAGTTTGTCGTTGATCACACGTTCTATCACTTTGGACAGAACTGATGTGATCGCTATGGGGCGGTAGTTGGCCGAGTTGGAGCGGTCACCATTCTTGGGAATAGGGTGAATGACCGCTTTTTTCCAACCAGAGGGCACAGTGCCACACTTCAGGGACATTTTGAAGAGCTTTGTCAAAACTGGAACTATTTCCGCAGCACACCTCTGCAATACCAGGGCAGGTATTCCATCAGGTCCACTAGCTTTGTTGACATCGAGCCTCCGTATAACGTGGAGTACATCCCGATGCCGGATCCTCAGCTTTTTTATATAGAAGCCGCAGTGAGGAACCGACGGCGGAACAGCACCTCCGTTGTCGAGGGTCGAATTTTCCGCAAACATTTTCCCTAATAGGTTGGCCTTTTCGGTGACGGTTTTTGCTAGTGAGCCGTCAGGTCTAGTAAGAGGTGGCAAACTGGGTTTGCAAAAATTCCCACCTATTGAGCCCGCAAGCGACCAGAATGCTCTGCTGCCATGCGGGCAGGCAGCCAGCTTTTTGCTGATCTGCAGGTCGTGTTCGAATTTTGACCTATTAATGATTCTCTTGCATTCTTTTGCCGATTTGTTGAATGCTGATCTGCTTTTGGGCGTTCGAGATGTGTTGAAAGCTCGGTAAGCCGCGTTTTTTCGTCGAACTGCTTCGGAGCATTGTCGACTGAACCACGGCTTTGAGTCCACACCAGTTTCTTTAGTAGTCGATTGTATGAAGCCATCCATCGCCGATTTGATGACTTTACCAATCTCCTGGGCACATCTTTAAGGGTCCGAAGTCCGAAAACAAACAGCTGACCACGGAAAAGCATTGAAATGTACCCGCATACCGAACCAATCTGCTGACCTATAGTGCCACACTTTTCTCCTCAGCCTCTCATTGGTTGGTCTGAGGTTAACGGGGATTGATGTCGTCACTAGGCAGTGGTCAGATGATCTCAGAGGCGCTGTGACGTCAATCTTATAACCGTGTGGCACAGTAGTTAAGAATAGGTCTTACAGATTGGAGCGGTGAGTCTGGACATCAGGAACCCTTGTAGGCTCCTGAACCAGTTGCTCTAATCCGTAGCAAATGGCAAAGGATTCCGCCTGTCGGCCAGTCGAGTCCGTTGGGCCTGAGAACTTCAACCATGGTTCGTTATGAACATCGAAGTCCCCCAGAACAATAAACTCGGCCGAAGGGTAGCGGGGCAAGAGATCTTCCATAGTATCGCTCAAATGTTTGAAGGGTTCGGAAGTGTCTGATTCGCTATGGTTCGGTGAGCGGTATAGACATGCGTAGAATCTTGCCGTACTGGCAAGATTGACGCGCACCCACATTACGTTGAATCTGGAGTTTTCCAGACTCAATAGTCGTACACAGTTGACGTCAGCTCGACTATAGAGGCAGACTCCTCCTTTGAGTCGGAACTTGCTTGCAAGGGTAAAGCCCGGGCAGTCCAGATAGGAAGAGTCTGGCGGCTCGGCTATCTGAGTTTCGGATAGGAAAAGAAGGTTGGGACTTTGGGACAAAAGATGGTGATGAACAGAATTTGAATTTGTGTGCAGGCCGCGAATGTTGGCAAAATTTACCAACAGTTTTGGCCCGTACCGGGGACGCCTGGTACTCACCGCTGTAATGATGTTAAAATTGTTTTGATGTATATTCATGATTATAAGTTTTTTTTTTGTAAGGGTATGAGGTGAAAGGAAGGTCTGGAAAGGAAAGGTATGAGGGGTGGGTAGGAATCTGGGGTTCAGGCTGTCTAGGAGTGATGGGCGTTTGGTTCCAGCCCATCCACTGCGGTGCTAGGCGATAGGCCGGGAGAGTCCGGCTGGAGAGGGCATCCAATGCGCCCCAAACGCTGCTGCTGGGTCCCCTCCGGTCACGAACCGGCACAACAGCAGTGGCGGGGTTTTTTTCACTCGCTGATGGGGCAGCCCACCCTTAGTCGTGAGCCTGAGGGTCAGCCCCCTGTACTATCGAGCGGCCCGGACAGCGGTAACTGGTTGTAAAGGGTCTCCCTCTACCAGCATCTCCCAACCACTTATTAATTTATTTATTGTTTTTGTGTTTAATTCGTAGAACTCCATTTAATTTTTTTATAAATTTAATTTAGATTAAATTTGATAGGAAGAAAAAGAAACAGGGAGGGCATTCTCAACTAGATTCAAGGAACATATACGATGTTATAATAATAAAAACACATCCTCAAAATTCGCAGAACATCTCTTGGTGAATAATCATACCCCACTTAACAACAAGGGTCCTAAACCATTGCATATAGAAAAAAAGGGCATTAGATTAAATTTACTTGAACAATTAGAAATCAATAAACGAACGAATGACCCAAACTTAACACTAATTAATAAAGTACGGAAAATAATTTACTCACCACTTCTCAGTATTTTCACAAAACCCAAGCAGTATAATGCACCCAAATAATTCATAGCAATAAAGTCATTAGTAAATACTTAAGAACTCATTACCATTTACTGAGGGGAAAACATAGATTGGTTTAACCAACAATAGATCATATTGTCATCGGTGTAACCAGTAATAAATCACCTTCAAAATTTACATTTGAAATAGCATAAATACGTCGTCTCAATGTGGAATAAACCACAGTTTGAAAATGGCCTTGTAAGCCGAAACAGCTGTCACAATAATAAAAAACTAAAACACTTAATAATAATATTATCAAATTTAATCTAAATTAAATTTATAAAAAAACTTATTAATTGTGACTACTAGTCATAATTAATCTGGAGGTCGCAGTTACTAACCCCTGCGCACGCAATTATTTATTTTTTTATCAATTTGTTTTATTTCACAATTTGTTGATTTAAAATATTAAATATGTATTTGGGCACGTTCCAGAGCAGCAGATATTGTCAGTATCGGTCTGGTGAAAGACAACTGTTCAGAATCAGGACATTGCTTGAAATGGTTTTAGCCGTGTTTGGTAACCAGATTTGAATATTTAGGTTTTTCCCCAACAAACTCTTTCTCATATCTTCCATCTTTAGCCTTACAACACATCCTAATTGAGGATACCATAGTCTTACTGGTTGGGAGCAGTTGGGACGCTTGTGCGGTATTCTCATAAAAAATACGTCAGGTACACCTCAACCATTATCTTCCCTATCTTTTACACCACCTTCAGCCTGACACATACCCAACATGGGAATGCAATAGTCCCTACTGCATAAGGCAGTTGAAAGTGCAGTGTTTACTCTACCTTCAGTTTGACACATACCCAAAATGGGAATGCCATAGTCCTACTGCATTAAGGTAGTTGAGAGTGCAGTGTTTAGGTACTTACAAAATATCGCGTTCTTTTCTTATAATATTTGCTTCAATTTGATTCGTAAGAGGTAGACATCAATTGATCCAACGGTTTTGGACTGTATTTTTTATAATTAGTTAAAGAAATTCGTTGCAGTTAAATCATTTGTTTTATTTTGCCAATTGATTCATTTTTAGATCATTCGAGGATTCTTGCATCTGTATTCCGGACAGGAAGCTGTAGCTGTGGGGATGATTAACGCCATGCGACCTCAGGACAGCGCAATCTCTGCTTATCGCTGCCACGCCTGGACTTACCTTACAGGCACGTACTGATACGAGTATTTAAAATTTTTTTATTTATTATTTTATTTTTATTTTAACGACTATATAAAATACTGTACATAAAAAAATATTATGGTGAATTTATGCATAGTAATTGTTTGGTTTTATTCACTATGGTGTCATGTGCTGAGGTGGACTAAAGCTATTGGAGTTTTTCGTATGCCCTTTCATGTTCATTGTCAATGTCCCAACATTTGATGGGTCGCCTCATTGCACTCCACGCCATTCATTGCAATGAATATTCTATTGTCACAAAAACTTTATACTTACATTTACCTCTAATTTGTGATCTTTTCGTTAATATATTGGTTGAGTGACCGTTTTTTGGAGAACATGAATAAATTAAAAATATTATTCTCGTAAAGTTAATGCTTGTGCGAGCGAAATATAGCAGCTCTCTCTCTCTAAATATTGCAAATCACGCGTCGTGCGTTCGTGACTTTCCAATGAGTACCTATACCTTTTATCCCGTGCTTTCGGCAGGCGTACGCGTCATTGGGGTAAGTCTCACCAATTTTGAAATATATCGACCATGTGTGTCAAAATGACGCATGATTATCTATAAAGTGACTTTTAAGATTTTGAATTTTTCTGAATTTTATATATTATTTATTTATAATCAACAAAAGACGTCCCTAACTCTCAAGAAGACAGTCCAGCAAAAACTTTAGCCAAAAAACGTACTTATATGAAAAAGAGAGCATAAAATTCAAACGTGGCATCATGACAATAATTTAAACTATTCAATGCGCATACATACAGACACACATACAAACACTCACACATACATTACACACACACCTATATATTACACACGTCACCTGGTAATTAAGGAAAAAACATACCACTTAACAAGGAAACATATCATTGGTACCCAGCATGAAATATCTTATTCCTGTATATTGTTTTATCTCTGTAAATCATGTACTGTTTGTTTCTATAATATAAAATAAAATATAAAAAGTAAAATTGACTTTTTTTTTTATCTATTTGAACATTCAGAATTAGTTTTACTACAAGTTTATTTAAATTATACATAGTTAATATACCTTTTACGTATGTCTTTAAAATGTCTTGTTAATTTCGTAGGTATGAGGAGTGATAGTGCCAAAGCCCTTGGTGACTGATTTATTTTTGTTCTGAATTTTTATTTGCATTTTAAGTTTCTTTATTATCTAGTATATAATAAAATGACTGATGAATACTAAAAATGCCTACAGATTTCGTTACATTTTCAAAATAATAAATGGCAGTAATACAAAATAATTTCTATGGGTTGTTTCATTTAACCACAAGTAAACATGTGATTACTATTACACCTTTACACATTATTATAGTTAACCCTTTCACACCCGCATTATTGTTTCTACATGTATAAAATATGTAATGCTTGATAATACCTCAGAAAATTATTTGAAAGTTTTTGGTATTTAATTCTTTTTTTTAAATTACTTTATATTGATTTGGCTTAACATTGGACGTCAGAGGGTATTTTTTAAATAGTAAGGTAAAATAAATATAACACAAAAATAATAAAAATTACTGTTTCTGGTCAAAAATGTACATTTAAAATGTAGTGATAATCTCTAAGGTTTGAAACAAATAACATTTTAACTAAAATTCATTCAGAAATAAATAATTAATCTAGGATAATAATCTTTAAAAATTCGCCATACTTGTCGAAAACATGTCCCTACCAGTGTTAATTTGAATGAACATTGAAATTCATTTACGATATTCTGGTAAATGACTGTGAACCGTGAATAGTACCTACTGATGTTATTATTATAGAACATATCTTAATGCGTTAAAATATTTGTAATTCAAGTAGAAAATATTGATATCTCACCTTAAATGAAGTAATCAATGACGGCAGAAATTCTATGAAAATAACAATCAGCAGTTGTCAAAATATTTATCGTTTTTGTGGCGGGAATAAGATTTCATCCGAGCGAAAAAAATAGACGCCACAGAAAAGATTACAAGCTATAAGAAAACAAAGAAATGGCTTTTCTAAATCGCTACCGTTACGGTAAAAAAATCACAATGTTAGTGTTAATTTGAATTAACACTGGGGATGAAAGTGTTAACTAAATAAAGTTAATAATAGTTATTGCGTCAATTTTACGCTTGATTATCATTTGTATGCGTATAAATATGACTATCATTCTTTGGGTAAGAGTTGTATGTAATATATTTGCGGCATACTTTCAGTATTGCCCTGTTGAAAGACCACCATTCAGAATCGAAACGTTGCTTGAAATGGCTCTAGCCGTGTTTGGTGACCAGATCTGAATGGCCAGATTCTTCTCCACATTCCTCTTTAACATCTCATTCCCCTCCCCACTACCTTCAGCCTCAAAACATACCCAGATTGGAGATGCCATAGTTTCGCTGGCTCAAGACGGTTGGGAGCTGTTGGGACTCTAGTGCAGTAATCACATTTTAAAAAAGTACATATGAGTCATTTGAGAGAAATAATGTGTGTGTTATATAATTTGGCAAACATACTGAAAAGTGAGACACGATTAATACGAACCTTAAAAAAACTACTCTGTATCAGTTTGATAATAATAAGTACGTGTTTCAGTTTCTGGAAATTAAAAATAATGTATTTTAATAGTTATTTCGTGAAAATTAAAATCGATAGAGGTGAGTTTTTAACCCACAATATTAACATTAGAACATAAAATAGGTTCTTAGTTTGGGTTTAATTAAAACACAAATATTAACTGTGTCCCACTTTTTCGTAAATTTACCAATATTTTTGTTTTAATTTCTGTTTTTATTTTGTTACAGGGGTTACAGTGACAGGAGTCCTGGCAGAGCTCACGGGGCGCAGTTCAGGGTGCGCCCGAGGCAAGGGAGGCTCTATGCACATGTACTCGCCCAGCTTCTACGGGGGTAACGGCATCGTTGGCGCTCAGGTAAGGACTGACGTGCACTTGTAGAGCTTTGGAAACTAAAAAAAAGTGCTTGGTCCTTTGTGTGGTTATTCTGGATTGTTTCGGAAATCCATAATGGTGATCGGTGATTTTTGTTCCGACTCCTTCCTGCACATCGATCATCAAACGCATTTTCTTTTTTACCAAACTCTGCTATCACTGTGATTTGGCCAATTTAATTTCCCACGGGGCATCGTGCCAACGAGATTCATCCATTACCGATAAACATACTCCTTGTCAACACGTATCAACATGGCTGAATGAACTAATGGGTATTTCAGGAATCAGGCTAATTGGAAACATATTGAAATGATTGTTTATCAATGTAAAAATATAAGTTTAGTGATAAAATCATACCTAAGCGAAGTTACAACGAAGTACTCCGTGAGAGCATAATTATGTATGTATTTTGATCCAGTATTTGAAAAGAATATCAATTTTCAAGAGATATACGTTACTTACTCACAAAATATGCAAAGTCATCTATTTTGAAAAAACTATTTGGCTGCTAGTTTTATCATCGAACAGACCTGATTTATTACGTCTATTCCGGCTGACAAAACTTTTCAAAGCACGTCCCTAAACTACAATAACACTGGCATAAAGAGTAACTTTGCTTATTGTGGCCGCTTATTTTGCGGATTTTATCGGTAAGATATCGTTTTCGATTCACGTGATTGGCATGCTTCATATTTCATAATGATTTGTGTCCCTAGGTGCCGCTAGGGGTGGGAATTGGCTTTGCCGCCAAGTACAAGGGGACCGATGGGGTGTGTGTGGCCTTGTACGGCGATGGTGCAGCCAACCAGGGGCAGCTTTTCGAGGTCTATAACATAGCCTGCCTTTGGAGCCTACCGATTATCTTCGTCTGTGAGAACAACTTGTACGCCATGGGAACCAGCACCGCACGACATGCAGCCAGTCAAACCTTTTACACAAGAGGCGATTACATGCCTGGTATCTGGGTAGATGGTATGGATGTCCTCGCCTCAAGAGAAGCCACACGTTTCGCAATCAAACACTGCCAAGAAGGTAAAGGACCAATACTGCTCGAAATGGAGACATACAGATATTTTGGTCACTCCATGTCGGATCCAGGAACGAGTTACAGAAAGAGAGAAGAAATACAAGACGTCAGAAAGAACAGAGACTCAATTAACTTGCTCAAAGACAAAATCCTTTCTGCAGGACTGGCGACAGAGGAAGAGTTGACGGCATTGGAAAATGAAGTTAAAGCAGAAGTAGAAAAAGCAATTAACGATGCAAAGAATGATCCAGAGTTACCCCTTGAAGAGTTGGGCTCAGATATTTACGCTGGTCCATGGGAACAAGAGCTACGCGGAAAGCGGCCTGATTTACCAATCAAACATTCCAATACTGGAAAACTATTCAAACCAATCACATAAACAGAAGACATATTCGAGATGATTGCTGACCATCTACAACAAGCTAATTTGTTTCAAATATTTCACGTGTGTCATCATATTATGGCGCAACAAATGTAGAACATTCTTAAGAAAAATATTTTTTCTCGTTGGTAGGTAAGTACATATATATTAAAAATATATGAAATAATGATCTCTTGAATTTTTTTTTCAATAAATTCATTACATGAACCCATTTCATTTATAGTATTTAAAAAAAATATATTAGTAGTATATCTTTGGCAGTAGATACATTCGTGCGTTCATGCCGTTTATATTAAATCTCAGATTTTATTGATGGCTACATTTTCCATCTTACCTATTAGGTTTATATGCGTCGGTTCAGCATTAGTATAGATAGGCTGACATTCAGCCCGATATTTGGTAGTATATATTTATATGTAAATATCGATTCAATATATAATATGTAACATAATAGTGATAAATAATAGTGGTCTGGCACCGGACACTTGTCGGGAAGTTTCCATCGCATGGTATTCGTCCAACCCTACATAGTTGGACTGCGTACATTCTCAAGGGAAGAACAATTCAAACTGTAGTTGACGGCTCTTCTTTCTCTCCACACCAAATCAATGCGGGGTACCACAAGGATCTGTGTTGTCACCACTCTGTTTTTATTGCACATCAACGATCAGCTACGCTGATGATGACACTGTTAACGAGGGTTATCTTTTTGATAAACCACTTTCCACTTACGATGTCCGAACAGCTCGGAAAATTAAAAAAAAACTTTCATACTATCCGTGGCTCTTCAAAACCCGTATTAATAAATCTCTTTCCACAGCCCCGTCTCACGCAGCTGACCAACCGGGTGGCGATATAGTTTGCTAGGCCTTACTATGTACAGACAGTGTGCTCTTGTGAGGTGTCACATTCCAATAATATTTACATCGTAATAATAATAATAATAATGTTCGCATAATTCTGCTGAACAGAGCGGTGAGTGCAATACTTTTCCGTGTAAGAGCATACATAACTTAAAAGAATTGGATATAAAATAGAATATACGATATTAAATGCACATAAATAATGAAACATTTAACAGTAATAATACGGTGGCTTGAGGGAAATTCTCCATTTATGGTGTAAGGGCGCGCCCTGTCAATGCGCGACGGCCTGGAAGAGAATGTTTTCCGTTTTTCGGTAGCGCTGACTGGTCCCAGCTACTCTGTGATGAATCAAAGTAGTGAACACATGCACCCTTTCCCCTGCGAACATCTGCGAGGCGCTGCATCACCAAGGGAGGTCAAACAGCGCACGGTATGCGTGGTTATACTGTTCTATTATAAGCAAAGGGGATATGTATTAATCTACTTTATTGTCCAAAGTAGTTTTTACAAAACCCTTAGTCGTAATAATGTTGCTTTCATTAAAGAACCTATTCCAAGAAAATAATATCGAGAAAACTGCCACTAAAATTACATTTAAATTGCAAATTCTTAATGGGACATTTTTCATGCAATTTGCTTTTTTATGATCTTTGTATATAAATGATCTATCAAATTTTAAAATTTATTTTTTTGAATACAACTCAAATGTATAATTTTCTTCTCCTTGTGTGGGAGATTCTGAATGCTATACTAAAAGCTATACTGAATGCTATACTAAATCCTACACTGAATGCTATACTGAATGCTATGCTGAATGCTTTACTAAATGTTATACTAAATGCTATACTGATTGCAATACTGAATGCTATTTTGAATACTGTTTTAGTTTATTTGTTATCTTTAATTAGATAATAAGCTTTCCTTCTGAAGAGAAGTTTGATGAAATACACCTCAATATACTAGCAGAGCGTTACAATCTAAGATGAATAAACCTACTTAATATACAATTATTAAGTTAACCTTTTCCGAATGATCTAATTTGCTTTCATGGCCTCTCAATTTTCCTGTTTAGAAACAAGCCGATATTCCCCTCAAAGCCTACACGTGATGAACATAAATGTCTAATATCATTGGAAAAGTTCCAATATGAAATGTGCGGAGAATGAGAGAGAAAAATCCTCGATAGATAAAGAATTTATAGAACAAGACATAGACCGGTGGATCCACTTAATGCCCGCCGAGGACATTTTGAATAATAGAGAGGAAATCCCCTTTTCTCGGAGACGTCACATCTTTTCAAGCTATGAAACTCCGTAGGGAACATTATCCATGATTATTTAATGGGCTATTATTTATTTATTTGTCGGACGGTAGAACTGTGCTGTTCATTTCAAAGTATTTGGCTTTGTCCGATGTACTCAAGGATCATATGGACAAGAAAAGTTATCAAAAGGAAAGAAGATATACAAACACACATACAAAAATCAACATTTTTCATTGTTGTGATTCATTGCGAAATAATGCTAAATCATGTATTTTTGCTTTTAAAATTTGTCGAAAACAATTTACGTACATGCATACAAAATAAATAAATTTGTAATTATCGTTTAAAGACCATTTAAATCTGAGTTTTTAATTGTCTCGGTAATTTAAATAGAATTTTAAGTAAATTTCTTGCTCAGTTAATCACCATAAATTTTGAAATAATTTTTATCACATACTTAAATTATTGTGCCACATCTTCCTTGGGCGTCCACGACTTCTTCTACCATTAACATTTGCACTCCTTTCTTCGTCCATTCGCTCTAAATGCCCTAACCATCTGAGCGTTCCTTTCTTAATCTTACTTAATCTACGCTTACATCAGCCTTACACGCTTTGCGGATCTCCACATTTCTCACACGATCATACATGGTTTTAACACACATGCGCCTCAGGGATCTTATTTCTACGTTTCAATGTAATAATATTTACACGTTAGTTAAGTGAAAAATGATAGTGCCTATCTACTTATATGAATGAATAAAAAAGCTCTCCGTTCAAAATATGTTTAAATCCGGACTTAAACTAATATCGTCTAAGTACCTCCTTATGGCAGGTAACTCGTTTAAAACTAAAATCTGTATTTCGTCCTTATCTCTAGTCCCATTTCCGAAGCCGTTCCCAATATCCTGGCTCCCATGGTAGCGTTATGTGTCCTTTATGGGGGTATACTTCCACCAGGCTGAAAGGGTTAAGTACTGGATACCGCCACAAAATATCAGTTTCCAATAGTTGGAACTTCTTCCGTTTAACATTCTTTACGGAAAATCAGGGAATTGCCTTTATAACTAACACGTGCGAGCACAAATAAGCAGAACCACAGAGGAATATGTGTACATTTCCTCCAAGGCAAGAACTGTTTTCACATAAGGGGGTAGTAATAGCCTTAGTCTAAGTGAGAAGAAATAATATATATAATTATGTCTGTGTGTTTTAAACTTATTCCATAGGTTAATTAGTGTTAGTTATTATAATAATCAATGATTACTTTCAGCCGGATCGCTAAGTAGAAGAATATCATTGACTTATCTTTCACGGTAAGAACCTCCAAGGAAATTTAAAAATAATAATTGCTGTCAAGTTTAATTTGTATAGTTCCATTCAATTTCCATTTTTCATGAATTCAACAGTTTATGATCCAATTTTTTTAAAACAGTTTATTTATTTATTTATTCACGCCTTGAAGGCTTTTTACGTGTAAACATTGTTATAGGTAAGTTGTTTAGGAGTACAATAATAAGTGTATAATAGATATCATTATAAGAAGAGTATGAATAATATAAGCAGGTACAATACAAGTTATCATAGAGAGTTTTGCTGTACAAAGGAGTTAAATAATTGTAAATAATAACAAGAGTACAAAATAAGTACTCAATGTACTATAAAAGTAGTTACAGAGCAATGTGTAGTAACTTTGTTGATATTAATATAAATAAACGTGAACAGTTTGTTGTAAAGCATGTTTGTATTTAGCAAACCTTTATTACGCTAGAGTGGGTGTTTTACAGAACTTAAATTACTTAAAATACTTACGTACATTAATATAGATGATAAAAGTCAGTATTACAGGCGATAAAAGGTGTACATGAAGAAGTTTGAAAGATATAAAAAATGTAAATAAGTTTCGCTGTGAAATTACTGACTGCTGTTTCGCCTTCTGAAGGCATTGTCAAACTGCAATGAAGCCACTTTACACACGATATGTCTACATCATTTCCATACATATTACATATGTGTACTTATAATGGAAAAAAAAATGCTTTTATTATTGCTACGCCTTTTTTGATTTCCGAGTAAAATGTTGGCAATGATTACTGTTTTATAATAACTATTAAAAGTTTCACGACTAAAGGTCGTTTTAGTAAGTAATTAATCTTTTGGATGACTCGTGAGTTTTGTCATGCATAATAATTATACTTACTAGTATTTTTTGTTTTGTAATAATTGACCTCGGCATATCGAGGAGTGGAGAGCAAATAATTTTTTGTATTAGTTCAATTATTATTAGAATTTGTATTCATTTCCAACTGCTCTAAAATATTGAGTTTACGGTCTTTATTTTGTATATAAAACAGAGTTGGCTTTTATTGAACGATAACATTATTGAATACATAAAAATAAAAATCAAAGTGCTAATATATATTTTGTTCTTGTATAGAGAGGTATGAAACTGGCAGAAGAAGAATGGAAATAGATTGAATGCTGTAGAAATGAGATTTCTAAGGAGTATGTGTTATCATGTATGACCGTGAAAGGAGTGTAAGTTAGTGTAATATTACACGATGTGAAAATGAATAGCAGAAAAAGCGGGCATGGCCGAGGAAGACATGTCACACGATCAATTGAATTAAATACTTGAGTCAAACCATGTCCTGAGTCAGAATAATAAATGAGTATGTTAAAAAAATACAAGGTGTCCGGAGTAAAGTGCGCACACTTCGGGAGGTGATTCTACGTGATGGTAGAAGTAAAAAATAAAATAACATTTTTTGAAATTTTAACTTTTTTTTCTCATACAAAAAGATTTTATCATAGAAGAAAATTTATTTTCCCATACAAACAATTCAACTTTTTAACCTAAAAACTACCTTAAAACGTTTGAATTTCGAAGAAAGTAATAATTTTTTTAAACTTGTACTATCAAGTAGAATCACTCTCCAAAGTTAGCCCACTTTAACCCTGTATTTGAATGTGAATAAAGGAGTATTACATGTGTTAAGATAAACAGAAATGAAAATACTTGATATTATTTAATAAAATTGGCATCAGAGTCAATAAAATCAATATTCTGCGGCTGTGACTGCTACGACCTACCATGGCTAAAACCGTGCTGAAAATACGGGGGGGTTCCGAACTCACCCCCGACTCCTGAAACTTTTCTAACTTGCTTCTACCCAGCAGACCTCTGCGCTTTCACCTCACACTCGAACGGAACAAGGGGGTGAACTATTAATACAGTTTATACCCCAGTCGTAACAGGCTGAAGATTGATTACGATGTTTTGAAAGAAACAAATTCGTAGGAAAGGGTCCCGGGGGAATGAACCAAATCTAATAGAATTTAATGCGTATTGTTTTGTAGCCTTTGTTCAAACACACCCCTCAGATGTTTGTTTGCAAACAAACTGGGAGGAAAAATGCCCCGGGGCTTTAATTTCTATGCTGATTGATAGGAAAATAATAACTTGAGGGATTGAATGAACTGCTTTGACTTTGTCTACTCAAAACGCAAATACTGCGCGGAAGATCTGAGTACGATTCCAAATTTTCTCTGTTGTGTTGGATGAATTAAAATATTATCCATCGATTTTTAAAAATGCTTTGTTTTTGATTGGTGTTCTTAATAGCCTAACAAATTTTATTATTTTGGCTAAAATAAAAGCAGAAAAAAAATCAACCCGTGAAAAACATTTTTCTTACCATAATATTTTTGATTTGGTTTGACTGAGTATTTAACCTTTCTCCCAAGCGACTAGCTCTTAATTGCTGTGAACTTTTGAAAGATATTTTAAAACTTAAAAAAAAATGGTTCGACTAAAAATTGAACCTTCTTTCTCTGGGAAGTTTGGCGTCAACGACACTAATACCTAACCCAATTTCTAATTGGAGATTAGCGAAATTTATTTCTTATTTTAACCGCTGTGAAATTTTATTTATTAAATATAATTACATCCTTTATTCCAGTTATTATTTATATTCCGACGAAACATGATCTGAGCAAAAACGGTCTTTGTTAAAAATAATAAAAAATCCAGTTTAAAAACTAAGTGTTTGATTTAAATAAAAATATAATGTGTAACCACAAAGTAATTGCTTCCTACAAAAAAAATAATAATAATTACATCAATTTTTTTTAAATATGTGTGTGCGCACGTATGTCTGCCACCAAAAGTTGATAAAATGAATTGTCTTCAACAACGAGTCTATCTGCAGAGTTTCAGCTTGATCGGATATCGGGAAGTAGGTTAATTTCCACTTCATTCATTCATTCGTACATCATAAATTACAAAAACTACTAAAAATTTAATCTTTGACATTTTACTGCTTAAAAAGGAAACAAAATATTCTTTAAAAATCACACTGCATCCGTTGGGAAATTTTCGTAGTTATGGAAACAGATGATGCATAATAATTTTATTTTTTTAATTGAATATTGAGATAGTTCAAATAAAGTTATACGCAAATAAACTAATGTGTATATGGTTAAATTTCGTTATTTCTAAAATTATATTTTTGCATTGATCATAACAATTTTTTTAATACTTCAATACTTTCATCACATTTGTTCAGTTTTAATGTGTTCGGTGTATTTCAAATACGCTATATATATCTTATTTTTTTTTTTAATTATACGTAAAAACAAATACGCTTTAGAAACTAGATAAAATTATCTTTCCGATGTATGCATTTAAAATAAACATTACTATTTATAAATAATAAAATTTTAATGTCAAGCTTGAAGAATGTTGTCAAAGACGTCAACTATATTTTTACTTAATTTTTTAGTCGATCATAGAAGAATTGAGGAAACTCAATATTTAAAAAAAGCGTTAGTGTTTTTTGGGAATTTGTAAGAAAACTGTACCTTTACTTTTTATCTCGTTTATATACGAGTAATAAAAAATAATTTTTAAAGTTAAACCGATTATTACCACGGCGCGCAGCGGCGCGAATTATGAATTATTTATTTTTGCTATTTTTAGGATTTTATTAATCGTATTCAGTATTAATATTTGAGGCAGACTGGAAATCATTATTATTTCTCTTTCTAACTTCAATTAAATTACGTATTTCCGCATGATAGAAAAAAAAAATACTTTTACAAAATATGGACGCCCGGTCATATATGACTCTCGAACGCTGGAGAGTCAGTATTGACTCTCCAGAATGAATGTATATCTCTGAAGAATGGATGTATATCCATTCTTCAGACTTTCGGGCATTTAATCATACATCTTTAACCCTTTATACATTAAGTTATTCTGTTTTTCTCATGTCAATTCTATATTACCTTTTTGGTTTCATAATTATGAATATTTCGCTAAAAACTTTATCATCCTTAAAGTATTTTGTCTTTAGTATTTAGCAGTCTCCTTTTAATTGGAATCCAATTTAGCTCTTCTCTTCATCTGGGTAATTTTTGCATATTTGCCTATCCTTTGTATACATCTCATTGGTCTGTTTGGAATAATATCTAGTTTGTTTAGGTTTCCTTCATTGGCCAAATATAATTTCGATAAGATTGAGATAAAACTCACATTAAAATTTAAGCAATTTGATACAAAGAATAAACAATTGTAATATATTATTTTTTACGGTTCACAGATGCACCACAGTCCTTTATTTTTTACGGTTCACAGATACTTCACAGTCCTTTATTTTATGATTTTAATGACGCAGCCAGCTAAAATGTGTTTCATTGAACTAAAATTAGACAGACAAAGTAGGAACGTTAAAATGTAATAAAAATGAAATGGTACTAAATGTCGATTTGATGACGGCACCAAACGTGACGGAATTCAAACAACTGGGCGTTGATGATATCAAATTTGCGAAATTAATTCAACCCATCATGAAAACACAGTTTCTTAATTGATTTCACGCCGTCAAAACTTAATTTTATTGACAATTTCAAATTTAGCTTCTAATAATGTCGTCAATAGAATCAATAATTAATTCGGAAGTCAAAGGTAACCGACAACAGGCGTTCCAATAATTAAAATGCTAACCACTTCAAAATGATTAAGTTGACTGTAATTTAAGGTTTGATAATAATTATTAAAATGTTCCAGAGCAAAATGAAAACCTCTCATGGGACCGTAAATTGCTGAACAGATAGCACCTAGAAGTGTGATCTATACCTAGCGATTTGAATTTTTTTTTTCAAATGTTTCTTGCTTTTAGCCTTCAAGGATGTTCTAGGACATCATTTCAAGTTATGGAGAGAGGGAAGATACATTTATTTATTGATTCTGTTTAAATTGGCGAATTTCTAGATTAGAAGAGATGAGATATTGAATGGAGGGGAGGCAATTTTAGATAAGGCTTGATAGATGAAAGAATATTATTTGTTTAGAGAGGGACAGCCAAAAAATATATGACATAAACATCCCACTTCTAGACCACAGAACGTCGTGACTGAGGAGTCAAACACGTGCATTTTAAAAAAGGTGAGAAGGAAGGGAACAATATCCAATCCGCATTCGAATAAGTGAGGAAATTTCTATTTTGGAGATTTGAGGCATAGCAGGTTTTCTTCTATTGACTAGCAATGTGCCAATACTCTGAACAAACATTGCGGAATTTAAATTTGAAGATAAAAAAATGCAATAGTTTAAAAAATAATGTTTTCATCAATTAAAACAATTATTTAGCTAATTTAGACGATTCGACTCCTAGGACCCAGGCTGGGCCTCAATCGTCGACGAAGTCATTCCACTCGAACGAGTGGTTCGACCCACTCGTTGTTTCTAGTGGAATGACTTTTGACTTTGGCGTATGTAAATATGCATCTTCGACGAGACTCAAGAATAAGAACGTCGACCAATGTACTTACTTTCGACGGCGATTGCGAGTGGACTGGATTGGAGAATAGATATCTGGGCCAGTCAAATTAATTATCAGTTCAAGAATGATTTCCAATACACTTAACGATTTATTACTGAGTAAAAATTGGATAGGTATAATTGGACTACACAACTTAGAGGCATTAGAGATAAGAAAAGCCAAGAACCCTAATAATAAAGTCATTAACAACCAATTAAACCTTAATAAAAGTTCGGTACTAAAGATGTTCCCTGTTGACAAAGAGCACTCACCTCCCATTCCTCTAACAACTTCCTCGCCTGGAGGTCAGTCAAAAACATATTTGTTTACACTATTGTAGTATTAATGTTTATAGTTTATTTTTTTAGAATACTGCTCTGAAGAAGCTGAGGTTGGCTGTAGCGAAACCTGGTCTGCAATAGGTATTTATAAAATAAAAGTGATGTTGACAAAGTTCTTGTTTTATCGTTATTTATTTTTGGGGTATTGTATCGTGTTACTCTTCCTTCTTCTAACCGATGTTTCGGACATCGTGGACTCTAACGCTGTGCGAAATGTTGGTTTAAGAATGAGAAAACACGGAACACGGCATAGTACCCCAAAAATAAACCACGATTATAGTTTTGGCCGTGAAAAGCTCAAAACGTATCCAAGTTATTGATTTATTCAAAATTAAAATGTCACAAGTACTCGGCTGTTTCATATGTATATATTTATATTTTCATCAATTTCAGGAGAAATAAGAAACATAATATTGTGAGCGTGGTTTATTGTTAGCGTATTATACTGCCCTGAAGAAGCTACGGTTGTAGCGAGACGTGATCGGCAATAGGTACTAAAAATGAAAGTGATATTAACAAACTTATCGTTACACGTAAAAAATCATCCTAAAAAAAAACACAGTTTCTATAATACCTCTATGTTTATTAATGGATGTATTTAATTTTTTTTTTTGGTTTAACTGAGGATTGAACCTTCCTCCCGAGGGACTGTCTCTTAACTGCTGTAAACTTTTAAATTGTACTATAAAACTTTTTTTTTGTTTGACTGAGAATTGAACCTTCCTCCCATCGACTGGAATCAACCACGTCAAATTGGGCAAATTGCTTAGCTGTAACCATTGTAATTTCATCCAATTTTACAGAAATACGTATATGTATGTCTGCGTGTGTATGTGCGTATGTGTCCGTGTGTGCGTGATTATCACCAAAATTTATAAAATGCATTGTCATCGACAACGAGTCTATTTGCCAAGTTTCTCGATCGGATGTCGGGAAGTGTCAATTTAGAAGGTTAACTTCCGCTTCCAAGATTTGAAAACAAAAGTGAAATTCAAATGGGTGAACTTAAAAACAGTTTTTTTTCTTCATTTGCTGGTTGCAGGAGAGTTAGGGAACTAAATATTGTCAGCTTATTTATTGTACACCGACACGCCCACAACACATTTCTATCTGTTTATATCTCCAGTGTCGTAAACCAATATGTGAGTTACGGTATTTGATATTATTTATTGGAGGCCTTAAGCCCGGGGCCCGAACCCAGCAACAATGAAACAACGAACACCGAACAAGGAAAACAAACCATTAAGTGGGGACTTCGACATTGTTATTTTGTTGATATTGGTTGAGATGATTAAAAATGTATGTATCCACATTGAGTCGTGTATTTTGGAAAGGTTAATTAAATATTAAATTATTGAACGGTTCGTTAATGGTTATCGATAATTCCGTTGACGGGAATAATACGAGACGTAGACGGGTATAAATGATATCGTAGGCTTTAAGAACTTCAATTTGGGAGGCGGGTTTGTGTACCGCTGACCCGGGAACCATCTATTGAATAACCAACACTTTTGGCACAGGTCACTCCAAGTGGTTGGCTACGTTGGTGATTTGAAAGAGGTGCCCGGGTTCATCGGGTGAAGTGTGTTTAGGATGCGCCTGCCCACCAGCTGCGCGGCGTGCCAGATCGGGAGAGGCTGGTTTGGGAGACCTTTCGACCTCTCTAACTGGTCTCTCGACAGTCTCGACCCATCGCCTTTCGCCGTAGTGGGAGGGATATATTCATACGTCCGTCACTCTTGGACACATTGACCCCCAGATTCCTACCACCCCCCCATATCTTTTTTCCTTCCCACAACTTACTCTAATTCCTTTCCCTCAAAAGACCCTCCAAATAGCATCCGCAATTATGACTTAGGCTCTGAGGGTTTTTTTCCCTCGAGACCTCCTGTGTGGAGCTAATGTTAAAATAAAATAAATATAGGTTCTTAACTACTAGATTAAATTCCTCTTTGATGTTATTATTCGTCGGTGTTTATGCGATTTTAAAATATTATCTATGTGGCGTGTGAATATCTTTCAAGTGTCATCTAAATACTCTGACTGCAATTTCGAAATTCGTTTCCAAGCGGTTTAGGCTGAATGAAATGGGAACGGGAGGGAAATGAGAAAGAGGGAGGTTACATTAACATAGAATTTTTAATTCCTTGTGGTTTTAGTGTGATCTTTTGCAATGTGGTGGCTTCTACCACCATGTGCCCCACACCTACGCTACTATACTGCTAAAGTAACGTTCCAGGAAAACACACGGAAACCAACTTCATTCCCGGACTGTATTTTGCTTCAGCAGCAGCGTTAAATAGCAGATAACCCATTGAGTGTGATAAAATCGGCAGCAATATCAGCCACTCTCAAATTACTATCGATGTTGTGTGCTATCCCAGGGGTATCCAACTTACTTCCAATCATAAATCTGAGTGTTACACACTTCACCCACGGTGCTTGAAAGGGTAAATATATTATAGATGTATCAGAACACCCACGAAGCTATTATGGTTAGTTATTATTATTATTACTCCTGAGCTAACCTGAGAACCAAAACCCCGAAGTCTACGCTATGGTGGGTAAAAATAATCATAAATTATATCAAAAACCTTTACAGATTTACTAAAATAAACTTATTTATTATTATTATTACTCGCAGAAACTTAAGAAACAAATTATTTGTTTAGATTTCATTGGAAAAATAATTACGAATTTTCTTGGAAAAGCCAGACCCTAAAATACCGGCCTTGTAATTTATTTATATTGCCAACAGTGAAATTTAAAATGAAAGCTTTAAATGTCAAGGCGAAGTAATATGCTTCCTAAGTTGAAAGAAAAAATAAATGACTTCAGAATGTGGACGTCAAATGGGCAGGGGTTCTAAAGAACTGGTATAATTAATCCCTCCAATAATGGGAGATATGCGAAATATGTTCCCACAACACAGGTGAACTCCTAGCGTGGAGGACAATATACTATACCATTGTATAACAAATATATTTAAGAATAAAAAAATAAAAATAAAAAAAATAAAAACATTTGAACACAGTCAACATTAACTTTACAACTCGACCTTATGTTCAACAGATTAGCTGTAGAATGATTTGTTTTTATATTTTGTTACCTCTAAAACGTGCTTATCTTCAAGACCAAGGTTACTACTTCCTTTCATCGAAATGACCTTCCAGAAAGATTCCCAAAGATGATTTACCATTTTATCTGAGGTAAAACAGCAAATAAGCAGTTACGGTGATGATGTAACTTACAAATATGTAACCATTTTCCAATAAAACTAATTTGATATTTGGATGTACAGGAAATAATCTGGTAAACCGTGGTTTTCCACAGGGCAGTGAAATGGTACCACTGTTATTAGTATCTTACCTTGATCTTGTTCACTTTGGCCCAAGCTATCTGATGTGTCCGTGAGGAAAGCGTCTGAAGCGAGTTGTGGAGATAAAGCCATTTCCTGACAGGGTGAAGAGTCAAGGAGGTCGAAGGTGGCGGTGGCCGTCTCACCAGAACCTGGGGAAAGAAAAATTAATTAGCGTTAGAATAAATTACTTATATAATAACTTGTAAAGTGAAATACAATGAAAACAAACTGTGTTGGAAAAAAAGAGAAAAAACAACGACAAAAGAAAACATAATTTGTGTGATGAATTCAAAATCGTGTCAACAACATGTTAACAGTTTTTTCAAAATTTTGTATACGACGTGTCTTGAGTCTAACATTGTGATTCTGAACTATGGTAATCATATTTATATGGTAGGTTATGCCTTATTGATGACTTTATAAAGTCATCAGTGTCCCTGTCCACTGAGATCTCTCCTCGGCTATTGTGAAAAATATTTAGACAAAGACTGCTGTAGCCTACAGATGCTTGAAGATGATTAATTGAATAACTTGCCAAAGAGTTTCTATTCAACCTCTCGCAACCTGCGTTGAAATAATAATTTATAAAATCGATCAACGAAAAGTTTTCAAATTCATAAATGGATTGATTGAGTCAATAAATTGAACCAGAAAGTTTATTGTATTTGCGAAATTGAATTCAAAACTTCGCTACGTTGAATAAATAATAACAACGATAAAATCGCTCCAGTAAATTAAACAGATCATTCATGGGTCAATTTAAGGCAAAAGTTACACCAGTATTAAGCTTACATAATTTTGTGTACTGGCACTGAAACTGAGACCCATTCAATATTTGGAAAGCGCTCTCGAAACATCACAACAGCCCCTTGGGTACTCCTTGAACGAGAGACGGGCGGTCATTTGCGAAGGCTTTGGCCAGGCAGTCAAAAGAGACCTTAGAGCATCCTTCACATTAAGTTCCAAAGTGGTTCTGAATAGTAACCCTGTGAGTACCCGGTACTGGCTATAAATGAAATCTGTGGAACCACGCAGAAATATGTTATAACATATACAGCACGAATATATATACCACTGTAGGATGTAGTGATATCCTTATTGTCATCGGATAATAAAAAAAGGTCCAACAGAGTTTCAAAATGTCATTTGTGTAATTTTCTATGGAAAATTAAAAAAGAGTAATATATTTTACATTTGTGGTGGCGATTTTAGTAGTGACAAAAAATTGCTTAGAGTTAAATTTCTCATTAATTATATTTAGGAAGGCGGGTTTGGATATCCCCAGGAACCATTTATTGGATAACCAATACCGCCGCCGTGGGCCACCCCAAGTGGTTCGCTCCGTTCGGTGATTTAGCAGGGGTGCCTAGTTTCATCGGGTGAGGTGCATTCAGGTTACGCCTGCCCACCACCTTCGTGGCCAGGGAGAGGCTGGTTTGGGAAGACCCTTTGACTTCTCGGGAGGGATGTATTTATACGTTTCTCCTGGACTCACTGATCCCTAGATTCCTACCTATAATCAAATACGTTGAATTTGAAATTTTATTAACTCATTCATAGTAATGCTAAAAATAGATTGGTCACTGACAGTAAAGAAATGACTTGGTCCCGGTAAGAATGGAGGATTTGAGTTCGAGTTCCAGTAGTTAGACCGTTATGTTTTTATTTTCGGTGTCTTATTTTCTTTTCATAATATAATTTTTATAAATTATTTTCAACGATTAAATAATAAAATGAGGTTTAAACTTCAATTCTCATAATAACTTAATTTTTTACGTAATTTTTATGTATAAGTTATTAAAATGGACGTGAAAACAGATAACGGAACAGGTATTTTGTTTTAATGATTTGAAAGTGAATTTCTTCCATACTTGAAAATAAAAGCGAAAAATGTGTTCCAACACTAAAAATGATATTTGATACCATTTTTGGAATCTAGGTCCCAAGATCTGGCTTAATTTAATAGATTTAAAGAACTATTTATTCTTTGAAAATCTGAAGTGGTGCTAGGAGACAATGGCAAGTAACCGATATTGTCGATAAAACCCTAGGGGATCTGTTAAAATTAAACGCCGCCCTCTGTTGGTGTAATTCTTAAGCTGTTGGTTTGAAAGGTTTTGAACTTGGCTAAATCAGTAAACGAAGATCTGCTCAAAGCTCAGAAGATAAAGTAATTTTCTGTTGATATTTGAAAACAATAACCGTCTTACTGATAGATTTTTACATGCCCATAAAATGCAGGTCAACTTTGGTGTGGTAAAGCCGGCATTGCGCTTGGCTTAAGGCCGTTCAACCAACAGACGCCATGGTAATAAGTCAAGTTTATCCCTGTTCTGACGTTACGCACCGCGTAATATTTACACCAAGTTTTTTGAAGTGAAACTTCTTTACGCGCGTCATGCAATTTCGAGGACCGGAGTAAAACCGACTCATGACCGTCACGAAAAACCGTGATCATTTCGCTATAGGAGCCTAGCTAATATTATATACCTAGTTTAGGTCACCCTCCAAACTCAGCTTCGCTGCCTAGAGGCAGAGCGTCCGACTCTCGTCGTGAAGAACCGAGGTTCGATCCCCGCTTAAACTATTTTTTTTTCTTTTTGTGATTTTTTTAATACGAGGAAAAATGATAAAATGCTGTCGTGCTGCGACTTTTAGATATTTTGACTATATGATATTTTGGTAGAATACGTAATAACCGCGGTCTAGAGGCAGAGCGTTCGAAACTCGTTATGCAGGACCCGGGTTCGAATTCCATATTTTTATAACTTTTAATTTTTGTTTTATCAACGATTTGTAATAATGTAGTAAAAAATTACATAAATTTGTTAATTTACCTGTACTTTACTTTACGGTACCTATATGATATTTTGGTCGAAATATAGCTTACAAATCGAGCCGGTAGAGTCGCTCGGTATTTTGATTAATTATTTTTTTTTATCAACGATTTGTAATAATGTAGTAACAAATTATATAAATTTGTTAATTTACCTTTACTTTACTTTACGGTACCTATATGATATTTTGGTCGAAATATAGCTTACAAATCGAGCCGGTAGAGTCCCTCGGTATTTTGATTAATTATTTTTATTTATCAACGATTTGTAATAATGTAGTAAAAAATTACATAAATTTGTTAATTTACCTTTCTTTAATTTGCGCGAGATACCTCTCCTCGCGGTCTAGAGGCAGAGGGTTCGACACTCGTTATGCAGGACCCGGGTTCGAATCCCATATTTTTATAACTTTTAATTTTTTTTATCACATGCTACTTATAAATATGTCAATAGACAGAAAAAAGAGAGAATGAAATGAAAAGAGAGAGAGAAGAATACTAAAAGTTTCACTTCCATCGTGCGTAGGCTTGCCACACACTGTATTTTTTTTTGTTTGGCTCTAAGTCATTTGTAATAAATAGTATGTGTTTACTAAAATCTTCTTCAATTTCAAACTGCAGAGCAAGTAGGTTGTTTCAGAACACCAAAGGGCATCGGGTTCTTTTTACATACAACCATTTGAGTTATTTTGTTTTCGGTTAATGAATGCAATTCTTGGAAACGGAAATTAACTCACTTCCAGATCTAGCTGAAACTGGGCAGACAGACTCGGTGTCGATGACTATGCATTTTATAAACTTTTAGTAGCACTGATGCACACACGCGCGCACACACTGTTTCATAAATTGGATGACATTATGGGGATGCTCCGATGCTCTGTAGGGAACCCGCTTGCACAGCGCGGGTGTAAACTGTGCACCCTAAAGTTTATGTTAAGACTAACGGAATTCAATACTTCGTTTGTGTGAAAGCACTATATAAACAATACATGATTATTACTTCAATGGTGTAAACCAGAGATTATACTTAATAAATAAAAATTTACATCAGTTAATATACGAAATAAATGTCCTTACTATCTAATTAGAATTTGGCTTAGGTGTTAGCGTTGTTGACTCCAGTCCCGGGGGAGAACGGTTAAATACTCAGCCAAACCATCATCAACTTTTGGTTGTAACAACGTATACACATGCGAATATATATGCATTACGCTGAAATCAGATGACATCACATCAGTCAATAAACGAAATAAATGTCGGTCCTACCCGATCAGCATTTGAAGAATCGTCGTCTTTTTATGTTTTAAAATTATAGATAAAAAAAGTCTGTTTTTTACGAGCTGATATTTGAGTGCATCATATTGTGATTGTTCCAATGTAAGTAATATTAATTGAACTTATGGAGTGTTTTTATTGAAAAAACCTTGACAACTTAACATGGCCAATTTCCCCTACACAAAATAATATTTTCTGAGGGCCAGCGCAATCACTCTAGGTATTATTTCGACTTATTTACAGATGATAAAAGCGGTATAGGACCACGAAAAATCAATCGCCTTTTATTTATTTTCTTATAAAGTTCATTGCTTCTTTGGCGATCAGCACATTAAGTTATCACTTCACAGGTCCCAGTAATCCCTCGTGACACCGGCTGCAAGCTATTCCGTCGCGCAAACAACTTAATCCGAAGTGTGAATATTTATTTAATCCATTCTTGTGTGATTAATACCAGTTAATTTAACAGGAACCGGAGCAGGATGGTGTTTGCCGTTCACTGCCATCATTTATTAACTCGAGTAGTTCGGGAATTAACACAATGAGGAATGCTTAAACTGGTGCAAACCTAAGTAGCAAATGAAATTTCGATAATGTAATTAATTCATACGTTTATTTTTTTATTTACGGTACATCCTTTAAATATAGAACAAAACATTATTTAGAAGAAAAATGAGTTTTTTTCAATTAACTCCACACAGGAGGCTGAGGAAAATAATTGCCGTCAGGGTCTATGTCATGCTGCGTGAATGATCTTTTTGAGGAGAGGAAGAGGGGGACATGGTGTAGGAGGGAGGAAACACAAAGGCCATCAAATCATTCCACAGCCGAGCTGTTGAACTCAAGAACGAGTGATAGAAGCGACACGTTCTCATGTGATAAATTTCAACCATGTGAATATGTGTGGCGCGCGTTTAGCGCATTTCCTGAGTATGCACCGGTGCCGAAGGGATCAATAACGCTAGTTCCTCGGAGCATCTTCCATTGGAATGCTGGTAGAACAAGGACAGCATAACTACCTGACGTCTGTGCTCTAAATTATGGAAACTATCAAACGGGGCGCCAATTTCTTTATAGGATTTTTTCACGCATTTTGGGGCTCCAGATTAGAGGTGGTTGCCAAATTCAACAGTAAGGTCGCACGCATGTTCGTTTTTATTTGCGAATTCGACGTCACGCCTGGCGACGTTGGTATCTTACCATACATTGGCGTTTTTTATGTCATGATGACGTTGTAGCCAGTTGGAACCGTTTCGGAATGAGCGGTTTTAGATCGTTTTTGAAATCATTAATTGTGAATGACGATAGAAAAATTACATATTTTGAGTGCGATAATCATAATCAGAAAAATAAACTTTATAAATATTTAATAAATTTTTAACGATATTCATAGTTTGAAAAAAAAAATCATATTATACAGTACAAACATTATGATATTTTATAACTAAAATTTACAATCAGGCTAGACGAAAAAAAATGTTAACTATTTTAACTGCTTACGAAAAAATGGGGAACGCTTTTTCGGTGCTATTAAAAATATCAGCTTCTTCTAGATTTTGGTTCCCTAAGCTGTGTATGTTTGGTTTAAGGGAGTTTATAAACAAATTAGTATTGACATTATTATTGCAGTGAAATTATTTTTAGTTCGTGTGACTCTATTAGGAACACGAGAGAATTATTAAACTTATGTAGATTTATATGTAACTTAGTTTTTGAATGTTCAATATGGACAAATAAAATATATTTTTCTACATTAACTCCACACACGAGGCAATGAGAATTTTTTTTCACCGGGCCTATGTCATCTTTGGGAATGCTGTGTGGAGGGTCTTTTTTAGGAGGGAAAGGAAAGAGATGAGATCTGCGAAGGAAAAAGGTATCAGAGGTGGGTAAGAATCTGGAAGTCAATTTGTCCAGGAGTGACGGACGTATGAATCCATACGTCCCACTGCGGTGCAAGGTCCATCGGTCGAGAGAGTCCAGTTGGAGAGATCAAAAGATCTCATTAAATCTGTCTCTCCCGATCCAGCCCGCCAGGTAGTAGGTGGGCAAACGCATCCGCCGCCAAGACCAAGACAAACCTCAACCCATGTACCCTGGCACCCCTGCTAAGTCACCAAACGTAGCTAACCACTTTGGGTGACCTATAACAGGGGTGTTAGGTATCTAATATCAGTATTTTACAACATTTATGAAATTCAATAATGAAATAACAGTTTCACATAAGCAAATTTTTTTTAAAGAATAAATTTAGTATTAGGTCAACCATTTTCCATAGAAAATAGATAATGGTTGTATATCAGTTGTGTAAAATTAAAAACACGTTTATTAGTAATTCGTTATTCATATGCAGTACGAGTATATTGTAATAATGATATTTGGAGTGATAAACATTCTCACTATCTGGTGAAAGACCGCTATTCAGAATTGTTAAATTGCTTGAAATGACTTTAGCCGTGTTTGTCGACCAGATCAGAATAGCCAGCCACTTCCCGACCTTCTCCTCTTCACTCAGCCTTACAAAATGCCCCAATCAACCTGAAAAAAGTCTTTTGCCTATAGTGGTTGGCCAACTTACATGACATTAACAGTGTATTTTCTGCATTGGAGTACCATAGTCCCAAGTAGTTTAATCTTTACATGGAATCGAACGGTCAGTGGCTGAGTTGGCATCGCGTCTGGATTCCACTCAGGCATCGTAAGTTAATTTCCTCGGATGGCTAAGTCCTCCATCATACGACACAAGCAACATTTTCTGCTTACGGTGGTGGTTTCGATATTTTCAAATATTGTTCTTGACCCGGAAATGTTTGTCATACTTACTTTAAAAAAAATTAAAAAAAAAAAAAAAAAAAAAAAACAACTACCATTTTTACTTCTCTCACGTCATTTAATATTCTATTAATAAAACATTTGATTAAAATATATATAAATGAATTGTTTATTATTATATTTTAGAATCCTTGCCTAAAATGACTCTTGAAACCTTCGAGACCAATGTTGACAACATTACATAGTATATAGTTTTTTACTTGTTTTCAGTATTTAATAAATAAAAAATTAAAAAACTCAGTTATTGCAAATGCGTTATCACAATACAGTTTTTAATAACGCATGCAATAATTGAGATTAGCAGTGCGTAAGCAGGATGTTTGCCAGAGATGAACATATTCGATTTTACGGCTGTGGTTAAAAGTCAGCTGTCACTGTTTACGACTACAGACTATTATAGACATGTATACCTTGAAGCTACTAACTGTAGTTTTGTGATATCCAGTGGGGTACCTATAGCTTGTATACTTCGAAAGCTAAAACTAAATTACTTAGGACGGGTTGTTTCGGAGAATTTGAACAATTCATCAAATTTCAACGTTCATTTTCAAGTTCTGTGAAAGATTGTTTCAAGTTCTGTTTTTATTTCAGTTTTGTCAAGCAACTAGCCTACAATGATATAATAACAGAACTTGAATAGGACTTTCACAGAACCCGAAAATGAACGTTGAAATTTGATGAATTGTTCAAATTCTCCGAAACAACCCGTCCTTAGAGATAAGACGAAACATTTAGATACGAGAACCAGGTTTTTTGTGTATCGAACAAAGTAAAAAATATCACCCTTTGTACAGTCTTATTTATAAATATTCCCTAATACGCTGAAGAGGGCCATACACTGCATGGGTTAAAATCTTTACTCATAACCATGCTCATGCAAGATTTTTTTAGACTGGAATTACTCCACAAAAGCACAATCATTTTCGCATTTCGCGTTTTGTTGACTCACGTTTCTTCAAATGACGTTTGCGATATATTGACTTGGTCTGTTTTGAATTGCTTCCAAATTTGGTCAATTAGATTATGCGTTCCGTATTTGCTTTGGCAAATCGTTATTTCGTTATAAAATATTCCTTTGATAGTGCTGCAAATGGGTATTACTTATTTTTTCACATTTTCATTGCGTGACCGATCGATGTTTGTCAAATCAACCCGATTTTTAACAAAGTCCGCGATCTCCGTCTAATTACAATCGTAATATGTTTCTGTACCTGGAGGTCGAGTAGTTTAAAAATCTATCAACTTCTAATAACGTCGTATAACGGCCGGCGTATGCAGTACGCGTGCGCATGATTATGAGTAACGTTTTCTACTAACTTGTTTTTATACCCCCGTATTATATATTATTATTGAAACTAAGGTGGGGTACTAACACTAAGGATGTGTGGTACAGAATTTGAACAATTCATGAAATTTCTACATTAATTTTCAAATTTTGTTATTATATCATTATGAGTCAGTTGCTTCACATATCTGAAATAATAAGAGAATTATCACAAAACTTGAAAATAATTTTGATAATTGATGAATCGTTCAAATACTGTGAAACAATCCATCCTAACTGTGATCTTGTAGAGCTTTCCAATGATGAAATGAAAGAGCAAACTTGAAATAAAAAAAATCTAGTTTTGGTAAGCAGTTTGCCGTTGGACAATAAACTGCAGATATTTAAAAAATATTACGACATCTGGTGCAGAGCTGTAAGTTCCATGAGTTGAAACTCGATGCTGGCAGACAAGCGAATATTCTTGTTTTGTATGTGCTAGTTCACTTACATAATTTAAGCTTCGTAATAGATGTCTTTTCACCCGTTTCAGAGTGAGAGAGACTCAGTATTATCCATATTTTATTAATTTTAGTTATTTCTCTATATAAGTAAGGCTTAAACATATTTTTACTGTGCCTGTCTCACTATGGAAATCCTGTGTCCAGACGGGTTAGTTTACACATATTTTATTTTAACCATAAGTACATTTAAGGTTATTTTCGATAGGTACCTTATTTTGATAAGTTGGAAGCTAATATATTTGACAGAATTATGTAATTCAGGTTGGTATTGGTTTTTAGTAGCAGTAATGGGATTAGAGAACTTTTAATTAAGCTTTGTGTTAGTTGACTTATTATTTTATGTTTTCTTGATGATCCAATGTTTAGCAAAGATTTTAAATTTGTTTAGATTTTTTAATTGTCTTGTTTTGTCAGGTAGTTTAATTTACGTGTTGTTATTATGAGGACAGAGTACAACTTTAATGATTAATTTTTGAGCCATTGAAAATCATTCTATGACTGATAGTGTTGCATCCCCACATCCCATTATTTGATAGATAACAATTCCGGATCATTACGTTGCGTCCATTACGCCCCCTGTACTGTATCACAAAAACAAATTGATTTGCTTTTCAGATATCAATAAATAAAAAAAAACTAATAGGTAGTGAGCACCGAGTATTGAATGCGTATTTAGTGAGGCACGCCACTGGTAGCTACTGAACTATTGCGGCTAGAGGGGAAGAGAAGGGAAGGGGGTGGCACATTGTGGAGCAGATTGTTACACATAATGCTAATAATTGCACGCCTAGTATTACATTTCAATATTATGTTGTGAATAAGGGAGACATTATATTATGTACAACACTGTCTTACTAATAATTAATAAATGTTTTAATAATTAATAAATTGATTAATAAATTTTATTCAATTGATAATTTTATACTTACTAATAGAAACTGACATGTAAAGCCTTAAAAAAGTTCACCACGGAAAGATATACAGTTTTTTTATCTGTTGTTTAATAATAACAACTTATATTAATAATTATAATTAAATAAATAATAAAAATTTCAAAATTCTCATCGATTTTAAGAATATTTCCAAGGTATTTTAAATGTCATATTCATTTATTCTTACCTTTTAGAAACTAGATACAATGACCTTGTAGTTTTTTATATTTTAAATTTTCGTTGACATACAAAAATTGGAATATTTTAATTTCACACTTGAAAAAAGCTTTCCATAAACATTTTCACTTAGATACGGAGAAAAATTATCCTGTTAAAAAATTGAAAGCATGCTACTTTCCTGATAAAATATTAATCATTTAGAATATATCGAGAACAGATCTTATTTTCCCAATAAATATCATGGCGGAATGCAACAATATCAGTATATCAATATTTGTATGAAGTCGTATTCCATTCGCTTTGGACTGCTACTTTGTTACGAAATATGTCAAATCATTCGTTGAAGACCTGCAGTCCCGTTTTTAACAAGAAAACGAATGATTTGAATCAGGAAATATTTTTAGTTAGGGAATAGGGAATCTGCAAGGATACTGTTTTTAACTTGTTCATACATTGTATCGTCATTGGTTCATACAATAAAAAATATAAGTTAAATAAGTTAAACACAATAAATACAACGGTGCTCTTCTTATTTGTAATTTATAACTAATACCACAGTGAAGGTTAAATGTTAATAAAAAAAATAATATAGAGATGATAATCATAATAATTTGGCCACTTTCTCGACAAGTTTAAAAAAATATTAATTGAAGATATTTGTGAGGTCTAAAGAAGAATAATTTTGCCAATTAGTTTAATTAAATAGAGGTGGAGCTTTATGATACGATTATTATTATTGTATTCGAGACTTATAAAAACAAAACATCCTAGATTACCATCCCTCAATTACCATCCCCTACTTTATTAATTAATTGGAATTTATATTTACAAACATGTGCAATCTGTATTGAGAATTCCAGAATTTCTCCTCAAGATTTAATTAGATATTTAGACTAACATTGATCGCATTTTCAAACTCTCTTGGGGTGAAATACTGTTGAAAACACATTTTAATAGACCATTTGGTTTTAGTATATTCATATTAATTTGATCAATGACGTGCAGTTTATTAACGAAATAATTACGAACTAAAATAGTACCCAAGTTGATTTTAGCCAATGAACTCACAACAAAACAATATATAGGTATAAATGCCATATTTTGACGCCCCCCCGTGGTCGAGGGGTAAGTCTGTCGACTAGCAAGCCGAAGGTTACGGGTTCAAATCCCGGTATGCATAAGTAAATTTTATTTGATTAATTTGTGTTATTTCACAATTCATTAATTAAAAATAATATATACCACCATTCAGAATTGAAACGTTGCTTGAAATGACTTTAGCCATATATGGTGACCAGATCCGAAATAGCAAGGTATTCCACCATCTTCCTCTTCCCTCGTTTCCTTCCCTTCCCCACAACCTCCACCCTCGCAACATACCCCAATTGAAGGTTCCATAGTCTCATTGGGTTCAGACGGTTGGGAGCAGTTGGGACTCTTGTGTGGTATTCATTTTATAAAATAGGTGTGTATATTCTAGTTATTACAATTTGAAACAAAATACCACTTTTGTTTTTAATAGCCAATGCCGGCCAGGTTTCGCAACAGAAGCTTTAAAACTAAAATAATGATTGTTACATTTATATAGCGCCGTTTTCTTGAAAAAATCACCTCGAAGGCTATATTTGTGCAAATTGGCTTGCAATACTCCACCTCATAAGTCTTCCCATTTTTAACAAGGTCTGAAGACAATATCTACATAATGCAGTTGAATTGAAATCGTAATCGATTTACTCTCAACGTTACGGCACTTTTTCGACTCAACGCTCAAAGAAACCGGTGGTTTTAACATAAAGAATTCGCCAAGCCAATTTTGGAGTGCAGTGTCGTTACAACGGGAGATTTCGCTGAGATTGTTGAATAGAAAATGCAAAGGGCGAACATCTGTCTGAGCAAGATCAGGAGAATAGGGCGGATATGGAATAGCTTCCTAACTGAGCTTTTAAAAACTGCTTTTATAGTGTCAGCATTCCGATGGGGTTTTCGATACAAACAAAACAAGGCTGCATGGGTTTCTGATACTTGATTTCTCGATTTAAGCGAAATATTAAACATTTTTTTAAATTGTCATCCACCACAATTGTCATGATGCCACCGCTATATATAAACAATACCTATTGTCAAGCATATTCGAGGAACCTCATCCTGTTGTGACATTGATATTACAAAAGGTAGGTACATAAAAAAACACAAGGTTGCCGTGGATATCAAAAAGGCGACGATTTTGAAGAAAGTTGCTGAAATATCTGTGACATTGAAAATGCCGATGGTCAATGCAGAATCGTTAAGCAGTTGATTTGCTATGTTCATTGGCGCGTTCTGATAGTCAGAATTACTCGCCTTCGGAGAGGCGAAGCTTAATGCCAAATCACTATTTTGATTAATCTTTAAAACGAATTGGTGTAAATTATGAGTACAAAAAAATATGCTTTAGATAAATTGAAGGTTTTCCTATCGTTAAGCTTGAGTAGAATACAAATAAAAAAAATAATTACTCAATAAAAAATATAAATGTAAACTACTAAAATTTTTTTTTTTCAATAGATATATATGAACGCATAAAGGAAACAACTTTTAAAAAATACAGTATTATAGCTAAGATTATCTGTGACAGTTTCACTTGATTAACTTTTTTGCTTTCTTATAAAATTACTTAAAAAATAAATAAAAACCAGTTTTGTGCTTGAAATCGAACGTTTCTAGACTCCGTTTGTCAAGTGATTTTAATGCCTATTACCTACGATATAAGGTATACCAAGAATATACACATTTTTGGCTTGTAGCTCTGTCTTAAAATGCATAGGATCTCCCATGATTATACTATTCAGGCACATATAAGCTAACCTCTTTTAAATTAGGTGGATTAAGTATAGTTCCAGAGTTTAAATTTAAAATAAGTTAACCTAAAAATATTTTTCGGCAGGCTTCTAATGTGTTGAAATCAAGCATTTCTTTTAAGAACAAGGATGGAAACAGGATTGGATAGTATGTATATTCCCACATATACGTAAAGGTAATGCATAAAGCTGTTTCTGCACTCTCACTGTTACGGAGCTGTATTCTAGAATACTGCGAACATTGCGATTCCATTCGTAAATGATCTCGCATTACGGAGAATAAAGCACAGATATCTTTTTTAGTGTTTCAATGAAATTTAAATAAAAGTTTTATTATGATCCAGAGTTCTATGACGAATCTAATTAAAATATATAACAAGGAAGTGACAGTGAAAGACGGAGGTAGGAAGGCGAAAGGAGGAAGGCGTCTCACAATGCCACTCTTCAGCATCTCCGGGACGGTGACGCTGGCACTGACTGAGAGGTAATGCAAATTGCGGGTAACGAGGAACCGAACCCTTCCTGTTCCGGATTTGCCAAGGTTTGACGAGAATTTATAGCCGGCTTGTTAAGGGGGACTCTCTTCTTCTTTATTACCCGGAATATCCAGGGTTATACACTTAAATATTTAATTTCATGTTATTATGTAGCTTGCTTCTAAAAGTGCCAACTTCAGTTATTCAAATTAGAATTTGCTCTTTTAGCATGTTTTAAATACAAGAAAATCTATTTTATGGTGTTACTTGGCCCCTGCAAATCGAAAAATTCTTTCACGAAATCGAAAGGTTCTTTTAGAAATCCGAAGATAACTCAATTTTGGGTCGAAATCTAAGAAAAATACATGTGTCGGAAAAATTGTATTGGCCCTTTTAGAAGCAAGCGAAAGAATTCTGCTTTTTCTGTTTTAGAAACTCCGTGGCCGATGGATTAATATATTCTTAGCTCTAATTCCAGATGTTGCATGCTCGAACCCGGAGTGTATATTTAAAAAAAATGTAAATTTATTATTTCACGTAGGTAAGTGTAATTAAAAATTATGTGTGGAATATTTTTACGAGACGTTCCAGATTGGTAGATACTCGAAGAATCTCAGGAGGTCTGGCACGGATAATCGATAAAGCCCTATGTCAATACTATATTGACAAAATCCGTCATCTATGGTTAGTTAGCGATATTTACAAGCACGGTCGGACTATGATTCCGACAATCGGTACACAAAAGCCACTGTTTTTAGCGCGGCCTCCAAGGTGTCGGATGAGCTGTCAATAAATACTTTTTTTGCATAATGTCGTCCGTTATGCAATATAACTAGCTAATTAATGAATGGAGGTGAACTAACTAAGCTCTTAGAATTGAAAGAAATCGTATACACGATCCGCAGACTTAGTCAATTCATCTAAGACTCGATCAATTGATTACGTTCCAGCCTGGAGAAATAAAAGTTATTAGTTATGACCAAAGACCTAATGAACTAATTTACTCCATTTTAGTGTCAAAAAGTACACGCGGACTGCCAATGTATATATAATTTGACATTGACAATTTATTCGTTTTCTTTTTAAATTTTACGTAGCCGTCTGTCGTTTGGAAATGTAAAATACCAGCATATTTCGATTTCTAATGTATTTCATTATCAATATAGGTCTGGCTATCAACAGCTTGACTGTGCTCGGGAAATCGTCATAAAATCATCGATAGTTACGCCTATCGATCCGATATTGTAAAGTTATCGATTTTACTGTGCTGGACTTCCTGGTGAATTGCCACCATTCGAACCAAAAACTTTATTGAATTAATTGTAATTTATTTAAAAATCGTGAAAATTACAATTTTCAAGAGCTTGGTAAAAATAAATCACAGATAAGATGATAAAGTTAAAAAAACATTTACCACCTATAAACGCACTATAAATAGTACATGACGTACACAATAGTGACTTTAGAACAGTTAACAACTAGAAAACTTGAATATAACCGTGACGTTTGTTTGGATAAAACCGTCTTAAATCAGTCTCAAGGCCGGCTTTAACACAATATTAGATATAAGAATCTAATTAGTAAGTCCGTATATATATATCATTATCTCACTTTAGTGGTACAAAAATGATAATAGGTGGTTAAAAGGAAAATGTTTTAATCACAAATACTATTTGAGGACACAGGTAGAAGAACGACTTAATTTATAATTATATTGACATATTTTAAGTCGTTTATCCATCCGATGCATATTCAGTATATTGAATGTCTTAGCTATCACAACACAATAGTCACTCTACATTGTCACCATGCCCGTACATGCAATAATATAGTCACACTACATTGCAACCATGCCTATACATGCAATAATATGGTCACTGTACACTGTCATCTTGCCCCGTACATGCAATAATATAGTCACTTTACATTGTCACCATGCCCCGTACATGCAATAATATAGTCACTCTACACTGTTATCTTGCCCCGTACATGCAATAATATAGTCACTTTACATTGTCACCATGCCCCGTACATGCAATAATATAGTCACTCTACACTGTCATCTTGCCCCGTACATGCAATAATATAGTCACACTACATTGCAACCATGCTTATACATGCAATAATATAGTCACTCTACACTGTCATCTTGCCCCGTACATGCAATAATATAGTCACTCTACACTGTCATCTTGCCCCGTACATGCAATAATATAGTCACTCTACACTGTCATCTTGCCCCGTACATGCAATAATATAGTCACACTACATTGCAAACATGCTTATACATGCAATAATATAGTCACTCTACACTGTCATCTTGCCCCGTACATGCAATAATATAGTCACTCTACACTGTCATCTTGCCCCGTACATGCAATAATATAGTCACACTACATTGCAACCATGCTTATACATGCAATAATATAGTCACTCTACACTGTCATCTTGCCCCGTACATGCAATAATATAGTCACTCTACACTGTCATCTTGCCCCGTACATGCAATAATATTGTCACTCTACACTGTCATCTTGCCCCGTACATGCAATAATATAGTCACTCTACACTGTCATCTTGCCCCGTACATGCAATAATATAGTCACACTATATTGCAACCATGCCTATACATGCAATAATATGGTCACTGTACACTGTCATCTTGCCCCGTACATGCAATAATATAGTCACTTTACATTGTCACCATGCCCCGTACATGCAATAATATAGTCACTCTACACTGTTATCTTGCCCCGTTTTTATAAACCCTTTTTACATTTTTTATAAACCCTTGGTTTTGGTAGAGAAACTTCAAGCCTTGAATAATTTTAGACTTGGTTAATAAGATCAAATGCAAATAACAATATTTTTTACATAATTCATTTAGTTGCTCAATAGCAAATAAAACTTTTACGGAAAAAAAATATTTTATAAAAATCTAAACGTAGACACGGAGAAAAATGAGTACCTATTGCTAATTATGTTATTGTGAATCTCTTCAAAAACGGGATTTCAGGCCCTTAACGAATGAATTGATAGGTTTCCTATTAAAGAAAAAGTAAAATAGGAATGTATTAAGACGATATCGGAACACGTGTTCATAAAAAAATATTTTTGCATTCGTCATAATATATTATCAAAAAAAAATGCAGGTGCATAAACACGTGTTCCAACTAAAAGTTTATCATGAAATGGCCTGCGATCCCTTTCTTAAGCGGATTACGAATAATTTGAAGAGATTTTTAATAAATCAGCAATACTAATTTTTCTCTGTGTACATATGTAGAAAATACTTCAAAAACTTTGGCAGCGATATCTAAAAACGCTTTTGGGTTAGCTTATTCTTCCAAATGTGTAATCATTTGGGATCTATTATCCTAACCTTCTAGAATCTAGAATATCTAGCTATGTCTTCTTTTCTATCCTATAAGTTCATTATATTGTGATAACCCTTCGCATATCTTGAAAGTCAGGTTCCGTGGGTTTTGTGAGCATGACACTCAAGAGCGGGTTAGGATTTAGGTAATAAAGAATAGTTGTGGACCCAAACCACCCGCCACTGGTTGACTGATACGGGTTTGTACCTTCTACGTGTTTATATAGGAGAAACAAAAATAAAGATTTAAAACAAGAGTTTAAATGGTATCGTTTTTAATTTAAGATACAGCTACAAAAAGTACCTAGTTCTGTCAACAGTAGACCACGCGTCCAAAAAAGTGTATTTCGACTTTCCTCTTATTTAATAAATAAAACCCACACTTTCCTCTGAATTCTTAAGAATTTTAAGTATATATTTAAATATCTCCTATTTATTTCAAATAAGGAATTATTCAAATTGTCCAAAGAAACGTAACTATCTCATTAGCAATTATTTTTTCTAACTTTCTTCAGGCAGGTAGGTACGTCATTTAATGTGAGCCACCTAACCAAAGTTAGCTTGGTTGAATAATAAAGTGGATGCAGCAGATTATCGATACCGGAAACGGAACGCACAAACAAATTTAATTTAATTACTAAATTCTGCAGAATTCCATCGATAAAGGGGATCTCTGAGGCGTATGTGTGCTAAAATAATGTATGACGGTGTTACAAATGTGACCCTGAAAGAATGCGAGGCTAATACTGATACGAGTGAACAGGATTAAGAAAGGGATGATTAGATGGCTTGGATATGTGGAGTGGTTGGAAGGAGAAAGGAGTTTTAGGAGAATACTATATAACGCGAAAGTGAACATAACGAATCACATACTTGAGTCAGTTCATCATAAGACCAAAGGGTATGCATGAATTAGCATGAAGCAAGGAGTGTGTGTCAAGACAGAGTCGTATGGCGGTCTATCCTTTCTGCCTACCCCAACGAGGAAATGCCATAATGGTTATCTTGTTAGTTAGTTGAATACATGATATTATAAACATTCATGATGATGGGCACTCTAACGCTTTCCGAAAAGTTGATTAAGGAAATTGATTAAATCTAATAATAATTTTGAATATTTTTTTTTATGTACAGGGTTTAATTAAATAACTTTTTTTTTTTCAAGGATGATATTAAAATAGATTTGGATATTTCAAAATAAAATTGATATTTTTTTCAATCTTGTCTGAAGTTCTGTAAATCCGATTTAACCGTTTGCTAAAAATATCCTTTTTATAATCTCATTGAAAAGAAATTTAATTAGTTTTTCCCTCCGGCTGAATGCGATGTGAAAAGAATTCTGCCATTGAAAATACATCTTTGCAAATAGAAAAGTGGAAAGTTCCTCTGGCTTCTAGTTCTTTGAATTCATGGCTTTTGAAGATCTGAGAACATGATTATAACGCATCTCTACACAGTTCAACTTTACGTTCAACTCAACCAGATTGATACGACCTGAGTCCGTAGACAAGTCAACTATAAATAAGAAAAATCTTGTGCCGAACCTACAAAAATTCTTGAACGACGAGCTCTGACCTCATAATCTTTTGCACAATAGTCTCTGTCTGAAATTGTAGGTCAACGACACGGAGACGTTGGTTTAGCTTGGTGGTCTAAACATTCTCAATGACTGTTATAAACAATCCACTGAATCAATAAAAAAAACGCAACCAGTTTCAGGATGCAACGTCCTTTTAAACTGAATTAATTTCACATTTGATGCAGTTTATTTAATGATCCGTGAAAAATCACAGGATATTATAATTGTAGTATTTGTGTAGCTCTAGTATTTATAAAAAAAAAATTCTAAAGATATCAAATGTCTTTCGAATGTTAGGAAACTTGAAAAATTACGTCATGTATCCAATGAAATTATAAAAATACAAGACACGTTATATTCACACTAATTGAACAAAAAATATAACATCGCTTATGAAAAGGATAGCCAGTCTGTGCTGTTTATAAATATAATTTGGGCGGCGGGTTTTGGTACCGTCGCCCAGCGAACCATTTATTGTATAATCAACACCTCTGCCATAGGTCACCCCAAGTGGTTCTCTACATTTGGTGATTTAGCAGGGGTGCCCGGGTCCATCATATGAGGTGTGTTCAGGATGCGCTTGCCCACCAGCTGCTTGGCGTGCTTGATCGAGAGAGGCTGGTTTGGGTTGACCCTTGACCCTTTGACTTCTCCAACTGGTCTCTGAAATTATTTTCCTCAGGGCCTCCCGTGTGGGATTAATGAAAAAAAATAGCGAAAGCTTATGATAGGCACTGAGCCGATGATTATATAGGTCAACTACCCCAGTGGATTCACTAAAAGTAGGTTACAGAACCCAGTACCCAGTTCACTTGGTAGTGAGTCAGTCACACACCCCTTGACCTACCGCGGCAATCTCCAGCTCCACGGTATTTGCATCTAATCCCATTTGGCTAAAAGACACCCGCTCGGTGATAATAATTATTAAGACTATTATTGCCAAGTTGCCTGGTTACCAATTTAGCATAAAACTTGAACGGCGTTCGTATTGGAATATTTATTACTTTAATCTGAGGATGGATTATCTATTATTTATTTTATAAGGGAGCCTTGGCCAGCTTTAAAAAGGTGTTTTATGGTATTTTAAAAAGACTATTACTCTCTATTCGTTATCAGCTTAAAGTCTTATCAAGAACTATCCAAAGCGGAACTTCAGCCAACTTATTATTTTTTTACAATATTCACCAACTGATTTTTCCACAAAGCTAGTATCACACGAGCGCTACACTCTCATAATATAATATATTATGTAAGGCCTATTTTAGCACACGAAGAAAAATGTGTATTGCTGATTTATTAAAATCTGGTTATAAACGGGATTGCAGGCCGTTTCCTGTTAAACTTTTCGTACATTCGATATATATATCGTAACACGTGTTCATGCACATGCAGTCATCCTAATAATATACAATGATGAAATGCGAAAATATTAGAATTTTTAAGAACTCGTGTTCCGACATCGCGATAATCAGTTTTACTTAAAGTTTATTAGAAAACCAATAAATTCATTCGTTAAAGGCTTGCATTCCCCTGTTTAACCGGATTAAAAAAATTATCAATATTTTAAATCAGTTTTTTCTTCGTGCATTATCACTTCACTATTTCGCAATGGGAATGTATGGCGAGCGATATGGGGAATTAGGCCAATCCCGCACATATTATGATACTCGAATAATACTAACATAATGCTCCGCAATCGTACTGCAATCAGTGTCTTTGTTTTTTATAATTGAAGACAATATTAGCGATTCTCAAACGAAAATTTGAAACAGACAAAGATTCAGTTGCATTCGCGAATATTGTTTTCAATGAATAAATATCACAAATTGTGGTTTTACTCATTAAGTTATTACAAAAATAATTAAAAAAATCTTTTAAAATTAAGAGCCAGCCAGTTCTAAGGTGGTGAATAAATAATGAAATAATTTCAATAACCAATGCGAAATATTACGCTCCCAGTACAAAGGTCTATCTCTCTGGGGTTGGAGTGGCTATCCCTACAAAAAGGTTTAAATTATATCGTATAAATTAGGTACCCTTCTGTGAGCAACCCTGCGCCGAGGGGTGTGCACACAGAGCTTTAAGAAATATTTTACAAAGAATTACCCCTTTGAAACTTAACTCCCTCTCTCTCTCTCTCTTTCAGTAATAAAATCGATCTTATTATTATAAACAAACTACGATGTCAATTTAATAAGTCCTCGAAAGTCGGGAGAGATGGATAACAACGCACACAATAGATTATTAGGTTCCTAGTTTTTTTCCCTAATTTTCAAACTTAAGTTCGACTTGAAAACATGGAATTTTAATGCGTTTTTTACCATCTCCCCTGACATAAATAGTTGTTTTCTTTTAGTAAGAGTTATTTTTTTACAACCAGCGAAATTTTTAAAAAAATATTTGCAGCGGAATACAGAAACTTTACCATAAACATATGTAGTTCTTTTAAGCAACGTTAATAGACGCGGAAATGTTTAAATTCTACGCCTATTCATATCACTTATGATATATTCAAACTGCCATTTTTGATATATTCAAAATCTCTCCGTCCTGCATCAAAAGCAAAAATAATTAGTCGTGAAAGAAACTGACATGTATTTCTGTGTTGTGTTTGTGTATATTATTTGTTATATGTTCTGATTTATAATATATTTCTGTATTATGTGAAATTCATCATGTATTTGTATAATTTTAAAGCCCTAAGGGCGTTCATAAATAAATTAAAAAAACTAAATAATGTGTTTTTTTGGAAAAACTTTTTTTATTATTTGAAGGTACCCCATCAAAGAAAATACCAAAAAATTAGAGTTTCAATTTGTGGGTATTATCTTCGTCTTCAATAAAATAAATTATAAACTTCCTAACATAAGTTTATCAAACATATATAATTCAGTCATGACAAGTTTTGATTTCAAATTTTTCAAAACGCTCCACGTGAACAAATTTACAAGGCGTCTAAAAACATAGGATCGTTCGGTTCTATTTGTGTCTAAGAACAAGAATCAAAAAGCTTCTAAAATCATATATTTCCTCGATCTAACTTCCGGCAACAGCCATTACTAGAATCTGTTTACAGGGTTGTAAAATATTGACGTGTTTATCCAGCAGACTAGGGGATACTTTGCAGCCTAAAGCTAGAAGCTACCAGTTACCAGGGTAGCGGGGGTGGAGGGGTAGGTCGTTGATCGCGTGGAGAGGAAGCTTTCGAAAACAAGGCGTCTTTACACAATATTTATTATGTACAGTGCTTTCCACTTTGACGATAAGGGAGACCTCTGCTTACAATCACTATCATCTGTTTTTAAAATTTAACACCATCTGTAATAATTGTCGCTCAATTATCATTATATTTATCAAACGAATTTTTAAATCACATAAGCTTAATTTAATAGTAATAAAAATAATAAGACTCATCCACATTGAAAAATCTCTTGATAAAAGATACATGACGCCAACGGGACTTGAACCCGTGTCCTTTCGATATCCGGTCGACAGCTCTGACCACTGAGCTATGGCGGCTTATCTCTTATCCGCGAAATAATTCAATATATACTAGTGTTTCATTCAACAATTACTGCTTGTTACATTTTTTTTTCTGTAACAATCTTTTATCAGGAGATTTTTCAATGTGGATGAGTGTTTCAGGCTAATAATTATTACTTGTAAAATAATTGTTACCCTTTGTGCTATGCATAAAAAAATCTTGTCTTAAACATTAGTTTACCAAAAAAATAATAATTAATATTTGGTAATAATTAATAATTAAGTTCTAGTATCTTCACCAAAAAATGTAGACAATTTGTCTCGACGCCATCTAGTGAGAAAGTTAGCACTTACAATGCCTTTTTCATATAAAATAAAGTTGGTTGTTTTCAGGTGAAAAAAATGTAATAAGCAGTAATTGTTGAATGAAACAATAGTATGTATTGAATTATTTCGCGGATAAGAGATAAGCCGCCATAGCTCAGTGGTCAGAGCTGTCGACCGGAAATCGAAAGGACACGGGTTCGAGTCCCGTTGGCGTCATGTATCTTTTATCAGGAGATTTTTCAATGTGGATGAGTGTTTCAGGCTAATAATTATTACTTGTAAAATAATTGTTACCCTTTGTGTTACGCATAAAAAAAAATCTTGTCTTAAACATTAGTTTACCAAAAAATAATAAAATAATAAGAGTTTATTCCAGAATGTATGCAGGGGTAGTGCAATGCATATTTTAAAATAATAATATGAGATATGCAATGCGGAACAGAAGTTAAAAATGTGTGCAAGCAGCCGTTTATGGAGGATATTTGAACATCTCCAGAGGGCCAGCAAGAGGGACTCCATCCAGGCAACCATAGCAGTGAAGATAATGTTCATTTTAAAAAAATAAACAAGAAATTTGAAGTGTTTTCAATGAATGACTACTTCATAAACCTTTGAATTTTGCTTGTTGATCCTCTTCAATCTCTTCCTAGTATGTACTAGAATGATTCTAGTAGAACTAAACTCCGTTGTGTAAATGCGATGACATGTAAATGTATGAATAAGCATGAATGTTTAGTAGTAAGTGGTTACCATTGTTTTAATTCCTGTTGTTTACCAAGACCTACCCACGAATACGAGGAAAATTAAATACGCCTATATTATGTGTAAAGCTTGTTAGGAAAATTCAAGTTTACTTAAAATTTCAATATATTTTCGTTCCTTCAATTCCTTCCTTTTATTTTGAATTTTCAAGATCAACTTATCTTTGTTCTGTAAGTTACTTCTCTCGTGAACTAGCTCAGAAAGAATGATTTAAATAATAATGATTTTTAATCATTGAAAAATAAGATAATAATAATAGATCTAAACAAAACAGGAAAAAGAACCGGACACAGAAAAAAGTAAATATCGCAACTGGGAATCGAACTCACTACCTCCGTCTTATCGGGATAACGCCTTTAACCACTCGGCCATTGTAACATGATTTTTTATCTCATATTTCAAACTCAGAAGTAACAATAGTATTATCATCAACCGTTAATTAACTTAATATCATTAACCGCAATTGCGACCGTTACCCATTTAATATTTCAATTTTTGATTCTGATAATTCGTGGTGGTATATATCCATGGTTATAATATATATAATATAATAGAAATTTAAAACTTTTTTGAACTTATATTATTTTGTGACCGTGACCGGTTTCAGCTATAATAGCTATATTCCGACAGGTACAATTTTTCCTTAAACTATGGTTTATATGCATAGTCTAAAAAATTGGGGGAAGGAGTGGGGGGGATTAAAAGAAATGGTGTACAACCATTTTATTATAATTACATAGATTTTTCCATCTTCGTTGCTATGTGGTGTTTTTTTTATTTTTTTATTTTTTTTATTTGATACAATATTTTTTACATTTCAATTTTTTCCAGTAATGTTGGCCTCACTGGGTGGCTTGCCCGTCCGTGCTGAGGCCTTAATTTTATAATATGAAAATATAATCTACATAATACATTTAAAGAGAAAATAAGACATTTAAAATATAATCTTGTGTGTTTGTGAGTGATGTGTGTTTATATTGGTTTTGTGTGTAACGTGAAGGTTTTATTTTTATTTTATGCTATGACACTTTGGTAATATTGTCTTTTTTGTTCTTTAATCCATTTTGTAATTTTGTGTGTGAATTTATTTTTATTTTCTTCAATTTTAATTTCAAGTTTTACACTGTTGAAAGCTTTTATAGCATGGTATTGGTAGTGTCTTTGTCCAAAGCTTGAATTTACTGTCGGAGTTTTTATGTTTTATTTGTACGCTTGTCTAACTGGTCTGTTAGTTTTTGTCAAAAATGTAGTTTAGTAGTGTTTTAACGTATAATTGGCGTATATCTAGTACGTCACAGCTGTTGAATATTTGGTCTGTATCAGACAGTCTATGTTTTTTTAGTATTACCTTTAAGATCGTTTTCTGTGCGGTTTCTATGTAATTGATAGCCGAGTTTGTTGCTCCTCCCCAAGCAATAATTCCATATTCTATTATTGATTGGCAAAGTGCAAAATATATTGTTTTCAATTGTTTTATTTTATATACGTTTCTAATGTTTAAGAAAATATGTATTGTTTTGAGAAGTTTATTTGTGATTTGTTTGATGTGAGGTATCCATCTAAGGTTATGGTCAATTACGATTCCTAGATACTTTATTTGTTCTGTTTTTTCTAGAGGATTTTTTTTTTTTTTTTTATAGTGAATACCTCACAAGAGTCCCAACTGCTCCCATCTGGAGCCAGTGAGACTATGGCATCCCCAATTGGGGGATGTTGTGAGGCTGAAGGTAAGTGGGGAAGGGAAAGAGGAAGGTGGGGAAGTACCTGGCTATTCAGATCTAGTCACTAAACACGGCTAAAGCCATTTGGAGCAACGTTTCAATTCTGAATGGTGGTCTTACACCAGGGCGATACTGGTAGTATCTTCCACTCTGGAACGTGGAAATATACTATATATTATTTTAATTTTAATTAATTAATTGTGAAATAACACAAATCAATCAAATAAAATTTATTTGCGCACGCCGGGTTCGAACCCGCGACCTTCGGAATGGCAGTCCAATGCGTTACCACTGGACTATGCCGGCCGTCAGAGGATTAATTAATACATGATTTTTTTAAATTATTGTTTAAGTTCTCCATACCTCCAATATAGGACTTGATGGACTAGAATCATTAGAAATAAGTGATTTTTTTCTAAATTGGCACAAGAGTTTTAACTGCTCCCAACCGTCAGGAGGCAGTAAGACTATGGCCAATACCAATTAGGGTATGTTGTGAGGCTGAAGGTGGTGGGGGGGGGGAAGGAGATGGAGAAGAAGAAGGTGGGGAAGTACCTGGCAATTTAAATCTAGTCACTAAACACGGCCAAAGCCATTTGGAACAACGTTTCAATTATGAATGGTGGTCTTACACCAGTCTATTATGTAGTGTAAAGTAAGAAAGATGTGTACCTACCTGATATAAATTATTAATTATGTAACGAAACAATATATTATCTATCAATCTAATACAAAACATGCATTGGAACCTAATATTCATATGTATTTTTCCTCTCTGTGTGATTTCAGTAAATTGGAAAGCAAAAACGTGGTAATAAAAGTTAAAAAAAACGCGATAAGCTTGCATCGGTTCAACACAAACACGTAGATTGAAAATACGGTAGAAAAATATTAGCATGTTTATTTTACGAATGTATTTCATATATTCTGTCGGAAAGGAAAGCTTGCGGGAAATATGAGAAAAAAATAAGCGTTTTTACTTTTACATACAAATGTGTACATTTAATATGCGACACTGAGTTATTGGGAATATACGTGTGTACTGAGCCATGTAGCTACTAATTTATTGAACGCAACCAATGTACCCACTTAACTTAGCGGATATATTACGAGGACTGTTTAGATTTTATGAGCCAATCTTTCTATGAAATTTATTAATTTACTTACGGTTTTTAAAGGTACCTGGGAATTTAATTTCTTGTTTAATGGTGATTTTTTTTAGTTAGATGGGAATTTTTACTGTCTGAATAATTAGAGGTAGAGTTGTAAGATACTTTGCTGTGGAGCCAAAAAACATTGTTCTTGGTTGGTTTTTCATGAATAATTATAAAAAATTAAAATTTCTTCTTCAAGGTAATAAGATTTATAACTTTGGTGAGAGAATACCATTCACAATCGTAAAATATATTCGTATGGTTTTGCTTCCCAACATTACTATTTTTCCATCTGCCTTAAAACAAACCCCAATCAGGAATGCCATAATTCCACAGGCTTCGGATAGTGATATGGTGTTCACAAAAATATTGCATATGCTTTACTTTTTCTTAAATAGTTGTAAAATTACTTTGTGACGTCATTTTGATTGTATACAAATTTATCATTTAAAACATGTAGATTATTATTAATTTAAAGTAGTGTAAGCTAAGTGTTATATATGCTTTATAACTTTGGTGTTTTTTTAAACTTTTTGCGTGTCAAAGAGGGGATTATAAATTTTTTTCTATTTAATATTTTTGAATATGTATATTTCCAATTCACCTGACGGCCTCCGTGATCAAGGGGTAAGGATTAAGGATCTCATTTAAAATGACATATAGTATATTTGCTGTACGTTCCAGAGTAGACGATACTCTCAGTATCACCCTGGTGTAAGAACAACATTCAGAATTCGGGGGTTTGGGAACAGAGGGACCTATCTACAAAAACAGTTTTGAGATAAACACAAAATATGATTGGAATACTCATAAACCCAATTGTATGCTCAACTGATATGCCCGACTGTATCTCGACGACTGTATGTACGAGATAGAGCTTCGTGTCACTAATAAATATGATTATGGCATTACTAAAACCAAGCTTAACTCAAAACACCAGCTTTTGTAGATAGGTCCCTAACCGCGAGTTAAAACATTGCTTGAAATGTATTTGGTCGTGTTTGATGACCAGATCTGAGAGCAAGATACAACCACACTTTCCTCTCCCTTCCACAGTACCTTCAGTCTCACAACATACCACAATTTGAGATGCCATAGTATCATTGGCTCCAGACAGCTGGAAGCAGTTGCGATTTTACATTAAAATTTAAAAGAAACCCATACGTTGTGTATTAGCAGGAAACAGAAACATTGTAATAGTAGCAGTGTAAAAAACAAGTAGAATATTCACTTGTATTTACGGCAGCCAGTAACCAAGAACCCAGAGTCGAGAAGGAGAAATGTGGGTGTAATACCTAATATCTCCTAGCCCCTAAGGACTCTCATATTTCATGGGACGATAACATTTTAGGGAAAATAACCCGCTGCGACCGCATTCATTAGGAAGACCCGCAGGACCGGCTTGAAGCTAAATACATAAATTCATCCCTTATGATGCCAAGTCGACAGATAGATAGAGGATAGCACGGCCGACAGCCACAGATCTAATTTGTCTGGCTTGAGTAATCAGCCAGGCCCCCGCTACTTTTGCCGACCGGAGAGATCCCACCGGCCCACCGAGCAGGCGCTCGCGCCCACCCAACTGCCTTTATCAAGGCAACACTTTCTCGCTATACTTAAACAACGAAGACTCACGCTGGCCCCCGCAAACCGCCCACAAGCTCCAGAGACGTGCTCCCTCTTCAAGAGGAGGCACCGACTACCGCCTGTCAAGATGTTCCCGACGAGGATGCTCCCCGCTGACCACGAGGACTCCCCGGTCGTGGTACCACCCGGCGCTCACCAAATTGCGCTTCGCAAGAAGACCGGGACCGTGCGCCTTACGGTCCCCGCACCACAGCCCCGCTCCGAGGACCCAAGGACCCGGAGACCATCCACCACCACGACTGCCACCACGCCCGATGAAACTGAGATGACGGAGCCCGCAGCAGGCCCCTCCTGGGCAACAGGACCCAGTCCTGCCCCCAGGCGCCCCCCGATAGGCCCGGCGTCGGCCTACGTGGCGCCCCCGAGGCCCCAGCAGCCGATGGAGACGGCTGCCCCCCAGGATGGAGGCTGGACGAGGCCGTCCAACCCCGCAAAGAGGCCCATGTCCCCACGGGGACCGCAACCGCTCCAGTGTGGCAACCGATTTGAAGAGTTGCCCGAGGTAAGCGAAGGCGCCGGCGCGCCGCGTATTAAGCGTGCCAATAATAATCATTCTTTCTCCCCCGCAGGTACCGGCAGGAGAGACCGTGTTCCCCCGGTTGTGATGACCCTGGGGAACATGACACACGCGCAGATCACAGCTGCGGTGCAAGGACATCTGGGGGCGGGTAAGCTCTTTACTTTTAGATACAACAGGGGCGGCACGGCCAACATCTTCGTGCGCACGATGGAGGACCATCGCGCCCTCACCAATGGACTGCGAGCGGAGGCGCGCGGCTTCCACACTTTCACGGCCGAAGCCGAAAAAATGAAGAAGGCCGTGATCAAGGGCCTGCCTCTAGTGGAAGTACAAGACATCGCGGCGGATCTGGAATCGCAAGGATTCCCAGCTGTGAAGGTGGTCAAGATGACTGCCTCAAATGAGTATCCCATATACTTAGCGCACTTCAATAAGGAAGTCAACATGGGACAGCTGCGCGCGGCCGTCAAATACCTGTGCCACTGCCGCATTCGACTCCAGAAGCACAGGAGTAATCACCTTCAGCACGGCACCCAGTGCTACAGATGTCAAGACTTCGGACATGGGTCCCGAAACTGTTCGCACACAGCAAGGTGTGTAAAATGCTTACTGGAGCATGCTTCGGCAGAATGCCCCAAGAAGACGAGAGACGAGCCCGCCGCATGCTGTAACTGCTCAGGCCCGCATCCCGCCAACTACAGAGGCTGCCCCAAGCGGGTAGCGTACGTCGCCTCAATACAGCAGCGACCTGCCAGAAGGCCCCAACCTCCTCCGGCAGAACAGAACCCGAGCAGGCCACCTCCTCAGCCGAGGACGGATGGACGCACATGGGCCAACGTAGCCGGAGGCACCGCCCCCGCCCAAGAGCAGCGCGAGACCGCGCCGCCCCCACAGCCCCCCCGCCCCCAGCCCCGCTCACAGCAGGAGCCCGTGCGCGCGCCCACCACTACAGAGGACGACCTGGACATCATGGCCCTGCTCCAAGGCCTCCTGAGGATGCGATCGCAGCTCGCCCGCTGCACTTCAAGAGCAGAGAAGCTCGTCGTCCTGATGGAGCTCCTCACGACCACCCTCGATGTCTAATCCCGAGAAGGTGAGAGTCCTCGTATGGAACGCATTTAGCGTGCGCAACAAGACAGACGAACTGCTCGCTTTGGCAAATGAATTAAACACAGACATAATTCTCTTATCAGAATCCCACTTGAATCCAAGCGTACCGCTGAGAGTGCAAGGCTTCGAGATTTACCGAGACGACCGACAGGGAAGATCAGGCGGAGGAACCGCAATATTCGTTCGACAATCAATGACGTCCACAAGAATTCCCACTCCGAAGTTGAAGCACGCTGAAGCCACGATTATCGAAGTCACCATAGAGGGTAGAGCGCATACCATCATCTCCGTATACTGCACCCAAAGTAACCTAGTGAGAGAAGATCTCAATAAATTGCTCAATCTGGGACCAATCGTTGTGATAGGAGGCGATTTGAACGCCAAACACAACTACTGGAATAACTACAGAGGAAATGCGAACGGAAATACGCTCTTTACACACATGCAGACAAATACCTATTCGATAATGGCGCCCGACAGACCTACGTACTACTCGCAACGCTCTAGATATCCGAGTACTTTGGATATAGTACTCGAGAAAAATGTTAAGACAATATCTCCACTGCGCACATTAGACGAGCTGTCTTCGGACCATCTGCCCGTGTGCTTTACTATAGGCGGCACAACTTCAAGGACCCCCAGAAAACAGCGCAATTATAAGGATGCGGACTGGGAAGGATTTAAAAAGGAAGTCAACGAACGAATTCATCTCACTTCGGGAACTCTGCGCTCGCCACAAGAAATCGACGCAGCTACAAGCACTCTCACAGAGATTCTTCAAACAGCACAAGATACACACATTCCTCTCAAAGAAGTACATTCATACACGATCAAGCTTCCCGAGCACGTTTTATCGCTCATCAAGGACAAAAATCGCCTGCGACGCATGTACCACCGCACGCGTGACGAATACTTCAAGACAGCGTACAACTGCCTGCAGAGGGAAATCAAGACTGAAATCGCAGAACTCAAGCGCGAACTTTGGGACAAAAAAGTCGCGTCGCTCACGCCGAAGGATAATTCATTATGGAAAATGGCAAGCGCGCTGAGACATAAAGATTTCACAATCCCCCCGCTACAGAAATTGAACGGCCCTGGGACGGCTCTGTCGCTACAAGAAAAAGCTGACACACTCGCCGACGGCTTCGAGAGAGCCTACGCCGCTACAGACGGCCTTTCCGACCCGGCTACGGACCGGATCGTAGCTGACTCTCTACGAGATTTGAACGAAGCAGAGCAGACAAACGCTGAAGATATTCATTTCACAACGCCGAGCGAGATTGCGGTCACAATCAAGCGACTCAGAACGAACAAGGCGCCGGGAAGCGATCAAATTCACAACATTTTACTCAAACATCTCCCTCAAAAAGCCATCATATACACTACAAAATTGTTCAATGCCTGCCTCATGACTGGGCATTTTCCCCAGATTTGGAAATCAGCGACCGTGCTGCCATTCGCAAAGCCGAATAAAGATAGAACGCAGCCGACAAGCTACCGGCCGATTAGCCTACTATCTACGTTGAGCAAGGTATTTGAACAAATTATACTAAACAGGCTTGTCCCACACCACGACGAACACAAGACTTTGCCAGACGAGCAGTTCGGCTTCAGAAAGAGGCACTCCACGACCCATCAACTCACCAGAGTAGCGGAATTCATCGCAAGAAAATTTAACGAACATCGCTTCACCGCTGCTGCGCTCATCGACCTAGAGAAGGCATTCGACACCGTATGGATAGACGGGCTCGTGCATAAGTTGCACCGCACCAACACGCCCATATACCTAACGAGACTGATACAGGAATACCTAAAGAATAGATCGTTCAGAGTGTTCATAAGGAACTTGTTATCTTCAATGCGTGAGATTCCAAAAGGCGTGCCGCAAGGAAGTTTACTGGGACCATTTCTCTTCATTCTGTTCACCTACGACATCCCCCGAGACGAGAGATGCAATCTGTCTATCTACGCAGATGACGTCAAACTATACGTTTCCTCGCTGAAAGCGAACATGGCCGCGATTTACCTACAGAGGGCGCTCGACGCGCTCGTAGAGTACTACAAGAAATGGCGCCTGAAACTGAACGAGGCGAAAACCGAAGCCATCATGTTCACGAGAAAACGTATAAATAGAACACCTGACTTCAACATCGAAATGGGAGGACACAGCATTGAATGGAAAGATGAAGTTACATATCTCGGCCTGACCATGGACTCCCGCCTCAACTGGAAATCTCAACAAGCAAAGATGCACGCGCGCACGCGAAAAGCGATCGGCATGATGAAGCCAATTTTCAATAGACGGAGTCCGCTACTTCCCAAAACCAAACTCCTCGTCTACTACTCGCTCATTCGTCCGGTACTCTCGTATGCGATTCCCGTATGGAGCAGCATCTCACACACAGACCACAAGAAACTACAGACACTTCAAAATCTCTGCATTAAAATCACATACAACACGAGACTCAGAACAAACTTGAAGAGATTACACGAACGAGAACAAATTCCAACACTATACGAATTCACACACAGACTGACTGCACGCTTTTACAAATCACTCACACTTAGTAAAAATCCACTAATACGAGACATAGGACAATACAATGCTCCGAGCGACCTGACATTCAAATACACACACAGACTACCTAAACACATCCTCATGGACCATGACCACATATGGCACATACCAGAATCAGACGCGGACGAATAGCGAGCAGTAGGTATTTCCTAAACTCCCGACTTTCCTCCTAAATATATAATGTTTATATATCTATTTATATATTTATATAATATTTTATAATTTGTATGTATATGTATGTTTATTTTCTATCCTCCCATAAGTATATATTAACATAAAATCAGACACACACACACACATCTCAAAAATGCAGGACATCATATACCGATGTTACTGAAGGCCGTATACGTTTCAAGTTGACGTTCGGCCGCTCCTTCCGGGTAAGGTTTTCTGCGATTTTCCTTACTCCCAACGGCAAATGCGGAAGGAACCCAACAATAGGGCGCAGCCGAAATTTCCTCCCCCCATTCCCAACACAACACAAACAGACACGTATGTAGTATATGGCCGCTGTCGGTCGCTGGTGGTGCTGATGCTGGATGAAAACATGCAATTTTAGTAGGGTTTTTAGGTAACAAATTTTTTCCCTACCGAGAAAATACAAGGCCTCTAAGTCTATAAAAGCCAGGTAATATTTGAATAAACCCATATGAGGTAAAAATTGTGAGGCGCATATGACGCCGTTCTATTTGTATAAAGAACATTAACTTTAAATTCAGTAAATTTAAATGATTCACCACTTCATGGAATATAAGAATCTAGAAAATAAAAAAAAAAAAAAAAAATGATGCCAAGTCCTACGTGAAAACTTCTAAGATACTTGCGTGCACGGAACAACATTTATCATGGCTACATTTTGATACGTTCATAATAATTATAATAACAGTTATTTTAAATAGCACAATAATTTAGTAATACACCCTTCGTGTGCTTCACTCTAATATATATGTATAATGTACAAACGTTTACTTAGCTAATCCATTCGAAGAAGTTCTTCCTACTAAAACTTAGTATTTACATAATTGAAATAACATACCTTGCATACTCGTATGTAATTAAATTAAATCTTAATCAAATTGTGCAACATTTATTAAGGTCTTAAAAACGATATTTTAAACATTAAGATGACAGATCAAATAATAAATTAACAAAATAAAACGTTAGAGAAAACAAGCAGAGATTTTTTGTTTTTTGTCGGTAAAAATAAAACTTTTCTTAAAAAAGCACCTTAAGGTAAAAAAAAATACCGATCAATCTAGATTTCTAGATGAATACAAATGCAGTCATTTGAAGCTTTCTAGATCAAACATTATTTTTTAATATTAGGTAGTCATTTGAAAAAACAAAGTGAAATTCACCTAATATTCTGGCATCGGTAGGTAGAAGAGATCCTCTTTGGGAAATTTAGTCAGGCTGAAAAACAAGGAAAGGAGACAGAAACATTTCTTTGTTTGCACCAGGATGTGCTGATAATTTCGACAATACATTTAAATTATACTGAGAAAAAAATGTATATCAAACAATGTCAATTAAAAAAAATAAAACTGGGAATTAACCGCGATCTCATGGAGCTTACCGCTCTGCCATAGATTATTTCTGACATAACCTTGTTTCGTGAGGAACTTTTTATAACGCTGAGTCAATGAAACTACTTGTACTTTACTGCTTCTTTGTGAGATCGTAGCTAGAGTTATGCATCTCCTATATTTAGTAACTTACACCTCCTATTTCTCCTGTTCTCCTATTTAATCTAGTAACTTACATCGCTTGGAGAAAATACAAAGGAGGTTTATTCAGCGGAGATATCCAATTCAACATAAGATAACCTGAAATTGATATCTGCTACAAGACTTTAAAATGTTTAATCTAAAACTACTACTACTTTTACCCGGAGAACGATTAATAATATACTTATACTTTAAATTACTGAATTACTTCATTGACTGCCATCAAATGTTGAGTGCCACGAATATCCGTGCCCTACATTATTTTCCACTGTGTCAACCATTAACACTAACTACTATTGATATAACTCACCACGAGCGCTGTTTCACCAAACTCAATAACTCAAAACCTCTTCGTCTTACATCAAAATCAAAAATAATAAGATCTGATTGCATTTGACATGTATTTCTGTAATTTTAATGGTCTACTATAATTTTTGTATCGCTTAACTAGCTATTGTTCCCACTCCTTTGGCCTGATTACATGTATTATCTTTATAATTACTCTACGGGCGTTCAATAAATATCAAATAAAGAATCATCATCTAACACGCCACTAAAAGAGTTTGTACTATATCCAATCATATTGTTTACAGCAATCGTTTTTGGTCTATGCCTACAATTGTTTGCGTCGAGTTAACCGTTGACGATTAAATCAATTAGTTATATTTTATCAAAGCAATTGTAAATAAAAATAAACAAATTTCTTACTGTGATTTTGTGATTATTTGCGACTCTTAATTTTTTTTAATCTTGGAAAATCTACGGCGGTCCTGTCCCGTTTACCTCTACGCTGGAAAATTTATGATTAACATAATAAGAGTGTCCAATTTATATAGTAACCTAAGTCTCCTTCACCCTTATAATATCTGGCCGCAATTAACCGCCGATTAAACTGCGGAGATAATAATTGCGGAGCCCCCACAGAATTACCTCATATATATTATTTAAATAAACGTTGGACCGAGCAAGTTGGGAATATGCACCCGGTGTCTGGCTTGTTATATTTTACTTTACTTGGTACGATTACGTCATAGGTACCTTACGCTTAAGATTACGTCATCCTTTGCGAGGAATTTGGTAGATTACCTTCTAAATAGTTACTAATATTTTAGTAATCGTCAGTTAACCTTTCTACCCCTTCTTTCTTTTAAACTGTTAATGTAAAATAAAAAGATGTGTGCTTTATTTGGTATCCTTTGTATGTATTTATGATTCTTTATTCATAATCATTGAATAGTTACTTGTTTCACATTTTATGATGAAAACCTACACTGTTTAACAGCCTGAATGCTCGTGGTATTTCAACACTAAACTACAGAGCTTACTCAGCGATGCTTCAGCTTGCATCATCCCGCTCTTGCTTATGTAGAAGTTCTTGACAGGAATGCGAATCTGACATGATGCTTTTAAACTAGCGATGCATCTACGGTACTTAACAAGTTTTAACTACTGCGATATTGTACATGGTTTCAAGCCGTTTACGTAGTGAATAGTAATCTAACTTGCCCACCAACTTCGTTGCATATTAACGGATTGTTGAATGATACTGTAGCCACGCGGAAGATGGCATTTTCGAGACTTATCTCTTAGAAAAGGATTTGTTTTTCATTTAGACACTCGAAGAGCCCTGTAAGTTTGATCGAAAAAGTTTGGTAGTCAATGAATGGATAGTACAAAATTGGAAGACCTCTCTTCAACGGTGACGATCCGAATCATTACAGGTTGCCACAAGGATCTGTACTGCAACCCACTGTAGTTTTCGCATCCTAATGATCATTTTGAATGTGACAAATTAAATATTATGCGGATGATAGCAATATTGAGGGATATGTTTCAAACTGTTTTTTTCTTCAATGAGACGCCTAAATTAGTTTGTCTGAATAGTGGACCACAAATATGTATACTCTTCACACGGCATATCTAAAGATTACAAAGGCCCTGAGATAAATTATTTTCCTCCTGTATGGAGTAAATTTTAAAAAGGAAGTTAATTCATTGTCACCTAATAATTCACAAATTGTGTTCATATGGGTAGAAAAAATAAGTCATGCTAATCAATACTGTTTTTTTACTACAGGTAAAATTATGTTTTTAGAAGAAAAGGTTTTTATGCAAAGCACAAATATAACAAATTATTACCGGCAATAATTATTAGCCTGGAACACAAATATAAATTTAAAAAAATCTTCCGAGAAAAAGTAAATGCTGCCGATATTAAAGAATATTGATAGGAAATAATTGTTTTAAAATCAATTGATATCCATTTTTTTTAATTCACTCAACACCGTAAAATGAAAACCAATCAATCGCAAATTATGTTGAAAAATTATAATGCCCTTCCGGCTGGGTGCATACAGTATTCAAGCTTCATTGAATAAATTAATTAAAAAATATGTTTACCTACCAGCTCGAAAGGCCTCACAATCAAATCAGGAAATCAAACATGGACGCACTCCATTGTTCCGAGTTGATTAATTTTATCATAATTGTTATTGACAATAAATTGAAATCAGGCCACATCGCCCACGTGGAATACTATCATTTTATGTCACCCTCCTTTTAATTCAACACAAATAGTAATGATTAGTGATCTAACGTCAACTAAAACCGGTTTTTTCTCGAATTTTCGATTTTATTTAACAGTTTTAGGTGGGTTTGTTTGCGCTTGCACATATTTTTAATTTGCGAAATTATACTGAGAAAGTAGAAACATCAGTGTGTTATGTTTGCACATAGCTTGCAAGAGCTAACTGCACAAGTTATGTATATCCTCACGGCCCGGAATTGGAGCACTCACTCAGCACGTGTAAACACACGAATATATACGCATCTCGGCATGTCTACAATCGGGTGAACACCAATACATACGCAGGAGCTCGCGACATCACCGCCTGATATTGGTCACGTAGGCTTACAAGTACCTACAACCAATCAAATGGATAGTTGACAAAAACGTATCCTTATATGGGCATCGGCCAGGCACCTAAAAGAGAGGTGGAAGGGGCAAGCTTCCACCCGCCAGCAGACCCACGCAGCAGTTCACAGCGAGACGCGTAGAAAACAACACTATGCTTTAGTTCCGAGTTAATATTTACCGCCAAATCGGTGTCGCCGTAATTGGACCGGCGTGCATACATTTTATAATGTGCCGCGTCCCTAGACTCAGTTATCACGTCCAGGCAATCTTCGGCCGACTACACTATCATGGATATGATTGCGCCATATCCCTGGGCCGCGGCCGTACACCCGCCGCAGCCCACGAGGTTCCATCTGTGCCGCCCTTCGTCGTATTCCCGCCCTTCGCTCTTCCACCGCTCTGCCGCCCACGAGGTTAGCCGCCCTGGCCGCCTCAGGCCGCTTCTGTGCCGCCCTTCGTCGTATTCCCGCCCTACCGCATCAGTTAGGCCGTGCTATGGCATCCGCCCATCGTAGCCGCCCTTCGTCCTGCACCCTGCCTAGGCACCTGCCTATGGCCCCTGCTCATCATTCACCGCTTCAGCCTAGTTTACACGTGAGCGAATAATATACCTTTGTCAATCAGAGCCCTTAGAGTCAATAGATTGCCTAGTAACTAGTTAGGCCTTAAAAAGCTATGTACCTTTTGTAGATCTGTTTGATAACCTGTATTACCTGTACAATAAACCCTCATATCAAGAGACTTGTTTTAATTGGGAAATTGACTATAATCCACACCCTGAATGATAGGAGTATCAAGCTCTGCCGCTGCCTTGTGCGGCGATGACTATTTGTGTAACACACCTATAGTATATTACATGGCGATAAACGCTAATGTAACAAGTGTTAACTAATTAAGACCTTGCATTCATAATTTCTACAGAACTATAACATTTTTCCCCTGATAACTTTATTTTTTCATATCTTAAAAAATATGTATTATTTTTTAAAAACAAAATGGTTATGTTATTTAACACGTTAGATATGAAAAAAACCGCAGTGTTTCTTTAAATGCTACTTAAGACAATTGTCTAGAGATTTTTACTCTATTTTAAATAAGCCATGCTTTATTAAATATTTTCATGATCATAATTTTTTTTAAACATTAGTGCGTTTCTTCAAACATCAGTATTTACGTACCTCTCTTAAATTCTATCTTCCTCTTCATTTTGAATGCTTACTACAAAGCCTTAATCTCCCTTTAATCCCTCAAAAAGTCTCACTCCTAGTACAAGGCACCACAACAACAAAAAGTAGTTAAATTTCTCTTCTCTCAAGGCACCTTTTGTATTAGCATAAAAAAATCGTATTAAAACAACAAAAACTGTAGGTTCTTCTAAGTGGTAGCAAATTTTATAAAGAGGCTTTTTTATTTGTTAAAATTCTCACCTCACCTTTCCCCCTACCTTTGCACAAAGGAAGCCTTATTTGTCCCCAAATGAGCACCAATAAGACGAGTGTTCTCTAAAACATGCGTCAGTCTTGATTAAACACATCCTCATCTCTCAAGGGGAAATTGAGGGGAGATTAGGGAAATGGGGGAAAAAAGTGAAAAAATGGGGAGAATTAAGGAAAATGTCAACCTCCACATGCCTTTATTCACACTCGAGGGGAGTTAAACCCATGTCAAAAATTAGGTTAGTTTAAATAAAAATCGGAATACGATATATTGCTACTTTTGAAAGACCTCACAGTGGAGAAAAGATCACCAAATCATAGGTTCCGGATTTGGTTTGCATTTATTTATAATCTGTAAGATTTTTGTCTGCGTATTAGAAAGAGTAATTAAGGCTTTTAGAGAATACTGAACGAAAATTTAATAAAATTTTAAATTGTTTAGACAGTGGTTTGAATGGGAGAATACAGAAGAGACATGGATAAATAATAGAATATCGACGCATTAATGGGTATTAAATATAAATCAATCAAACATATTCCTTTATCTCCTCAACTCCATTTTCCATTGCAATCCAGAGGAACATTTGTTTTGCTTTCAGAAAGTGAAATAGCTTTCACACGCAATAATTATTATTTTTCTAATACAGGGTTTTCAAATAAGAGGTGTTATTTTGATATTCAATCGTAAAAGATCAATGGTTTCGTTGCTTGTGTGGCATGTAGCGCGTTTTTGTTGAAAGTAAACGTTGTCCAGATCAATACCATCCAATTTCGGCCATAAAAAAATCATTAATCATCTCTCGATAGCGCAATCCATTCACCGTAACTGTTGCTCCAGCCTCATTTTAGAAAAAGTAAGGTCAAATGACTCCGCCGGACCATAAACCGCACCAAACAGTCACACGTTGAGAATAAAGAGGCTTTTCAACAATAATTCTTGGGTTTTCCGAGACCCAGATGTGACAATTTTGCTTTTTGACGAAGCCACCGAGGTGGAAATGGGCCTCATCACTAAAGATGATTTGCATTTGATTCACTCAAGTGAATTTTAATAATTTCAATGCGTTGTTGAAGCGTGTATCGTTCCATTTTTATTAATAACGTAGAAAGTGAAACGTAGATTGTGAAATGTCAAAAAATGACAGCTTCGGAAGTAACATCTACCGAAATAACGGGCTATTCAAAATAACACTTCTTATTGGAAAACCCTGTAGAATCTCAAAAGTTCAACGCATTAAATGTAGGTATAGATTTTTAACTGGTTAAAGAGTGGACAAATGTGTTGGTTTCGCAATTTGCTGTATAAATTCTCCTTCATTACACGATCAGTATTAAAGGGGTATGAGTTTTTAAATGGTTTGAGGTTATTCATACCCGGGAATATCTGTCTTTATTTTACAAACGAATTTTGAACTATTGGTAGGTATTAATATACATCAACTGTGATGGTAGATTCAATATTCATGAAACCAAATAGCTGGTTTTCATCAGCCTACTGTGGCGGAAAAGGTGGCAATGAAACGTGAGGGTGTCTGATTGCATGAATATGGAAGAGATGCCGCTAACTGCTAATTGGGCTATTGTTACCTGCTGGTGCCGGGTTTGCGATATCTGAATTATTTATAAGTAAACTCGGAATTTATTTCGATGCATTTTAAGCGGATCGAGGTTAATCATGTCAATGAACTAACGTGGTAAACTTTTGTATGCTGGTGTTAAACATAAGGAGATTGAAGCATAAGACAAAGGCGTAATGGTAAAGATTATAAAAGGGCACTTATACGGTTTGGGCATGTAGAGCCGATGAACGGAGAAAGAAGTGTAAGTGTAAGACGCAAAAGTTAATTGTAGAAGGAGTCGGGGATACCCGAGGATGACAAAGTGGCACGACCAGCGTGGCAGCCGGACGCGTCTTAACGCGTCCTAAGCGTCAACCGCATTGAGTTTTTTTTAGTATTTTCAAGGGAAATGAAGCAACATCCCTTTGAAATTATTTTAAAATCAATCAATCAACATTTTAAATAAACTTATCAACCATTTATTAGAACTTTATAATATGTGATTTGTGTGCAGTGTGTTAAAAGTGAATATTCGGATATTTTTCTCAAAATATTCGACATTCGAAACGAACGTCAATCGGTAAAAGCACCCCAGATGTTTTCAACGGAATTCTCGGAAACTCTGAAGGGCCTAGCAAGTGTTAGTAAGCTAAACCGAGGGTAATTTATTATCCCGACCGTCGCCTTTTATTGCGGGCAGAATGCACTGCTTCAATAATCACCAGGATGGACTCGCAGAACGTCTATGTGAGGTGTCAGCGCTTTATTAGCAGCATAAACATACCTCGACGGATGATGAACCTCGTGCTGGCACTGTTTGTGGACGCGATGGACTCTCTCGCTGCAGCACCTGGTCCAGTTTCTTCACCACCTAGGATTCATGCTGCAGAGTCTCCATCTTCTATCTTCGTCGAACGTCACAGCGGTGCTGCCAAGGTCTGGTATCTGTGAGAGGATATTCAGTCAGCGCTTTATTAGCAGCAGACATATACTTGGATGGATGACGAACCTCGTGCTGGCACTGTTGGTGGACGCGGTGGATCACCACCTAGGATTCTTGCTGCAGAGTCTCCATCTTCTATCTTCGTGTGACCTGTTCCTGTACTTCATTTTACTTAACTTAACTTCACTTTATTTTTGTAATATTTATATTTTTTGTAATACCTGCATCAACTGTAAAGCGCCCTCGAGGTGATATCTCACTAAAGCGGCGCTATAAAAATTGTCTAATAAATAAAATAAAAGTGAATCAAATGCTTGAATCAAGTTATTCTGACTCTTGATTTAAGAGTCAGAATAACAGAAACGATATACTAATGAAAATGTGGCAAGCGTTTGTGCCGAGACAGAGTTGTGCGGAGGCCTATCCTTTCTGCCTACTCTTGCCGATAAACGTTGTGTTGGTAAGTTAGTTTGTTACGAACCAATTGCATTTTAATTGATTCAGGAAGAAAATCTAAAACACCTGGTACGAGTATTTTCAAAGAAAAAAATTATCGTGCTTTTGCATTCAATCGTGCTTTGTTTTCAATTCATTAAGCATTAAAAAAAGCCAAAATAGTCCCCTATTGACACTTGAACACCCTTACAAAATTTTAAAAAAATAACAATAATATTGTTGTTGTTTTATATTATGTACTCCACTATCCACTTTATAGGTTCCTTTTACAAGATTTACATTCACATTATTCGTAACCCAGGAAAGTGTAAAAGAATATTATCTTTTCATTCTTTTCTACTCCATAGTAGAGTCCCTAAAACTAAATACAGCGTAGTAGATTATTGGAAGTGCTGTATTAAATGGTTATTAACCTTTATCTACGCTGCCTTTGAGACAGCATTTAGAATTAAATTAGGTACTTACTGTACCATAGTTACTTGACTATTTACTGTTCATTAACTTGGAAATGCTTAAGAGGAGTGTTAATATTAATTATCATTTAACTACCCTAACTAACTATTCTGATAATTAGTAATACAGTACTACTATGTACCTATAATTAAGCATAATAGAGGAATATAATGTTTATATTGTAGATTTAAAATGCTAATGGGCTTTGATTATAAATTTATTTACACAGAATTATAAAGGTACCTGCTCAGGTACTCGTGAAGGCTGTACTACTTAATGTTGTTGAATTGACAATAGGTATTTTTCTCATTAAGGAGGTCTTATTGAGGAGAGGAAGGAGCGAACACAGGTCTTGAAGAGACTCATGTTGTAGGAGGGAGGAAAACAGAGGCCAGCAAATCGTTCCACAGTAGAGCTGACGAACTGACTCAAGAACAAATCGTAGAAACCACCCGTTCTTGTGTGACAAATGTCAACTGTGTACGCGCTTTTGGTGTGTTTTCCGATTACGCACCTAGTCCCACGAGCATTTTCTATTAATATCTTCCGTAATACCAGTGAGAGTATACCTACCTGACACCTGTACTATAAAGATACCAATTTAAGATAGGGGAAACTATCAAAAAAAAAAAAAAAACAATAGAAGAGTATGTATGAGACGATGTATGAATGTGAATGAGGCAAGGAATGTGTGCCAAGACCGAGTTGTTTGGCGGTCCGTCCTCTCTGCCTACCCCTGCGGGGAAACGGCGTGATGGTTAGTTAGTTAGTTAGTTAGAAACTATCAAACGGCCGCCCATATCTGTACAGGATTTTTTCAGGTATTTTGGTGCTCTAGATCGGAGGTGGTTGCCAAATTCAACAGTAAGGTCGCACTTGAGATTTTTACAGGGTCAGCAGTTGTGTACTATTTAAGTATTTGCGGACCCTGTACAGTACACCAGGCTTCTGACCGGCTAATTTGACCGTAATAACAACTAAATCTATGCATTTAACTAATATCTATTTAGGGTATTAAAGCTTTCTTCTCATTTAACTAGAGGAAAACTTACTATGACATTTATTGATGACTATAAAGAAAAGCTGAGCCTTAAGCTTAGTGTCTTTTGTAATCGTGTTTCCAAGAGAACAAAATAAATTACTCTATAGCAAAGATTCATTTTTCTTCATGATACAAAATTGTAATGATTCGTTACTTTTTGATTATGATTAATAATATGAACTCAAGGTATTGGGTACACGGAATAGTCTTTTCGACTCGACAGGCCAACGAAATTAATTGTTTTTCAAGAAAGAAATTTGATGTTTTAAAATGTTTGTCCAATTCCACCCAAAATAAGAAAAAATTGACTTCACTTGGGAATACAAAGACACTCACAATATGTTTATAACGGTTTATCTCTTCGATGATTAGGTTAGTGCGTACATTTGCGACGGTTTTAAAAAAATTGATAAAATACAACGATAACGCTGGCGTGTCATTTTGGGATCGGAAAGAAGTTTTTGAGCTTGGTAATGAGAATGTTAATACCGATTGTGGTCACCAGTTTGCAATGTTAGAAAATAACATTCAATATTCCCTACTCATATGTTATACCGTAGCCAAGATAAACAATAATATCTTCCAAGATCTAACTTCTTGTCGTCAGTCAGAAGTATCCAGAAAGGTAATAAATATCATTGTTTGTTTAAGAAATGCGGAATATAGAATAGAGTGCAAAAGTTCAGTATATCGGTTCTGTAAGTATTTTTCCAGGAGGAATTTGCGGCATCTAAGCAAAGAAACACTCGATCTTCTCAGCCGGAGATTCTCAAGGTGCAGTTTAAAATCGATTCCTCCAACAGATTGCATTCTAGAATAATACTACGTTTTAACGAATCTCATAGTTTTATGTACCTGCCATAGATTTGATATTTTTCTAATGTAAAGAGATAATCTTACTCCCTTTCTTACAGGAGATATTACGTTAAATTAAAAAGTTCATCTGCCTGAAATGTAGTTATTTAATAAAGCTCGCTATTTTAAACGAGAATTTATGAAATTTTATATCCATGCAGCTTATTAACGTTAATAAATGGAATTAAATTCTCAACTGGAATGACTAATTTCAAAATACCTGATGGAATATAAGTAGAGAGTGCTTGTTCAGTATCAAAACTTTAAGTTATTGAAGCCATATTTGGTGACTGGACATGCCATCCTCCTTTTCCATTCCTCATGTGTGTGCTATCCTGCGCACATACGAGGAATCGATGATTTTTTTCTAAGGCGGGAAACTATCGGCTTGTCGGGTGGGTCTTGAAGGTATGTGAATTTTTATAATATTGATAAATTCGTGTTATGGCAAAACCTCCTGGATCACAAGATCTGACAGGGAGTTAAATTTAGATTTGGATTTATTTGTTAATTTAATTGATAATAATTCATTTATGGTCATTCGTGATCGAGTGGTAAGGCTCAAGACTAGCAATCCGAATAGGTTCAAATACCGGCTTGCCGAAGTAAGTTTTTTTTGCGGAATTTGTGTTATTTAACAATTTATTAATAAATTAAACATAATATGTAGTATACTTGCGGCACGTTCCAGAGTGGAAGATACTATCAGTATCGCCCTGTTGTAAGACCAACATTCAGAATTGAAATATTACTTGAAGTGGTTTTAGCCATGTTTGGTGATCAGATCAGAATATCCAAGGGATTCTCCACCTTCTTCTCCCCATCCTCTCCCCCTCCCCACAACCTTCAGCCTCACAACATACCCCAACTAGGGATGCTATAGTCTCACTAGCTCCAGACGGTTGGGAAGAGTTGGGACTGTTTTATTAACGTTTTCGTTGAATGAATTACTCGATATCTAGATTTCACTTTACAAACTTGTACTTTGGAGTAGTATCAAATTTTGAATCATTTTCAGGACTATTTCAGGACTTTTTCAGTAATTTTAGGTTAGCTACGACTGAATTTCAGATTTCACAATAATATTCAAAGAATGTAGTTGCTACGGTGTAGGGTTATTAAATACATAAACATACAATATGTGGAATATTATAAAAGCTCTGTATTTAATTAATAAGACGTTATTCTTAAAGAAACACTACACTTAAGATATTATAACAATGCCGGGTGGATTTGAACTTCTCAAGACCGGGATTAAGTCGAGCAATTGTAGAAATGTACACCAAGTAGACTGTTCCGAACTTGACTCATTGTTTGAAACTCTTGCTCCCGACTTAAAACTTAATTATTGTGTGAAACACGCCTGCCCTGCACTCCGTACTCCGCACTCCGCACTCTGCACTCTGCACTCTGGCAAATTGTATTTTTAACACGAATTCAGAACTACCTTATCTAACTTGGCAGCAGGATGCAGGATTAAGTTACTGTTTGTCGGATTGCACATAAAATCTCGCAGGTATGAAGATTGCATAAACAACAATATTATTACGGCGGGATAAATAAGTAAGGCATTTTAATTTAGTTTTTATAATAGTTTTATCGTAATTATTGCATTAAGAAAAAATCAAAAAAACTAATTTCGGTTGTCTGTACGATGTGCATAATGCAAAATATTTAACAAACTTAAATATGTTTTTAAATTTTCAAAATTGTAACTGACGATTGTGTAATTCAGACTGAATTCATAGTATCCCGCTAATAATATATATTTTTAGAATATGATTAATTCTATATTTGAAATGTGTACCTATTTCTTTTGTTCCAAATTTTGATAGATGTTTTTTCAAGTTTACTTACGGTGCTCATTCGAATGGTAATTTATGTGGTCTCCCAAATTAGTCAACAAAAAAATATAATAATATTGAGAAGAAAATTGACAACATAGGTATGTTTTGAATGGCAATGATGGCGAGGCAATATTTTATAAATACTTTCAGCTTCACAAATCTTGCCATTATAATATCTCGTGATTTCGCATGGGTCTCGCTAGTAATGATTAAAAAGTAACGTCTTATTTCATTTCCGTTTTCACGATTCGTTATTGTGCAATAAGTCTCTTCACGACCCGGGTTTTCTCTTTCTCTTCCTTGAAGGGACATTCCAATATGCGTCACAAATCGTTGAAAAAAAGCCTTAAAATCTTACAAAACAGCGAGTGTATTTATTTACTGTGCAGTTATTACCATTATTTATCCAGTCAATGTCCTTAAATTTGTCTTCTTAAATAATAATGGCTCTCTTCTTCAAAATGATAAATGTTGTCAAACTTTAAACGTTGAAGATAATATTAGCGATTTTTAAACAGGAAAAATAAGAAAAAAATACGGTCCTTCCAACCCAGGTCCTTCGCCTTGCACTGAGTTGCTCTACCAACTGCCCTAACGGGACCCTATTTCCTTATTTTAAATCTCAAATATTAAACTTCAACATTTAAAAATTTGATGTTGTCGAAATTATTACAACCGTTTTGACTAAAAGTGCAGCGAAAAACTTACAACAAATTGGAATGACACTAATTTTTATTCGTTTAAAATACCATACACAAACAATATAAAGTGATTTTTTTTTGAAATTATATGTTTCGTGTCGACTTTCTGCAATAATAAAGTTGTTGCATGAAATAGAAAAAAAAAATATTGATAAACTCACAGTTATTTATTTCGAATAAATAAATATCTTCCTTTCTTTCAAGCCTTTTCTATAAATTGCCTCCCATTATTATATATTCTATCTCTCTTTGTCATAACTCCATACCATTTTTCTGTTTTAAATAATATTTAAATGTCTATTCACCTTTCCTTTCTTTATCTAATAAAACGATGGTCATCCTTGAAAAATGAAAACTATACGCCCACATTATAATAAATACGTTTGTTAAGTAAATTAAAAGTTATGTTATATTCTCAAAATACCATGTATTTAGGTACTTGTCGCTAACGGTGTAAACTTGTCTACGATACGAAATAAAACCTCCTTTGTTTTGTCAGCCTAGCCAAGCACGTTGTTTTCATTCAGAATTTAATTAATGTCGTATTAACAAGTTGTAATAAATCATCACAGATTAACATTTCAACTGTTTAACATTTTTAATACATGCTTATAGAGTTCTTATTCGTAGCAATTATAATAACGCTACGGTGACATTTCCACATTTTATATTGTATATACGTAATACCTACGTCATTCATACACAGAACGTCGCTGAATATACTCGTAACGCTGGGCACAGAATATTAGCAATTATAATGCGCGCTCGTAGCTCTGCGACTCTACGGATTCCGGTGCAGGGAATATTTTACAGGAAACTTTGCGGCGATTTATGCTCTGTGTGGCGCTCAAATAATACCCCAACTTATAGATTTTTACCTCCTCAATTTACATACTCTCCTGGTACCCTTTTCACGTACCCGAGGACTTGCATCGGTATTTTATGCGGCCAATTTATAAAAGCATTTTTATACGGGACATTTTTATACGAGCATTTCTGCAACGAGTGTTCTGATCGTAATTTTATTCGGTAAATATTATGTGGGTCGTTTTCTCGATGCCATTTTACTAAGTCGGTTTTTAAAATAAGGAGCTTGGTAATTCCTGTTATTTGGTATAAAGTGTTTGACGGAGAGAACACTGTGCAAAAAAACTGTTCATCGTACAAATAGGATACAAATAAAATAGCAGCTGAAAAGTGTAGAAAAAATATCCAAAAGAAAACTATTAATTTCAGGAAAATATATTTAGAATTAATGGCACAAGTGCCATTTACATACGTGACCTTCTATGATGAATCAAACAGAAGTTAAGCAGTTAGAGCTAAGGGTTTCTCTTCACATATATATCTGTAATATACCATCAGGAATTCCACAAGGATCACATCTGGGACCTTTATTGTTTATTTTTTATATTAATGATTTAGTGACATGATTAAAAAACTCAAAATTCCATATTTTTGCAGATGACACTAAAATTTCCAAAAAAAGTCACTAACATGAATGACTGCTTAGAATTGCAAGAGGATATTAATAGGCTTCGAATATATTGTGCGAACAACCAACTGTTCCGGAAGAAATTTTCTAAATGATTTTGAAAAGTTTTCACTGAAAATGATCAAAATACGTTGCGTAGCTTAGAAGAACTAAGCGCACAAACAGAAAGATGCGAATAGCGACTTTATTTTAAACTATTTAGAAAAGATACATACCTTAGGACAGGTTTGTGATGTGTTCACAACATATTACCACATACAGTTACTGTACTTAACACTGTATTCATGTTTTAAATTATGAACATTTTTTGTATCACTTGCAATTTTCATTTATTTACCTGCAAACGAGAATGGAAATTTAAAAAAATTCATTTCAAGATAAGTTCCAAAGAATCACTGCCAAAAGTTCACAATATCCAACATGGTGGCTAACGATTTTTTTCCCCGATTTTTGTGCTCAATGAACAAAACAATGAAAGTGAATAATATCGTTATGTAATGTATTTATGTGTAATTTATTAGTTATTTCTAATTAAATCTAGAATAAAAAAAAAATAATAATAATATCAGATTTAACTTACTTCTTATGAAAATGATCAATCTATTTCAAATATGATAAATTAGCTCTCGCTGTACAAAAAATCTATTTGTTGGGCCTCTAGAGAACATATGAGTTGAAACGTTTTATGTAAGCTGGCGATATTAGTTTTCCTTCAAATTGTTGTATATCAAACTTATTTATTTATTTATTATTGATTCCCCAAACAATGTAAATGCCCGTATTATGGTGGCAACATAAATAAGAAAATTTAAAAAGAATAATACAGTGTTGTACATATATCCTGACATAAATGATTATATAAAAACAAAAATAATATACAATAAAAGGGATAAAGTCGGAATGATTTCATTTAAGGGTTTTTCTTTGGTCAGACAATGATTTCATTCAGCATACTTTCCGATTTCGTTCTGCCATTTTTTATCAGCCATACGGCAATTTGCTTTTTAAGAGGGTCTGTTTCAACCTTACTGCATTGCTGGTTGAACCCATTATACACCTTCGGAGCCAGGAATATAATATTGAAACGTTGTCTAAATGATGTATTCATTTTTGGTACTATCATTCTAAGTTCTGATCATTGTCTTGTCGTGTATTTTGTTATAGTTATAGGGTTCATCTGTTCGCGCTGAGGTACGAACTAAGAAAAAGTAACTTTAAAAAAAATAATGATGCATTAATTATGTATTAATTCAATAAAGTTATTAATATTAACCACCAAATTTCATAACCGAAAACGTTTTCAGTCAAAAACCAAATAACCAACAAATTTCTCCATCAATATACAAAACAACCGCAAATGTGACTATTCCACGAATATTCAATAATATTTCAGATAATATTGGTTTCATGCACAAAGGGAAAAACATTTTCGTCAATAATTCTGAAAATGTTACGTAATATTAATAATTCGGTCTTTATTACTTACTGATTGAACAATACCACACATAATGAAGGCAATTTATTTCGAATACGCATACATAGAAAACTTAACTATATCACATGAAATATTGCTAATTTATTGAGAATCTTTTCAAATTATTCGTAATCCTTTAAAAACGGGATTCAGGCCTTTAACGAATGAAGTGATAGTTTTCCTAATAAACTTTCAGTAAAGCAGAATTTTTTATCGTGTTCATAAAAATGCTAAAATGCTGTCATTTTATATTATCAGGTCAAATTCAGATGTATGAAAACGTGTTACGATATATTAGGAATTTACTAAAAGCTTAACAAGAATACGGCCTGCAATCCCGTTTTTAACCGATTTTTAATAAATCAGCAATACTCATTTTTCTCCGTGTGTGTACGTTATGTACGAAATATCTATCTATATTTTTATATATACCGAAATTTAATAATTACGTCTCAATAAGTAGGTATATTTTTAGAGTACAAATATACATATAATAAATAATAACACAAGAAGTGCCCTGTGGGCGTCTTTGGTGATACAAATATAAGCCGAATTTAGGCTTATACTTCCATGCAAAACTGTGTTTTACCATGATTACAAAATTAAAGTGAGATATACTATTTCAGGCAAGTGTAAGAGAGACAGACAGCGCACTTAATGGTCTAGAACCAAAAGGTACATAAGTCAGTCGTACACGGAGAAAAATGAGAATTTCTTATTAAAACGCGATTGCAGGCCGTTTTCTAATAAACATTTGGTTAATTAATAATATTTGAACCCGTATTCACTGTTCATTCACCTGCACCTGCCTTGATAATATATAATGGCGAAATGCGAAAATTTTATGATTTTAGGATTACGAATAATTTGAATATATTCTTAATAAATATTCATTGTTAGCAATTTTTCTCCATGTACAGAAGTAAGTGGCACATTTATTTCCATTCACATTTATATGGAAGACACTTCCAGTTTTCTTCTTTATTCTATGCCAAAATATAATTTCTTTATTTGAAATTCGTACTATTTTAAGATACTCACTAAAACTTAAGCAAAACACGATTATCCCAAATGTAATCTAAAAGAGCGCAATAAAATTCAACAAAAGACTAAAAAAAGCCTTCTTTTCAAATGTAAAAAATGGTATTTTATTACAAAGGAGTTTCATGTATTTCCTAACTGTAAAAACATAAGGCGTATTTTCAATATAAATCCCATTGTGTGCCGATGGAATAATCACAGGGAAGTGTGTAAAGTCAGTCTTCCACAGGCACGGCCTGAAAGCCATTTTGGAATTCATTTTCTAACCCCTTCGCTATTACGAGGGGATAGAATTCCACTTCGAAGAATCTATTTTTCCATTTTATGCGCAGAGTGAGAAGGCGTTCCTTAGGAAAAGATTTCTGATCGAAGCTGTACCGGTACTGATATTTAAAGGCAAGGCTAATTTAATTCGGATTCTTCCGTCGATAGAATCTCGGTCAGTAAGGTATAGTAAAGGGTATCTAAATCTAATAGTGAAGTGGGGGGATGTGCTGAATCAGCGTCAATTGTTCAGCTGCCGCCTCAAAATTCTCGAGCAGTACAAAACGACAACACGTCTGTTTGGCGAAGAGTTAATTTATGAACTAATTTTATTTAGTGCTGCTTAAGAAGATAGATTGTAAGTAGGAGGAGCGCGACGTCACATATCCGCGACAAATTTTGAAAAATAGGAAACAAATGAGTACATTTATATAAAGGTAGATTGCAGATGCGCTGTTTTTTTTACCAATACTTTAATGAAAAGTGCTCAGAAGAACCAGCTTCATGTATTGATCTTTTCTTGACAACTCCGACAGGATTGAGCCTTTCTCCCCAAATTTATTTCGTATATTAACTGGTGTAATTTTTAAAAATATATAATGTGCACGAGTGCCACCAAAATGGACAGATGAAATGGATTGTCATCGACAGCGAGTCTATCTGCCGAGTTTCAGCTTGATCGGATGCCGGAAAGTGGTATAATTTCCACTTCCAAGATTCCATTTCAATTTCATTCATTATATTATTCATTCGATCACGAAAACAAAATCGAAATTCAAATAGACATAACTTTAAAAAGTGGCATAAAGTCATTAAAAGCCAAAAAACCTAATTTAAAACCTAACCTAAGTAACCAATTTCACCTAGTTTTTGTTTCATCGCTTCTCATGACTTTATATCACGTTTTAAAGGTGTGTTGAATTGTCATTTTGATGACTTATCCGGTCACCATTTAAAAAGGATTTTGTTTTAGTTTCTACTTCTGAAGTAACGTCAATATAATTCGTTTAGATTCTTATTTATAATAGCGTGAGAATTGTACCTAGAAATTTGACCAATAATTAACCGATGCTTTTTGGGCTCTTTGTGTTTTTGTCAGCAGGTGGAGATTTTCCGGGCTACTGACATGATGCTATTCAAAACAATTTTGTAATTTCAGATCGTATTGTCTGATTTATTTTGCATATCACGTTACAATCCTGAGTTTTCATAGTTATACCTTGTCGTTCTGTAAGAACCCGTTTTAGGTGATCTCTCCGCTTTGGTTTTGAAAAAATGATAGAAAATTACTATGTCAATATAAACAATTCCAATGTACCCCTACTTCGTATTCGTGTCGATAATACATTATTTTTTTTGCACAATAATAATAGAAATCTGTATTTTGGTGATTAATAATTATTAGCTAAGAAGCTGAACCTAACAATGCACAATATTATTTAATCATGACCTCAAATATCTTTTTATCACGGAATTTTTTCAAGTTTCTCATAAACAATCTGTTGAACTTGACAGTGAAGCTACAACTAGTAACTCGCGTCAAAGTGTAAATACGAAGCCTTATAAGTTCTCAGCCCAAAGCCCAACAGTCTGACGACTTTGTTTATGAAATTTATGAGCATCTGTCAAAGTTTCCCAAAGTCACTTGTCTTCCAAGTCGCCCGGACTAAATAAACAGACTTCTTTATTGATATTTCAAACCAAAAGACCCAACAATTCGGCGGCCACTTTAACTTTCAGCGAGGAAAACTTACTTGAAACTCGGACAGAAAAAAAAATTCCTCCTGCGGTCTGCTTGTTTCCGCGAGTAATTGGAAAGATCCGCATTATACAAAGTGGATCGGTGCTATTTTCTTTGTGGAAAAAATCCCTCTGTTAAAATGCTTAGATTGTAGGAATATAAGAAAAATTAAGTTTCAAATGTTCCGGTTGAACATTTGAAAAACTATGATTCTGAAATCAATTTATTTTTGTGAATACCGCACAAATGTCTGAATTCCTAATCATCTGGAACCAGTGATACTATGGTATCCCCAGTTGGGGTGTGTTGTGGGGCTGAAGGTGGCGGGGAGGAGAAGATGAAGGTGGGAAGGTGGCTATCTACATCTGATCACAAATGCACGGCTTCAGTCAAGCTATATTTCAAGTAAAGATTCAATTCTGAATGGTGGTCTTACTGAGAGCATCTTCCACTAGAACCTACCGCAAATCTTTTATATATAAAGTTGATTGTCTGTTTGTGACTGGCGGATGGCGGGCGGGCGGCCGACGGGTGTGCGGCCTGGTTTTTATTTGTATGCAAATCTACAGTTTTAGTTCGAGGTAGATGAAAATTTGCACACTTAATCTTTGTTTTGTAACAAGAGGAAGGTCACTGTTTAGGTCTGATTTTGAAAAACTCTGTGTAAAGCTCGAGCGCAAACGGGGAGTTGAGTTACAACACTATATATTACTTTTTTATTTAATCAATATTTACTTGCGCACGCTGAGCTTAACATGGTGTCATATTTTTCTTTTTGACTGCTTACTATTTATTTGTATGTATTTTATGCCTGTATATCATATTATGAGTCGGCACCGCTTAAGAAGCCAGTGGGACTATGACATTCCCGATCGGAATAACTTAAGAAGCTGAAGAGAGTGGTGGAAAGAATGGGAAGTTGGGGAAGTACCTTTTAACTCAGATCTGTTCACGAAGCACGGCTAAAACTATTTCAAGCAATGTTTCGGTTCTAAATGGCGATTTTTCACTAGAGAGATGCTGGAAGTATCTACCACTCTGAATGAAGTTGTCAGCTAAATGTTCCAAATTTCAAATCTGTCAGAATAAAGATGTGGATTAATTTGTTTTACTTCACGATTTACAATTTTACGGCACGTTTCAGAGTGGAAGATACTCTCAGTATTGCCCGGTGTAAGACCAATGGTTTAAGCCGTATTTGGCGACCAGATCCAAATAGTCAGGTACTCCCCCTTCCTCTACCTCATCACCTTCCCCTCCCCGCTACCTTCCGCCTCACAAAATATCCCAATTGGGCATCCCCGCAGTCTCACTGGCTTCAAACGGTTGGGAGCAATTTGGACTCTTGCGTAATTCACGTAAAACGTAAATTATGATGGATGTAATGTAAACGTTGTAGTGAATTAGAGAATAAACTTACAATATCCTCCCGAGATCATATTTCATACATCTGTACACTTCATGCCTGGGTAACAACATTTAATTTAATTAAGGAATTTTCATTTTATTTTAGATCATTGTTTCACTCTGCCGTGTGTTCGGTGATCGATGGAAACCCGCAGTTCAGATGCCGTCAGCCAAGTGATGGATGGGCCCTCAATAATAAAAAAGAAACATTTTTCTTATTTCTTTTATATTTCCCCTGTACTCGCAACAACCTGCCGTGACTGAGAAGAGCTTACGTTAATTAAAAAGTAAACCATGTGGCAGTAAATTACGGAATTTTGATCAAACAGTGTTATAAGATTCTTAAAAATGCATGTATTTTTTTTAGAACTTAGGCTGTATGGTAGGACGCTTGATTGGCAGTAGCTGGAGCCAAGTTCAAAATAAGGCTTAAGCGACTTACTCCCTCCAACACAAGTTATACTTAAAAATCAACCCGTTAAGTATTTTTACTACAATATAATTTTTTTGTTGACTGAGGATTAAACTTAACTACTCAAAAAATGGAGTCGGAGTTATCTTTTTTCATTTATTATACAGCATTTTCCAATAAGAGGTGTTATTTTGAATAGCCCGCTATTTCGGTAGATGTTACTTTAAAAGCTGTCATTTTTTTAACATTTGACAAGTAAAAACTACGCCATTAATAAAAATGGAACGATACACGCTTCAACAACGCATTGAAATTATTAAAATTCACTTAAGTGAATCAAATGCAAATCATCTTGAGTGATGAGGCCCATTTCCACCTCGGTGGCTTCATCAACAAGCAAAATTGTCGCATCTGGGGCTCGAAAAACCCAAGAGTTATTGTTGGAAAGCCTCTCTATCCTCAACGTGTGACTGTTTGGTGCGGTTTATGGTCCGGCGGTGTCATTGGACCTTACTTTTTCGAAAATGAGGCTTGAGCAACAGTTACGGTGAATGGATTGCGCTATCGAGAGATGATTATTGATTTTTTATAGCCGAAATTGAATAGTATTGATTTGGACAACGTTTACTTTCAACAAAACGGCACTACGTGCCACACAAGCAACGAAAACATTTATCTTTTACGATTGAATATAAAAATAACACCTCTTATTGGAAAACCCTGCAATAACTGCTGTAATATCACCTTATTTTAGAAAAAAATCGTGTATGTACGCGTGTGTATGTGATTGCCACCAAAAGATAGAAAGCATTGTCATCGTCAATGAGTCGATTTGTCAAGTTTCAGATTTATCATATGTCGGGGAATGGGTAAATTTCTGCTTACAAGATTTGTAGTTATTTATTACCGAAAACGATATCTCGTACGGATCCACTAATAAAAATAATAAATCTAAAATTAAACAATTACTTTGTAAACATCACTTAATTCACACCAAACACCATCATAACAAAGTTATTGTTTAATTTTAAATTATAATGTCACATCACAAAGTAACCGCTTCATATGAAGAAATAATAAATCTACTTATTCTTAGTACTCAATGTACAAGTTGAGTAAAATATATACTTAATAATTGAAATGCTAGTGAAGGAATATGCATCCTGCACGGAATATCTATGGCGAACTCAGCTTCAAAGACACAGAGCTCTGGTCGTACGTAATTCAGTTACGTGTGAACTTCTCGTGGTTCCAAGCTCCGCTAATTAGTTATCCAACTAGTTTCAGTTGTCCTATGTCTCTATTCCACCTCCTTTGTTGTTGCAGTATCCCACACAAGTGCATATACAAGTTATATATGCATCTGTAGCCCTGTATACAGATTATGCCCCCACACAATGCCAGTGTTGCACTTTAATTGAGATCAGTAACGGAGATGGTTCACTGACTAACCCCATATCGGAGAAATCAGGCCATTAATTGAACAAAGCGCAATTGAGTTCAGTTAGATAAGGAGTAATTCGTTTATCGACTGATTGGCAAATTGTCTTGTGATTATTTGAGTTAATCCGATTTATATTATTCTAAATATATACGCTTTTCTTGATTACCGCGTTACCGGGTTCGTTGGAACGCTGGCATCTTCAATCTGGGTTATATTCTGAAATCTGGGGAAGCCCAAAGAGAAAAGAGATGTTAGGGGAAATTTTGGGAAGTACCTGATTTTCAGATCTGGCCAATTATGGCGACATGAGACTCTAATGACGGAGGTTTGCTTGATGTCCAAATTTTAATTATTTCTGATTAACGTGTTACTAAAATCTCAAATGTTCCTAGATAAGTTTATCAGAAATCATTCAAATAAATCCAACGGAAAGATCGATTTTCTAGGCCTGTTAGGGCAAAGTCGACAAATATTGTTTTTACGTGACTACGTCACTTGTGTCATTAAGATTCCCACATGGTTTTCGAGATTTGATAAGGCAGTTTGAACCGTAGGTCTGTTCAATACACCATGGCCGCGCTTCGCATATTTTTGTGCACGGCCGCTTCACTTACGTCGTTAAGATTCTGGATTTATATAATACGGCTAAGCCACTTTGAGCAACAATTCGATTCAAAAAGGAATCTTTTCATTTACGTTTCTCTCAGTATCATCCCGATGTTATTATTTTATTTTATGGAAATAAACAATGTTGCATTTATTCACTGCGAAATGCATGTTTTTTTATTAAAATTCTGGAAAGCTGAACATTATTCGGTTCGATGCGATGGTTTAAAAAAAGATAAATATCCAAACGTCAACTGACAAAATCACTCCAGAGCGCGGATTATCGCATTGTTTGAGTTTGTGCTGTGAGTTTTAATAATAACATTGTTAACAATAGATTTTACATTTTTCAGTAAAACAAAGTTTTTCGGCGCGAAAAAATGTCCCGTTTGATTTCGCTATAAAATTTGTCAGTGTTCCAGATATCTCATCATAGAGTGGAAGATACTCTCAGTATCGCCCTGTTCTAAGACCACCATTCAGAATTGAAACGTTGCTTGAAATGGTTTTAGCTATGTTTGATAACAAGATGAGAATATCTAGGTACTTTCACACCTTCCTCTCCACCTTCTTCTGCACCCAACTACCTCAAGCCTTATAACACACCCCAATTGGGGATGCCATAGACACTTGCACCAGATGGTTGGGAGCAGTTAGAAATTTTGTTCAGTACGTAAAAAAATTCAATTGTTTTATTACCTATTTATTAACATTAATTTTTTGATTTCGAAATGTTTGATTAAAATCGTCAACCCTGCGCCACAAAATTGAAACGACTTTTCACACGTGTGTAACAAAATCGCCTGAAGTAGTTTTCAGACTGGTGATTTAACAGAGATGAACAGCTCGAGAGAAGTGCTTTTCTACATATTCTTCACACACACAGTAGACCATCAAACTGTTAAACTACGTCGGGTTAGCTTTGTGGGACTACTTTATTTCCTCCCACATGTGGCAATACTATCGTGAATTAATCCGCTGCTAGACGCAAGCGAGCTGGAGAAGAGAAATCTCCATTCCTGTTTCAACCTTCGATCCTACCGCCACTCTCTCTACTCTTTCTGCCACCGTCTCCGCGTTATGTAAGATTGTAATATTCGTCCTCACGAATAAATTTAATTAATTTTGCAGACACTCATTTCAATCTCCCATCTCCTGAACACAATTTACGGTTCGGGCAGCCACCGTAAATTACAAATAACCATAATCTCCATACACACATACCACCCTGCCACAGCTTAGTTAAGCAAAGCTAGCTAAGACTTCCATAGTTGCACAAAAAAAAATTCAAGTATTATTGTCAGGTGTGAAAGGGGCGTCTATTAAGGCGTGAAATATCACTACGAAATGTCACCTTGCCGTGCCCCCCAATTAGTATCTCGCAACATGAGTACTCGTGAACCCAGTACCGTGAGCAGGGATCAGGGAGTAGAGAGAGTGTGTTAGGCTTACCGGCAGCGTGTAGCGTGGCCAGCAGGTCGGCCAGCAGCGCGGGGTCCTGGCAGGAGACGGCCACCTCGCCGGCGCCGCGCAGCTGCAGTGCCACGCCGCCCTCTCCGCCCACCGCGCCGCACATGAGCACGGCGCGAGGCCGCAGCGCGCCCAAGCCCAGACGCGCGCCGGACACCTGAGAAATAAAACAGACCAACGATTAAAAACATATCAAACTGTAACTATTAATGTGCACAGTAAAGGAGACCTAATAGACCTTGCGGCAGGTTGCAGAGTGGAAGATACACTTAGTATCGCTTTAAAAAAAGGACCAAAATTGATTCTTCATCGCACTTGTTTACAAGTTTACAAATTATTATTATTTTTATTTGAAACGTAATAATCGTTAGTCAAGTATTCATTTTTATCAGTGGGTATATGTAATCCCTATTGCAATTACTTTTTGTCTGGTGGGTGTTAATCTTTAATCAGACGATTTGCCTTTTCTGCGGAATTAAAAACAAACTTCTTCAACAATTAAATTACCCTGTGGCGTCATTTTGATTATGTATATATGAAATAATTTGTTTTCACTACTTTTTAATCAATAATAATAATATTTTTATCTACGAAGAAGCCATTGACTTTGAAACATGTAGATTAAAACCTGGTGTAAACAAAGTATTTCATTAATATATAATTAAAATGACGCCACAGAGTAATTTAACTGTTGAAAGAGTGTGAAGAAGCACGTTGTTTTTTATTAATAAACAACTTGATTTTTCCAAATAAAAACTGAAAATGATTTTACCCTGTGAGCAGATCTCTGCTTTTAGGATTAACCAACATAATATATTCACACAGGTTTAAACAGTTCAAAACCTTGCAAATAAATAACTTTTGAATTAATCCGAAAGAGGGTGGCTGTTAATCATAACACTACCTAGCTATGTATGTATTTTATTGAGTTTACCATCGTAAACCATTCACTTTGAGGTGGTTCAGGAATCTACAATGTTGAGAATGCTATACAAACGTACCTTATTGGATTGTCGTCTTCCCAAATCTGTTTCAGCAATTATTTGTTTATTGTTTTTAAATACATTATAGATGTATTGGATGCAGTATTATTTAATTGTTCTTCCAAAGGTATATGTATAATTTGGGGAATAGTACGTATTTATTTTAATTTAATTTAATTGGTAAACAATATTTTTAATTGCGTATGGTGAATATAATAACGAAATGGAGCCAATAGTAGATTATCACATAAGTGTTTTAAAGATTATTGATTGTGTTCCCAGGTCAATGTGCACACTGGTTCTACGCACGTAACGTGATAAGTGGTGTCTTGTTTTGTCATGTCTTGCAATTCAGAGAGCGAATTTGAGGATGATGAACTTCGTTTATTATTTTATTAAGCCAACTGTCAAAACAAATAACCATAGATATACCAAACATAAAAGTAGATGCATAGATAATACCAATCAAAGGTGTGAAATCGACTAGCTAAAGGCGTGACGCCACCCCCTTCATCTTTACACGTCCTACGTCGATCTGGACAGCCCAGGTCGGCGCAGCAATAGAAGCGTAGGTTTGTGTGACAAGTGTGTTTCTAAAGCATCTATTTCCATAAAAAATGTATCGACTATAATTATTCTAGATATCTCAGTGCATTGCTTACTTAGCGTACGTCAACCTTGTGTGTTTCTACCTTAATACTACGGGGATGGGATATTGGGAGGTCGGATAAGGGGATGAATATATTATGTGTAGAGTATAATGTATTGTGTGAATGTTATTTATTGATTTCAGGTTTGAAGTTGTGAGCGCTGAGTTGATAAATCGAATTCACTGTATGAAGTGTTATAAATGTGTGAAGCGTGGTGAATGAATGTGTTTTGTTTTGAATTAGTGTTGCATTGAGGGAGGTTTAATGTGTGATTTTGCCTGGTTTGCCTGATGGGTACTTTTAATTGAATTTGTTCAAGTAGTTCAGGGAAATCTATCACATTAAATATTTTTGTAAAATTGGACGTCGGCGTAGTTTCGCAAAGAACACATTTAATATCCAGACGTGTTAATGGAGCATATGAAAGTTTTCGTGCAAAGGCATTTATTTTGCTCCATAAAACAACCTTTGAAGATGGGAAATTATTTTCTGCCATCTGCCGCCTTCATTCAACCGTTTGATCTCTTCCGATGGATTTTTTCCCTGAAAGCCGGCTTAAGGGATGATCTGTTTTACGGGAACGTGACGTGAGGGCGGTAGTGGCGATCACGGCGAGAACTGTATTCCTTTTAATCTTTCGATTAATGAAACATCTATTGGAGTGGCGATGGATGCATCTCAAAGATAAGACAACAAAAGATCGGTTTGATTTGTAGTTGTATCTACGTCATGGTACCTTTATCTGTCAGTGCCGAAGTCATGAAAAGCTTGGAATTTTATAAATGTGGAATATAAGTTACTTTTTTTTTTCACTTAAGCCAAATAAGATAAATGGCAGTATTTTGAACTAAAGCGACAACACGGGTAGGCACCGTGAGCGGTACTGGGAACTGTGGGAGCGAACTAGGCCGCGGCAAAAAGGCGAAAAACCGGATATCAGTTGTTCGCCGCGAGGAACGCCACAACTAAATAATATATGACTGAACTTCGACTGATGCCGACGGGTGACAGGGACCCATTTTTTGCTTTGCTGACGCGTTGGACCTATACCAAAGGTGAATAAAACCGATTTTTTCAAGTTTAAAAATTTACGGAAAAAATCTACTTCGTCATTTTTTTAGCGACAAATTAAATTTAATTTTAAATTGCCGTTACTTTATTGTTCGTTGATATAATCTTCCCAACACTGTCAAATAATATGTATTTATAAGGTCTTAAGTATTAGTTTACCAAAAAAATAATAATTAATATTTGACAAGTTCTAGTATTTCACCTAAAAATGTAGACAATTTGTCTCGACGCCATCTAGTGAGAGAGTTAGCACTTACAATGCCTTTCTCATATAAAATAAAGTTGGTTGTTTTCAGGTGAAAAAAATGTAACAAGCAGTAATTGTTGAATGAAACACTAGTATATATTGAATTATTTCGCGGATAAGAGATAAGCCGTCATAGCTCAGTGGTCAGAGCTGTCGACCGGAAATCGAAAGGACACGGGTTCACGTCCCGTCGGCGTCATGTATCTTTTTTCAGGACATTTTTCAATGTGGATGAGTGTTTCAGGCGAATAATTATTGCTTGTAAAATAATTGTTACCCTTTGTGCTATGCATAAAAAATCTTGTCTTAAGCATTAGTTTACAAAAAAAATAATAATGTATTTATAAGGACTGTTAACGATGATGACTATAATATTGTGAAACTATCAGAATTTATAAATAAGAACGTTTTTATTTAAAGTAGTCCGTTCCAAGCTAAGCTTTTGAGAGATTATTAACAGAGATTATTCTAAAAGCAACTTTTGCGCGCTAATACTTATTCGCCGCTTACATAAGCTCAGAAAATAAAAATAAAGAGTATGTACTTAAGTACTTCATTTATTTATTGACGCCCTATTGGGCTTTTACATAACGATAACAAATTAAATTGAGAACAAAATTATAGCAAAAATTTAAAAAAAAAGACAGTTATTAATTATTTTCCTACAATTATTTTCCTCAGGAGGCCTTGAGGAACGCTGGGTGGAGGATCATTCTAAGGAAAGGAATAAGAGGAAGTTCTGGGAAGGTAAAGGATATGAGGGTTGGGTAGGAATCTAGGGATCAGTGTGACAAGTGTGTCAATGCGATGGGTGGAGAGGTCAAAGGGTCTACCAAACCAGCCTCTTCCGATCTGGCACGCCACGGAGCTGGTGGGCAGGTCCATCCTGAACACACCTCACCCGATGAACCCGGGCACCCCTGCTAAATCATCAAACATAGCGGACCACTTAAGGTGACCTGTGGCAGAGGTGTTGGTTATCCAATACATGGTTCCCGGGGCGGCGGTACTCAAATCCGCCTCCAAAATTGGTAAATCGACGGTCCCATCTTATAATAATTACTACCATTAAAAGAAGAAATTATATTTTTTATGAATTTAAAATACAAATTATGTTTTTTTTGCGAGGCATGATGGCAGGTGTGACAAATTAAAAAAAATATATATTTACATGTAATCATCTTAAAAATAAATGTGTCACCATGGCAGGTAGTAGAAAACCCCACACAAAGCACTATCCACATGTAAGCGTTCACCTTTGTAAAAACACAAAAGCAACATGTTTTGTTCACTAAGATATGCTTAGACAAGTGGAACACACACGGGTTCTCTAAATAGTTACCATTTTCACATGAGTGTGGAATTACAACAAGGATCAGTGAAAGAAATGAACTTCACTAATCACTCTTATTTATAATTTATTATTCTAATATTTTTTATTTATTAAATCAAAACTAACATTTCTCCTGAAATTTTTAGTTTTTTAAGTAAGTAGATACTCATGTACCTACCAAAAAACTTAATTATTTAAAAAAAATCAAGTAAAAATTCATGCAGTTTTTCCAGAGGAATGTCACCATTTCAATGACAATAACTATTTTGTAAACTTTCTTCAGGCCCGTACGGACCGTAATATTGATCATTTCGATTTGAAAGCTCATAGATCCACTATCATGCGAACTCTGGCGGGATAAAAAGGTAGTATCCAAAAAGGCCACCATCTTAAATTGGAAGAGGAAGGTATCAAATAAGTAAGCATACAGATGAAATGCCAAAGGGTCGAGATAAAACAGGATTAATTGATCGATTTCGATGAAATACTTCTTAAGGGGGGGCTAGGGTTTTAAAAAATATTTTATTGCATTTTTTAAATTTTTTTAAAAATAAATGCTTAATATGTTAAGAATATTGTGTTCAAATTTCAAGTTGATTGGAGCAAAATTGACGAAGTTACGAGTATTTTTATACCTGTCGGATTTTAATCCCTACCCGACCATACGTATAGGCCGAGCAGAGCAGGAAGCTGAGAAACAAACTTAAGAAGGCAGGATTCGTCGTAGACAGGAGCAAAAAGGTGCTTTAGACATCATGGATGATAGCAACATCCTTTATGGACCTGGCATTGATGATTCAGTGTGAGGTAAGCCGATAAAATTTGCTTATAAACGTTTAATACCAGATTTTTTAGTGTTCAAAACTTTATAGCGTTTTTCCCACAACTCACGTTTTCAAAGTCGGTGACCGTCATAACTTCAAAAATACTGCACCGATCCTTTTGAAATTTTGAAAAATATTTTTGTACATAATTTACAAGGTAACGCTGGAGAGTTTTTTTCAAATTTGTTAATAATTATTATTTTACAATAACAAATTAGCCGATTTTTTTCACTAAAAATAGCGTTTTTCCCTTCAAAGTGTTCCAAAAAAGTGAAAAATTAAAATTTCGAAAAACCCTCCCAGGGTTACCTGGGAAAAACTATTATCTAACGAATGAACTTTGATTTTTTGATTTCAGATGACCCAGCACCGAGTTATGAGGGGCACCGCCATTCTACTTTTTTTTGAGACACGTCCGAATAATTGCTGCCATTGCCGTGTTTTTTAATATATCTACGTGAAAATTTTATACAACATTTTTAAAATGTCATACTTTACTGTCCTATTAGATTTAAAAAAGAAATTTTAACTGTGTTGTCACAAAAAGTTCACAAAAAAATGCCTTTTTTCGTACGAATTAACCCCAGCCCCCCCTTAAGGGAACCGACTTATAGTTTGTTCTTTTTATTGTTATATTTTAAAACTAATAAATCATTTTGATGTGTACATACTATTGAAATTAGCGGTTATCTTATTTTTCTGAACTCAGTAAACCAAAAAAATCTTTTGTGATGGGACTCAGTGAACAAATCATTTGTAGAAGTGATAATTAGTTAACCTATGTGATAAAAAATCTGACTCCCACTCCTCAGACAAAGCAATACAGTTGACTTTTGACGTGTTTGGTTACCAGGTGTACATGAAGAGCCGGGTATTTTCCACCCTTTATTTTCCCATCTCCCTTACGTTTCCACTGCCTTCACTCTCACAGCATACCCCAGTTGGGGATAGTACCTGGCTCCGGATTAACAGGAACAGTTGAGACTCTCGTGTTTTCCGATAAAATTTTGTATCAATTTCAACAAGAAAAAAAAGCTTTATTCGGGCACACTGTCACGCCCAGAACATGATTCTTTCTGTGCATTTCTTCAGTGGTCTAGTTTAAAAAATACGCGCTTTGATCCCGGCCCACGTAAAATTGTGGGAAGTTTTGTTATACGGGTTATAAAATTGTGAATTAATGGTTGGAGATGTTATATATTATATTTTTTATTGAGGTTATATGTAATACGTCTAGGGGGCAATTAATATCCCAAAGTGGGGATAATCCCTAACGCGCAAAAACAAATAATACATGTAAGCGGTTTAAATATGAAATTTAAACAAAAACGCGAAGCTTTTACGACTGTTTTTATGCTTCATATTGTAGATTTTTTTTATAAGCTCGCACAAAAATTATTATTCTCAGGCTATATTTGATATTTTTTATTAAAACACAAATAACTTAGTTTACATCACTTTATTTCGATACAAAATCTCAACATGTTTCGTGAACCAAGTTCACATCATCAGGAGCACAAGTATACTTGTGCTCCTGATGATGTGAACTTGGTTCACGAAACATGTTGAGATTTTGTATCGAAATAAAGTGATGTAAACTAAGTTATTTGTGTTTTAATAAAAAATAAATAATGCCATCACAAAGTGAAAAGCAGTTAGAAGAAGTTTTCTTCGAAAAATTATATTTGATATCGTTAACGAAACTACGTGTTCTACTTCTATTGACTATGTAATCAATATACTAAATAATTAAATAGTAAAATATTTTGACCTCTAATTCAATTTCAATAATATACGCGTCATATACTATATGGTTCTAAAATATGTAAAGAAATTCCCTCAAAGCTGAAACTGTGTGAATTGTCATCATTTTGTCCAAAAATAACAATATGGTTAGCAATTATTTTATAAGCAATAATTATTAGCCTGAAACACTCATCCCCATTGAAAAATCTACTGATAAAAGATACATGACGCCAACGGGACTTGAACCCGTGTCCTTTCGATTTCCGGTCGACAGCTCTGACCACTGAGCCATGGCGGCTTATCTCTTACCCGTGAAATAATTCAATATATACTAGTGTTTCATTCAATAATTACTGCTTGTTACATTTTTTCACCTGAAACAACCAACTTTATTTTAACTTTATTTATCAGGAGATTTTTCAATGGGGATGAGTGTTTCAGGCTAATAATTATTGCTTATAAAATAATTGTTACCCATTGTGCTATGCATAAAAAATCTTGTCTTAAACATTAGTTTACCAAAAAAATAATAATTAACAAAATGGTTATTAGATCTAGGCAGGACTGATTCCGAAATATTACTAAAACATGTAATCTGATAATTATTTATCACGAACGCTTTGTTGTATCTTCGCTTTTACATACTTATTTTCTCTGTTCTTAAATCCTGTATTCCTCCTGTTAGTTTGACTGTCCTAAAACGGAAAACCTTTCTAGTTGGACAGTCAAAAGCTTCCTTGCATATAATATAATGAATATTATAAAAAATAAATAAATAAATACTCTTCGCGTTATATTTCATCGTTCATTAATTTTGTACAAGTCCACCATGCTATCTAAGCGTCCCTTTCTTAATCTTGGCTTTACGCTTGCTTCTGCTTTGCATGTTTTGCAAATCTCCAGCATCACATTTCTACAGCATTCTGTCTACTTTCATCAATTCTATGCCAGTTCGATGCCCACTACCGTACTTTGGGGTAGGTACAAGCATTCCATTATGATATAAGGACATTTTTTGGGTGCAGTCCTCCGTAAATAGAGTTTTCTGAATTTACCCATCTCTTAATATCCCTATTATCCTTTAACATACTGAAACTTATCCAGCTGCTACAAGTATTCATAATTCACAACTTTTGGTTGCACACAATTTTAATTCTCTCTATTTCATGCCTATATACTCGCATTTATTCCCCATTAACTAACTCTTCAAACATACTTGATTCATAAAATATACGAGAGATTGCAGATCTTCCATACTGTTAGGAATCAGCACTGCATCATCAGCATATAACAGCAACATACATTCTGATTACTCATTTTTTTGCTCAAGCACCCCTCTTTCACCAATAACACATACCTCTCTATCTGACTCACAAAGACTCACTTTTATTGAGTTCCATTTTTCGTCAACGCTTACATCGTCCATTTTCATCTCATTCGATATCATCTAGCATTGCTTTTCATAAATTATTTTCCAATGACATTCTGAAAGTATGCGTCTAAAAAAAAATTTAAACGCTTGTTTTTTTCTGCTATGAAGGTATGTCAACCATAATAAATTTTCGTAAACATCAATAAATGTATGTCGTCATCTGAAATTTTCCAGAAATCAATGATTTGGCCTGATATAATATTAATCTCTCTTTGACATCCCTTGCACATAATTGAACCATTCCATTTAGCCAACATTTCCTATTTCATCAATTTAAAGGTATGAAATCAATTGAATTAGAGTGCAGGGCACTTGACACACAAACGTACAGCATTGCATGGGACACCCGCCCGCCGGGCTCATTCACAAACGGAAAGCCCGTAAATTATACGTCCTCGGCACAATTCTCATTATGACTACTCATTCCACAACTACCCCTCCCCCATTCTTCTCTTTCACCCACCCACTCGCCCAACCAACTGCCACCCCTAATAGTTTAGCTCTCGTCCAACGCTTTTGAGGTGATACAGTAGAATAGAATTTCTGTTCTATATTTTAACGACCGTTTTTAGGATTAATAAGGAGCTCCCGTCCATTTTTTGTAAAAACGATAATAACCTTCTTAGTTAAATACCAGTTTGTGTTTTTGTTATAGTTCGTTTTAATAGTTAAAGTAATTTGTCAAAGTTTTTAATTTTCCAGTGTCCAAAAATCGCAATAATTTTATGGACGTAGCGTTTGACGTCACCAGTCAACAGTCTCAAAAAGTTTTTTTTCTACCGGCGCTGAATTTTGGATGGAAGTCAAAACATTTTTTAATCTTATGATTACCCGGTTTTAACATAGAAGAACACTTGGTTAAATGATAGCGTCTCGTGTTTTTCTTTATTGTATGGCAAACTGTAAAAATATATAACTTAACGGTGTTTCAAAACATGCACCACTATGAAATTAAAAGAAATTATACGAAACTATGGTGTGACTGTGGACCTTATAGACCATATATATATTACTCACGTTGACTGGTTGTGATGTGAAAAAAGCAGATTCAATCATTCCAACCAAACGGTGCGTTTTAATGTGATGGTGTTTTATTCATTTTCAAATAACGATTGTATGCAGTGTGTTAAGTGACGTACTTGACTTATTTTAACCAGTGATTTCCTCACAATATTTAGATTAAAAATGCAAACGAAATTTTAGCCTCCGGTGAAATTATAATGTTTTTTTCAACAAAATCAATAGGAATTGAACAGCTAGGGGGTCTATGGGAGGGATTTGGCGGATACTTGGCTGAGTGACCAGTGACGAAGATTTTTTTAGGATCACGATCTCTTGTCTTACCGGAACAGGTGTCTTAAACCACTCGACGATTTGGACCTAGTTATTAAACGTCGATCTCATATTTCAAATTCAGAATTAACAACATTACTTGTATCTTCTTACTACTATTTTCCCATATTTTTGGCAGCTACCTTAATGAATGATAACAATTTTTTAATGAAATGGTTAGTAACCTAGATAGTGTTTCGGATAAACATTTCTGTGTTTTTATTTATATACCAGTTCACTTTTTTCTGATAGTCTAAAGGAATATTCTGTTTTATTGCGACAACCTTTCTTTAACTATTGAATGTTATTTCTATCATCGACGTTTAATAACTAGATCCCAATGGTCAACTGGTTAAGACGCTGTTCCGGTAAGGCAAGAGATATCGAGTTCGATTCCTAGTTTAGTTTTTTTTGTGTGCCTTGTTCTGTTTCATGTTTCGTTTAGATTTGTTAGTAATATCTTCTTTTTCAATGATATATTACTTTGATAAAAAAAAATTAATAATATAATGTACTATTTCTCAAAAATATAAGAAGAAAATACTCGACAGTTACTTGTGGAAAATATTGATTTCCTTGGGATGACTGAAGTTTTGGTCGAATCTGATATTGAATTTAGTGATTTGAGTGAATTGGTACAGTTTTGCACAATCGATTTATAATATTGTTTAGGATTTGTAATCGTCAGTCTTTCTGTTAAGTGTGCGAATCAATTGCTTAAGTAATTGGGCGTGGTTAATGATAGCGTATAAGTTTGTTTGAAAACATTTTCTTCCAAGTAATACTCAAGTTGATGATACGATGCATGCAAAAGTAGTTCTACCTTTAATGGTTCTTAAAGGAAAATCGGTAAGATGTTCAGAAAATAAAGTGCTTAAGTCTTAAATACAGATTTTTCCAATAAGAGGTGTTATTTTGAATAGCCCGCTATTTCGGTAGATGTTTCTTTTGAAGCTATCATTTTTTAACATTTGACAAGTAAAAACTACGCAATTAATAAAAATGGAACAATATACGCTTCAACAACGCATTGAAATTATTAAAATTCACTTGAGTGAATCAAATGCAAATCATCTTGAGTGATGAGGCCCATTTCCACCTCGGTGGCTTCGTCAAAAAGCAAAATTGTCGCATCTGGGGCTCGGAAAATCCAAGAGTTATTGTTGAAAAGCCTCTCTATCCTCAACGTGTGACTTTTTGGTGCGGTTTATGGTCCGGCAGTGTCATTGGACCTTACTTTTTCAAAAATGAGGCTGGAGCAACAGTTACGGTGAATGGATTGCGCTATTGAGAGATGATTAATGACTTTTTATGGCCGGATTTGGATGGTATTGATCTAGACAACGTTTACTTTCAACAAGACGGCGTTACGTGGTACACAAGCAACAAAACCATTGATCTTTTACCATTGAATATCAAAATAACACCTCTTATTGGAAAACCCTGTACTTAACTTTTATAATATTAAATAAAAATAATTCCAGCTTATATTGAAAATGAAAACATTGCCTGATTGCTTTATCAAAGCGTGTGCTGTGTGGATATTCATGGAAATGCATTAATTTCAACCTCAAATTCAAATCAAAGGGAGCAGATTTCCAATTTGTAGAACTTCGCGGCAGGTTTGAGGTATGACGTATCGGTAAATAAATTCATATTATCGTTCTAATTCCAGAGACGCAAATTAAAAATGGGTATTTTCCGGAATGGAAATAATAATCAGAATTTAGTGGGAGTTCAACACACAAAATCAATGGTAGATATTCTCATAATCGCCCTGACGAAAAGACACATAGAAAAAAAATTGCTTGAAATGACTTTGACTGTGTTTAGTTATCAGATTTCAGTATTAATTTTGTCCCAACCTAAGTAATGGATGTGGAAAAATCATAAAAAAAATTAAAAACACGTACATAGAAAACGTAAAACTAAACTATTTAAAAAATACATACATCATTACATAATACACTAAATGATAGAAGATAGAGAAAAAGAAAAATACTTTTCTCTAAGAAATATTACAAAGAAAAGATTTTATAAATGTTTTTTATCGGAAAAGTTATAATAATCTAGATAATATTAGATATTTTTTTTAATAATCTAGAAACATTTTTTTTAAGAAGATCATACTATAATAAGTTGAGAATATTATCTTTTTTTTATTTTCCGTGTCTTGTTTTGCATCACGATTCGTTTATATTTGTTAGCATTATCTCGATGGGTATAACCTTGAAAAGTTGTTCCAAAAAGAAATCAAACATTTATTTTTGGTTAGACTCACATTTCTTGATGAAAGAGTTTGCTTTGACTGTAAAGTATCTTTTATTTGTTAATTTTTCAGGTTAAAACCCTGAATCTAGATAATCCTTTCCGGTCCGCCCGAACTCGAGCTCTCGTCATTCCGATCAAAAGATGATCGGAACTCCGCCTTCGCCCGGCGCAAACAAAAGCCTATTTGTAGCCTATTCAATTCAACAGTGCGCCTCTGGCCGATGGAGACGGAGTGGGTAGGGTGTAATGGAGGGCGAATGAAGGCTGTATGGTTTATAGAGGTTGTGTGGTGAGTATATACAGGATGTCCCAAAAATAGTGTCAAGCAGAAGTCCGGACGTAGAGCACAAATCACCCCCATGTATGTTCTGCGATTTAGTTAAGTTTTCGAGTTATGATTTTTTTTCCTATTTTTTGTAAAACCTTGACAAACGAGAGATTATTAGTCAGAGAGACATGAATTATTGAGTTACATTATTGATTTTTTTAAACTAATTAGATGAATAGTATTCCTTGTAGATACAAAGAGAATTGCGGGCAGATCTGACGTAAAAAATAAGTTGAATCGAAAAGTAAAGTTTGTTGAAGTTCAAAACTTTCGATTCACCAATAAACAATTTTCATTTTTTTTTATTTAGCTCACCTTTTAAACAGGTTTTTTGTTCTTACTATGCTTAGGAATAAATTTTAAGTATGATTTTACAGGATAAACCGATGATAAAATGAAAAAAAAAATTTAAAAGATCTGGGAGGATTTTTTTTTTAAAATCGCCCACTAAAATTTTTAGATATTTTGTTTTCATCTATCTTTGGGATTCGACACTTTTTATGGAGCAATAGTATCAGATCTTACCAGAATTTTTTAGTGTCTACACCAATGGCAGAGTCAGGATATCGACCTGATTTTTGGATGTTCAAATCCATATCTTGGGAAGTGTTTCAGTAGCCGCAGTCAGTTGAACATATTCAGTTACTGTGAACCACTTTGATAGGTAGCTCAGTTCGATTTACGCTGTATCTGACACTATTTTTGGGACACCCTGTTTACGGTGTTAGTTAGTTAGTGGCATTGTATAGCATTCAGCTTTAGCTTACTCTCAACTGCCCGTAGCCCCCAGCTACTGGGGACGTGTCCACCCATTACGGGGTATTTTGTACATCATTTCGCCATAGTGAGGGATATGCAGGGTAGAATGCTCCGAGGAGTGTTGTTTGGTAATGGCCTACGCCTTTGGTTTCTGGTAGAGCTTGAAATATTATGCACCAATAGCAGAGCCAGGATTTTGACCTATGTTCGAATCCATACCTTGGGAAGTTTCTCTGGACGATCTTGACAGGTTGCTTAGTTAGATGAAACCGCCGTGTTATTTAAATGGTTATCTAAAGTGATTTTTGTCGGAGATTTATGCTGTATCTGACCTCATTTATAAACATTTTACATTCTGCAAGTTAAGCGTACTATTGTGGGGCCCGCTGAAGTGAAGAGTCGAAACCGCTGAGTAAATACGCTAGTACGCGTGAAAGTATTCCTGACAATATTAAATTTGGGCTTCTGGAACATAAGATAGGCCTAGATTGGAATATAGGTGAAGCTTTTTTTTGCTAAAGAATATTTTGATAAATTCTTCAAAAATATCATGGCAGCCTTATTGAAGAAAACTAAATAACATTTGAATTGAATCGTATACAAATGTTCCTAAAAGATTCATTCATTGGCCATAGTATGTTTTGTTTTGCATATGCTTATAATAACACTACTTTACAATACCCCCCACTTGACCCAAATGGAACTCACCCCACTGGAAGGGAATTGTACCATTACCATTATTGGGAAACCGTAATTACAATAATTATTATCCCAACAATGACCCCATTCCAACTGGTGACACGAACGTGTCTGCCCTCCTGTATCTTGCAGAAATGCATACTCTGGGGCTTCCATCGCAATGCATTTAATCTATTTACAAGAATGCAGCGCAGTTCTATTTCATTGCGAAATTCTCAGACGAAGATAGAGTACTTTAATGTCATTTATTTGTAACAGATTTGTTCTTCTCGCTTTGAAAAGGTTGATCATAAACAGTGTATTAAAAATAACTAACTCTACTAGGGACTAACTACACTTTGTTTAACAATTGACAAATTATATGTAATAAATGGCATGTTGTTTTTTTCAGAAAAGTTGCGTTAAAAGCGACGTTAGATGTTACCAATTTAGTCACTAGATATGAGTAGCTAGGTGTACCTTCATCCCGACCTTCTTTTTCCTCGTATTCTTTTCTTCTTCACTCCCTCGAGCACTACAACATGCCACAATTGGAGTTTCCATAGTGTAAAACGAAGGGTGTTTTATTTCATCAATGATAAAATTATCTAGTTGAAAATGGATTTTAATGTATGATGCTTTGTGTTTTGCTCAATTCAAAGCAACAGCTCGAAAGCTCGCATTTAAGTTGATTTATTTCGCTTGCACAAGTTTAGAAAAACATGGACTTTGCATTTAGTTGTACGATGAACAGAGTACATTTTTTTATCTTTTTGTTCCTAGATCCAGTCTTATTCTCTCTTCCGAACACTTTTTGCAATTGTTGGGAAAATGTTGAGTTGCTCGAAAAGTTCAAATCGTCTTCGTATTTTCTAACGTTTGCTGTTTATGTTTGCTTATTTCACCGACTCCGAATGTTCTATTGACGTAGTTTATTGCTTGCGTTTTGCAGTAATGTCCATTCGAAGCAATGCTGGATAAATACCACCGGTAAAAGTAATCTCTGTAGTTTATATCAAAGATATAGACATTTTATATATGGCCAAAAGTATGGGAATAAGATGAAGATAATATTTTTAATTTTGAAATTAAAATATGACATCGACAAAAATTAAACAAAAAAAAAATTAGAACACAATTGCCGAGTCGGGCTAAGATAAAGATCGTGGGTTAGATTTCCAGTGGGAACAGTTAGCTGTTTTATTTTATTTTTTTATGTTCGATTTCATGATTCGTATAGATTTATTAGTATTGTTTCTTCTGCAATGATAATTATTAAATTGATCGGTATAACCTTCAAAAATTATTCCAATAAAAATAAATATTTTTTCTGTTCTTCAAAAGCATTCGAAATATATAATTAAAATAAATTTCTTTTGTATACAAAAGAACAAGAGAAAGTAGGAAAAAATAGATTAGAACATAAAGTTAACTGCCGTTTGTTCAGCATACTTGAAATAATAGGTAGAAAAAATTACTTAATAATAAAGGATCAAAACGCGCAATGGATTAAACAAGAGTAGCTGTTGTGTTTGTTCATTTTTTTATTGTTTTGTTTTGTTTCGCTTTGTATTTGTTTTTTATTAAACATTTTTCCTCCTAATTGTACAGTCAAAACATTTTCCAAAAGTATATATCCTGTAATAAATAAAATGAATAAATACAAATTGAGACCTAGAAGTCACGACAATAAATAAAGTAATATGAAAGTATGGAGGACAGAATGGACACCTGTCCCAGGGCACTTTATCAAGCCCTTAAGTTATTACAATAAATTAGCGAATTTGAATTCAATTTCTTGCAACTTTGTTTTTTTTTCAAAATCGTGGCTATATTTATTTTCGTACTTATGTACACCAAAGACCTAAATTTAAGCAGGCTTCCTTACGTAATAAATACCAAAAGTATTAACGAGGCTTTCTTTCTTTGAAAATAATGATTTTGTGGGATTACATACTGAATACCGATTTTTTGTAAATACTTTGAAGTTATATGGACAGTTTTTCTATTAAATAGACAAAGCGAACAGATAAGAACAAAATGTCTGTCTATGAATGGAATTGGAGCGGAAATGTGCACTTAAGATAAAGTTGTGAGTTAGTCGGGTCACAATTGCTCGAGATAACTTTAATGAAACTATCTTTCTATGAAGGCTAAACAAATTGAAGATAAAGATAAATGTCATGAAATATATATACACTAAAGTCACATTTAATTGAAATGTAATGTATTTACATAACTGGAAAGCATTATAAAATATAATCTTCAACCATTTCGCAGGTAATAAGCATTTAAGTGCCAACACAAAATGTTTTAACAGAAAAACGTGCTATGTTAAACCTCGAAATCTAATGAATTACGATTAAAGTGTTGTTTATTCAGGATTATGTAACACTTTGTCCCAGGTATAAGAGCCACTTTCAGGATTTTTTTTTATTACTAATAAGATAATCGAGCTTTTAATGACAAAACACAGCCTGTTTATTGAGAAGACAAAATGTATTGTTATATATTAATCATTCATAGGGTAAGAGTACCAGTTGTGTGATAAAAAGTAAATACCGGAAGGGTCCTTCCGTCATTTTTCAAACAATGGAATGTAAAAATTGGAATTTTATTTCAGTCTCCGTGTAAACAGATTTTTAGCAATATGTTGGCGAATTTGAAATTATTTAAACACATTCATAAATTCAATACTAGCAATAAATTTATAAATAGAAAATTACCTGTACAAGATAACAAGATTTCTCGTAAGCAGTGACAGCTCGTGACTTTCGAGCGTGATAGAGTGCTAAGTTTTAAAAATTTAATGTTTCGTTCCAAATTATTTTATATAATCTTTTCAGGAAATTTCAGTTTGGCCAGATTTCATGAAAATTTTCATTCAAAAACAGAATTTTTTAAGACGTTTTCGGCTATCACAATATCAATTATTATCAAAAAGTTACGAGCCTCCACTGTTCGTTAGATTAACTACATAAATATGAAACATATACGGTTTAAGCAATAGCTTAGGTACCTTTTTTTACATAGCTTCACACTGGTGGTAGATAAGAGGCCTCGAAGAAAATAATTTCCCTTATGGCCTATGTATCTTTGGGGATGCTGTGTAGTAGATTTTTTAAGGAGAGGAAGGAGAGGAAAGAGAGGAAGATCTGGGAAGGAAAAAAGATATGATAATTAGGTGAAGGAATCGAGTGGTCAGTGTATTCAGGAGTGACGGATGTTTTCATTCACCCCTCCCACTGTGGTGCAGGTTAAAAAATTATTATAGAATATTTTCAGCAGAGGCAAAAAAAATATAATATCATTAATTTTTAAGGACGTTATTTCATTGGTCTATTAGATAATCTGTTCATTTTACTGTAAAATATGAATGTATAATGACTGTTTATAACGTAAATAAAAATAAAAATAAAATACGCTTAACCTGTCGGTAGGTGGGCAGACGCATCCGCCGCCAAGACCTAGACAATTCTCAGCCCATGCACCCGGGCACCGCTGCTAAGTCACCAAACGTAGCGAACCGCTTGGGGTGACCTATAACGGATGTGTTGGTTATCTAATTAATGGTTCCCGGGGTGACGGTACCCATTACCGCCTCCAAAATTGAAAATATTATTTTTATTAAAATATTTATCCTTATTTTATTATGAAAATTATATTATCATATTATTTTACCAATGTTTTCACATCAGAGTCAATCATCATTGATGACATGCTAGGGGTATTGGGAGAGGGGGGTCCGGGGGATGTTACCATGATAGAACTCCCTCTTTCCCTCCGCCAACCCACCCCAAGGACTGGAAGGGATGAATGAATAAGTAAATAGTGTTCGCAAAGCCGGCACACGTGTAAGAGAAGACCCACTTGCTCCAACTGTGCTGACATTGGAAATGGATATTTTAATTAAATAAAGGATTTTCTAAGGATACTAAAACACGAGTTCCTCAAATATGTATTCTCGATATCTTGGGCATTGAATTAATCACACTTATTTTGGTTGTCGGCGATAGATACATTGGTGATTGTTTCCAGTCTTCTTTATCCTGCCCTGAAAAGCTGCGTACTCACCTGCAAGCTGTAGGGGTGCATACTGCAGTCAAGGGTGAGTACACGGCTATATATAAAAGTTGAACTCTTCAGACTTAGGTATGTACCTAAATATAAATATTTTAAAAATGAAAAAGTAAGCACCGAAAATAATTAATTTATTAACGTTCTGATTTAATTGAAATGTGAAATTCTTTTGTTTAAATGTTTGATAGATGCGTTAATGTGTTAGATGTATTAATAAAAACATTCTGCTTAAAAATCCTACAGTTTTTCACGGGTCTGCGCTAGTGTATTTCAAAAAATGGTTAACATTACTTCACACTAGTGAAAAATTGTTATGAAAGTAACAGAGTGGAAAATTTGTTCAGTCTCGTTCTTGAAAGACCACCATTTGGGATTAAAACGCCAAACACCAGCGTCTAAATAGCCTGGTACTTTCTAACCTCCATTTGCCTAATTTTTTTCCTTACCCATTCCTCTGTGACTTCCCTTTGCTCCGAATAATCACTTGGGACCCCTGTACAGAAAACTTTTTTTTTCAAAGCAAGCAAATATATTGGAGTGTGACATTATATTATTTTAAATGAAAACCACACATTTTAACTAAACACTTTTTATTGAATTAATAAGAATCTTAGTTGGATGTCATTTATTAGTTCAATAAAAAGTGGCCTATTACAATGTGTGTTTTTCCATTTAAGATAAAAAAAAATTACTTCAGATTTTTGCACGCTATAAATCGCAAAATATTTGCTCAAATTTATGCCCCTCAACTTTTTCTATGGAATTTCGTGTTTAATTTTCATTCATAGTATTTAGTATACCTACGCTAAACACCTGTATCTCACTCGAAAAAGGATTAATTTATTTTGATTTTTTCATGACCAACCGTGTAACGCTCATAATTAATCTGTTCCTCTCATTGATGTTTTGGGATTATAAATAAGAGAACATGTTACTAATAACAAACATTTATATTGGTTGAAGTTATCAACTTCTAAAGTTTTAATCTCTTTAAATAGTGGGTTAAATATTAACTCTAGTTTGATTATTAAAATAGCTTAGGGGTGCACAAGAATCTAAGAGATCTCATCAGTAAAATAACTTTAAATTTACTCCACGTGGTTGTCTCAAAAAACCTGTCAGTCAAGTTAATGATACATATAATATACCACTTGAAAATAAAGATAAAATTAAGTGTGAATCACTAAAAGGTAAAATTAATTCTTCAAATTATAGACGTTTTTTTAAGACAAATAACTTCTAGATGAGCCTAATACCCTGCAAATAAAATTATTTACAACGCTAGATGGAAAAAATAGTAGATTAGGAATAGCACAGTAAATAAATTAAAATAAGTCGAAGCAGAGTTTAATTACAACCCAAATTCTGTATACGGTGAACGGGAGTATACAATTGTAATTCCGCGCTGGAGTTGTCGCAATAATACGGTAGGTATTGCCTCGATGTTGTTTTGCTAGGTACATGGAAATACAACGGAGCTTTGAATCCATTCTTTCTAATAATTTCAACTAAAATAATAATATGTCTCTGCCATTGTCAAAGTTAGTCGGTGTGTGACCTACTGGGCATTGGTGCCAATTTTTTCAATGTTTCTCGTGGTTTCTTGTTGCCATGAGAATCGGGAAAATCTGTATTTCTCGGATAAGTGGGGCACGGTGACATTGCTCACGGCTTTGCTTCGTTCGTTTGTATCGCTGAAAGAAAAGTTGTAATAGATCAAAGATGCGAAGAAAGACAATCTAGTATTTCCAATACTCTCTCGGAAATATTTCATATTTTATTTTTTCGCAAGTTGTTTTTGTTAATCATTCGAGCGATGGCTTCTCAAATTTGGGTAGGTGATTTTTAGGAGTTAAAATAAATTATAAACAATTAACGATATTTCAATTTTCTATTTATAAACCCTAAAAATAGGTCATAAACAGTAAAATCTAGGTCGTTCATATGTTTCCGTATTAATATTTGAAGGTATGATATTAATTAAATCGAAAGGCTAAATTTTTTTTTATTTTTTTTTTTTTATAGTGAATACCTCACAAGAGTCCCAACTGCTCCCGTCTGGAGCCAGTGAGACTATGGCATCCCCAATTGGGGGATGTTGTGAGGCTGAAGGTAAGTGGGGAAGGGAAAGAGGAAGGTGGGGAAGTACCTGGCTATTCAGATCTAGTCACTAAACACGGCTAAAGCCATTTGGAGCAACGTTTCAATTCTGAATGGTGGTCTTATTACACCAGGGCGATACTGGTAGTATCTTCCACTCTGGAACGTGCCGCAAATATACTATATATTATTTTTAATTATTTTTAATTAATTAATTGTGAAATAACACAAATTAATCAAATAAAATTTATTTGCGCACGCCGGGTTCGAACCCGCGACCTTCGGAATGGCAGTCCAATGCGTTACCACTGGACTATGCCGGCCGTCAAATCAAATGAATGGAAATCTCCATTGCTCTGGTCATTTTAAGAACATTATTTATAGAGCATGGTGAATGTATATTGTCACCAAAGGAATGGTGGTGCATATTAAGATCAAATTTATGCAAGTACACGATCGTTTTTTTTATCTTTTGATTTGAATGATATGAATAATCAATTCTTCGACCAATTAGTGTTTTTTTACATTCCGTATATCGTAGGGAAGACATTTTGAGCTTAAAGTGTTATATTAATTTTATTTAATTTGATTGTTTATTATTGAGGCATTTTTCCATCACATATCACTTTTTTCTGTTTATTTGTATGGATAAGAGGAACGGCTGAGCGGCCCTTTTCATGCAATACTTAAAATTAGATTTAAGGCCAAAATACCCAACCAAACTTTGTAATTGTTTTGTAATCGAAAGGTGTAGCAAAAATATGTCCTATTTTATTTATTTATTGTTTTAAATTATGATTTATAGATCATAGATGAATTAGAATTAACGTAATTTTAGAGGCAACTTTTTTTTAGTTAATATTAAAAAATATTCTTATCCATAACATTGCATGAAAAGCATTTTCTTTCGTGGAAAATTCAATTTATACTCGGTCGTTTATAATTAATATAATTTACACCCATCAATATGCTTATATCGTTGATGTCACTATTCCAAATTCCTGTATTCCCGTATTCCTGTAAAATCTGTTAATGAAAAAATAAGAAAATACACAGATTTAGGAGATGAGATAAAAAGAATTTGGCATTCCCAGACTATAAAAATATTACCATTTGTTATTTCGACTACTGGCATTATACCTAGCTCTCTCATTAAAAATTTACGCGTATTAGATCTATCAAAAAAATTATATATAAAAATGCAAAAATCTGTCATTTTAAATACACGTAGGATTACGAAAGATTTTTTAAATATTTATGTTGAGGGATCAGTAGGATTTATAGGCCCTGTTAGAAGTTCTACCGAGCCGAACCCTCTGATATGAAAATAACTGGAGTCGGTGAATTATTTTCCCATTTCATCTCTGGTGAGTTGACGTGTTGTTCTTGTATTGTTTTGTATTTATTTTGCTTAAATAATGCATTTGCATAATGTTGATTGAATAGATGATCATTTGTGGAAAAGTGTGTGGAAATAAAAAATTAAAGGGTGTTATTTATTATTTTAATCATCTTTATTTTTTATTTTATTATAATTATACAGTAAGTGGAGCAAAATTACGTTTTGAATATTTATCTTTAACTCGAAAATAATTTCCAAAGTTGCTTCTCAAATTGTGAAAATATGAAATCTTTAATGGCCTATAATTTTAAATTTAAAACGCGATTAAATAAATTATCAATATTATTCTCACGAGATATTTGATATACCCTTTGATTAAAATTAAAAAGAGTTATTCAATTTTGTTGGCTATTTTGGCCTCATTACAAATTAAATTTTTGTATGAAAAAGGTCGCGCGGCCTTATAATGGTGTTTATATTTTTCAAACGAACTATGTAGATCCTTTCAGAAGAACCCTACTCTTTCAAAATTATTCACGTGTTTTCAAAACCGTTCAATAAACCGCTTTACGTATTGGTTTTAGGAATAGGCAAAACGTAAAAATACGTGGGATTTTTGTGAATTCATTTATCTCTCTCGCAACCCCTCGGTCGAAGCGGGCGGGGTGTGGAAATGGGGTGGGGGGTGGAGTATGCCAAATATAATGAGGATTGATAAGGGTGATTCAGATCAACATTATTCAAATACCAGACGTTGGCAGAAGCGTAATCTCTGGTCCTGAAGTTATATTCGTTGCTTACTATTTTAAGTTTTGAGGCTTCACATCCACTTTACCTGTATTAACTCACGTAAAAGGTTCAGCGAAGCGCTTATTGTATTGTATTATTACTTATGAATATACACAATATGTATGTCATATATATTATGTACAAAGTTTTGATTAATATATGAGCTTTGGAGGATAGTAAAGTAGAATGCCTTTGCAATACACAATTTAAAAGGGTAGGTACAAGCAGTTGCGTGCACAATGTTTTAATCAGGGGAAGCAGTAAGGAAACCTGCGAATTAATTGATATTAATTTACCATTTTACTACAAGCAAGCTACTGGAAAGTTTTCGCTAACAACGACTACGTTGCAGTCTTTATTCGATGGCGGTTAGGATTACCAATATTACAAATATCCTTGAAACTATAACTGCTTCATTTATTCAAGCCAACGCTGGATATTTTATATAAGAAATCAATAATCTTTTCTATTGCATAATTGTATGAAATAAAGCTAAAATAACACGATTATTTATTTCGTTAATAATATTGTCCTAATTAATACAGGTACCAAAAGATGGCACTGCTGCATTTATGATTTGTACCGAAAGGCACGACTTGAATGCACATTGCGCACACTTATTAAATTAATTTTGTAGAATACAGTCTACGTTTGAACACGTCATTAAAAAAAATTTGTTCCTGCCTTTGACACATTATAATTTCGCGGTCATGGAGGCGCGCGGGCGCTGCAATTCGTGGCATGAAATTTGCGCGCATTTTCAGGTGTAGATTGATTTCTAGCAATAATTTTATAAATTATTATGGTATTTATGTTTTTTTTTTTGTGAGTAATGTAGAATAGGCCGTGCTAATGTGCCTATATGTAATGCACGCCACTGGGTTCAACAGAAGTGGAAGTAGGAGAAATGTTCATCAACCGCTCTGAAATTTGAGAGTTCAGGGTTGGAATTTTCCTTTACTTAATCTTCCTGTACCCAAGATGGAACTCGTCGTTACCTAGTTTCTTTATTTATTGTAAAATTTCTATAACGCCGCTTTTGTGAGATATCACCTCTTTGTAAGTTTACTCAGCAGGTGCCTTAAATTTTGACAACTTACTAACTAGTGGTTTTGTGAATAGTAGTTGACCTAGCGTCTAAGGAATAAGTTCCCAATTTCCCGTCTTTAATAAATGAAAACAAAAATTCTAATTCCCCAAAATCAGAAGATTTATAAGTAAGTACTTAAATACTTGAATAGTTTGCAATAATAATTGCAATAATAAATTATTGTCTTAAAAAAAAATAACTCCTTTCGAAATTGTACGTTTTTTCATTTCTGGGGAAAATGAAGAAATTTTGAAATAAATATTTTTGTTATGAGAATAAATTCATTTTGGATTCTCATTTTCAGACAGACACCGTGCGGGCGACTTAAAGGGGATTATTTATATTTAATTTGCTGAATGGTTCGCTTTAAAAAGTTGCTTTATTTGCAGCCATCGCTTGCGAGAACTTGCCTCAGCAGTCCTTGGCTGCACTTAATGAATTTTAAGAAGATTTCCTCTCGCTAAGTAGCAGTATAATGAGACGAGGCAGAAACGAACAGGCCGGGGCCAAATGGGTAAACGGGGCTGCTTCAAACCTGGGGCTTGTGTACAGTGTACACTAAGTTCAATGTCAAAGTAAGGTAAAATTGTGTAGAAGCTTTGTTCCACCTGCTAAGGCAAGGTACACAAACAGCAAGGAGGGGAAATAGTTCTAATGCGACTTAGGTGGCTTACAACGGAACTACATTGAAGGCAGCCCATTATGAGTAATATAGCTTAACAATTTAATGTGAGAAAAGACTGGTTTGAAAACACGAATTTCACTAATGGAGAAACTATCTAATATATGATGTGTGTCTTATCAATTTTAAAAATAACTGAAATCGCCATGCAGGCTAATGAAATTGAAAATATTTTTTTATAAAGGGGGTCCCAAATGCTCCCAACCGTCTGGGGCTAGTGAGACCATGGAATCCCCAATTACGGTTAGTTGTGAGGCTAAGATAGTGGGGGTAGGTGATTGTTTTTTGTAAAGGGGGTCCCAAATGCTCCCAACCGTCTGGGGCCAGTGAGACCATGGAATCCCCAATTACGGTTAGTTGTGAGGTTAAGATAGTGGGGGTAGGTGATTGTTTTTTGTAAAGGGGGTCTCAAATGCTCCCAACCGTCTGGGGCCAGTGAGACCATGGAATCCCCAATTACGGTTAGTTGTGAGGCTAAGATAGTGGGGGTAGGTGATTGTTTTTTGTAAAGGGGGTCCCAAATGCTCCCAACCGTCTGGGGCCAGTGAGACCATGGAATCCCCAATTACGGTTAGTTGTGAGGTTAAGATAGTGGGGGTAGCTGATTGTTTTTTGTAAAGGGGGTCCCAAATGCTCCCAACCGTCTGGGGCCAGTGAGACCATGGAATCCCCAATTACGGTTAGTTGTGAGGTTAAGATAGTGGGGGTAGGTGATTGTTTTTTGTAAAGGGGTCCCAAATGCTCCCAACCGTCTGGGGCCAGTGAGACCATGGAATCCCCAATTACGGTTAGTTGTGAGGTTAAGATAGTGGGGGTAGGTGATTGTTTTTTGTAAAGGGGGTCCCAAATGCTCCCAACCGTCTGGGGCCAGTGAGACCATGGAATCCCCAATTACGGTTAGTTGTGAGGCTAAGATAGTGGGGGTAGGTGATTGTTTTTTGTAAAGGGGGTCCCAAATGCTCCCAACCGTCTGGGGCCAGTGAGACCATGGAATCCCCAATTACGGTTAGTTGTGAGGTTAAGATAGTGGGGGTAGGTGATTGTTTTTTGTAAAGGGGGTCCCAAATGCTCCCAACCGTCTGGGGCCAGTGAGACCATGGAATCCCCAATTACGGTTAGTTGTGAGGTTAAGATAGTGGGGGTAGGTGATTGTTTTTTGTAAAGGGGGTCCCAAATGCTCCCAACCGTCTGGGGCCAGTGAGACCATGGAATCCCCAATTACAGTTAGTTGTGAGGTTAAGATAGTGGGGGTAGGTGATTGTTTTTTGTAAAGGGGGTCCCAAATGCTCCCAACCGTCTGGGGCCAGTGAGACCATGGAATCCCCAATTACGGTTAGTTGTGAGGTTAAGATAGTGGGGGTAGGTGATTGTTTTTTGTAAAGGGGTCCCAAATGCTCCCAACCGTCTGGGGCCAGTGAGACCATGGAATCCCCAATTACGGTTAGTTGTGAGGTTAAGATAGTGGGGGTAGGTGATTGTTTTTTGTAAAGGGGGTCCCAAATGCTCCCAACCGTCTGGGGCCAGTGAGACCATGGAATCCCCAATTACGGTTAGTTGTGAGGTTAAGATAGTGGGGGTAGGTGATTGTTTTTTGTAAAGGGGGTCCCAAATGCTCCCAACCGTCTGGGGCCAGTGAGACCATGGAATCCCCAATTACGGTTAGTTGTGAGGTTAAGACAGTGGGGGTAGGTGATTGTTTTTTGTAAAGGGGGTCCCAAATGCTCCCAACCGTCTGGGGCCAGTGAGACCATGGAATCCCCAATTACGGTTAGTTGTGAGGTTAAGATAGTGGGGGTAGGTGATTGTTTTATGTAAAGGGGTCCCAAATGCTCCCAACCGTCTGGGGCCAGTGAGACCATGGAATCCCCAATTACGGTTAGTTGTGAGGTTAAGATAGTGGGGGTAGGTGATTGTTTTTTGTAAAGGGGGTCCCAAATGCTCCCAACCGTCTGGGGCCAGTGAGACCATGGAATCCCCAATTACGGTTAGTTGTGAGGTTAAGATACTGGGGGTAGGTGATTGTTTTTTGTAAAGGGGGTCCCAAATGCTCCCAACCGTCTGGGGCCAGTGAGACCATGGAATCCCCAATTACGGTTAGTTGTGAGGTTAAGATAGTGGGGGTAGGTGATTGTTTTTTGTAAAGGGGGTCCCAAATGCTCCCAACCGTCTGGGGCCAGTGAGACCATGGAATCCCCAATTACGGTTAGTTGTGAGGTTAAGATAGTGGGGGTAGGTGATTGTTTTTTGTAAAGGGGGTCCCAAATGCTCCCAACCGTCTGGGGCCAGTGAGACCATGGAATCCCCAATTACGGTTAGTTGTGAGGTTAAGATAGTGGGGGTAGGTGATTGTTTTTTGTAAAGGGGGTCCCAAATGCTCCCAACCGTCTGGGGCCAGTGAGACCATGGAATCCCCAATTACGGTTAGTTGTGAGGTTACGATAGTGGGGGTAGGTGATTGTTTTTTGTAAAGGGGGTCCCAAATGCTCCCAACCGCCTGGGGCCAGTGAGACCATGGAATCCCCAATTACGGTTAGTTGTGAGGTTAAGATAGTGGGGGTAGGTGATTGTTTTTTGTAAAGGGGGTCCCAAATGCTCCCAACCGTCTGGGGCCAGTGAGACCATGGAATCCCCAATTACGGTTAGTTGTGAGGTTAAGATAGTGGGGGTAGGTGATTGTTTTTTGTAAAGGGGGTCCCAAATGCTCCCAACCGTCTGGGGCCAGTGAGACCATGGAATCCCCAATTACGGTTAGTTGTGAGGTTAAGATAGTGGGGGTAGGTGATTGTTTTTTGTAAAGGGGGTCCCAAATGCTCCCAACCGTCTGGGGCCAGTGAGACCATGGCATCCCCAATTACGGTTAGTTGTGAGGCTAAGATAGTGGGGGTAGGTGATTGTTTTTTATATTAGTTTATTGGGAAAAACAAGCAGTTATTAATATTTTACTGCATAAACTTCATGTAAAATACAGAACAACATAAATACTTAAATAAAAACATAAAGTGTAGTTGACAGAAAATTGTAAATCTAAAAAAAAAACAGATTATAAGTATATGGATAGATATTTTTAACTATGTACCTATTTAAAAATAATACAGTCTTACATCCTTAAGTAATGTTCAAAGATAAACAAAATAAAGAAAGAAAAACAGCTTTCTGAAAATGAGAAAATAACTTAATTAACTAACACACAGCAGGGGTAGAGGATTCGTAATTAACACTTTGATTTTGTGCAAGTCCTTCTAAAACATGAATATTGTGTGCAGATAGTTTTTGAGTGTGGTATGCGGAATAGGAAGTTGGGAACGTTGGCTATTAAAATTTATCACCAATCACGGCTAAAGCCATTTCAAGCAAGTCTTGATTCTTTCACCAGGGCAACACTGAAAACATCTACCATTCTGGAACATTCCGTAAACTTAAAAATATTTATTATTTTAAATTAGTAAATTGTGTAATAACACAAATTGATAAAACAGGCCGTCTTTACCAGAAAGTATTCCGATATTTGAAAATATTTGATCTGTTCACCCGAAATGACCTGTCTTCGGTCACACCTACGACACAATTCTATCGGTTTTCAACTTTACTTTTACTTACCGCTATTATTAATCTCGTTGTTGAACCTGAATTGATTGTTATTTTGAGCTCTATACCTATTGAGTGTACTGGGAAGGAATTACTGTGGTAGAAAGCTATTTTATATTTATAACCCTATTGTGTCATAAGAACCTAAGTGAATATTGATACTTGTGCAAAAACAGCTTTGAGTTTTAATTTAATACCTGTTTGAAGCATATTTCTATCGGGTAGGAAGCGGTAGAGGGTAAAGTTCCTGGCTCTGATTCGAAACCCGATTTACGCCGAATTCATCCAACCTCGTGTTTCTTTGTTTCCCCTATATCCCCTGGGATTAATTATTTGGAATATTCCATATTCCCTGACAGCCGACGCAGGTAGATTCACGAATGTGTATTATTTATTACGTGCCCACCTACAACATGACCTGTCAATTGATATCGAAATTTTGCGAGGAGACTTTATGCGGGAAATCGTATGTTATTGTGTTTGTACAACCGAGTCTCAAATGGAAACTGATTCGTTGCCACTGTTTTATTACAAAATTATTTTATTTAAGTGGGGCAAAAACTAGTACCACATTGTTCATTCCAAGATCTTCACCATAGAAGTTCAATCAATTCCACAGATAATTTCGTGAAAAACCTCGATATTTTCCAATGTCCAAAAAAATTGTTAAGTTTAAAAAATCTTCTTTAAGATTCTTTTCTAATATGAAGTGGAGCCAGTTCGATTAAGCTCCAAAGAGTTAGAGAAATCTGCCGAGTTTGCTATCGTCCCGCCCCCCGTTGCCCCGTGCCATATTGCCCCGTATCGTATTTGCCCCGCGAAGGAAATGTCAAGTTTGGCAAGACTTCTCGCCAATTAAAAGTTTGTGTAATTAGACCCCAGTTCGGAGATGTTGACGACGAGTTTCACAATTATTTTCACAGTGGTAGGCGACTCGGTATTTGATTGGATGTTGCAGGAGATATTCATAGAAACGGTTTTAATTGAATTTGATAGTATGAAATGAATGTATAACAGTATAATCAAATGATCAATAAAGTAGTGAACACATATTGTTTGACAAACAAATTATTTGCAGACACTTTTGTTAGCAAAAAAGGTGCTAGAAAAAATAAGAACATAGACGTAAATTAAACGATTCAACATTTTTATCAAAAATACTAAACTTAAATAGGACTGTAAGCACCGGTTTTTTTCACCTAAGACAACTCAAATTTGTCCGAAGAAATTTTCCTACAGAAGCAACAAAACTACTTATCAACTCTTACGTAGTCTCACGTTTCGATTACTGCAACGGCATTTATGCCAGCCTTCCAAAATATCAAATTGACAAACTTCAATCAGTGTTTAATGCAACAGCACGGCTTATAACCGGGGTTTCAAAATATTCGCACATTTCAGAACACCTTCGTAACCTTCACTGGCTCAAGTGCCCTGAAAGAATCCAGTACAAACTGTGCTGGATGGTGTTTAAATCCATCAATGAAATGGCCCCACCATACATCTCTGAACTATGCGTCCCGGAAAACACTGGTCTAAGGCAGTTAACTCTTAGATCAGCAACATCAGCAGCTGTAGGCAGACTGATGGAACCTAAGCGCAAGCCAAATACTAAGTTTGGTGATCGCGCTTTCGTAGTAGTACCATTCCTGAGAGAAAGTCCAGTTATATCCAATTTTCCAATTATGTCTTAAATCCTGTATCTAAATTTCGCTAATAAACAATTAATTAATATTAATTAAGTATTAATCTCTAGTGACCTACCAGGTAAGTATTGTACTGTATATTATATCCATTAATAGTTAATAATAACATAGATCACTGTAGAAATGTATTATAAATTTGTACAGCGCTCTTTAGCTGATTTTGCACAAAAACGGCGCTATATAAGTCATCCAAATATTATTATTATTATTATTTAGTATCGACTGTTGTGAACTCATAAACCTACACTTCCCACAATAAAATCACGACAAAATACACTATTCTACTACAGCATACCCAAATGCAACTATATTGTCCATGCCTCTATACAGCGGCCTCACACTATTGGACATCAATACTTAGGTGATATTGTCATATTTAATGTTAACTTCGCGAACTATGTGGATCATATAAAATATGTACCTATTCCAACACCTTACTCAAAAACTTCTGTTGTATTTTTGTAAATTTATTTGATCACTGTATTTTTATTTTTGTTTGTTGTATTTTTTATCGATTGTAATTTTATTTTAATTATTTCCTCTTATGTTTCAAAATTATCTGTTATTTTATTAATCTTAAAATTTTACTACCTACATGTAAAAGCCCTAAATAAATAGATTAATAAAATATAATGGATAATAATTAGAGAGATAATTTAGTATGAATAATTTGGTTAACGACTATGATTGATATTTTTTTTTCCGAAAACAACCTTTTATTAAAAAAAATATTAAGACCACCGGCAGCTGGTGTTGTGTGCAAACGCGAACTTTTAAATTCTCAAGATAAAGTTCTAGTCCAAGGGAATCAAATTGACACCTTGTCATGTTTCCATCCATTTTTAAATAATATAATTGAGAAGATCCCCGGTAGATTGGTAATTATTTTTGGATCGCTTTCTTCATTTTCAGTGGCGTCCGACTGAAAATAATACCACCCTTACTACCAACTGTAAGTTTCCAGGTTACGAATAACCTAACTTGGCAATATTAAATTCACTCATCCACTAACCAGGCCTTTCAAATTTAGTTATGATGTATGTACGAATGTGGATGAGTTCAAGCGAGATGGAATGCTTTCAAGATCTTATAAAAGGCGATGCACATTAGTTGTGTGCCTTTTTTGTTACAAGCAGCTTCCCAATAAATATCAGTACAAGATCACATATCAATATTGTGTATGACCTTCACCCGCTACAATAATACTCCAGCCTCTACACCACATTGGCACCAGCTACATCTGGCATACATTACAGTAGTTTTGTTCAAACTCTCTTTCTTGTTATGGTAAGCAATATAATAAAGCAACTTTATTCTTAATATGGCGGTGAGTTTTATTTTTTTAGGGAGCAATTGATATAATAATATGTGCTCTGTTATGATGAAGTGAATATACCTGGATTTTTTTTCGAAAGTTTTACGGTACAAATATTTTCAGTTCTGTAGTTTTTGACGTTTAAATAGTGAAGAATATCGATTGAAATCCTGTAGTCAATAACAACCAGTGTAAGTTGAAAAGATTTTAAGTCAATGATGTAGGGGAGACCTGTACAAAACCGTATACCGGGGTAAAACCGTATTTCTCTTTAAAAGCTTTATTTTTTTAAATATTCCCTCCACGCATTCCGCCCATGTTAAGCCCCCAAATCAACGCAAGTCAGCAGAAACTTGTTAAAACAAGCCTGCCCGCTGGCGAGATAATACGCTCATTAAGTTTTTCGGTGATCTGATCTAATTTTACGGTTATTGAAATAATTAATAGTGAAGTTTATATCATTTGCAGGTGAGTGACATATCACATACTATAATTATGTATATTTTAAATTTGATTAAGTAAAACATTTGAGTGATTTTCGTGACAAGTTTAACATTTGTGAAAGAATGTGTGAATAGAAGTTTATCGGGCACAACCGTACGGGGTAAAACCGGCCAGTATACGATTTTGACCAGGAGTATTTTCGTTGAAGCATTTTTTTATTTGTTTACAGACGTTATCATCATGCCTCGTAATTACCAAAGAAAAACTACAAGCCAAGACTAGAATACGGAAAACCATTAAGAGTGTCGTCCCAGGAACTACGGGTTACCTAAAAGCATCAGAAATCTACGGAGTGCCGAAATCACTCGTTGATCACGTTCTTACCATGGAACGTCGCCTATTTGGGATAACTTACAAAGATCTTCGAAGCTTAGCATTCGAGTTGGCGGAATCCAACAAAATAGTGCATAATTTCAACAAAACTGAGAAACTGTATATGGTATACGGTTTTACCCACCCCCCGGGGCAAAACCGGAAAAATTAGAGGTTTTGTTTTTTTTTTTTAAATACATTTACGAATAAGATTTTCGTAAATTTTTCTTCTATGTTTTGTTCCTTATTAAATTTATTAATAAAAAATAATTACTATCAACCTTATTTTATTTTTAATTACTGAACTACAGAGCTTCTGCCTTAGCTATACGGTTTTGGACAGGTCTCCCCTACACTCGTTTTTTGGGAAGTTGCGATTGTCACTTTCACGCTTTGCGTTTATTGCAAACAGCTTTTTTTGTATTTGTTTTTTTATTATTTTGAGCCCTCGGGCTTATCTCCCGGGACAACGCGCGCCACTGGAATATAGGTCGCTTGGCACTTACCAAAATTGCGAGGTGTCAAGTCAAATTGACACTTAGAAAGGCTGTCACCCAGTTCCTGATAACTTCGTTATGATAAAGTATTCAGAAAACGTCTGTGTCTGTGTCTGGAATCAACGGGCGATTGCTTCCACGACAAGTCTCTTGTAAATCAGAGGCATTACGGAATATCTCAAATATCTAATCATTCAGAATATCCAATCAGAATTAAGCGGGAGTCAGCGGGGTGGAAAATATTTTAATTAAGTTATGTGATTTCCTTGGAGACAAATAAAAGTAGATACCCATAAAAATATAAGATTTTGCTTCGAGAATACATTGACAGTGGTAAAATTGTGTTGCATTTTGTAATTTATATGTATTTTCATGAAAATAAGTGCTTAAAAATTTATAAATTTTCTTTGATTCATAGAGTTCACGATTATGAACTATAATATTTAATAAAATAAAATACTTTTTTGTTTTAAAACCACGATATTTATTAATTTAAGAACCGACCGGTTTCGCTTTACTTAAGCATCATCAGGGTACAAATTAATACTAAACAAGAAGTACATAATGTGTGCATATATATAAAACAAAATATAGAGGGAGACAACATGATACAAATATAAGCAACACAAAGACGGTCATAAAATACATTAACATAAGTGCACAAGTAATGGAAAAAACCGCCAGATAATTATGTAGACTAATGGGTTACATGCACAAGTAATGGAAAAAACCGCCAGATAATTATGTAGACTAATGGGTTACATGGTCTACATAATTATCTGGCGGTTTTTTCCATTACTTGTGTTAATGTATTTTATGACCGTCTTTGTGTTGCTTATATTTGTATTATGTTGTCTCCCTCTATAATATATTTGTATCATGTTGTCTCCCTCTATATTTTGTTATATATATGCACACATTATGTACTTCTTGTTTAGTATTAATTTGTACCCTGATGATGCTTAAGTAAAGCGAAACCGGTCGGTTCTTAAATTAATAAATATCGTGGTTTTAAAACAAAAAAGTATTTTATTTTATTAAATATGTCAAACCACAAAGTGATTGCTTTCTACAATAACTATAATATTAATACAACTACTAGTATTATTTGGTTGTAGTTTCGATACCGCCCATCAGATGTCGGTAGAGTGTATAGATTGTAGGTATTTCTAAAGATGGCGGTACTTACGAGACACGACTGAGGAAGCATGTTGGGGGTACCCGAACGGTTACGAGTACAGTCGATGATAGCCGATCGCTAGGTAGCCAGCTCACTTCAAGTTGTTTCTCTCGTTAGAATAATAGATAGTTTCTGATAGAACGAACTTATGTCCTGCAAGACATTCATTGTTATTATTTTATGATAATAGAGTACTCGTAATCTAAGCGTCTATTGAATACTTCCGACCTCGAGTGTATTCCATACTTAGAAGATAAATAAACAGTACATCAGTGCATTGCATAAATTTTGATATTTTATTGTGTTTGGGAAAATCAACTGCTAAATATTTTGTTTATTATGTATTTTCACAATTTGTTTATTTAAAGTACATTAAATATAAAATATTAAAATTTATAATATTGTTACAATAATATATAGACAATGGCATAAGAATGTATAGTGAAATATATGTTTTTAGATATTTCTACACAAATGAAGAAAACTTGCTCTGGATTTTATTTAATAAGAACGCATGATGCCTGCTACCATACCCAGCCCTGATCTTTATATTGTGTATAGCATTTGATAGCTGTGACTTTATGATATTTTTAAGATCATAATATATTTGGTTCAATCACAAGAACTTTCTGGAATTTCTAAAAAATTTATGCATCTTTGTTACTTCTACCATCATGTCGAATCACCTCCCGAAGTTACCCCCGGACACCTTATATACACAAGGTGTAACAGCACGTCCTAACGATTCCTGGACATATTTAGAGTGAAAAGGTAGATGTCATTTTTCTGTCCGATGATATTTTTTTTCAATTAAATTTAAATAAAAATTTATATCACACTTTGCCCCTGATCACATAGCTACAAGCGCTACGTGATCACGTAATATGCACTCTCTTTCTCTCCTCTGTTGCCATGCTACTGGAACGAGATGGAATGCGTATCACGTGACCTGCTACGCTTCACCCAACTACACAGTTGCGACGTGTGACGGAAAAATATCAATAAGCTGAATTTTAAGGCTAAATTTCCAGGAACAAGGTTTGTAAAAATACTATATTTCATCAGAGAAACAGAATGTGTTTCCAGAAAATAACAAAACTTATTTAACTATTCTAGGCTACATTGCTGCAGGCTGAATGAATTCTGAAAGCTAAGCTCGGTATTAATATTTTAAAAGACCCTGAAATAACGTCTAATGCTTTTCACAATTTCCAAAATTATTTACGAACCTAGATTTAATCAGGGAAAATCCTTTGGAATCTTTTCTTTCTAACAGTGCTCCCGAGAAATGAATAATCAATTATGTTTTCAAAGGACCTAAAAAAACAGGGCTCAATATTTATGAATGGTTTCTTTACCACTTGGGATGAAAGAATTGCGTCATGGCCTTTACCATTTTAAAAGAATCTAAGAAAAAGATCTTGATAAAAAATAATATTACAAGAAAACATTCAGTAGGTTAGACGGTACACGAACAAACAAAATGTCTTTTATAAGTTGGGAATAAGAACTTAATGCATATTTTAACAACCTGTGTTTCGCGGATCGTATCTGGCCTCCAGATCTTTCCTGTGAGTCTATTTTCAAATATTCCAAAAAATGTATTTTACACAAAAATGTTTTCAAATCGTGAAGTGGTTATTTTTGTCCAAGAGTCAAATTTCTTTTATTTTTTTAAACATTAAAACAATGTTTTTTTTTTTTCAAAAGAATTTTTAATAAGGATCCCCACTCCCTCTTCCCTTTTCACAATGCTTTCCTTCTCCCTCCCTCCCATTCCCTTCATTGGTTCCTTTTACTTCGTGGGTTCTTTTTACATTATGTTATTGTAGAATACAAAAATGAATTTAATGAAAAACTAATGTTTATAAGACAAGGTTTTATGCATAGCACAAAGGATAACAAATTGAAAATATCTCCCGAGTAAAAATATTTGCAATTTGTATTGATATTTCAGGCGACTAATTATTGCTTATAATAATTTGTTATCCTTTGTGCTATGCATAAAACCTTGTCTTATAAACATTAGTTTATCATCAAAAAATTATAATATTTGACAAGTCAAAATATTTCACCAACAAATTAGATATAATATGTCTCGACGCCATCTAGTGGGAAATTTAGCACTAACAAAGCCTTTCCACAAAATAAAGTTAATAAAATATAAAAAGCAGTAATTGTTGATTGAAGTACTAGTACATTTTGAATTATTTGGTGTGTTGGAAATAAGCCGACGTGGCTCAATGGTCCAGAGCATCTGACCGGACATCAGAAGGTGCGGGTTCAATTCCCGTCGGCGGCATTTATGTTTACTCGGTAGATATTATCAATTTGTATTGATATTTCAGGCGACTAATTATTGCTTATAATAATTTGACACAAAGGCATTGCTCTTTGTATATCGGCACATAATGCATGAATTATTACCGGCACATAATGCGTGACAAGATCTGAATAGCCATGTACTCCCGCACCTTCCTCTACACCAGCGTTTCCCAAAAGGTGTTCCGAGGAACCCTGGGGTTCCGTAGAAGCATCACAAGGGTTCCGCGTTCCGTCCGGATTTAACGTATATATTTAACAAAAAAAATAATTCGCACGGGAGCTAGATACAGCGCGCTTGACCGCCGCGCCGTCGCCTCCTCCCGCCACCCGCGACCCGTATCGCCCGCCCACTCGACTCTATGACTGTGACATGAGAGAAGGTGTGTGTGTTTTTTTTTAATTCGTGTGAATTTACAAAGGTGAAATTCCAGTGATATTGTTATTCCTGTTCTTATAATCTTGTACTTACGATATCCGTTTTAGGGAAGTATTTTTTTTATTTGTTACCAATTGCAGATAGTGCCAAAACAAATAAAAACGATTTATTCATATTCATGTTATTTTTTTTATTTCAGCCTTGATTAAAAAATGGATAACTGGCTCAAAACAGGGCGCTTACAAAGTGGCATAAGTGCTTCATCAAGTTCATCCTCAGCAAATAATGAAAGTATTTCAGAAGAAGTTGTTGATTTATCCGTAAGTAAATTATACTTACCTAGCAATAGTAATCATTTAGGCCCAGTTCATGAACATATTTTGATTGGTGACAACCGTGACAACCCTGACAAATTACTTTAATGTAGTATAACTGACGCATGGGTGTTCGACTCTAGCCTTTTAAAGAGAAAATGCCATCTAATTTTGATATAAATGAATCATGCCCGAAAAAGGGGTCAAATTCCAGACTGTGCCAAAGGAAGATTTGGGGTGGGACTGTTCTTTTTAGCCAACACCAAACTGCATATTGCCGTCACATTACTAATGTTTTTTTTATTTCATTCCAGGATATCGTAAATACTGAAGGATATTGTCCTGAGCAGGATAGACAAAATACACCAACGACTAAAAGGGCTGGACAATCTCAGGACAACACTAATTCAAAAAAGAGAAAATATGACGAAATTACTTGTCCCTTGGATTTATTTTTGTAGGAATGCTTGAGAATCCGGATGGTCAATGCGTTATCTGCAACAAAATCATATGTAATAGCTCTCTGGCACCTGCAAAGCTAAAACGACATCTTAATACCAACCACCCGCAATTAAAATACAAAAGCTTAGACTTTTTTAAAAGATACAAAGATGCACATAAAACCAGTGTGGCTGCTTTACATAAATATGTTAAAACTGATAACGAGATTGCCACCGAAGCATCATTCCTGTTAAGTTACAGGATTGCTCGTGCTGGCAAACCACACACGATTGCAGAGACTTTAATAAAACCCTGTATGACAGAAATTGTCAAGTGTGTACTTGGCGAAGACGCAGCGAAGAAAGTTGCAGCAGTTCAGAGTTCCAATAATGTCATATCTGATCGAATCCATTAAATATCTGACCACATTGAAGATGAATTGATTTGTAGATTGAAAAGTAGTGAAATGTTTGCAATGCAACTCGACGAAAGTACAGATGTCGCTGGACTATCAATACTGCTTGTTTTCGTAAGATACCCCTTCGAGGGATCTATTGAAGAGGATTTGTTTATTTGTGCTCCTTTGGAGACCAACACCACTGGAGAAGAAATTTTCAAAGTCATTGATAATTACATGAGTGTACATAACATTCATTGGAACAAATGTGTCGATGTATGTAGTGATGGAGCTGCCGCTTTGACTGGCAAAATAAAAGGTACTGTAACAAGAATTAAGAATGTTGCACCTAAATGCAGCAGCAGTCACTGCGTTTTACATCGACATGCCCTTGTCGTAAAAAAAATACCACACGAGGTAAAGAAAGTTCTCGATCAAGCCGTACAAATTGTGAATTACGCTAAATCACGTCCGCACAATTGAGACTTTTAAAAAAGTGTGTGAAGATATAGGAAGTCAGCATCAATCACTTCTTCTTCACACGGAAGTAAGATGGCTTTCCAAAGGAAAAGTATTATCAAGATTGTTTGAATTGCGCAACGAACTAGTGGTATTTTTTTCCGAAGAATCGCTTTCTTCATCTTTGAGTGGTCTTGTTCAACTATTGCACGACGAGCAATGGCTAATGAAACTGGCGTATTTGGCAAACATATTTGATAAACTGAATGTAATTTGCAAGTCATTGCTAGGAAGAAACACAAATACTTTTACAGTAAACGACAAAATCTCTTCGCTTAGAAAGAAACTTGTCTTCTCGATAGAATGTATTGAACAGATACAGTACCAATGTTTTACTCTTTTAAACGAGTTTCTGGAAAAAAATGAGTTGCAAGTAACCTCAGATGTTGAAAAATGCATTTACGAACATTTGATGACCCTCAACAAATCTCTGGAAGAGTGTTTTCCTGAAAAAAAAAAACCGGCAGGACATTGACTGGGTACAGAATCCATTCCTAGTTCACAGGACACCGTCGACTCTTACAGCAACAGAGAACGAGGCTTTGATTGATATCATGTGTTCTTCTTCCTTACAACAAAAGTTTAATTCAGAAAAAACTAATCTGGATGAGTTTTGGATTGGACTTAAAAACGAATATCCAGAAGTCGTCGAGAAGGCTATCACAGTTTTGTTACCGTTTGTGACCACTTACCGATGTGAAACTGGTTTTTCGGCTTACGCTTACACAAAAAAACAAATACAGAAACAGACTGGATGCAGCTTCAGATCTTCGTATTCAGCTGTCTGACATAAAGCCTGATTTCAATGCTATTTTAACAAAAAATGTAAAAAGATATCACTCTTCACATTAAATTAAGTTTTACACAAAACTTTTGATCTTTCTTTTCATGGTAAACATGAAAGTATTCAAACTACAAGTTTATCTTTTTCTTATAAAAATAGGGTTCCGCCTAGAAAAGAATGATCGATAAGGGTTCCGGGGCGAAAAAAAATTGGGAAACGCTGCTCTACACCATCTCCTTCCTCTCCCCACTACCTTCAGTCTCACAGCATACTCCAATCGGGGATGGCATAGTCTCGCGGGCTCCAGACTTTTGGGCGGTATTCACATTAAAAATTAAGAAATAAGGCGTCGTGAGTTTTAACTTTTTGCGATCTTAGTCCTCCATTGCAAAATCAATCTTTTCACTTATAAGTATAGTAGCAGGAGTTTTTCAAATATTGTGAGATTATTCGTAAACCGGAAATTTATATTGACTGAGTAGAAGACGCTGAGAAAAGTAATTGTCTTCAGGACCAATGTAATCTTTGGGGACGCTGTGTGCAAGGACTTTTTAAGGAAAGAAACGAGAAGAAATGATTTGAGATTTTCATGGCCAAAAGTACTGTAGTTATTATTTTTTGGGGTATATTTGACTATTTTTTCTTTTGCCAATGCTTCTAACAGCATTGTCAGGGCAGAGTTTATCCATTATCACACATTTGCCCTGATGATGGTCACTGAATGCTGTCCAAAACGTTGGTTGAAGAAGGAGGTATTGCACCACGGCATAATACCCCAAAAATAAATCACTTGAGGGGTGGGTAGGAATCAAGGGTTGAATGTTTCCAGGAGTGACGGACGTATGAATCCATCCAGAGAGACCAGCTGGAGAAATTAATAAGTGTGTAAAAATATATAAATACGTGGTTTTAAAAATCGACTTACATTATTTAAAGAATGTACAAGTTTTATATTGATTATTGGCACTAACTTCACTCGTCCTCCCAGCATTTTCATTGTAAAAAAAGTGTTTACTTTCGAGGCACGTATTGTGGAGTGGAAGTTGTGGAAGTAGCTGTTAAAATTACTAAATAAATAAAAACCAGTTTTGTTCTTGAAATCGAACGTTTCTAGACTCTGTCAAGCGATTTTAATGCCTATTACCTACAATATAATGTAGGGGAGACATGTCCAAAACCGTATAGCTAAGGCAGAAGCTCTGTAGTTCAGTAATTAAAAATAAAATAAGGTTGATAGTAATTATTTTTTACTAATAAATTTAATAAGGAACAAAACATAGAAGAAAAATTTACGAAAATCTTATTCGTAAATGTATTTAAAAAAAAAAACAAAACCTCTAATTTTTCCGGTTTTGCCCCGGGGGGTGGGTAAAACCGTATACCATATACAGTTTCTCAGTTTTGTTGAAATTATGCACTATTTTGTTGGATTCCGCCAACTCGAATGCTAAGCTTCGAAGATCTTTGTAAGTTATCCCAAATAGGCGACGTTCCATGGTAAGAACGTGATCAACGAGTGATTTCGGCACTCCGTAGATTTCTGATGCTTTTAGGTAACCCATAGTTCCTGGGACGACACTCTTAATGGTTTTCCGTATTCTAGTCTTGGCTTGTAGTTTTTCTTTGGTAATTACGAGGCATGATGATAACGTCTGTAAACAAATAAAAAAATGCTTCAACGAAAATACTCCTGGTCAAAATCGTATACTGGCCGGTTTTACCCCGTACGGTTGTGCCCGATAAACTTCTATTCACACATTCTTTCAAAAATGTTAAACTTGTCACGAAAATCACCCAAATGTTTTACTTAATCAAATTTAAAATATACATAATTATAGTATGTGATATGTCACTCACCTGCAAATGATATAAACTTCACTATTAATTATTTCAATAACCGTAAAATTAGATCAGATCACCGAAAAACTTAATTAGCGTATTATCTCGCCAGCGGGCAGGCTTGTTTTAACAAGTTTCTGCTGACTTACGTTGATTTGGGGGCTTAACATGGGCGGAATGCGTGGAGGGAATATTTAAAGAAATAAAGCTTTTAAAGAGAAATACGGTTTTACCCCGGTATACGGTTTTGTACAGGTCTCACCTATATCAAGAATATACACATTTTTGGCTTGTAGCTTCCTCTTAATTCTAATGCGATGTGTAAGTAAGGAAATGAGGGAGATCAAGTTCCGGGTAGGAAAAGGAGCGGGTAGTAATCTGGGGGTCAATGTGCCCAGGAGTGACGGACGTATGAATCGCGGTGCAAAGCGATGGGTTGGGAGAAAATCCAACGAGAGATAATAATAATATTTGAATGATTTGTATAGCGCCGTTTTTGTTCAACATTACCTCAAAGGCGATGTCCAAAGATCTCCCTCAATCAACCTCTCCCGATCCGACAAGCCACTCAGTAGGTGGGCAAACGCATCCGCTGCAAAGCTTAGACAAAACCTCACCCGATGAACACGGACACTCTTGCTAAGTCACCAAACGTAGTCTAATAAATGGTTTCTGGGGCGGTGGTAGCCATCTCCGCCTCCCAAATATATTAAAAACACCCGCGCTGTTCAAACGGGTTCCCTACAGAATATCGGACCATCCCAAAATAGTGATTTCTTAGTCCTCCCCGCAAGAGGAATATACATATAAAGGAAACAAAAATAAATTCCACTGTTTTCAAGTCGTATTGTCGTTTTTGTTAAGATATTATATTCAAATGAATCCCAAATTGTTTGTTCTACGTTAAAAAAAAAACAGATTCCGAAGCGTAGCAGCAACTTTTCGAAAATCAACATTAAATATTACGTTGATTTAAACATAAACAACCTTATAGATTTTCACGGCCAAAAGCATTTTTGTTGTTTGTTTTTGGGGTGTTATGCCGTGTTGCGCTAATTCCTTCTTTAGCCGAAGTTTCGGACATCGTTGCAGTGTCCATCATCAGGGCAGATCCGGTAGATTCTTCGGAATCTTCGGATCTACCGGATCTGCCCTGATGATGGACACTGCAACGATGTCCGAAACGTCGGCTAAAGAAGGAGTTAGCGCAACACGGCATAACACCCCAAAAACAAACAACAAAAATAAACAACCTTATTGAAATTTAGGGCAGGTTCAAGTTATTTTCGCACTAACATTTAAAATTGTTGTCATTTTCACACAAGTCTCGTTCAGAAAACTGTAGAAAATTTACAGGCATGTACCGAATGTTTCCATGAGAAGCATTATCTTCAATTAACAATATCCATTGGTCATTTATGCCTGATTCAGCACGATAAAAAAGGTAAATAGTCGTAAAACGTACGAATTCGTTCATTCGTTGATTCATCCCGCCTTATCTACGGGTATAAATAGGTTCACGCAGCCTCCGGATCGATATTATACTCGAGAGGAGGCGAGAGGGTTGATACAAACACCTGCGGGTAAGTAAGGAATGAAAGCCCACTGTGTATTTTGAAATTCTCGTGCCATCTCTAAACGTGAAACCTTTTACGATTGAGTTTTGGAATGGAACAAGATACTTTCTCGGATTAACGTTTAGGTGGGTATACTTATGCATTTTATAATATATTATTTGATTCAGTCATTGAATTTATCTTTAAATCTATCGTCTTAATATATAAATATTCAGCCTGAGTATGTTAGCCAAAACTCGAAAAATAGTCGACCGATATCGCTGAAAATTTCAAATTTTGTTCTTATTAGTGCCAGGAGTAGTTTAAATGGTAGAAGAAGTCGGGGGTGCCCGAGGAATACTAAACACAACATCTCTGCATCGGAATATATAATGTAGTCTTTCAATAGTTACTTTGTGGTATATGTGGGTCTACTAGTTTAATATATAAATCATCATTTAATTTACGTATGGCTTGAAGGGCGTACAGTTTTAGAAAAATGCTGGATTATTATTAAAGCGAGGACTGTTTTTACTATGTAAGAAGACTTTAAAGTACTACTCTTTTCTTAAATAATAGTGGCCTAACAAGATTTTTCCATTTATGATACTTCCGCTGTCTATAAATGTATGAGAAAAAACTGTTTCTACTACATCCTGAAATTAAATCTTTCTTGGAAATTTGTAGGATTTCTCTTCCCAGGGAACTGTGTTCAGCGCATCAATTCTTGGTAAACAGGTACACATTTGGCTCGAAGCATAGAGCTTGAATTACATCAATGGCTAGAAGTGATTTGTTTCATTTCATTTCATATTCGGCCTCCCCTGACGATGGAGCGCCCAGCTTTGATTCGCCACACAGTGGCCGGACTGGGTCGGTGCTTCCGGAAATCCGAGAACACTCTCGTCCAGGCTGTAGCCCTGTGCCATAGCGCTCACCTCATCTGAGAGAGGAGAGTTTTTCTTTTGCGACTGTAATACAAGTGTTAAATATTATACACGTATATTCCATATCCATTTTTGTGATATTATTTTATGTCATCTTCTAAGTAAGTACAATATATAGATACTAATGTTACTTCCATCTTTGTTAATAATTTATTTTATTGATTTTTTTTTTATTGCTGTCGGTATTTTTACCACCGCTCTGTTTCGTTGAGTTTAAATTTATTTTTTTATAATTATAATAAGGAACTCTAATGAAAAATATTATGGATTAACAAAAATATGAAATACAAGTTTTTCTTAAGAAGAATCTGAGGGCAGTTCCACTGAGCTGCAATTTGCAGGGTAAATCCCACACATATTTTACATTTACTTGACTTAGGTTGACTCAGCTCGAGCCGTTCAGAATTAATACTGCATCCTGCAATCAGCATCGTAGCGGAATCGCCTCCCCTCGGACAATCTAGTGATATGAGGTGAGGCGGTGCCGAGCCGATGCCCAGCTGATATGTGCGATAACCTTAAGAGGAAGCTACAAGCCAAAAACGTGTATAGTCTTGGTATACCTTATATTGTAGGTAATAAGCATTAAAATCGCTTGACAAACGGAGTTTAGAAATGTTGGATTTCTAGCACAAAACTTGTTTTTATTTATTTTGTAAATAATTTTATAAGAAAGCAAAAAAGTTATCAAGTGAAACTGTCACAGATAATCTAAGTTATAATACTGTTTTGTTTTAAAGTTGTTTCCTTTACGAGTTCATACATTTCTATTGGAAAAATATATTTTTTAGTATGTTTCATTTATATTTTTTATTTAGTAATTTAATTTTTATTTGTATTTATTGTATTACTTCTATGCAAGCGAAACCATAGAAAAAAAAACTTTCAATTTATCTAAAACATATTTTCGTTATTCATAATGTACACCAATTCGTTTAAAAGATTAATCAAAATAGTGATTTAGCATTAAGCTTCGCCTTAAGGCTATGCACCACGCCGTGTAAGAATAACACTCCTGTAGTCACTTATGTAGATAGCGATAAGGTTTAAATTCCCGCTTAACACGAGCCGCGTGTTTTATTTTACGCAAGAAAAAAACATCGCCAAAAAGTGGCTTTCATTTTATTTTGCGGACGTTCTGAAGAACTTAGTTTTCCACACTATACAATAAAACCATAACCGAAAAGGGGTTTGCATTTAAGAGATTTTAAACTTTAAAGCAGTTTTCATAGGCCTGATGCTTTATTTTTTTCTGGGCTTTAAAAATTACTCGACTGTTTCAATTGCCAAGATATGATCTACTGGTAGTATATAATTAAAGTGTCTAAATCATTTTAAAGCGATAAAATTTTCAAACCAAAAACACATAATTTTGCATTACTTCGTAGTGCTTTGCATTATAGATTGCCAACCACGATACGATGGGACATCAGAATATATTGTGTTTACGACGGAATAAATTTTATTAATTCTAAAATTACATTCTTTTTTTCTTAGAGATATTTTATTTTTAACCTCAATTTGGCAAAAATAATAACAATGATTATAATAGTGAATGGCTTCAATTTCATCAGGAGCAAAGCGTGGGGCAATTACAGAAACCTCTGGAAAGGTCTCGAGGGTGCAGGGAATGGGTAACAACTTTATAATGAAACTCGTGAAGACTTTAATTGGACCTTCAATTCCCTCCTCAAAGGGGAGGTGGTCACAGATTAAAAATTGACATTTTGATCTGCTGTTATTAATAAGGGATCGGAATAATATTGATTTGATGTCCACGCTATCCAAACAAAGATTTTTTTTTAATTTGACTCTAATTTGACCTCATTTCTCTTCATTTTGTTTATAAATGATTTATCTTTATGTCTTATTAAAGTCAAATTCATTCTATTTGCAGATGACTTAAAGCTTTTCAAGTTTGTGAAATGCTTAAATGATGTATTTATCCTTCGGCAAAATGTAAGTAGTCTTGCTGGCTGGTGTGTTATAAATAAATTATTTTTCCATGGGTATTTTTTACCGTTCACGGAATCCAATATCTAATTCGTATTAAACTAATAATAACCAAATTTCATTAGTAACATTCATCAAAAACCATGGAGTTATTTTCATTAGAAAACTTACCTTTGATGGTCACTGCGACCCGATTACCATGCCATGGATAAAGCCATTCAAATTTTAGGCATCGTAATACGTAACCCAAGGAATTTTCATAACGTTGAGCCAATGAAACTACTTTATATGAATATGCATCTCCTGTGTGGTCACCTATTTATATTTGTAACTTACACCGCTTGGAAAAAGTACAAAGGAAGTTTCTTAGATATGTTCGAAATAAGTTGATATATCCTGTGGTTGATGTTTGTTGCAAAACATTAATGTCTCATATAAAACTATAATCACTAATTTCTACGATTCGACTGTCCTCAAATGTCAAGTGTTATAAATATCCGTGTCCCTGTTAAATCTACTACCATCTTTTCCACTGTGACAATCATGGCACTAACTCACCACTAGCGTGATTTCACAGAACTGCTAATGCATATAAGGATCTTTTCGATATATTCAAAACCTTTCCGTCCTGCATCAAAAGAAAAATATTAAACTGATTTATTTCTATATTATGTTTGTAACGCAAAACTTTACTACCTACTAATATTTATTTCATATACGTTTACATTATATTTCTGTATCATTTGAAATATGACTTGTATTATTAATTATTGCGTATGCTGTAATAACAGATCCATTTATTTAGGAAAGCTACATATTTGAAGAAAGTGTATTATTTATTTCTGCACCTACTTCTGTTTATATCTAATTTCATTGCGCATAATATCATTAATTCCTTTTAAATTGACAGGTAGCCCATAGTAGCAGATACTCTCAGTACTGCCCTGGTGAAAGACAAACATTCAGAATAAAAACGTAACTAGAGATGGTATTAACCATATTTGGTGACCAGACCTGAAGATCCACATATTTACCAGTCTTTCTCTCCTCATCTCCATTCTTTTTATACTTTCTTAATCTCAAAATATTCCCAATAGGGAATGCTTTAGTCCGATTGGCTCCGGATGGTTGGAAACAGTTGGCGTGGTATTCACATTAAAAAAACCGTGATTAAATTGAACAACATTAATATTTCAAACTACTCAGACTAACATCAATATACGCGTATATAGTTATCCCAGCAGATGTTATTAAACCTTTTATGCCTACTCTTATGATGTTTTGTAAAAGTTACAATTAAGATAATTATAAAAGTGTACGCCTTTTCCAAGCTCCTTCAGTAAAATGAGAGTTTAATAAGCTTATGGTACTGGAAAGCTTTTGAATGAAAGAAATCACTTGAAGCCGATTATGTGCCTATTCACTAAGAAATGAAGAACACTATTCGAAGAGAAAAACGAAAGAACGAAGGCTTCATTTCAACAGTGTTAAATTATTTAAGTAATAGATTTTTTAAATAATTTTCCATTATAGTGGAGGCCACAAAGTAGTTCTTTTATGATCACCAACCTCGTATATATAACATGTTTGTACATAATATATACAATATTATATTCAATGTACAGATTGCCCGAATGAAGTCCTCTTAATATCAATTTTCTAAAAGAGGGTGAAAAGTAACGTTTATAAGTAATGTCGCGTACAATCCTGTTAAACTGAGAGTGGCTGCAATTATAAGTAAATCTTCTTCACGCGTTTGTCGCCAACAGAAACCTTAGAATCATACCCTATAGAGCTGTTGGATCCTAAATATATTATTATTAGAAAGGGATCACGATTTTCATTGGTTTCAAACAGTTACCAGTTCTGGAACTGGTTGAAAATGGATTTTCTTGAGATACCCCGAGTTAATGAAAAATTTGTGATTTTAGTTCTCTTGAACTGACTTTAGCGTTATACGTATAAAAATGGAAAAATACAGCTGCTTGTCTTTTGATCCAATGATGTAAATATAATGAGATTAGTATATAATACCGGTAGCTGTTGTTTAAGAAATAACAAATTTACAAGAAAGTCAGAGATACTTTCAATTAGAAAAAATAAAATGGTTAAATGGTACCATTACACGTGTTTTTATACAAAAAATCACAAATAATAAACAATAAATGAATATAAATCTTAAAAGGAGTTTCATTGACAAAATTACAACCAAAAATTTTATTTTGGATTTGCGAAATGATTTTTTTTTGTTAAATAATAATCTCGATGGGTTTGCTCCAAAACTGTTACGTCTCTGCACCGACCCACTTTGTTTGATTCGTTCCTCTGAGGAACTTCATTCGGCTTCGGTGGTCCGTGACGCATTGCAAGGTTTGGGGACCCCAATCATGCCGGATGTGCTAATACATTTTACAAAATGCCGACCAAAAACCTTTGGCAAGCTTTTTTCTCAACCGGAAGGGTCGGGCGAAAGTTGAGCTATTGGAAAAAGTTACGTTTTATAAAGGTGATTTCAAATAATATTCCCACATCGCATTTGTAATCACTTAGACTGGGATGTTATATGAATCAGCGACTCTCGAACGGAGTTTTAGCTCCTAACTTCAATACCATCTTTAACGTAATAACTATTCAAAACTCAAAAAAGGTGGAACACTGCTATTCCTCTTTTTAAAATATTTTTCGTGAAAAAAGATTTCCAAAGTCCTTTTTGGTGAGATTGAGAGAAATTGAGTTAAAAGTTTCTAGTATTTATTAAATCAAAACCAAAATTTCCTGTGAAATCTTAAGTTTTGTAAGTAGGTGCTTTTGTACCTACCTACTTACTGATAAACCATGTTTATATAATTAAATTATAGTATGAATCGTAAGATACAAAATAAACCATTGTAAAACCTTATTTTAATTTTATTTTTAAAAGTTTTATTTAAAACCACGTGTTTTAAAATTCGGATTAAGGATTTATACAATTTATCCAAACAATGTCACTATCTCAATTACAATTCTTTTTTCAAACTTTCTTCTGGCCGGTAAGTACCATGATATTGATTATTCTGAATTGACAGCTTACAGTAGGATCCACAATCATGCGAACTACTGCGGGATAAAAATGTAGTATCCAACACGGCCACCATCTTTAACCTTTCCTTATCTGTGGTGTGTATTTACTACACATTGCTTCTAATAACTTTTATAACTCTATTAATGTAATAAATTCTGGGTGCAGATTTTAGGAATTCCTCCGTTATACATTTATGCACTGAGTTAAAAAATAATATTTTACATAGTTTTCAAATTCAAAATCAAAGATTTTTGTAAAAAATCGGAAACAAATACACCAATACAATCAACCGTGTGATACTTCAACGCAAAGAGTGTGCGAGGAAATGATACGCTATTGATGACCCGCTTTAGTTCGCTATGCGGGAACATGAGAAATCCACAAGTCCGCAGTTGTATTTTGATTTAGACCATCGATACCTACGACCGCATAGCTGTGTGTATGCCAGCCGCCAGCCGCCAGCTAGTCGGCCGCGGACCGTAATTAGATGTGGACCCCTCGCACGTTTTTTTGGCATCTGCCGATTGTTTTTTCATGGTTTCAGCAATTGAATTACAATTATTATCACTTTTGATATAAAATATAATAAACATAAGCGATTAGTTATGAATATTCATATTTTTGGGATATTAAATCGCTTATTTAGAGATGTGTATTGACTACACAGCACCGGAAAGCGTGGTTTCTTTTAGCACAGTAAGAGAAAGGTTAACTGGAACCGGAACGTAATAAACCAATTTACAGATGCAAAATGGTCGACTTGAAACAAGAAAGTGTCAACAATACTCAGTGAACAATTTTTTTTTTAACTTCTTCATAAATTGTCAGTTTTTTCTAGTTTACAAGACAATCGCTAGGTTAACAGGGTTCATTACGCCTGGTTAATAGTGCATAGAAAAATAAAAACAACCGAAAGTGTGAATAACAAAATTTTCATCCTTACTTTATTCAAAATAAATGATAATTATTATCATTGAAGAAAAAGATAATACTTATAAATCTAAACGAAACATGAAACAACATAAGAGACAGAAAAATAAAAGGATAACGGTCAGAACTAGGAATCGAACCCAGGATATTTTGTCTTACCGGAACAGCCATCTTAACAGCTCAATCATTGGGATCTATTTATTAAACGTCATATTTGTCTATCTCATATTTTAAATTCAGAATTAACAATATCGTATTGCAAATATGATTTAAGATTTTCACGGCCAAAAGTATTTTTGTCATTTGTTTTTGGGGTGTTATGCCGTGTTGCGCTTGCGTTAACTCATTCGTTAGCCAACGTTTCGGACAACGTTAGCTAAAATCGTGATTGCAACTAATTTTTTCCAATATTATTGACAGCTAACTTTTTAAATGATCACAAAGTTTCTAATGAAATTGGTTGATAACTTAACACATCCTATTTTTATTAAAATGGGATACCTATTGATATTTTTTAAAAGTCTTAATTAAAATTCAATAACAATAATATAACCTTCAAAATAAGTAACAGAAAAAGTTCTTAGTAATTATTAATCAATAGGATTTCACAAATCAATATTTGGCTATTTCTTTTACATAGAGGTTCTCAATAAATTGTTTTTTTTTTTTTATTTAAGCGACTCTCCGAAGGCAAGGATAGAGTTTTTTAGGATTTCAAAGAAAGTACTGCCATTACTTTCGATGACAGGGAATTTTCGGTGCTAAAAGGTAGCTTCATCAATTTTCATGACAAGGATATTTTATAGCTACGTTTAAGATTTTAAGGCATCTAGTTTTTTTCTATGAAACCAACTCTAGCCCAAAACATTTGCATACACTTTGAAATAGTAAACGCTGACAAAGTTTAAAAAAAAATAAATGTATAAAATCCACGCTAACCTATAGATTCGTTAAGCTTTTCGGAAAATGGTATGGATTCTGGTCTTTCATAAAAAGTTAATTGAACTTTTTTATTTTAAAAATAATACTTATTATTTTAGTTATAATTAATTTTCGAAACTGATACGAATCTCCACCTATATCCAATTTGTTTATATATTATGTTAACACACAGTGTTTTCAAATAAGAGGTGTTATTTTGAATAGCCCGCTATTTCGGTAGATGGTACTTTTGAAGCTGTCATTTTTTGACATTTGACAAGTAGAAACTACGTCATTAATAAAAATGGAACGATACACGCTTCAACAACACATTGAAATAATTAAAATTCACTTGAGTGAATCAAATGCAAATCATCTTGAGTGATGAGACCCATTTCCACCTCGGTGGCTTCGTCAACAAGCAAAATTGTCGCATCTGGGGATCGGAAAATCCAAAATAATTATTGTTGAAAAGCCTCTCTATCCTGAACGTGTGACTGTTTGGTGCGGTTTATTGTCCGGCGGAGTCATTGGACCTTACTTTTTTGAAAACGAGGCTGGAGCAATAGTTACGGTGAATGGATTGCGCTATAGATGATCAATGATTTTTTATGGCCGGAATTAGATGGTATTGATTTGGACAACGTTTACTTTCAACAAAACGGCGCTACGTGCCAGACAAGCAACAAAACCATTGATCTTTTACGATTGAATATCAAAATCACACCTCTTATTGGAAAATCCTGTACTTTACCAATGTCTGATTTATTATTTGGTACGATGAAAATGGTTTATTTAAATATGGGCAAAGGAGAAAAATTTCAAATACATCTGGTTCGAAAACGAAAATTACTGGATTATTTATATTGTACCGTTTTTGTAAAAACTTCACTTCAAGGGCTCTGTACATTTTTATTGTTGCTTTTTTTACCTACTATTCTGAATAATACTTTAAGAAGTATTTTTTTTACCTACTATTCTGAATAATACCTACTCTTTAAGAAGTATTTTCCACAACGTGCAAGTGCAAATAGGGTAAAACAAGGAATGACAGTAAACATCCTAAATTAAAGTAACAATATTGTCTAGTGTGTGTGTTTTTTTATCTCGCATATATTTTTAAACAGCAGCCATCGCTGTCATACTGCGATTTATTTGTATATGGTAAGCAAGATTTATGAATTGTTCGGGTGCGAATTATCTTGAATATAATCTTGAATAATGTTTTTCGGATTATCTTGAATTTGTAATAAGATCGGTTTTGTAAAAATGTACTGCTTACAAATGTTAACAAACAGTGTGATGTTTTGAATATCCACATAAATAAACGATAAATAATAAACGAACGTGCTCCAAAAAATTTCTTTATGGCAGCTAACAGATAAGATTTATTGACAGGCGGGCTTGAAGTGCATATGTTCCCACGGGAAGGAAGAAAGAGATCGCATTGCAGTCGGTCTTTGAACTTGAGTACATTGACAGCTCCGTGAAATCGATACAAATCAGAAGTGAAGTTGAGATTACAGTGAATTAGTGAATTCAGATGGTGTTAAGAGTATTGTGGAATATTGAATTAAAGTGAAAGATTATTGATCCGGTGTTTGTGTGAAGTGAAAGTGTGTTAGACTAAACGTGATTTCGTAAACATGTAGTTCAAACTAAGTGACTTGTCTTAAAAACATGGAAATGATAAAAATAATGATTGCGTTCTTAAAACAGAGTGAACGTATTTAAAGGCGGGAAGTGTTTAATCGGGCTAGGTTATTGATTTGGCGAGATGGCATTTTATCCACGGAGACCGAAAACCAGAGAAACAAATATATCATTAACTGTGGGTTCGAATCCTGACAGATTAGGGAGGTACAATTTTATTTACAGGAATATTTAATTACCCTTTTAAAGTCGTAGGGAGGGGACCAAAATTGAACAAATTACAAGGATTTCGCTAAAAGGAGAAAATGATTAATGTAATGGAATGCCGGTAGGGAGGGGACCGAAAAACTAAACTGATTTAGCTATGTAGAGTGTAACCAGGTAAGCTTCACGCTGAGAAGGAGAGATGATTAACTGGGTGAGTTTTTATATTATTTATTAAATTTCAGAGGACCCTTTTAAAAGACGGATACAACCGAGGTACAGGAACTAAGTTTACGACACCTGCCGCCCAAATAATGTTATCATTAAAAGGGATGTGCTAGGCGAACTGTCAATCAGCTGTGAGCGAGAGACGAGTCAACGACCTTTTCATATGTAGGCCGATAACTTTTGTTTTAGGGGAACGCCTTGGACCGAGGGTCATAATATCGAGAATTTACCTACCTGCCGATCTGTTATTCTTTTAAAACATTACGAATCAAATCATGACGTTGTCCCTGCGGTAGGTATTGAATCGCCGACGAAATATAAAATACCTATTACAAATTAGGCCAACCAATATAAATTTGCAGTATAAAAATACCTATCTACAGGGTACCTACCACAACACTGGCGTACAATTGAAACAGCGAACACTATGAGGCCGAGAGGCGCGGTGTACAGTCAGTCAAAGGGGAAGTTTTGCTAGCGTATGACCGCCCGAATAGAAAGCGTTCGGATGCAACCAGACAAAACAAAATGAATACTTTTCTTCTGTTATTTGACTTTCTAATTTAATACTTTTCCTTTATTGTTTGACTTTCTAAGCTGCGAATTGGGATGCACAAAACAAATCTAGAGTCAAAAGAGGGAGATGATAATCTCCGAAATAAAACTACCAACCGAACAACTTTTCTCAACAGGTACCTTTCGAGAGGTAGGCAGCCTCTTTAAATTAAATGCAAAAATCAAACCAATTATCCGTTTATACCTACCTGAGAGGATAGGTATTCAATAGAAGTTACCCATACCTAATACACGAGGATGCTAGTAACCTCATTAAATAATTACTAGAACCAAATATTAAAGTACAGACAGTCCTCATCCTAAATTTGGCATTTCGAGTAGACCTTACATATATCTCACATGATAATTGGCTGAATGGGTAGGCACACAACCTATCGTTAAAAAGCAGGCTAAATGTCGACAAGATCGTCGTGTGTTATCTATGTTATTGACCTAGAAAGGGATGTAAATCCCCGACGACGAGGGAGTTACAACGTTTTCTAGAGGTGGCACGTAACTTAGGACCTTACGTGTCACATTTTCGCGACTAGATTCGTGACAAGGGATGTCATGGTTTTCCCCTTCTACACTCAGTAAAGTAGTTTTTCCTGGAGGTGTATGAGATTGGGGCAATTCTGAAATTGGTGATGAGACCTGGTTTTCTTTATTCTGGCGTGACGGTTGCCGATTTGGAACAAGGGGAGACCCGGCCGGTTGTGATATCCAGACACGCAGATATCGATCGCCTTGCTCAAATTATCATCCATCGGTTTTGTTTGGTAAAGAGGAGGAGCCAATCTTAACTTGAAAAAAATTTCATTTCCTTTCCTCTCCTTCCCCTCCCAAAATATATACATGGATGGCGCCGACAACTAACACCATAAATTTATCGTATGTATATCACATATATAAAATCTAACACTTTATATTCACATTACCCTACGATAGATAGAATCGCGTAGCTAGTTGGGGGAGCAGGCGACTTAGAAGATAAGGTTTATAAAATGTCTTTAAAACACAGCGGTAATGGATTCAACTCACTCTATCTCAAAAGAACCAAGGGATACCACACATACATAGATAACTAGGTTTCTAAACCGAGAAACAAAAAACCAACACAACGTTCGGTGAAGCCTTTATATACTGAACCGTCACGTAAAATGAGTACGTTCAAGGTCGTACGTCACGTAGACAAACTAGGATGTACACACTTGAAGGGGTGTGTAATAAAGAGAGAGGCAAGGGCTTGAAAGACGGCAGGGAGAACCTTCCTACCCCGGATATATACATAACCAAAGCCTTATGGAAAAGTTACCTATGGGACTTAAAGAAAATTTATCGTAGAAAGAAGAGAAGGAAAAAGTTTGAAGTAGAAAGCGTAGATCATTACAACAGTTAACATGAAGAGAAATAATAATAGATTAAAATAAGATTGATGGAAAAGGATATTAACAACGAATATCTGTGTCAAAAATCGATGTAGACTTTTGAACGTTAAATTCTGATTTATGCAAATTTGTCTCGAATTGATTTTCATATATTTTCCCCCATAATTTTTAAATATACTGAAGTTCTTTTGTGAAAAATGTGATTCGTTTTATCATGAAAACGTGACTTCTGGGCCCAGTGTCAATGAGCTAACAGTTCTGTAACAGAAGCCATCAATTTGCTTCTAGCCTGTTATTGTTTCATTCAACAAAAATGTTCTCTTTGGTGTACGTTATAATAATATAACAACATATTAACTTAGTTCAAATAATCACTGGCGTTGGCAAGTCAGCCAATTAAGGGATGATCAAATGTTATTTATACATTTCGCATTTAGACACTATTATAATAATGTTTGTATTATGTTCTAATTGGCAGTGTGGATTACTACATGATATGTAGCTAGTGTAACTATCTAATTCAAAGAAGATCAATTAATTAAGAAACGTTGAGATAAAGAAGCAGTCTTGTTAGTGGAAGTTGAACCTTGCTTCAGAAGAAATAAGCTTATTTACACCTATTTAATCTCGGTCATATTTGATTTAAGATCCTCTATGAGTGCCTCTTTGGCTATTTGATATTTAATCAGTCGCCGTTAAATGCCGATTCTCGGCCCCTTTCGGTTTTTGATCAAATTTATTTATTTTATTTTGTAACAACAAAATACAAACGACTACATTACAAAAGCAAAAAAATATTTTTTATAATAAAAATATAAACATATAACATATGCAAACATACGTGTGAGAAAAAAAGTTATGCGTAGGTACGTATGTTAAAGATTAAATAATACTTCGTGCTTACAACATGTGGAAAATATACACTTTTCTTGTGAGGCAGTTAATTAACCTAGTGAGTCTTCCCATGGGCATCACCATTGGTTAGTTAGTTCGCACCTGATAACAACCAAAAGCCAGTGTTGGCGGCCTCGTGTACATTATCCGGGACATATAATTTGACTTTAAAAGTCTGGTTTTTAACTTTAAAGAGATATATTTTTGGGGTATTACGCCGAATTGCGCTACCTCCTTCTTTAGCCAACCTTTCGGACAGCATTACAGTGTCCATCATCAGTGCGGATTATTTTACAAGCAATAATTATTCGCCTGAAACACTCATCCACATTAAAAAATGGAAAAGCGGCTTATCTCTTATCCGCGAAATAATTCAATATATACTAGTGTTTCATTCAACAATTACTGCTTGTTACATTTTTTTCACCTGAAAACAACCAACTTTATTTTATATGAGAAAGGCATTGTAAGTGCTAACTCTCTCACTAGATGGCGTCGAGACAAATTGTCTACATTTTTAGGTGAAATACTAGAACTTGTCAAATATTAATTATTAATAATAATTATTAAGATAAGCCGCCATAGCTCAGTGGTCAGAGCTGTCGACCGGAAATCGAAGGGACACGGGTTCGAGTCCCGTTGGCGTCATGTATCTTTTATCAGGAGATTTTTCAATGTGGATGAGTGTGTCAGGCGAATAATTATTGCTTGTAAAATAATTGTTACCCTTTGTGCTATGCATAAAAAATCTTGTCTTAAACATTAGTTTAGTAAAAAAATTATAATTAATATCAGTGCGGATGTCTAAACATGAAGATATTTATTGTCTGCCCTGATGACGGAGATTGTAATGTTGTCCGTAACGTTGGCTAAATAAGGAGGTAGCGCAACATCACATAATCTAATAATATATAAATTGTTTCATAGTTCAAGATGTGTTCTACTTGCTGTATTTAATTAAAGCATATAAAGTATGTGTGTGCCAACAAAATTTCAAACCAAAAACATATGCTTTTGCATTGCTACGTAGTTCTTCGCCTTAAGTATTTGTTGGCACTGAAATTAAACACAATTCTTGTGTTATTTCTCTCAGCAGCAATTAGTTATAGTGCCGAGTAGGTAAGTACCAACCCAACACGGGTGGATTCTTTTCACCGTTCCTGAAAGATCAATTAAATTTCCGGGGTTTGTTTTTCCCCTCTCACGCCTCACCTGGCGGGAGACCTTAGATTGAAAGACCTGCGAAGGCTTTATGAGAGCCCTTATTTGATTGACGAAGGGGGAAGAAAGGAGGCGGAAGAAAAGGAAAGAAGGAAGAGAAAGGAAAGTAGGCCACGTGTTGGGGGATACAACCCCCACCCCCTAACAGCCTTACCCTGCTGATCAGAGTTTCCTTCTTTTTTATTTTTTCTCTGCTAACATACCCTTCCTGACCGTTCTAGTTAGGATTCATTCAGGATGAAGACATGGCAAATGAACGTTATTTCTTAGTGTAGGCACAACCTAACTGAATTTGAATTCTTGTTACGGTCTCCGTGGTCGAGGGTTAAAGCTCTTCACTAGCAAGCCAGAGTTCGTGGGTTTAAATCCCGGCGTGCGCTTGTATATTTTATTTTATTAATTTGTGTTATTTCACAAATTACTCACTAAAAAAATATGTAGCATATTTGAGACACGTTCCAGACTAGAAGATACTCTCGGTATGGCCCTGGTGTAAGACCTCCATTCAGAATTGAAACGTTGTTTGAAATAGCTCTGGCCATGTTTGGTGACCAGATCTGAATAGCTAGGTACTTCACCACTGTCCTCTTCCCTCTCTAAGTTATGTAATCAATTGATTGCGTCTTAGATGAATTAATCAAGTCTATGGATCGTGTATACGACTGTTTCAATTCTAAAAGCTTAATTAGATGACCTACATGCTTTAATAAGCCAGTTACTTTGCATAACCAACGACATTATCAAAAAAGTTGTGCATATAGACAGCAATCACATTTTGACCGTGCTCGAAAATATAACTAACTGACCAAAGATGACAGATTTCGTCAATATTGTACTGCTTTGGGACTTTGTCGATCGTCCATGCTAAACCTATCGGTCACTATTCAAAGGCATCGAATCTGATGGTAAATATTTTGACCCACAAACACCTCACTTTCAACCTAATTTTCACCTAATTCATTAAAAATTAAAAAAAGGAACTGTCTCGTGTGCCAGGTATTTTTGGAATATTGTACACTACCTTCTTCTTTAGCCAACGTTTTGGACGGCATTATGGTGTTTATCATCAGGGCAGATATGATGAAACGTTGGCTATAAAAGGAGGTAGCGCAACACGGCATAACACCCCAAAAATAAATCAGTGTAATACTTTTGGCCGTGAAAATCTGAAATCATATCATTGAAATAATCTATTCATAAATATTCTACTGCACATACAAAAAGGAAGCCGCAGAAATATCCGAAGCGTGGAATCATGATGAAATTCGCTTTAGGTATTTAATTAAGCGAAAACATTTCAGCTCATTTTTTTTATTGCTGGCAGAGGTTTAATTAAATAAATTATGTGTTCTTCGTTCTAATGCGAATCTGGCCAGCGTCCAAATTAGTCAGTCCCTCGGCAACTTGCGAACGAAACAATAGAATTTCTGTTACGAGCTTAAAATTAATAACGTATTATTATTTTAACAGTTTTCCGAGCCTTATATTGGCGACAATCGTAAATCTTTATTTTTTTAAGTGACAACAGAACGTGATATAAATATCAAACTATGCTTTGAAGAAATGCGACAGCTCTGAAGGGTGGCGTGCTTGCTCAATTGGTAGAACACTTGCCCGTTAATTGGAAGGTTCGGAGTTCGAGACCCGGAGAGAACGTGACCTAAATATGTACCAACAATATTTTAAGTACGGCAGCTCTGAAATTTGGTGCGATAGTTCTATGGGTTGAGACGATTCCGAATTCGATTATTTAGTGTTTATAAACACGTGTGTTATAGTTTACTTCGAAAAATCTTGTTTGTAATCGCTCATTTCTGTGACTCATTCTCGTATTCAATAGATTGGTTATATGATGTCATGCTAGCTTCAATGTTTCCTACATCTTACAACAACTTTTCAAGATCCAGTTTCTGTCCTTCCTGTCGTAAAAAGATCCTCCACTTCCTCAAAGACATAATCCCTCCGGGGAAATAATCAGTATATACATATATATTTTAAATCTTCTTTCATTTCTTTAATTCATCATTATTTAAAGATATTGTAGTAAAATGAATGATTCACAATTGATTGGACGGTGATACTAATACATTGTAAATTCTCAAATTAGACATCAAGTAAAAAAAAAAAAACTTTTAAGTCTTATAAAATTTTATTGAGTAACTGTTTGATCTATCATCCACAAAGGATTCCGCTTAAGTCTTTAGGGATATTATTAGTCTCTCAATTTCGTTGCTTTGTCTTTAGTAGATCCCCAGATATACCAAGTGATAGACCTACTGCACAGACATTCCCTAGAAGTGACATCTACATCGATATGAAATTAAAAAGATGTCGCCAATAAATAAAAGATCTCTCAACATGACAGGCCAATGAAATAGAATACTTGTTTTATTTTTAAAAGATTATGAATAAACCTGCTTTTTTCTGCAAGTGTTATTGCAAAAATATTTTTTATGAAGACGTGTTATGACATCCTTATCCATTCATATTTTACTGATATTTTTTTAGGAAATCTGCCAATTCATTCGTTGAAGGCCTGCAGTCCCGTTTTTAAAAGGAATACGAATAATTTTACCAGATTATTAATAAATTAACAATATTTTTTTATCAGCAAGTTATCTTCGTGTATTAATTTAAGGCAAAACTTAATGCTAAATTACTATTTTGATTAATCTTTATAACGAATTGGTGTACATAATGAATACCATAAATATGATTTAGATAAATTGAAGGTTATCCTATCGTTTCGCTTGAGTAGAATACAAATAAAAAAATAAATTACTCAGTAAAAAATATAAATTCAAACTAATAATTTTTTTTTTTCAATAGAAATGTATGAACGCATAAAGGAAACAACTTAAAAAAAATAAAGTATTATAGTTAAGATTATCTGTGACAGTTTCACTTAATTAACTATTTTGCTTTCTTCTAAAATTATTTACAAAATAAATAAAAAGCAGTTTTTTTGCTTGAAATCGAACGTTTCTAGACACCGTTTGTCAAGCGATTTTAATGCCTATTACCTACGATATAAGGTATACCAAGAATATACACAGTTTTGGCTTGTAGCTTCCTTTTAAAGACCAAATAAAACCAACGTTTAACCACCTACGTAATGTAAAATCTTTGTATTATAAACCCTGTTTGTTTCTTACCAATAAATAAATATCACTTGCGGTAAGGAAAAATTTGTTTCCTTTGGGCATACAGAAACACGCACACTTATGGGGATCTTATATTATAAGGATTTATCTCTTTAATGCTTATGCATAATGGCAAGGCGTCTTGAAAAATGGTAGACGATTTTAAAAAACATGTCTTCTTTTCCTTTACTCCGCAGTTCCCGCCACCCCCTGGTGTGGGAAAAGTGGGAAAAGGTGAAGAGAAGCGGGAGATCTCCACCTGCTTTCGCCGAAAGGGATTTTCTTTAACGCGGGAGCTTAAAATATAATTTTCCACGTAGATAGAACTCGAGTTCTGCGATTTCATGTACTCCAGCGCGTAGTAAAGCCTGTCTCGCGCAGGCTTACGTCAAAAATATTAGGTAGGCGTTTCCGAAGTTATCACGGACCCCATTTGCCATAGCACTTGAGGAATTCGTACCATTCTAGGGACGCCCCTGATGTGTGCGGGAAGTTTATTTGATTGGCAACACTCGTAACATACTACTTCAACCGAGTTATATTTTGTCACGTGAACTGTCAAGATTACATTTATCTTATGTTTAACTGCGGAGAAATTATTTATTCATACAATATGAGCATCATCCACGGCGAATTTAAATACAAATTTTGTCGCCAATTTTGCCTAATAACATTTGGCAAACAAGCCGATGAAAAAGAAACATTAAATAAAAAGATTAGGTTGCTACCTCTTATATATCCAGAAGTAATGTATCTACCGACTATGCAACAGAAACCTTCCTTATCAGTCTCGTAATTCTTGAAAATAATAACGAGACAAATTTTCATCAAATAAGTTTCAGTGGTACATTGCTAGATGGGTATTATAGTGATTTTTAGAGCCGATAAATTGGTGTTATTTTAAATATTTTTTTACAGTTTCTATGTAGGTAACACTTTCAATATAATTGTGGTTTTTTTTAAATGGCGTTAGAAATTTGGGTTTCAGTGTGTCTAGGAGTGATGGACATGTGAATCCATCCCTCCCACTGCAGTACAAGAGAGTCCAGCTGGAGAAGTCAAAGAGTCTCCTTCAACTAGCCTCTTCCACACTCTCTCACACTTCTTCGTGTGTGATGGAGTGTTAAGATTGAAAATTTCGACATTATTGATGTTGTTTAGTCCAAAATCTTTTTTTTTATTTTTTCTAAAATTTGATTTTTTGTATGAAGATTTCCAGGAAATTTCAGTTTGGTCGCACGGAAGACTTTTTTGGCTACAACAACATCATAATGCCATATTTTGCAAAACTAGCATTCTAGTTCACCCAAAAGTCACGAGCCGCCACTAGTCAAGGACCTGGACAAACCTGACCCCATGAATGCGGGCACCCCTTCTTAATCACTAAACGTAGTAAACCACTTGGTGTGAACTATGGCAGTAATTGTAAACTTAACATTTCCTGCCTTACAAGGTTTAACCTGATCTAAAGTTGGTGACAGGAATGTACAGTAAAAACATTTCAGTGCAATGTTCTTAACAGATTAGTTTGTTTTAAATTTAAATATGTGAAGGAGAATAATTAATAAAGTAGGTGGTGTGTAAAGGAAGAAAAAAACGGGTAGGTATATTTTTAGACACGGTTAAAAAATTATTATATATAAATAAACAAAATAAAGTAAAGCTAATATCTAAAACAGTTCTATTTCTAAGGGTCTTATTAATAATTTATTTGTGATGTTTTTGTAGAAGGAATACAAAATATAAGTTATTGCTATCATCTGATTACCGGTCTTAAGAAAGTAATGTTTTTACGGTCCAGGCCGTTCATTCTTTTAATGGTTCTCAAGACCGCCCTTATTTAACACATTAAATCCTACTGGCGATGCTACTAAGTACTAAGGCGAAGACCTACACCCGAGCGGGGCTATGAAGGAAATCTTAATAGCTAAAGGGGTTTTTTGTCTTTATCTTTGGAGCCAGGGACATGAGTTTTCAACGTCTAATATCAATATGGAAAATTTTGTATTTGAGGAGAAAGTATTTATTTCCTTAGCATCGAATCACTCCAATTCCAATGACGGTATATTTATACATTTCTCCCAGTGAATTTCAATACAATACATTTTTATGGCATATTGAAAAATTGGCAGTGGAATAATCGTTTTTTAGTATATTCATTTATTTATACTGTGTTTTTACAGATGATCGCACTGATTTTAAAAATCTACTCAGACATAGGATACATAAATTTGCATACATCTTTATAAGGATTAAAAAAAAACAAAATATAATAAAAAATAAAAATAAATTTGATCTTTTATTAAATCTTATAAGATCACTCAAATAGAAGTAAAAATGAAAGGCAAGAGATACCTATAGAGACGCAGGAGATATAAATAGAGATACAAGTAATCCGTTTCATTTTCTGTATTCCGTGTTAATTATTACAACTTTAAAAAAGAAATACCCATAACAGAAAGTGGTATCCAAAATATACTAATTAATTTAAGACCATTTTGAGATTCAGAAAGTCCTAAAGAAGGACGGTTCATGACAAAATAATAATTCTAGGTGAAAATCATTGCTTGATACACCCAAAGTAAAGGCTATAGAGGCAGACCTAGGAAGAAGTGGACTGACTTCAAGGAGGAAGATTGGAATGGGATAGGACGACCTGGAAATAAGGGAAGGAACAGCTGTTAATAGAAAAAGGAACAAAAGAAAATAAAGACGTCACGTGACACCTTTCAAGGACAAGTGAAAATGAAAGGAACAAAGTCTTTGTATTTTTGACAGTTAAAAATGATTTTATTATTATTAAAAATATAAAGACTCACAAGGCTGGCCGAATTAAACGTCGCTCTGCGCAAGAGCGTCGTCCTGTCTTGCCACGTTTGCAACCCGAGTGTCGGTCTTACGCCAAAAGATATATCAAAATATGTAAATATATTAATTCTACGGAGCTACATGAAATACATCGCCACATTGTTTTGTTAGTTGTCCTATGGTTTGAATTCTCTGCCTAAAGCGACCAATCTAAAAACGCTCCGTTCTATGACGTCACGTCGCAGAGCGTGTAACAGCGGCCGTTAAACGGCGCGGCGTCGGCATCGCAAGCGTTAACCTTTACTGCGCTACTTAGGCTTACACATCACACAGCCTCCGGATGAGGCCCGAAACCTGAGGCCACTCGAGCATGTTAACTAGTCACAACCCAACTGCCGGAGGGCTATATTGTGATTGTTAAATTATTATCAATTTTGCATTTGTCGAACTTTATTTAGACGAGACATAACATTTTTATTTAATGTCATGATTTATTTTTTCCATTATTTTCCTAAGCTTTAAGGCTCTAGTTCCCAAGGCAACTGGTTTGAATTCCGATGGAAATAGATTGATATAATAATTGCATAAGTGTTTCAAAATCGAAAGTTACTAGAAATGGCTTTAGCTGTGCTAGTCGATAAGCTCTGGATATTCAGATGCAACAACAATATTCCCGTTCTCCTTCACTTTTCTTCCTATTTAATCCTCGCAATATTCCTCAAAGCGATGATTCCTCTTTTCTAGTGACTCAGGAATGTTCACACTTTTGTGTAATTAACATTGTTAATTATAAAAGTGCTATCCCTGAATCAATACAGGTACATGAATTTTCCCTTCAAAAATATCTATGTGGTTTGATTTTCTTAATTAAATTAAATTTAATGAACAAATTATTCTCATTTCCTTTGATAATTATAGATAGATAGATATTATACGTCTATTATGCACTGTTTGTCATTAACAAGGAAACCTTCTAGTCAGCTGGTAAAAACACTACAACCCTTTTAGAATGGTATAAATAGTTCATAAAGGCTTCATCGCTTCAAAATGGCGAATATTTTACAACCATTCTTGTTTAAATTTTGACTAAAAACACAAAAGGACAGAACGGAGAACAGTGGAAGCAGTGACGGGTGGTTTAATATTAACTCGGAATAAATATATGAAATAAAAGATAGCGTAAAAGTCATCACTCTATCGGAAATGCTTTCATTTTAGCGAACGGCATCTTGTTGTCACGACTTTAACATTTGTGGATAAAACAAAAGCAGAATACAGGTTGACAAACCTTGGATCGCTGAAGAACATGAAATAATTGCGCAAACCCATTTATTTTTATCGGAAATCGAGTGAGAACTTTTGCATCACCTTATTTAAACAGCAAACTCGTGTTAATACGTTTAATTTTTGAATTAGTACATGTTTCGGCCAATATATTTAAAGGAAATTATCACATCTTTTCGGGAATGCAATTTTTTTCTTATGTTTTATTTGAATAGGTAACCTTTACAATTATCCACCGCGAGGAGCGGTAATCATTTAGGTATCTGGTTACAGTTACTAAATTTTACACCACTGAAAGACACATAATTACCATATAACGATTTATGTATCGTAAATGGTTGTTAAAGAATTGTGTAAAATTTAAAGCCCTTTTATTAGTACCTATGTGGAGAGTCTTTTTACGAAGGAAGAAAGAGGAAGTTCTGAAAAGGAAAAGGGTATGAGGGGTGGGTAAGAATCTGAAGGTTCTTTTTTTCTAAATTTCTGTATTTAGGAAATTTTTCTACTTTCTCTTAGAAAAATATTGTATACTAGATTAAGGTTTTTAGGTTTCGATAACGTATGCTCCTTTTTATTTTTTAATATTATTTTAGTTTGCTCTTCTTCAAGATAAATAATAAAATAAAGAACGAATATTATCCGTACGCCACTGGTGGATAAAGCACTGAACAGTTTACTCGTAGAATGATAAACCTTCGCGTGCAAATTGTGCATTCCTAACCTACATTCAGCCCGAAACTCCAAAGGGTCAGACTCCTGTCAAGCCATGAACACTAAAATGCTCCTTATGACGTATAATTTAAGGTTAGGGGACATTGTTTCCTTTCTACGTGAAATGTGACCTTTTCGAATTAAGGCTTCTATTAAAGGGTCGTCCTTCCCCCATTCCCGAAATAGGACAAGCATTATTGTCGAGCATAGAGCGGGCCCAGCGGGTTCGGGTAATAATCTGGGTACGTGAGATAGGCGAAATATTATTTAACGAGAAGATGTGGACAAGTGTATTGAGATAACAAACAAAAAACATGATGGTCGTCCAGACGAGACAACCGCCCAAATGTACGAGAATTTTAGAAATATTTCGGCCGATTTTAGTGTAAATTCAACAGAAATGGGAAAGAGTTGAGATTAGATAAATACATTATTCATTTATTACTTTTTTGGATATTTGATTGAGATATAATACAGTTTTAATGTTATGACATAGATTACAAGAGAAATTAAATAGGACCCAATCGATGTTCGTATTTAATCTAATTGTTTAGACTACAAATCTTAAAAACATAAATATTATGTTATAAAGCAGAACAGCTGCCTATGTACCGAAGCAGCAAACAAACTCTAAAGGAAAGCTTTATAAATTTGCATAGCCTTTTCTGTCTCAAATTTTTAGATCATTGCTTATCTTTAAACTTTTTGTACTGTTTTACCACCATAAACGATAAAGCGCTTTGAAGTAGTAATCTATCTGCCAAATAATGTCAAACACCAAGATAATATTTTGGTATATATGCTTGTTTTTAGTTCTTTCGTTTTTTTATCGTTCAAAGTTTCTTAAGGTTCTGTAGTAAGCTTTCGAAAATAATAAAATGACTATTGAAGATGGTTTTAAAATTCTCATATCTATGGTATCAATGAAGACATATAAACAGAATGTTATCTTTGCTAATATAAATAAAATAATGATAACATTTAGTTATTACTTATTAAAGTAGGGATAAAATCTCTTTGCAAATGTCTCAAGTAGAATTTAAAGAATCAGTGAGAATTTTTTCATACCTATAACCGAACCAGATGTAATTTTTATAACTTTGAGAGCATATTTAGCGATTTTTTTTCCATCTAGGGAATATCGCAAATGTAATTACTCTCCAACTCTGCCAATGAATAGAGAATAATTTTACAGTTTACAATTTTAGTAGAAATAATTTCTAATTTCGTATTAGTAATCTTCCGGACAAAGCCGGGTAGCTACTTCTAGTTATTACATATATTTCAATCTAGGAATGTCACATAAATGTTAATAATCGTTACAAATTAAAAAAAATACAATGTAGGTATAATTGCTATTACGGAGACTATTGAAATTATCATTAATAAAAAGATAACAAATTACCATGAACACAATAGTTACAAATTACCATGAATACAAACAAGAGTTACAAATTACCATGAATACGAGAGTTACGGAATGAAAATGTAATATCCTGAATTCAGGCGCTATACCTATTGTTTGTCCGGTGGTTTATCCCGTGTTTAATTTTTCATTAAGGAGAAATATTTCAAATAAGGCGTGTTAAAAACCCTAGACTCTCTGCAGAAATGGTCCATCCGTTTGATAGATCCACCTTATCTTAACAAACGGATTGCAATCTTTCGAGTTGTCCTTGTTCTACCAGTATTACATAGAAGATGCTAGAAACTAAAGTTATTGATCCGTTGCACAGCCGGGAAACACGTTAAACGCTTGCTCAACCCATGGTACACGGTTGACATTTGTCATATAAGAACTGGTCACTTCTACAACTCAGAGTTCAAAAACTCGGCTGTGGAAAGATTTTTCGGCCACTGTGTTTACAGCGCCCAACAACATGTTTACTCCTTTGTCTTCCCAAAAAGACCCTCCACACGGCATCCCTACAGATGACATAGAAAATTATTTTTCTCATGGCATCCTGTGCACGGTGAACAATGAGTACGGCTCATTTATTGAAATCCTGTAAAAAACGTATGCAATAAATTTATTAATAGAATATTTGTCTATTCAGATTATATCGGAACACGTGTTTATGCAGTGACGAAATGATAACATATATCCTAATAACATATTCGTATTTTACCGACAGTTTTTTTAGGAAACCTGTCAAGTCATTCGTTGAATGCCTGCACTTCCGTTTTTAACAGGAATACGAATAATTAGCCAGATTTTTAATAAATTACAAATATTTTATGTCAATTAGTATTTTCCGTGTGTGGAGTAAATGTAAAAAAAAATTGATGAACAAAAAGGTTTTATTCAATTTTAATTATTTTATTTTTATTTGTTAGATACATTATACATATTTTTAGTGTGCCTGTTTCGTTAGGAATATGCATTGATTTATTACAGTTACCATTCTTAAAGCGCTAATTACTATTATACTCGTTTGCATATAATACACAATGGTGGCTTGAGTACGTGAGAAAGATGATTCGCTGGTATTTCATATCGTCTTATAAAACGTTGTGTTCAAAGAGGATTCGCCGGGTTGAGGGAATTTGTTTGACGATTCCAGTTGACATGACTTCTCCATTTATAATCTGTTTTAAGGTTTTCACTCGTAAAGCTGGGGGCGTAGATTCACGGCGCTGGGGGCTATGCCCAAATTGCAGGCTTTTGATCTCAACGTTTGAGGTTATTATGCCTCAAGTAGGTATATTATTATATGAATTAAGCTTTTCATTAAGATTTTTTTAATGTTAAATGTTATCCATGTATTCATTAAAAGCTTACTTTGTGGCTTTTCTTAAATTAAACTATAAAAACATTATTTAAAAATGCGTTTGATTTTTTTACATTAGTTCCAGAAAAGAGGCCCTATGGAAAATAATTTGCCTCAAGGCCTTTGTCATCTTTGGGGACCATGTGTGGAGGGGCTGTTTGAGAAGAGAAAATGTAAGAAGTTCTGGAGAGGAAAAGGGTGTCGAGGAGTGATGTACGTATGAATCCATCCCTCCCACGTAGAGTAAGGCTATGGGTTGAAAGAATCCTGAAGAAGAGGTCAAAAGGTCTTCCTCAACCACTCTTTTGCGATCCGTCCCACTACGTAGTAGGTGAGATGTATCTGCCGCCAAAACCTGGGCAAGCCAGGACAAACCTTACCCGATGAACCCGGTAACCCCTGCTTAGTCACCAAACGTAGCTTGTCACTTGGGGTGACCTACAGCTAAAATAATAATATTTCAAAATATGAACACATACTGCTTTGAATCGACTTTTTTATCAGTTTTAATATTCTTCTGTTGAAGGAAGGGCACAAGCTGCTCTTCTATAAAATATAGATATCTCTCGTACTATGCTTCTGAAATGAAAAGTATTTGAAAATTTGTCAACGAAAATCTTTATTGCATATATTGCAAAGGTCTCTGAATATTTTTTTTGTTTCAAAAGTGGGCTGAAATATTGCCAAGCCCCTGGCCACATTTCCCAAAAGTGCGAACCCGACTCAATTACTGGGGGTGAATGAGAATTCGCAAAAACATGAATAATTCATTCGATATTTTCCAGTTGGATTTTGCTCTTATCAATATAATATTGCGAAAAAAAATTCAATAACTTAAATTACTTTATATTTCATTACAAAGTTCCCGACACGTTTTGGGCAATTTCAGATATTTCCCAAATCGATACAACTTCCTGCGCTTCTGAATTAAGTTATACTCGTTCTTTTGAGATATGTTAATATCGCGGTGCTGTGCTGAACTCATTACTGAAGTTTCCATCCCTGGGGTGGATGGGTGGATAGGTGGGTAGCTGGGGTGGTTTCACCTCTCACCCCTGAGGGGATGTGATAGAATTGTGTTAAACCCAAGAAGCCTGAGAGCGCTGCAAGATTGTTATATTGCTTCAATAGAATAGGAATTTCATCAGCACAACAATCGTTCATTGTTTGCGGTTCTACGACGTTAAATCGTTCACTGCATTATTATAGTAAGTAGTAGCTACTTATATGATCATTTCCATTGATATTCTTGTACAGGCAAATCGTACCCCGCAGTCTTCCTACGATAAGTACACCACTACACTAAGCTGAAGGTAGTGGGAGGGGGGAGATGCGAAGGAGGAAGGTGAGGAAGTACATGGCTATTCAGATCTGGTCATCTAACACGGCTAAAGCCATTTCAAGCAACGATTCAATTCTGAATGGTGGTCTTATACCAGGGCGATACTGAGAGTATCTCCCACTTGACGCAACGTGCCGCGAGTAAATTATGTATTATTTTAAATAAATATATTATGAACAACACAAATTCATGAAATAAAATTTACTTGTTAGTATTAAAAATCTACCTATTTGCAAATATTTGACTTTTCTTTTTTTGACATTCTAGAAAAACTCCTCCATCTTATGCCATAAATTACCAACACAAAATATTTGAAGTCGATAAAATATTATTACACAGGGTTTTCCAATAAGAATGGTTATTTTGAATAGCCTGCTATTTCGGTAGATGTTACTTTTGAAGCTATCATTTTTTGACATTTGACAAGTAGCAACTACGTCATTAATTAAAATGGAACAAAACACGCTTCAACAACGCATTGAAATTATTAAAATTCACTTGAGTGAATCAAATGCAAATCATCTTGAGTGATGAGGCCCATTTCCACCTAGGTGGCTTCGTCAACAAGCAAAATTGTCGCATCTGGGGCTCGGAAAACCCAGGAGTTATTGTTAAAAAGCCTCTCTATCCTCAACATGTGACTGTTTGGTGCGGTTTATGGTCCGACGGAGTCATTGGATCTTACTTTTTCGAAAATGAGGCTGGAGCAACAGTTACGTTGAATGGATTGCGCTATCGAAAGATGATTAATGATTTTTTATGGCCGGAATTGAATGGTATTGATCTGGACAACGTTTACTTTCAACAAGACGGCGCTACGTGCCACACAAGCAACGAAACCATTGATCTTTTACGATTAAATATCAAAATAACACCTCTTATTGGAAAACCCTGTATTTAAAAGCTTTTGTAATGGACTAATTGTGGTTTTGTTTTATTTGCTTTGTTTTCAACGTTAAATGCTTCATGATAATGTTGTTAACATTAAAATAATATCTTATTTTGTCCATCGCTGAGATATGGACCACTTTACATATATATTTTAAATTTAACTTATTTAAATATGAATATTAACAAAATATTTCAACATTACCCGCGGTTTGTTATAATATATTTATAAATCTTAATAATTTTAATTGTAAATATGTAAAGTTGTGTAAACAAAACGGCACTGGGAGTAATTTCTAATAATAAAAGCAGCAGCATCATAGAATAAGTTTACTCATTTAATTATTCGTTATTATTGTACATTAACGGGCGTTATTCCCAACTTTTCGATCGATCGATCTCAGGCTCCGATCAGCCTAGTGATTTGTTCAGTAACGTTCGATTCGTCTGTTTCCAAACACCTTTACCATTGGTTATCTTAAGTGACCCCACCCACTTTTATAGACAGTAAAACGACATCAAAGTAAAAACTTGCAACGTTAAATTAATATTGACGAATTCAATATTGCATTAATTAATAATACTTGCAATTTTTTTCAAGTACTGTAATACACCGATATTTTACATATTTTTTAAACAAACGTATCTAATGTGTAGAAAATAATGTATTAGCTTTACTTTAATGCCACCGTGTCTTGGCGTCACAAATATTTTTCATTCTGTCGACACTTTTTAAAGCTAGTCATTTACTGAGGCAAGCTTAATCCAGTAGTCTGGCTTCCATAAATTTGCTATCGCTCAGTCGTCACCTTTCCGTTGGAAAGAGCGTAGTTGTGCGTTTGAGCAGTATTGAGCCAAAATTTTGGCTCAATAGATGATCAGTAGGATTGGGAACAACGGTCGTAAGTATTTTAGAGAAAGTAATGTTGTTAGTAAGCTCTTTAACAATCAATTATAAATCAATTGCAAATATTAGCGGGTTAATAAATTATGTATTGGAAACCGAATTAAAGAATTAAACTGGAGCAGATAATTATTGCAAACTTTGTTTATCATGCCATCAATACTGAAAGTAAATAACCAATTAAAAAAATGATTATAATCTAACTAAAAGCAATGATCAACACCCAATATTTGCTTAATTGCATATGGTTGATGTAAAATTGTGAATCATCCTTTAAATCTGTTAATGAAATTATTTTTATTTTCCATGTCTTTGCTGAGGAATTTATTATTGTTATACAGATGAATAAATAATTTTGATCCACCACCATTTTAAAGTTTTTGGAACTTTATATCTTAGAGAGTTGAGTGTCAGTTGTGAATAAACATTTTAAAACATTATTATTATTCCTAGTAAACGTTGGTATTCGTGCAGAATACTATGAAAATTGAGAAAATTTTGAGTCTGTATCGTGTCAATAAAAAAAAAACAGTTTTTGTTATCTTGTTCCCGTTAGCTGCAATTTTAATTTACAATAATTAAAAAAATAAACACAGTCACATAGTTTTTTTCCAAAGATATGGTTAAATAAATCATTAGAAACGTATTTATTTAAGAAGGTTAATTTTGAAAAAAGAGCTTCTATTACCGAAAGCTTTTCTTTGTAAAAAGACAATATAATAAGTTTAAAAATATAAAACATTGTTTTTTATCAATATCGATGTGAATATTGTAGTATTTCGGTTATTAGATCTGTAGTGGTACGCCACTACTTGACTCGAACGTTATTCTAGAAGTTTCCAAACAAGCTTCTTGGATTTTCTTTTACTTTTTATATTTGTTTTTCTAGCAACTGGAATTTTCGAGAATGTTTTATTTTTTACCTAGATAAGCGACAACGTGAACGAAATGGTCAGTACAGTACCAGCAACCGCGACATAGAGATCGAATTATTTTGCCTACGTGATGCGCTTCGGAACATTCTCGAACCTTCCTTTTGTAAATCATTTTGTTGTATTTTCTACGTTTATTTATTTTTTTGTATGTATTTTTAAAAATCGCTTCAGCCAAATTTCGTAGTTAATAAAAAGAATACCGAACATAACTACAGATCATTAAAGTTTTTTTTTCATATTTGTATTGGTTTTAATGAAGTACCTATGCAGACATTTTACAAGAAATTTATGATCTAGAAGGTAATGAAACATTAGCGTAATGATTTTTTGTTCACTTTAGGACTTTTTTATTCTTTGAAAGTATTTTCCCATAATCCTATCACAGCCCGCGGCCGTCGTAAATGTTTAAATACTAGCGCAGACCCGTTAAAATCATGAGATATTATAATTTAAGGATTTGTGAAGGTGAATGTATTCATAAAAAAATATTTGCCTCAGGATCATTGCCTTTCAAAGGAAGATATTTTGAAATTTGAAATTCACTGCACTGGATCGAAACTACACGGAGAAAAATGATCCAGATACAAAGTGACAGCATGCCAACTTCGTGATAAAATATTTGTCATTCAGAATACATCGGGAACACGTGTTCTTTTTCTTATATATACATGGTGTCCGGAAACTCGTAGTACAAGCGGGAAACTGGTGAATCTACATCACATTTGGAGTCGATTTTGTGGTATAATTTTTTTTGATTTGAGCTTTCGTTTTCGAGTAAATCGAGTCAGAAGTTGATTTTTTTTTGATCAAATTCTTATAAATTATTACTGAAGATCAAAGTACCCAACTAATTAAAACTATTTAAAAATTTAAAAGTAAAACAAATAATGACGAAAAAATTTGAACCCTGAAATAGCTGAAAAATATTGTTTTTTTGTTTTTTTTTTTTTTTTATAAAAATGCTCAAATCAAAAAACTTTATGTTTATTTGGGTTCCCCGTGTGGTTTACATTTTCCAGTTTCCGGCTTGTACTACGAGTTTCCGGACACCATGTATAATGACGGAATGCCGAAATATCAGTATGTCAATATCAATATTTTATTGATGCTTTGTCAGGAACTATTTCATTTCATTCGATGTAGGCCCGCAGTGCCATTTTTTAAATTAAAACGAATATTTTTACCATTTTTTTATAACTTAACAGTACTTCACATCAGTAAACTCAACACAAAATAAATTTACATTTACGCTGTCACAAGTGTAAATGAAATAATGGTGAATAATGTTAATTTATTGAACTTGGAGATAAATTTTATGAATAAATCATTTAATGTCATTGCTATTTATCGCACACACTCTTCTGTTTTAACTGCATTCATAGAAGAATTAAAAAAATATATTCCATTATCACAAAAACAAAAAAACAATAATCATCGGAGATATTAACATAAATATTGCCAATGACTACTCCTCCAATGATAAAGACAATTATTTAAATATGTTAGCGGAATTAAATTATATTTCATATATTAATTCATGAACCAGAAACATTCTTGGACAACGACCATCTTGTATCGATCATATATTTACAAATACTAGAGACATACAAAATATATCATCTGCTGTAGTAAAAACAGCCAACGGACCATTTTGCATGTATATTTAAATACGACTATAATAATCAAAACCTACCATAACCAACTACAAAAGCCGTTAATAAGACTGAAAAATACAAATATAAAATTAATATAAATTCTCTCGTAAAAACATTAAGTAACGAAAAAGAATGGCAAGAAATATATCAACGTAACAATCTAGAAGAATGCTGCAAAATATTTGATAAAAAACTGAGTTTACACAAAAAAAAAATTACATCTAAGTAAACATCATCAAAACTTAAACCAATCAAACCGTGGATAACCCACAGATTAATCATTTCAATTAGAAACAAAGAAACACTCTGTGGACAATATACAAAACAACAGGAAAATATAACATTACAAAAACATTTCAAAACATATGTAGCGTCGATATTAATCCATTGAATAATTAATAATAAACCGTTCGATCTACTTAGGTACGTACTTGCTACTTAGGTACGTATTTGCAGCCGAAATCAAAACAAAGCAACCTACCTGTTTCAAGACCTACTTGCATACTCGCGACAATACTAACGCGCACTCAGTCCGGGATACTACGAGAACTCGCCAGAAGGTTCGAGTCTACGGCCTATGCTTAATCGCCGCAATGTCGAAGGTTCCCGAAACACACAGTCTGTGCGAGTGCCTAGAATTTAGTTGCCATCCATCTACCTACTGCCGCCGTCGGCCGAGTAGTATAAATAAGCCCGACGCAGCGAGCCAGTCAGTCAGTCATAATTTTGCCACCAGTCTGCAAGGTTCAACGAGTGATCACCCGCGCTCTTCTTACTAGCGCGAGGGACACGTACCCGGCTTCGCCCGTACAATCATAGACTCTATCGGGACATCATCATAGCGCCTCGGCCACGTCCGCGGCCAGCGCTACTCGGATTACAAGCGCCCTGGTTCCAGCGTCTCTGACCAGCGCTTCTTCCACGCTACCATGACCACCACGAGGACACGCAGCATCCTCACTGGTCTACATCGTTCCCGTTCAACCGCCTATAAGGTCCGTCGCACCTTCGGCCGTCTCGTCAGCACTGGAGTGCCTGAAGACCTACGTTCTTCGCCAGTGCCTGACCTCCATCGAGTCCCGATCACCAGCGCCCGGCGTCGACTCACTGACCCGCGCTTGACCTGCCAACACATCACAGCAGCAACCGGAGTATTCTACATCTGTCCTTCATCATCTCCTTGTCACGGCTACTGACTCACCAATAAACACATGTGACCTTCACAACCTTCTTTCATTTCGTGCCTCACCATTGATCCCCAAACATATAAAAAAACAAGCATATTTAATAAAAAACACAAAGGATGACTACTATAAACAAAAACTAGAATTATCTGAAAATGATAGTAAATAGACCTGGTCCATAATAAATGAAATTATCGATAAAAAACCTTTCAAAAATAAAACAATCAACAACATAAGCCACAATGATTCTAAAATTTGCTATAAATATAAACCATTAGAAGCCGCAATTATATTTAACAATTTTTTTGCTAATGTGGGGAAAAACCTAGCTAACAAAATACAACAAGGTCTTAGCAACAATGACCCAAACACTACAGTAAATAATGAGCAAAAATTTGAACTTTTTCAACCAACAACACCAGAAGAAATCGAACAAATCATTAAGCTGGCTCTACACTCGCGCGCGAAGTCGCGCCGTGAATTCACGCCGTAAATATACGCCGCGATCCGCGCGTGAACTGTGTCCATCCACACTCGCAAAGCTTCAGTCTTGTTCGCGACTTTAAACCGCAAACCCTTTGTCGCGGGCCAAAAAACCGACAAAAATCGGGGAATGGCGCGAAGCGCGAATGCGAAGATTGCGAAGGCGTGAACAAGATCCACACTCGCGTTTCGCGGCCTTCGCGGCCGTTCGCGCCGCGAGTGTAGAGCGCGCTTTACAGGTATGAAAGGAGCCCCTGATTTTGACGGGATCACAGTACAAACATTGAAAGATTTAAAATCTCTAGTACCAAAACCATTAACTCATATAATCAATACAAGTTTTCATAGTGGAGTATTTCCATACATGTACAAACAATCTGAATTATACCAATATTTAAAATAGGCAATCCGGAAGAACCAACCAATTACCGTCCTATTTCTTTACTATCAAATATTGCAAAAATAGTTAATTAATAACTCAGTTTATTACGATCAATAACGTGATTTACGAAAACCAGTTTGGATTTATGGAAAACAAAAGCACAAAATACGCCATTGCTAAATTATCTCATACTAAACAAAACGCTCTAGATAAGTCATTAAAATGTGTTGGTATATTTGTTGATCTTCAAAAAGCTTTCGACAGCATATCTCATGTGAAATTAATACAAAAATTAAAAGTTGTGGGATTTAATGATAGAGCACTTAATTGGCTAAAAACTTACCTTCACAAAAGAATATAAGTTGTAAAAATAAATCACACATGAAGTCTTCCACTCACAAGTGATTTTGGGATACCGCAAGGTACTGTATTGGGTCCATTACTTTTTATCATGTATGTAAACGATATTTTTAAACAAAACCTCGGTAGAAACGTTATTTCTTAAGCGGACGACACGATAATCATAGTTAAAGGTAATGACTGGAAAATTGTAAAGGAAAATGCAAGCAATGACATTCAAATCCTAAAAAACTGCTTCGATACAAACCTACTTACAATCAATGTAAAAAAAACCTGTTTATTTTCCTTTCTCAATTAACAAATTCAGAACTTACCCTAACATTGACATAATTAGACATAACAACAAATGTAACAAAGTTGTCTGTAATAACTCATGTACCATATTAACCATACAACTGAAATAAAGTACCTCGGTGTAATTGTAGATCAACATATGAAATGGAATAGACACATATGTGAACTTGTTAAGCGCATAAGGAAATTTATCCATATATTTATTAGATTAAGAAATATTCCCAAGTTAAATAATCTAAAAAAAGTCTATTATGCACTAGTCCAATCATTAATTCAGTATTGACTCATTGGATGGGGAGGTGCATATGAAAAAATTGTAAGTCCTGTAAAGGTGGTAAAAAAACTAATTATTAAAGTAATTTAAAAAAACAACCCACATTTCCTTCAGCAACATTGTTCTATATTTTTAAAGTACCAAAAATTGAAGACCTTTATAAAAAATATTTAATATTACAAATTTTCAAAGAAATTTTAATAAAAAAATTTAAACTTAACTCATCATTAAGGCATAAGCATAACATCCAAATTCCTCTATTTTCAACAAAATGCACGATAATTATTTATACAAAGGCATAAAATATTTCAATAGTCTTCCCGAAGAAATAAAAAAAAAACAGATTTGGTATAATTAAAAAAAGATCAAATTATATTTAAAAAAATTAACAACCATAACATCATCAATCACTTCATTTCATGCCATATTATAAATTTTGAACGTTACAACATCCTAGTATTTAAGATTATATTTACTGTACACTATTTTATAGTATCATTGTACACTAAAATGTAGTAAAATTATGAAAAAAACTCATACACCAAGCTCAAGAGCTAGCTCTCTTAATTGGCGTAGAATCCTTGTAAATGTATTTCACTATTTTATTTTTGCCATATATTATGTTTATTACTGTAACAATGTTATAATTTAAACTATAACAAAATAAAAAATACAAAAATATATTAATTAATAAACCCATTTTGGTTCCTACTTTATAAGCTCAGAAAAATAAAGTATCAGGTCAACTAAAACTGCTTTAAAGATAAAAATCTTTCGGTTATAGTTTTTTGTAAAATGTGGTAAATTAAGTGTGGAAAATGATTCTTAAACTTTTAAATATTTGTGCCTGGAAAAATAAAATAAAACACACTTTTTGGGGATATTTTTTCTTGCATAAATCAAAACAGGCGGCTGGTGTTCAGCGGGAATTTAAACCTAATCGCCATCTACCTAAGGAGTATTTTTGCCAGCGACCCAATTCCAAATGTTACATCACCTTGAGGGTTAGTGTAATGAATGTATGAATAAATATAACTGTTACTTCCTAGACTTTTAATATATCACAAAAACTATTCGAATAAAAATGACTTTATTGATATTATTAGGTATTTAAGTTTAACAAACGTTCAGTTTTTCTCGAGAAAAAAAAATCCAATAAAAACTGTTGTTATATACAGTAATTTTTTGGTGTGTATGTGTAAACGCGGTTTAATTTCATTATGGGTATTGATTGGTGTTGGGCCAGTGGTACGCCCGATACAACTGTGGAAATGTTACTAGGACTAGATCGATACATGCTAAAATAACAAATCTTATCGAAAAAACGCATCTGTACGTACGTCGTAAATTATTACAATAGAATCGCATTAATTTTATCAGACAAACTCAAATATTTTTCTCTTTATGATTTAATTTGGTCGTGGCTTAAATAATATTTTATTCTCATGATTTATGATTAATAGTTATTAGCAAAGTTTCAATTTTCAAGTGCCAAACTTTGTGCGAAAGATATTTATCATCGTGGCTTACAAAAATTAATCTCATAAGTAGTTTTAAATTTTTATCATTTTACATTTTGGAAGTATAATCTATTAAAGAACGTGTTTTAATTAAAAAAAAATTAAAAGATATCTTGAAAGATTAAAATTTAAACTAAAATTTGTAGTAAAAGTTTTGTCAGATATTAAAGTTGTTAAACGTTTTAATTACCACTAATTGCCAATAAAAAACAGAATTACAAAAATTAACTTTTGCTCGATCATCTTACGATTCTTAAAAAATAGTTTTACTGGTAATTGATACTTATCTCGAATTCAGAATAAAAAATATCTACGCAAATAATAAATTTTAAAAATATTAAATTGTCATGGATTATTATAGGAATCTGGGGGAAAGTTAGTCCATGATTGACAAACGTATGAATTCATCCCTCCCACTATGGTGCAAGGCGCTGTTTCGATAAAGATCTGTTGAAGAGGTCAAAAGATCTAGCTCAACTAGTCTCAAGATCTGGCTCGTCACGTAGTTGGTGGATAGACGCATCCACCGCAAGAACCCGGGCACCTCTGCTGTGTCGCCAAACGTAGCGAACCACTTGGGATGACCTGCGGTGTTGGTTATCCAATAAATGGTTCCCGGAGCAGCAGTACTCATACTTGCCTCCCAAATTAATTAAACATAGGAAGATTTGACATGGAAGCGCGCCGAGTGTCGCCAAGCTGCGACCAAACTACACAGACTGTCAAAATTGCGAAGGCAATGAAAATTATGCGAGTGGTTTATGGGTAGAAACAAAGGCGGGGCGCAGCGTAGTTGCGTAGTACGCGTAAAAGATGTCTAATCGTGGATGTTCTGTCTTCATTTTCAAAGCTTTTATTTTCGCTCGCATAGGCAGTTCTTATAAACATACAATATTTTGGGCTGATCAGTGATATTGGAAATATTCAATCAACGAGTGAAAACCGAGTAATGTATGCCAAGCAACGCTGTTCCTGAATTGCGTATTTTCTTAAGTTGATCATAACAACGCAGAGGAACTTAAACTTGTATGAAAGGATTCTACATTTACAGCAGCCGTCAGAGGACCTTAATCTCAAATTACATTCATGCCAAGGAATTTATCAAAAAAATCAATCCTTATCATGCCCATGTCCCACTATAGCACACTCCAAAAGCATCAAATATCTTGGAATTGAAATTGATGATAATCTCCGTTGGAACTCACATATGGATGTAATTACAAAAAAACTAACCAGGTACATATACTTCTTTAGAAACATTCGCAATATCCTCAATATAAACGATATTAAAAAAGTATACTATGCTTTGTGTCAATCACAAATAGAGTACGGAATAACTGGATGGGGGTCTGCCTTGAGCACTCACACAGAGCGGCTCAATATAGCACAAAAAGGAGTATTAAAGACTATACTGAAAGTTCCGCTTAGAACTCCGACAGAAGAAATATTCAAAAACTTCAATGTTTACAATGTACAGAAACTATATTCAAAAAATATTTTATTTAAACTGAAAAAAAACATATCCGAATACTCCACTGCCCAACATAAATACACAACCAGGGCAAAAAGCGAAAATATCCTGATTACTCCCAGTTTGAACACATCCTTTGGACAGAGAAATAATAAATTCCATGCTATAAAATTGTTCAATGCTCTACCAAATGAAACCAAAAAAATAAACGAAATGAATATATTTAAAACAAAAGTCAAAACATGGCTTAGAGATCAAAGTAATAATCAACTTACAAACATTATGAAGACAATGTAAAGACAATTCAAAACTAAATACAAAAATTTAAGAAAAACTACAGGCCGCCTCAGAACAGGAAACCCTAGTGAGGAGGACTGTGAAAAAAATACAAAAAATATACTTATATTATACTTTAAACCTACATATTGTACAAATTTTGCTATTGATATTAATAAAAAATAAAAAAAAAAAAATAAAAAAATTTAATTTATTTCGTCAAACGACTACCTTTATTCCGTTTATTGTGGAATTGCAGCAATGCGTACTTTGCCATACATTTTTTTGTAACTACTGCAGTAAATATATATAATTGGTTATAATATACGGGTGATAAATTAGACCGGCTCATGGTCGAGAGGTTTAAAGCGTTACATTCCACCCATTACCCTAAAAGCTAAAATGATAATTTTTTTAATGATTACTAAAGAGTTAAGGAAGAACTAATTAAATTTGAAAATATTTAACTGCCGAGGAAAACAGTACTCAAACAGATACACATTTCTTGCACGCAGCAGCCAACTCTGGTCTGGAGCCCCAAAAGATTGAATGATGAATGATTGAAATTCCAATGAGTCGTTTCACAGAATTTGAAAAATTCATCAAATTTCAAAGTTAATTTTCAAGTTCTGTGACGGTTATATTCAAGTTTTATTATTATTTCAGTTTTCTGAAACCACTTAATAATAATGATATATCAACATAACTTAAATAGAACCTTCATATAATTAGAAATTCGTATGGATGAATTGTTCAAATTCTATTAAACAACCCGTCCTATTTATGCGACCTATACACATTCTCTACCGCCATTATTCCTCCCTTACCAAGTATGGGAAGCTGACTCAGCCGCCTATGACAAACTAGTATATTTTTTCTCTTCCTACGTGAAATATCCTTGCTAGTGTAAGGAGAAAAGGAAAAGGATGACGAAGGTATGCGGGATAGTGTATAGAAATTGAAGAAGTATATGTGGGAGGTGTAGGAGAGAGGAAGAAATGAACGAGTTCCGGGAAATAACATGTAATTCCTATCACGAAGAAAGATCTAAATCACTTACTTCTAGCCATAGACACGCTGTTCCGCCTGCCGAGGCGAGGGCGGTTCCACAAGGGGAACAAGAGAAACAACAACCTGAAATGATGGCGTCTTGAGATGTAAATAGTAGTTGAAGATAAAGAAAGTCTTCTCAGAGAGTTATTGTTATATTCAAGAGATACCATCTGTGGCGTTTAAACAGTAAACAGCCCCGAGGAAGACATCTGAATGGTGGACAAGAGTAGTTAGTCGTGAAGGTAATCTCAGGGGGTAAATAGCTTCAAATCAGACGGTTTCGGAGCAGAATATTATTATTATCTTGGCAAATACTCCATATTTTCGCGATATCTTTAATGCGCAGAATTCACACACGGATCTGTCCGCCATGCAAATCCACCGACGGCAACATACACGCAGACATTCGGACAATCGAGCATCTCATAATACAGTGATGGCTTGTCTAGGGAAATTTTCATAGATCTAGGGAAAATAAACTTTTGTGTTAAAGGGAAAACACAAAATCAAACATTTTTAAATTTTGGTTTTATCTTAAAAATTCTCAAGCCATTCTTGGAAAAAATTTAAATTTTCTTAGGAATTCTAAAAACTAAAAAAATCCACCTCATACAAACTCATTCTGAAATCAAGGAAAAAAAATGGGCATACCATCACTGTATGACGTCATATTCATCGACTGCGAATGATGTGAAGCTTGTCGTATATTTACAAACAGATCGGCTCGTAACGGACAGCAGACCGACGGGCAGAGACGATCTCTCCGTACGTCGCGTCGGATACACGGGTGGATACATTTGTGAATGCTGCGCATAATGTTATCAGGGTATGAGTTATATATTATACCCCGATAACGTTAATAATAACGGGAATAATAATTTTAATAATAGCCTCTCAAACTATGTTATAATCAACAACCGCCGAAAAAATTATTCTAATAAATAAATAGATTTTATAATATTGTTAATCATGTTTATTGTTATGTTCAATAATATTATTATTCAATTTATGAAAACATTTGTAATTATTTTTACCCATTATTACCTCATCAGAGAATGGTAATAACGTGAATTGAATAAAATTCTTTACACTGATTCAGTAATTCCATTGTTAGTTTGCCCCAAGTTGAAATATTCTTCCATGACCTTTGGGAGAATTCTTTATAAAAAAGCTGTTATATCGATAATTCTTCATAGCTGAGCAATAGGAACGTATTGATTTGCCTTTTGTATTTGTACACACTTAATGAAACAATATAATATTATGTATCGAAGTTTTTCAGAGCTTTTACAAAAAGGATTTTTTTTGTATTTACTTGCCAAACGCTGAATTAATGAAAAGAAAATGGTAAGATACATACAATTTAAAAATAGAACTTAAAAAAAGAAAAATATATATTTTCGCTGAAAATCTTCAGGTTTGATTTAATTAAAGCTCTATCATATTTTTCAGACACTCCGGATCTCCTACTGTATTAAGTCCTCCAACCTTAATTAAATTTGAAACATATTTCAAAAACGAATATCTATTCAAAAGTTCTCAAGAATCATTCAAATTAACATTTTTTAAATATTTCATAATTGAAAACTTGAAATTAATTAAAAATCATCGAAAGTGTTTTTTTTGCAGAGCTTAGTATATTTTTAGATTAATTTGTGAAGCGATATGTTACAAACACTGTGACTTTAATGTTTTTGTTTTATTATTTACTTCTTCAATATTTGTATATTTAAATTATTATATATTTTTTTTTATATTAACTCCACACAGGAGGCCCTGAAGAAAATAATTTCCCTCAGGGCCTATGTCATCTTTGGGGATGCTGTGTAGAGGGTCTTTTTTGTAGAGGAAGGAGTGAACAAGGGTCTTAAAGAGGCCCAAGTTGTAGGAGGGAGGAAACACAGAGGCCGGCAGTTCGTTCCACAGCCGAGCTGTTGAGCCTAAGAACGAATCGTAGAAGCGACCCGTTCTCATGTGACAAATGTCAACCGTGTACAAATGTTGGGCGCGCGTTTGGCGTGTATCCCGACTACGCACCGGTGCCGAAGGGATCAATGACGCTAGTTCCTCAGAGCATCTTCCATTGTAATACCGATAGAACAAGGACAGCATACCTACCTGACGCCTGTGCTCTAAAGATTGCAGTCCGTTTGTTAAGATTGGGGAATCTATCAAACGGACCGCCCGTTTCTGCACAGGGTCAAGGGTTTTTTTCAGGTATTTTGGGGCTCCGGACCAGAGATGGCTGCCAAATTCGACAGTAGGGCGCACTTGCGATTTGTACAGGGTCAGCAGTTGTGTACTATTAAAGTATCTGCGGGTCCTGTACAGTACGCCCAGCTTCTGAGAGGCCAACTTTACTCTGGCTTTGATGGAGCCCCGTACCTGAGCTGGTCACTTATAGTTACACCAAGCATATCAATGGAAGGCCTGTTCGGAAGATTGCTTCCGTTGTAGGAGACTAGATTATCATTTGGATCCCTTTTAGACGTAATCAGACAGGTTTGGGTCTTTGAAACATTAAATTCGACGAGATTATTTTTACCCCAGGAGGAAATACTCTCGAGATAACCGTCCATTCTCAGCTTCAAAGCCCTCCGAGCCGTTGGAGTTTGTGTTCCCTTTGGGGGCCTGTCAAACAAAAAGCTATCATAAATTGTACTGTCATTCGCGTAGCAATGAATCGGGTGCACATGTCAAAAGGTCATTGATGTGCAACAAAAACAAAGTCGGAGACAGAACCGATCCCTGTGGGACGCCAGCATTTATAGAGTGCGAGGAAGAGGTGAAACCGTCAGCAACCGCCTGAATCGACCTATCTATTAAAAAGTCAGCAATCCACGTACACAGGCATGCGGGAAGTCCGTAAGAAGGCAATTTTTTGACAAGTCCGCGGTGCCAGACCCGGTCAAAGGCCTTGGATATGTCTAGTGCGACCGTTTGGGTCTCACCGTGACGTTCCAGGCACCGCCCCCAAACATGCGACACATACGCGAGAAGATCACCGCACGAGCGGTTCCGTCGGAATCCATATTGACGGTCGTTGATAATTTTGTTCTTCACGAGGTATGTGAGCAGTTTGTCGTTGATCACACGTTCCATCACTTTGGACAGAACTGATGTGATCGCTATGGGGCGGTAGTTGGCCGGGTTGGAGCGGTGACCTTTCTTGGGAATAGGGTGAATGACCGCTTTTTTCCAACCAGAGGGCACAGTGCCACACTTCAGGGACATTTTGAAGAGCTTTGTCAAAACTGGAACTATTTCCGCAGCACACCTCTGCAATACCAGGGCAGGTATTCCATCAGGTCCACTAGCTTTGTTAACATCGAGCCCCCGTATAACGTGGAGTACATCCCGATGCCGGATCCTCAGCTTTTTCATATAGAAGCCGCAGTGATGAATCGACGGCGGAACAGCACCTCCGTCATCGAGGGTCGAGTTTTCCGCAAACATTTTCCCTAATAGGTTAGCCTTTTCGGTGGCGGTGTTTGCTAGTGAGCCGTCAGGTCTGGTAAGAGGTGGCAAACTGGGTTTGCAAAAATTCCGATATTATTACAATCATAGTGTAATTGTTACAAAAATAAATGCAAATTTGTATAACAAAATATTATTATATTAATATTATAAATATCTACTTGCTAAAAAAGTCGAAGAACTAATTTATTTAATGTAGATACTGGATGGTTATGGAGGACACTTTATTTGATTAAATTAGATTGACTGCTAATAAATATTGAATTTGTGGTTGTCAAAACATTATCAAATAAGCATAAACCTCGGGCGTCACTCTAGGTACAGGGCAGTAAATTTATAATATTTTTTTGTAATGTCCTTTCCTTTATTGTATGATGACCTTTAACAGGAGGATTTTATTGTAATATTAGGATGGCGGAATTAAACGTAAAATATTGTAAATAGCACGATGTGTTTTCTTAGATGATGACGAATAGAGACTGGACGACATACTCTTATATAGGTACCAACATTGTTGCCACACTGCTATTCTGTTAATAATATGAGCTACGCAGATGATATGGTTCTGATGGCACCGTCAATACGGGGATTGAGAATTCTCCTGAAAATCTGTGAAGAATTTGCTCACGAAACCAACATGATCTATAATGCGAAAAAAAACAGCACTGTTGGTCATAAAACACGGGGAAGGCCCAAAAAACATTCCCCCCGTCTTTTTGAATGGTGAGATTCTGAAAACAGTTGAAACCACAAAATATCTAGGACATGTCATCAACAACAAGTTAACGGATGATGAAGATATTGACAGGCAGAGGCGTGTACTGATTATAAAATGTAATATGCTCAGTAGAAGATTCGGGCTCTGTAGTCCACGAGTGAAAAGGACGCTCTTCATAGCCTTTTGCACCACCCTGTACACATGCGAGCTCTGGGCTAATTTCAAGAAAAGAACAATGGAAAGGCTTCGGGTGCAATACAACAACGCCTACCGATTGATGTTCGGACTTCCCAGGCACTGCAGTGCCTCATCGATGTTTACAGAAGGGCGAGTTCCAGGATTTGCAGCTCTGTTAAGAACCAAGATTGCAGGACTGAGGGAAAGGATAAACAAATCCAGAAACATTCTTATCATAGAATCCCGTCTGACTTCAGGATCGAGCATTGAAGACCATTGGAGAAAGATACTTGCTCCCACAATCTTACATCCGATGGATTCCCGTGCTTCTCTGGTTTAATTTCATCTTTAATTTAATTTTAATTTTTAATCTCGTTTTATTTATTTTTGAATCTGTACTTATATCCTCTATGGGATGTGTGGGATTGCACTAACCTCCCCACATCCTGGAATAAAGAATTTATTTATTTATTTATTTATTCTATATTTTTCATACAATACGTCAATCACGTGGTATCCAAGATGTTAAAAAAAATGTCAAAAATACTTAATAGTGCATCCCATGGGCTAGGTCGTCTAGTCAAAGGTAAAAGTGTAAAAATCGTAACGTTTTTCAATAATTTCATCTTCACATCTGCTAATGATAAACGCTCTAATTTTTACAAGCGCATCCTCCCGTATTCTTGGAATAATCTGAAGATAACCCCAAAGAACTGATTCAGGTTAAGGGTCGCTCCTTAGACCCCTAAATATTTACTGGTTAAATATCAAGCCGAAGGAGTATCTTGTCCCCGGATAGTGAATGCTAAAACCCCAGTGACAGTGGATACAGGCTTTATGCCTCCTTTCATAATCTGACCTATTCCACTCAGTATTAAATTTCAAAAGTTGTCTGATTTTGGTGACCTCAGAAAGTCAGTGCTGCTTGATATTTAGTTATAGCTTACTCAGAAACGATGAACTTAATAATAGTATCTTGTTACCGATGCCGTTTACAATATATTTAATGATCACATTGCTACCGTTTTAATATATAGATTCTATGGTAAAAGAATATTCTCTGATATTCTATAATACAGAAATAATATTCATTGCCATTGAAAAAAAAAAACATATAGAAATTCGTCGTGAGCGTATCCTAGTGCCTAAATGAAATAAATATTTCTCTTATTTCTGTTAAAATTGGTCAAAAATTTACGAATTATTTAGAAATTTTCTCTTAAACAGATAATCAATTTCGGTAATTTGTCTAGGGCCTAAGAGACTAATGTGTTTGTTTTTAATTAAAGACATCAGTTATTGAAAATGAAATATGTATTTATCATACCCCTTGATATTTTCTGTACAGTTATATACCCCTTGATATTTTCTGTATAGTAAATTTCGCTCCCCATAAGACTGTTGGATTGCTCATGAAGGGTTCCCTTAGTAGAAGAAGAAACCCCTCAATCAAAATGGGTAACTCCAGTATCAAGTTTGCGGAGAATACCAAGTACCTAGGCGTTACTTTGGACCGCTCATCATCTTTCCTGGCACACGTGAAAAATGTGTCCAGCAAGGCCCAGGCCCTTTTTATGAAGTTGAGGCGGATCTCAACTGCGGAGTGGGGACTACGTTCTCCAGCTCTACGTGTTCTGTACAGAGGTGTGTACGTATCACAGGTGGCTTATGCCGCATCTGTTTGGGAGCACCGACTGGATAACGTCCTGATCCACGCCGCGCTTAAAAGGGGCCAGCGAATTCCCTTGCTGGCACTTTCGGGAGCCTACCGTACGGTGGCCTCGGACGCGTTGCCGATTTTGGTGGGCATTTTGCCCATTGACCTTGAAGTTAGAGAAATTTTGACAAAAAAGAAGCTGACCAGAGGAAGACCAGCCAACCACTTAGGTGTTGAACTTACCCCCGGTGCTGCTGTGTCTCTCCAAAGCCTTCTTCGAGCGATGCGAGAAAGGACACTTAGTGAATGGCAAATGCGCTGGGATAGCTCGAGTATGGGAAGATGGACTCACTCCTTCTTCCCATCGGTTAAAGTCAGAATGGAAGGGGCACACATAAGGTTGGACCACCACACAACCCAGATTTTATCCGGACACGGTGAATTCAGAGGAAGGCTGCACAGTCTTACCTTGTCCCCACACCCCACCTGTGCGTGTGGTGACCCTAACCAATCCGCCGAGCACATTCTGTGGCACTGCGAGATATTGAAGGACGCAAGAGAGGAAATGCTTAATGGTTTGAATGTTTCAACGAGACCGATCTTAAACGTAGATCTCGTTTCAGATCAGAGGAATTTTGAATGTCTGAAGAAGTTTGTTAAGGTTTGGGTTGAAAGGTGGCCTATGTTGAGAGTCGATGTCATTTAGAGTAAACTCAATCAATTTAGTTCGGTCGAGTGTACTGATCCTGATCCCCCCGGTTTCTGATTTTTGTACTTTTCTTTCATTTACACTATCGCCCTTATTTTATGTTTATCAATTTTTCTGTATATGTTTCTCGGTTATATCTTACCTTATCTTATTTATGTATTGCTATACTGTTCTTTTACTTGTAATCTTTATATTATTTTGTATTCTGTTGCTCATTTCTTCCATGTTTCATGTCTCTATTTCAGGTAGGAACTGATCTCACTTTGTGTTCTGTTTTGTCCTAGCCCTCTTCTTGGGCGAGGCATAAAGACCCCTGTCCCTGCACAAAGCCCGTAGTTTCCAGATCTCCGAATAATGACATGCTAGTTGATCGGCTTCCCCCCATTTGTGGTGCTCTGGCTCGTCGTGACGTCCGCAATGAACTACATCACCTTCCCCACCCTCCGCTGACGTCTGACGCTATTCACTTTCAGTTACTCCTCTTCGGTTGTTTAAAACCCAGCCTCTCTCTTAGGGTCTTCGAGCATAATCAGGCTTCGGCGTGGGGTGGGCGGTGACGGAAATCCATCTGTGGGCTGATCGGCGACCGGCTGCACCCCTTTGGGACTGCCGAGGACCTGAGCACTCCAAATGTATCTTAGTTTATTTATATTTTGTTTTGTGCTACTAACACCGCATGTGCATGTCTAATATTATTAACATGAGCATCCTGTATAGTGCTCGCTAACCCCTCATGCAGGGACATTTAAAGGTCTAGAGTCTTTTATTGAAAATTCGAATCTTTTAATATAAAAAATTAGCTTCTTGCGAGAGTCCCGAAGGGGTGACAATAAGTCACCTATACCGGGATGGGACAGTGGTGGGTGCCTTTAAATGTACAGTTATGTCTGGAAATCTATGTAAAAACATATTACAATCACTTTACGTAAAATTATTCTTATAAATGGGCATCGATATCTTACGATCAAAGAAGATCACAGCTTGAATTATAAACTGATTTCCCTGCCTGTCTTTTGCTCATTACTAATTATTGTTTAAGCATTGCATGATAATAAAGTAAAAACCAAAACAACACCAAAAGTTCTCGAATTGTGGGGTCACCAAATAGTATGCACAGCTTTTTAGTCCAAATTTGATAATCTTAGTTCAATAAAAGTATTTTAAGCCATTGCAAAATTCTTTTTCCAAACAATTTATAGAACTTTAAAATATCATTGTAACTGCTCAAATAAATATCATGGTAACTTTTCAAAAAAATATCATTGTAACTGTTCAAAAAACACTTTTTTACTATAATACATTTATTTTCAATTTTCGACCTAGTTGCGCAATCTCTCGGACCGGCTAGAAGCCGATTTCAGAGAAAACATTTTTTTTATTTGACTGAGGATTGGACCTTCCTCCCAGAGGACTGGAGTCAACCGCGCTAACAAATGCACCAACTCCTGATTGGGTAGGACAGACATTTATTTCGTAGATTACCTGCTATAATATCATCGCATTTCGGAGAAATGCTTAAATATCCATATTAAGTGTGGTTGTTTCCACCTGAGCTAGTTGATATAATGCATTATCATCGACAACGAGTCTATCTACGGGGTTTCAGGTCGATTGGATGGAGAGTGGGTTAATTTCCGCTTCCAAGCTTTGCATTTGTTCATTCATGAAAACAAAATCAAAATTCAAATAGCTGTATTTAAAAAAAGCAAAAAGATCTAATATTTTCTCCGTTTTACATTGTGAAAAAAATATTTTGCGTAATTAAACTTAATTAACTTGATTTTTGGTAACATTCCAGCTTATTATTTATCATTACGTACTTACAGAATACACCCAACGATGACTTTGTATAAAGTGCTTGAAAAGGCCCTAGGGGAGGCCTAGTCGCCTAGGGACGCCTGAAAATCCAATAACGCACGTTTGTTATGAGCTTATGTGACGGCCTTTGTTTGCCAGATTCCGCGTCATGACTTGCGACTCGTGACACTGTGACATTTTGACGGACAGCCTCATCCGGAGTCAAGTGAAGGGATTGTTATCCGACCAGCCCCTTCTTTGGTGGCAAGGGGGACTCATTTGGAAAATTAAACACAATTTAGAATTGTGCAAATACAGCTTTTGAATTAAAGTAATGCTTGTTTGTGATGAAAGTTTTAATTGTTATTTTGTGAAGAGAATATAACGATAATAATTCTACATTCATAAAAGAAAATTGTTCTGTTAAATTTATTATTGTTAGTATTTTGTCAAGAGATATGTTATATATATAATTTACGGTCGCGTTCCGCCCTATGTCAGAAAAATAAGTTTTATTTTCTCTCTGCCTGGGGATACTTGTAATTACGGTAGGATCGCGATTAAACCAACACAAAGAGTACCATCGCAATATTTGCACTTACCAGGTTTGATGACCTTGCTGTAGGTATGTTGAAGTTGAAGTCATTTGCGGTCCCGCACTACGATAATATTCGATAAACGAATGAATTGCAAGCCAGTTTAAACCTGAATCGATGCACATACACACGTGGTGATCCCTTGTTGAAAATGATAACGTTTTTTAATTGCGATATTTTTCGGCAATACGTGTGATCAGTCATTAGTGATTTCGAAACGATTAGATATGTAAAGTGTAACGCTTTATGGCGGTAGTTCTACATTGCGTCGTCAGTAGGTGGGAATTGATCAATGTCTCCTTTAAAACACTGATCACGTTAAAATTCTTAACTGCACAAAATGATGAACATCTCTGACAATGATTACTGCGTTTCACAGCGTTTTACGGCAGTAAGTGTCTTCTACGTGTTTAAAAGACATAAGTTAAAGAATGACCCATCAAACGCGGACCTAATTATTAATTAAGCTATGGAACCTAGCTCTCTCATTGGCGGGAGCAGAACAAAGCTACCGGCTACCGTGATGTCGTGTCAAAACATATATCAAGAGTCATTGGCTATGCTATTGACTCTAAATAGTTAGATTTGACATCTGACACAATATAATATTAATCTAAACATTTCTTTCAGTTTCTTGATTTTAATAATATTAAAACTCATGGTATTTTAACCTAACTATAAGCAGAACATAGTATTATATTTTTCCAATGCAGCATAAACTTTCCAACGGTAAGATAAGGCTAATACAAACATTTTCAGTTCTCACAATTATTTCCACATTAAACTAAGCAGCTTCTAAACACTAATTGAATAACTAGAATGAGAAAAGACGTATTATTTTTCTACCCTTACCTAGGTCTTAGTAGGATAGTGAAGTCAGTGCTTAAAATGATGCTATAAATGAAAAAAAATTGTGACATTAATTATAAGCATGAAGAGTATTAAGCAAAAAAAAATTGAAATAATCTTAAATGTGTTTTTATGAAATCCTAAAATATCAGTTTTCCGTTTGCGCATTATCCGCCCATCAGCAGGAATTATCCGCTACTTTGGCACTTGGAAGCCAGCGCTGTAATTGTTTATCCATTACGATATAATTTGTTTCTTGCTCAATCCCGAAGCCGCCACCGCTCCCCCCGCCTGGGGAACATAATGTAAATATAAACAGCATGTACAGTGTGTCAAAATAACTTTGAACTGTACTAAATCAGGTACTTTTTCAATTAATGATAAGGTATACAAATACAATACTGGATTGAATGACCGATACTATAATGTATTTGTATGCTTTTCTTGAAAGAACTGATTGTTTATACGGACAAAACTATTTATGAATATTCATATTGCATGTGTACGGGTGCAAACATATAAATCGTCATAATATTTTAAATAATAACTCGCAAAAAGCGTATTATCGTAAAATAATTTAATTAACGTTATCTATAAACCCTTAGATTATAACATGTACTTAAGAGGAAGCTACAAGCCAAAAATGTGTTAAATAGGTAATAGGCATTAAAATCGCTTGACAAATGGAGTCTCAAACGATTTCAAGCATAAAACTGTTTTTTATTTATTTTGTTAATAATTTTATAAGAAAGCAAAAAATTTAATCAAGTGAAAGTGTCTGTATTTTTTTAAAGTTGTTTCCTTTACGCGTTCATACATTTCTATTGCAAGCGAAACGATAGTTAAACCTTCAATTTATCTAAAGCATATTTTTTGGTAAGCATTATGTACAGCAACATCAGCAGCTGTAGGCAGACTGATGGAACCTAAACGCAAGCCAAATAATAAGTTTGGTGATCGCGCTTTCGGAGTATTTGGGCCGAAGCCTTGGAATAAACTCCCTTTCGGAACAAAGATCCATAATAAGTCCAACAGAATTCAGGTCTAAACTAAAAACTTACATTTTTAAGCTGCCATACCCTTAAATTAAATATACCATTCCTGAGAGAAAGTCCAGTTATATTCAATTTTATAATTATGTCCTAAATTCTGTATCTAAATTTCGCTAATAAACAATTAGTTAATGTTAATTAAATGTTAATCTCAAGTGACCTACCAGGTAAGTATTGTACTGTATATTATCTCCATATAGTTAGTAATAACATAGAGCATTGTAGAAATGTATTATAAATTTGTACAGCGCCCTTGAGGTGATTTTGCACAAAAACGGCGCTATACAAATCATACAAATATTATTATTATTTTAAAGATTTTAGCATTAATCTTCGCTTTAAGCGATTGCGGCGCCTTTAATTTTTATCTACTTTATTTTGACAAACTGTAGTTGGGAGGAATATGAGCGGGAGAGAAATGGGTGGGAGGGGTGGGGGCGGTTATGACATAAACATGTAAAATTCACGAAACGTTTTATCTCCGGTTTCCTAGCGACGGCTTTCTCTCTGTATTCTATATTTGCGTTGTGTACCCATCTTATTAATATACACGGCCTAAAGGGAGATTGGATGTAAATAATTTACTTATGCACTAGAGTGTAATCAGCGTTATGTATTTGTAATGATGCAGTGATGTGAATATTGCTATGTTTTGAATTTACTCGGGGGTCTCAAGTTTAACCGGTAATAAATCATTTTAAACATCATAAAAAATGAAATTGGGTGGGGGTAAATAGAATCATATAGCTGTCAAGGTAAAAAAAAAACTGAAATACTCTCAGACTTGATAGTGACAATATTAAATTTTATTTACAAAAAATGAAAAAATACGTATATTATTGAGTTCTACGAATTAAACACAAAAACAAATAATATTTAATCGTTTACGAATGATTGCGATCTGTATTCTATTCAGATAGGGTAAACACTCAGGTTGCAAAAACAAGAGAAAGTGGTATTGAAAATCGGTCAATATCGGGTTGTTAGGCTAGGAATCTATTATACCCGAATCTAAAATAATTAAATTGATTGATAGGTAAACAATTTAAGCCACATTTTTTTAAATGTAATTTTTAAATGGTTTCATATATGAAAAATTACGAGATAGTATAATTTTATGATTTGCAAAAATGAGCATGCTACAATTAAATCACCTCAGATATTCCTTGAGATTTCTTTCAGGATCATTAAAAAAGTATCTTATCTCTACTTGTTTTTATTTAAATAATGTATTTAAGTATTGATACATATTACGTAAGTTAGGTACGTAATTCTAAAACTAGATTCTTCAGAACGTCATATAAAACAAATTGAAAACCATATTTCCGTTCATTAAACTCTTAGGGCCGGTTATTTCACACAATTTGAAAAGTTCATCACATTTACGTTAATCTTCAAGTTTTGTAAAGTTTATGTTATATTTCTGTTAGTAAATATATCATTAATGGCCAGTTGTTTCACGTTACTGAAATGATAACAGGACGTGAATAGAAATTTCACGGAATATGAATTTTTACTTTGAAATTCGATAAATTGTTCAAATTCTGTGAAATAACCCGTCCTTCGTAATTTCAGTTCTATGAAAAATCAGAGTACCTTTAAAAAGTAATATACCTAAAGCCATTCAAAGTGATGGGAAAAAAATCAGCCTTAAAACCCAACATAACCTAACCTAGCAATCCCAGTTTTTTCTTCACTTTTCATGACTACATATCACTACTCTTTGGTTACCATAACTTCGTATCTTCTTTTGCTCTCAAAGAATCAAAAATATACAAAAGAAATACAGTTTTCATTTACGGATTTACTAATTAATTAAATAATTTTAGTACCTACTTTATCGCTTGTGTGAATCGTTCCCACGATTAATTCCAATTTTTAATATCAAAGCAAATCCCAGTTCTGGAATTCATTGAACCCGAGTTACACATATACGCAAAGACACAAAAGATATATGTGAAATTATTATTGTTCTAACAGTCTTTGAAGTATTTTTTCTGATCTTTTTTGCTACTAAAAACTAAATTCATGCGTAAAATTCTTCGTGGAAAATTTTGAGAAAACCTAGATAAAAATGCAATACGTTACATAAAAATTAGAAAGACAAATAATCACTATCGTAACATAATCTTCAAAATTTTGAATTAGTTTTACGAATCCGTAATTAAATATTCGTTTTAATCGTCTTCTGTAAAGCTTCCATTTAGTGATTTGAAGAGTTATACCAATTTAATGTTGAAACATACATATGCATGTGGAATACAGTCGTAACTGAAGGTTTCAATGAATGTCGCACAGTTGGCCGACTTTGTAATACTTTTTGTGCGATGCGACCCAGTTAAATCCGAGTATTTTCTACCGCAAAAGCTCGGACTGACTTGTGCTTTCACGAGGCTTAAGTACTTTGAAAGTATTGCATTGTTTGCAACTACGAGCCCAAATTTACCAACTGGAAAACAATCCAGTGTTTTTGTCCACATTTTACAAATTCCATTTGAAAAGATTCATTATTCAGTGATATTTTTATCTTCTAGCGGATTTTCGGCTTACCGTTCCGATTGGATTAAACAAACTGAACGTAGAAACCAATAGATACATCTATATAGGCTTGTGTTCGCTATTTTAATGTTGGAAATTTACATTTCAAAAGAGATTTCAAATATGTTTTTTTTAGTTGAGAGTTCGATGATTTTTGTGACTGTAAGTTGAATTAAATGGACCTGATAAAACAATTACTGGCAATTACTTCAGATACAAACTGCATTTTAATAAACATTTCCACACGCAACATATCAGACGGAAAGAAAATATTACAGAGAAAATAATGAATAAATGCAACACACAAAATTATTTACTGTGTAAAGGCATTCAAATGAAAGGCTAAGTTACCTCTGAAATAAAAAAAAACGTGCCTGAATTAAGCGTAGTTTAAGAAAAGTGTAAATATTGTGCATGCTGTAAATAAGATAAATAAGCGATTTGTAAATTAAAAGAGTGTTTACATTAGACCAGATGAAGTGGAACTATTTGTAAATTAAACAGTATTTACATTACACCAGATGAATTGGAACTATTTGTAAATTAAAAATAATAAAAAAATCAATCAAAATACGGCTTTAAATGAGTATTTACTAAGCGTTTTATAAGCTGATTCTTATAAAGAAAACTATTTAAAAAAAATATATTTTGTTTAGTATTGCCAATACACCAGTGAAAATATACGTTACGATTCAATTTAAGATCTACCACCATAATACAAAATAATTTATCTATCGATTTTCATCTTTTGATTTTTCTGTAATGAACAAGAACATTTTAATATTTCCCGGCTACCTTATAGTCTACGAGTCTCTATATTAAAGAGAACCTTGTGGTCTACGCGGGTAATTTAAAAATGTCGCTAGAAGAAAAGTATTTTTCGCTCGAATAATCGCGTAGACCACAAGGTTCTCCTCGGCCGAATTTCGACCGAACGACATATTCGTAAACAGGGAATTTTTATCTAAATTCTGACATCGATTTCATTCGTGTGGCCGATGAGATATTTTGCCGCATCTGGAGGATACCTACAATGTCATTTGTTAGGTACTTCTCCCCACACAAAAGTTGACAGAACGATTTTTTTTTCATAACAAATTTGCAATCAACTTTTGGCGTTAGTTTTGGTAATGTGGCACGTCGGATATTTTCATCCCAAAAATGACACCGGAATTCGTCGCTTTCCAGGACTCCTCCCGGGCCGAAATCTGGATGAATGCGTTTTTTTAACTAATCTTATTTGGGGTTAAAGCCCAGTACTAATTTGGTTCATGTGGCCTATGGGATGGAATTTTTACGGTCATCGCTTGGACTATTATGAGCCGACTGATTTGAGGTATTCATTTTAATTTTGGAACTTTTGTAAGTCGATAGAATATTATATTTATATTAGAGTAGCAAATGATTTCTTTATTTCTGTGAATGATAGATTTCCTCGTACCATTTTAGATTTTTTTCTAGAATTGGCGTAGAGGGCCCTTATGAAAAGTAACTGTACATATTTTTACAACTGTGTTAACGATTTTTTTATGGAATTACTATGTTACTATCAAAATCAAATGCCTAACATTAATACAAATGTTCTTGCTCGAACATTGCCACAACATTGTCTGATAAGACCTATAGATTTAGAAACCTGTAGGGTTTTGAGGTTTCGTAATATATATATACCTAAAACTTTGTATATTTTTTTCGGTTAATCATTTTAAAGCCGTTAAGGAAAAAAATATTTCTAAACATTTTTTATTCGTTTGCCAAAACTGATTAAAACAAGATATGAATTAATATCTATTTAAAAATAAAGTGAAATTATTTTTAAGAAAATTGATCAAATGTCAAACTTTATGACCCAAGAAAGTGCTTTCTATCATCTAGATACCAAGAATAAGTTTATTAACATTTATTCAAGGTAAACATATATTTACAAAACAACGTTTTATGCAAAGCACAAAGGATAACAAATTATTTCTTATTGCTTGTAATAAGAATAAGCTTGTTCAATTAATTGGAATATTTTTAACCCTTTTTTAACAACTTTTTTTAACGATATGCCCTTAATGGTTTTATTTATGTATTCTATATTCGTTTTGATGAACAGAAAAAACCTTTTATTTTGTAGCTTAGTCTTTTTGAAATTTTAGATTTTCCAGCGGTCTTTTTTCTGACCGGTGTCAGATAAAGCTTATACCCACCAATGTAATACAGGGTTTTCTAATAAGAGGTGTTATTTTGAATAGCCCGCTATTTCGGTAGATGTTACTTTTAAAGCTATTTGACATTTGACAAGTAGAAACTACGCTATTAATAAAAATGGAACATTATTAAAATAACCTTAAGTGAATCAAATGCAAATCATCTTGAGTGATGAGGCCCATTTCCACCTCGGTGGCTTCGTCAACAAGCAAAATTGTCGCATCTGGGGCTCGGAAAACCCAAGAGTTATTGTTGAAAAGGCTCTCTATCCTCAAAGTGTGACTGTTTGGTGCGGTTTATGGTCCGGTGGAGACATTGGACCTTATTTCTTTGAAAATGAGGCTAGAGCAACAGTTACGGTGAATGGATTGCGCTATCGAGAGATGATTGATGATTTTTTATGGCCGGAATTGGATGGTATATATCTGGACAACGTTTACTTTCAACAAGACAGCGCTACGTTCCACACAAGCAACGAAACTATTGATCTTTTACGATTGAATATCAAAATAACACCTCTTATTGGAAAACACTGTATTTGAAGATAATACTATTAATAACATTCTTAAAAAGAAAATGACTATGTATCCGTAGCTTAATTGTGTGAGTGTTGTTCCAGTAAGACTGATGATGTGGATTAATTCCTAAGTTGTGTGCATTACCTTTTTATTTTTTTCATTGAGATTTGTTAATATTATCTGCTTCTTCAATGAACATATGTTTGTGTACCTCTGAATACCGCATTATCTAAACCACTTATTGTGCACATCTTCAAAATTGAATCATTATGCATCGGAACATTAGCTATGCGAGTGCTTTTACAAATGTGTAGGTACAAGAGATTTTATTCAGACGAAAAAATACTTTAATGTAAAAGTTGACGTTTACATCTAAGAGTAGATACACTCATTTATTTGTGCTCGACGGTTTGACTCGATCAAACATGTTGATTTGGAAGCGTGTTTGTCTACGAGCTCCAGCAGATCAACACGAGATGCCATAGATATTAACATCGAGTGACAATATATACATATAATTGGCTCGATATGGTGCACGAGAGCCGGATGGTACACACGTTGAGACATGTTCGATCTAGCATGAACGAGAATGCGTGTACTTAGCTTAATATAAGTAAACTGAGTAGGGCGGTGTGTCCTTAGAGCTATCTTTAATATCTCGTCAAAACTTGTTCCACTATTAGAACGCGATAAGCGGTGCGCTTTGACCGGATTCGGTAGTTTTAGTTAGAGCGTTGGGAGAGTTGGACTTGAGTAGGAGATAAAAAAGCGTAACCTATTTTTTGCTGCATGTATAATTTAAATATAATACATTAATGGTAGTTTCGAGAAACAAGTGTTGCAAAAAATCAAGAATATGAACTTTCATGGTTCAAATGGTCAGGTCCTTTTATATCTAATGATTTCTACAATTAGGTGTATAGTGTAGCACATTCTTTACCTACTCCATTATTTCTTAAATTTCTTAATTATGAAAAAAGCTTGACGATATGTAACTATTTCATATAGTTACAACACATTTTGCGATCGTGTTTATTCATCGATGGATTTATGATAGACATTAAAGTACCTACACTTAATCTACAAACAAAATAATGAAAATTAAGTCTATTATAGTGTAACGCATCTATGTACCAACACAAATCCACTAGACAATGCATGCATTTTTTCATGAACGTGTTAAGTCTGCTTCCATTCATATTTTTAGCACATGGTCTAAAAATTCAAGGTTTTCCGTTCAAGAAAAATTTCGGCGTCATCTGAAGTTACGTAAAGGTCTATTTCCACAACAGAAAAACAATATTATTTAGTGAAACTTTTAGCAGTCACTATTATTATTATTCTCCATTCATTTCAGTGTGACCGGAGTAGTCTCGGTGACTATGCTGTGCCGTCACTGCCGCCTTTTGCTAAATCTGAGCCAAAGTTTGGATCAGTAGGTGAGTCTGTCTCTGTGATGTTATTCGATGGTTATAGAAAAAAGGATACCTTTAATTTTCTCTTATATTATTGTTACTCCAGAGTTTCAGTCAATGTTTAGATTAACAATATTGTATTCCAAGGCATCATCATTTTGGTAACAACGAACTTAAGTCACATTTTTTTAAATTTTCACCGTTCGTTATTGAAGTGAACGGAGTAAAACCGACTCATGACCGTCACAAAAAACCGTGATCATTTGGTGGTGGGGGTCCCGTACCCGCTCACCGTTCACTGTCGCTCTCTCACCGTAGTCGCTTACTGAGGTGAGGGAGCCACTGACGAACGTTCTCTTTCTCTCTTCTCTCTTTTCCTCTCTCTCTAGCCAACGACGCCACGCCAGGCATCAGCTGCTTGCTTCGTGTACTGCGCGGTGAGTGTAATACGAGTGAAATACGTAATTGATTGTGGTTTATTCGATTTGGAACAGAGTTTTAGTGTCAAAAATGAGAAGTGACGAGATAGAAGTGAGAAAAAAGAGAGAATGAAATGAAAAGAGAGAGAGAAGAATACTAAAAGTTTCACTTCCGTCGTGCGTAGGCTTGCCACACACTGTATTTTTTTTTTCTTTTAGATCACACTTTCATAGCAGAAAAATTTGATTTTTTTACCTCGTAAAAACGGACCCGATATGAATAATTGATCAGTTTAACAGATAGAAATATATATTGCATTTGGCAATTACATCGCGTTTGCATGACGCTGCGACTGGAGTGTAACTTTTTGATGTAGTATTTTGTTAAATCATTTTCCACAGTTTATATTTTTAAATTATCATAGTTTAATATAAATAAAACTTACGACTGATATTTAGGGACAGTTGTTTTACGGAATTTCAACAATTCATTAAATTTTATAGTTCACTTTCAAGTTTTGTGAAATCTCTATTTTCCAAAGCTGTGATAGCAATGTAGGTACATAAAATTTATTCAAAAAGATATCTAATAAAAAAAAAAATTCCACTGATTCCTAGCACTTTTACGTCAAGGAAGGTTCGATTCCCAGATGCGACCAAATCTTTTTCTGTATTTTTGTTTCACATTTTTCGTTTGAGGGTCGTCAATATTGTCAATGATTAAATATTATAATTTGAGGTTTTACAAATTAAATTATTCCACCATAAAAATATTAAAAACCTTCTGTTGTTTTCGTAGATAGTACATAGATATCTCGCAGGTAACTTTCACGCATTCAATGGTGTTTTTAAATAAGTGTAGGTAGGATAAATTAATTATGTGCCAAACAACAACAAAAAAATACCTGTGGGATCTCCATTTTATTACCATCCATTTTCTTACAAGCTAAAATATTGGCATTTTTGGACCTATGTGGGGAGATAGGTTAACCAACCAAATAATTGAATAACAGCTGTAACAGGATATTTGAATAAATGCACAATTTTAACGGCGAACACAATTAGTCTTTATTTTGGATACAATCAATTTACAAGTATGATACGAATTTAGAGCTCTTCAACATTAAGTATGACAGTGTAACAATCTTTATCAACCTCTCTATAGATTCACTGAGGAAACAGGTTACACCTGTATCGTTCCTCCCAACGGAACATTATGTGTTCCCTTCCTTCAACCGTTTGTTATACAAAAAGAGTATTTTCTTTCCCTGGGTTAGCAGATCTCCGAAGTGGACAATTTAAGAAGCGTCGCTGGAGTCAGTCCTGCCAGAGTTAACTGAAGTCAGGTAACTTAAATTTATAGAGAAAAACATGATCTTTTATCGGCCATCACAGCTGTTACATCCCTTCCGGGGATCACATCGGTAAATCAGAGCGGTGCGTGGGGTGAAAACTAAGGAAATAGCATCTGTGATGTCTGTACTAATGTGGATGATTGCAAGCGAGGTGGAATGCTTGCAAGATCTTATAAAAGGTGATGCACGTTAGTTGTGTGCCTCTTTTGTTACAAACAGTTCCACAATAAATATCAATACAAGATCACGTATCGTTATTGAGTACGATCCTCACCCGCTACAATAATACTCAGACTCTACACCATATTGGCATAGAGCTACATTTAGAATACATTACAGCATCCCTCGTCCTAATTAGTAAGAGAGGAAACGATGCGGGAATCAGAAAGTATTCGATGGAAGAAGTAATCAATATACTTTTCGGAATTAGCATATTAACTACATAAATGGTTTGTTATTTAACACTAATATTCCGCGCTTCTAGTTAATTCTTACACTTACCAGTGCATCAATGTGCTCGTGATTGCTTGCGCTATTATTTATTAGACGAACTGAACACATTCAAATTGCTTTGACTAGAAACTTGTTAATCGAACCGCGATTTCAGATCAATTATTTAGAAATCTTCTAATACTATACATATTATTCTTCAAAAATATTCAATTCTGTTTGTATAAATAGTTTCAGTGGATACAAAAAAAATCTTAGAAATTAGTGCTGATACGGAAAATAATACCAACGAGCTTCAAATTTGTAATTCAATGGGAAAAAATACCTCTTTTAGACCTAGTTAAAATATAGTCCATAGAGGTACACAATTAGAGGTGCTATTGCGTATTGATATATGTTGATCGGATTTTGGATTATCCGGTCGTTTGGTAAGCCAAATCGAACTAATTGGACGTACAAAAGTGGAACCTATTTATTCGCTTCATGTCTCATCTAATTATAATACATCGATGACACAGCTTCACTGAAAACACTAAATTTTCATGAGATTTTTGAAAAGTTATTCGTGTTGAACATTTATTGAAGAATGTTCTATTGTGACAAGTATCAAAGTTAATTGTAGTTTTTTTTACCTTTGCAAAAGGCCAAAGAAGATACCATCGATCGAATAAACGAGCATTTTTTTAGTATTCAAATAACTACACTGGCTATGCCACTTACTATAATGTTATCAGTGGTAAGTTGTACATCCACGACGAAAAATAATTCCACAGGTGTGCTGCAGTTAAATCGTGGTGAGTTCCTCCAACGGTGAGTATTGCAGCTTTAGTTTTTCTGTATAACAGTCAAGATTATCTATAGATAAACATGACTGTTAGCTCTCTTCGTAGTTCTGATTTTAGCTGTAGGAATTTAAAACCATTTTAACGTATCCAATTATTAGAATAATGTTCAATTATTAGGTACCAATTTTCCCAATGGAAAAATTACTTCTGTTTGTAAAATCTGCCAAATTGAAACATAATAATAACGCAAAACTTTACACAACTGATCATGCATAAAAACATAGCATTAAAAGATTTGTTATGGAAAAGTTATTAATTTTGTATACATATCATTATTATCACTTTTTCAAATGGTAGGTATCCAAATAATTGAATTACATTGTATGAAACAATATTAATTTGCACAAAGATATTTCGTAACAGACAGACAATTATTTAAACTGACACATCAATAGGAATTATAGTCACAATCCAATCAATTGCCTGATTCAGCCTGTTCCAAGCAATATATCGTTATAATTATCTACGCCTGTCATTGTTTGCTGCACTTCGGAATGGTCACTGCTAATCGATATCATTCGATACTGATTTTAATCCTATTAATTACTTAGCTAAATCTTGTTATTATGACGCAGGGCCTGTTTTGTAAATTGACAATTATTGATTTGAAAAATTAATTAATATTTTTACTATACTTTTTAAATTTATTTATTTATCCACGCCGATTTAAGTAATTATTTACCCATGATGTAATAAGAAACAAGGGCAGTAAAAAAATGAAGTTGAATTAACATTATATTTAATCGATTGATTATAACGGATTTTATTTCTGCGTAAGTTCCTATATTGTTACAAAGGAATGTTGCGGTAAAGATTCCATTCTTGTCAATAATATACCAATTGATTCTGTTACTCCAGTATTATTAGAAATCACTATCATTGAACGCGAAAATATTTTATGTTTTAGTTCAAAAATATTCTCAGGTGTTTCCAAGTTATTAATTTTTATCGTCCATAACAATAATGGTTGTATCGCACGACGATATATGTACTCTAAAAACGCTTTTGGGCTTTGCCTACATCATCATATCGCTCGCCATACAATCCCCTACAGAGATGTCATACGTGTCATATACGTGTGAGCGTGGACTAAATTTAGTAGCCGAGCGATATTTGAAAATGATGCTACCCCCATGCCATGCAGCGGGAGAGGAAGATTATCCGTTCGACACTACAACATATAATCTTTGGCCACGCCCAAAAAAACGCTTTGAAATTATAGAGTAGTGACACAACGAAAATAACCAGATTCCGTAAAAACACTAAAAAAAGTCTTTTTACCGTAATAAATCTATTTTATTTAGCATGTATGGTTTGACTTTGAGGATGGAACCTTCCTCCCCAGGGGGAGGAAAGATCTAAAAAACTGCTGTAAACTTTCAAACATCGGTCTGGTAGGACCCACATTTATTTCTTATACTGCTGTAATTTCACCATTTTCCGAAAAATTAGTACATATCTTCGTGTGTGCGTGTTATTGCCACAAGATGATAGAATGCATTGTCATTGACAACGAGTCCATCTGCCGAGTTTCAGCTCGATTGGTTGTCGGAAAGTGGGTTAATTTCCACTTTCAAGATTCGACTTTATTCATACGTTTATTCAAGAAAACAACAGTGAAATTCAAATACATATACAGAGCTTTCCAATAAGAGGTGTTATTTTGATATTCAATCGTAAAAGATCAATGATTTTGTTGCTTGTGTGGCACGTAGCGCAGTCTTGTTGAAAGTCAACGTTGTCCAAATTAATACCATCCAATTTTGGCCATAAAAAATCATTCATCATCTCTCGATAGCGCAATTCATTTACCGTAACTGTTGCTCCAGCCTCATTTTCAAAAAAATAAGGTCCAATGACTCCGCCGGACCATTAACCGCACCAAACAGTCACACGTTGAAGATAGAGAGGCTTTTCAACAATAATTCTTGGGTTTTCCGAGCCCCAGATGCAACAATTCAACAACAACCAACCGAGAGGTGGAAATGGGCCTCATCAGTAAAGATGATTTGCATTTGATTCACTCAAGTGAATTTTAATAATTTCAATGCATTGTTAAAGCGTGTATTGTTCCATTTTTTATTAATGACGTAGTTTCTATTTGTCAAATGTCAAAAATGTCAAAAAATGCTTTATACGTAACATCTACCGAAATAGCGGGCTATTCAAAATAACACCTCTTATTGGAAAACCCTGTATTTAAAAACAACAAAAAATAATGATTCTGCCATCATGCGTTCAGCAAAGGTGATTCTTTTTGGATTTAATAGATCATCATTATATTCATATGAAAAGAAACCATTTAATAGAATGTGACTAAGAGATGGGTAGGTAATACACAAGAACTAGATTCAATAATCAAATTTCGGTTTAAATCCGTATTAGTTAAATGTTTTATTTGTATCTCTTGATAATATCTTTTTTGTCCACTGTCGAAAAAACAAACTTATAAAAGAATCAATTTTCTTTGAATTCGTTTCTTTGATTGATGAAGATGGACGCTCTCACGCATTCGTCCTCGGCGCGCATTGGCCATGTGCCACCGGCGACCACACGATCCACCACACGACCACACTCCACACGCCACACGATGTATGACCCGACACACGATTACGTGTGGTTGTGTAGTCTATGCTCTCTGTCTACCTATGTAACTGTATTGCTGACAAGCTGTGAAGCTTGCTGACCCAGATGCGGGCCGTGACCCACCTGGAGACTACTCTTAATAATGTTATGTGTATATTAGCGTTGCATTAGTCAACTTGGCTACTAAATGTTACTAATATTTTTTTAAATCTATAAAAATAATGTTCAATAATCAAATGGTTCTGTTTCAGACCAGTAGCATTTTTAAGCATCGTTAAGATGCAGAAAGACTAAGGACGGGTTGTGTCGGAGAATTTGAACAATTCATCAAATTTCAACGTTCATTTTCGGGTTCTGTGAAAGACTTATTCAAGTTCTGTTTTTATATCATTGTAGGCTAGTTGCTTGACAAAACTGAAATAAAAACAGAACTTGAAAAAATCTTACACAGAACTTGAAAATGAACGTTGAAATTTGATGAATTGTTCAGATTCTCCGAAACAACCCGTCCTTAATGATAAAGAACAAGCGGTAACTTTATAGAAACCATTTTGATTTTTAAATCTAACACCACGTGTTACAGACATTTCAATAAAATCGTCAAAGTGACATTTTGACAGTTTAATTTGCAAATACTTATTTGATATGAAAAATTTACTCTTAAAAAAACGGTTAGAGGTTAGGTTCACGCCCTATTACATTAATTATACAAACTTCCCTGTTTTCTGGTTGCAAAAATTGGATCCCATAAAAACGAGACTTCCTAGAAATTAGATGCATCACTCCAGAGTGGTCTAGGTATAGAACGGCCAAATTGACAACTAAGCACAATTGATACGCTACACTAAGCTGTGGATGTTAGTTTATCAATATCACTAGAACGCCCGGATCTGTTGAATAAATCGGGAAATGTATCAATTTCAATACCAACTTAACTTTCTTTGGCATTACCAGTTTTTCGTCGTTTTAAAAAGCAAACTTCAACGTCAAATGAGTTCGATTAACGAAATTGGTTGTATGAATTATTTCAGCAGTTTTTTTTTTTGATTTTTGATCAAAGGCAATCCTGGATACCTATTGAAACAATGTTTATCCGAGTTCAAATCTGTACCCGTTCTTTCAAATAACATAATTATGATCGTCGTATAACATTTTTAAAAACGCCACTGTAGACTGCGAACTTGCTAGCGAAAGTCGACTAATACGGATATTGGTCATAAAATGTATGTACATATCGTGCCAACGTTGACAATTTTATTGATGTTGGATCTCTAGGTAGCTTACTAGAAAACCATCGAGAGGCTAGAAAACCAGGAAGAACGTTTCTATTGAGTCATGTCAGTAATATTCCGCACACAACCGTTCTGGTGGATAAATTAAACAAAAAGCTAGGCTCCATCTTAAAGCACGAACCGGAATAATTCCGCTGTCGTTAAAATATTGACAAATTTGTTCAAAATAATTATGGCTATTAAAAGCGTCGATAAATATACACGTTCTACAGTGCACTTATTTACAGTCAAAGCTTTTAACTGCATGTATCATTCCAAACATAAAATTTAACGATCATTATTTGGAGTAGTATGCTTCTATATTTAGGAAAACTCACTTCAAAGTAGTGCAGATGCACCATTCTGTAAATTCATGTGTTGCATTCCTTGCAATAGAGACATCCTACTAACTTCTTTAATTGCCGCATTACGTGGATCTTACATCTCTACTTCTGATGAAATAACTAAAGAACGTGGATTTAAAAACAATAAGAATTGTATCTTTCATATTTTCTCTGGCAGAACGTGAGTTGTATGCCTTTAACTTGTTTCTATTATTTTACAAATGAACCCTTGCCCGGATAAAGTTTGAGTAGATAGATAATGTTGCGATGAATTTTACGTATTTAAAAAAATGTTTGGATAGGTTTGCATTGTTTACCAACATGTCGACAACGGGTCAGAAGGGTTGTTTAAGATAGTTATCTACGTCATAGGCGCTTTTCACTAAAGTGTGTTTGTGCGTTGAGCCACTATTAAAAAGATGAGAACATTAATTTATTTAAGACACACTTGCAAATAATGCACGCGACCGAGAAAGAGTTCTAAGAGCAACCCGGTATTCATATTTTGTGCGTTAAAGAATCAGCACAATTAAAATAAAAAATCAATCATCACAATCGCCCTGATGGGGTTATCGCAAACTTATGACAAATTAACTCTATACTTGTGCGCCAAAGAATGTTTGATGCCAATTGACCTCCGAAAATTGACTAATGGCGCGGACGTACGGTCTTTAGGCACAATAAGGATGCCAGTTAAATGTTAACAATTATGTGTTGTTTTGATATTTTACATTCTATAGTAGTTCTAGTAAATTTTTATTTTCTTCTTCCTGCATTTCTACAACCGTTCGCTTAATGGCATCTGTAAATCTGCTAGTGAAATGAACAGATTTTTATGTATCTATACTTGTGTTTTCATATTCTTTTTTTTTAGATAAAAAAGTAGCAGTTAGTAGTATTCTTAGTTTTTGTATTGTGGCCTGTTCTGCGTGATCCGGCCGCAAAAAAACTTCTACATAATCATTTTTTCAGTTACATGAGTCATTTATGAGAAAGAGTGAGAAGTTATAGTGGAGCATTATCAGCGGTAAACATGGGACATAGTTGCTAGGTTTATTGACTGAGCGTAGCGTAGTCCTGTTTTCACTCGACCGTTTCATCTACCTGTAAATTTGTTTGTACGTTTCGAAAATCTGCCATATCATCTTTGTTATTGGAGAAAATCTTAATTTGACTAGATGGCTAAATTTGGCTAGGTCGATAACTTTGACTAGATAGTTGACTGATTTGCTCTTTTTAAAATCTGTGGTGTTTGCTTTATTATTCAAGCAAGCCTTATTTTGACTGAGCTTTTCAATGCTATGGAACCTACTTGCCTGAAGATGGTCTGCAAAAATAATTGTCTTTATAACGTTTCTTTCGATATATTATTGTATTGTAAGGATACATAAAAATTTATATGGTTTATAATTGATAAGGTATGTATTTAAATACCTACTTATAAATCTTACGATGTCAGAGGAAAATTTGGATTTGATTGATTTCTCATTTTATAGCTAAGCTGCATCTTCTATATTGCTTTAGCGAATACGCTCCACTATCTTGGGAACATCAATAGAGAAGAAATAGGTTAAGAAACATCTAAGGTCGAGCAGCTGAAAATTGAATACAGTCGTCTATTTCAACTCGGCTTGCGATATCTTTTATTATACATTCCAGCTCAAGGTGTTACTGAAAAGGTGCTCAAACAAGTTTAAAGAACAAAGGAGTCACACAACATTCTGCCAAAACTATATTTGTGAGCTAACTCAATAGACCGGGGTTCGACTTTAAAATATGTGCTGTTTAAACTATAAAGTCTGTGTTGATCATATCGTGTGTTTGCCCATTAAAATGTGATATTTGATATTATGAAACATTGCGTTGGAAATGTTTGACTGATAGATTTAGTTGGAGGATGGAGAAATTAATACAGATTAAAGGGGTAGAAAAGAAGAAAAAAGACGGACGTTTGTTGGCAGTGAATTAAAATGAAGACATTTCTAAGTAACAGATAAATAGCATTGTAAGTACCTATACAGCATCGGCTCAACCATAGAATAAAGAAACATATAAGAAATGCAGATGTATTTTGCGATACAAAAGTCTGACTATTCTTTACTTAAATTTTAAATATAGAACTGTGTTTCATTGTCATTATGAAATTTTGGTTTTGATCGAATGAGATGGCGATATATTATGTCAGGCAAGTGTAAGAGAAACAGAGCGCGTGCTAAATGGGCTAAAAACAAAATTCAGTGGCGAAATTAGTTTCCATTAAAATCCACATGGAAGGCATTCCTAGTGTAGTGTGGGTGAACAATGTTTGCAATACTTTTGTGCACGCGGTTTCATACTGGTAACGGTTCACGGCCCATCTCCCATTTTACTATTATATATCGGTTGATACATAGGTACAGATGGAGAGTAGTTGGCCCTTAGTTAGGCTCATCATACTTTAAAAAAATCCGAAAAAGTCCAAAAGAGCACAAAGTGTCCGTATTTACTATTTATAAACAATGTTTAGATTATTTTCAGCGCTTTGAGAAAACTACACGTTTATCTACTCCAGTTGATGTATTCGAGTTCACATTTAGCACAAAGAAATTTTTAATAACCTTGCACATCTTTGGATTAATTTTTTTTTCGTATTTTTCGTATCTATATTTACTTAGGTATACGATGATAAAACAATACAACTTGTTGGAAAAAAATTCTGTCGGCGCAACGAGACTACACACGCATATATGTTTTGCCGGCTAGTTTTTGACAGCCGATGCTAGTTTGTATGGCAATGGTCACGGACCTTAAGAGATGCAACGTTTGTATATTGTATATTGACGGCCGGCGTGGTCTAGTGGTATACGCTTTTGACTACAGATCCGAAGGTCGCGGGTTCGAACCCGGCGTGCGCAAATAAATTTTATTTGATTAATTTGTGTTATTTCACAATTAATTAATTTAAAATAATAATATATAGTATATTTGCGGCACGTTCCAGAGTGGAAGATACTCTCAGTATCGCCCTGGTGTAAGACCACCATTCAGAATTGAAACGTTGCTTGAAATGGCTTTAGCCGTGTTTGGTGACCAGATCTGAATAGCCAGGTACTTCCCCACCTTCCTCTTCCACATCTCCCTCCCCTCCCCAATACCCTCAGCCTCACAACATCCCCCAATTGGGGATGCCATAGTCTCACTGGCTCCAGACGGGAGCAGTTGGGACTCTTGTGCGGTATTACTGTAAAAAAAAAAAATAAATAAAAAATAAACTAGCACCGACCATCAAAAACCGATCGACAAAACCGGGGTGCCCTGCAAACAGTCTGATAAAATAAATCAGGTACCTTTATAAAGATGGTACATGTTATACCTGAAAGCTTCTGAAAGGCAGATCTTTAAGGTTAATGTTGTTACAGCAGAAAAATAGTTCATGTAATTTGCATCGAAGATGAAAGGTTAATGTTTAGTACCATAAAAGTGCTTATTATGGTTATACAAAATAATTTCGTACCATCATCTTCCTGTCGATGGACCGGTGCGACACGACATCGGGGGTTTTGGGAATTGTTCGAAACTTTGGTCTTACCTGTAACAAAAACCACATAATATACAAATTAGTCATTTTTTATATGTATAACAATATTTAAATTACAATAATCAACAGAGGCGATGAAAGAAGAATCATATAACTGGGATGGCTCCCGTTGGGAGAACATATTCTTTGTATTAGTGCATCACTGGTATAAAAAATCATATATTCGTGAACATTTGCTTATTTATTCTTAATGGTAAGAGGAAAGAAAAATTTGCAGGGTTTGCCGAATACGAAGTGATGGAACACCCCTCTAGGGGATAATCCTTGTTATTTTTCTTACGTTTAACGTTTATTTACTAAAAACCTCACCAAATATTGATTTTATCTACTGGAAAATAGTTTCATTGGACTCGATCTAGCTCGTAATCATGTATTTTTTCCCCTCTTCGTCTCTCCCCTGGATTGGTGTTCCACCACTTTTTTTGGAAATTCTCCTGCAGATCTACATTTATACTCCAATATGAATGAATGTATATTTCATAAATATAGGAATTTTGTCATTTTCCTTGTAAATAAAAAAAAATAATGTGTTATCGATATCTGAATAATCGAGGTTCTGATAATCGATTTTGGAAAATCGAAATCAAAATTTTACTGTATTTATAGGTTTTATATAAATGGCTTGTTTTTTATAGTATCTATGGATTTGGGTACCTACCCATCAGTTAAAAAAACACCAGGCTGATAAGGATTTGTAAGGGACTTTCAGACATTTTTTAAGCTTACGTAATAAATAATGGCACATAAATCTTCCCGTTGATTTATTTTATTCAGGCAACAGCTTCGCTCGGGGCCAAAATCTCCTCTTAATTTTACCTAATTACAGTGAAGCGAAATCTTGGTTCTAAGCTTTTATTCAGTCAGGTAGCTTAATTTTTTAAGTTCAAACTATTCCTGCTCAGCCCAATTTAGATGTTTCATTCACAAAAATAAAATTATGTCTTTACTTTGGGATACACAAACGAATGTCGTTTCTACGCGTGTGTGTTGTGCTAAAATTAGAAATACATAATTCGTTTTATAAATTAATCTTGTCAGCAAATGCGGTAAAGTAAAAACAAAATGTAGGTGGGATCCTTACCCCCACGTATTGAGATAAAGATTTTATGAAAATAGACAAACAGAGATATAAATCAACGCATTTATTAGACGCGCTTCAAAATACGAAAATCGTTTTTTAGAATCTCACAAAAATATATTTTAAAATTAAAAATTAATACGTAAGCAGGATAGCGGAGAGTTTAGTTATCCCAGCATTATAACTATCTACTACCCTTATTCCATTTGAAAAAACACGTTTTTTTCAATAGATTCCTTCTAATTGCTTTAATTTTTTATACAAACTTCATAACTAGTACCAGCGAGCTAGGAATGTTGCACGTTTTGTAATGATGCTTATATTACGTCAACCGTAAATTATGCGGCTGGTCTTAAATAAAAAAATATGAAAACACAAAAATTATAATAAAAATGCATAATTCACCCGTGAGATAATTTTTACGCTAAACTCCGCTTTTTGAAACTGTTCAACAACAATAAAAAATCTGCCTAATTTAATCTTTGATATCAAACTAATTTACACCTGTATTATTATCTGGAAAAAAGTTATATATTATTACTTAAATGAAAAATGTCAAGGATTTGCTTTCTAAAATCCAATAAAAGTTTAATTTATCCCCTTTATAATACTTTTCGAAGAAATTTTTCATTACACGGCGCGTACCATCCATCAAACAGTTTGTAGATTGTACCCCTATTGGCCCCCTTACCTCCTGGGACCCCCCTGAACCCCCCATGTCACCCCCACTCTCCGACCCTCCCCCGACCTCTCCCTGATCTCCCTGGACACCCTGAGATCACAGAGCGTGATTTATCCACCACTTCCGGCGGATACATTGGGTTTACGTCTCAGCAGGTGGCTACGATCTACTTCCGGTGCTGTCACGCCTGCTACACCTACCGGGAATGTTTCTAACTGAATTTTCAGCATTTCTTGAAACTTCCCTCGACTTCTGAACAAATTTCAATACAATATGTACACTTTCAGATAAAACGAACGTAAAAAATGCTTACTGGGTACACAGCACGTCATTGATATCTCCGTCATAACCATTCCGTCTCCATCATGAAAGACATTTACCAAAAATAAGGGATCATATACTCAGTGGCAGGACCATACGTCTGAATTATCAGACCTGGAGATTATGCACGGACGATCGATAAAGCCCTGTGACAATACGATATTGACGAAATCCGTCATCTATGGTCAGTTAGCGATATTTGCGAGCACGGTCTGAATATGATTCCGACAGGCGGTAGGCAAAATCCACTGCTTTAAGCGCGGCCTGCAAGTTATCAGATAAACTGTCTTGATGCACATCTTTTTGAAAAAGATCGTTATGTAAAACAACTGGATGTTTAATGATTGGAGGTGAACTAACTAAGCTCTCAGAATTAAAATAAATTGTATACACGATCCATAGACTTTATTAATTAATCTAAGATATTTTTAGTGTCAAAGAGTACATGCGGACTCTCAATGAATATTAAAGTTACTATTTAAAATCTACGTTGTTAGCTTATTAGCATTTTTTAACTTTTACGTAGCCGTTTTACCTTTGGAATTATCAATTCATAGAAAATACTTCCAGTGTAGATTTTTATTTAGTTTATTTATAAATACATGATATTTTACCTAGATATTTACAGATATATATATATATATATATATATATATATATATATATATATATATATATATATATACTTTATTTCTTCATACATATTTTTATATAACATGATACATGTTATAACTACGAACACGTACACTCTCTTAATAAAGCTGATGCTTGCACTCAAGAGAGGAAATCACATACATTGCCAACTACTTGTGTTTATTATTTTGAAATATGTATCAAATGATATTTTTTGAAAAAATTGCCGGCGTATGTTGATTTATAATTTATTGCATTATTAATATCGGTCTGGCCTTCAACAACGCAACCGTGCTCGGGAAACGACCCCTGCTGTATTTTTATTCATTACTTTGCTTCCGCCAAGTGAGAGGCAAGACACTATTACCTTTAAATGGTTATAAAATGATACACACGCAAAAATAGCAAAAAATCTTAAGGTTTCGATACCTAGAAAATTCGGCACATTCCGATGAAATTTTAATCTGTGTAAAGAAATTAGAATAAATTTTCTTATTTAAGACAAACATTCCAGGGTTACGAATAACCTGACAATATTTGAAAAACTCCTACTACCACCACAATAAGCTGAAAATGTTGCTTGTGTTGTGATGGAGGACTTTTATTTTTGGTTTTCTTTTATGATTTATACTAGTGCAGACCAGTGAAAAACCACCGAATATTTTAATTGCTGGATTTGTAAAGCTGGTAGTATTTATAAAATATTAGCCTCAGAACCATAAATTCACGACCATAAATATTAAATTTACCATTTGAATGAACACCGTCAGTAAACTTTAAAATAATTAGTTACATTTAGATCCGTCAAAAATTTAAACAAAAGAAATACACATTTCAAATATAGAATTTTGGTATCTTCACTATCGCTTATCTGATTTGATTTAATAGTTATTATCAGGACCAATTTTTAAAATGAAAAGTTCATTGGACTTGAATAATTTAATTGAAAAAATAGTACACCGCTATATATAGATATGATATTTTAAGGGTTGGAGAAAACCACACTTTAGGTAAAATATCAGTAAAACGCATAATGTTATAGTATTATTATAACTGAAAAAATTCCTTTCATCTCACGAATATTTCACTCACACAAGAATCTATTATTTTGAAGCGCAAACTTGTACTTTGTCCTTGAAGTAAAAGATAATAAATCAAAAATGTGACCCAATCCGCAGAAAATATTTTCAGTTCAGTCTTGGAGTTTCTTCTCAGAGTTTTTATTTTTTTTATTTTAATATCAACGGTATAAAATATACCATATACAGTAAATTATAAACAGTGACAACAGAAAATATACAATTAACAGAAACTCTAGAGTCTAGATGGATATAAAAAGTTAGAGATACAAGTACATGCAAAACTTATAGGTAGACTAGGTTAGATTAGTATTGATTGAAATATATGATAGTATAGATACATGATATAATATATTACAATATCTATAATGTATGCATTTATTTTCAGGTTTTGGTTGAAAGTAGGTAAGTGCCAATCAAGCTGTTGGTTCACCGTATTGAATATTATTACTGACCCAAGTTTCCTCAGTTGCCCCAGGCAGTTCATTTTATTTACATATTTATTTCACTTTTTACGTAAGTATGAGTAGACTTACATTTTATTGCTCATGATTTAAAAGATATGATATTAAAGCCTTTTGTACCTAGCTTCTGTGCAGTTAAACAGATCCGCTACATCTGCGTGCCTATTACTAATTTCATGTAATCTAGGTACAAGCGAGTGTTTGAAATGTTCAGTCTTAGAATTGTTACAATTAAAGAGGGTTTTAGAACGAGTAGCTCTTATGGGTACATGAAATTCAATGAGGTTAATGAAATTAAGGCTGTCTACACTACCATTTACAATTTTGAACATAAATATTAAATCAAGTTTTTCAAGTACTTTAAAGGCTTCTGGAAACTCTTAAAAATAACAAAAGAGAACCTATGTAATAAGTATGTACTCGAACTTGCCGAATATAACACGTTAAATATATTTTGGATGGAATGAAAGTTGTAGTTTAAACATTTATTATGCATCTAAATATGTAATAATTATGAAAAAATATAGGTATTTGTGTTTTACTGGTTCCGAGTTATAAACATTCTATCGTCTGTACTGTCAACACATTGGTTCAGTTTGAAAGATTTTCTGAGTATTTCAATCGCGATATATACATCTTGGTGTCGCGAAGCTTCGACTCCACTATATTTTTAAAGGTGGTGCAGAGCAAAGCCCTATGCCACACGCCCAAAGGACCAGTCCCAAACTACACCGAATGCTGTGTTATGGGACGATTTATGCATCCGACAAACCCGATGGACAGTGCAATAATCAAAAAGGTATAAATCTGGGCTTCTGGAGCACAAGATAAGCCCAGATTGGAATGCAGGAAAGATGGACTCACCCGTTGAAGATTACCACACGTCTCCAGGAGTTTTGGATGATTTCACTTCACAAATATATAATCGCCCTGTCTGATATTAGTTATCACTATGAACTCTGATGAGCAACTGACACCACTTGTCCGATTTTATATGTGTCGCAACAATCATTTATTATGGTGACATTTTGGGATGGGTAAAAGGGTAGGTAGGACATTTGCAGGATTTTGTATTGACATTACACTTGTCCATTAAGCCTGTGGATGCATACCTAACAATCCCCTATATATTGCGCGAACACATCTTATTTTTTGATTTTCCATAAAACAAATAGTGTTTTAGAAATAAGACAAAATTATACCTTTAATTATGTGTTTAAATTTAAAATAAACATCAATCTGTATAAATAATAAAATATTAATATCAACGTTGTCAAAAACTATTTTTTTACTCCAAGCATAGAAAAATTGAGAAAACTCGAAATTTCGAAAAAACATTCGTTTTGTTTGGAGAATTCTTAAGAAAACTGTAAATTCACTTTTTTCTCGTTCATACAATAAAAAAATAATAAAATATTCTTAAAGCTAAAGCGATTGTTACTGAAATATGAATCATTCGTTTTGGTTATTTTCATGATTTTATTAATGGTATCCAGTATAAATATTTGAGACAAACTGGAAAAAATCATTACTTTTCTTTCTAACGTCCGAAAAGTTACGTATTTCCACATGGTAGAAAAAAAATCTAATAATACTTTTATAGAAGATGACCCTAAAACGTTGGAGGGATTAAATTATTTTCATACGATTCAGAAAATGGCCGTAATATTAAATCATAAAAAATATCTAAGCATAAACGATAATTTTCGAATATGGTATTTCATCTGTAGTAGTGTGCGTAGTAGGAGTCCAAAAATAAGAAAAACAAGGTTTTTAAAGTAAGATATGGAAATACGAATATTAAAGGTAGCTCGCTAATTTAAAAAAAATGTTTATCATAATCAAGCGGTAATTGTGAAAATATGGAAAAGATCTCTCGACAAACGTCTAAAGTAGCATTTTAAGATGTAGTGAGAATTTTTTCATACGCATAACATGTCAAATAACAGAACATAATGCAGTGATAAGTATCACACTTTCTGTCACAGCGCCATTGCTAATATCCTTCATAAAAATGGGCATGGTAACAGATTAAATAATTTGAAAGTTTTTGAAATTAAAAAGCTGTAAAAACTAAAAGTCGTATACTCAATAATCAATTAGATTTGTCTAGTAGCCCAATATTAATTAAGTCGTTTACTTAATAATCAATTAGATGTATCTAGTAGCCCAATATTAATTAAGTCGTTTACTTAATAATCAATTAGATGTATCTAGTAGCCCAATATTAATAATCAATTAGTTTAACTTAATAATCAATTATAATTTTTTTTATTTTATTAATATAAAAAAGATACACGAATTACATTACACAATATAATAAAGTTTTTAATTACATAATATAATATAAGTATTTGATGTACCCCCATAAATAAGCAGGGCTTGATGTATCTAGTAGCCCAATATTAATTAAGTCATTTACTTAATAATCAATTAGATTATCTAGTAGCCCAATATTAATTAAGTCGTTTACTTAATAATCAATTAGATGTATCTAGTAGCCCAATATTAGTTCTGTTTCCAATAAAAACTCGGCAAATGTATTTATTTTTTATGAACTCATGTGAAGAAAAGTGTTCAAGAGAAAAATGTTATAAATCGGTAGAAATTCTGAATGCGGGGCTTAATTTCGCTATTACGTTCCGGTTCCGGTTCGCGTTGGTGGCCGTTTTTACCTGTCATGCGCTGCAGTATCAGATAGTGTTGGTTTTGATTTAAAATAAAAGATATTTAGAACATGTTTTTTTGGATACGAAGTCTACTATTCACAGAACTTGTTATTCAACTTATTTAAATTAATTCCTATTGTAGGTATTGGAAAATATAATACTTTCATAATATATTGTCTTTCTCGGTATGAGTTAATTCCAACTCATTGCTATTGATTATTAGAAAATTTTGTAATGTTTTTTTTTTGCCATATGCGATTTAATACATATGGTGGAAATGTCCCGAAAAAAATCAAATATCTACATAAAATTAACATATTTGGTTTATTAAATCGCATAATAAAATAATTGTGTTCCATAAATCAATTAAATCAATCAGGAATTCCAGTGAAAGATACTGAAGCTTAAAAAAATGGTATTAACGTAACGATAATTGACGATTCGGAATATTATGTGAGTTTTCTCGTAAATTACGAAATCAGAAGAGCAACATACCTAAACGGTATGGCATAGCTCTCACCTCATCCGAGGCCGATCAATATAAGGCTGGGCATCTCAAGAGACCCCAGCTAATTGATAAACCTACTTGATTGGGTGCAAAGGAGGGCGGTCGTGTTATTGACAATATATTGTTAACAGACCAATGCACAGACGCATTGTAGGGATGCTGCGTCTAATCATGATTCTTTTAATGGAGTCTGCTCTAGGGAGCTTAAGCAAGAGAATTTTGGAGGCGGGCATGGGTGCCGCCGCCTCGAGAACCATTTATTGGATAACCAACACTTCTGCCATAGGTTTCTCTTAGTGGTTCACTACGTTTCGTGACTTAGCAGGGGTGCCCTGGTTCATGGTTAATTTTGTCTAAGTCTTGGCGGCCGATGCGTTTTCTTACCTATTGCGTGGCGGGCGGAATCGGGAGAGACTGGTTGAGAGAGACTTTTTGACCACTCCAGCTAAACTCTCTCGACCCATCATCTTGCACCACAATGGGAGGGATGGATTCATACGTCCGTCACTCCTGGACACATTGATCACCAGATTCCTACCCAACCGTTTTCCTTCCTGGAACTTTCTCTCCTTCTTTTCCATAAAAGATCCTCCATACAGCACCTCCAAAGATGACAAAAATCCCTCACGGCTTCCTGTGTTGAGCTCTTGTAAAAAAATAGATTCCTAGTGAACATGCGTGAAACTCGACGGACACGAACGGAACACTCTTTGACAGTAATTGATTTAGCTTTATGAGAACGGGCCGTTTCTTCGACTCGTTTTGTGTAATTCGGCTCGAATGTGGAACGAGCTACTGGCATATGTGTGTCCTCCTTAATGCAATCCGTTTTTTAAGCGCCGCATTAAAAAAAACCCTTCCTACAGCCTGTACCTTAACCCTCCTCACAAGGCTGCCCAAATGGGTGGCGACGTAGTTCCCCTGTCTTGACACATAACGGACATGGACGCTCTTGGGAGATGTCACGTAAAAAAGGCGAATGGAGCAACTACACACTTGAAACAAGGCCGGTTCTTACAAATTGAAACGAATGCTTTTATGTTTTTGTAATGAAACTTTATCACATCACATTAAAATCATTGCCTTTATAATCTTAATAGGTATTTTCATTTAAATCAAATAATTAAAAAATGTTATTAATAAATTTACTCTCCGTAGCAAGAGAACGTTTACAGTGTTGGATGGATCACAAAACAGACAACCCATTTCGTTATTTGCTGGGGCTACGAGAAAGATACTAATACATCTCCTTATTCTGTTACCCGGGAGAGTATTAAATCTAACCTTCTTAATATTTACCAACCCTGATGACCATATATACTAGTCCCAGGGAGAGATCGTTCGTGATGTTATCGTTCTAGTATCTTCTGTCTTTTTTGTTTTCACACAAGACGCGTGAGAAAGAGGAGGACAATCTTCCATGACGTCCGTACGAGCTCTCTCTGAGACTACTTTATCAAAGGAACTGACTGATTCTTAGGCTGTAAGCTGAAACGGACAAGATTTTAATAGTCCAGTTTACACGATGACGTCATCAGTCATGACCCCAGTAACCGTAACTATAAAAATATCAAATTTTTGTTTTGGAGTGGCAGAAAAATGTTTTCTTATTTTTTACTTCTGTTATTTCATAAGATTTTCAGTGGCATTACTCTGATGTATATAATCTTATCTAACCCCGCAACAACTGGGAGCTCCTCTGTGACCTAGAGTTGAGTTACATGCGTATTGCGTGGTTTTAAAGGAAAGGGTGCAAATTACTGGAAATGTTGTGGATTACAATTGCCTCCGTAATTAGGCGTGCTCGATGCGTTTCGTGTCTTTCTAGGACTTCCAGGAACAAATCCAAAGTAATGACCGGTATCAATAATTAAATGCTCGGCAATTGCCGATTTGTCAAGATGGCCGAGTTTGCACGCCAGAAAATGTTCTGAAATCCTTTTCGAGATTGTCCGTTCGTCTGTAATATGGCATAATACAACAAAAATACATCATGATAGCAAATTTACTTGTTTAATTTTATACATAGATTAACGTAGGAATCTAATACAATGCATTGCATAGTTAACTACCTGAATTTTCACAAAAGTATAGGTTATCTGGGTATTTAGCACGGTCCATAGATAATGGATTTATTGACAATGTTGATAACTTGTCTTTGTTCCCGAGCACGACTGCAGATCCCTAATGTTCAAATAAGAGTGTTGTAATCTTTTGTGTTTATTAAATTAAAACATATAACACTTTTTAATAACTGGTTTTATTGACGATGTACGTATTACAAGAAGGATGACAGCAGTGTACTGAGCATAGATAAAAGAAACGAAATCCAAAAGGGTTGCCATACACAAGATGTTGCCAACTTTTAAACTAACATTATTATTATAGAAAATAATGTATTACATTGTATGTTTTAACACCCCCACTCAATGTAACACATTCTTACATTATCTATATCTATAACTTTTAACCACCTATGTTATAACTGAGAGATTTTACATTAGGCCACATTGAGTAATAAATTTAAACAATAGGTTTTTGTTTAATGACTTAGTAAACATATCAGCTATTTGATCCTCAGTCTTAACATACACTAAACATATCTTACATTCCTTAATTAAATCTTTGACAAAATGATAACGTATATCAATATGTTTTAGTCTTTTAATATTATCAGTATTTGCAACCATTATGGCAGACTGGTTATCACAGTATATAGGTACAGGACAAACATTTATGTTATTAAAGTCTTTCAATAAACTTGACAGCCAACAAGATTCACTAGCCGCCATACTGACTGCAACATATTCTGCCTCGGTTGATGATAAGCTTACGGAACACTGTTTCTTAGAACACCACGATATAATACAATTGGAGAACTTGAAACAGTAGCCAGTGGTAGACTTTCTATCTCGTGTGTCACCACCCCAATCTGCATCACAATGCCCAACAAGTCCATCATCATTACATTTGAAAATCAGCTTATAATCTAGAGTATATTTTATATATCTTAAAATTCTTTTTAAATGAGTCAACAAAACATCACTTGCATTATTTTGGTACCTACTTAATATAGATACAGCTACACAGAGGTCTGGCCTAGTGCCTGAGACTGCATACATTAAACTTCCAATAATTTTCCTACAAGTATTTTCAATATCCTTGTCAGACTTACATTCTTTGGATTCTAAGATTTTTACATTAAAATTTTGATCAATAGGGGTATACATGGGTTTGCAATTATCCATGTTAAATCTTTTTAATACATTTTCTAAATAAGATCTTTGACATAATTCAGTTACACCATCTTTCAAATTCTGTTTAACACTGATACCAAGAAAATTTGAAATTAGTCCCAAATCTTTCATCTTAAACGCATTGTGTAATTTTAATTTAAGATCACTTAATTCCTGTTCATTATTACTAAACATCAAGAGGTCATCGACGTAAAGTAAGACATAAGTTTGGTTTTCTCCATTACATTTAGTAAACAAACAAGGATCATTCTTTGACTTTACATAGCCTGCTTTACTTATTACATGGTTAAATTTTTCATTCCAATATTTAGGGGATTTTTTTAGCCCATACAATGATTTATTTAGTTTTACAATATTATCACAACCATTATATGCCCCTTCCGGTAATTTAATAAACACAGTTTCCTTTATATCCCCATATAAAAAAGCCCCAGTGACATCCATCTGATGTATTGATAGTTTTAATTTTGTAGCAACTGAAACAAATAATCTAAATGTTGACAATTTGGCAACAGGTGAGTAAATTTCATATAAATCTTTTGTATCATTCTGTTCAAAACCTCTGGCAACCAATCTTGCTTTATATTGAATAATATTATCAACTTTCTTTATTTTGAATACCCACTTACTACTAATAATGTTTTGTTTTTCAGGTACAGCGCAAACTGTCCAAGTATTATTTTCTTTGAGAGTATCCAGTTCTTGTTTTACAGCTTCTTCCCACTGACAGGCATCACTCCTCTGCATAGCTTCCTTATAGGTGCCTGGTTCTGTCTCTGCAGTGTACACATTTTGGCAAGTATAGAATTGTGGCGCCTTTCTGACACGTTTGGTTTGACGAAGAGAAGCTGGCTGTAATTTACTATCACTATCGCGTTCACTATCTTCATCACTTGTTTCTTCAGGTTCATATAAGCTGTGCTGCTCATCATCTGACATCTGATTTGTAATGTTTGGATCACTCACAACATCTTCTACTAACTCTTGCTGGTTATTGTCAGTTTCATCGTTGTATTCTTCTGTTACAGACTCTAGGTTTAAGCTATTACATTTCCCAATAACAGGTTCCAGAAAAATGACATCCCTCTTTATTAGAACATCATTTTTATCAGGATAAAAAATTCTATACCCTTTCACATTTTCTCCGTACCCTACCAAGATTCCATTTTCTCCTTTAGAATCCCATTTTCTTCGTTTTTCTTTTGGAATATGAACAGCTACGGGCGTACCAAAGATATGTAGGTTACTGAGATCAAAATGTTTGTCTGTCCATAATTCATAGGGTGTTTTTCCTGGTTCATTACTTCTACTGGTTCTGTTGAGAACATAGGCTGCAGTGTTGACTGCTTCTGCCCATAATTTTTTTTGAAGGTTCTTGGCACACAGCATTGACCTTGCTGCTTCTGTTAAGGTTCTTATCTCCCGTTCCGCCTTGCCATTCTGTTGTGGCGTGTATGGTACAGAAGTTTGGTGTACTATACCCCGGTTTGAGAACAAAGTTGACACAGCCTTATTAATGAATTCTAAGCCGTTGTCACTTCTAAAAGTGATTATTTTGTTACCCGTAACATTTTCAGCTTTGTTTACAAAATCTTTAATATAATTAATCACTTCGTCCTTCTTTTTAATAAAATATACAGTTCTATAGCAAGAGTAATCATCTTTTAAAATCAAGAAGTACCTCGCCCCGCCGACAGATACTGCCTCCATCGGCCCGCAAACATCGGCATGTATCAGTTCACATGTTTTGACAGCTTTTGTCTCAGAGTTCATAAAGGGCAGCCGGTGTGATTTACCCTGTAAGCAGCCTTGACACTTCTGAAGAGAATTACTTGAGACTTTAATATTATTGTTCTCTAACACGTCTTTCACCTGCTGTATATTCTGGTGTACAAGTTTCTCATGCCACTCACTCAAACTTGATTTAACTGTAGTTACATTTGCAAAGCAGTTTTTATATTTATAACGAACATCCATAATATACATATTTCCAACACGATTTGCTACCGCACATACTTTATTATTCTTGGAAAATTTGCAAATGTTTTGATCTGTCAACATGACATAACCTTTGTCAGCCGCACAATTTACAGAGAACAAGTTTATTTTTAAGTCTGGCGCACACAGTACATTATATATGGTTGTCTCGACCCACCGGTGTCCATTGAATACTTCTAGTTCCACTTGTCCGCAACCAATAACACTTATTTGAGTACCATCACCTATTATCACAGACTTTTGTGACACTTCTGGTGAAAATGTCGAAAATAGATTTTTGTCTTGACACATATGTTCGCTGGCTCCTGTGTCCACCAACCACTTAGACTGTTGATACAGTTCTTTAGGTATTTGTTGTACTACAAACGCATTTTTCTCCTTTCCTTTCTTATGCCAGCACTCACTCTTGATGTGCCCAATTTTGTTGCAATAAAAACACTTTTTTTCACTTTTGTTTGGAAAGTTACGATGGTTATTATTCACATGACTCATACACTCAGATTGATAATGTCCCATCTTATTACATTTGAAACACTTTATATTTCTTTTAATTGGAGCAGTTTTCTTTACCATAAACGCAGATGACGGCGATGCGAGTTCAGCCTTTTCCCTTACTCTCTCCTCTTCCACTAACAAACGAGCGACAAGGTTATCATAGGTTTGTTTGTTATCTGGCGCAGACTCCCATGCTGATATGAAGTGTTTGTAAATATCTGGCAATGACATCAATACCTTCGTAATTATGAATTTTTCCGAAATTTCTTCACCCATTTGTTTGAGTTGATTTTGTAACTCCTGTATTTTTGACAGGAAGACTGACATCTCCATTCCTTCTTCATATTTATATTGGAAGAATCTTTGCTGGATTATGTGAATACTTGTTTCACTTTTTTGTTCAAAAATGCTCGTTAACTTTCGCCACATCTCTGCAGCAGTAGTGCAAGATAATATATGTAACATCACTTCCTCGGTCATCCTGGTCACTAACATTGTTTGAGCCTTAGCATCTTGTGTCTCCGATGCTTTCTGTTCCTCGGAGCCTTGCCCTTTTACGCCTTCAACGACATTAATTAAATTTTGACCCCGTAACAACACCATTGTTTGAAACTTCCAAACATTCCAGTTTTTTATTCCTTCCAGTTTGATAACTGTATTATTTCCGTCCATCGTGTCTTTCGATTCCTTTCTTACTAGTATTTCCTTCCTTGCAGCCGAATGTAGCAAGTATTTTTCTCCTTCCCGGCAACTTAACCTCCAACGCCAACACGGTGTGAGGTTTATTTGCGTTTTCTCCGGTAATTGTTTTCAACTAGTCACTTCACTGTACTTTTATTTTTGATAGGTATGTGGCCTGTGGTGATCTGGGCCCATAACCTGTTGTAATCTTTTGTGTTTATTAAATTAAAACATATAACACTTTTTAATAACTGGTTTTATTGACGATGTACGTATTACAAGAAGGATGACAGCAGTGTACTGAGCATAGATAAAAGAAACGAAATCCAAAAGGGTTGCCATACACAAGATGTTGCCAACTTTTAAACTAACATTATTATTATAGAAAATAATGTATTACATTGTATGTTTTAACAAAGAGTTCACGACGAGTAAATTAATACTTAGGGCCAATCAAATCAAATTTGAATGTTAATATTCAATTTCTGCGAAAGTTGTATTCAAGTTCTGTTATTGTTTCAGTTTCATGACTGTAATGAAAATTTCTTTTAAATTAGATGAATTGTTCAAATTTTGTGAAACAACTGGCCCTTAGTCGATGTAAACTTTTGTTTGTTTGTAAGCGATTTACAGTCAAGCTCGTTAACGAGGACAAGTTACCGACATCATTGACAAATCTTTTGTCGATTAACCGTGCTAGATACTAGAGGTGAGGCGTATTTATCGTACCCAGTAAAAGTACCGGGTATTTCCATGCGATACTTTGTACTTGTGACAGATCTCTAAAACACCTGGTTCCAAAATACTCATTTTGACGGATATTTTTGATGGGTATTTTTGATGAGTATTTTTGTTGGGTATTTTTAGTAGGTATTTTTGACCGGCATATTCGACTGGTATTTTGATCAGATATTTTGCGATGGGAAAATGTGGGGAATTTTTTCCAAACGGAATTCCGTAGCTACCCCTCCCCCCCATGGTTTTTGAAAAATTATCGTGGGGAATCACATATGAATATTTTGCTTGTGCGGAATTTTTTTCAATGAAGTTCCGTAACAACCCTCCCCCCCCACGGATTTAAAAAAAATTTGGTGTGGAGTACCGATTTTGAAATTTTTCTGTGGGGAATCATGGTTTATAGTGTTTTTCAGAAATTCTGCAACAAACCCCCCCCCCCCCACGGAATCAAGCTCCCGTAGAAAATTTGTTGGGAATATGTGGGCAGAATTTTTGCGAGTTCCTTAGCTTATTCTGAATCAATCCTCAGGTCGGTATCAAATACTTTTGAGTATTTTGTCACCGGTATTTTTACCAGGTATTTTTTTGTACCTGTACTCATTGTACCCAGTATCGAAAAGTACTCATAGGACCCACCTCTACTAGATCTAGTAGATACCCTGACCTTTTTAAAACCAACTTGTAAATAAAAATATAACACGATTTCGGAACCTCCGCTTTGAGAGCCTTACACGTTCAAACGTGTTGTGATTACACGTATCCGTGAAAAGTGATCCTTTTATACACGACTACTCCACAAATAGGTCGCTTCAGATCATACATGTATAATATGTACATCACATGTACATGTAATCCATGCTTATATTATACATTAGGGTGGGTCGTCTATTGAATGAAATTTTTTTTGGTTATATTTTAGTTTTATTTATTTCATTAATCAGAGTGATTTTACGAAAATCGAATGAATTAATAACATAATAAAATTGGCGGTTCATTTCAAGATTGACAAACAAAAAGTTTTCCGCATATTTTCGCGATTCTGATCAAAATCTCACCCCAGGTGGTTTGCTGCGTTTGGTGACTTAGCAAGGGTGCCCGGGTTCGTGGGGTGAGGTTTATCTAGGTTTTGACTGCGGATGCCTTTGCCCTCCTACTGCGTGGTGGGTGAGATCGGGAAAGACTGGTTGATTCGGAGACCTTTTTACTTCTCCAGCCGGATTCTCTCTCGACCCATTGAACTGAAGTGGGAAGGATGGATTCCTACGCCCGTCACTCACAAATTGACACCCCAGATTCCTATCCAACCTTTCGTACCTTTTTTCCTTCCCAAAACTTCCTCTGCTTCCTTTCCATGTAAAGGCTCTCCACACAACATCCCTTAAGATGACATAGTTGCGAAGGATTTTTTTTCAGGGACTCTTATGTGGAGCTAATTCTTTTCTTTTGTGATTTTGAAGCGATTGTTCATTTTTTTAATTTGAAAACCGCACAAGTGTCCCAACCGTCTGGAGCCAGTAATCAGCATCCCCAATTGGGTTATGTGGTGAGGCTAAAGGTAACGGGGAGGGGAAGGAGATGGGGAAGAGGTAGGTGAGCCAGGTACTCTGGTTTTTCAGATCCTGTCACCAAAAACTGCCAAAGCCATTTCAATTCTGAAGTGTAGTCTTACACCAGGGCTATACTGAGAGTAAATTCCACTCGGGAACGTGTAAAAAGTGTACTATATATTATTTTAAATTAATGAATTATGAAATAACACAAATTCATAAAAAAAATTATCTTGCCGGGATTTGAGCCCGCGACCTTCAAATTGCTAGTTGAGAGACTAGCAATTTGAAGGAACCCCCTCGACCAAGGAGGTCGTCGACTTACAAAAAAAATCGCTCGATTCTAAAGAAACCACATTTACCGCGATTCCCGAGTAACCAATCCCATTTCAGGGCAGTTTACTTGGGGTAAACAATTCGACAACTTTTTAAAACTTTGTCTTTTAATGTTTTTCGATCAGTTTTTTTTAGAATAAATAATAAACTAGAAGTGCCATCCATTCAAATTTGAATGGAAGCAAATTAATGTTCCTTCTAAATGTCTCTCTTGCACTCGCCTGACATCGTATATCTCCATCCAATTTGAATTTCGTAAACAAAATTTTGTTTGAAAATTTAAGCCTCGATTAGGCAAATATTTGAATAACGAAAAACGCCCACAAGAAATTTCTTGTGCCATTCTTTATTCTATAGTTTTTTAATGCAATTTTTTGTATTTCTTCACTTATCCAAAATCGTAAAAGAATGGCGGACCACCCTAATGTACATGCACGTAACTACACGCATTACATATTCGCGTACATATAGTATCGGTGTACCACGAACATGAGCTGTTGCTTTAAACTCTAAAGGCTAGAGGATGAAGTGCGCCGAGTAAAGTAACGGCAGGTAAAGGTACGGGGTGGCTACAAAAACAGCAACGTGTCTATTAGAGGCGGGGGGAACTGAAGTGCGTTAGCGGAAGTGTTTGCCGAAGTACTGGGTGAATAAAATTCAACACAAAAATATACACCAAAGAATTAAAACAGTATCTATTAAGATTTATTGAACAAGTCTGACGATAGTCGTGATTGGCTAAAACCAGTAATGAAAAAAAAATTGTTTGGATAAATTATCGCAAAGGAATTTCTCCATTCGTTTTCACAAATTTTAATACCTTTAAAAATGTGAGTGGAAAAGCAGTAGACTTAAAATTTTATCTTAACATTTGAAAATTAAAATTAAAAATAGTGGACAGGATAGACATCTCTGGTCAGTTATTGTATAGATTTTGCTCTGCAGGTGTGTAAGTGACAATGAAATACAGTCATCTGTGCATTAAGCAGCTGGATTCATCTGAATTATATTGTTTGACAAAACAGGGCACAACTATTCCCGTTTGGTCGATTTATGACTAAAAGATTTAAATATTTTTGTCACAAGAAAGTGAGAGTACTTTTAGAATTACAATGTGTTAATTCAATTTTATTGTAAATTCTACTCTCTTGAGAGCTTGTCGTGACATATCATTATCTCATGGTGCGAACGCAAGTTTTATTGTGCTGATTACCGTCCGCTGCTGAATTCAGAGATTAACCTTGAGAATAAGGAATCGCTGCTAATCTCAATGCGAGTGATATATTCGGTGAGTTCTCTGTTTTTTTTGTATTTGGTGGCTGGATGATAATTTGTTACGTTTCCTGCAGAATGAATTTTGTAATCAACCTGGCTTACAAGCCAGATCATCACCAGTGAAAATGATTTAAAGTTTATTTTTTCTGATTCCGATTATTGTATTGTAATGTGTAATTATTGATATTAAAAAAATCCGAAACGGTTCCATCTGGCTTCGAACGGTTCCAACGGTTCCGAAACGGTTACATTATGTCATCATGACATAGAAAACCCCACTGGCAGGAAAGACGGCATGCACCAACGTTGCCCTGCATGACAGGAACGCCGCCATATTCTCGAATAAAAACGAACATGTCGTTGGATTTAAAATGTGTCAAAACTGGGACATTTTAAATCGTTACAGAAAATTTATTCGTTGCCAATTTATTAGTTTAAGAACACTAATTTTCATTCAACTTTGCGTTTAAGAAGGTCGGATCATTAAACAATAAAAACTTTTATGAAAATCATAGATAATTTAACAAGGTACATGTGCCATGAATCATTATCTAGCTTCGACAACATAGCTGAATCATATTACAATGAATCACACTTTTGCACAGCGGCGCCCCGCCTTTATTTTCTACCTACACATCAATCGCATATCTTTAATTGGCTTCGCCGTTTTGGTAGTCCATACATCCCTTTGTTTCTATTATTTATGGTTAAGGCGATGCACTACGTCGTGTAATATTTTGAATCGAGCCGCTATCAATGACACACCTTACGTAGATGGCGATAAGGCTTAAATTTCCGCTTCACACCAACCACCTGTTTTGATTTATGCAAGAAAAAAGCATTGCCAAAAAGTGCCTTTTAATTTATTTTGTGGATGTTCAGGCACAAATATTTAAATGTTTTTCGATAATTTTATAAATACCTTAATTTGCCACATTATACAATAAAACCATAACCGAAAATGGGTTCGTAAGTAGGAGATTTTGAACTTTAAAGCAGTTTTCATAGGTCTATACATTATTTTTTTCTGGGCTTATAAAAAGACTTATCTAAAAAATACTCGATTATTTCAAAGGCCAGGATGTATTATACTCGCAGTATTTAATTAAAGCATCTGAAACATTTCACAAAATTTTCAAACCAAAAACACATGATTTTAAATTACTACGTAGTGCATCGCCTTAAATCGAAACATTCAATAAACTACTCCACAAAGTGCGAAAAGCACTAAGTAGGTGTGGGGTAATAGTATTGTGGTTGACTATGTCAGTACAAATATGTGACAGTTATAAATACGAATGTAGTAGGTAGATCGCTACCTCACAACCCGGATGGCATCATATATACAAATATACCATATTAGCCACTCGATAAATGAGTTTATTTATCATTATTATTTAATTCCAACCAAAAAATTTTCAACATTAATAATTCTTCTATTGTAAACAGGATATTGAAAAGATTTTTTACTTTTCAAATAAATTCGAAAGGACGCTTACCACAATTCCCCGACTAACCAATCCCATTATAACTTCAGGGCAGTTTACTTAACCTGCACGTAGTTACACGATTTTCGTTATTACTGGACCAATTTGGAATTTTCTGCTTTTCATCCCCCCCTTCCCAATACTACCAAAGACAAGAACGAAAGAGCAGAAGGTTAACGTTTAAAGCTTAACCCTTAACGGACGTCATAAAAAGTACTAGCGTAAGTGACGTCGTGGGTCTCAGGGAACCACAATTAAAAAAAACTAATGTTGTGTTTTATGTATCAAACATTTACTTGCATAACTTGTATGGAAAAAATATTTTATTAAAAATTAAACCAGTACTAACGTTTGTCAAACTTAAGTTAGCGACATTAATTTTTCACCAACAATGCAATGAACTACCATAAAAAATATCAATAACTCTTATAAAAAAGAAAGAACATTATTGCACTCCTTGCCAGTATTTGGAGAAAGCAATACGAATGTGCTCTGTGATTAGGATCTTAAATTTTGGATGAAAGCACGGAATTGGTGACGCTCACATTGTGTACTGCTTCATTCTTATCTGATAAATCAATGTTCATATTCTATTACTGTGGTATAAGCTAGTTCCACCTTAAGTCGATTCATTGTTTTCATCTTGAATTCAGCTCAAACACTAGTTAACGCAAAAAGGGATGTCTAGTATTGAAATAGATTTATTTTAATTACTTGACTCGCCATCTTGTCTACAGTACTGAAACATTTAAAATGTAAAAAAGCATGTAAGCGGCGCGGGTCTGACGGACACACCTGACTGTCATAAATAGAGTTTTTACTTACTGTCCATCGTCCTACTGAACTGAACAAAGGTACTGAAACGCGCGGCCCAGGCAATGAAAATTTCGACATTGGTTCTAGTGACCTCAAGTCAATGAAGGGTTAACTCTTCGTCTCATGAAATATCTATCGTTTATCTTTATTTTTATTTTTAGTCAGTTTTATTATTTTACCAAATGATAAAACACTCTGCTTAACGAGCCACGGGACGCTTTTCCGGAGGGTTTTTAAAATATACTTTCTGGAAGGGTCTGCCAATGTTTTTATTCCATCAAAGGACTATTATTGATTTTATTAGAAGCCTGTGTTCGTCGCGGACTCCACTTCGAAAGGTTGTCGCAGCAATGAAAACATGTTTTCGGTAATTCAGAGAAGTTTTGATAAAATCGTTTATTTTAGATGGTTCGCGTAAATTAATTTAACGAATCTGGTAAGCTGAAACGATACAGAGTCCTATTATTTCATTAGATTCTTCATATTCAAGTATTTAGTTTCGATACATTTCTCTAATTATGGCTACCTTGTGATAAGTATATATTATAAGTTTCAATACTCTTTTCTTCTGCTATCTGCTTTCGTCAAGACAATTAAAATTTAGGGATCAAACAACAGTGATTCCTGTCTTATTGTTTGACATGAAAAACCCATGATGTAAAGAATTGAAAATAAGAAGAGTTATGTCAATTTCATTTTGCAAGTACTCAAAGTTCGAGAGTTTTTGAGGCTTCAGACATCAGTCTAACTCAGTGATTAGAGCTATTTAACTTAATAAATATATGGAAAAAAGATAACATCATTTTTGTAAAATTCTTATTATTTCATTAGTTAAATCGACTCCTTAATGATCCGAAGAATCAATTTTAACAAAAAAAAAATTGTTTTGACATGTCTTTTTATTTCCTAGGAGTAGATTTTTCTTAGTAATATAATGAAAGAAATCAGATGTCGGATTGCGTAAGCAAAAAATGTTAAATTGTGGGGCAATTTAGTTATAATAATTTATTTTAAAACACTTTTGTTACGCACAGTCAGAAAAAGAGTTAAGATAACACCTATTCGACCCTTGACCAACCCATCATTAGTCACTTTCTTTTTAGATTTATACAAAAAAAAACTTTAAAGTCAGCTCGAAGGAAACGTCTCCTTTGATACGGTGAACTGCGTCGTGACAGTGGAAAATCAACATTCTGCCCTTGGAATAGTACTATAGATTATTGATGTCAATTTAATCTGATATAGTAGATGTCCTTATTGAACCATTGTTGCATTACAAAGGACTTGTTTGCTTCGGAAGGAGCTCTATTCTTGAGATTTTATTTTCTTACTGCGTCGAACTTGAACAACGCGTTCAAAACACTTATTGATTTCATTTTTAGTACCATGATTCATTGACCAATTGAATAACTCTCATCTTAGTGTACGGTTGTCAAAAAGGTAGATTTTTTCAATACAAGAAGGCTATAATAATATATCTCAGTAATTTTAACAATTAAGGTTAGCAAAATACTTTTCTTCTGCATGCTTTCTGTATAATTTTAAAGGATAATTTTACTTTTGATTTATGTTCCACTGAATTATTTTGTACATATTATTACATCACATGTTTGTAAAAGTCCATATGGCCTAATAATATGAATAAATATATAAAATTTACTATTTAAACCACTCATTGTGAAATGTTACTAGAAAAAGTTTAAACCGCGTTTTTTGTCCAGAACTGAATAGCCAGATGCATACTTACTTGCTCTTGGCACTCTATTCAGCCTTAAAACATACCCCTATTGGAGATGCGATAGAACCACTTCCTACAGACGGTTAGGAGCAGTTTGGACTCTTGCGAAGTATTCACATAAAAAATATAAACAGGTTTGTACTTCCAGTGACCAGTGACCAGTGACGACACGTAAACGAACTTTATTGTTTGTTTTTTGGTTGGCTTATGAAGAACAATTCTATACTCAACTTTTATTTTATTATTAATACTCAACCTTTTTCATCTAAATCACATCAAACCCCCGATGAAAAAACTGCCTAAAGAATACAAAGAACACATAACATATTTTTTTTTATTGAATCGACGCGATGTATTTTTGTTATATTGTGTAAATAATGGATATATTTTTAGTTCATTATTTCATTTTTATATAATTTGATTCCTCGGCACGTTCGCTCTTTAATATTGATGGAGAACGCCCACCCTCTACCCTTTCCCGTATTATAATACCCGTTTCAAACGGGGCCAAATGTGGAATCGAAATGTAAATCCAGTCCCACAGGGACCATAAAACTGACCATCCATATCGAAACGTGATTTAACATCATTTCGTAGGTATTCTGAAATGAGTTCAATTTATTGCATATTCAAAAAGTTTCGTGTACCTAATCAGTAATAACTGGGAACATGTAAATGTAGTACTGATACCCGTACTTTGAGCTAGCTCGTTCATTATGATTTGACATATTTTATGGAAGGCATCCATTTGAAATTATTTTATGTAAAATATCTCACATAATTGTATTTTATCTCGATTGATATTTTTAAAATAAAACAGTTTGAAATATTATTAATTCACCGTCAAATAACTCTAATATTAGAATTATTTTCAGATATCCTTATTCGTAATACGGCCGTATGATCTGTTATCATACATGCTGACATAATACAGTATTCAGACTACTTTCGTCATGCTATGTCCCTCTCACTGCCATAATACGTCGGTGTGTATTTTATTTGTGGAATGTTGGTAATTCAAAATCTCATCTCATTCCATCGAATTTTGTCGATTTCTTCCTTTCTCTGCCATTTCTATGTCATGTAGAATTAAAGTATAAAACTGGAATAAGCAGGTAAACATCGAAATTTTTACGAGAACTTCACTATTCAAAGACTGATCTCGTTGGAAACTGCAAATAAAAATATTGATATGTTCTCAGCCTAATTCAGTTTTTCCTCGCCTAGTTTTATGCTTCAAGATAGGCACCAGGGTTTGAATCAGCTCGGTTTTAAAACTCTGCTATTCTTAACACGTTGAACGTCATGTAGGTCACCGGTGACCTCATAACGAAAACCGTCATTTTTCTCCCATAGTGCCATGACGGTCACCGGTGACCGCAGTTAATTTTCTTGATTTTCATGGAAAATTTTGGTCAAAAAAAAAATGAATACGTTTTGATGGTCGCCGATGCCAATTGAGTATTTTTTTCAAATTTAAAATGGTAATGTTTCGTCATTTCCCCAATGGCGTTCAACGTGTTAATATCTTTAAAGTTACAGTCATTCATTTTCCATCAAGAAATAGTTTTAAACCGCGCTGTTCCGAGAAGAGGTCACGCAGTCTTCTAACGTAAGGCTACTCCGAAGGATATAATATGATAATATTGGCAGACAACACATTCTAGCATTCGGTTCAAGGCCAGGCGTGATAGTCTGTCTCCGCTTCGACTGCACGCATTAATGTCGGAAAATAAACAAGCGGACTTTCAATTTGCCGCAGTCGGACACGAATCACCACCGTTGGACGCTTGCCACCGCTTTAAATATACTACAAACATTTTACCACTGATTTCAACGTATTTATTACGGAGACGCGGGCAGGAATTTCGGACGGGCGTGGGCGGCTTTGTCGAATTATCTCACTGCATTTACGGCGTCGCTACCAGCACCAAACTATAAGTACCCAAAACTACACATCTAAACTGGTACAGAGTCTGAGATGAGACTCTCGCGCTCTCTCTGTTGAATTTATGAGATTGGGAACAGAGTTATTGGTGCGGATTGGTTTGTATATTCACATTAAAGAAGGAAACGCACTTGTGGGTATAACTTCGATTGATTTGATACTGGCATTACAAAACAGGTGTTATTTTATTCGAATATTATCTTCATTCATCAAAAAGCAGTGTTTACCTAACCTATTTTTAAGTACGAGAAAGAACGAATATAGGATTTTGTAACGATTATATGAACCTGAAAGTGAAAATGAGAAAAGGTCATGAAAACGCAGGATGAACAAAACATTTATTTATTTATTTAAATATAATATAAAAAAGAACAAAGTTTTCCCACCCCCGATCTAAAAGACGGTTGTTAAAATAATTTATTCCTAGAAAGAGGTATTTTTAATATGTTTGGTGTTCAATTTTGAAATTTTTGTGTTATTTTGTTATCTTGCTGATATATTAAATTGTAAGTTATTCTTAAAAAATCTGTATTAAATATTTTGTATACATTATGTCTTTTGTAGGTAAATAGAATATCTTAAAAAATGTTTACAGCAGAAAATGTACATGTTTTTTTTCAAAATTATGTTAATTTTTAATTTTCTTCGAATTATTTAAAGGTATTGTAATACAGTTTTCAAAAATGTAATTTTGATATTACACAATAATATTTTAAAAATTGTTAGTCGTTAATTTGTTTGCTTTTGATATGTGCAATGTATTCCCCACACGACCACGATGGAATAAAAAAAAACACTTTTTTATTAAAATTATTCGTTTACGATTCACTCACAGAAGTAAAAGCCAAAGAAACACGGTAGTATTTAGTTGAGCTAGCTTTGTCCCTCTCGCGATATCTCCGTGGAAGGAACACTTCCGGTCCAACGTTGAAAGAGGGCGGCAGAGCAGGGGAAGCGGAAACGCCAGCAGAAAGGAGAAGGGAAATGGGAAGGACGGGGGAAGGGCAAAGCGCCGCCATTACAGTTCAGCTCCCGCCGAAATGTGTGTGATAAAAAAGGGCGATGATAATGTAGCAAGAATGGCGAAACGATTGTTTGAAATGAATTTACGGGATGAGAAGCTTTCGCCTGTTTGTTTTGGTCCAATAAATGCCGTATTCTCAAATTTGTTTCGTTTTTGGCAAAAGCACCAGTTAGTACCTACTCGGCGGGATATGTCTCCATTCTTTGTGTGTTTTCGCGTTGATTTTGTTTTTCCTTTCAAGTATTTTTAGCTAAATTAAGGTTGTTTGGTTATACTACGGCGCAAAATAAATCTAGTTCCCTGCATTTAAAAATATTCTGAACGAAGGCTGTTCTTGTAAACTTTTTTTTAAGAAAATTATTTACCGAGTTGTTTTCAGAAAATTTACACATTTGAACGTTGCAAGAAATCTGTTTTTATTTTCCCCGTTACACTTTCGAACGGTAAACGTTAGAATAATAAAAATTATATGTTTTAGCTTTATTTAGCAATTATAAGCTTAAATTTTCCGTCATGATCTACGTAGTTTTGAATTATCAGTTTAATTGCTAAAAAAAATAAGATAAAAACTTTGCCGTATTCCTTCATATTTTTCGATGGCGGGTGGTAACAACTAGTTGCCAGATAGTATTGGAATAAAAATATTTTTTCTCAGCATTTTTAATTTTTATATATTTGTATTTGAATTGAAATTGATCAACTATCCGCTAAAGTAAAAAAAAACAAAGAATGTAAAAAGCACGTATCTAGTTATTATAAAGACTTCTCAGAAATTCGAAGTGATAACAACAAACTGGACTGAACACCATTTTTTTTTCTAAATTTTTCCAGTTTTTATATAATTTTAATCTTCTACGAATTTGAAATGAGAAATTTATATGCTTTTCATTAATTTCTTTCATCGCCATAAAGCAGACATTTCTTATTCAGTTTATTATTATTATTATTTAATGTTTCAGTTACAGAGAAAAGATCTATAGCTATTTGTAGACATTTCTCCACTAGCTTGACACATCTATTGAGGAGAACATTACTGGACCACTTCGAGATACTTTGTCACTAACAGTACTGTACGCCAGCGGGGGCGGAGATATATTATCCCGGAGCGGTCAACAAATACTATCAATTCGTCATTTCAAAAGATAGGAAAACTTATATATAAGTAGACTTCGAATAATATAGAGATGGTAAAGAAATTTATATCAGAAAGGATCACGTTTATGGCGGATTTATATATAAATATGTTAAACCGGGAGATCTTTTATATTCCAATAAAGTGTACGGGAGAACTTGATGATAACAAGATTACGACTGTGTTGAAATACGGTGTTTGATATTTCAGTTTTATTTTAATTTTATCTCTTGTTTTTGAGATTATTCTCCTATTCGATTGCGGAAATAGTTCGTTTTGTCTAGTATCATTCACCCAAAGAGAAAGTGGACTGAAATTGATATAAAATGTTACATAAAAAAATTATATGTTATGTAGGTATTATAGTATTTGAGTTAGGAATTTGAATCGTGGGAAGCCGTATTTACAAAATTTGAATTATTGTGGTACGTCTTTTTGGATAATTTAAATTAAATTGAAAAAAATATATTTATAAGGCGCTCTATATAAAGTTTAATAACAAGCACGAGACTCATATTTCGCCCAAAGCCTATTAGAAAAGAGATTAGAAGATTAATTTAACGAGTTGCTTGTTTGGAAATTACTTTAGATTCCAAATATAAACGTGGACCATAATTCTTTCTCTAGCCTCGAAAATCCGCACAAAACTTCCATAATGGTTATTTAAAGTAAAATTACAATTTAACTGTTTAAAAAGTAAACGAAAATTTACAAGAAAAGCGAAGTTGCTAAAACACGTTGGGATTACTCAAAGCCTAGAACAAAATTGGTGCCTTAAATTCATTTGACCTAAAAATTTACCATTCAATTGTAGAAGGTATTTTACATCGGAAAATGATAATACAAAAATAAAAATACAACCCAGAAAGTAAAACGGAACAAGAAACAAAGGGGAATTTCTTAAAAGGGCAGAAGAATGTTGGTTTGAAGAGAATAAAGGAACGAGGCAATAATGACAATGAGAATTTTCCGCAAGGGTCGACAGAAGAATAACACGAAGGGGGGAATGAAGGAACCCTTCCGAACCAACGCTCTACCATCGACTCGTGTCCCGGCCCCAGCTATTGTGATTCCGAGCTTCCGAGCTTCCCCGAGACGCCGCGCACAGCGCACTCAGTATGCTTTACAGGCGCATTTGATGCTTATTAAAAACAACGCAATCATTGACCTACTCCTTTCAATTTCTGGAGGCGACCAGCAAAATATAAAACATACGGAGAAACGAGCAATGAGCATTGACATCAATCTTAAATTGATTCATTTATTTTTCCCAGGTTCAAAGGTTCAATATTAAAAAGTAATAATAATAAGAGTTTATTACGGAATGTCGGGAAGTTTGTGCAATCCCACATATCACATAAAAAAATATGTAAAAATACATTAAGCGTTAGATTGACATGGCCACCAACTTTCTTCAGTATACTACGATGCTTGAGTCTAGACTCTGGCAGGATTCCACGATAAGGATATTTTTGGAGGGTTTGTCCTCTCCCTTAAACCTGCTACCCGGACTCTCATGAGGGCTGCAAAACCTACTACTCGCCCTTCCTTGATATGCAATGGATCCATGACTTTTTAAAATGGAAATATTCTAAATGCGATTGACCAGCTCTTTTCAATTTCTGGATTAGGCCTATGATATATAAATCTTATTGAACATTGAGCAGTATTTATTTATATGAATATTAAGAAATAAACATTATTTATTGTACACAACTGAATTGCTTCATAAAACACATATTATGTTTGTTTAAAGAAATGTTAATGTTTCCAATAATGTTTTCCTCCATTAGTATTCTGGGCAAAGAGGAATACGTATGGTAGTTAGTCCCAGAATTTCGTCCCTGAAATAAATCCTGACTTCTAGTATTACGTTGTGGAATCCGGAAGCTTATCAATTCTAGCAATACTGGACTATCAACTAAATCATTTAGAATTTTATATAGAAATACCAAGTCAGTTAAAATTCTTCTGTTTGACAATTATTGTTTTATTTGAATATTTCATTAACAATACAGCTTTAGAAAGAGTCACGGAAATGAGAGATCTCGGAATTATTTTGGATGAAAAACTAAGTTTCGCCCATCATATCCACCAAATTGTAAACAAAAGCATGAAAACACTAGGCTTCGTATTAAGAACAACTAAAAACTATAACTCCATACAAGCCATTAAACTGTTATACATATCTCTAGTTAGAAGCATAATTGAATACAACTCAGTAGTTTGGTCTCCCTCTTACAAAATTCACATTAATAAAATTGAGCGAATACAAAAAAAAATTACTACGTTTTATAAATTTTAAATTAAATATCCCACTAGAAGACTTACAATATCATTTCTTATTAAATACTCTAAAAATACACACATTGGAAGACAGTCGTAACATATAAGACTCAACTTTTTTATTCAAGATTCTAAACTCTAAATTCGACTGTTGCGAACTTCTGCAACTCATAAACTTACGAATACCTACAATAACAACACGACAAAATACACTATTCCACTGCAACACACATAAGCGCAATTACATTGCAAACTCCCCAATACAACGGTTTCACATTATGGGAAACCAATACTTAGGTGATGTCGATATATTTAATATTAACTTTGCGAATTTTGTGGATTACGTAAAAGACTTATTTCAACACTATTCCTAAAAGTTAAATTTTTGTAAACCAGTCAAATCGCTGTATTTTTTTAATTCATGTTATTGTTATTTTTAATTTTGTTTCTTGCATATATTATTTTTTTTTGTATGTAATTTTATTTTTATTATTTCTTTCTCATTTTTCAAAACTGTCTGTCATTGAAATTGTACCACCTACATGTAAAAGCCCTCAAGGCGTTAAAAGAAATAAATAAATAGATAAATTCGAGTATATTCATATAATTTAACAGAGTGTTGTAGTTCAACATAATTGCTGGAATACCAATTTTAAAATTTATAAAATTTATTGAACACAGTTGTAATTTTAAATTGATTCAACCATTTATCTGAAATTGGTGATGTTTGAAATAAAATTATTGAAATGATTTGTTACTCGTATGTGTGCAATTGATCCAAGATTTGTTTAAATCGATTTTTAAAACATAAATACGGTTGAACACAGATACAATATAACATTGATTCAACCATTTTTCTGATTCGTTGATATAAAAATGTTGGAAAAATGAATTATTAACGTGTGATTTACTTACGACTTATTTAAAAACGCGATTGATCTAATCTTTTTAACTTCGGGAGGAGAGAAACCTGCAAAAAGGTAATCTTATTTTGAACACAAATACTAATCTTACATTGACTCTGATTAAATGGTGATATTTGAGATAAAATTATTGGAAATATACAACATTAAAATGAAATATTATTGAACAGTGAAATTAAAAGAAAGGAAATTTTAAAATACACTTATTTTTAAATTCAAAATAACAATAATTTGAAAATGAAGGCGTTAATCCGAGCTTTCGGACCCATGATATAAGGATACACATAATCCGACAAATTAAGGTTCTGAAAAGCTCGGATGTTAGTGATTCGGTTAAAAAAGTAAAAATTATATTATACATTATTTAGAATAATTTGGTTGAAAGGAGTTATATTTATGATTTTCTTACTGCACAAAATTGAAAAAAAAAATCTAATGATTTATGCAAATTATTTCCTTTTATTTAGGAGAAATGCAAGAACTTTTTGATAAATGGAGAACATCTGTTCTCCATCCTAAAAGTGCAATTAATCAAAATGATCATATATCTAAATAGTATTTTTTGAAATCTCAACAGCTTCTCTCTGCAATTTAAGCGCGTTTGAGATGAATAATTCGATCAACTTTTTCAAGTATTAATTTTCTTCACCAACATTAAAGAAAAGTGAGTTGTTTTCGCAATAAATTTGACATCTATAATAAAAAAAATGTCGGTAGATACATTTTAACTAAACATACCTAATTAACTAGTAACTAATTTAAAATAAGTTTGAAACATAGTTTTTTTAAATGTAGCTAAAATTAGTATTTATTACCGACTTCGGCCCAGATTCATTTTAATCATTGACCTATATTGGTTCACATTTGACAATAATCGTTTTGTTTTGTATTTTTTTACAAATATATCTAGCTTTCACCCTTTAAGTGTGTTCTAGGTCATAATTTTAAATTATGGATAGAGAGAAGGTTAACTTAAAAATAAATTTTATTCAAATGGGAAAATTTCATGTTTATATGGAAGATTGAAATCGAGTTCATTAGAGGAAGCAGGCAATTTTAAATAAAAGTTGATGAAAGGGAGGATATTTTTGTAGACATCCAAGAACAGTTGAATGAATATTTATTTATTTTAAAAATAGAGTACTAATTAACCACTCTTTAGTAGTTTGTCAGTGGGTGCTTGTAACGTTGAGGCATTGTACTTAGATAGTAAGGTGGTTAAAAGTAATATGTACGTAGGTAGATATGAATATATGTATATGTATTTAGGTAGATATGAATATATGTATATGTATGTAGGTATATATGAATATATGTATACGTATGTAGGTAGATGTTTATGTATGTAGGTAGGTATGAATATATGTATATGTGTGTAGGCACATACACGCATTTACACTTTATAAAATAATAAAAATATCAAAACAGAAAAAAACATTTTGTCTATCAATAAATATGTAGTACATAAACCATACAAATATATATATGCAGTTAGAAATAATTTGTTAGAGATAATGGTCTAGTAATTCTCATGATTGAAGTTTGGTGGTAAACGTAAAAGGGCTGCGTCGAAACGAAAAAAATGTTCAAATTACATGACGTAATATCTTACTGTTCAAGATATTACATGACTTATTATCTTACTGTTCATGATATTACATGACGTAATATCTTACTGTTCAACAAATTACATGATGTAATATCTTTCTGTTCAAGATATTACATGACGTAATATTTTACTGTTCAAGAAAGTTTCTGCAAAATAAGACAAATATATCATCTTTTGATTGAATAGTAATCAAGACCTGAATAAAAACACGGTCTCCGTGGTCGAGGAGTAAGGCTCTCGACTAGCAAGCTGGAGGTCGCGGGTTCAAATTTTATTTGATTAATTTGTGTGTATCACAATTTACTCATATTTGCCGCACGTTCCAGAGTGGCAGATACTCTCAGTATCGCCCTGGTGTAAGACCACCATTTAGAATTGAAACGTTGCTTGAAATGGCTTTGACCGTGTTTGGTGAGGAGATCTGAATGGCCAAGTACTACCCTACCTTCAGCTTTCTCATCTCTTTATCCTCTGCACTACATTCAGCATCACAACATACCCCAATTGGGTATGCCATAGTCTCAATAGTTTCGTTGCAATCTCTCTTTGTTTCTCGTATGGGAAACTCAGTAGCTGCACCATACAATAATGCATTTTTAATCGTACTAATTAACCGTTTTCTGGATAACCTACAACGAGGATGATGGCTGTGAAGGATTGCATTTCACGTTTCATTATTAACAAAATTAATTTTGAGAATAATAATAGGCAATAATAATTAATTTTAATTTAAAGTGCCCCCAGCCTTGAACCCGGCCCACTGGTATATAATAGAGTGGCATGGGCCATAAAGAGGCCGAGTCCCAACACTTAGCAGGGGCCGATAATTTATGGGGAGAAGTGTGTCGCTCGTGGCGCGGATGAGTTAATAAAAAAAATCTGAGAATTTGGCCCCGCTCCAGGGCATAATCTCATTGTTTTGTTTCTTTTATTCTTGTCCTCACGAAAAGTGAAAAATAATCGGAATTTTTCGCAGAGGGAGGATTTTATCGCCGCAAAAAATGTCTGTCGCTATATTTAATTTTGTTATTCGAAATAAAGTAATGGGCAATTATTTTAAACACTGAGAATACAACACGTGTAACATTTTTTGGGTAATATTAGTACTTACCTACACGATTTTTAGACAAATACAACAAAATATTCTTTATTACATGACGTCATGAAAAACATTTGTTCATTAGGTTAATTCTTATTTTATTCGGTAAAACTCAGAATTATTTTAGGCGTATGATCAATTAAAACTCGGATTTACACAAAACGTGAGACGATAATGAAACCTACACAAAAGACTATAATTTATTTACCACTTATACCTTTTTCCTTCACAAAATTTCCTCCCGTTCCTTTCCTCTAAAGACCCTCCACACAGCATCCCCAAATTACTTCTGTGTTAAGCTAATGAAAAAAAAAGTTTCTTGTTTTTGTAAATATCTCAAATTCAAACACACTTGGGCGAGTCCAAGTTGGTGAGGAACGTGACCCCCACTATCCAATTTCATTAGTGATTATGATTAACCTTTTTTTTAGTCAGAAAAAATAATGATCTTTCGTCCTTAATATTTTAACTGGCAGAAAAGGAATTAATGTAGACATGCTCAGAATCCCTGAGACGTATAGCCATGAACGTTTACGCATTAATGCGAATTCGGTGATCAGAAAATAATGCGAACGCGGTAAAAGCCATTAACCAAAAAGGTTAAGAAAGGGATGCTTACATTGTTTTGTCACGTAGAGTGGATAGATGTCCCAATGTAACATGGCACAATCAAGTGAATTAATTTTACCATATTTTTACAGGAGTATTTCCTCTTTGCAATAACATTCAAATAAATGGAATATTTCTTAAGTATAATTATAAATTTTAAATACAATTTGAGATATATGAAATAAAAAAATTAAGTGATGGGAAAAAAATTATAAAAATGGTTCACCTTGCGTTTTTTAATTTATGAAATTACTGATAATGAAATACCATATTTAAAAACACGCATTTTTTAGACAAATGTATGACAAACGTTACTGTCTCCTCACTTTTAGTCTTTCATATAAAAATTATTAATTAATAAATTTCTTTTTTTTTCAATATGCTTTCGGAATCTTTGGTTTCAAAAAGGTCCACATTTTAATTCTTCTGTGGTTAATTTCTATATTTTAATGTAAGTAGGTATGTGTGTTCTCTTCCTAACACTGTTTAGACCATGTTTCTCACCATTTCACCAACAAGGGAGATACAATGATTTATGTGAGACCGAAAGTTCCGAAAAGCGAACAAATTAGCCTGAAGGGATAATAACAGTCAGGTCAAATAAAAGTCAGTATTACAGAAGGATACGTGTAAGAACAATTAAAAGTCAGTATTACAGAAGGATACGTGTAAGAACAATTAAAAATCAGTATTACAGAAGGATACGTGTAAGAACAATTAAATGTCAGTATTATAGAAGGATACGTGTTAGACCATTTATGAATTTGGATGATTCAAGAAGTGTTTTCCAAGACAAGGACGTGTTTTCTTCTATCTACCTGAAATGGTGTTAAGTTAGTTTTTTTTTCCTTTCTAAATATTATACGTTCACTTGAGGTCGTGACCTGAAAACACTTCATAAATAACCGCTCCGAGAAAAGAGCCCAAATTTAAAATAATGTTTGAATGTGCTCGAGGCGACGAAAACGGTTGGAATAGCATATAAAGGAAATAACGTTTTTATCAAGTGCAAAAATAATATTTCGAGCTGCTGTCAATTACCCGAGTCGGCTGAGAGAGGGTGTTTTTATGTCGGTCGTGTTATTCACAGGTGTGCCACGCAATGTAGATTCAGGGGGGGAAACAGTAACGGGGAGGGGAGGTGGAAATTTGCCCCCTGAAAGGGTTGCTAACAAACACTGTGTGGCAAGATTTCACTAACCAAAGTATTAGTAACAATTAATAACCTTCTAGTCTTTTACAATAAATAATTTTATTATTAGTAATATTCTAGCTATTAATTCCGATGTTATTTTTGAGCAACATTTCTATAAAAAATCAGCACTGGTTTAAATGTTTAAAATGCTGTCAAATCTCTCAATAATTATTACATATATTTACAGTAAAGTATAATGATGAAATAAAGAAATACCTTGAAATTTATTTTCAAATTTAAGTAGATACGGTACGAAAGGTTAAGAAACAAATTTTTTTTAAAAATCACGGTATTTAAATTTTAAATTATTGTAGGTTACAGTGTTTTAGAATAGATATATTTTAAATTGCCGCAAAACGGTGATTTACGATCACCGACCTTTCTAGGCGGTAAAAGTATTCCTTATTAATTATAAATGTTATGTTTTAGAAAACACACAAATCTTTTTGACTCAATGCACTAAACAAATATGATTATTGTAAACCTCAAATTTTAGTATTTTTAATATTTATCGAGTCCTTCTGGAACTTTATTGAATGAAATGCTTTTTATCTTTTAGGTGAAACATCTTTTGGCGCGCCTAAGCTTGGCAAGACGGGACGACGCTCTTCCACGGAACGTCCTTTAATTTGGCCAGCTTCATGGCTCGTCGACTCTTTCCGCCCGGCCGCCAAAACTCTGTGCAGGGTAGGCCAATTCTTGTGTGGAGTGACGGAACAACGCTTCTTTGGGTCAGTCTCGTGATTCGTTGGCTCTTTTCTCTCTCCGCCTGTAATGGCGTTGGTTCTACTATACGCTCACAGCTTCATTCGTCCATATCGGAGTGAATTTAAAAACAAGAGCATCGTTACGAGCAGCGCGCCGTTTTCGTTTCTACATTGCAAGTGTTTATTGATTTTAAATGTGAGTGACGGTGACATTACCAGTGCAAATTAAAAATCATCATAAGTAATTGCAAAATAATTCAAAATAAAATTCGATACTCCACATCGGCCAAGCGACCTCCGTCATCTATTTTTTTTAAATTGATTTTTATAATTTTTTTTATTAAACTGGCACACCCGGTACATGTACTACCTCCTCCCACCGCCATCGGCCTTGTGCCGTACGCACATTGTTCCTTTATTGGAGAAGTTTCATCGCTCTACTCCTGTTATTCTCCGCCGCTAAATATTATCGTGAGGAATAAGGGGTGACCGAAGGTGCGCAAATTAAAGGTGAAAACTTTCACAGATTTATGAAATTTCAGCAAAGGTGAAATGGACACTTTAATAAGGATTTGAACAATTCTTCAATGTTCAAGTTCTGTAAAAGTTCTTTTCAAGTTCTGTTATTATTTCAGTTCTGTTAAGTAACTGGCCTATAATGATATAATAACAGAACTTGAACAGGATTTTCACGGAACCCGAAAATGAACTACGAAATTTGACGAATTGTTCAAATTCTTTGAAACAACCCAATAATTCATTAAAAAAAATTCAGCGCAGCTTAACAAGTATAACTTTGCGGGCGGCCATAAGAGTAGTAATAAAAATTCAATGTAGTTTTAGTTATTCGGCGGAACTGTTTTCTACTTATTTTATTTATTTACTAGCTGTACACTTCCACGCGTTGCTGTGGCTCAGTCTTTCTGTGAAGATATATAAATAATAACGCGTATTGCTTTTATGTCCAACATATGGCGCTGTTTAAAAAAAAGCCTGTTTTTACCTGTGACATGTTTTACAGGTAGTATATTTATAATATAGATATATAAAAACACACGCGTATTCGAATGCAACGCTGTCTCAAAAGATCAAAGCAATTGGTAAAGAACTTTCGAAGATTTAAGATTTTGAACAAACGAACTTTATATTTTTATTTATACAGATTCGCGCCTTGAAGTTTACATGTGTAAATTATAGGTAAGCTGTTCAGAATTACAATAATCAGTGTATAGTATTTAACATAATAAGCTGTGTATGAACGATATCAAAATGTACAATACTAGTTGTGATGGAGAGTTCTGTTTGTAAAAATAACATTTATTATATATAGGAGCACCCAGATTTTTCTTTGAAAGCAAGTAAAAATAATAAAAATACGTCATGCGTATTTATTATTTTCATTTTTGTACTTTCTTCTTACGTAAGTGTGAAAAAGCTTGACCTGAATATTTAACGTCATTACTTATCTTATTCTTATTTATTTATCATATCCAACGTGATGACTTATCTTGTTCTTATTTATTTATCATATCTAACATGATTACTTGTCTTGATCTTATTTATTTATCACATTCACATAATATCTTTATAAATGCTTTTTTCGTATCTAGTTTGTACTTGAATAATCATTTTTTGAGCATTGTAATTCAAAGAAATAAGAGAAACAAATTCTTTTTTAACATTTTATTTAGTAGACTAGCTGTACGCCGCCACGCCTTGTGGTCTGTCTGTACAGATAGAAAAACAATAGCGCAAGTTGCTTTTATGTCTAAAAGATGGCGCTGTCTTTTTAAAGCATGTTTTTACCTCTCACAGGTGACGTCTACATAATATATAATCAGACACGAGTATTCGAATACAAGGCTGTGTCAAATTGTCAAAGCAATCGGATCTAAACTTTTGGAGAATTTAGATTTTGAACAAACGAACATTAATATTTTTGTTTATATCGATAATATTTTACCCTTGTTTTTATAAAGAATTTAAAATGTTAATTCCAAACTACATCTATTCACAGCGTTTATGTTTTTACCCCTCTTATTGATTGGCGTGTTTAGATTTTACGTAGCTAAAAAACAACCATTAAATTAACTGTCGGTTATCGGTTGTATGGGGTTTGAAATACATTTATTAGTAAGGCCGTAAATCTTGCGTTATATTGTTTACACTATATTCAAAATATCCATAATGTATTGGTTACTATGAAAGAAAAAGTCGCCTAGTATGGTGTTTCAATGTATCAATGCTTTGTAAATGTAAATTAAATACCGCGAATTTTACAAATATACCAAAAAACTGATTAAAAAAATGTTGCTAGATTTCTAATCACAGTTTCCTGAAAAGTTATGATTTAATCCAATATCCCGTCGTAATGTGTTCTTGGTTGCCGACGCAACGGGAAGCTGGGCTGCCACAACAAGCCAGGAGATAAGCTGATTATCTGCAAGGCAGACTTCGCAACCTAATTACCTGAGAGCGTAGGCCAGCAGCAGCAGGTACAGGTAAACAGGTACTTTACACATTTATTTTATTCAGAATACTTAACAATACACATCAAAAATATGCTGGTTGTAAATTAAGACGATATTGATTGAGGAGAGTTATCATAAAGAGTAAAATCATAAAGACCTTGAAATATCAAGACCTTATCATAAAGACCTTGAAAGTAAATACCATGAACAGGTTAGAGGCTTTTGAAATGTGGCTTCACCGGAGAATACTCAAAGTCCCATGGACCGACATGATCACCAACACAGAAATTCTCAGGCGGGCTAGAGCAGAGAGAGAACTGCTTAGATTAATAAAAATCAGGAAAATTTCATATCTGGGTCATGTACTTCGAGGGGAGAAGTATCACTTGCTCCAGTTAATATTGAAAGGCAAGATAGAGGGTCGCAGAGGGCCTGGTAGGAGACAAATGTCTTGGCTGCGAAATATACGAGAGTGGACCGGCATTAGAAGTGTGGAGGAGCTATTCCGGGCAGCGCAAGACAAAGAGACATTTTCCAGAGTGATCGCCAACGTCGGGGGGACCTGATACGGCACATAAAGAAGAAGATCATAAAGAGAAATGGTTCCATGATAACTCAGCACAGTGACAATTCAACACACTTTTAAAAAGTGATATAAAGTCATTAAAAAAAAAAAAATTAATCTATCCTAACCTAACCTACTTAACCCAGTTAATAAAGTTTTTGTTTCATCACTTTCCATGACTTTATATAACTTTTTAAAGATGTCATGAATTATCATTGTGATGATTTATCCGGTCACCATTACTTATACATTTTTTGCATACCTATGCGTACCAACTATAGGTATTATGTTGTAAATAACTATTTGCAATTTTTTATAATTAGTTTTTTGGACTAGGTAGGTAGAAAAGCTAAAACAAACATTTATTTTTATTTTTATTAGAAACAATAATTTCATTTCGTATCTAAAATGTGAGAAACATTACGTGAGTAGTGTGTTTGTTAAAATTCTCAATTTTCGACTACTTTTAAAATAAAGACGGTTTTTTACCAATGAATTTGGCTTTCTTATTATTAATCATGTCTGATAGATAATTGCATGTGCCTTTAAAGATTATCATAAAAAATTGATTCTGAGAGATTATTAACTTAAAACTTATTGTCCCACGAATTTTTTTTTTATACATATTTCTCTTTGTGAAACGTTTATCAATTTATTTTTTTTTAAGTTTCTTTATTCAATAAAATTATTAGTTACATGCATTGAGGAATTTTTCGACCACCATGCTAGGCACATGCCCGTGTTATGGTGGTCGATTTATTGTTTTGATGTTAGTTATTTTAGATACATAATGCGTACAATCGTTATTGGAAGCCCAGTGTAAAGGCCAGTTATTTGACCGACCGTCAAATATTTACTTGTATGTTTAGCCGTCGATGAAGCCGTCGAATATGTGGCAGGGAATAGTGGGCAGTAGTATGTAGTGTTTTACTGTGTGTGCTCAGTACAGAAAAGATGCGACTGCCGGCATTTATTCCCGGAAAATGACGCTCACCGTCGATTTATGACGATGACAAAAGTCACGGTTAGTCAAACAACTGGCTCCAAGACTTTAAAATTGTTGATTCTGGGGAATACACGTAGAGTGTTAGAAGAACAAAACGTGAAGGAACGGAATGAAACGTCTCAAAGCATAATAATTTTACTAAAGATACTTATAGATTTGAGTAGGAATATTTACATTGTTATTTGTAGCTAAATTTAATAATTCTTAAGCTTCCAAACAATTCTTTCTTACTTGTGGTATTATACACGCAAATTGTTTATAATGTTTTTTATCTTTTATGTTAATATTTTTGTGTTGCTATTCCTTCTATCCAACCTGTTACCCATTACCTGTCGACAGTGTGGAAACATACCAGATTGAACTTACAAAAATTTTACCGGCCGGTCTGTTATGAAACTTGTGCAGTGCACGGTATGCAGTGATCATCCAGTGACCCCTCATTGCCATAATATCGATTCTAAACAAAAACATACAGTGTAAAAAATAAGGTAAATCAGATTCCTTACATTATCCGCTATTTACTACGCTATACAGTAGGTGTGTCACTTTTTTACTATAGTTCACCTTACGTATAAAAACTACAAAATGTTCGCAGACAAATATTGCGACTACAGTTTGTATTTATATATAATAATAAACAAAAAAGAAATACGTATTTTAATACAAATTTTTCTATTCTAAGCATTTATCAAAACTATTAAAAGATTCATCTATTTAACTACATCATCAAGAAGAACTATTTATCTTATTAATTTCTGTTCTATGGGTATAAAAAGGCCTGATTAATTATTAAGTTTGCCGAGGATTTCATGGTAGTTCCGTGGGTAGTCCAGAACTGTAAGAAGTTCGGGCATTAAACATGATTTATGGGGCATTAACTAAATAGCGTCGGGGCGGTGGCGTCCCCACTGGACGCCGCGCGTCGAAACGACCTACAGTGAGAGTTCTAAACCGGTGGTCCACGAACCCATCGAAAGCCCTTTGAACGTATTCAGGGTATGCTATAAGTGATTGACAAAATCTACTTATTATCTTACATTTCTTCATTTACTATTCAATTTGGAAGGCGGGTATGGATATCGCCAACCGGAGAACTCTGCCATAGGTCACACCAAGTGGTACGCTACGTTTGATGGCTTAGTAGGGTTTTTCAGGTTCATGGGATGAGGTTCGTCTAAGAGGACACTCTGATCCCCAGATTCCTACCCACCCCAATTACATGTTTTCCTACCCAGAACTTATCTTCTTCTTTTTATTTAAAAACCCTCCACACAGCACCCCAAAAGATGATTTTGTCTAATATTCAGAATCAATTTCCTTAGAACCTCTTTTGAGGAGTTATTACCAGGATTACCAGTATTCTGACGTCAGATCATGATACATAATGTGATATTTTTCTACTCCTACCATACTTGAGATTGTTGTATGTGGAATATCGGAGTACATTAAAGTTCGAAGGATTAGTCCTATAATGCTGAATGTTGTTAACATTTTCACCAACGATATTTGCCCCACATTTTTTTGAAAACCTCTCTGCGCACACTTAAGTACATAACACGCTTTAAACAAGGAACAGAACTTTAGAATCAAAATATAGAAATCGAAATTTTTTATAAATCTAAAATTACTCTCAAAAATTATTTTTACATTATGACTGGCCAAGGAATCTACAAAATATAAATGGTTACGAATCTCTGGTCAGTAGTTTATTACCCTGGCATAGGAATCGTGTCCATTCACGTCGGTACGATCGAGTCTATAGAAATATAACCAAAATCTTGTTGGATTTGTAAAGGTGAACGTGATTGCCGTTAATCGAAATACCACCTGAAAGGAATTCAAATATTTAACTTGTGATAGATTGTGAAGATAGGATTCGAATGAAAATATCAGTACATAAATCATGAATTATTTATATGTATGTATGTATTGTATATATAAATTGCCGAAAAGAAGTTTTAAGCATTTTTTTAAACGTTCATTTAAAAGATAGTTAAAATTAAAATTAAATTACTATTAAACCTCATACTAGATTATACTAAGATTATTTGGAGATGCTGTGTGGAGAGTATTTTCGTATCGAAGAAACCTGTGTTACAGGATGGAGAAAACACAGAGGACGGCAACTAATTTTACAGCAGACTGTTGAACACAGAACGAGCTGTAGTAGCTACCTGCAATGCTACCGGCATCTTCGAAATACGCTTAATGATGAGTATTTTTAAAATATGCCAATCTGTAGATGCACTTAAGTATAAAGATGAGTATCTTTAAAATGTGCCAATCTGTAGATGTACTTTAGTATTATGATGAGTATCTTTAAAATGTGCCAATCTGTAGATGTACTTTAGTATAATGATGAGTATCTTTAAAACGTGCCAATCTGTAGATGTACTTTAGTATTATGATGAGTATCTTTAAAATGTGCCAATCTTTAGATGTACTTTAGTATAATGATGAGTATCTTTAAAATGTGCCAATCGGTAGATGTACTTTAGAGCAGTGGTCTCTAACCTTTTTAACCCAGTGAGGGTGGTTAAATTAAATGTTAATATTCTAGAACGTCTTTAATAATTTTTATTGTGTTTAACAGTATTGTGTCGGCGGTTACTTAGCATAAAGATGTTTTCAACAGAATAAGTTTTTTTTCGCGGCCCGGTACCATTTGCTCCACGGACCGGGGGTTGGGGACCACTGCTTTAGAGGGTGAAACCGGGTTGGTCTGTCCTAAATAATAAATATATTAAACTGGACTCCCTTTTGACAAGCTTACCTATCCTTCCGTTTTGTAATGATTATTCACTATAACTATCAGATAATAGTCGAATACGTTTACGCACATTTGGTATATAACCCATCAAGGAATGTAGCACCGTGTTATTTTGAAATCTTGTAAAAAGGGAGTCCAGTGACTTAAAAGCCAATTTTCGGAGAGATTTTATAAATATTCTAACAAGTAAAACCCTCACGTTTCTTTACTAACATGAGCTCAAAACACGTAAATAGATAACAATATTAGTACAAATCGTAAAAGCAAACTTTTTATGAGATGAAACTCACTTGAGAGCCTTCAAGAAAAATATATCATTCATGAAATATCTCAACCTTGAGACAACTTGACTTTTCATTATGATTATTCTTCTCGAAGTATTTTTGTTATTCGCTAGTTGTCACATTTTGAAATGACAATAGAAATGACACAAGTCATTTGTTAAAAAAGACTTAAATAAAAAGAATAATACTTATCTAAATCTAATCAGTCCTAATCCTTGGTAGACTCGTTCTTATTCGCATATTTTTAGATGTGAAAACCGAGAATTTTCAATTACATTGTTATTGGTTCATCACATCAGGAGTTTTGATAGTCAAATGATGACTCCATAACCAATGATGTTTTATACTGGGATTTGGCAGAATAAGGAATAAAGCTGTCGGCAAGCTTTAGTATCGGTATTAAGATAAATGACCCATTTAAAATTGGGACAATGAGACAGAATTCACGTAATCTACTCTAAGCTTGAGAGCGTTTAAATTATTATTGATTATTATTATTTAAGAATTACATCAGACCTGGTTTTGTTACACATTAACAACTTCATGGACAGCCCTGCCATCGCTGCCACAATTAAATTCCATGTGCCACAAGGAACACAAGACAAAATGTAACATTCTTCTGCAATACATACACAACCATTAATCAGACACACTCATAAACCAATAGTATGCATGATCTGGGCAGTAAGTTTGGGGGTAATATTGACACATTTATTGACTCCATTTATAGAACTAATCGTAATCTATACCAGCACTTATAATAACGTGGTAATGTAGTTTTAGTGATTACCATTATATTGTTAGTATTGTTCTAGTTTCTAGTTTATGTTACTGTTACATTTTTAATCATATAATTTTTTAATCATATTTTTTTCCATATTCAGTTTAACGTTATCTCATGCTTTAAAAACTTTGTCTATAATATTGGATAGCTAACTAAGTGTGTTCTGTTCTGGCGTAAAACCATATAAAATTAAATAAAAAACTATTGTTTTTTTATGTGGGACAGAACATAGAAAAAAATCACAAAACAGTTGAAAGACTCATGTTTCAGATAGAATTACATTATTCGAATGCAACCGGAGCAATTTAAAATAGTGATCTGGGTTGAAAAGTCCAACTCTGTGGCCAATATTTACTAATATTTGAAAAAATCTCGATTCGAAGAGCAATAACACAACTGACAAAACAAATTCGCTTGTGGCGCACTTTTTTGTAACCAATTGGCAATATAATAACGTCGAAGTATTTGGTATAGAACAGACAAAACAAATGTGTGTATTATTTTCGACTATTTTTTTAATTCCAAAACGCACTGAGCATTCCCGCTGAATTACAAGAAAATTATTGTATCGAATCACTGTTGGATTTATCAATGAAAAGCAATGTGTTTCTGTGCGTTGCAATTCTCAGAAGCAATAATTACACCAATGCGTTTATGAAATTATACACAAAATACTGTCCTCTTTGCAATCTGCTTACATTAAATTCTGCAAGCATTTTTATAAATCGCACCTGAAATAATTACATCATTTAATGAATTCACAGTTTCTGCAACATAATATTATGTATGCGATTATTACAGCTTACTTCGTCTTCCAAAAGAGCATACTTCTCCGGCTTACTTGATAAAATGATCTGTTCAGTTGTGAGGTAAATAATTATATTGAATTTAAACCTTTTCGTGTAAATATGTTAATAGCTACTCCTGTCGCCTTCATGATCCTACTTCAATCCTGAAGATAACCCAGAGCTAGCACCTTTGTACACAGATAGGATATCAGAACAATGATTAAGGAAAATCATCATTTTACAATTAGACTGCATAATCTAAATCGTCTATGTCGTCTACTCAACATTTTTGCTTTACTCTTAGGACTGTCATAAAAAAATATAAATTCCACGATCTTAGTGAAACTGGCGACATTCATTTGATAAATTACCGCGGTGTCGTTACGAGCGAGAAGTTTTCACGTCACCTAAAAGCTCTACTCCTATTTTTTTTATCAAGCAGTGTCCACGAACAGTTATCTCTTACGTCAGGGATTTGGCGAAAAAACAATGTTAAAAAAAACGTAACACGGTTTCCAAAGTAGGTCCCCCTGACTGCGTGCGTGGGTCCGAGAGACCGGTTAAAACGTTGACACACTAACTCCGCTGTTTCAAGGAACAATGATAAATGTTTCGCTTGACAATTCACACGTGTAGATTATCGGAGAATTTTTAAACACCGAGAGATATTTCTCATTCTTCATGCTCAGTTACTCACACAAATCGACTTGAGTAAGAGAAGACGACTAACACGACTGCCAATAATATTTGAGCTTTTACTCGTTAATATGTCCGTGTCTTATGTCGTCACACTTAGGTTTGTAAGAGTGAACAGTTTTACAATATTTTTTGCTGTATCTTTCATCTTTTCTCTTATAGCTTAGAATTTATTTATATTTTCCTACCACGCAGATCGTTAAATATACTTTTCTACCTGTAAAATAAGAAAATATTACAAACAAAAAACATTTTTTTATTTATTTTAGATGAAGTAAAAAAAGGCCATAAAAACAGTACTCTTCAAAATATCAAGAGAGTTTTTTTGCATAGAATTAATATTTCGCCAGATGAGTTGTTTTATCTCGACGAGAGATGTGCATTCGTTGATGCTAATACCGCTGAGCTCGTAAGCATATTCAGCCTTCAACTGAAAACGTTAATTACTGTCATACAACAATAACATTGTGGCATCAAGATGGGTGAGTTTTATACGCCGGTTGCGTGTACGTACTTTCCACTGCTTAAGCACAGCTACTCATATTTGTTCGTACTTACTATAATAATTTATTTTATAAACACATTCGTTTTCAGGTACTTTTGTGGCAATTAAAATTACACACGATTGGTCCGCCTATTGGAGTGATTGTCACTAAACCGGTTAAAATGAAAATGCTTGCAGAATAAATTATGAAGGTATTCAAAGTTTAATGTTGAAATTCTTCAAATTCCAATGAGAAAATTTCATAATTTTAGGGTAGCTACACATAAATCTAAACCAATTTATTAGGAACTTAAAATATTATTTCACGTTTTGATAAAATGAAAATGGAAATCAAGGACTTAAAATTTTTTTAGGCGTAATATTATGACTTTAAGGATTATTAATTGAAAATACTACTTTTACCACCTGGTTTCTCCCGAGAATTCATCCTTGACTTTTTTCAACCCTAAAATACTCAATAAATATATTGCGTATTTTAGTCCTTTTGGAAAGTTATTATAATAATCATTTTACGCATACTTTAAGGCTCCTTAGTAATCGTTCAACGAAGAAGAAGATAGTTTAAAAGGAAGATACGTAAATACGAATGTTTAAGGGATCACAATTAATTGAAATTTGTCAAAATATTTAATAAAACACGACTCGTTTAATATAGAGCAAAAATCTCCAGACAATTGCTAAAGTTGCATATTATAAAGGTACAACGTGATTTTTTTAATATCTATAATACATTAAATGACGAAACAAAATGCGTTTTTAAAAATTTTAGAAGCACACTTTGTAATTTTTTTCTATCTAGGGAATTTTATATATTTACCGTTTCGGTTCTACTGAAAATGTAAGTATATCTTCAAAAACATCATATATTTAGGAAATTAAAAACTTAAAGTACACAAGAGAAATGTGTTATAAATTAGTAGAAATTGAGAATGTGGGGGATTAAGAAAAAGCTGGAAATGATGTTGCAAGTTGAAAGCCCGAAAAAAGTGGTATATAAGCTCTACTGGTGTTTTTTCCGATGACGATTATACCTCTCTACGAGAAGCTGTTTTAATTTTTTGAAATCTTTCTTAGTAAACTTGAGCTTTCCAGTTAAGCCACGGATTCACAGGCCTAGTTAACAACAGCTTGACGGAGTGTTTACAGGAGGATAACAATTCCCCTCAGAGTCTATATCATCTTTTGTGGAAGCTGTGAAGATGGTATTTTTAGGAAAGGAAGCGGCGGAAGTTCTGGGGGGCTAAATTAGCATTATCCTAGTTGTGCATTAGAGAGTCCTGCTGGAGAGGTCAAAAGGTCCTTCAACAAGTCTCTCCCGATCCGGCCCATCACGCAGTTAGCTCCCAATGGATTGCGTTTTATTTTAATTCTTATTATTTTTACAACCAAAAATCGTTGTGTAAATGGAGTTATTTATCTAAGAAATAAGTTGTAAAGTGTGTGGCTGGAGTCTGCCAAGGGGAATTAAATAAATGATCTGTTGAAGTAAAACAGCTAAAACAGCAAAACAGCTTTTAGCGTCATATTTTTTTGATTGGCAATGTTATTTCTGTCGTGTGTTTTTTAGCTTTGAAATATATATGTAGAATGATGTTCTCGGTTTACCCGCGTAACGTAGTCCTTAAAAGGACTCTTTTAATTCCTGACGTTTCGGATCTCACTGTCCATCTTCAGAGGCCTTATGTCCTGATTTTTTTCTCGAATTGAACGCTTTCGTGTCTGTTCAGTCCAGAAGTCAAGATACAAGTGGGTGCTTATCAATTCTTATGAGATCTGTCCGAAATGTCAGGAATTAAAAAGTCCTTTTAAGGACTACTTTACGCGAGTAAACCGAGAACATCATTCTACATCAAGGAATAAGACATAAGACTCTGTGTTTTATTCTATTTTATTGTAGAAATTAAGATGAAATAAAAAAAAAATTGAAATTTATTTTTTGGAACGAAGGCAACGTATTTTCCCACATACGCAAGGGAGCTTTGAAATATCATTACACATATCACGAGACTATTTTGTTCGTTCGATGATAAAATTCATGATTTCATCTCTCGGGCGAAGTCGAATTATAAAATCAGTAAATTTACATGAATTCCTTTCTCCTAATAATGCTTTCAGATATAATCTGTGGATTTTTATAAAGTCGTGCTTGTTGGCATGCTGCGAAAATTACAACTAACAATAATTTTATTACTCCAGGCATTTTAATGGAGTTCTCGTGTTCTTTCAAATATTCGTTGAATTTTTTTAGTTGTTTTGACAATTTGTGCCTCTAGGCTGTAAATAAAATTATGAAACAACAACTGGGTCAAAAATTAGGGTATTTAATAAACAAAAAAAACGTCAAAACACCTGTCTACAGGAATAAAATTAAAATAAATATATAAATACATAGGTATTTCCATTTGGTTAACTTTATTTATGGGTAATTTGTGTTAGTTGCCGCTGCGATACTAATTTCACCATAATATTTATACTAAAAAGAACATATTATTAAAAAAAAACGCCAAAACGTGAACCTGCTGAGAAGATCAAAATATCAGGTGGACGGAAATCAAACAGACCACAAACCTTTTTTCAATCTTTGGCCCATGAATCGTAGTGTATATTTTTTAAAATATATCTACGAGTATTTGACCGGTCGGTGGCCGACTTGACATCGCGTTTGGGTCACACCCAGGCGTAGTGTGTTCAATTCCTCGGCTGGCTAAGTCCTCCATCAAAACACAAGCAACATTATCAGCTTACTGTGGTGGTAGTAGGAGATTTTCAATTATTTTCAGGTTACTCGTAACCCGGGAATGTTTGTCTTTCTTTAAAAAAATAAATATATATATATATATATATATTTGAATTTCACTTTTGTTTTCGGTAATACTGAATGCAAATCTTGGAAGCGGAAATTTACCCACTTCCCGACACCTGATTGAGCTGATACTCGGCAGATATGCTTGTTGTCGATGACAGACAATGCATTAACATGCTCAAGTAAGCAAACATATACGCATTTCTCTGAAATCGGACAAAAATTCAGCATTTAATATACGACAATAATATATTCCGTCGGTCTTACGTGATTGGCATCTGGCAAGGTCGGTAACACGGTTGACTTCGGTCCCTGGGAAGGATGGTTCAATCCTCAGGTAAATCAAATTTATTTGTAACGTTTGCCGGTGCCGATCTGTTTCGGATGGTTCCTTGATAACTCAACACAATGACAATTCAACATACCCTTAAAAATTGATATAAAGTCATTAGAAACGATGAAAAAAAACCTAACCTAACCTAACCTACTTAACCCAGTTAATAAAGTTTTTGTTTCATCACTTTCCATGACTTTAATATAACTTTTTAAAGATGTGATGAATTATCATTGTGATGATTTCTCCGGTCACCGTTTCGGATATGTAATTTGCCAATGTTTACAGAATGCTGCCTGTGCATAATTATAATAAAGTGTGATTGAAATTTTAAAAAGTTTTGTACACATTTTAATAATGTTTCCTTGAAGACCAGAAACAAGATGTCATTTCCGCCCACATGGGCGCTTTCGTCCCGCTTACTCACGCCGCATCTGCGCTCATCAGCCCGGAATAACATCCCGCCCTCGCCCCCGCCCCCGCCTACCTTCACTCTCCCCCGCCGCAACCACCCGCAACTATAATAACAACTGACGGCGCTAATTATCACTACGGTCAATTTATTACACTAATGTAAATCTAATAAAAACGATTGTTTGACTGTGTGTATGTATAACTAAATTAAGAAACTCATTATTTCAGTTGCGATGATTCTGTAAACACTGCAACTGCTAGTCTTTTGCTGAAAACTTACGATTTCCAGAGATGAGTCGAAAAAAGGACACATACAGATGCATTTCTTTCACACAGCATGTTTGATAAGGTTGTCGTAAGTGTACCGTATACGTATTATGTATGTGTAGGTACCTACTCCGCAGTACTCCTAAGTTGTTCGCATCTAATTAAGTCACCTATACCTACAGAGGTACATTGCAATAATCATAGGTTGGTAGGTACTAATCCTTAAAGACATTTTTTCCAATTCTTTTTTTGGCACGATATTAAATACTGCAATCTGCTTAGATAAAATATCACTGTTTTCATTTTGGCAAGTTAAGTGACACTACTTAACCTGCCTGGAATTTATTGTGTAATATTAATATGGCAGTTTCTAAGTTATTTTGTTAATTGAGATAATATTAGACATTTTTAACAGAAACAGATACGACCGCATCTGGGACTTGAACCTAGGACATGGACTTAAGGCGAAGCTTAATGCCATATCACAATTTTGATTAATCTTTATAACGAATTGGCGTACATTATGAATACCAAAAAATATGCTTTAGATAAATTAAAGGTTTTCCTATTGCTTCGCTTAAGTAGAATACGAATAAAAAAATAAATTACTCGATAAAAAATATAAATGCAAACTACTAAAAAAAATATTATTTATAATATAAATGTATGAACGCATAATGGATAACTTTAAAAAAATAACGTATTTTAGCCAAGATTATTTGTGACAATTTTATTTGATTCACTTTTTTGCTTTCTTATAAAATTATTTACAAAATAAATAAAAACCAGTTTTTTTGCTTGAAATCGAACGTTTCTAGACTCCGTTTGTCAAGCGATTTTAATGTGTATTACCTACAACATATATATAAGGTTTACCAAGAATATACGCATTTTTGGCTTGTAGCTACTTCTTAAACCCACTTTAACCAATTCCTCGCCTTGCCGGGGCGCTTCTCTACCAACTGCGCTAATGGGAACCTATTTTATTCAATCATATTTTATGGTATCCTTACTTCAAATATGAACTACCATTTATTGTCTGCTATCTTTATGTATGATTGCAATATTCAACTATAATATAACGCATAAAAATCGCTAATATTATCTTTTATAATTAAATATTACAATTTTGGTTTTACCCATTATGTTATTTAAAAAAAAATCATATAAATATATTTAGTGTTCCCAGTGATAATAAAACAGTTTTCAGAAAACAATGAATAAGCTTTAAAATAAAGGATAGTTAATTTATTTCACATAATGCCCGAAGCCTTTAGCAAATTTATGGGATTTACAAATAAAACGTGGATTTACTTCACTCTCTAATGAGGTGATTATAACGATGCGTGTTTGACATGAAACAGTTGTTTAAATATTGTTTTCACCAGATTTCAGTGATATAATTAAGCCAGCACGTATGCTTTATTTTCATACAGACTAAGCCGTATTAAATTTTTAAATTACCATTCCCCAGGTTGCATTAGCCAGAAAAATAATTAAATTTTATCAATCAATGTTATGCAGATAAAAATTAACATGAAATCTCCAGTGAGAATCTCAAGAACGGTGAGTTCAGGCGTTAAGAGATTTTGATTGATATCTGCTTCAAACTTTAAATAATTAAAGACATTACGCCAAAATATTTGTTTAACAATGTCATTTACGGAAATAATTCACGAACAAAAAATTGGTAAACTAACTAACTAACCATCACGCCGTTTCCCCGCAGGGGTAGGCAGAGAGGACGGACCGCCAAACAACTCGGTCTTGGCACACACTTCTTGCCTAATTCACATTCATACATCGTCTCATACATACTCTTCTTTTATTCACTCACATGGCTCGACTCGAGTATCCGATACACTTGAATTCTCCTTACACTCCTTTCTTCGCTCATTAACTCTACGTGCCCAAACCATCTAAGCATCCCTATCTTAATCTTACTCATTACGCTTAAACCAGCCTTGCACTATTGGCGGATCTCCACATTCCTCACACGATCATTCATGGTTTTTACACAAATACGCCTCAGGGATATCATTTCAACAGCATTCAATCTACTTTCATCCTTTCTCTGCCAGTTACATGCCTCACTGCCATACATCAGGGTAGGCACCAGCACTCCATTATGGACTGCTAACTTCGCATTTTTGGACAATTTTTTGTTAGCGCCAACTGCATTCAGTCCTCCATCAATGGAGTTACCTGCATTTACCCTTCTTTCAATATCTCTGTCAGCCTTCCCATCTCTCGTAAACATACTTCCTAAATACACAAACTTATCAATCTCCTTCAAGTATTCCTCATTCACAACTATATTGCACACTGTTTTCGTACTCTTTCTTTCAAACACCATTACTTTAGACTTACTTACATTCATCATAAACTCAATCTTCATGCATACTTCATTCATTCTAGACACGAGAGACTGTAGATAATCCATAATAATAAATATTCATATTCGAACAAGATCAGCACGACAATCCCATTTGCTTCATTTACCTACATATAGAACTAACTTTAGAAAAAAATCACCAATTCAACATATATGTGCCCAATATAATACTAAATTTCAAAACATAGACATTTTTAGCAATACACTTCACAAATATCGATTAGAAGTAACACGTACGATCGAAAATTAATACAATAGTATGGAACGTATCCAGAGCATCTCCTATCCTCATCCTTAATTCCTATTCCTCCCCTCCTCACCTAAAATATATATATATATTTTTTTTTATGCAATAAAACTCCATGTCCAATCAATTTTAATATAGGAAACTTTTTTGGCTTGACTGTATTTAGCATGTATATATTTATATCTTATGTATAAGCTGTTTGTCTCTTACCTTTACCAATAAATAAATAAATAATCAGCATCATCAGCATACAACAGGCAACATACTTTCAGATTACTCAAATTCGCGCCCAATCCCACCTCTTTCAAGTCTTGCATACAATTATCCATGTATAGATTGAATAACCATGGTGACATTACGCAGCCTTTTGTGTTGTTAGGTGTTAACCTTTTGTGATATCAAACCACCGTTCATCCTAAGATATGCAACGCTTCCCTCATACAGAAACGCAATTGCCTGAGTCAGATTCGTGTTCACTCCATACTTGGTGTACATAAAATTGGTAAAATTTCAGAATCGCTTGTACGAATACGCCGAACAAGAAAAAAAACATGACCTAAACGTAGAGCTATAACTAGTGGCGCTTCTGCATATCTCGTCGAAACTTGTTCCACTTATTTCATAGACTTGTTTCGATAGTTTTAGTTAGAACGTTGGGAGAGTTGGACGTCAGTTGGAGGTCCAAAAGAGGAACCAATTTTTTCGCTTCATGGCTCATCTAAATAAAATATATCGATGGACCGAAACAATTGACATAAATATTATCTATGAACGAAACTGTCGTAACACGTAAAATTTTGATACTTTGACAAAAGATGGAATATTAGTGAATCTTTTATTATTTTTCCAGATGTAAATTATTTTTTATAGTAATTAAGTTGAATCGTTATGTCAAAAAATATTCCAGCTGCTCTGAAATATTACTAAAAAAGTCCTGTGTCAATGAAAGTAATTTAAAGTTTATGTAAAAGTATCATTTAAAAACTTACATATTGATTTTTTAATTTGGGAGGCTGGTTTGGTTTGGGAAACATTTTTTGGATAACCAACACCTGCCATAAGTCACTCCAAGTCGTTCGTTAAGTTTGGCGATTTAACAGGGGTTCCCAAGTTCATAGGGTGAGGTGTGTTCACGATATGCCTGCCCACCATCTGCGTGTCGTGCTGGACCGGGAGAGGCTGGTTTGGCTGGAGACCCTTTGATCTCTCCAACTGATCTCTCTTAAACCGTTACTATACTTCCTTCACTCCTGAACAAACTGATCCCTAGATTCCTACCCATTCCTCATACCTTTTCTCCTTCCCAGAACTTCCTTTCCTTAAAACGACCCCCCACACAGCATCTCTAAAGATAAAGGGAAATAATTTTATTCAGGGCCACCTGTGTGGGGTTAATGTAAAAAAAATCAGCATCATATCGTAAACTTGAATTTAAAATTGACACTTTAAATACTGATTCTCAGCCCATTTCAGCAATTGATAAACTTTTGAAATAAACCCACGAATGTTAAAAATTCAAAATGTTATCGAGGTTGAAACATCTCAACTAGAACAACGAATCTAAAACAGTTAAAACAAAAAGCTCCAAAAGCGCATATATTCAATTCCAGCACGAATGCTTACTAGGGTGGATCGATTTTTTTTTTTTATGTTTTTCTTAGCAGCGGGGTGTGGAATGGATGCTCTATGGGGATACCTTTAAAAGTCGTTATGACAGCATTAAGATATTTCGAGTGCAAGTACTGCCCCAAATCAATTCAAATTTAAAAAAATAGCGTGAAACTAGAAAAAGAAGGGTTTAATCTTTGCTCAATAAAAGTAGTTAAAATATAAAAAACATTAACTTTTCATTTACTTATAATATTATCTACTAATCAAGAAACAATAAAAGTACCAATGCTGCACAAAAAATCACAAACACTGTTAAAAAATATAGTCAAAAATCATAAAAGTTATTGTATTTTATAGTCCTTCTTCGAATTCAATACTGGCATTATACGACAAGATTCTAGCTTGTTTTGTATCCACCCTTTACGTCTTTTAGGGCCGCAAACAGCAGAACATGATGCCGTTACCACTTTGATGCATCTTTCCGTGGCTTGCGTGTGACAGGGCATCAATCGGAACTTTCACAAAATGTTGGATTCGATAATTTCGTGGTCTGCAATGGCATCAATTATTGTCTCGCTAGATATCAGTTTTGTAAGAGGTGCTTTTGATGTTTTTTCCCAGTAGATCAAGTCGATATAGTCTTTTGCGTTGAAATTAAAAGTAGGTAGCTTAAATACTCTTATTGGAGAGAACCCCAACGAAAGTCTGAGAGCCAACTCTCTAATATGTCTTCGTTCGTCGTTTAACATACTGATAAGTATATTTTCGCTTGGCCACCTTTTTCAAATGGTCTGGAAGGTAACGAGACAATTTTATGGTTTCGTGGAGGTGTCTCGCCGGTTGAAGTCTGCTCTTGGTTGTCTCGAAGGCTGTGTTTTTATTTTAAACCACATCGGAGCATACACTTTTAGCACAAATTCAGTCAATATCACCTGATTTCTGTCGGATTCTTGGTTGATGTGTAAAGTCGGAGAATAGTATTGGTTGTTGTTAACCAACGCGAATGACAGATTTTACCCGGGTTTCTTTTCGTTAAGTTTTCATTACATTGTCCTTCGGCGATTGCTCGGCACATTTCCAATAAATAAAGCTGGTCTGTGCTAAGGTCGTCACGGGATTTTGTAATTTCATAAGTAAGGTTCATAGGTAAGTTGCATTCCATTGCTTGAAATTCTATCACAGGAAGATGTTCACAGTTCTTGAGTAACTTTCCTAGTTGGCCGCTAAAGCTTCTAGGACCTATTGTCGTTCCATCAAGGTATTCGAAAAGGTGTCTCAAACTTAACTCATTAGCATGTAACTGACAGACCAACCACTGAAGTGGACGATGGGGCTTTCCTTCAACAAGTCAAATAATGCCAAACTTATTTCCAGTATTAACTGCTGTTCCGTTACATCCGATAGCCACGATGCACGCTAAATCAATGGATTTTGCCACAAAATATGCAAACAATTTGTGAGCTTTTGTTTTAGCATCGCCGAACTTAACGCCCATGTGGCCAATGTATTGTGAGCTAGGTTCTTTCAAAAGACTGATATGTTCTTCTATCACAACTTTTCTGCGTCCATTCTCCATGATTAATGTTTTATCCTTTGACCGTCAAACGATATGCAAATGGACAAATCAAAATAGGGCTGGTTTATGGCAGTCAGTGTTGTCCTAGTTTTGGCATGAGCACGTCGAATCTTATTACGATCGATCACGTTTGTTAGATTATCTGTTGTTACTAATCCAATATCTTGCAATGTAGCGCAGACGATGGCAGCACCTGCCTGATCAGAAATACTGTATCAATCCAATGTTTTGGATACAACAGATAGTCTACTGTCTGTTGGATTTATAACATAAGAGGAAGGAGTAGATGAAGCAAAGTAATGTTGGTCAGTTGGAAGATCAACGTTAGTAAAACTTGAAACTGTACTGCGAGATATGGGCGGTTGATCTAAAGATGTGCGGTGCGCGAGCGAGGCGCGAGAAAGTGGACTCGGCAATTTGTCAAATTTTAGCGGAAAAATAAATATTATCACATTTTTTTAACATTATTAAATAAGGCGCGGCAATTTTTATTCATTGTGAAATGTAAAAGTAAAAATTAAAGTATTAATATTGTCACAAAACTGTTTTATAAAGGGACAATTTTTTACCAGATTTTGAATAATTCAACTACTTTGGGGCAGTACTTGCTATCAAAATTTTAAATTGATATTTTGTATTCTTAATAGTATGTACCTAGAGCATCTATTCCGCACCCCGCGAAAACTAATTTATAAAAAATAAAAAATTCCATACAATGGCGATCCACCCTAATGCTTACGTTCAGCTTGCTTCATAACGACATGATGCAACGAATGCATTGGACTTTGCCCCACATTCCATATTTACATGTTATTAGTCGACACGGTTAGTCTCCGGGTAGGTAATATACTGCAGTGCGCGTAGCTCACCAGTTATAATAACAAGAACAAGCGCAATTGTCAGATGTGTTTATTTTCGGCACAGAGGCGACACCTGTTGGACTTCACTTAAGCGCGGCCGCGCTGGGCCAATGGGCGCCGATCTATTTTTAAATTTAGAATTTCTAATAATTTTGACAGAAATTCAAACGACCCGTCGCGCGCATCATTACATTGTTCGCTTTGTTTTTCTTTGAGATTCCAACTTATCATTTATTTTATTTATTTTTGAGATGCCGTCATAAAGTCATAATAATAATTTGAAATTCTTTATTTCCAATTTTTTGTGTTTGTGCATACCTTAGCTTAATTAGATCATGCTTCAAAGTAAGTTGCACTACGGAGGAAGGTACTCCTTGTTATTTTATTTAAAAAAAAAACAACTTTTGGCAAGCTTTGTGGAAAACTAATTTGGCTCGATGCTTCTTTTTTTACATGTGATACTAATCCCAACTGCCTAAAGCAGGTAGAATATAGATTTTCTAATAGAAGTTGAAGGAAGTTGGTGCGCAAGAAGTTGGGATCTACCTTATCAGATCTAGCCACTCAGCATAGTCGAAGCAACTTTATATAGTAGACAGATATGATTTTTAAATTTTCGTGGGCAATAAGTATTATAGTATTTTAATTTTGGGGTATTATGCCGCGTTTCGTTACCTCCTTCTTTAACTGTCCGAAACGTTGGCTAAAGAAGGAGGTAGCACTACACGGCATAATACCCCAAAAATAAATTACTATAATTACTGTAGATAGTTTATCACTATTGAAACTATGTAAGTGAAAAAAACACCATATTTTTATCAGACTCGTGATTTGAACACCAGAATCTTCAAAAGCTAAGCGAATGCTCTAAACTAATGAGTTATAGGGGAAACCCTTAGACCCGCCGTACGTCAATTCTCCATATTTCATTTCGACTCCTTCCACTAACCTCCTCACCCCACACGTTACGGATCACGTTTAAAAAATGGCCGCTAAATTGAATTAACCGGAGATTCTAAAAAACAAAGAAATAAAATAGCAGACGTAAAAAATTCGGCAGTATAAAATAAAGCGATCCTAATTTAATCACAAACGGCTGAAAAAATGGCGAATTCCATTACAAAAACGCGACGTTCCTTTCCACCGTGCTTAATGGACTCACTAACAAATACCCACAATATCAAATGTTCTATGATAATAATGGTGACAAAAATAAACATTTCAAAATTGTTTGTAGTTTGAAGTCAAGTAGAATATAAAACTTCTATTTGGTCTCCTCTCTTTAAATTCCATTCCGATTCCAATGAAAAAAATCAGCATCAATTTCTCAGATATATTATACACTCAGTCTACCTATAGAAACCATAAATTACAACCATAAAGTAAAACGTTAATTTATTAAAACTCTCAGATAGAATTTTAACATGACTTTTATTTTTTAAATAATTAATGGTATTTATAGATATCCCCGATTTACTCAGCCGAATTTCCTTCAGCATAACACCCCAAAAACAAATAACAAAAATATTTTGGCCGTGAAAGTCTTAAATCATATGGTACTCGCTTGTATCAATACTTTCGCAGAAATATAGGATTTGTTCAACTGCATTGAATATAGTAAAAAGAAGGCTATAATAAAATTCCTCAGTAATAATTATTAATGTCAGCATAATACTATTATTTTGCATGGGTTCTATATAATTTTAATAGAAAATTTATTTAATGATTTCTGTTCCACTAAATTATTTTTGTATCACATATTTGTGAAAGCCATATAAATCATATGGTACTCGCTTGTATCAATACTTTCGCAGAAATATAGGATTTGTTCAACTGCATTGAATATAGTAAAAAGAAGGCTATAATAAAATTCCTCAGTAATAATTATTAATGTCAGCATAATACTATTATTTTGCATGGGTTCTATATAATTTTAATAGAAAATTTATTTAATGATTTCTGTTCCACTAAATTATTTTTGTATCACATATTTGTGAAAGCCCGCATGAGCGTATAGTGTAAATAAAAAGCACTGGAAACTAGCGCAAGAAAAGGCTATGCCTAATTTAAACTTTGGTTAAAAAAAACGACTAAAAATTTGAAGTTTTTTAAATGTATATCTTAAACGGCTGTATGTACGGGGTGGAGCTTCGTATCACTAATGAATATGATTATGGCATTACCGAAACCAAGCTTTATTTAAAACACCACTCAATTTGTAGTTAGGCCCCTGTAATCCTAAGCTCCGGATTTTGTAGTCAACTTTATCCGTGTTATGGATGTCTTCAGTACTATATGGAAAGATCTTTATGTAGCCAAATTATTTAGTAATGAATTTCGTTTTGTCAGAGTTATATCTGCTTCGAACAATTGGAACTTTTATAGAGGTGGGTACCAACTATAATATTATCTCTATACCTATACGATTTGTTTCATTTTAAGATCGCAATAAAAAAATCTCATTTTCGTACACCTTCTCGTAATTCCTACCTTCGTCAAGCGCTTGACTTCTTCTAGCAAGATAAGACTGAAGCTCTGGGCCAATGGAAGACTTAGAAGGAATCGAAAAAAATATAGGCCAGCAGTATGTAGTAATCGTGGCAGTGGGCACCGGTGTAATCTGACATGGGGTAGTTTCACCAATTGAGGTAGGTGTATATTTCTTTAAGAGGGTGGGGAGAGAATCTCGTGTGCCTGGATTTTGATAAGTCTTATAAGCTCCTGATAAGGTATAAGGGGATGATTTGGTTCTGTAAGGTGAGTCTTGAGGTTAGTCGTAAGTTAAAGTAATAAGATACCAATGGTGAATACACTTCCGATATCAGATTAGCGTTGCTTGTTAAGGTGTTTTTGGATTAAAATGAGATCGCTTAGAAACATTGTAGATGCTTTAATTAAATACTGTGATTAGAACATACCCTGGCCTTAGAAATAATCGCGTTTTGGTTTATAAGCCTACTATAGTGCATACTTGGTTAGTAAATTTCAGTAATAAAACATTAAAACATGGTTTAGTAGCGGAATAACTGCGCCTTACCACGCAGGTTTAAAAACGTTACGGGTTGTAGAGATGAATGAAGGACAGTCGTTGAATAGATTATTTTTATTTAGACATAATATTACCAGAAGGTGAACGCGGGAAAAAAAATATGTAAGACGAATTACGGCTTTATACGGCTGCTCGAGTGGAACGATGTTCAAGTCCGCCGCAATAGTTCATGGGGGCTACGTGTCGCTTCAGGGACTGGCAAGCTGATAACTCTTGCCAGATGTCAAACATGAAATACGGGAGAGCAGTTCTTACAATGCATCTCAAACAGTAAGTCACCAACGGTAAATAATCCTTAATTATCAGACAGATACAATAGTATTGTACCACGTCAGTAGTGCTCATGACCCGGTAAAACTAGAATACTGGTGTACCGTTTTTTATGATCTCGGAACAAGTACTCGTACTCTAATTGGAAGGAGCTATAGTTGTGGAATGTTCAAAGATGGATTAAACATGGTTATTTCTTCATTAATTGCTCCTTTTTTTGACTCTATTTAATTATTATTGAGTTTATGGGCCTCTGATTACTTGGTTAAGTCTCCGCAGTTTAAAAAGAAGAAGATGAAGTTTTGAAAAGGAGTTGCGTAAATACTAATATAAGAGAGAGAGCATGTCAATATTTAAGAAAAAATAACTTTAAAAGAATGTCTTATTTAATATAGAGCAAAAATTTCTCGACAAATGTCTTAAATAGATTTTAAAGAAACACTGTTTCATATATAAAACATGTTAAATAACAGAACAATATGTTTTTTTTTAATAATTTTCGGTGCATACGGCATGCGGTTTTTTTCTATCGATGGAATTTCATTTAATTACTTTTTCCGCTTGGGAAATGAATGGACATTATTTTCAAATATGTCAATCTTTTCAAAATATGTTATAATTCGCTTGATTAGATGAGAAGAGAAATTTTAGGGTGAGTTGTCTGGGGTAAAAAAAGTAAGGTACAGGGAGTGACAAACTTTCTTGGTGGTCAACAATTTATGATGAATGAAAAAAAGTTGAGAAGTGACTACAACATCTTGACGTTATTCGTGTAGTACTTGGTTATTAAATGTTTAGTCGCCAACAGTGCTAAAGCCCCGGAGATAACAAGAAGTAATCGATTGATGGGAAGGAAAAAAGAGCGCATCGAAGTGAATATTGTTGTGCTTGGTTAGTACCTAAAAGTAGTTCACCAAAATTAAAAACTTCTGATAACTGACCAAGCCTTACTGTGACTAGATGGCTAACTTTGACTATGATTCAGTAAAGATTTTTTTTTCAAGGATGAATTTCAAAAATTATGGTACCTACCTGCCTGAAGAAAGTTTAAAAAAAGAATTGGAATTGAGAGAGTGACGTCTCTTTGGACAAATTGTACAATTCCTTATATGAAATTAAAACAAACAAATATGATATAAAATATATGGTTTAAAGATATATAAAATATTTGGTAGATATTTAAGTACCTACTTACAAATCTTCTGATTTCAGAAGAAGTTTTGAATTTGATTCATCAAATAAAAAAAAAGATATATATCTATGGACGCGATGTCTACATAACTGTTGATAGAACTAATAATATATAGAGAATTTAGAGACAAATAGTTTCTTGGTTGATTAGTAAAAGTAAGTCTTCAGCAGTTAATAAGCCCATACTGAGAGATACGTGGAGGATGCGTGGGAAGATGAACAGGAGCAGTAAGCAGAAAGTACCGCGATGAGTGGTGTTTTAGGTGAGTCACACAGAGCAGACGACGTGAATCGTGCGTTTGGCTATGGGGCCAAGTATTACCGACCCGAGCCGAGATTTGGCACCAGAAGACAGAACATTTAACGGCCGTCTCTCATACGCTGGCTTATCGGCGGCTGCCTTATCGAGGTGATTACAATCAATTAAAACTTTAATTAAAGTTATTTACGTTCCGCACGTGTTTAATAGGGCAATTAAAACTAAATTCTGTTGGTGCACGACAATTCAGATACAAGGTGCTCTCTAGTCCATAGGTTATAACTACGGTAGTACCTTCTTCTTCAGCCTTTAATCCTCGTCGAGACGTGCCGGCGTTTTGATGTTGTACATGTCGTGAAGTAATTCGTCTCTATTCAATAAGGATCAATTGAAATGTCTAGACATTGGAAACTCGAGCCTGAGTATCAGAAAATAAAACAAATCCACAACGGCTTTACCTTCACTGAATGTAATACATATTCGTCGAAAATCTCAGCTGGTAATCGTAAAAAAAACAAGTTAAGTTCTTTTTTATGTGAATACCGCACAATAGATTCATGCTACTCCCGCCAGTCTTGAGCCAGTGAGTCTATGGCATCCCCGATTTGGGGAATGTTGTTGAAGGTAAAGTTGAAGGTGGTAAGGAGGGGAAGGAGATATGGAAAAGGAAGGTGGAGAGGAACCTGGTTATTCTGATCTGGTCACCAAACATGGCTAAAGCTATTTCAAGCAACTTGTCAATTCTGAATGATGGTTTTACACCAGGGCGATACTCAGAGGATTACTTCCACTCTAGAACGTGCCGCAAATATACTGTTTACTATCTTAAATGAATAGTTTAAGTTAATCAAATAAAATATACTTTGCGCATGCCGGGATTTGAACCCGCTACCTCCGGATGGCTAGTCGAGAGACTTACCACTCGACAACGCGACTATGGCACCCAATAATTGGGGTAGCAATGTTGAAAGGAAGAAGGTAGAGGGAAGATGAATGAGACATGTAATATTATATTATTATTTTTTGTTGTTTTAAGCGGCTTATCTTACGATTTGCGGTTCCGCGATAATTCACCAGAGTAAAAATACAACACACCTTTAAAAATTGATATGAAGTATTTAAAAGCGATGATAAAACTAACTTAGAAACCTAATCTATGTAACCTATTTAAACTAGTTTTTATTTGATCACTTTTCATGACTTTATACCACTTTTTAAAGGTGTGTTGAATTGTCATTTTGATTAGTTACCAGTCACCTTACTCCACAGAAGTAGATAGAGAATCTGTTTGATCACAAATCTTTCGCTTGTTCTAAATTCAGACGTTTGCTAACGTGTGCATAAATTTTTTACACATCTTTATTAATTACATTATATTGGTGATGATTTTTTTACCTTTGCGCCACACACCATTGATTTAAACCGTTTATGGTGACCATCAAAATTACAATTTAACATACCATTAAAAAGTGATATAAAGTCAAGAAAAGCCAGCTAATGAAGCGTGTGCATGCTGACCTACAAGCATGAGTGTAGTTAGCACGCCAGCTACTCCCCAAAAGCATGCTTTTTCACTGGCGTGTGTATTCGCGGCTTTATCGTGGTGACCACGAATATAATATAATACGTGTCAAGATCAACAGTTTATTAATATTAAGACTGTGTTTCATACAATAAAAGAGATATCGATAACTCTGCCCGTCAAGCGAACGTACCAACGAACCCCTTCGGCCAATTTTCACAAAAATGATCATTCTTAAGTGTTTTGGCAGACTGACAAGATAAAGCCTCGTCAATCAATATTGTTACTCTCAATTTACGACCATAAAAATCCTCTCCAAACGATTAGAGTTTGATGAAAGGGATTTAAATAGAAACTTGAATGTATTACAGGCGAGACGAAAGCTATCTGGAAATACACTGGGAACACCGTCACCGTGCCCTAAATGCGAAACAACATGATGATAATTTGCTTTTACGACGTGTTTTTCGTGATAGGTATAAGAAAATACTTGTTGAAAAACACTACTCGTCTATAAAATAAATTTGTAAGCACGAGAGTACAAAAAAGGTAATAGATATGAAATTTTAATGCATCCCTACTAAAATACAAATCACATTTTTTTTAATGTGATTACAGCACAAGAGTCCTAACTGCTCACAACTGTCTGGAGCCAGTGAGACTATGGCATCTCCAATTGGGGTATGTTGTGAAACATACTAGTAGATTCGCACACTGGTTGGCACTGCGGTATATCTTGTTGAATATTTAAATAGGGAATATATTTATTTGATACCGACCCGAATGGGATTTTCCTTACTGTTAACTGACAAAACTGAGGTACGTATGACGTCACGCGTACCCCGTCAGATATCGATGATTTTGCAAAAATGCTAACTTTGTAAATTATTTTAAATACTCGATTTAAAGTTGATTGAAAGAATGTTTTGTTTTTATTTGACTGGAATTCCACATTTTATTCTTCTCTGTTGTTTTCTGCCTTGGCTCGTATTAGCATTGCTCGTCTTTTTTTTAGTATTTGATAATATAACATAATAAATAAAACATAACAAAGTATTCAAAACCTTTAAATAATAAATGTGGATTAGTTTTTATTGTATTTATTATTTGACGTTTATAAATTACTATGAATATCACCCCATTATAATCCCAATTAGAATTCCAGTTAATTATGCAAATTTGCCTGCATATATAAATTTTAAAACTTTTTTTAAATGTGACTACCGCACAAGAGTCCCAGCTGCTCCCAACTGTCTGGAAGTAACGAAGATGTGAAATATGACTGTTTGGAAGTACCTGGCTATTTAGATCTGATCACGAAACACGGCTAAAGCCATTTCAAACATCGTTTAAATTCTGAATGGTGATCTTATAGCAGGGCAATACTGGGAGCATCTTCCACTCTAGAACATGCCGTATATGGTTTAAAATACATGTTTATTAAGATCCGAGCGATTGGTTGTATATATGTATATATATATATACATGAACCATGTTATTTAATTAATACCGTTCCTCAAAATATTTATGTGGCAACATATGAAACTGCTTACTGCGGCTTAAAGCCAATGAATCCACCTAGATTTCACCGGCCATCCCATATCTTTAGGTGCCATAAATTTGACATATTATTAGTATGATTTTTTTAATCATCATCATTAAAAATCATCTCACAATATTCATATGGACACATAATAATACTGTTAACTGTTGTATAAAGCCATTGAATCCACTTTCATCGTTTATCCCATAATTATTAGAAGGTTTAAAAAATTAAAACAAAATTAATAAATAGGTGGGGCAAAAGTAATCACCCTATTGGAAAACGCTAAAACTTTTGCAAATGTCAATTCGGTTTTGGCATTTGTGAAGTAACAAATGCAGAATACAAATGGACAAGACATGAATCGGTTTACTCCACAAGAACACGGAATAACAAGCAGTACCAAAGTTTGTCATTAAAAACATATTACAGCAAAAGAACATCGGGTGATTACTTTTGCCCTATCCTGTATAATAAAAATATATGATAAATACTACTTCATGTACCAAAATTTAGGCAGACATCACTCAAGGCCTAAAGCGATGATACCTAAATATGTGTAGCCAGCGTTCAACTGGTTAGTAAAGATAGTATGAATTTATGCAAACATCTTCAATGCAGCCAGTTTTGTAACCAACCTAAGAGGAATAATTCATGAAAGAAAGAAATATTAAAGATGAAAAAGCGACGAAGCTAAGGAAGGCAAGATTATGGAGAATAGCAAGGGAAGGCAACAAAAATATGGATGTGGAAAGCGAAGGGAGAACAGTGTTCATTTTTAAATTCTGTTTCAAAATACAAGTACAAAATATTTAGTTTTTAAATTGAATGATCCTCCGACTTACTTATTTCGATTAAAAATTATAAAATTACACTTATTAGTACTCTACTAGCGCCTACCCGTGAAAATTACAAAATGTTACTTAATTTTTCAAGGTTAACTCTAAAAAAATTAAACAAAAGAAATATACATTTCAAATACAGATTTGAAATAATTTTCAAGTACAAGGATATTATTTTATTAAATTGAAAACAAATCAGAGTTACATTACAGACAGACCCACAAACAAAGTTAGTATTTTTTATGATATCTTATTTATTATTAGTTGACTTTTTATAGCAGTCAATCTATTACACATTATTTAAAGTTCTGTTATTTGCCGATGATCTGAAAATCTATAGAATAATTAAAGATGATAAAGATCGCGCTATTTTCCAGTTGAACCTGAATAAACTATTTGCTTGGTGTTCAGAAAATGATTCGCAACTAAATATTAGTAAATGCCAGATTATTAGTTTTTGCAAAGGTAAAAATTCTCTTAATTTTTCTTATTTCATTAATGGCGCTAATCTTCTTCGAGTTTCACAGATTCTAGATCTCGGTGTCTTATTCCACGAAAGTCTGCAGTTTAACTTACACATTGATGAAACTACAAGCGAAGCGATGAGAATGCTCGGTTTTATTTTGAGAATGAATGCAAAGTTTAAAAATGTGTTTAAAACTTTAAAACATCTATACTGCTCATTAGTACGAAGTAAATTAGAATATAATTCAACAATATGGTCACAGGGCGTTAATGAATAATAAATAAATTATTTGTACTTTAAAACAATCAATATCAATAGTTGCGTTCACAACACGCGAGTGGTTTCTCTCCCGATCGCCTTCGTGCATTCAAATGTATGTTTTGCACAGAAAAACTGAAATATTTAGGAAAAGCTGGTCTACGCAATAATTTGGCTAATAAAAATATAATTTGTGAAATTATTCTCAAAATATTTGAAACCTTTAATCGTAGCCACTCCTTGGCATCATGGCTCCAGGTTCAAGGAGGATTTTAACGTTTTAATATGATTGAAACATAATGGGTTCTCAGTACCAAGGAGAGGATTTGTACTATACATTCTACACAATAATATTTCTCATTTTTGATTGTTTCATTATCTTCACAGGTATTACAAGGAAATAAGGTATTATTTGTTCCCAGAAAACGTCTTAATTTCTAAGATAAATCTTGAATCGTGTATGAATTGTATTCAAAGTATTATAGGGATCTCCATCGTTTTTGAATTAGGAACTCTTTATAAATGAATGGCTTTTCTCTTCAAATGTAGAGAGAGTGGAATTTATAAGAGAGATTAAGGGAACAGTTTTCCTATACAAATGGCCTAAGTAACAACATTTTCCTTGCGGTGTTGCACGTAAAATTCTGCGCGCTCCATTGATGTACACTCAACGAATATTAAGGACGGTTTGTATCACAGGAATTCAAATGTAACATTGTCATCAAATAGCCATTGCTTTATTTTCCTTTTTTGACTGTTGAAATATCGATTAAGTCTATTTCAGCTTTTGAACAAAGTGTGATCGGCAGAAGATTACCTATTGCAATTTGGTGGAAAGCTGAAAAGCATCTAGAATCAATGTTTAACGGGGACTTTTCAAATTTCAACACAACAAAATGGCGCTGAATGGCCATTGAATGACAATTTCACAATTAAATTTCAGCAAAACAACTGACCTTGTTTCGAATGAGGATTGGACGTTGTTCCGTCCCTTTTCTCCTTTTTAAAATTCACGTATTTGACTCCTCAGATTCGACTTTCTGTGGTCTAGAAGTGTGAAGTTTAGGTCATATATTTTTTGGCTCTCCCTCTCTAAACAAAAAATATCCTCTCTTCTCTCAAGCCTTATCTAAAATTGCGTCCTCTCCATTCAACATCTCATCTTTTCTAAGTTTGAATTGGACTACATTCTTCGATATTATTTTGAAATTTGCCAATTTAAACAAATTTAACATATAAATTCATCTTCCCTCTCTCCATAATTTGAAATAGTGGCCTAGAACACCCTGAAAGGGTAAAAAAAGACAGAAACATAAAAAACTGGCTTTTTGTAATTTTAAGTTAAAAAATAATATTAATAAATTATTTTAAGTGGTATAAACAGAAAAAGCGTCATTTATTTGTAATTAATATTAACATTGAAATATTTCTGTGAAATGTATATTGACAACCACAACTAAAATAAATTTGCTCATTTGCTATCAATTTATTTGTGTTTCCAAAAAATTTGCTGTTGTTTTCTTACATCGATAAAATTGATAATAATTGAGACAACTATTGACTAATCTTTATTTCGAGCCAATAAATTTAGAAAAGCTTTATCAAACGTCAGTAGATTCTGAATTAGAGCGCGTATGAATGCGTAAACAGGAAGTGAGACATTGTCCCCTCACAATGAAGTATAATTGGATGTAGGTATGTGTGCCGAGGGATTATATCTGAGATGAGAAGAGTTTGGCATAGGCCACGCACTTGACAACCTGCCAAGACTAGCGCCGAGCCACTGGTTTCTTGTAACTCACTTGCTACTCGATTCTAGTCGCTACTGAACAACATGCTTATATTTGCAGTCAGTACGGTCACTTCTCTATATATTCTGAGGTGTGGATTTAATTTAATTTTTATTTATCTTCAAATTCCACTAAACACACCATCTACAATAGATAATTCCTTAATTACAAAAAAAAACAAATGCAACATTGCTACGCTCAGTAAACTAACAAAATATTATTTGTCGGATCAATCTGCGTGTATAGCAATGTTTGAGAGAGTCATACATAGTGCAAACATTATAATGATAAAATTATATTTCGAAGCTTACAGTAAACATATACAGACATTTCTTCACAATCTTTACACACCAGGGGTTTTAGATAAAAAATTTTGCCTACCGAAGAAATACAAGGTCTATGATAGCAACATTTGAAACACCCATTGTGAGGCGCAATGACGCCGTTCTCTGTGTATATAGAACATTTACTTTAAATTCAGTAAATTTAAATGATTCACGATGGCAAATAAGAATTTAGAAAAATAAAAAATAAATTAATAAAAATGAAATTAAATTTTAGACATCTGCCCTGATGATAGATACTGAAATACTGTCCGAAACGTTGGCTAAAGCAGGAGGTAGAGCAACACGGCATAATACCCCAAAAATTAATCACCATAATTCTTTTGGCTGTGAAAATCTCAAATTATATTTAGACAATTTGATAGCGAGACATGAACAATTTAAAATAATCAAATGTTGTTATTTATTCATATCTACAAATACTGAACAGTTGCTGATTGCTTTTACAGACAATTTCCAAATTCCTCGGGTATCCTAACAGAAATAAGTCATCTCAAAGTGCCTACTCCAACTGAGAAACTTGTCAATGCATCCCACGCACACGGGAAGCATGTGAGAGTGAAATATATTTATCTTTAAACATTTTTAGCGGTCTAAAAACGTTTCTCTTATGACGAGGAACATCAATATCCGTCAGCGGGGATTTTCTTATAGACTTCTCGGCTGGCAAATCGAATCTCTAATATTTTGTTACAAGGTTTTAAATTGAATGTTATTTAAAGTTTGTCAGAAGTTGGAATGAGAATCATTGCAAAAAATGAGCAGATTTATATGATTTCTTTCCCTGTCAGTACATATTTAATTACTATCAATAATTGAATATATTTGTTTTATTTGAGGAACATAAACATAGACAGTCAAAATAACATATATTTTTTGTGGAACTTATAAACTTAAAGAGTTAAAGATAAAGTTGTTATAAATCAGTAAAAATTGGAAAAACGGGGGCTTAAATAACTGCTATTACTCTCTTTAATTATATGAATATAATAGTCTACGCTGGTAAAGCTAATATAATTCATTAATATACATACCAACTGCTCTACATTACTAATTAATACTGACTTCTCTTTGCAGCTGGTCAAATGATATATTTTTCATGATTTCCAGAAACGTAACACAAGTAAATAATTTACAGTGGGCGTAACTCAAAGGAAAAAACATCCAAGTCAGATTCTTATAGAACTGTGATGATTTTATTAACGCACAGGTAAAACGACCTCGAGGTGACATCTTACAATGGCGCTGTAGAAATAAAAAAAATAAAAACTTTTTTCAATATTTATTCAACCAAAAACATTTAAATATAATATTTAGTTATTTTCTTCAGTTTTATTTATATTTTTCGGACAGTTTTTTTTTCAGCTTTCCTAAGTAAATGCTTGAAATCAAATCAATCTAGTCTGTTGAACAGTAGATACCACAGACATTATACAATCCAACCTCCGAGCAGTAAGCTCCTTCGTTCTGAACTTAGTTGTTGTTTCGGAAGCAAAAATTTGTTTTATATTGTATTTAGTTGAGTTATTGCCATAAAGATATTTATATATAATACGTCAATGGTTATTCTTCGAAGTTAATTTAAAAATGATATTTTCACCTCGACCAAGATATAAGAGTGTATAAACTACTATAAAGTTTCAATAACTCTATGGTAAGACACCTTCATCAGATTTACATCCCAAATTTTGACTTTCGTCTTTTATTTTCCACTTTCTGTAGCCTCATTATCCAAATGGGGATTCTCTACCAATTACAGGCTGTTAAACATTTAAGGCGACACAAAACTCTAATAACGGGGGTTAGCACGAGGCTCACATTTTAACCAATTCCGAATTTTTTTTTTTTTTTTTTTTTTTATAGTGAATACCTCACAAGAGTCCCAACTGCTCCCGTCTGGAGCCAGTGAGACTATGGCATCCCCAATTGGGGGATGTTGTGAGGCTGAAGGTAAGTGGGGAAGGGAAAGAGGAAGGTGGGGAAGTACCTGGCTATTCAGATCTAGTCACTAAACACGGCTAAAGCCATTTGGAGCAACGTTTCAATTCTGAATGGTGGTCTTACACCAGGGCGATACTGGTAGTATCTTCCACTCTGGAACGTGCCGCAAATATACTATATATTATTTTAATTAATTAATTGTGAAATAACACAAATTAATCAAATAAAATTTATTTGCGCACGCCGGGTTCGAACCCGCGACCTTCGGAATGGCAGTCCAATGCGTTACCACTGGACTATGCCGGCCGTCACATACATGAATGTAATTATTAAATAAGTTATTTATATTTAATAATAATAATAATCAAAACATGACTAAAATATTTTATGCAAAACAGTTCCAAAATTTTATAAAACGTTATTCAACTATAAAATTTGCGGTAAGCGACAAATTTTATTTTTCTAGACGATGATTTAGTAAATTCCCGATGGATTCCTCTAGAAATATCTGAGATTTTAGTAATACATTCATCAGAAATAATTTAAATAAAGATCAATTTTCTAGGGACAGGGCAAATTCGACCGTAGGTTCATTATGCCGGGCCGCGTGCCGAATATTGTTTTTAAACGACTTCATCACTTATGTCATTAAGATTCCCACTTTATTTTAGAGATTTGGTAGGGCAAATTCAACCGCACGTCTGACCAATACACTAGGGCCGCGCGTCGCATATTTTTGTTCACGTCTTCTTCACTTGCATCGTAAAGATTTCGTCTTTACTTTAGGGTATTGTCTCGTCTTAAACATTTAAGAACCCACGCACAAAATATTGTTTTAAATGAAGTTAAATTATTACTACAAAAAATTGTTATTGCAGTTGAATATCATGCACATAATATTAATCGAGATAATTAAATTCTACAGACTTTTCTTGTCCAACCAATCGACCTAAATAAACAAATATTTCACAAAATAATTAATTCGCCGCAGAGAAATTCCGTGGATTAATTGATGTGTTCAACAAGACGTGCGGAATTCGGGGTTCATATCGGATACCCTGCTAGCCAAGTCTAGTTCATTTGTCTTGGCAAATCATCGCGAAAACTCAAACCGAACTACCTCAAATATAATATTGTTATTATAACGACTGAAATTAATTTTCGTTTCCCATTAGAGAGTATTATTGTTTAGATGCACTGAATACCAAATCACTAGAAATGTTATCTATATTATTTAAAAAATTAGTGTTACCAATTTGTATAAAACCTTTACACGGTCTCAAATTGTTTATCTGATCAAGAAAAAACCTTCTTTATTTGAAAAAGTTCGAAAATTGAGCTGTCTTCGGACATACAGACTAGCGATGAGTCGTTCATAAACGAGCCGCACAATCGTGCTAGCTCTTTTTGATGAGCCATATTCGTACAACTCCCGGTAAACCGTACCACGGACAATTGAACAACTACTCTTTTTCATCGGGAGGTATTTTAGAAAAGTAGTGCTATTAACTGCCATAATCTGCAATAGAATGTGACAGAATATTCAGCAAATTCAGGCATATTCTGTCACATGGACGGAGTATTTTCACTTTATAATAAAATCTAAATAAATGGAATAGTTCTGAACGTATCCGAAAACTGAAAACAGTTCTAGAAAGGTGATGAAATATGCTCTCATATTTTATTAGAAATAAATATATATTTTTTCAAATATAAAAATTTTGACGACAATCATAAAAAAAGCTCACTTTACGTTTTTTGTTACTAAAATTACTGATAGTAAAAAAAATATGAAAATACACACTTATTTTTATTGTCCCTTCTGCTGTATCGCTTATATTTCTCTTTGCGTTTATTTTTTCTACTAGGTTGGGATTAGTTTTGTGTTTTTTTTTGTTATGTTCTGTTTTTTGTTTTGTTATCTTCATGCATGTTACATTGTAAATGAATGTTTTTAAAATTAAACAATTGCTTGAGTGTTAGATTTTTCGTTACTTATCAAAAATCAATAAGAAAAAAAATTATACACCAATTTTTTAAAAATAATTATCTAAGCATAAAATATGTTCTAAACGTGGAAACAAAAGTTGGGTGCTGCAAGGGTTAATCCATGTTCCCATTGCTAGAAGAGTTAATCTTACATTCTCGAGGATGTTTTTTAAGTTACTATTCTATGGGAAGTGCAAGGTTTTGAAACATTTTTTTGTAATCTTGTTTCCGGATCTAACAATAATATGGATATCGATATTATTTTTCCAAGATCAAATTCATACACATTCCAGAAATAAATGGCAATTTGTACATCACCTCTCTGGCTCTCACCTTTCGAGAGTAGTTTATACCACCTCAGTTGGTTTTTTCAGTTGAGTTATCTAATTAGATTATCATTGGTTTCTACATATATTGTTCTATTATATCATTTCTCAATCAGTATGTACAATCAGTTTATCCCACCTCAGTTGGTTTTCTCAGTTGAGTTATTTGATTAGATTATCATTGGTTTCTACAAATATTGTTCTGTTATATCATTTCTCAATCAGTATGTACAATCAGTTTATCCCACCTCAGTTGGTTTTCTCAGTTGAGTTATCTGATTAGATTATCATTGGTTTCAACATATATTGTTTTGTTATATCATTTCTCGATCAGTATGTACAAACGGATTATTGAAAAATAATACTTCCAGATCGCCGGTTTTAACAATGTTGTTTTCTTTAAGTTGTGTTTGTGCAGTGAACTACCATAAAAAAGAAAAGAAAATATTTAGATTCCGTTCTAAAACATATGCCCATCCGTATTAAATATTAATACTGCCCGAAAGCGAATTAGGAATGAATCTTATACGTGCGTTATGAATTCAGCTACTCGTCGCTCTAGTTCGTTTTTATCCAATAGACCAAAATGTAAATTGAGAGAAATAGCGCTTCAGAGTTTTTTTTTACAAAAACGCATATACAATGAAATTAGCTGAATTCTAAGCTTACTAAAATGATTTAAAGTGATAGAAAATATTATTGTTAAGTAAAATTCCTTCCAAATGTTTAAAATTACGCAGAAAACCCGTTTTTAATTTTAGTGTTGGATAAACACGCTCGGAATGTTGTTTAATTTTGGTGGACTTAAGACAAACTGCGTCTTGAAAATATTTTTTTTACTTGTATCGTATAAATAGTAATTTATATTATCTCGCGTAAATTCAGATTTATTTTCGTATTTAAAATTATTATTATAATTTTTGACATTATATTCTAAGTATAGGCACAGACGCTTTAATGTATCACTGAATTGTCTATTGTCGCTAGGTCGCTAATCACTGATGAAAAATATATTTTTATAATTATTATTTTTTTAGATTAGCTTCACACAGAAGACAATTTTTATGGAAAGGGGGATAGAAAGTTTTGGAAATGAAAAAGGTATAATGGGTGGTAGGAATTCGGGGTTCGATGTGCATAGGAGTGACGGGCGTATAAGTGAATCCCTCTCACTGCAATGCAAGTGATGGATCAAGGCCGGAGACGCCAAGAGGTCTCCACTACCAGTCTCTCCAGATTCGGCCCGCCATGCAACAGGTGGGGAAACGCATCCGACACCAAGACCTAGACAAACCTCACCCCAAGAACCCGGGCACCCCTGCTCACCAAACATAGCGAACCACTTGTTGTGACCTATTGCAGAGGTGTTGGTTATCCCTGCCTCCCAAATTATGAAAAATACCAACATATTATTGAAAAGACCAACATATTATGTAAAATACAAAGATATTATGGAAAAGACCAACATATTAAGGAAAATAACAAGATATTATGGAAAAAACCAACATATTAAAGAAATACTAACATATTACGGAAAAGGTCAACATATTATGGAAAAAACCAACATATTACGGAAAAGACTAACATATTATGGAAAAGGCTAACAAATTATGGAAAAAAAAACCAACATATTAATATGACGGAATTACTCCCCCCTTTTTATCTCTGATTGAACTCTCAATGAGGCCACAAATCGCTACTGTATTTTAATGAAACTTTTAACTTGTATGCATGTTAGCTAATATAATTTAATGTCTCATCCTATGACACGGTTGAATAGAGTTACATTACAAAAACAAATTATTTGAGAATTCTTTAACCATGGGTTATTAGTTGCTAACTTTGAAAATTATTAACTACTATATCTTGCAACGTCAACGAAATGTGTATTTTGATCTCAGAATCTTATTAAGCACTCAATGCGAAAGCTTACTTGAGCATATTTACAAGGAATCACTTTGCAAATAAGGCGTTATATAAATAGTGTTAGGGAGGATTTAACGAGAGCTTACTTAACAACAACTTAACAAGTGGTAAGTTAACAGCCAATAGAGTGCGAACCTAATGGTGTTTACTGTTTATGGTGGTAAGTGTTTGTTACTTAGTACTTATGGGTGGTCGACTAAATAATAAAATCTTTGAGGTTCAAAGATGAAACTATGAACACGCAAATCACATTATGCAAATCCTATTTTGTACCTCAAAGATACTTAAAATAACATAAATATTTTATTAGTGGGATGAATAAAGGTCTTGCGATAGAGAATCATAATTTATTGATTTTTGCAGAAACATAACATGAGCAAAGATAAATTACTATCAACCATGAAAAGCAACTTTATAATTGTGAGTGATTTTTGGATTGTTGGATATACCGTGTTGTGCTTCCTTCTTATTAGGCCAGTGTTACAGAGAACCTTACAGTGTCTAACACCAGGACAGAATGAACTCTTTGACCATGTCTAAGCATTGCGTGTGTATAATATTATATATTAATGTTTTCAGATCAAATCTTCTGCTATTCAAAAAGAAAATTGGTAAAAATGGTGGCTCGTCGTTTCTGAATATGTATTTATGGACATATTCAATCTTACTCTTAATTTATAATACGGGGGGGTAAGAACAGGCTAGTAGAAAACGTTACTCATAATCACGCGCATGTGTATTGGGTATACTGGCCTTAATACGGCAGTATTAGTAGCTCACAGATTTTTAAACAGTCCGAATTGTGAAGCTATACCAACCCTTTAGAGAATCTTTATAAGTAAGACTGATTGGATATAATCAGCGCCCTTGAGGTGATTTTGGACAAAAACGGCGCTATACAAATCATCCAAATATTATTATTTCACCATGTCACTATGTCATCGGAAGGAAAAATAGCTATCACCTCTATATAGATACAACCCAAATAATATTTAATAATTATATTTTATTTACATTAACCACTCACAAGAGGCCCTGATGAAAATAATTAGGGCCTCGGGGCCTATGTCATATTTTGGGATGCTGTATGGAGGGTCTTTTTAAGGAAAGGAAGGAGAGAAAGTTCTGGGAAGATAAAAAGCATGATGGTTGGGTAGGATTCTGAGGATCAGAGTGTCCAGGAGAAACGGACATCTGAATATATCCCTCCCACTATAGGGCAAGGCGATGGATCGAGAGACCAGTTGGAGAGGTCAAAGGGTCTTGCCAAACCAGTCTCTCTCGATTTGGCACATCACACCGCTGGTGAGGAGGCGCATCTTGAACACACCTCACCCGATGAACCAGAGCACCCTTGCTAAAACACCAAACATTATGTTATGTCTGTCTGAATGTCTTTAACTAACTAACTAACCATCACGCCATTTTCCGTCAGAATAAGACAGGAAGAACGGACCTCCAAATAACTCCGTCTTGGCACACACTCCTTGCCTCAATCACATTCATACATACTCTTATATTATTCTGACTCTTGACATGGCCAGAATCAAGTATCTGATTTACTTGATCACGCTATGTCTTCCTCGGGAGTCCCCGACTTCTTTTACACCATTCACATTTGTGTCATATATTCTCCTTGCACTCCTTTCTTCGTGCATTAACTCTACACGCTTACATCAGCTTTCATTCTTTGCGGATCTCTACATGTCCTTGCCGTGTATAATATTCTTAAAGCATTTTGGTTGCTGTTTTTTTATTATTTTATTTTGCGTTCAATATTTGACTGCTAGCCAATTTAGCTCCTTTAACATTTCAGTTCCTTTTTAAATTTGTTTCGCCTTAGTTTTTTTCTCATTGCTCTATGTTATAGAATTCACTCCTTTTTGTTATCTGTCATTACACAAGAAAAGAATCGTGTGTAAGTTGTTATGATTTGTATTTTTTTAACCGAGCTATTTGATGTGATTTCCTTCGACACGTACTACAACTTCTAAAATTCGCGGAAAAAAATTGAATCAGTTTTTTAATAAAAAAATTTGTCCTTGAAATAATGAAAGAAACGTTTTCTTTGATTAAACTCGAAAAAGGGGAAATTGATACAGTTTTTTCTCCTTCAATTAAACGAAATAAAACTTCGATTTGTTTTTTTTTTGAAGAAAAGACTGTTTTCATGAATTTTTCATGAGCTTTTGTAAATTCGTGATTGATGTAATATTTGAGAATAAAAAAATAATGTGGTCGTGAATTTAATTTTGCGCGAGAATATTTATTTTTTCAAAATATGTTTGCAATAATTTATATTGTCTTTCAGTGACGTACCCTAAGGACGGGTTGTTTCCGAGAATTTGAACAATTCTTCAAATTTCAAAGTTTATTTTCAAGTTCTGTTATTATTTCAGTTCTATCAAGCAACTAGCCTATAATGATTTAATAACAGAACATGAATAGGACTTTCACATAACTTGAAAATGAACGTTGAAATTTGATGAATTGTTCAAATTCTCCGAATCGACCCGTCCCGAAATTGTCAGAATAAAATATTATTATCGACTTCTTCAAATTAATTTCATATGATAGTTAAAACGGAAAAGAATATGTATATAAATAAGTTAAGTGGTTTTTTGCTGTACCTCACCGAAAACAGATACTGGAAAGGGCCCCTAGGGTGTTTGGTGTGGGATTTCCAAAGATATTAGAAGAACGAGATATGCTATGTTGGCCGCCGGACCGTAGCCGGAGTATTGCCTAATTAGGGTACTTTGAACGGTATCGGGACGTGTACGCACAGAAATCTGTTCTATGTATTAGTGCGGATACCTTAGCGATGCCTTAGCGTAAGCGAAGGTGTGCAGTAGTATTGGTGAACAAAACCGGCGACACTCGGCAAAACAATTCCACTCAGTACGAACTGCGCATAGCACATCTCGTTCTTCTAATATCTTTGGGGATTTCACTAAAAGTTCAAATTAGGTCTAAAGGTCTAGGTCTAGGTCTGGAGGTCTAGGTCTAGGTCTGGAGATCACCCTTTTCAGATATTTAATGAAGCTTAGTGGTTCAGAGATCCTGACCGGCAATCAGAATTGAAAGCCGGTCGATCAAAAGTGCGGGTCCAATTCCCGTCGGCGGCATTTTTTTTTACTCGCGAGATTTCTTCAATTTGTTTGGATATTTCAGGTGAGTTATTATTGCTTATAATAATTTGTTATCCTTTGTACTATGCATAAAAACACTTGTCTTATAAACATTAGTTTATCATTTAATATGTATAAAGTTGAAAACAATCACGCCACCTCCCTGTTAATTTATTACATTGGAAAAAAATATCCTCATTGTAATATTTTTTGTTCATTTTTGGTAAAAGAATAATAATGAGTCGTTGGAATAAAATTATTTCGTAAATATTATTTTTGATTCTTTCATTTTTCTTATTCTGTCAGTGAGAAAAAAATAACCCTGAGGATTTAACCACATGCCTTTAGCCTAATAATATATATATTTTTTATTATTTTTTTTTTTTTAAAGAAAGACAAACATTCCCGGGTTACGAATAACCTGACAATATTTGAAAATCTCCTACTACCACCACAGTAAGCGGAAAATGTTGCTTGTGTTGTGATGGAGGACTTAGCCAGCCGAGGAATTGAACACACTACGTCTGGGTGGAATCCAAACGCTATGTCAACTCGGCCACCGACCGGTCAAATGTCAAATATATTATTTAGTTCGATACCCGGCGTACTTAAAAAAATTGTTTATTTATTATTTATTAACGCCCTTTTCAGGGGCTTAACATAAAAATAGTTAGAATTATATATCATTAAAATACTTATTTATTATACCTACATAAATAAACTGTATCAGTAACAATCTTTTGTATTTGCTAAGTGACAAACTAAAGATGTCCACTGACTCTGTGTAATTATTTCCCTCCATAAGTATTCTGGGCAATGAGGAATACACGCGGTAGTTACTCTTTCTTCTAGTATTATTTAGTGGAATGCGAAAGCTTATCAATGCAAGAAATTCTGGACTATCAGAAAATTTTACATAGAAATACCAAGTCAGTGAAAATCCTTCAATCAGAATATTTAACCATGTTAATTTCGTTTAAAAGAGTGTTGAAGTTCAATAAAAGTGATGGAATACAGATTTATTAATATTATAGTACATACCTATGATCAATTACGTTATACCTCATATAGACGCATTATACAGCTGTCAAAGTGGCAAATAAAATGAATGCTAGTTATCGTACTTTTTCGTGATTTTGTAGTTTTAGTACTAAACTGTCACGCCTCGCGTAAGGTCTTGTGTTACCTCGTGCTAAATTGTATGAATAATTCCAAATTTTTCTCGCATTTGCTGAGAGAGTTTTTCCATTACACGGCAAATTCCAGAAAAACCAAATTCGCAAATACTTGTTATTTTATTTTTATAAAAAAATACAATTATTTCTGGATGATTTTGAGCGCCATTGCAGAAAGTGAGATAGCAAACCTAGCAATACATAAATACAAGAAGGACAACCTATTAGCAGTAGGACGCTCAATACAGTATTCTGTATTCGGCTTGGTGTAAGCGAATAAGCGTAACTTGGCATCTCGGTCACACCCGTGGTGTATGATGTACTGCTATCCGACGCAACTTTTAAATACGAAAACACCGCCCGGTCTTATCCTTCGTCATACATGAACAACGTTTGAATTAAGAATTTACTGGAAACATAACAGTGTGTCTTGGTTGCCACAGTAGCGTCGTTCCTTATAATGTAATGTATATACTTACAGAGTTGACGGCTGCCATTTCTCCTCCCAGGCGCTCCGTCTGCTCTGCTATGTCGTCATTCTGGAAATTTATATTAAAAAACATGACATTAGTATTAACTTTTACTAATATGGTGAGAGAATGTTAGATAAATATTTTTTTGACCTAAGCGTCGGTATACGACCCATCTTTATTAGTTGTTGGTGTCTCTACCAAGGTTTTTTTTTCATTTACTTTGATTTAGCATTAGGTTTCTAATTGGCTTCCATTTTACATGCACGATTCATAAAAATACTATAAAATGCATTCCCATGTTTTTATCTTTAAAAAAAAATTATTATTTTTTTTCTTTATTATCATTGCAATATGTCAGCAGGTACATACAGATATCATTTTATGCAATAACATGGTACATTTTAAAACTGTGTAAATGTGAAATAATGATGATGATAAATTAACAGAACAGCAAAAATATGTATATTTTTTATTTATTTTAAAAATTTTAAAAGATTTCACTTTTGGTGATATTCTCAACTACCATACTAGGATCATGCCCGCATTATGGTGGTCAATTTATGTGATTATTATAATGATTTATGAAAGAATAACAAAATAATATTTTGTAGAACAAATAATAAAACATAAAGGACAAGGAAAAAATGATATAAGTGACATGTTTATTATATATTATTGTAGAAACCAAATTAGAAATAGAAATAAAGATTAAACTGATCGATAAAGTGATATTTTATAGAAAATAGAAATAAAAATATTTAAAGAGTAAGATTAAAATATATGCAAAATTATTATTTTTCTTTAACACATGTTAATCCTGATATGTACTTAACTGGAAAAGTAACTATTTACGGTCACATTGTTAGATTTTAATTTAGAGATATAAAAAATACATGATAGAGTTAAAAAGTTAAGTACATAATTGGCAGCATAAGCGTTATATACTAAACAGGAACATATGAACAATCAGATCGATAGATTCATAGTTATAGGTAGGCATATAAGGTATTACAAAAGTGTTAGCAATAATATTAATTCCAATTTGCAAAACAAGGGATTTAGTAGAAAGTATATTAAATCATCTGCATTATGTTCCTAGATTATATTTGACGTTAGCAGTACGGTATTATTTTTAATCGTCATTGGTAGTTTATTAAATATTTTGGGTACAATATACTTTAGGGTTCTTTTACCGTACTTATTGGTGTTAATATTGAATTATCTCAGAATGTCGCATTTCCGAGAGGAGGATAGATAGAGAAAAAGTCGTTTTTTGTGGTTTGCGACATAACCACAGAAGTCGTTTTTGTCTGGCTTGAGAAATCAGCCAGGCCCCGCTACTTTTGCCGGCCGGAGAGATCCCACCGGCCCACCGAGCAGGCGCTCGCGCCCACCCAACTGCCTTTATCAAGGCAACACTTTCTCGCTATACTTAAACAACGCAGACTCACGCTGGCCCCCGCAAACCGCCCACAAGCTCCAGAGACGTGCTCCCTCTTCAAGAGGAGGCACAGACTACCGCCTGTCAAGATGTTCCCGACGAGGATGCTCCCCGCTGACCACGAGGACTCCCCGGTCGTGGTACCGCCCGGCGCCCACCAGATAGCGCTTCGAAGGAAGACAGGGACCATGCGCCTTACGGTCCCCGCACCACAGCCCCGCTCCGAGGACCCAAGGACCCGGAGACCATCCACCACCACGACTGCCACCACGCCCGACGAAACTGAGATGACGGAGCCCGCAGCAGGCCCCTCCTGGGCAACAGGACCCAGTCCTGCCCCCAGGCGCCCCCCGATAGGCCCGGCGTCGGCCTACGTGGCGCCCCCGAGGCCCCAGCAGCCGATGGAGACGACTGCCCCCCAGGATGGAGGCTGGACGAGGCCGTCCAACCCCGCAAAGAGGCCCATGTCCCCACGGGGACCACAACCGCTCCAGTGTGGCAACCGTTTTGAAGAGTTGCCCGAGGTAAGCGAAGGCGCCGGCGCGCCGCGTAATAAGCGTGCCAATACTAATAATTCTTTCTCCCCCGCAGGTACCGGAAGGAGAGACCGTGTTCCCCCGGTTGTGATGACCCTGGGGAACATGACACACGCGCAGATCACAGCTGCGGTCCAAGGACATCTGGGGGCGGGTAAGCTCTTCACTTTTAGATATAACAGGGGCGGCACGGCCAACATCTTCGTGCGCACGATGGAGGACCATCGCGCCCTCACCAATGGACTGCGAGCGGAGGCGCGCGGCTTCCACACATTCACGGCCGAAGCCGAAAAAATGAAGAAGGCCGTGATCAAGGGCCTGCCTCTAGTTGAAGTACAAGACATCGCGGCGGATCTGGAATCGCAAGGATTCCCAGCTGTGAAGGTGGTCAAGATGACTGCCTCAAATGAGTATCCCATATACTTAGCGCACTTCAATAAGGAAGTCAACATGGGACAGCTGCGCGCGGCCGTCAAATACCTGTGCCACTGCCGCATTCGACTCCAGAAGCACAGGAGTAATCACCTTCAGCACGGCACCCAGTGCTACAGATGTCAAGACTTCGGACATGGGTCCCGAAACTGTTCGCACACAGCAAGGTGTGTAAAATGCTTACTGGAGCATGCTTCGGCAGAATGCCCCAAGAAGACGAGAGACGAGCCCGCCGCATGCTGTAACTGCTCAGGCCCGCATCCCGCCAACTACAGAGGCTGCCCCAAGCGGGTAGCGTACGTCGCCTCAATACAGCAGCGACCTGCCAGAAGGCCCCAACCTCCTCCGGCAGAACAGAACCCGAGCAGGCCACCTCCTCAGCCGAGGACGGATGGACGCACATGGGCCAACGTAGCCGGAGGCACCGCCCCCGCCCAAGAGCAGCGCGAGACCGCGCCGCCCCCACAGCCCCCCCGCCCCCAGCCCCGCTCACAGCAGGAGCCCGTGCGCGCGCCCACCACTACAGAGGACGACCTGGACATCATGGCCCTGCTCCAAGGCCTCCTGAGGATGCGATCGCAGCTCGCCCGCTGCACATCAAGAGCAGAGAAGCTCGTCGTCCTGATGGAGCTCCTCACGACCACCCTCGATGTCTAATCCCGAGAAGGTGAGAGTCCTCGTATGGAACGCATTTAGCGTGCGCAACAAGACAGACGAACTGCTCGCTTTGGCAAATGAATTAAACACAGACATAATTCTCTTATCAGAATCCCACTTGAATCCAAGCGTACCGCTGAGAGTGCAAGGCTTCGAGATTTACCGAGACGACCGACAGGGAAGATCAGGCGGAGGAACCGCAATATTCGTTCGACAATCAATGACGTCCACAAGAATTCCCACTCCGAAGTTGAAGCACGCTGAAGCCACGATTATCGAAGTCACCATAGAGGGTAGAGCGCATACCATCATCTCCGTATACTGCACCCAAAGTAACCTAGTGAGAGAAGATCTCAATAAATTGCTCAATCTGGGACCAATCGTTGTGATAGGAGGCGATTTGAACGCCAAACACAACTACTGGAATAACTACAGAGGTAATGCGAACGGAAATACGCTCTTTACACACATGCAGACAAATACCTATTCGATAATGGCGCCCGACAGACCTACGTACTACTCGCAACGCTCTAGATATCCGAGTACTTTGGATATAGTACTCGAGAAAAATGTTAAGACAATATCTCCACTGCGCACATTAGACGAGCTGTCTTCGGACCATCTGCCCGTGTGCTTTACTATAGGCGGCACAACTTCAAGGACCCCCAGAAAACAGCGCAATTATAAGGATGCGGACTGGGAAGGATTTAAAAAGGAAGTCAACGAACGAATTCATCTCACTTCGGGAACTCTGCGCTCGCCACAAGAAATCGACGCAGCTACAAGCACTCTCACAGAGATTCTTCAAACAGCACAAGATACACACATTCCTCTCAAAGAAGTACATTCATACACGATCAAGCTTCCCGAGCACGTTTTATCGCTCATCAAGGACAAAAATCGCCTGCGACGCATGTACCACCGCACGCGTGACGAATACTTCAAGACAGCGTACAACTGCCTGCAGAGGGAAATCAAGACCGAAATCGCAGAACTCAAGCGCGAACTTTGGGACAAAAAAGTCGCGTCGCTCACGCCGAAGGATAATTCATTATGGAAAATGGCTAGCGCGCTGAGACATAAAGATTTCACTATCCCCCCGCTACAGAAATTGAACGGCCCTGGGACGGCTTTGTCGCTACAAGAAAAAGCTGACACACTCGCCGACGGCTTCGAGAGAGCCTACGCCGCTACAGACGGCCTTTCCGACCCGGCTACGGACCGGATCGTAGCTGACTCTCTACGAGATTTGAACGAAGCAGAGCAGACAAACGCTGAAGATATTCATTTCACAACGCCGAGCGAGATTGCGGTCACAATCAAGCGACTCAGAACGAACAAGGCGCCGGGAAGCGATCAAATTCATAACATTTTACTCAAACATCTCCCTCAAAAAGCCATCATATACACTACAAAATTGTTCAATGCCTGCCTCATGACTGGGCATTTTCCCCAGATTTGGAAATCGGCGACCGTGCTGCCATTCGCAAAGCCGAATAAAGATAGAACGCAGCCGACAAGCTACCGGCCGATTAGCCTACTATCTACGTTGAGCAAGGTATTTGAACAAATTATACTAAACAGGCTTGTCCCACACCACGACGAACACAAGACTTTGCCAGACGAGCAGTTCGGCTTCAGAAAGAGGCACTCCACGACCCATCAACTCACCAGAGTAGCGGAATTCATCGCAAGAAAATTTAACGAACATCGCTTCACCGCTGCTGCGCTCATCGACCTAGAGAAGGCATTCGACACCGTATGGATAGACGGGCTCGTGCATAAGTTGCACCGCACCAACACGCCCATATACCTAACGAGACTGATACAGGAATACCTAAAGAATAGATCGTTCAGAGTGTTCATAAGGAACGTGTTATCTTCAATGCGTGAGATTCCAAAAGGCGTGCCGCAAGGAAGTTTGCTGGGACCATTTCTCTTCATTCTGTTCACCTACGACATCCCCCGAGACGAGAGATGCAATCTGTCTATCTACGCAGATGACGTCAAACTATACGTTTCCTCGCTGAAAGCGAACATGGCCGCGATTTACCTACAGAGGGCGCTCGACGCGCTCGTAGAGTACTACAAGAAATGGCGCCTGAAACTGAACGAGGCGAAAACCGAAGCCATCATGTTCACGAGAAAACGTATAAATAGAACACCTGACTTCAACATCGAAATGGGAGGACACAGCATTGAATGGAAAGATGAAGTTACATATCTCGGCCTGACCATGGACTCCCGCCTCAACTGGAAATCTCACCAAGCAAAGATGCACGCGCGCACGCGAAAAGCGATCGGCATGATGAAGCCAATTTTCAATAGACGGAGTCCGCTACTTCCCAAAACCAAACTCCTCGTCTACTACTCGCTCATTCGTCCGGTACTCTCGTATGCGATTCCCGTATGGAGCAGCATCTCACACACAGACCACAAGAAACTACAGACACTTCAAAATCTCTGCATTAAAATCACATACAACACGAGACTCAGAACAAACTTGAAGAGATTACACGAACGAGAACAAATTCCAACACTATACGAATTCACACACAGACTGACTGCACGCTTTTACAAATCACTCACACTTAGTAAAAATCCACTAATACGAGACATAGGACAATACAATGCTCCGAGCGACCTGACATTCAAATACACACACAGACTACCTAAACACATCCTCATGGACCATGACCACATATGGCACATACCAGAATCAGACGCGGACGAATAGCGAGCAGTAGGTATTTCCTAAACTCCCGACTTTCCTCCTAAATATATAATGTTTATATATCTATTTATATATTTATATAATATTTTTATAATTTGTATGTATATGTATGTTTATTTTCTATCCTCCCATAAGTATATATTAACATAAAAACAGACACACACACACACATCTCAAAAAATGCAGGACATCATATACCGATGTTACTGAAGGCCGTATACGTTTCAAGTTGACGTTCGGCCGCTCCTTCCGGGTAAGGTTTTCTGCGATTTTCCTTACTCCCAACGGCAAATGCGGAAGGAACCCAACAATAGGGCGCAGCCGAAATTTCCTCCCCCCATTCCCAACACAACACAAACAGACACGTATGTAGTATATGGCCGCTGTCGGTCGCTGGTGGTGCTGATGCTGGATGAAAACATGCAATTTTAGTAGGGTTTTTAGGTAACAAATTTTTTCCCTACCGAGAAAATACAAGGCCTCTAAGTCTATAAAAGCCAGGTAATATTTGAATAAACCCATATGAGGTAAAAATTGTGAGGCGCATATGACGCCGTTCTATTTGTATAAAGAACATTAACTTTAAATTCAGTAAATTTAAATGATTCACCACTTCATGGAATATAAGAATCTAGAAAATAAAAAAAAAAAAAAATAAAAAGTCGCATTTCCGAAAAAGCGACTGCAAAAAATATGCTTCTGGATTGTTGTCAATTTTACATAAATTTGTTATTCCGAATCATACTTTTTTGTTGACATTACCACATTTGTATGTAAATGAAACTTTCGGAATGTTGTTTTATTCAGCGTATTTATAAATTATTGATCAGTATTTACAAATAAAATGACTGTTGTAATTTTGGTACGTAAGAATTGGACAATAAAATTTTGTATTTGCTCAACGAAATGTCAATTCTGTATGTTCAAATCAAACTCTATTTGTTTGCTCGACCAAAATTACAAATATTTTGTGAAACTTGTATAACTCTGTCGCGGTTTTAGAATTTTGAAAAATATTTAATATTTTAACGTTCTGAAATCTACGCCATGAAATTAATATCGAATAAAAGCCACCACAACCCACGTTGAAAATAATTCAATGCGAACAGTTTATACGTTCTTATATTTATTTCAGTAAAAATTTATTTTGAATCTTAAGAATAATATATTAATTGCTGGTAAAAACTTGATGATTGTTGATAAAACTTTACCCACGTCGAATTCATTAACCAAAAGAGGACTTTGTAAAGATCTGACAAATAAATATGAAAAAGGAGAACACAGTAATCAGAGTAATTGTTTTAATTGATTTAAATAGCAACACCACGAGCGTTAAAGTGTAAAAAGACGTAACATTAAAGATAAAGTGTTCCCGCTGCATGCATTTAATGTCTCTACCTGAAAGGAGATGATTTCCCATAATTTTCAAAAGTAAAATCACAAATATTTTAGCTTTTTATTGTAAATATTTGTAAACGAGACAATGGTATCAAATGTCAAATAAATCATTAAGACGAAGCATAGTGCTAAATCACTATTTTGATTAATTGACGAATTGGTGTACATTATGAATACCAAAAAATATGCTTTAGATAAATTGAAGGTTTTCATATCGTTTCGCTTGAGTAGAATACAAATAAAATAATAAATTACTCAATAAAAAATATAAATGTAAACTACTAAAAAATATTTTTTTCAATAGAAATGTATGAATGCGTAAAGGAAACAACTTTTAAAAAATACAGTATTATAGCTAAGATTATCTGTGACAGTTTCACTTGATTAACTTTTTTTGCTTTTTTACATAATTATTTACAAAATAAATAAAAACCAGTTTTGTGCTTGAAGTCGAACGTATCTAGACTCCGTTTGTCAAGCAATTTTAATGCCTATTACCTACAATATAAGGTATACCAAGAATATACACATTTTTGGCTTGTAGCTTCAACTTAATAGATGTTAAATCAAAATAAAACCTTTTGAAAGGGAGACGAACTTAATAATATCAATTGAGTCACATGTAATATTATTAAATTTTGGAGTAAAAATTAACCTCATATCTGAATATATGTAATTAATTCCGAAATCGTAATGCAAAACTTAAAAAAATGTATATATAAATATACATTTTCGAGTGTTCTCATTTTCTCGTCAAGCTGTATCAACCCCTATAAACTTTTTTTCTTTGTTTTAGTTTGTTCGAGGACTTGTAATAGAGGAAAAAGTTATTTTAAAAAATATAGCATTTACCCAAGATCACATTGCCGATTGAAAAAATGATTTCTTCAAGGTAAAAATTTAAAAGGTCAAAAGATAGGGGCCTCTAAAATTTACAAAGTAGTTTTTTGCAGAGGGCATACAGTGGAGTATAAAGTAGAATGGTTATAATAACACTGAAGGATAATGTTAAATGTTAGCATAACGTAACACAATTTCTAAATACGTATATTTAAATTTCGGTTTTATTTTCTGAAAAATTAAATGAATAAATTAATGAAGTGGAATCTTGGAAGTGGAAATTAACCCACTTCCCGATATCCTATCGAGCAGAAACTCAGACGGCAGATAGACTAGTTGTCGACAGTTGATGAGAGTGGATAGCACTCACGCATTTTTCTGAAATTGTATGTCATAATATTTAATAAATAAAAATCAGTTAATATACGAAATAAATGTCATTATATCAAATTAGAATTTTGCTTAGGTATTTGCGTTGTTGACTCCAGTCCCGTGGGAGGTAGTTTCAATCATCAGTTAAACCAAACAAATAATTATATTAGGTTTTCCAATAAGAGGTGTTATTTTGAATAGCCCGCTATTTCGGTAGATGTTACTTTTAAAGCTGTCATTTTTTGACATTTGACAAGTAAAAACTACGCCATTAATAAAAATACACGCTTTAACGATGCATTGAAATTATTAAAATTCACTTAAGCGAATCAAATGCAAATCATCTTGAGTGATGAGGTCCATTTCCACCTTCGGTGGCTTCGTCAACAAGCAATATTGTCGCATCAGGGGCTCGGAAAACCCAAGAGTTATTGTTGAAAACTCTCTTTATCCTTAACGTGTGACTGTTTGGTGCGGTTTATGGTCCGGCGGAATCATTGGACCTTACTTTTTTGAAAATGAGGCTGGAGCAACAGTTACGGTGAATGGATCGCTATCGAGAGATGATAAATGATTTTTTATGGCTGGAATTGGATGGTATTGATCTGTAAAACGTTTACTTTCAACAAGACGGCGCTACGTGCCACACAAGCAACGAAACTATTGATCTTGTAAAATTGAATATCAAAATAACTCCTCTTATCCGAAAACAATGTATATGTGATTTTTATATGCATAAAAATAGATTTATGCAAAATAACTTTATTTTAATTGGTTGATTTTTTTAGAAATCAAGTGAAATCAAAAAGTGGATACAACGTTAATATTTTTAATGTACAACACATAGGGATTGTTGGCATCACGTCGGAGAATGGCGTTTTGTATATATTTATAAATATCTACGAACTACTAAAAAAGTGTTGCTAGCATCATTCCCAATTAAAAATAATTTACTGTTAAAACCACATCGGTGTACAACCTAAAATGTTAATAGGTATGTAGTATTATAGCTAAGTTTAAGTACCTACCTACAATATTTTTTAAATCCCATTGGCTTAAGTACAAGTCAGATATACTTACAACCACATCGGGGTGTAAATATTCCATTGACTTAAGTACAATTAAGATGTACTTACAACCACATCGTAGTGTAAATAACCTAAATTGTTATTAGCATCACAATTAGAGTACCCTCGGAAGCGATGGATTCATACACCTTTCCTTCCCAGAACTTACTCTCCATCTTTAAACAAATAAATACTCTCCACACAGCATCCCCAAAGATGACATAGGCCCTGAGAAAAATTATTTTCCCTGGGCCTCTTGTGTGGGGTTAATGTCAAAAAAAAGTATCACATCTCAAAATAAAGTAAAAAATATCTTATTATTAGTTAAAAAAAATCAGCGTAAAACGTGGTTAGTAGCACACAGTACAACGGAAAATGTTTACATACAAACCAGCTTAGCATTTTATTGCTTTTTTTCACATCCCGGTGAGTGTAATCCTTGATTATCTAATAGCATTTTCACACCCAACGCACTCATTTTCCACATTTTCTGTTTTGCCACCATTTCACTTCATTTTGTCAAATATTTTTATATCAGAGTTTTTTTTTTCAAAAACTCATTATCTTTTGTTTACATTTTGGAAACGGGAATGGTTCCCTTCAATTACTATTCGTTATTCAAATTAAGAGCAAATGGGAACATTAACATTATTTCATGAATATTCAGTATTGCTTACAATGTTTGCCTATTAAGAACGAACGTTGAAAATGTTTTTTATGTAAATTTTTTTTCTTATTTATTATTGTTTTTGTGCGGCACTTTAACCGTTCAAATAATTCATTGGAATCACTTATTTCTCTTTTTAAATAAATACATTTAATTTAATCTCTTTTAAGACCCATTTATGTAATAATAAAGTTGAATATACAATCAGTCAATTAACAGAATGAATACCTTTCGCCTTTCCTAAAATAAATGATTTATTAGTGTTATCTAACTTTTTCAAGACGAACCTTAAAAGCAATCTTAGATTTCCTAGAATACTTGTCCATATTTTAACATGTTTGTCTTCCTAATATCAGACCATTTTTAACCTTTAATTTTCTTTCTTCTGGTTGACTACCGTGAGAACATTATTAACTCAATTTATAAAACATTTTTTTAGTATGTAAACTAGTACTTCTGTGAATATTCGTCCTCGCATGGATCAAGTTTGTTTCTTTTTTTTTTGTATTTCATAAACCAAAACTAAAATTTTCTCTGAAATCTTATCTTGTCTATAGTACTACTTAAATACCTCCCTACTAAATTTATGTAATATTTTTTTTATTTCAAATAATGAATTGTGCAAAAAAACGTTACTATCTCAATAAAAAATATTTTTCGCGCAGGTATTCATGGAAAAAAATATCTATATTTAATCGGTGACCGGGTAAATCATCACAATGAAAATTCATCCCATTTTTAAAAAAATATAGAAAGTCATGGAAAGTGATGAAACAAAAACTTTATTAACTGTGTTAAGTAGGTTAGGTTAGGTTAGGTTTAAATTTTTTTTTTCATCGTTTCTAATGACTTTATATCACTTTTTAAAAGTGTGTTGAATTGACACTTTGTTGAGTTATCATGGAACCATTTAATCATAGTCAAAGTGAGACTTGCTTGAATATTAAATAGAAAACGGATCGCAACAAAATTCCACACAGACGAAATGCAAAACGGTAGAGTTAAAACAGCACATCGCTTTGCTCTGTCAATAACAATTCAATGCTTTGCACTCTTTTTCCACATTGCTTTAACGATAATGGAAGTTTTTCTTAATTTAAAATGTCTCCTCGTGTTTTATGCAAATCCCAACTGAAAACCAAGAGAAATGCTTAAATGTTTTTTTTTCATTGGAGTTAAAAGAATGTTTCAAATTTCAAATAATTTTCCAATGCTAAAATAAAAAATTTGAATGGAAATAGAGTTTTTACTTGACACAAAATTCCCTTTCATTAATCACCCGTAGTGTTGAAATACGGACTGATTAATAGTTTCCACCAGGAATCGTAATAATAATAATTGCCAGTCTAGTTAATCAAAGATGTAAATAATATATTACACACAAGTTCAAAATAACACAAAGATGATCCATAAGTCTTTGTACGATGTGCCAAGATATTTGGCACAATTCCTCCATACGAATAGTCAGCCCGAGGGATATTTAGATTAGGAATATAGGTGCATACAAAGTGTCTAGACTAAAACGAATACTGGCACGTGATCTTATACACAACTTCATGTATGTATGTATATTTTAATAGAGAACCATAACTTCATTTATTCCAAGCTATGAACAAACATGTTTATTAGTAGCACGAAAGCATGCTATTATGGAGCAATTACTAATCAGTAGCATGTATAGGTAAAACGTTGCTGGTATTACGCATGCTACCGGACGTGCGGGTGAAAGCGGGCGTGCTCTTAACTTGTCTGAACAGATTCGCTTATGAGCGTGCTGATATCGATTATTGTAGGGAACAGTTTTGATTACTTGTATTTTCTTTTGCTTCCATTTTGGCAAAGAGTCTGCTTTTAAATACAGGGTTTTCCAATAAGAGGTGTTATTTTGAATAGCCCGCTATTTTGGTAGATGTTACTTTTGAAGCTGTAATTTTGAGGCCTATTTCCACCTCGGTGGCTTCGTCAACAAGCAAAATTGTCGCATCAGGGGCTCGGAAAACCCAAGATTTATTGTTGAAAAGCCTCTCTATCCTCAACGTGTGACTGTTAGGTGCGGTTTATGGTCCGGCGGAGTCATTGGACCTTACTTTTTCGAAAATGAGGCTGGAGCAATAGTTACGGTGAATGGATTGCGCTATCAAGAGATGATTAATGATTTTTTATGGCCGGAATTGGATGGTATTGATCTGGACAACGTTTACTTTCAACAAGACGGCGCTACGTGCCACACAAGCAACGAAACCTTTGATCTTTTACGATTGAATATCAAAATAACACCTCTTATTGGAAAACCCTATAGTACGAGTGTTCAATTGTTTGCTTTGAGCAAATATTCAGGAGTATGCATAAAACAACTATGCCTTACACAAAAAATGTGTATTTATTGAAGAGCATGCTAGTTTTAAGCATGTCTATGTATGTGTATCTGTATCCGTACTTTTTTCATATTTAAAGCTCACTCAATGAAATGTCGAGCTTTCCAATAAATACACTTTACGAGTTACATCAAATCAAATTCCACAACTCCCTTCGTACACGACCTTCAATTGTTGATCAGATCTTATAATTTACATTTCTAAATAATGGCCATGCGGTCTAGCGTATTGAAATAGATATCTTTACAATATTGGATCGATAGACGTAACTACCGACGATTTTAAACCGATTTCTTGAGCACGGTTGCGTTGTTGGTAGCCAGACCGATGCTGATAATGCAATAAATTAGAAGTCAACGTATGCTGGCAACACTGGATGTATTTTCTATGAATTAACACACTTGAACGTCAGACGGCTACGTAAAAGTTGAAAATACTAATAAATTGACAATGTCGAATTGAAATAATAACTTTAACATTCATTGGCAGTCCGCATGAACTTTTTGAAACTAAAAATGGAGTTTCATGAGGTCTTTAGTCACAACTCACAACTAATAACTTTTATTTCTCCAGGCTGGAACGGAAAAGAGATTAGACTAATTAATTAGTTAATTCACCTCCATTCATCAATAAGCCAATTTCTTTGCAAAACGAACGACATTATCAAAACGTTGTGCATATTGACAGCTTATCCGACACCTTGGAGGCCTCACTAAAAACAGCGGCTTTTATCTACCGACGGCTAACTGACCATAAATTAGGAAATTTCGTCAATATTGTATTGACACAGTGCTTTATCGATCGTCCACGTTACACTTTCTGGACTCGCCTGAGCTTATTAATTTTATAAAAAATCACATACCGTCAAGATTAACTCGCGGAACCGATTTTTTTTCATTTGCCCGCAAGCAGAACCAGCGTTAAAAAATCCCCAGTTCCTCTCATATAACAAAAAGTTTCATAATGTCCACAGTCTTAGCGATAACTTAACGGCGTACGAACATAAAATTGCATTAGTATAGAGTGTATCGAGAGCATTTCCTATCCTAATCCTATATTCCCATTCCTCTCCCCTTTACCTACTTATTAGTTTTGAGGCATAATAAAATTCCCAAAAAATATAATTTATAACCTAAGTACACGAAAATTTGTAAAATTACAAACTGTTTGTTTCTTATGAAATAAAAAAGAAATTAATAAAAATAAATATTTTTAATACTTAATTTTATCTCGGAAGATTTTTTCAATTTATATAGGTGTTTCCGACTTAAAATTATTGTTTATAATAATTTGTTGAGAATAAATGCCTTCATTTTGAAAGTGGATTCATGTCAAAGAAGAAATATAAAGGAAATAAAGAAAAAATAACGGGGTAGGTATTATTTAAATGAGTAATATATTATTAATGATAATTGATAATAATAGAGCGCTAAAACGGTTTAATTTGAAACTAGCAAACTAACTAACTTATAATCACGCCGTTTCCCGCAGGGGTAGGCATAGGGGACGGACCGCCAAACGACTCGGTATTGGCACACACTTCTTGCCTCATTCACATTCATACATCGTCTCATACATACTCTTCTATTATTTTGACTCTTGCCATGTCTTCCTCGGGTGTCTCTGACTTCTGGCACCAATTATATATTTCATAAAAAAAATTACACCGTTTAGGCTTATACAATGTAAGTTGCAAATATATTATCGTAAGAATTTTGCAATGATTCCAAAGACGCCTATAAAAAAATCATTGAGTATATATAATGTTTATTGAAAAATGACCGAATTTAATCTAAATTTAAGTAGCTCAACTGGTAGCCTGGTGGCCTGGTAAGACTTGGAGTCTGGGTTCGAGTCCCAGTTGCGTCCGATATCTTTTTTTCCGCTATCTTATTCAAAATTCATATTTTCCTTGAGTGTTGTTAATATTCATCTTATATACCTTCATATGGCATCAAAAATAATATATTTTAATGCAGAAATGCGAATATATATGTGAATTCGGTTCCATGATAACTCAACCCAGTGAAAATTCAACACACATTTAAAAAGTGATATAAAGTCATTAGAAACGACGAAAAAAAAAATTAAACCTAACCTAACCTAACCTACTTAACCCAGTTAATAAAGTTCATCGCTTTCCATGACTTTATGTAACTTTTTAAAGATGTGATGAATTATGCTGCTTATTTATGGGGGTACATCAAATACATATATTATGTAATTAATAACTGTACTGTATTCAATATTGTGTAATGTAAATCATGTATCTTTTTTTACTAATAAAAAAATTATCATTGTGATGATTTATCCGGTCACCTTGAATACAGGTAAGGTTAGGTTACTTTAATGCCATGTTGTAATATATAACCAAATACGTAGAATTACTAAGTTACTATCAGTTAGACCTTTTATTTCGGTGTTCAGTGTTTATATTATGTTGGAGATAGAGTATTATTTCTAAGGGCACTATCTTAATATAGAATTAAGAATTTATCTGAATCATAATTTGATTCTTAAATTGTGTTAATCGCAACTTTTGTTTGATGCACAAATTAACATTTATTAAGGAACTTATATTAATTTGTGCATCAAATATCAATTATTTTGGTAGTGGGTTAAATACAATACGTTTTTTTACAATTTTCGTTAACTGGATTACGTATATTATACATTAATTTATTTAAAGGGATACGATTCTTATCAACTGCGATCAAAACAAAAGTTTTATCAAAATACGCGACTTGTTTTTAAACGAAGATCTTTTTTTTTTTACTACCGCAAAATCTTTTTTGTTTTTTTAATCCAAATTACCCCCGAACACAAACGACCATATTAAATTCTGTTCGTTTTTTCCATTTGGTTTTCTTTCGTTTTTCGAATGATAGACATTTTGTTTTCTATAAAATGATTGTAAAGGCGATGAGTCTGGAATTCCAAATCAATATTGATTCGTTCATTATCAATTTAAACCGTGTAACCACCTTGTTCAAATCAATACTCATTCTGAAGAGTTTTTTTCTGTATGCCAAGGGAATAAAAAGAATCCTTTTTAATTTTATACATTTCACCCTTAACCTTCATAAAAATGAACGATTTGGTTTAAAAATCAAGAAATATTTTACCAAGTTCAAAATATTTTATAACGTAGACATTGTCGTATTACCTCCACATAATGGAAAATCTATTTATCTTTATGAAAACTCTGTCATCGTCATTATATTCCCATCACTACTAATTATCACTGTAAAATGAAGAAGAACTTAACTAACAAAGGACTAAACCCGTGATGCTCGGGTAGGAACCAGATGCCTTGGACAACTCGGCTGCTATCAACAAACTGTATTTATTTATGGAAGTTCAACTTTAAACAGTATATGAAAGGTAATCTACGCATAAGAAATTAAGATGTATTTCAAAAAATTTTCTGAAGTAACAAATCTCTGAAATAATATTAATAATAAGAACATTTGGATGAGTTTTACAGCGCTGTTTTTGTTAAAAGCTCACCTAGAGTACCTACCTACAATCAGTCTAATCCTTCGTAATTTTTGTTTTTTTTAGCTTAAAAGGGATCTTCAGTGAAAAATATTATGGCTTAAAACACAAATGCATATTTATATAGATCAACAAACACTGATTCTGAATATATAAGTTTTATTATAAATAGTTAGACGTAGAATTGATCTTTTGTCATTTAAAAACTGTTAAAATCGGGATACACTCAAAACTCCATGCGATTAGTCGGTAGGTTCTGACAGCACTTAAACCGCTACCTCACCCGTTGGCCGGCCGCGTGCATTAAGAGTGGGGACAATTTTGTGTCAAGTTGCGCAGTTTATTCTCGCACACGGGTCACTACCTCGGTTCTCATATTATTTCAAAAGAATTCATGTTTTTTGGACATCTTTCTAAATTGACCTTATTGTCAAACGACAAAACCGAGGTGCATATGACGTCACGCATACCCTGTTAAATTTCGATCGTTTTGGCGGGTTTTAAAAATGCAAACTTTGAACAAACAATAAAAATTAAATTAAATTGACTGGAATTCTGAATTGTCAAAATGGCGAGTCAAAACCCCCGACAAAAAACTAAATACCACATTTAGGAACGAGGCAAGGAAAAACGATGTATAAATCAAAGATTCATTGATTATGATCATTGTTTTTGTGTTCAAAATTATTTACACAAGTTTTAAAATTCTCTCATTTATTACACATACCTACGTACCCAACGAACTTCCATATTTTTTTCAATATTTTTATATGGTTTATAGATTTATTGTGAAAGGAATTTTGCCAGTGAAAACACTGCCCATTTTTATTTAATTTTGCCCAATACCGTCAATAACTCTTTTTTTAAAGATTTGTGATAAATAATTTAAAATTTAGAAAAAAACGTTGTATTACCAGTAATCAATTATTAGTAAGCTAGTCGATTATAAAATGTGGGTCACCAGGAACCAGAGACGCCAAGTAACGCCTGGAAGTTTGGTTCACCACACCAAGAGTGAAAAAAATGATTGTTTCGACGTTGTTGCAAATAGTTGTATTGTTGTCGCCACCTCGTAATAATTATCGGAAAACAGTATAAATTATCAGCTCCAATCATCATACGTTAAATAAATATTGAATATTATCGAGAGTGATCAAAAAACCATTCATGTTGTGAAACAATACTAGATATACATCTATGAACTATAATGCCCACAGAACATCAGAACTTCCAAATGAGTAAGATCATTCACAGGGTAAAGGCCTCCTTTTCCCACTCCTATTCTTCCCTGTGATAAACATGAATCTTATTTTCTTGTTAAAAATTACAGTCCATTCTTCGAGTACCAATCGATTCGATACGCAACATATTATGTATACCACGCAAATTTGAGTAAAAATGAGACATAACGCCATTTCGTGTTATGTATATGAAGTAATGCTATAAAAAACAATACAATTTAACAAATATTCATTATTGTTTAAATATTTACGAGAAAAAATATACAAATCATAAATATTGTTTCGCTTAATAACTGTTTACTTTTATATATGGCGAAAAAATCGAAAAAATACGACGTAAATATGCTTGACATTTATGGCTTAACCAAAAGAAAATATTGGCCTTTGGGGCATGAAAAATAGCAGCAGCTAGATGTCGTAAATTATTGTGGGTGTTGCTACCGCAAGGCAGATATTTTCGTTAATATACAAAGTTATTTTTTCTAATACCAACCCAAGTCTATGTGCAGATAAAGAGGAAAGTTAAAAGGGTAAGGGTATATAAATAATGTCTTTTTTAAATACATATAATTAAATATCGATTTTGCTTTCTTGATTTAATTAATGAAGTGGAATCTCGAAAGTGGAAAGTAACCCATTTTCTGAAACTCCGCAGATATACTCGTTGTCGATGACAATACTTCCTATCAACTTTTGGTGGCACTCATGGTAGCACAAATTTACGACAGTTTATATAAGAAATAAATGTCGGTACTATCCAATTAGAATTTGGTTTAGGTGTCAGCTTTGTTTTCTCCAGTCCATGGGGAGGAAGGTGCAGACCTCCAAAAAACAAAAAAAAAAACTTTAGAAATGTAAGAGCCAGACCCTGGGGAGGAAAGTTTAATCCTCAGCCAAACCAAAATACGCGTGTGTACATATTTTTGAAGACATGTATTAAAAAAATATATCTATTTGTTTTGTTTTTTACGGGTTGAATTTTTTAAAATGTGAATACAGTAAAATAACCTTATTTCTCATAAGCCAATGGGACTACGACAACCCCACTTGGGGTATGTCGTGAGGCTCTAGCCCTTTAATTATTAGGAGACCAAATTTGTCCCCAAACATCATACGAATTTGGGTTCCTGATATTTAAAGGGCTAGATGGTGTGGAAGAAAATACGATAAAAAAAACGAAGATTGATAAGTATCTGGCACGGCTAGAGTATGAACAACTCTGTTATCGTGATTGTCGTTCATTTAAAAAAACGCGACGTTAGTAACCATAAAAATGAAGTTCTCCTAAATATTCGGCCTGCAAATAATCTATCTTGGCTTGCAAATGTATTTCTCCGATGCTGAAAATAGGCAGTTGGGCCCGCCGCCGGATATTAAGTTTATTCCGCCCCAAGGACCTCCAAAGCCTCCTGAAAAATGAAACCAACCCCCGAGCGATTATAGTACCGTCGCTTGCCTACTCCTATTTATTCTTTCCCAGTCAGTTATAATGTGAAATTCTACATTTTTGCACGCTTATATTCGTACACACATTGTGGCGTCGTTTTTCATATTTAAGGAAATATATATTTTTCTTCTTCTCTTTTAAAAATAAAGACAAACATTTCAGTGTTACGAATAACCTGATATATATCTCCTACTACCACCACAGTAAGCGGAAAATGTTGCTTGTGTTGTGATGGAGGACATAACCAGCCGAGGAATTGAACACACTACGCATGGGTGGGACCCAAACGCGATGTCTACAGTTTTTACCGTTTTATATTTTTTAAATATACCTACATTAATATCAATGTTAAGTCCTTTTCTTCTATGAAAGCTAAATAGATTCTTCGATAGAAACTAAGAATCATTTAACTCTTACTGTAAATGTGTATTTCACGCATCCACTATCGGTACACAATATACAATAAATTGATAACGTGCTAAGATAAAACATGACCCGTTTGTCCTTTTGCTTAATGTTGATCTAAGTTACAAACTTTCAACATATTATACTAATTTATTTGGCCGTTTTATAATGTAATTTCAATTTTAAGGAGTTTTTTCAAAAACAGACAAATACTTCAGTTTCCAAAACGATCCAATTAAATAAAAAAACACACTTTTATGCAATAATGAAAGCCATCCGTAGATACTGTTATAACACAATTTGATACACTCGCATATTTCTTTATCAATTTCAAATGAAGATATTACCTTTAACATTTTACCACTATTTATTCAAAATATCCCGACGAAGAAACCATTGGTTTTAAAACACGTCGATCGTTTTTCATTAATAAGTGGTGTATACAAAGTTATTTATGTGATTTAAATTGAAATGACGCCACTAAATGAATTTGAAATTAATGAAGAAGTTATTTAAAATTATTTAATAATCTTAAGTGAGCTAGTTCGATGTTTCACAACACCGTGTGCTAATAATTTCCAAACATAAGTTCATAGCAAATATTGACTTTAGGCTATCATATATTTTTTAAATAAATATTCATTTAGTTAAAACTTAACCTGTCGAATGTGGATGGGACACCGGTGTCCTCCATCTAAAAATCGATGATTTTTTATAAAGTGATTTTAACCCTTATGTACAATGAACTGTATGATTAATAAGTTCCAAATCGCTTGCGCTTATTATTTCTATAGACAATACTTTTTTATTTAATATTTGCGGCTTCTCTGACGATTTAGTAAAAATTTATCTACTCTTTTTGGGTGTGTCATTCATGTTTTCTCAAGGTCACAGATGTCACCTGATTCAATATAATATATTTTACACCCCCCAAACCAATACTGAATTAATGCAAACACAGCATTAATTTAGTATTAGTTTCATTGGTCCTCGTACATTTAACCTTCTACCACTACAAACTCAAATGATAAATAAAAAGATAAAATAAGTAAAAGCGGTAAAATTATGGCTGAATGACGCAGATATTGAAACACTTTTTCTATAAATGTATCTATCCTTCTACAACTCACTTGCTGTAACTTTATAAACTGTAGTACATTATGTTTTCTCTTGACTTTATATAATAACTAAAAAAAAAAAAACTTTTTCACTTATTCTACTTATGTACTTGGAAATATAGTAATCGTTTTTATACTGCCCACACTCAGGCAGTGCCTTAGAGGGTTTTCATTTCTTGTTATTATATATTATGCTATTATATACTATTTTTTATTATGTATTATATGTGTAAAAAAAAAAGTTTTAAAAATTTAAAAAAAAAAATAGGATAACATTTATTACATGAAGAATGTGGTATAATTATTTTCTGGTCACTTTTTACAAATTAAATTTATTTTTAATCGCAGTAGGAATGTATTACTTTGGAAATTTTATTATAATATAGTTAGACGGCCTGGTACATATATGCGATCTCTACGTGCTTAATTTTTGCACGTTTGACTTGTTTGTTCTGAATTTCATAACATTATTTCGTTTGCTGATCATAATAATACATTTTATTACCTCTGAAGTGTTCTGAAATGATCAAATAATATTTTCAAAGTTAAATATGATTCAATTTCTAGATAGTACCAATAAATATGTTTGGCGGAGACTCCTTAACGGTTCGAGATGAAAGATTTAGGAGAAACCCACGTGTGGATCTCTACCACCTCATTCACACTATTTATAAGACATTACTGTCACTCAATAGAGATTTGTTGCCCACAACGTAAATTAAGTTTAATATTTTCCGCTTCAAAATAGATAAAGAATTTTGCCATTAATAACGATAAGTGATAACTATTTTTTATTAAGATATCTTTATTTATTTCCTGGTTCTGGTCTTATTTTCAATAATTTTTTTTCTTACTATACAATAGAGAATAGAGAGACAGACCGCGTGCAAAATGGTCTAGAACCAAAAGGTGCTAAGTCAAATTAATATGGACCACACATCTAGGGGTATTTCCACAAACTATAAATACCGTTAAAAATGTGTGAAAGATTTAAAGTTTATTTTTTTATTATGACTATCGTACTAAAATATATATTATTTTAATATTTTAATTAATGATTATTGATTTCTAAAACTCATTCAAAACGGTTCCAACTGGCTACAACGTCATTATGACATAGAAAACACCAATGGCTGGTAAGAGCTCTGTCATCGATGTCACCCGGCGTGGCGTCAACGTCACGAATTCACTAATAAAAGCGGAAACGACATTTTTGGCGGCAAATCGAAAGTGGCACATTTTAAATCGTTAAATAAAATTTATTCGTCAACATAAAAATAAAATATAATTACCTAAATATTTTTCAAGATTAAAAAAAACAGTGAAAATACCATGTTATTAAAAAAATCTGGTGTTCTGGTTGTCCAAGAACCAAATTTAATTATTATGGCTTACTTACATTTGTTATAACTACATCATACTTTTGGATAGTTTAATGATTGTTGTTTTATATGATAACGAAGGAAGACTTATCCCTTTGTTTTGTGGGATACATAAAAAAAATTGAAGGTCCGTAGCTCATGATGGAAATTATTTTGCGGGCTGAAATCAGGTGATTTTATCTAGAAATTCTATGTACCCGAAGCTAAAATTCATTGTTTAAGAGTTTTTACAACTTAATTAAGATAGTTAGCTTAATTATAAAAAGTACCTAACCTAACCTAACCAGTCTGACAACTTCACGGAACACTTTAGCAAAATGGAGAATATATCATATTTCGTGAAATTCTTTTTCCCTATTTTTAGTTTTGGTATGATGTGTTACATACAGTTATTGGAATGTATTTGCTCCTTATTTAGGATAACAGAATAACATCATACGTGGTACGTGTAGGACGAAGATCATCTGCCAGATCGATACCTACCATATCCATTACAAAATGCATATACTAAAATCTACACCTGGGTACAATGATACAACCAATCCATCATGGCTTAGAAAGCTCGAAAGCTAAATTCATTAGCTGTTCTGTTAAAATTTAAGTCATTCGGAAAGTCAATATTCAGAATTTATTAAAAAGGAGATCTCTGAGACTTTAGTGTTAGATTAGATTCTGTAATACAGTGATCCTATTGATTTTCTAGAACAATATAAGTGTAATAAATGAGATTAAAAACAGTAGCCTGGGTGACGTACATTGTATCAGATGGGCACAGAAAGGAGAATCATTATGCTAATTGAACTGGTGGAGGACAACCATTCGGAATTATCGAAACCTATGGTGATTATTTTTGGGGTACTTTGCCATGTTGTGCTGCCTCTTTCTTTAGCCAACGTTTCGGACAACATTACAAATCTCACATCAGAAATCAGAGATCATTTCAAATCTCGTCGGTAACATTGGCTAACACAGTTTCAAGCTATAGATACGATTTGAGATTTTCACGGCTAAAAAAAGTATTATAGTGATTTATTTTTGTAGTGTTATGCCGTGTTACGCTGCCTCGTTATTTAGCCAACGTTTCGGACAACATTACAGTGTCCATCATCAGGGCAGATGTGTCACACTACTCTGATACACTCACACTTTAATTTTGTCTGAAACATTGACTAAAAAAGGACGTAGACGGTATAATACTCCAAAAGTAAATCACTGTAATATATAATCTCAAATTGTATATTCTATTGAAACCTAGCTTGAAATTGTGTTAGCCAAAGTTACCGACGAGATTTGAAATGATCCGACATCATTTATGTATTATATTTAAATGAGACATGAAGTGAAAAAATAGGTTCCTCTTTTTACCTCCAACTTTCCCAACGCTCTAACTAAAACTACCTAATCCAATCTACGCCCACCGCTCATCGCGTTCTAATAGTAGAAAAAGTTTCGACGAGATATTAGTATGCAGTAGCGCTTCTAATTGTAGCTCTATCTGTGAAATGTATTTTCCATCATATTTTTTCTTTATTCATTGTTGTTTGGTCTATGCTACTTACATACATTGCTTTTAGGATTTTACTGACAATCAAACTTATTCCCGTAATATGACAGTTTCATCTCCATCGTATCAGCCCGAATTTCTTTAGCAACAATTTGGCAATTTGGACTTATGCGGTATTACGTAAATATCTAAAAGAGTGTTAAGAAATTCTGGATAATAGCAAATTCACGCATATTCTTAACAAGCGGATTACAATCTTCAGAGCACAGGCGTCAGGTTGGTCCTTATTTTACAGGTATTAATTACAATGGAAGGTACTCCGATGAACTAACATCATTGACCCCTTCGGCACCGGTGCATAATCGGGAAACCCGCCGAAGCACGCCCATCATATGTACACTGTTGACATTTGTCATATGAGAACGGGTCGCTTCTACGACTCGTTTTTGAGATCAAAAGCTCGTCTGTGGAACGATTTTCCTTCCTCTGTGTGTCCGCCTTCCTACAACGTGGGTCTCTTCAAGGCCCATGTTCACTCCTTCCTCTCCTGAAAAAATACCCTCCTCACAGCATCCCCATAGACTACATAGGCCCCGAGGGAAATTATTTTTCTCAAGGCCTTCTGTATGGAGTGAATGTAAAAAAAGTATTCAAGAGATAATGGTGGGTGCCAGCACTAAAGAACTTCGTGTCCTACTCTTTATCTAACACTGTAGGAAATTGACGTTAATTCTGCCTTCATTCATCCAAATCATGTAAATCAACCTTTTTTATCGCTGGATGGTTTTGCGCCCTCTCTTCGTTTTTTGAATCAACGTTTCAGAAAGCCTAGCTGTGTCCATCATCAGGGCAGATGTCAGGATGATGGACAATGAATGAATGTCTGAAACAACACCCCGAGTAAATTAAACAATATAATATAATAATACTCGTTTGCCGTATCAGTTGGACCAATCTTTAGACGTTGTTGTTAAGTCGATTGACATTTAATCTTACGTCAAGACAACAGGGACTAAATATAGGCGACAGTAATCTAAATCTGCTCAGTTACACAACATTAGAGACACCAAACAGGCAAACAACTTAACCACTGATAAATAATATTATTCTTTATGAACACTTTTAACTAAAAATTATAATTTGTTTTTCGCAAAATTTATTTTTCATTTTAACTGCGCGGTCTTAATATTTATATATCACGTTGTTATGCTTTTTGCATAAAAACAATTACTTTTCGTATATTTTAATCGCTTTCAGGAAACGTACGATTTACTACCCTATGGTCAAAAGGAGCATAATTTATGATTGGAAAGAAAATAATTAGTTGATATTTTAAAAATTAAAATACGCATGTAAAAAGAAATAAAAGCATTTTTGCGTAAACACAAAAAAATCACTTGAATTTACCAAACTATTTTTGTTTTTGTTTTAACGCACTTTTTAAATTGTATAGCTGTCACTTTGATCGATCAACGTTATCCGCACATTGTAGCACTATTCACAGTCATACGTCACAGATGAAGGTTTTTTAGAACAAGCCAAGGCCGCACTGTGACCGACGACAGCGGGTAGCGGGCGGTTTGCGAGCGGCGGGGTCGCTGAAAAAACGCTACATAAACGCTGCGGAAACGCTACGGTAACGCTGAACAGTGGCGCAACGCCGTATGGGCGGGGGCTAGGCACCTACTGCACGCAAAGCATACGGACAGATGGCGTATCTATATTCCGACCGACTTATTGCATAATAAATGCAGAGGCGTCGGCCGCCAATTCGGTTAATACTTCTTTATTTTTTCTACTTTGCGCTCTTTTATTATTTTCGTACAACATAATTAATGTGTCATAACAAAGTTCCTTGATTTCCTAATTTACGTTTTTTGGATGTAAATAGTAAATATTGTGTTAGATTTTTTTTTAACATGATTGCTAATTAAAAAAAAAAAAACAAACTGAGTGCGAAAGATTTTTTGTTTTTGTATTGAAATCTCAACTACATGTCACTGTTTGGTTTCGGGTGAATTTCAAATAATAATTTTCTTTTTAAAAGTTATTAAAAAAATGAATTACTAATTTGGTCTATTCTCTTTTTTTACAATAAAAAAATATTTTAGAGCTCCAGATAGAATTCAATCTTACGGTAGAAATGAAGTTATATGCTGATATTAATTTCGTCATCCAGAAAATAAACAGAATCTCGAAGTATTTTAAAGAGACTCTCAGATTTAAAAAAAAAAAATATTGTAAATTTTTCACTTATTAATCCTTTTAACTAAATAAGTTAATTAAAGAGTTTATTCAATGTTATTTTATTATCTGTTTATTTGACGGTTGAAGGAAAAATCAGTGACTTGTGGAAAAAGTGCTCAAAATGGAGCATAGATCACCTTCGCCATTTCCCGAGTAGATATTTCTGGCAGAACGCCTTTTAACTGATTGAAGATCTAGCATGTGCTGCGAATCTCTTAGGAAATACCACACTATTAACTTCAGCTTTCAACAAAAACAGTTAAAACGAGAACACTTAGTAAAAGACCTTTGTTTAAACTTTGAGTTTCTTCACGTTAAAGCTTGCTTTTTGAGAAAGTTCCACATACTCCGAAACATGCATACAAAGTTTTCATTTCTCAAGAAAAACTTTTACATGTTTTAAGTAATTTTCAGGATCGGTAGCAAAGCGATCAACTCTCAACATCTAGTTTAACAAAAGTATGAAGATGTTGTCAGGTTTTTGTTTTTTATTTGCTGTTTTAAGGTTTTTCAGACATTCTTTTGTATTTTTTATAGTTGTAAACATCATTTAGCGTGAAAATACATGACAGATGAAAGGTATGGCATGTTGGTGCAGATGCGATGTTGCACACATTGGAGAGAAAATTGGAACCGAGATGACACTTGTTTACATCATTAAAAGATAATCAAATAAACAAAGTTGAGTGATTAAATGCAAAAACATAATAAACAAGTAATTATTGAACCTGACCAATGTGACCATGACCGTCAAAATGCATCGTAATTTTCCAATATTGCGTAACAACACAATAAATATGTTAATAATTCTATTTTAAAAACAACTGTTGTCGTGTTGGAATTTTAGTAACTTCCGATGTTCTTTCAATCTTTTGAAGTCGATTCTGGTTTCGTTTTACAACTCGTATTTTCAGACTGATCATAATATTTAAATATAATTAGTTGTTTTTGTAGCAGCATTTTTATGAAATATAGATTCTCTAAAGAGCGCTCAATCTTAATTTATTTGACCTACGATTTGTTTAGTTTTTCTTTTATATTTATTTATATATAATAATAATAATATTTCCATTTGTTATTTCGACTACTGGCATTATACGTAGCTCTCTCATTCAAAATTTAGGCGTATTAGATCTGTCAAAGAATTTATATAAAAAAATGTAAAAATCAGTCATTTTAAACACATGTAGGATTACGAAAGATGATTTAAATATTTAAATTGAGGGATCAGTTGGATTTATAGGTCCATTTAGAAGTTCAACCGAGCTGAACCCTCCCTATATGAAAATATCTGGAGTCGGTGAATTATTTTCCCATTTGATCTCTGGTGAGTTGAGGTGTTGTATTGTTTTATATTTATTATGCTTACATAGTGCACTTGCATAATGTGGTTTGACTAGATGACAATTTGTGGAAAAGTGTGTGGAAGGGTTTAGTTTTTCCCGCGGGGAAGATTTAACCCGGACATAAAGTCGGAAAAATTTTTTGGATAATTTGTATAGCGCTGTTTTTGTGCAAAATCACCTCAAGGGCGCTTTACAAATACGTAATACATTTCTACAATGATCTATGTTATTACTAACTATATATGAAGATAATACACAGTACCATACTTACCTGGTAGGTCACTTGAGATTAACACTTAATTAACATTAACCAATTGTTTATTAGCGAAATTCAGATACAGGATTTACGAAATAATTGGTCTTTATCTCAGGAATAGTATATTTAATTTAAAAAGGTTAGTTTTTAGTTTATACCTGAATTTTGTTGGACAAACTTGAAACAAACCTGTCTTTACTTTAACACTATCTTTCTTATATAATAGACTAATAGACGATGCCGAAGTAAATGACATTATAAAAATACAAGACACATAATAATAATATTTGGATGATTTATGTAAAATGAAGGGCGCTGTACAAATATATAATACACTTCTTTAATGATCTACTAACTATTTATGAAGATAATATACAGTACCATACTTACCTGGTGGGTCACTTGAGATTAACACTTAATTAACATTAACTAATTGTTTATTAGCGAAATTTAGATGCAGGATTTAGAACATAATTGGAAAATTTGATATAATTGGACTTTCTCTCAGGAATGGTATATTTAATTTAAGAGTACGACAGCTTAAAAAGGTACATTTTTAGTTTAGACCTAAATTCTGTTGGACTTGTTATGGATCTTAGTTGCGGAGGGAGTTTATTCCAAGCCTTCTACCCAGATGCTCCGAAAGCGCGTTCGCCAAACTTAGTATTTGGCTTGCGCAAAGTTTCCCTGAGTCTGCCTATATTGAAAGTCTTTTGTAGTTATTACGAGTAGCTGATATTATGAAAAATAATGTAAATAGTAAACATACTTAATATATCTAGGTCAGGGGTAAAATGCTTTGGATCCATGAAATAAAATTTGCTTACAATCCGAATTCACCCACTATTAGAATTTTATATACATTTCTCGATGTTGTTTGTTTGTTTCATTATTGCGATCACTGCTATAATGCACGGATTCAGTCAAAATGTGGTATACATTAAACTGAAAACATATCAATGAAGTATTCAGAATCTATCAGGGAACTTAGGGTAATACTGAATGTTAAATTAAAGACTATCCTACACCCTAAAGAAGTCATCAACAAACTCAATGAAATGATTGGATTTATAACTCGTCTATCAAAACCTTTCCACAACATAAGGACTCTGTATTCCCTTTAAGCCGCATATATCTGCTCTCACTTAGAACACTGCTCACCGACCTAGACTCTTTTCTACCAAGCCCGCATTGAGAGAATCAATTTTAGACTCGTAAATTATAAACTAAGCTTACGCTTTTCAAATTACACAGAAACCATTAAATTTCACAACTTCAACTCCATACGCGACGATTAATTTTGATCAAATCTTATTATTTAAAATGTTGAATGTTGGCCCGGACATTTACTTAGAGCTTACAATTACAATTGTATAAAAAATCATATTCCGTCAAGATCAACACGGCAAACCAATTTATTTCATTTGCCCAGATTTAGAATCAACATTAGAAAAAATCCTCAATTTCCCTACGTATTTCAACTGCGCAATATATATTACAAGAACATTATATTTAACACTATGGATATGTTTGGCAATGACCTTTAGAAATATCGATTAGAAGTAACGCCGTACGATCGTAAATTAATACGTAATATGGAATGCATCGGGAGCATCTCCTATCCTAATCCTATATTCCTCTTCCTCCCCTCCTTTCCTAAAATTAGTTTTCAGACACAACAACACTCTATCTTCAAGCAACTTTAGAATAAGAAACTTTTTTGGCTTCTCTTCAATTGACCTTATTATAGTATTTATCTTTGTATTGTATATATATTTATTTAGTTAGCGATAGTATATTACAAAATAATAACAATACTATTTATAATATAATAATTAAATAAGAAAATACACAAATTTATGAAATGAGATTAACATAATTTAGTATTCTCAGACTATAAAAATATTACCATTTGTTATTTCGGCTACTGGCATTAAATAAACAAAGAAATAAAATAAAATATTGAGGGATCAGTAGGATTTATAGCTACCGAGCCGAACCCTCTGATATGAAAATATCTGGAGTCGGTGAATTATTTTCCCATTTGATCTCTGATGATGTGACGTGTTGTTCTTGTATTTATTATGCTTATAAAATGCACTTGCATAATGTGGATTGACTAGATGATCATTTGTGGAAAGGTTTAGTTTGTCCTGTGGGAAGATTTAACCCGGACATTAAGTCGGAAATAATGTTTTATAATAATATTAATATTTGGATGATTTGTATAGCGTTTTTTTTTGTGCAAAGTCATTTCAAAGGCGCTGTACAATTATATAATACATTTCTACAATGATCTATGTATAAAAAAAACTCATTTCGGGAAAGACAACATTAATTAACATTATTAAAATAAAAGAGAACCTTATTTTTACATAAGAAAATTAATTTAAAAGGGAGTTCAATGAACAGTGTACATAGATTTTAAAACAGACTAGACAAGACTTTATACAGTTAAATGGAAAATATTTCATAAATACATTAAAATAAATAAATAATTTGATCATTTTGTTCGTTCAAATATAATAAGAAGCAATGTTTATTACGAATAAATTAAATAAAGTTGACCTCCGAAGTCACCGGAGACCGCAAAAGGTTAAGTTTTGGTAAAAAAAAAAAAAAAAAAAAGAAATGTAAAAATACCATTTTAATTCAGTTTCAATGCGTTAAAATTTTGAACCCTCTTCTACGCATCGCGATAAATTCCAATAATGGCCTGATGCTCTTTTGTTTCGAAAAGAACTGCTTATTAAAAAAAAACGTTCATAAAATATTGAAATCTAGTTAGAGCAGGTTTATGAGTTTGTGTATTTGGGAAGAATGTTTACGAGAAATGGAAGTGCTGAATAAATGAATGGTAACTAAAGGCCAGTCCTTGCAGGACTGAACGACATTGCTAATAATACAATATTTTTAAAATGTCAAAATAAGCTACCAGTTCACAATGTTATTGCTGGTACCAAACCTGACTTATGATAGTGAGGTATTAAACTGGCAAAGAAAGGATGAAACTAGACTGCTGTAGAAATGAGATCCCTGGGGCGTTAAAAATATGAAGTTTCGGATATTTCTTGCAAGGCCAGGTTGTTTTACAGATTTTGAACATTTTATCAAGTTCTGTGAAACTTCTATTCAAGTTCTGTTATGATTTAATCGCGGACTCATTGTTTAACAGTATATGGATAGTAACAGAACTTGAATAGGATATTCACAGAGCTTAAATATTAACTTTGAAATATGATGAATTGTTCAAATTCCGTGAAACAACCAATCGAAAAGTGGACCAACGACCAATAAGAAAGGGACGCTCAGATGGTTTTTGTATGCAGAACGGATGGACGAAGAAAGGAATGTAACTACATGACGTGAAAGTGAATGGTAAATGAAGTCGGGGAAACCAGAAAAATACAATGCGTTTTGTATGTGTGGAAAAATGAATTATCTGAAAAACAACTGTAAAAAAATTTACTAAAAGAGACTCAAATCAAACCATCAAACAAGTTAATTTATTTGTTATTTAATTAGTGGTTTAAACAAAGTGAATTATTATCACTAAACTAATTTAATTTCACTTTTCGAGACCCTGACTTTTTATAAATTTAAAAGAGTTTGTTGGTTTCAAGCCATTTTCAGTTTAATTCAAAACAAATGCAATGCTTCTAAAATTCCATGCAAAAAATTACGAAGTTCATTATACCAGAACTCACAAACCTATAATTTGATTTTAGTGAAAGTTTTATGATGGAAAAATTAAATGATTGAATAGGTGTGATCAGGGTGATTCAATACCACAAACTTGCCCTGAGGACGACCAACCTCCGATAGGAAAGGACACCAGAAGAACAGCGGAACGATGCCAGATTCGTTTTAATACCTAACCACACACGTCCGACATAATAATTAACAAAACCTATTTGTGGACATCAAGGATTATAATGTCACCATCCATCTTTTTTATTGCTTTTTCCACTTTGATATTGCATCAAATCGTTTTGGTAAAGCCATTAATTTTGATAAACTCATCATAATGAGAGTGACAGATGATTCAGCTTTGATACCTTATTCTTTGAATATCATTGTGTTAATTAAATGAAGCGAAACCCATTTTGAATTTTTTGTTTTTCTGATTATACAAAATTTTTCAAAAGAATAATGCTATATACGCTGTAGTTTTCGAAACACTTTAGCTTGATAAACAATGCTTTAGTTTTATGTTTTTTTGTGAATTACAGAAAATACAGAAAATATAATTATTTATTCGCTAAATGATTAGTTTCACCCCAGATTTGTTCGAGTTACAACATTTTTTTAGGAGCGGTTGAAAACGTATAACGAACCATCATGCGCCTTGTATTTTTATATCAGTAATATAAAGCCCTGTAGCCCATGATTAAAGTTACTTTGCGTGTCGAAGATCTTTGCATTGTCTTTGAACTTACAGAGACTGTTAGATTTATTTCATGACTCTAAAGCTCACCGTACGAGATTTTTTCTGCTTGAGTATAAAGATTTTTTTTAAATATATATATTACCTCTGACGTACTACCTCAATCTTATATATAGTACCGTTGACGTACTACCTCAATCTTATATATAGTACCGCTAACGTATTACCTTAATCTTTTAGGTACTAGACTGCGACCACCTAGAGATCGAGCTTAGGAAGGGGCGCTTTGTAGAGACTAGAAAAAGAGGATGTTATGAGGAACGGGTAAAATAATAACTTCTTATATCTTATACTGAATAAGTACCTTTTATATGTGTGAATGGTTGCTGTCCACCTACAATCGGTTCATTGTTAGACATTGAGATAAATTAAATAATTATATCGAATTTTGCGTGACAAAAAAAATCAAACAAGCAATAACATTTTCAAATTTGACGTAAAGATTAGTGAGTTTGTTTAAACGTAGGTACAATGTTCTATAATACTCGTGGTTTCACGGTAAAAACAATAGCTCTCATAATACCAGTGTAAACCCGTATAAAGCATTGTTTTATTCCAAAATTACATGTTATCGCATTCCCACAACTTCCCTATCATAAGCGAAGAATGTCAAAAGGATTTGATATATTCAGATATATTATTTATTAAGTATGGCAGAATAATTGCGTTTGTGTGATATTCCATACTCTGTTTTATGGGTGTTCAAACAATAATCATTTTATCAAACAAATCGACAAAAAACTACCCTTTGACACAAATATAATAATTTTCTTTGTTTTGATTAAATTTTGTTCTTTCCGACATAACCTTCTGAGAATTATCGTTTCATGCTTTCAAAAAAGATTGTTTTCTGTGTTACTTCAAGGTCGTTTTTTCAAAAAAGTTTTTGGCATTCTGGATTCTAGAACATATTACGATCCATAATTGTAAAAAGCTCTTGTTAGAAACGATCCATTTTCGTTTATTTCTTAGCACCAGCTCTTCCGGATTGTGAGAGATTTATTCTCCTATTTATTTACGCTTTATTTATTCACTGAATGAATCTTATAATATTATTTCACGGAACAATGATTTTCTTGTTGCTGCGTGATCCGTGATACATTCAATGCGGTGTATATATATATAGAGAGTCAGCTTTGGCGTTCGAAATATGTGGCACGCATATCGGATCGTCCGATGTAAAATATCTCGGGCATCGGTCGGTTACAAGCGCTCGATGAACACAGGTTTCCGGCATTTACTTCAAAATGCCGACATGCACGCTGACATATTGTACAAGTTGTTCCGGAAAATATGGGGAAAGCAATGGTATAACCTTTCATCGGTAAGTAGGGTTTTACCGCAATCGGTAGTTGTGTAAATTTACTAATTAATGTTAAAAACATTAATTAGTAAATTTAAATTAATTAATTTAATTTAAAGGTGGCGGGCGGCTGCCGGTCATCTTCGATTGGTTCGAAGGATTCGGGCGAAATCGACAGCCGCCACACCCCTCTTCCTACATGCTTTCTACTTCCCGCATGGGAACAACATTTCACACTGATATTACAAGGAATGTAGACTCTCTTTATATATAACGCAATGGATATATGAAACGTGATGATATATTACCATCGCAGCAGAGCGTTAAAGCAACTTCAGACTTTCATTTAAACAGGGGTTTGCTGTGCGCTCAAATATCTAATATGTTAAATATTTCTAGAGCGATCCCTATGGTCGTAAGTTTTTTTATATTTAATATTAATAAAAACAGGTTTTACCATTGAGGTATTTTATTTAAAACGTTTTTCAACTATAAAATTAGCGGTAAGCACCAGATTTTATTTTTTCAGACGATACATTAGTAACTTCCCGAGGGATCCCTCTAGAAATAATTTGATATTTTAGTAACACGGTCATCAGAAATAATTAAAATAAACCCCACGAAAAGATCGATTTTCTAGGCCTGCTAGCGCAAAGTCGACCATAGGTCCGTCCATTACGCCGCACGGTGTATTTTCATCTCTTAGAACCGATAGGACATGGTGAATTTCGACGATATGTTAAATTAACACTTATGTTTGAAAATACTTTGTGAGGATTATTTTGATTTTATTTGAATGTATTTTTTTGGTTGCATGATAACTCAACACACTTTTAAAAAGTGATATAAAGTCATTAGAAACAATGATTTTTTTTTAACCTAACCTAACCTTCTTAACCCAGTTAATAAAGTTTTGTGTCATCACTTTCCATGACTTTATATAACTTTTTAAAGATGTGATGAATTATCATTTTGATGATTTATCCGGTCACCATTTTTTTATGCAACCTGCTAGGACCTAAGTCGTGGGTCAAACTTACTCCATTTCAAGTAAATTAAATTTTGATAGTTTTTTGGTTGATTTCGAAAGCTCGTATCGTTAACATTGTTTATTTTATATGTAAAACATCTTTTGTTTTTTTATTATACATATTTCATGCTTGCTGATTTTTTTACGGTTTTGAAAATTTATTTTTTTTACTTAAATATAGTTTGTCCAACTGGGTCTTCCAGAAAAACACCACACGGAAAAGATGTAATAACTATTGTAGTAAGTGTTTGCAAAATTTCAGCTGCGGATATTTGCGGTAAGTTGCAGGAAGGGAACAAACAAATATATATATAAGATATGCTTGATTCACACCAGTTTTTGCCCTTCCCGATAAAGCGAAAAAATTTAAATTAAATTTGAATTACTGCCCCACATACACAATCACAGTCGTAGCATTAGAGCTACTGCCATTGGAGAGTTCTAGCTACCATTAGTTTGTTTAGAATCTAAAAAACTTTTAAAATAATTCCAATAAATGTTTTAAAATATCTAATACAAAATATCCACCAACTCGCGGGTTTTGTGTACAAAATATGGCCAAAAACAATCCAGTGGTTAATTTGTAAATGATTTGTAATAAAATAAATACACGTATACAAACATACATCCATACACACACACATATTCATATACATAGACGCACACATATTGATTCGCACATATATATGTACACTCACATATATACACATACATACATATAATTACATTTAAATACATACTTATTTATTCACTCATATATTTTACCGACATTTACAACATAATCTGAGTATGAGAAACAGGCTACTAACACTATCACAATTACTCATCAAAAAGTCGGCAAGCTTTTTTCTGAGAGTGTTATATTTGGCTATTGACTTTATTTCAATTGATAAATTACTAAATATTAAGTAAGAAAATTAAACTGTGACTGTGCCATTGTGGTTTTTGTTGCTGGAATAATAATATTAATAGGATTGGTTGGAATATCTTGTGTTATAGATTAATTCAATATTGTTTTTTTTTGTATAATATTTTTTGCATTTAAGGATTTTATATTAAGAACTTTGAAGTCTTTAAATAAGTCCTTTGTGGGGTGTATATAATGTGCTTTGTAAATAGTCCGTATTATTAATTTTTGGGCTTTTATTAGTTGATCTAATATGGTTTAGTTTAGAGCATCCTCCCCAGACAATTATACCGTAAGATAAAATTGATTGACACAAGGAAAAGTATACTGTTTTAGTGTCTTTTTATTTAGTATATTTCGTAATGATCTGATGATATATGCCAGTTTCCGTAAACGGCTTGTAACATTTATTACATGATCTTCCCATCGAAATTTATTGTGAATTATTACGCCCTAATCTAATGGAATCTACTTGTTCCAGTGGGTTGCATAGACAGATTCTTCATACTATGTATGAAGAATCATTTTTGGTTATAGATAATCTTCCTTTCTTGCTACATGTCCTACAAATCGGAACCGGCCATGTTTTATGACTCTTGTGAATGACAACTCTTCAAACAATTGGTTTATATATTATCTCGACCCATCATCTTGCATCGCAGTGGGAGAGATGGATTAATACGTCCGTCACTCCTGGAAGCACTGACCCACAGATTCCTTCCCACCCTGCATACTTTTCTCCTCCCCAAAACTTCCTTTCTTTCCTTTCCTTCAAAAGAATCTCAACGCTGCATCCTCAAAGATGACAACATCATTTTTTTCCACGGGGCCTTATGTGTGGAGCTAATGTACTTGTTTTACCTTGTTCATCAAACACTATAATATCCTTGAACGTCTTCAAAGAATCTGCTAAAATGTTATTTGCATTTCAAAAATATCCAAAACACACAATGATCCGTAGGTAAAACCTCGTCTGAAGACCCTAACTTAAAACTTTTTCACGTAAACCTATAATCTGTTTAGAAAAAAATCTTCGGCATAATAGAGGCCTTATGAGTCCAATCCACTCTTAAAAAAGCTTTGTCGGGTGCAGAAAAACACAATGCTGAAGTACTTCAAATATGATGTTGGTACTTGGGGTGGGCGAAACAAAAAACACCCTTACTGAAATATTAAATTATTTATGTTTTTCTTGTAAATCTACTTGACGATACGAAATAAAGTGAGTCTTTTTTCAAGCACGTAGGATCAATTCAAAATCATTAATACTCTTCTATTTTAGACAATTTAACAAAGAGCGTGTTTTTTAATATTTAATTCAGTGGAGGTTTATAGCCTATTATAAGAAAGAAAGGTTGAAATGATTATATATATTTATTTATACTATCTACACACCGATACAGACTTATATAAACATGCGATATACAGGATGTCCGGTTGTAAAGTGCACAAACTTCTAAAGGTGATTCTACATGATGGTTGAAGTAAGAAATGTTAATTACCTTTTTTCGAAATATAGTTGTTTTTTCCAATACAAAAAATATTTTTCAATAAAAGAGTATTATTTTTTCCATACGAAAAATTCAACTATTGTACCCGAAAACTATCTTAAAACGTTTAAATTTTGATCAAAGTTTTTCACATTTTTACTTAAAGTAAACAATTAATCTTGTAGAATCGTTCTTCTCCGACATCCTGTATAATAATTTAATCGAGCACTATTAAAGAAGTAAAATTTTTAATCAACACATGCAACTGTTTTTAACAATATTTTATTAACACATGCAGAAAATGAATGTAAGGTAACAATAATATTTATTTATGAGGTACGTTCTTATAACCTTCTTGTTACTAAATTCTGTGCCAATTAACACATCTACTATTTCTGAGAAAGTATTACCAACTGCATGCAATTTTGGTATAATTGAGTATCGGAATGACTCAGTCTCGGTATATATATATTTGATTTATTCTTGCATATGTATAATAATATAGTTATGTTTTGAGTATGTCACTAAATAAATTGTGATAGTAACCTTTCAAACAATATAAATATTCTAAAGTATGATCTAACTTCGTAGGTAGTTAAGTAGGATGATTTGATTTTTTTTTGGTTTTTTAGTGTTGGGGGTGGAAATCCACTGGCATTATGATCAACCAGCAATATTGTAATTTATTTTACCGGCTTCACCCTACTGAATCTGAAAAGAGTCATAAATGCAATTACGAGCCATAAACGTTCACTTCTACAAAGTAATCCCTTCATCAAATTGTGTGCGGTATTACATCTGCCCATTCACGAATCTCAGAATAAAAATAATCGATTAAATTAAAGAAAACTTTATTTAAACACTAGTTTATTTCATTTTTTTACCCTGATAAAGCTTGATCCAAGCGAAACCGGTTTGTGAATAAATTAAAGGTTAAATCCACAAAGTGATCGCTTTCTAGGAAAAAATCTATTTGAGAAGGCAGACAAAAAATATTTATTTACTTATATTGTGGCTATTCTTGTTTTGCTATTTACATATATTCGTAATATTATCTTTAGTATTTCACATGTTCAGAAATGTTTCATTGGAAAATTGTTTTTTTCTTGTACGTTCTCAACTTGAAATATAATTGACTTCTTATATACCTACCTCTAAGCATTTACTATGCACCTCATATTTATGTTAAGTTATTTACGAATATTAAATAAATATATTCATCTATTAGGTATATACCTACCCATAAGCATTTACTATGTATCTCATCTATATATCATAAATAATATTAATATTCATATATTTTTATCATTACAATATTGTATTAATTATAGGATCTCAATATTTGCTTTGTTATTTACGCATATTCTTTAAATCTATTTGCTATTCTTTGCCGTTTTACAGGCTCAAAAGAGCTCTTTATTCCTAACGCAATTCTAATTTTTCGTGTTATTATAGTATTATACTAAGTTATATTATGTAAAAGTCGAAAGGCGTTAATGATACAAATTAATAAATACGTACATTGAGTTATTTTCTATGACTCGTTCTTGAGTTCAATATTTAGGTTGTGAAATTAATAAAGAAACTGTGCCTCAATGTTTTCTTTCTCCTACAACATGGTTCTCTTCATGACACAGGTTCACAGAGATGACATAGGCCGGTATAAATGGTTTTCCTCAGGGCCCCCTATGTGGAGTTAATGTAAAATGTAAAATGAAAATTCCACTGAACATGTAATCTATAAAATCTGTTATGGATAAGTCTTTCATTAACTCAACATTATAAATATTTATATAATAGTATACGTCAACATATTTAGAGCAATAAACAAGACGAAATGGTATTAAAGATCCTTACACGTGGAACTTGATGAATCGTTATACAAATAATAAAAACACCCATTTCCTACAGCAAGTTATTTTTAGAAACTCCATGTTTCCATCTCGCTCAGCTGGATTCTTTGGAATTCCACAGATTACAAGTGCCTACGTGTTGACTTGAATGCATCACGGATGACGTCACTAATGCCGAGGCGTGCGAATTGCATGTAATAATTGGGGCGGATGATGACGATCATCACTTCTCAAGTGGAATTCCACTCAACTCTGGACACTGACCAACTGAACTACCGTGACCGCATCATCAAATAACCATCAAATCGAGAGAAAGTGCTTGAAAATTCAATGATTATTAAGTTTTGAATCTTCATATGAATAACTTACCTTTGCTTACTCTATTTCGACGATTTTCAAATCAATGACTATCTGCTGTAAATCAGGTTTTTTTTTCTTCTTATCAAGTTCAAGAACTTCATTCGGCAACTAAAGATGGGTCCACACGTATCATTTTACCAAATCAGATCAACGTATTAATAATTGTATCGTTTTACCGTATCGCGCCAAGCCCCGTATCAACTTGTGAATAACACCTGTTTTACCTTTTTGTTTGAAACCGCAAAAGTCCCAACTGCTCCCAACCACCTGGAATCAGTGAGACAATGGCATCCCCAAATAGAATATGTTTTGAGGCTGAAGGTACCGTTATCTCCATCTCCTTCCCCTCTCCACAGAAGGGAAGGAGATAATTTCGCCACGCTCGGTCAATAATGCAAATATTATTTATTGGACAATCAAGTTTAAAAGGTAGAAAGCATTGACTGTAATTTAGACAAGGTAGGTACTAGTGAACAGGAACTCGTACCAACAGTTAGAGAGGTAGGGGTAAGTAAACATTTTATAAAAATTAAATAACAAAGGTACATTGCATGATGAAACTCTCCGAAAAAAAACAAATATTTTCGGGGTGTGACATTATATATTAATTGAAAAAACACACTTTGTAATTGAAAGGAAGGCGGTCCGTCTGATTGACAACCTGTTGTTAACAGACTTGCCAACTCTAACGCACAGACGCATTGTGGGTATGCCGAGTGTATTCTACAGGTATTTTAATGGAGCTATTCAGTGAAGGTATTAATGGAACTAGCAGCATTGATACCCGATACACCGATGCACGTGCGTGAAACTCGATGGACACGAGCGAAACATCCGTTCACAGTTGATCTTGGCTTCATGAGAACGGGTCGTTTCTTCGACTCGTTTTTTGTGTAAGTCGGCTCGAATGTGAAACGAGCCTTTAAAAAAAATGTATATATTTATATATATCTCTTTATATATGTATATATTCTTTAAAATATATTTATGCAAAAATCAAGCTAGCAGGTATTATTGAGGCTTACAAAGACATTCAAGTATAAAATGGAGTTTAGTAAGGTCAGCTGCCATCTTGAATACGGAAAGGTTAATATTGTCTATTATTTTTCAAATTTTCCCTTTAGATGTCAATAAAATTCTAGCCATCGTACAGTTGCCAAAGAAACAAAACTCCACTCACTTATGCAAAACCCGTATTATTGACTTCCCAGAACCTAACCGGTACACGTGCTATCTCTACGTAATATTATATATTAAAAATTTTGTATATTTTATACGTATAGGGTTATTCTCGGAATGTTAATTATTAACACACTGAATAAATAAGTTAAATATGAATATGGTAAGTGCGTATTAAACGGTCTTCGCAAATAATCATCTGAAGAAATAATGCTTGCAATCGTCTCTTAAGATTAGCTAATAGGATCAAGAAAATAAATATAATAACATGAACGTGGTTTTATGTTGTATTAATTTATTGTTGTATTATTTGTCATGCAAGGGTTAGTAATCAGTAAAAGTAATTTCAATCGGCGACGTGATCTCCATGATAAAATATCACGTATTAATATTGTTTAGCTCCATTTTGTTCTCAGTTATCAGCCTTCAACAAGGGAACTAAACTCAAGTAAACCTGTTTTTTTATGTGATTCAATTTAAGATAAAAACCATAATTCAACACAAATCGAAAATCTAGCTCTATTACCGCAAAATTAATACATTTTTTAAAATATTACTGAAATATTTTAATTTTAATAATTTAGGGGCTACTTCAGAAAGCGGATCAAATTAACATTATAATTATATTTTACATTAGCCACACGCTGGAGAACTCGAGGAAAATAATTTCCTTCAGGGCCTATGTCATCTTTGGGGTTGCTTTGTGGGTTTTTTTTTAAAGGAAATGAACGAGAGGAAGTTCTGGTAAGGAAAAAGGTGTGAGGGGTGGGTATGAATCTTTGGATCAGTTTGTCCAGGAGTGACGGACGTATGAATCTATCACTTGTGTCAGGAGCCAGTGAGACTATCGCATCCCTAATCGGTATAGAAGGAGATGTGGAGGAGGAAGGTGGGGAAGTACCTGGCTATTCAGATCTGGTCACTAAACATGTATAAAGCCACTTCAAGCAACGACGCAATTCTCTATGTTAAATTTGTTATAATGCATACCCTGTAAAATGTAGGTATATACAGTACAACATACGTATCCTCACGAACTCGACGTATCACATGCGCGTTTCTCTATATCACTCACGTAACATCTAAGCAAACAGATTATCTGAAATCCACGAAGCTGGGGTTCCCAACATCTTGTTTGCCGATAGTTTCTGCTGCCGCGCTCAAGGAGAAGACGCTCAAGGACCAACATGACAGGGATCGCCAATCCACTGGTTGCGAGTACCAACATTCTACAGCAAAACATACAAACTCCGTCAAAAAGCACAAGGGTTGGACAAAGACTGTGGATTACTGTGGACTGAGAAGAAAGTGGAGAGGTCAAAAGATCTCCGCATCCGCCGCCATGACCTCGACAAACCTCACCCCACGAACTCAGACACCCCTGCTAAGTCACCAAACGTATTCAATTATAAATTATCTGTATATCATTAGATAGCCCTGATACATTATTATTGATTCACTTTCGTGTTCTTACCATTAGGTTCACTAGTATGTATTATTGTGACAATTATGCTACACTTTTAAGCTACATACAATTCTATTATAAGGAAATCAAAGCATTCCATAGACTAGATATAAAAAAAGAACGAAAAAAAATCATTTCGCAAAACAAAATTTAGATTTTTATTTTAGCGACTATTTAAATATTTTACATAAAAAATATGATATTAAATACATGTATATTAAATTGTATTTCTTAATCCTCCTCACTAGGGTGACCTGTGTTTAGGCGAACGAAAGTTATTAATTTCTGTTTTATTAGTTTTCTAGGTCGTTTTAAATGTTTTTTTCAGAGATTTTTCATTAATCTCTTTCAGCCAGATTTTTATTCTTGATTTGATTTATGAACAAAAAAGGCGATATTACAATTAAAAAAAATAATAGAATATACTTTTTACGACTTGATTACAAAACATCGACATCTACTTTTGATAAGTATAATATGCATGTATTATGTATATATACCTTCAGGAAGAAATTTTCTAAGTGATAGTGGAAACCCTATCAAAATCTAAGTGAACGAATAGATGTATGCGAATAGCGACATTGTTTTACATTATTTAGAAAAGAGGTATTGCACATCAATGATTGTAAAACAATGTAAAAAAATTGAATCAATTATAAAATAGCTTGGTTAAATTTTTACAACGAATGAGGTGCTCCAGTTAATAATTATAATAATATTCCGTATTATTTAATGAACGGTTAAAATTATTTTTAAATACCGACACCTCAAAACAACTCTGACGTCATACTATACAGATCGCAGCACTATTGGGAAGCACTGTGGTGAGATTAAGTGTAGTAAGATGGGGAAGAACCTGGCTCTTCGGATCTGATCACCAAACACGGCCAAAGCCATTTCAAGCAACGTTTCGATTCTGAATGGTGGTCTTGCACCAGGGCGATACTGAGAGTTTCTTCCACTCTGGAATTTGTAAACGCCGGAAATAACATTAATTAATTAATTTGAACCCGTGACCTCCAGCTTGCTAATCGAGATTCTTTCCCCTCGAATTCGACAATTATTTGGTTTGTTAATAAAATATTATGTTTTAATTTATGTACAAATTGAAGATTTTAATAACCCCTGCATTTGAAGATTTCGAGTCAACAGGGAAGAGTTTACTAGGAGTGACCTCTGCCGGACAGGGGTAACGAGGCATTGGGCTAGCAGGGAGCGTAGAGGGTTAAGGGTGGGGGATGTTTTGCATTTGCTGGGAGAATACAAACATGGCTCGTATCAGCTTACGCCTCGAGAGAGATATCCTGAAGTCATAATGTTCAATGGGGTGGTCCATCCGCCGCAGTGAATACACAGTTACACAGGGCAGATCGGTTACACCATCGTTCGAGGGTCCCTAAATGAGAAGGATTCCCCGAATGCCAAAATATGGAATAACAGAGACGAATGTGAAACCTGATATTTTGATTTATGATACTTGGTTGATGGGTTCATGTTTTGAAAACGTATTTCAAATATTGTATTATTCAATCAGCGGTCGAGAGTTCCTTTTATTTTGTAAATCGGTCTGAGTTAGATTGAAGTATTGTTTTTTTTACATTAGCTCCACACAGGAGGCCCTGAGGAAAAAAAATAATGGTCTTTTTAGGGAAAGGAAGTAGAGAAAGTTCTGGGAAATAAAAAGGTATGAGGGGTAGGTGGGAATCTGGGGGTCAATGTGTCCAGGAGTGACGGGCGTATGAATTCATCCCTCCCACTGTGGTGCAAGACGATGGATAGAGGGGTCTAAAGGTCTCCCCCAGTCTGTCTCTCTCGATCCGAACCGCTATGCATTAGGTGGGCAAGCGCATCTGCCGCCAAGACCTCGACAAACCTCATCCCATGAACCCGGGTAAACCTGCTAGTCACCAAACGTAGCGAATCACTTGGGGTGACCTATGACAGGGGTGTTGGTTGACATTTATAGTCACGTTATCTTATGTTTTTATAGCTCAAAGCAGCTAAGCAAAGTAGCTCGTCAACTCAAAGACAATTTTTCTTCCTAGCTCCTAAAATCTTTAACCTTATCCCTGAAAACGTAAAATCCGTGAGTCAACCCCATTCCTTCAAAAAACAAATTACAAAATATATTACACACGGAATTTATTCCATTATACCCATTCATCCTACACTCTATCAATTTAATCACCTTTCAGACAAAACATAATATATCCTTATTCCCTAACTTAGTGGTATAGTATGTACATAATTAATTAGTGTGATCTATTTACAAATAATTTCTCAAATTTTACATCTTTTTATAATTCTCTAACTTCTCCATTCTCTTCTTGCAATCAAAACTAGCAATGCATCATTATTCTTTTTTATATTATAGTAATGTATAGATTCTATTTCCGCAAACTGTAAAAGAGGGTGAAATATCACAATAAACCACATATACCTACTCTCTAAATCATGTATCAATAAAATAAATAAATAAATATATAATTGTAAATTATCTATATATATATATTTGGATAGCCCTGATATATTAATGTAAATTACTTTCATGTTCTTACCATTAGGTTATGATTCACTAGTATGTATTATTGTGACAACTATGCTACTGTTTCAGGCTATAATTCTATTATACATAAATCAAACCACATTGGTAACTCTTACGCTTATGTACGGTTAAGTGTTTAATATAGAGGCATATTAAACACTTGGCCGTACATGTATTGTTTTAACGAGTTCCTTGTTTTTTTCCTTATTTCCTTTTCACTGCTTTTATTATCTTTAACTGACGTACATTATTTTGTCTTGTTTAATTATTTAATCTTTTATCTTTTCTTTCTTTTTTCTACACTGTGCGTTTGTAAATGAGACTTGTGCCATTAATTCCATATTTATTTTATTTATTAGTAAATGTTACATGCTTAATACATTTATTTAGAGAAGATACTTTAGAGCACCATACTAGGCAGCTGCCTGTTTCATGGTGCCCAATGGAGGAATGGTTAGTTTGAATTTAAGTCTAGTGTAAACATATTTAGGTAGAATTATAAAAAAAATGGTAAAAATATGTTTTCAATAACCCACAAAAATTGCCAAATTTTTCTATAAAATAAACATAAATATATAAAGTAGTACACATATATATGTACATACATACATACACATGCACACGCAAACATAGATATATATACATACATACATGCATATATGCGTATACATTTACATACATACACACAACATACATACACTTACATACATGTATCTTCTTCTTCACACATGTAAACAATATATACACCTCTTGAGTACGAGAAGCAGGTTACCGACACTATCCCACTCACTCATCAAGAAATCCCCAAGCGCCTTCCTGAAACTGTCGTACTTGGCAATTGTTGAAAAGAAAATTAAATTGTGACTGAGCCATTGAGGTTCTTGTTGCTGGAATAGCGTAGTTGGATTGGTTGGAAAATCTTGTGTTATGCTAGGTTATATAAATGAATAAGTAATTGAAAAATAATAAGTACTCGTGGTAACTAATGACGGTGTACGGGGGACGGTGTTTAAAAATAAACGATTAAAAGCAATAAAAGTCTAATAGGTACTTATTATCCTTGCCGAATATATTGTGCGAACAACCAACTGTTCAGAATATTGAAATTTTTCACTGAAAACTATCAAACTCCTTTACATAGTTTAGAAGAACTGATTGCTCAAACAGACTGACGCGGATAGTGACTTAGTTTTATACTATTTAGAAATATCAATGTATTGTCACTATATATTATCAGGTAATGTCCTTGAGGTACTTGAATTATATTATATTTTTACGAATTTACTAAAAGTTTATCAGAAAACGGCCCTTAATCCCGTTTTTAGTTCATTATGATCTGCGATATTCCGGAATGTTCCCGAATGTTCCAGACTATTCCCGAACATTCCAGAATGCTCCGGGATTTTTTGGAATGTTGTGGAATGCTCTCGAATACTCTCGAATGTTCTGCAATGTTCTAGAAATTTATAGAGGGTGAAACTTCCAGCCATTATATCTTCAAAAGTACGCCCTTTAGGTAAAAACGGGAACCTTCTTCATGAATTGGGGATGAAGGTCTACCACACCCTTGATCGTAACCGATGTCGTTTCTATGTTTTAGCGGTACGCACATTGTACACTTTCTTTTATAATACATATTGATTAAGTTTGAAAGTTCCTTCTCAATCTGCGGTCTAAGACGTCACTCCTCTAGCACTTCGTCCGCAAGCTTACTTCCGCATCGTTAGCTCTTACCTACCACGGCTAATTTGTCGATAATCGCTCAATTTAACGGTCCGCCCCCAGTCCGAATAAAGGAAAGTCTCGATGGCATAAAACTCACATCATGGTCGCGATAGGAATAAACAGGATTTTATTACATTATGTTCTCGGTCGGCAGGTATTAAATGGATATTTTTCTATTAATTGTACGAAGTAAAGTTACAGGATATTTTTTTAAGCTCGGCATATCATCGACGTATTATATACTGATATATTATACATACATTGACGAATAAAATCACCAACTGCGTGGCAGGCCGGGTCGGAAGAAACTTGTAGAGGGAGACCTCTTTGACCTCTCCAGCAAGACTCTCTGAGGGATGGATTCGTCACTCCAATAGATACGTTCATCACTCCTGGACATACTGACCTACAGATTCTTACCCACTGCTCGTACATTTTCCTTCCCGGAACTTCCTCCCCTTCCTTTCATAAAAATACCTTTCATAAATATAATAATAGTTGTATTGGGAAGTTCGCAATGTAATTGCGCTTGTGTGTTGCAGTGGTATAGTGTATTTTGTTGTGGTGTTATTGTAGGTATTCGTAAGTTTATGAGTTGCAGAAGTACGCAACAGTCGAATTTAGAGTTTTGAATTAAACAGTTAAGTCGTTTATTTTACGCCTGTCTTCCAATGTGAGTATTTAAAAAAAATGATATTATAAGTCTTCCGGTGGTATATTTAATTTAAAATGTTATTAATGTGAGTTTTGTAAGAGGGAAACCAAACTACTGAGTTGTATTCAATTATGCTTATAACTAGAGATATGTATAACAGTTTAATGGCTTGTATGAAGTTTAAGTTGTTTAATATGACAATGTTGCATGTGAAGCCTTTTGTATTTCTTGTTTTTTTATACAGATATTTTTAATGCATTGTTTATTACCTGATAGTGTTACATTTATATTGTCCCTTATTAAAGTTCTCATTTTAGATTTTTCATTTTCTTACAATTGTATATTTTTGTTATTTCTTGAACCATACAAAATAAGTGGTTATTTTGACAACAAACAGATAGATACGCTACTTAAGTCACCTGTAATTTGATAATAATGGTTATTTGTGGGTTTGTACAGATTGGCATCAATGGAAAAAAAAATTATATTTCCTCTATACAACATTTTAACTTTTTTTTCTCTTACTTTTTGTATTTTTACATTTTCTTACACTTTATAATTTATACTTATAACTTTATATTTATGTTAATGGCACATGTTGTGCCGTATGTTTTATTAAATAAATAAATATATATAAAAAAACATTCCTTGAAGCTTTCATCAATTTAAATATATAATTGGTAAACATTTTATATTTCAATACTAATGAGCTTAATTTGAACTCGCTAAATCTCGATTGAATAACAAAAGCCTAGACTGCTAAGGGCTACGGAAGCCCTCTTATAATAAATGTGTTTTATGTCTTAAAACAAATTTATTTAAGAGTTTTTTTGCAAACTTACAAGATTGAAAAGCTTTAATAACGTGAAAGTCATCACTTGATATCGATATTTTTATTACATTAACTCTGGAGGCTCTGAGGAAAATAATTTCCCTCAGGGTCAATTTCATCTTTGGGATGCTGTGTGGGGGTCCTTTTTGCAGTTGCAGAGGGGAGTAAGCACAGAGACTGGTAAATCGTTCCACAACCAAGCTGTTGAAACGACACGCTCTCATTTGATAAATTTTACAAAATGTTGGGCGAGTACGCAATATGAAGTTGTTTTAATCGTAGTGTTCATTTTTCAATGAATTATCTCTCTCTAATAATAAGATGGCGGAATGCCCGAAACCTGATTCGTCTTCTTCATTTCCGGTTTGGATGGCTTTCAGCAATTCCTTTTTCGAAATGTCAAAAAACCGCAAGCGCTGACATCTGTTGGCCGAGACGTTAAATTCCCGAGTTTACATTAATATTCCTGAAACCTGACTCCATCATCCAACACGCCTAAGAGCATTGCTTCATACCGTTTCAGCCGAGCAATCAAACTTTTGAGTAGAACAAAATATTATTTCAAAAGTTTGAATTTTGAACATATGGAACTGTTACGTCAGACTATAAAAATATTATGATAGAGAATACAACATTTTCAGTTTACGCTGCTCGTTACTAAGAAACTCTGCTAAATTCTATGTTTAGGTGTTTTAAACTACGTCATATCTAACTGACCATCAAAATAACGATCGGCGGTATTTGGAATTTGAGAATTTAACCCGTTCCCGTTAAATAAATATGAACTCGTACATAGTGAAGACCCCACTCACAGTTTTCTCGGAAATTTGCACACCGATTCTTTTTGTTCACCACGTGGCTTGCAAAACTTTTAGGGTGACCACATTATTATTAAACTTAGATTTTCACTTTTATTGAATGGTCGACGGGATATTAAAAAAAAAAACAATTAGCAACTTCAATATATAGTCAACGTGCGTTGACTCAAAAAAATAAACAATAATTAACTATACTAAGAGGGTACTAATTGATAATGAAACAAAGTTGAAACCCTTTAATAATACACCTTAATCACAATAAATATTGTAATTACTATTTGATGCCCTGTCCCGCGGATTTAATTGCGCATTCTGACCAAAATGCTTACCGCGCAGTGCGCGGGATTCGTCCGGAAAAGGTTGACTTAGGCATCTAAGTTTTTTTTTATGTGAAACATCTTTTGCCGCGCCTAGGGGGGTAAAACCGACTCTTGCGTAGCAAGCTTTGCAAGATGGGACGACGCTCTTGCACTTAACGACGCTTCATTCGGCCAGATTCGTAACTCGTCGGTTCTTTCCGCCCGGCCCCAAAAACTCTGTACTGTAAATTTCCTTCTATTCTCACTAAAATTGGCAATGAATCTGTTCTAAAAATGTTCATTAATTGGTAATTGGTCATTTTTAATTGGAAACATATTCTACAATAAAAGATATAAATTTGTTTTAGACCACTTTAATTTTAATTGTACTCTACCGGTTTCGGAAGCATCCTTCCTTCGTCAGGAGAATATTAAAGCCACAAAGTAAATGCTTAATACAAATATGGAAACATATTCCTTTGCGTAAATTTTAATATTTATCAAGGCGAAGCTTAATGCCAAATCACTATTTTGATTAATCTTTATAACTAATTGGTGTACATTATGAATACCAAAAAATATGCTTCAGATAAATTGAAGGTTTTCCTATCGTTTCGCTTGAGTAGAATACAAATAAAAAAATAGATTACTCAATAAAAAATATAAATGTAAACTACTAAAAAATTTTTTTTTTCAATTGCAATGTATGAACGGATAAAGGAAACAACTTTTAAATACAGTATTATAGCTAAGATTATTTGTGACAGTTTCACTTGATTAACTTTTTTGCTTTCTTATATAATTATTTACAAAATAAATTAAAACCAGTTTTGTGCTTGAAATCGAACCTTTCTAGACCCCGTTTGTCAAGCGATTTTAATGCCTATTACCTACAATATAAGGTATACCAAGAATATACACATTTTTGGCTTGTAGCTTCCTCTTAAAGAATTGTTTCATTATAAAAAATATAAAAACTTGTTTACTTTCATTTTCACTTATTTCTATAAAAATCAGTTTAGAATTTTACATGCGACAGGCAAAATTTGTTCTGATTGGTCAATAATACAATTAATTTTGATTTGGCTTTTACGTGTCTCCTCGATTATGTAGGTACTTGGATAAACTGCAAATTATTTCACATATTTCTAACTTCTGGACATTATTCTTACGTTATATTGGAATTAATTACGTGAAATTGTCATTATTAGTTATATTGGCCAGGGCAGTCCAATACGCGGCCGCTAATCACAGTTGTGTAACAGCATTAAGCCGGACAGTTTTCCGAGACCAGATCTCCGCCACTAATGACGATCATTTTTCATCCCGCGGTTGTAATAATAATATCGAACATTAATATTTGTCCCCTTTAAATTGTCATTAATCATTCCCTCTTATTCTGAAACTTTTTGGCCATCCGAAACCGCGATGGAATAACAACGGGAAATCTTCGGAAAAAAAAACTTTTTAATAGATTCATAAGAAATTTGTAAGGGAAAATAATAATATAATTAATCAATTTTGATGAAAGATCACTACCGCCGGTTATTGTGATCATCTGGGTTCAGTGACCGGAAATATTTTTTTGTTTAAAAAAGCAATCCATAATAAACTAAGTTTTTTACTATGATACATATATACTATATAAAAATGTGTTAAAGCTCTAAAATAAATACCTTCCAACTCAGGAACTGGACTCGACTAGTCTACTAACCTTGCCAAATGCCGATCGGTTAGGACTGAGAAATTTATTTCGAATATTAACTGCTGTTATGTCATACGATTTTGAGAAATGCGTATATATCCGCGTGTATGTTTCTGATCACCAGAATGCATTGTCATCACAGACATAGGAATTAATAGACGAGAAGATAATGGTGAGGGGTAAAATCAACTGTTGAAGAACGAAGGGAGTAAGGCTGACTGTGATTCGTCAATTAATCAATCTGACAGTAAATAGGCATCTCGCATTATAATATCACCATTTACTTCTTAAAAGTAAAACCTGCTTTTGAATGAATAGACATTTTTACATGGGAGCGCAAATTACTCGCCACGTTATGAACAAATTTGCGAAGTCCAAATTCGGCAAAAAAATTCGGTTCCATTTTCAGAGTCGAATATTTCGTTTAAGTATTTAGTTAAGACACTTTTATAAATGTTCATAATTTACTTCCCAGCAACCAACCAGCATTGTGTTTCGCGTCCAGTCGTTTCTCGATGTGATAGTATAATATGTTTCTAAAACTGATCTATATTATACGATGTGAATATGCTTAAAATAAAGTAAAATAATGCTTATATATGGAATGTAATACGACAATTGGGTTTATTCTCTTTTTCACATCTATTTTTACAAGTTTTCATAGTACAAGTCAACATTTTGCCGTGTTATTTCGTAAAATGAACCGATGATGCCTCGACCATAGTTCGCACAAGAATGATGACGTCACGTTTTCAAATTTCACTTGAGGTCATACGCGAGCACAGCCGGTTCCAATGGAACCGGTATGGGGAGTGGGGATAATACGCTTTTAATCACTTAGGGCAGGTCTACTAATATTCATATGTCTATGATTGTCATCAAAAACGAGTCTAGCTGCCGAGACTCAGCTCGATCGGATGCCGGGAAGTGGGTTAATTTAACGATTTGCATTCATTCGTTACCGAAAACAACAGTGAAATTAAAATAGATATACGTAAAAAGATATTTTCCTGCTGCCATAATAATAGATTGTGCAATAATGGATTAATAAAACCAATAGAGGATTAAGCTTGGGTCACGTGGGTGGGAACTCAGCGCTTTACACACGTCCGCTAACCATGGTCTTTTTATAATGCGGGCAAGATTTTTTTATGTGAATACCGCACAAGAGTCCCAATTGCTCCCAACCGTCTGGAGCCAGTGAAACTATGGTATCCCTAATTGGGGAATGTTGTGGCTGAAGGTAGCGGTGAGGGGAAAGAGATGGGGAAGAAGACGGTAGGTAGAGTACCTGTCTATTCAGATCTGGTCACCAAACACGGCTGAAGACATTTCAAGCAACGTTTCTGTATGGTAATCTTACACCAGGGCGATACTGAGAGCATCTTTCACTCTGGAAGTATATTATACATTTTTTTCAATGAATAAATTGTGAAATAACACAAATTCATCCAATAAAATTTGAACTCGCGACCTTCGGCTTGCTAGTCGATAGTCTTACTCCTCGACCATAGAGGCCGACTGCTCCCGACTTTGCTGAGCAAGTGGGACTATGACATCCCCTAATGGGGTATTTTGTGAAGCTGAAGAGAGTTTGGAAGGTCAGGAGATGGGAAATAGGAAGGTTGGAAATTACCCAGCAGCTATTCAGAACTAAAAACAAAAAAAAAACGCAAAACACGTGACATAAATCAAAAGAATACGTTGCACCAAACAGTAACCACATTTGAACAAAGAAACTTCAGATATTTTGCGCTTAAAATATGTAATTACATTTGCAAAAAGAAACTTCAGATATTTTGCTATTATAATAACTACATTTGCATAAAGAAACTTCAGATATTTTGCGCTTGAAATAACTACATTTGCACAAAGAAATTTTAGATATTTTGCGCGTAAAATAACTACATTTGCACAAAGAAACTTCAGATATTTTGCTCTTATAACAACTATATTTGCATAAAGAAACTTCAGATATTTTGCGCTTGAAATAACTACATTTGCACAAAGAAATTTTAGATATTTTGCGCGTAAAATAACTACATTTGCACAAAGAAACTTCAGATATTTTGCTCTTATAACAATTATATTTCCTTAAAAAAAATTCAGATATTTTGCGCTTGAAATAACTAAATTTTGCACAAAGGAAATTCAGATATTTTGCGCTTAAAATATACAATTATTTCCCCATAGAAATAATACCAATATAAAGTTTGAATCAATTTAAAATCGCCACTCAATAGTGGATATTCAATGAACGTCGTGCAATAACGAGTGAACACACCCAAATCTAGCGCACTTCGGATAGAATTATTGTACGTTAGACGCTGAGTAATTTGAACTAGTTAATAAATGGTTTTATAGGAACTTGTATGTGTTATAAACCATAGACAGTGTATTAATTCCTTTTTCCTCAAAATTCTGCCTCAAGTGAGGCGGGTTACGTTCAACTTAAATATATCTGCTATTACTGTACCATTATATATTTTTATATTATTGTTCTTATATATCTAATATTTCCTTGAATGGTATATATGTTTATATTCCTGTTATTTTTTCAAAGCTATTTGAACTATTTTTTTACTTTTGAAGGGTAATTAATCTTTAACCAACTCACTTTGACCCATTGGTGAACTAATCGGGGCATATACACATACCTTCTTTAACATTACGACATAACAGCTTATGACGACTTTTGAGTTCAATCACAAGGCGGTTTAGGCACATGTAATCTAGTTCCTGCTATAGAAATGTTTAGTAAGCAATACATTTTTTTTTTAAATGCTCTTTATCAGAACCTATCAACTCCATTTCATATGGGCAGGCACTACGAGGGTAATTGAGTTGATCGAAAGCTACGTAGCTACATTTGTCTTGAAGGATTGAATATTTATATCATATCCGCGTCTTTTTTAGCACCGAACAGCTTATCTAGTGAATTCCATATCATCGCCTTCTGAACACTTACAAATTCATCCGCGCACATTTCAATTTGTGTATATGGCTAGTAAATAACAAACGGCTCACTCTTGGCTGATTTTTACGTTATAGTTTTCGGTCCATATCACTCGAGGAATGGCGTAGTAATCCATGACGCGATTCCATCATTTAGGAAGGCACTTTGCGGGTAGGTATCTGGGCCCGGGGTAGTCAGGTGGACGTAATGGCCCGCAGACTCGAGCTAAGGGTAGCGAATAGCACCTCCTGCCATCTACCAACCCCAAACCTGAACCATTCCTTCCGCCAAACTTAGAGACAGAGGCGAATCATCCCTAATATCGTGAAACCACAGTACTTTTATTTACGTGTTTATTGAACGCCCCTTCAATAGTACGAATAGGTCTTTCAAAACCATAATAGATGTTGGAATTTTTTCAAAAATTATGCAGGATTGCGGGCCGTTGCTTGGTAAATTTTAGTAAATTCCTAATATATCAGAACACGTGTTCATACACCAACATTTTCATGAAAACGTATTCCGACATCGTGATAATATATTCGTATTTTATAAACCAAACCTATTAATAATGCATTAGATAAGGGCCTGCAATCGCGTATGTAACCAGTTTCCCAATAATTTGAAGAGATTCTTCGTTAATTTGCAAAACTCATTTATCCACGTGTACAAAACATACTTTGTTGAATTTTTTGTCATTTTCAAAATTGGAACTGATTGTAAAAAAGCGATAAATCCATAATATAAGTACCTACCTACAATTTAATAATTTTTACCAGATAACTTTTGTGTTAATTTCATTTGTACGTAAAGTACCTACCTATAATAATTTTATATTTTTTTAGCCGAAAAATGTATTTCTTTTGCTTAAATTTGTTTTGGGTTAATCTTGAAAAGTCATGTCTGATTTCGTGATTTTTCAAGAGTGTGCACTTTTTCCATTTTCAAGAAAGCGTTATTTGATAACTAAATAGATTTACTTGTATAATATCCCGTGATTTTCTACGAGAGTTTCCAATTATTTGTATAAAAATACTTTTTAAAATGGGATTGCCAAGATTTGATGGGTTGAAAATCTATAGACGTCCCAGAAGCAGTCCATACATTAGTAATGTAAAATTAAGGAAAGATGTTTCTAATATTATGGATGTTTCGACGACCTTTTGGGCCCATATTGAACGTCAATCCACTCCTGTGGTTCAGCTCCCCCTACCACCCCGAGAGCATTATTAATAAAGATTATTTTATAAATCCAAAGCTCAAAATACTTTTAGACGGTTAAAGCTCAAGCAGTAAAATGTTATGTTATGAAGATTAATTTATAATACACAAATGGATGTAACAATAAGAAACTTTTATTTTTTATAGCGAAACAGAACAGAGAACAGAAATGCATTTTGTCAAAACAAAACCAAAACATTAATATAAAAATTAATGCTTAAAAATAATTCGCTGGATCGAACCCCGGCGTGCGCAAGTAAATTTTATTTTATTAATTTGTGTTATTTCATAAGTTATTCAATTCCCCTGGTGTTTCCCATCATACAGAATTGAAACGATTCTTGAAATGGCTTTAGCCGTGTTTGGTGACCAGATCTGAATAGCTAGGTACTCCTCACTTTCCTCTTCCCCATCTCCGTCCCCTTTTCACTACCTTCAGCCTCACAACATACCCAATTGGGAATGCCATAGTCTCACTGGCTCCAGAGAGTTGTGAGCAGTTGAGACTCTTGTGTGGTATGGACACAAAAAAAGACTGCATTATCTAGCATTTTGAATAAATGTTATGCTTTATAAAATAGATTAAAAAAAAGAAGCAATACAAAAAGTTACAAAGGAACATAATATGACTAATAGAGTAATGTGACCATTTATTTCGTATTTCTGATAAACTTCAGTACAAAAAAACCGACAAAATAATTTTAAACATTATTTTATTAGTCAAGGTACCAACCAATAAATTATTTTCTTCTTCTCGGTGAACCCGCGGGTCGCAACGCTCCATAAAACCTTACCATCCCTTATTATTTAATTACTCCGTCTTACTTCTGGCTTTCCTACATTCATTATTGTTCAACTTATGGGTACGTATAGTATCACTTTGATCATAGCGTTCTAGCGATCTTAGTTTTCTTTAGTAATAAATATCGATGGTCATGTTGAAATTCTAGAGTTCTACATTCATTTGTTTCAAAATTGTTATAGGGGCGGTTAGAGGGAAGACCAACTCGAATCTAAAGTCAAAATGCAAAATTTCGGTGGCTATCATGAATATCAAAAGTTCTCATCTTGAAACTCAAAAGTTCTCATCTTGAAACTCAAAAGTTCTCATCTTGAAACTTAAAAGTTCTCATCTGGAAACTCAAAAGTTCTCCTCTTGAAACTCAAAAGTTCTCATCATGAAACTGAAAAGTTCTCATCTTGAAACTCAAAAGTTATCATCTTGAAACTCAACACTTCATCCCATTGTCTATCGGTAAATCTATTTATATTTTATTATCTTTTTTCTTTATAGCTTCATAAGTTTACTTCATCTAATATCCTTTTAATTTCTACTCACTACATTGTTACTATATTTTTACTATTGTTACTATGTCTAAGTTTGTACTATTATGCTTTAAATGCTACTAACCTAACAATAACACTATCCAAAACATACGAACACCTCAACACAGATTCTCCTTGTAAGGTGTTCACATTCAACATTACTTCTTAACCATTTAATTAGGTACAGTTAGACATACGCAACCAGTTTTTGTTCTTATCTTATTCAGGAATTATCTCTTAGCTCTGATTTTTTTTTCAATGATATGGTTTAGAAAAAAACTACATTTTGTCAGCGGTCTTGGTAAATATTTCCATCCTGATAAGACATGGTCGATAAGATAGATGAACTAAATTCAATTCACAGTTGCGACCGTTAATTTTTGTGTATTTTTCTGTATCACATTTCATTGAGATTTTTTTATTGTTATTAAAAATTTACATTTATGTACCACATTTAAAAATATATTTATATTTTCTTTTTTTTTTCAATGACTTGTTTTCTGCATAAAAACACCTATCAATTAGCGCAAACATAATTTCTGCTGTGGGGTGAGCCCAGCACTTTCCATTTTAATATAGTTTCTACGCCATATAAAATATTGTCCCACTAACTGAGAGATTAATCCGAACACAATATTTAATAGAGCAGTATTTTCCCGTTGTATTAAACTGTTTATCACGTCCATCGAGGTATGAACATTATTTGTGACAATTAAATGTCTGGACGCGGCGATGCCGGCCAAGAAAGCTCTTCACTTCCAAGATTCGGGTCCCCGACAGACTTGGAGCGTAGCCAAGTATTATAACGGACACAGAATTCCTCTGCCGCTAGACAATGGGATGCGTATACGTATTGATAAGGAATCTGATTGCATCGGTGTTATAATATTACGTTATTACTAATCAAGTGATGAATTAAACACGGCTTTGATAAGATGATTGAAGTATGTTGTATGTATTCTTACAGGTGTATTAACACAATTCCAATAATGATAGCTAGATTAAATACATATATCTTCTTAATTTTTCTTATTTCTATAGTCGTACATACAGTTTATAAGTAAATAAACGATAAGTACAAGAATCACAGAACTTAAGAGCGTACGATAATCAGTACCTTTACATTATGAACACCTCAATAAAAGCACCCATTTTGGGGTATTTGTATGTTTTTGATAAAGTGTTATTGTTAATATCAGTTAAAGCGCATCATAATAGTACATAAACACAGCAACAATAGTTAAAATGTAGTTACAATGTAGTCAGTGGAAAATAAAAGAGTACAACAAGTAAAATTAATGAATTAATTGAAGAAAAGAGAATTAAACAAAAAATATGTCCCTATTTGATAATTTGTAGATGTAAATTTACCGCTAGACAATGAGACACAGAGTGACGATAAGGCATCTGATGTATCGGTGTTAGTAATGAAGTTATGATTCTTTTATGAATTACTCATAAATAAAAGAAGCAAAGGGAGATATGACATGGAAGCGTGCCGACTGTCCCAGGGCTACGATCAAACTGCTCTTCTAAATCGATGGAAAACTTTTGAGTTTCAAGATGGCCGTCGAAATTTTTAATTGTGATATTAGATTTGAGTTTGTCTTTTCCCTAGCCACCACTATACCAATTTTGAAACAAATCGATCGAGAACTCAAGAATTTTAAGGTGTCCAACAAAATTTTGATTTTTTCACTATAGATTCGAGTTAGTCTTCCCTGTAGCCACCCCTATACCAATTTTTAAATAAATCGGTGGAAAACTCTAGAATTTCAAGATGGAGACTGATGTTTTTCATTTTGTCTTCTTTCTCATTTAAATTCAGCTTAAGATTAATAAAATTCCCTAAAATTTCTTTACCGACTTTAAACCAAATAGGTTGAGAGCTCTAGAATTTCAAGATGGCCATGATTTACAAGTTCAGCAAAATAAGTATTATAGCAATACTCAGAAAGCAACAGTTATATAATAAATTAGTTTACCGTGTCTGACCAAGACACGGTAAACTAATTAAATAAGCTACAATAAAAACACATAAATTTGTTTTTGACCACTATAGTTTTATTTTCACTCTACCGGTTTCGGAAGAACCCTTCCTTCGTCAGGAGAATATTAAAAACTGATCTACTACACAAAATATTGACACATGTATACAAAAGATAAAGTATACCTGACGAAGGAAGGGTTCTTCCGAAACCGGTAGAGTGAAAATAAAACTATAGTGGTCAAAAACAAATTTAAGTGTTTTTATTGTAAATTATGATGAGCCACAAAGTGAATGCTTTTTACAATTACGTAATTAAATAAGCCTTCAACAATAAATTACGTAAATATGTACCTATCAAATAATTAAAAATCATACATATCGCAAGAGAATGTGAATGTTCTAGTAGGACGTAATCGTTAGTATTATAAATTTTCTCTCGATCTTCTACGAAATTGTAATATATTTTAATAGGGACCGTTTTGGACAAAATCTTCCAAATCTTCTAAATATTTCTGAAACAAAAAAACTTGATGCCAAAGCAATTAACATGGTAGCTGTCAGAAATAGAACACATTCATTGATCCAAATGGATCAAAGATTGATATTGATATTAAGTATATCAATCTTATTGCCGATTGTTCCGTTGGTATTATCATATAAACTGGATGGCTTTTGATCTCAGAGTCACATTAAAACGGTTAGATTTTATGTTGCATAAAGCATCAAATGTTTATTGTTCCTAATTCTCCTTTACCCGTCGAACTTCCCTTTGAAATTTGAGTTAAAATTACTTTAAAGTTTCCGATAGCATTGATCTTGTGGAAATCGAACAAAATAATAACAAAGATACATTTTTATTGTAACACTAAAAGGTATTTCAAAACATAACGGAAATTTATATTCTAATCTGCTTTGTCCTCGAAAGATAGTGTACCTACATATTATAAAACATTACATACTTAAGAAAATAGAATATATGAAATATACTTTATTTATTAATTTATTTTCGGGAAATCGACAGTTTACATTTAATCAGTTTGTATATAAGTATTATATAGTAAAATAAAACCAATTATGGATTTCCCCGTTGTGACTTTTCCTCTACTGAGACAAGTTGAGATAAGTTATTTAAATTTGTGAGAAAGGAATATGGAATATAATATATAATAGAGATTTAAACAATAGAGTCATAAACATTATTCACATACCATCAGAGAAATATTCTTCTATGAACCTCTTGTATTTGGTAAGTTCGCAACTGAAAATAAGAATTTACATAAGAAGACAGTATACATGCGCCCTTGAGGTGATTTTGCACAAAAACGGCGCTATACAAATCATCTAAATACTATTATTATTATTACGCGTTACATAAGAAGGTAGAAGATAATAGGTATGTAAAAAGTTTTATTTTTATTTTATTTACTATCTGTACCCCGCCACGCATTGCTGTGGTTCATTCATTCCGTGCAGATAAAGAAACAATAGCGCATTGTTGGTTTTACGTCCAACAGATGGCGCTGTTTTAAAAAAATGTTTGTAAGCGTCACAGGTCACATCTATATAATATAGGTATAATGTAACGTTGTGTCAAAATTTCAAATCAATCGATGAAGAACTTTCCAACAAACGAACATTTACATTTTTATTTATTGATTCAATGTCTCATTTCAGGCAAAATTTACTCTAAAGGCAAATATAATAACTACAGACATAAAACTTTTGAAACTGTTTCATAAAAATAAAAAATAATAAAAGGTTAAGTGGACAGAGTGATTTAGACGATGGAATAATTTAATAATAATAATAATTTCTTTATTCCGGAATGTGGGGAGTTGGGGACGTTAGTGCAATCCCCTTCATACAATAGAGAGTGTAAATTCATAATATATACAAGTAATAACGTATTTTTAAATAAGGAAACATCCTCGATTTCGCTTTTCTTTATCGCTATTGAATATTATTGGGGCCAATCTCTTTCTTCAATTTGCTTAAATACCCGCACTTAAACTCTAACGTGATGTATTATAAGGACGTGTATACGATAAGAAGATAAATAATAATTCGGTTTTGCATTCTATTCCTTTTTTGAGGTATGTATTAATAATAACATACCGCAGACACGTATTATATGGTTTATTTACATAATACGGATATAATGTTTAAGACATATAAAAACATAATGGTTTTCAAATTCATTTGTAAACTTTTTTTCTCTTGTAGTTTGATTGGATTATTCACTTGATTCGGGATGACTAATTTCAATACATAATACAATAAAACCGAACACGTGTTTACAATGTTGATAGAGAGATTTTCAAATAAAATTCTTCGGTCAAAAGGCTTCAATGTTTTTTTTCTCACGAACACGTGAGAACTATGCATAATCAAATACCCAAGTTTGTAGCTCGTCCCAAGTAGCCGGACTTTAACAAACGAACTATTATTTATTAGCTATAATTATTCAGGATCGAGGCGGCTTTTGGAGCCATCCCTTGTGACTTTGTTTGAGGTCCGTTAATTCAATTAAAGTATGGCAGGGAATGTGAAGAGCCTCGGGAGACTGGAGGGACACAGGACCAAGAGTACTTACGGTGATTACCGGACCTTGGACTCCCTCGACCATTAAGAGAAAATAAAGGATACAAAGGATTTAAAGCATTTTCAATATGTAGATACAATTCATTTTAAAAATTCTCATTTCAGAATTCAGTTCCGGTAACCGAGGGTATATTTTATTTTTTCTTGTACATTACAATTTATATATTATATTAATAAAATAATGACCGATTAGTCGTTGAGATGAAAAATGCTTCGGGTTCCCGTGCGCCGCGGATTTGATCATCTGCTAGCTGAGTCCTCCATCATTATACAAGCAATAGACATTTAAACATTATAGAAATTTCTTTGTTTGACTTACATTTATTAGACTTCAGAAGTTGTCTCTTGCTCTTTTCTGGATTATCAGATTTTTTTTCAGCTGAACAGCGCGGTGAGTGCAATACTAATATAAAAGCATACATCTAAATAAATGAAATGATATTAAGTTAAAAAATAAAATAAAACACATATAGCATTTGTACTTCGGTGGCTTCTACATCTATGGTGTAGGAGTGCGCCTTGCCACTGGGCGACGGCCTGGACAAGAGTGTTTTCCGATCTCCGGTAGCGCTGACTCATGCCGGCTACTCTATGGAGCATCAAGGCAACAAACCCATGCACCCTTCCCTCGTCGAGGCGCTGAATCGCCGAGGAAGGCCGAACTTTTGAAGATACCGACATTACAAAAATAGAGAACACTAGATTATTTTATAAATTTGTTTTTTACTGTTTCTCTAATTTTTAAAATGAATGACTCCTCCTTAGATATTTTTTGGCAATAAAATCGGCAATTTTTTGCAGAAATAAAAATATGTAAAACTGTTTATCTTTTAGGAGGCCAGAGATTACCGTTTAAGGGTTGTGAGGGATGAGATTTTCTGCTCTGTAGTTGTTGTAGAAGCTCTCAGTACTATCTTGATAAAATGCCACCAGCCAGAATCGTAATTTTGTAACCAGATCTGAATAAAAAGAAATGTATCATCCATCCTCTCCAATCACATTTTTCCCTCTACGTCAGGGGTCACCAATTACTTTCATTAGGGGTCCTTTTTTTAAATACATGACCGTCGCGGTCCGGAAGGGAAAAAGCCTATAAACCTCTCCCCCCCCCCTCCCCCTAATTAACAAAGATTTTATGATATTTAATTATTTAATAAAACGAATGGGTTCCGGAACATTATTTTATTAAATAATAAACAAATTTTATGAATAAAAAGAAGTTTAATGAGAAAAATTACATTTTTTGCTTTGGACTATCCGTCTGAAGTTTGTACAGGCTATTGTCATGGAGATGTTCATTGGTAAATCTGCTTCACAAACATACGTTGACCCAAACAAAGTGAGAAGTTTCAAGACTATTTCTTTTGATTATAGGTATTTATATTACCACAAACAAATTTTATCCAAAACTCTTAACAAGAAACTTCCTGTTTTTGGTGTATTAAAGCTGCATTTTCTTGGAAATCGATCATTTCCATCTGGAAAGCAGCTTTATTACTCCCGAAAATATTTGCAGCTTAATTGCTGCATTCATCACCGGGATGAAGTGAGTAAATGTTACTGAGGATTTCGACGACATTCTCAATTTTTCTTATAATCTGTGAATCTATTTTATGCGGACCTATTAACACAAGGTCCCTCACAAAATAGGTCGGCGCACACTCATATGTAAAGCATTTAAGCATTAAAATGAATCATCATCATAAAAAAGTTTTTTTCAACTTTGAGGATTTAAAAACAAAAAGCGCAAGTTGCGCCACAATACGAAGTATGTCAAAAAAATAAAAATAAATAGTATTATATCTATGTGTAAGGATATAATGGCCAACCTTATGATTCCAAAGATAGCCTCATTTTTAATGTCAGTGCCATACAAAATTTTCTTAAAAAAATCATAACTCCTTCATTTGTACACGCAATTGCTTCAAACGAAATTTTATAGCATAATAATGATCAGCAGAATCCATTTCTTGCAATAAAAATACCCTTGAAAATTCAAGTGTCTATGTCTATGAAAGGCGATTTTCAGCCCACTGTGCGGCGGTCCGGATCTGGACCGCGGTCCGCCATTTGGTGACCCCTGCTCTACGTTGTTCAGCCTCACAGAAAACCCCGATAAATCGAGGATCTCAATAAATTACCCGTGTAATAATAATGTAATAAGTACCCGTGTGCTTAAGCGATAATAACGTCAAACAAAAATAATTTTAAAATGCTTCTTTTATTTTGTTAATCTTTCAGAAACATCGGTAAAATTGTATTTTTTGTTTTTAAAACATATATAAATGGTAAATGTTCCTGTTCGGAAGCTCTGACGATTGCTTCAACCTTCTCCTCTTTTACGTAAACCGAACTACCTCACTCCCTCCAGCGGTCACCTAACGCAATCAAATATGAAAAACACCGCTCCCTTTCCGGTGGGGATGAATACCGCAAACTTTTCAGGGGCTATTTCGCGAGGTTTACGACAGGTCACAAAATAGTTGCAGGAGTTTGGTTTATTTGTTTGCAAAATGCTTTCAAACTTACAATAATTTAATAAAACAGGTATGATATATGGAGTGCCACAAAATTCCAATAAAACATTGAACACGTTTATTCCGAATGTGTCTCAGTAATGTGATGGTAAAGACAAAAATTTGGTTTTTCTCTTTCATCGTTTCATTTTCACACAAAATAGAGCCTATTAATATTATGGAGTATAAATTAATCAATTTTGGGAAATATTCATAATTTTTTCTTCACCATTTATTCTAGGATTACTGATGAAGATTGAAGTTTTCACGGCTATTAGTATAAATAAAGTCATAACTCCCGCTCATTAAAAATGAGATACCTGAGGCGAATGACCACGTATGATCGTGTGAGAAATGTGATGAGAAATGATCCGCAAAGAATGCAACGCTGATGTAAGCGTAATGAGTAAGATTAAGAGAGGGGCGCTTGGATGGTTTGAGCATGTAGAGCGAATTAACGAAGAACGAAGTGTAAAGAGAATAGATAACGCTAATGTGAATGGTAGCAGTAGTCAGGGACGCCTGAGGCAGACATGGCACGATCCGATTTCTTGTTCGGGCCACAACAAGAATAAGAATAATTGAAGATTATGTATGAGAAAATAATAGAAGAGTATTTATGAGAAAATAATAGAAGAGTATGTATGAGAAAATAATGGAAGAGTATGTTTGAGAAAATAATAGAAGAGTATGTATGAGAAAACCAAGTTTCGTGGCGGACCGTCCTCCCTGCCTACCCCTGCAGATAAGCGGCGTGATGGTTAGTTAGCTAGTTACTTATCTAATTATTAATCTCTCTTATTTTTCAACACCGAAACAATAAGAGTTACTTCGATTTATTTACGTGCTGGATATTAACTTATCGTTAGATAAATCAAGCAAATTCTCAACATCAAGGTAAGAAAAAAATATTAAATACTTGCCCAGATGGAAGTTATTTTGTTGCTACGCCGCTGAATATTCTGAATATGCACCCCTACCTTTGAAGGTGGTAGAAAGGGGGCAACATTATCAATGCGAAAAGTTAAACCTCTTTTACCTGTGTTTTGATATATTTCCATCCTTTACGGACGACGACAAAGGGATTTTCCCTCATTTCTTTTATTTTTTGCTCTACTATATGGCGTATGGACGCCAAAGTATACGGTAAACTGTATAGCCCATATACTGTATAGCCTATATACTGTATAGCCGGTATACTGTACAGCCGGTATACTGTATATATCCGCGCGCTTTGGTAAAGTCAAATTCGACCTCTGTGATCTGACAAAGGTAGGCGAGCTTTTCTTTACTTATCCTTTGCCCCTTCTGCCACTTTTTTAAACATTTAACACGCAAAATGTTGGCAGGCTTTAAAAAGGATTTCCCACAATCACTGGAGATTTATGTTACACGAAACTCAACTTTAGCAACCCATTTTTTGCACTAAATCCAACCAAAACCATACCAAAGTTGTGTGCTTAAAAACAGGAGAACATGTATGTTAAATTTATGAGTAATTTTACCGATGCATGTGACTTTAAGCCGTGAATTTTCAGATTCATTGCTCCAAGAAAAAACATAAGCTTTCTGAGTAAGTTTTTACGCGTAAAGGCCTTTAGTAGAATGTAGTTGTTACATTGATTATTTAACTCCACTTTAAAAATAATGGCTTTCAACTGTTTTATTGAAATGGACATTAACGAAATAATTCATCTTAATTTAAAAAAAAAACTTTTCGTCGTGACGATAAAACACATGCACCAACCAAGAAAGTAGTGGCAAAAAAGCTGACAAGGCCATTCTAGTATCACCATACAAATATAAATACTAATATTAATTAGAAGAGATTAGAATTAAGAAAAAAGCTAAAAATGTAGTGTGCTACTTTAGTTACAAGATCACGAAAATACGCGCGAAAAAATTAAGCGAGAAATTTGTAATCATTCAAAAGGAAATGGAAAAAAAATGTTTATGAATTTGAAATATCAGATCGCCAATAATGAAGTACAATAATTTGGTCCCAATGGCCGAGTAGTTAGAGGCAAAGACAAAGATCATGGGTTCGATTCCCAGTTGAGACCGTTACCTTTTTATTTTTCTGTGTTCTGTTCTGATTCATGTTTCGTTCAGACTTCTTCCGTTTTCTTATTCCTCGGTGATATATTACATTGATGGTTATAGTATCCAAACGCTATTAAAATAAGTTATTCCAATAAAATTGAAAATTTAATAAATTAAAATAATGTGAAACGCTGGCCTTCGGGGGATTAAAATTATATAATATATTTTATACATACATTGGCGGGGTTATTGATGTCCTTTAATTGAAATAAAATTAAAATTAAATTAAAGATTTTTGCAAATTAATTCGCCCAGAAAGTGATTTTAAAGAAAAACTGGATGGATAAATATACAGAATTTTGTCGAGATTCTGTTCAATAGTGTTGTAAGAGTCGATGAGATTGAAAAAGTGTATGCAAAGACAGCGTTGTGTTGTGTTCTATTATCTCTGCCTACCGCTGCAGATGAAACCCAGGATGATTAATGATTTAGTTTGTTATATTTTAAACGAATTCCAAAACTCTTCTCCCATTTAAATACCAACTTAAGGCCAGAGGATGGGTTATCTATGAATACTTCAGGAATAATAATATTTGCGAGTGTGTTTTTTTACATTCTTGAAGTAGTAGTTATTTATAACTTTGTGTTGTCACTTCCGTCTAAAATAGCACCGTGATGCGAGACGAGACAAATAGATCTCGGCAACAAAAACAACGTCCTTTCCGACGAAAATAAAGTTAGTAATTAAGTTAAGTATTTTTTCAATTAGTCTAGAATAAGCAACTCCACAAATATCGAATTATACTTTTTGTGCAAAATTCACAATCTTTTAAAATTATTATCTAAGTGTAGGTATACTTTAATTTTTTTTGTAAATTTTAAATTCAAATTTTAATTAATTTTATGTATCTTTATGTCGTCGGAAATATGTAGTGCTAACCTAGCTATTTCATTTTACTGGCCAACTTACGCACATTAATTAATATATTACAACAATTTTTGACTGAGCACTTAACTCAACCGTTTAGCATTTCATCTGTCTGTAAATTAGTTTGTGTGTTTCTCTTTCATTTTGATATGGTGTATGTGATGGATACTACCGTTTCATCCCACCAGAGTTTACAAGAGCGCGGATTCTACTTTGAGCTGTCAAATCGGAATAATCAATGGTACCTACCTTACTGAAGAAAGATAAAAAAGAATTTTCTTTTTATTCACAGATTCACCAATTATAAAGGTTTTTTAAAACGAACTCTTTGACAACCGGGCGCATACACACACATATATAAATGTATTTTTAATTAGCTTGGCCTAATATTAGGTAAGCTTTAAAATGTTTATATTTTAGGTTAATAATCATCCCGAAAAGTTACGGATGATTATTTAATTACAAGCGCTGAAAAAACACGGTATGTTTTGTCAGAAAAGTTTGCCGGGCGTAACGCATTTTCTAAATTTTTTTTCCTCGGGTTTTGAGTTATAAATAAGATTTCTTTTGCATGCTACAAGAATGATGTATTATTAACAGAAATAATGGGATACTGGAAATAATGGCGGAGAACCTTCGGGAAAATTTGGGGGAATAATGGACGGTGGCAGGTGTATCGGGCTCCTGAAAAAACTGTATTATGTACCTGACGTCTCAAATATAAAATATAGTTTTGTAATACAAAGGCTGAACTTTAAAAGTAAGGGATTTTTACAAACACAATGATGAAAGTCTTACATCTAATGCTAAGGTTTAAGAATAAAGCGTGTAAATTTTCACATCAAATTGTTTAAAAAAATCTTAAAAATAATAACTTTTCAAAATCAAAAACAATTTTTTAATCAACTTTAGCTGGTTGGTTTCGCATCAAGGTCGTTTTTAAATTATATTATCAATTTTATTACGTTACTATTTAGTTCTTCTGGTGGAATTTGTGAAGCTGAAAGTAAAATATTTGCTTAAAAGATATTTAGTTTTCGAATGTTATTTAACTTGAAAAATTTCGATATCTATTCAATGACATTGTAAAAATACAAGACACGTTATATTCATGCCAAAAGTTGTATAATTTTCAGGGTAATTATGTACCATTAGTGACATCTATGAAAGCTAAATTATATTATTTATGAAAGGTTCGCGCCTCTGCTAATTGCTTGATTAAATTCTGTCAGCAAAGATGATTTCTGTTTTGCGGCCTTTTGAATTTGAATGTCAACAGTCTTTTGTCAGGTTATAAAAAGGTGGTCTTGCTTAAAAACACCGCTCTCATACGAAAACAATCAAAGGTTTCACCTCTCCGAAATAACTACGGGAACTAGTACCGGTACCCAGAGTAGTTATTAAAAAGTGCTTAATCATACCTGTGAAATTGGAAGTTTATTGTCAAATAAAAAGTGATTCAGTTTAACTCTCAAGAATCTGAGTTATTATTTCTAAGGACCCCAAATTATAACAAATGGTAAGGTCCTGTTTTTATTAATCATACATATTAATATCTTCCATGCGTGTCTTGGATCTCTATCCCTCTAGAAACATTTGAGATTTTAGTAATACGTTCATCAGAAATAATTAAAATGTGAGCGTCGAGCCCCGTTATTAGAATCTTATGTCGCCTTTATACCAGCCGCCGGTTTTGATTCTTGTAAGGAAAAACATTTCCAAAAAACGTGTTTTTGTTTTTGTTTTGCGGCACAATTATTTTATTGTTATGCCATCATTTTCAAAAACATTTTGCCACATTATACAATAAAGCCACAGCTGAAAATGGGTTCGTTAGTGGGAGATTTCGAACTTTAAAGTTCAGCACTAGAACTGGGTGGAGTCGCGAGTGACAGCGAAAAATAACATGTGAAGTGCCCCAGGGATCAATTGTTGGACCGTTGTTGTTCGTAATCTATGTTAATGAAATAATAAAGTGGGGTATTAAAGGAAATCTTTTATAACAAACTGATTCTAGCGGAGCTTGATACGGAAAAGAATGTTGATGTTTCCCATCTCACAAGCTGGTTGAGAATAAACAAACTGACCCTTAACGTAAATAAACGCATTACATGCTTTTCGGCAAACGAGAAAACTTGCAGACCCATTATCAAAATTAGTGACAAGTGTCTCGAAAAGAAAAAGAACACAACATATCTGGGCCTGATTGCAGATTCTCAGCTATTGTGGGATCTCCACATAAAACATGTGAAGGAGAAAATTACCCCCATAACTGATGTACTTTATAGGCTTCAAGTATTACTACCCATTCATATACTATAACTTTGGTGTATTATGCCATGGTACATTCACAGCTATACTATCTGTGCTGTTTCTGGGGCTTGCCTCAAAGAAACTAATAGCTGAACTGCAGGTGGTACAAAACCGATCTCTCATAAATGTTCTCGGTCTTCTATGAGACACACATGTCAAGGACATCTATTCAATTTCAGGTATCCTTCCAATCACAGTCCTTTCCAAACATGAAATCACCACCACCATCCTACAAAACACCCAATAATCAACAAACACTAACAACAAGCTACTTTACAATTAAGACATCCACAACCACAATACTCGGAATAACAATAAAATCCGAATTCCTCTAACACACACTACGAAATATACAATAAAATTTCTCGACTATATAGCCTACGCACTCTATAACTTTCATCTAGAAAGTATAGTATAAAAACAGCCAGCATAATCCAAAAATTCAAAGTAAGGCCTTAAAGAATATTTTTCAAAAACACATAAATACGTAATTCTAGCCGTTTTGTACTTTTTTTTGTTTCTTTCTCTCTTCTTTTCTATTCCCTGTATTTGTAATAGAACGTAATCTATTTTTACCAATGTATTAGTAGGTAAGTGCCTTCCTCTAAATTCCTACCTTGGCTCTGTGGTTATGTGTTCTACTTAACCCCCCTTTTTCTATTTGTGTACTGTTTTGTATGTGAAACTTATAATTATGATATTTTTCTATTCTTGTACTGTTTCGTATGTGAAACAGAACAATTTATAATAATAATTTTTTAATCTAAAATACCAATGTAAAGTTGTACATATTAACTCCCACCTATGTATTTTAAGTTCCTATTGTCCTACAATGAGTATGCTAGGACCGAGTTGTTTGGTTTTCCATCACTCTATTTGCTTTACGTGATAGTTACGGGGTTAGTTTTATTTTAAATACGTTATTGAATCACAAATCCGGGCCTTTTTGTCAAAGCTTTTTATCACAAAAGCTTCAAGTTAATCTACTTTGTGATCAATAGTCGATTGATATTCCACGTAAAAAAAGGCACTATCGAATACGTCTATTAGCTAATAATATTATGCCGTGTAACAATGAACAGATAATCTCTAGAAGTGTCATCCATTCTGATTTCACTAGTTAACTTAAGATCTTTCCAGTATTAGGCCCCAGGCTGGCCAATGAAATTGATAACCTTTTCAATTTTTGAACTACTAGGTATTTTAATAATGTTCATTTTAAAAAATTTCTGCTTACTGGATTGTATTAGGTGAGTATCAAATTATGTCCAGTTATTCATAGCCCTGGAACATTTATTTCTAAAAAAATATGTAAATGGCATTTGTGCCGTTAATTAATAATAAATAAATAAATAACATACCATAATTGGGGTACCAGATTCAAAAATTTCCAGAGCTATGGCATCCCCGATTAGGGTATATTGTGAGGCTGAAGGGATTGAATAAATGAATGAGATAGGAAAGAGGAAGGTGGGTAAATGCCTTAGTATTCAGATATGAGGTGCGCTTCCAGTTCTACTTAAGGATAAGGAATTGTCTTTTACCTTAAAATTATTGCCTTTTTAGCTATTATCCGAGAGAACTGGAATCGTAGTTAACGAAAAAGTCTTTGATTTTAAAGTTAAGTAAAAATTTACTGCTGTTATCCGAGAGAACTGGAAGTGCGGTTAGATAAAAGGTCGTTTATTTCAAAGATAAGTACAATTGTTCTGCTGCTATCTTAGAGAAATGGAATTGCAGTTATCTTAAAAGTCATTATAATTTTAGGGTTAAGGACAATTCATAAATGCCTGAATCCATACCATGGTTTACATCTAAAGCCATATTGAACAATGAATAGAGCTATATCACTAGGGAGAAACTGAAAGTAGTATTAGTATATACTCTAGATTACATCGTATAATATAAAATATATGATTTTCTAATGTTGAAACTTGTAAAATGCAAATTTGTGATCATTTTCACGAAAAGTAAGGAAAATTGGGCTTTCTTCTGGAAAACAACCACGCCCACAGCACAATTCCATCACTATATTTCTTCAGTGATGGCGTATAATAACTTCCTATAGCGGGAATGTCGGAAAAATTTATATCACGGGATCAATAAGCGTTGTTGATATTGGAATAGGAAATAATAAATATTAAGGCACAATAACGGCGCGATCCAGAGATGACAATCAAAAACTCGTTAACGAGTCAGGGGGCCGTTAAATCGGGCAAAAAGGGGAGACTAAATCATGAGGGAACAAGGAGAAAATAACATCCTGTGCGTTTATCAATTTTTAATAAAGTGTTCGTTTTTGTCATCCACTATTTTATACAGTTATTACAGCGTAACAGACTTTCCATTCGACCTACTTTACTTCTTACCTACAATGTGTCATAGCGGTAAGCTCGTTTTCTCTGAACACAGAGGTTGTAGATGCAGAAAATATTATTATTATTTAAATATGTTGTTCAAAGTGCCTGCAAGGCTGAGGTCCTAGGTTCAATTCCTAGATTCGACAGAAGTGATGGGTGTATGAATCGATCCCTGCAAGAGAGTCCATTTGGAGGGGTTAAGGTCAAAAGGTTTCCGTCAAACGTCTTCTCCCGATCTAGCTCGCCACATAGTGAATCCGGGCACCCCTGCTGTGTTACTAAACGTAGCCAAACATTTGGGGTGACCTATGGCAAAGGTGTTTGTTCTCCAATAAATGGTTCCCGGGGCGACGACACGCGTACCCACCTCACAATTTTATTTTACTTCCCGCACCCAGGTAGTTCACTGAATCAAAGAGCCTCAAGGTATAGGAGGAAGGAAAACCGTAGCCATGTGTAGCTTAAAGTTACATTAGCAGGATCAGATTTGAACAGCTAGATATTTCCTAACATAACTCTTTTCCATCTTCTTTCTCTTCCCACTTCATTCAACTTCCTTTTAGTCTTATTGAATAATTGACGAATATGAAACAAACAGTATGGCTTCTTATTTTGATTTTCAAATCAAATGGGCATTTCAAAACCCAATACATAATTTATTTCTTTAAACTTAAAGATCTAGACAAAAATCTGTATCATATATAGGAATTTTCCGAGTTATTTGTAATTATGATAAACATATTTTAACATCATAAATACCTAACCTAAAGTCCAAACATGAGCAGGAAACTGTTTTTAATTTATTTTTAGAAAAAGCACAAAATCTGAAGTTATTTCTACATCTAAAATTTGGTTTTGAAATATCGTTCCAGCTATTAATAATTAGTAACAAAGCTCATTTTGTCCATATTTTCGTTTCGGAAATAGTTTCAGAGTGATATGTGTTAGTTAACGGACATGTCACAGTCTGCGGTAATGAGTCCGGCTTATTTACGGACTGGAGTGAACTAATTGCGGGAAATAACAGGATAAACTTCTCACTGGCGAAAAAGGACATGTAGATTTTGTTACTTAATGTGGGTTTGCATTGTTTACTCGGAGCGTTTATTTTACTTAAACTATATGTTTTTTGTATGTATTAAATTATGAACTAAAGATAGCTCAGAGCTTTTTGGATAGTATCATGTAAAGTTTTACAAGCAAAATAATTTGTCTTTTCTTCGGGCTAAGGGAAGACCAATAAATTTATCAAAACTTATTTTTAGTGACTGATTGTGGTATATGGCTTTAAATGGCTTTAGCCGTGTTTGGTGACAGAGTACTACTGTCTCCGGACAATCAGAAGCAGTCAGGACAGTAGTATGGTAATCACTTTAAAAACAGTTGAAATATGAATCACGCCGGGCAAATGAGATCTTACGTAAACGTAGAAAACTTACCGATATAAAATATTGCTAATTTATTAAAAATCTGGTCTAATTATTCATATTTCTGTTAAAAACTGAATTGCAGGGATTTAACGAATGAAATGACAGGTTTCTAAATAATCTGTCGGTAAAACAAGAATATGTTATTAAGATTTCGGAACACGTGTTCATAAAAATTCTAATGTTGTAACATTTCGTCCTGCGTGGTACTTATTTTTATTCGTGTATAACAAGTGGCAGATGTAGAACGAAAATTAATTGTATGCACTTTTAATTAGATTTCTGAACCATATGTAATTTAGTTAAATCATGTTCTAGAACGAATTAGGTTACATTTCTTCATATTTGACCCCTTAGATATTAACATTTTGCTGAAATATCGGTCGTTGAAACATGAATCATATTGAATGAAATTTTTTTTCGCTTGATGAAAGTTAGGTGTGGCAGCCTGTTATCAATAAAAGCACTAATCAAGGATAAGAATTGAAAAAAAATCGGATAAAACATAAAAACGAAACCTTTACATTATTATTCTTTCAGATATGGCAGACAAAGGCAGTCCATTCAAAATTTGGAGCTTTAGAATATAGCGAATTTTGCTTAAACGTTATTTTTATGTTTTCCCATTAAAAAGGTCACAAAGCTTTTTACTTTGTATTTTAAACAAAGCTTCCAAGAGAGAGCGGCTTAATAAAACAGTTGCTTTTTATACCGTTTAATTTAGTAAGACCCTTTGCAAAATTAATGTGTTTTGTGTTTAGAGCTGAAACTGTTACTTGTAACTGGAACTGCTTCGAGTACAGTGGCGTGCTGTGGAAAATGCTGAAAATATGTGCCTACCCGAAGAACAACGAACTATAAAAAGTTTTTTTTTAATTTACTAGGAAAAATAAACGTAACAAATTCATGAAACAAATTTTTTCGTATATTTTCAAAAATTTATCCTTCTATAGTGATTGATTGTCATTAAATGTTTTATAAATTGTCCGGTTTTTAGTTTCCCACACCACCACTAGAGGCTAATGTGAACATATGATTTGAAATGAAATATTGAATTACCAAAATTTTGACATACGAACAGCGCCATTTGTTTTTACTGTATTATTATTAAACTATTATTTTTTAGATTATAAATTTTTTTTATTTTCTGTATTTATAAGTACATTTTACGCGATTAATATATTTATTTATAGAAGATATATTAGAGCACCATACGAAGCAGCTGCTTGTTTCATGGTGACCAACGGAGGAATAGTTAGTTTGAATTTAAGTCTAGTGTAAACTTATTTTGGTAGAATTATAAAGAAATTTGGAAAATTGGTAAAAAAGTGTTTTCAATAACTCACAACATTATCATATTATCAATATTGTTATAGAAATACGCAAGAAACTAGCACATTAAATTATTCAGGTCATACAGAGAAAAATTAATAATATTGAATATTGCTAATTTACTAAGAATATCTTAAAATTATTAAAAACGGGATTGCAGACCCTTAACGAATGAATTGAGAGGTTTTCTAATAAATTTTTAGTAAAATACGAATGTATTAATTATCACGATGTCGGGACACGTGTTCATTAAAAGTCTAATATTTTCAAAAGTTTATCAGGAAACGGCCTGCAATCCCATTTTTAACTGATTAACTGTAATTTGAAAAGATTTTTTAATAAAATAGCAATACGAATTTTTCTGCGTGCACTAGTATAGTCAGCCGATGATAATAAAATGGGTAATTTCAAATATTCAACGCACAATTTAATATTCATATCCTAAATTCTAAAATCACAAAACAATGCACGCCACTGTTTTAGTATATTACTGTTATTGTTGGAACTATTCTACAAGCTACTGGTGACCCTTTCACCCTTCCGTAAAACGTTAATTTATTACAGAAAATAGTTCAGTTGAGAAGAAAAGTTGGTCCGTTTCTGAGATATCTTGCTCCTTGTTGAGAACAATTCTGACAGTTTGGCGTCAACAAGGAGGGGGGGCAAGCGAAGCGGCAGAATCACGAGTCACTGGAAGCGGATAGGAAGCTACTGAGGCCGAATTATTTTAATTCATTTTATAATGTTACAGTTGCGGTTTAAATAAGTTTACTAGAATTATTCAAATTGAATTACGAGTACCGTGTATGACTATAATACAATAGAATTCTAAGTACGTAAGGCTTGTCTTATGCGTATTACATAAGGCGAAGAAACGCTGTTTTGACAGTTTGGAAATGTTTGACTGATAAATTAAGAAATAAGTATCAGGAGTAATTATTATTACTGAGTGCTCGAGAAATGCGTGGAATAAATAATTAAATCAAATTATTATGTAAGTCACAGTCTAAGAGAAAATAAATAACGGAAGAACATGATATGATGGTTACGAGTAGTTCTGTAGTCTTCTTCTTTGGAATAGTGGGGGTATCAGAGGGGGACATCTAGGTCTGCGAGCCATTCTAGGGCCTCAGGCGTCGCCATGTGAACCTCATCAATCCCGCCGGGTAATGAATAGAGCGGGCATTTGTTGACCACATGTTCGGTGGTCTGCACTGCACTACATTCACACATCGCCGACTCTTTAAGGCATGTGAGCACAGCGGCTGTGGGAGCACCTTAACCCATTGATGGCGGACCAGGTTTTGCGAGGCAATGAGAACCCAAGCTGTCCCTCGGTGGGGTCCTGTATGAGATGGGCATTTCCCACGTTGGCCGTTTGCCACTCAAGTTTCTCACCTATCTTCTGGGGTGAGAGGTAATCGGAGGAGCGTCTCTTCTTCCGCTCAGAAGGGCTTTCGGGACTTCAAGCGGCATGTCGGGTGGGAGACGACATTTTCGTGCAAAGGTATTGCGTTTTTTTGCAGCGCCTTCTTCTATTCCCTCAGTTTAGCAATTTAATAATTCAAAGTATAAATCGCAATTTCTGATTGTTCCGCATATATTCAATATCATTGTGAATGGGGTAGGTTCAAGGTTTCCCGCCAATATTCGAACCTTATTAGCGTTTGACGGCCTCCACGGTCGAGGGGTAAGACTTTCGACTAGCAAGCTGGAGGTCGCGGGTTCAAAACCTTAGCCTCATAAAATACCCCAATTGGGAAAGCCATAATCTCACTGGGAGTAGCTGGGATTTTTGTACGGTTTTACGTTAAACAAAATTTAAAAAGCGTTTGATCACAATTTGAACAAAAGCTGATACGGTCAAAATTTTAAAATTAGAATAGCAGTAATTATCTACTATGTGGTGGTGTTCCAAATGTCCCAACTTAAGGAATCAATATAAATTTATTTTTCCAACTTATTTTATATAAGTCATATATTTTGGAACTTGACTTGACCAAACCAAAACGTCAAAAATTTACTATAGTATGGTAGAAACAGTTACCGAGTTCATTAAAAATAAATATTTTTTGAATTGAGAATCAATTTTTTTTTTCTCACAACGAAACTCTTATATGGGAAACTAATTTCCTCACGGAATTCTCCCAGCGCTATCAGAAAGTAATGAAGGTACTGAGAGGGGGTTTGATGGTAATTGAAAATTACCAAGAACAAGAAATGGCGGCAGGGGAAACATCAAAGCAGCCATTTAATTTGATTATTAACTAAATCCTCTTAAGTGTACTACCCTCGTACTACCTAACACTCTTATTGTGCTATGAGCTTAGAACAGATGAAAGTGAATCTAGGAATAGAACCTTGCCGGGGATTTGCTCTACCACTGAGCTAATTTCACCTTATCCATACTTTGACAAAGAACTACAAACATTTTCTTAACGCATATTTTTATTGGCTGTTATCTTTGTGTATGGTTGCAAGATTCCTCCTGAACTATTTTTTTTTAAATATGAATACAAGAGCCCAACTGCTCCCGATTGTCTGGAGCCATTGAGACTATGGCATCCCCGATTGGGGTATTTTATGAGGCTGATGGTATTGGGGTGGGGAAGGAGATGGGAAGGGGAAGATGGGGAAGCACCTGGCTATTCAGATCTGGTCACTAAACACGGCCAAAGCCTTTTTAAGCAAAGTTTCAATTCTTAATGGTGGTCATACACCAGGGCGATACTGAGAGTATCTTCCACTCTGAAAAATGCCGCAAATATGTGTAAATCAATAAATTAAAAATTATTTCCACACGCCGGGGTTTGAACCCGCGTCCTTTGGCTTGCTAGTCGTGAGCATACCCCTTGACAACGGAGGCTGTAGTCTCGATATTATCTTGTATATATATATATTTTTTTTTTATTTGCGACCTCTTATGAAGTCTAGGATTAAAAAAATTAAAATTATTTTAGAAATAACTTAATGAGTAAAATTTCATATTGTAATATTTAAATATTAAAGACGAAGACTGAGGACTTGGGTTCAATTCCTAGATCTGACCGAATCTTTTTCTGTGGAAATTTTAGTTTAGATTCGCTAATAATTATTATAAATATGAAATAGAACAGGAATAAGAAAGTAACGGTCTCAACTGGGAATCGAACCCAGGATCTCTGTCTTACCGGCACAACGCCTGTAACCACTTGGCCATTATGGGACCTGATTATATAAAGTAATTTTAGTGGATCTACTTAAATTAATGCTTATTTTCTTCTTTTTCTTCTTTTTACCTGTAAATAACTAACTGTATTTTTGTAAGAACCACCAACTGTCACCAACAAATGTAGTAGATATAAAATGTCGCGACATGTAGTGGTAAAAACATGTGTCTGCTGTCCTTGTTCCATCGGTATTACAATGGAAGATGCTCTGAGGAACTAGCTTCATTGATCCCTTCGGCACCGGTGCGTAGTCGGGATACACGCCAAACGCGCGCCCAACATTTGTACACGGTTGACATTTGTCACATGAGAACGGGTCGCTTCTACGATTCGTTCTTAAGTTCAACAGCTCGGCTGTGGAACGAACTGCCGGCCTCTGTGTTTCCTCCATCCTAAAACATGGGACTCTTCAAGACCCACGTTCACTCCTTCCTCTCCACAAAAAGACCCTCCACACAGCATCCCCAAAGATGACATAGGCCCTAAGGGAAATTATTTTCTTCAGGGCCTCCTGTGTGGAGTTAATATAAAAAATTTTTTTAAAAAAATCAGCACTAACAAAGCCTTTCCCACAAACATAAAGTTGGTTGTTAACAGGTGAAACAATGTAATAAGCAATAATTGTTTAGTGAAATACTAGTACCTACATATTGAATTATTTGGCGGGTTGGGAATAAGCTGACGTAGCTTAGTTGTCTAGAGACTCTAGAGCACCTGAACGGCAATCAGATGGGTACAAAATCTTTTCCCGTCGGGATATTTCAGGCGTATAAATAAATATTTGTTTATAATAATTTGTTATCTTTTGTCCTTTGAATAAGAAACCTCGACTTTTAAACATTAGTTTATCATTAAAAAAATATACATATAGAACCCTTGTGTCGCCTTGAGATACTAAAGTTGTCAAATCATATAAGGCTTGAGCGAACCCCAGTTGTTAGAGTCTTGTATCGCTTTGAGATACTAAAGTTGTCAAATCATATAAGGCTTGAGCGAACCCCCGTTGTTAGAGTCTTTTGTCGCTTTGAGATACTAAAGTTGTCAAATCATTTAAGGTTTGAGCGAACCCCCGTTGTTAGAGTCTTGTGTCGCCTTGAGATACTAAAGTTGTCAAATCATATAAGGCTTGAGCGAACCTCAGTTGTTAGAGTCGTGTATCGCTTTGAGATACTAAAGTTGTCAAATCATATAAGGCTTGAGCGAACCCCCGTTGTTAGAGTCTTGTGTCGCTTTGAGATACTAAAGTTGTCAAATCATTTAAGGCTTGAGCGAACCCCCGTTGTTAGAGTCTTGTGTCGCTTTGAGATACTAAAGTTGTCAAATCATTTAAGGCTTGAGCGAACCCCCGTTGTTAGAGTCTTGTGTCGCCTTGAGATACTAAAGTTGTCAAATCATATAAGGCTTGAGCGAACCCCCGTTGTTAGAGTCTTGTGTCGCTTTGAGATACTAAAGTTGTCAAATCATTTAAGGCTTGAGCGAACCCCCGTTGTTAGAGTCTTGTGTCGCCTTGAGATACTAAAGTTGTCAAATCATATAAGGCTTGAGCGAACCCCCGTTGTAAGAGTCTTGTGTCGCTTTGAGATACTAAAGTTGTCAAATTGTATAAGGCTTGAGCGAACCCCCGTTTTTAGAGTCTTGTGTCGCTTTGAGATAATAAAGTTGTCAAATCATATAAGGCTTGAGCGAACCCCCGTTGTTAGAGTCTTGTTTCGCTTTGAGATACTAAAGTTGTCAAATCATGTAAGGCTTGAGCGAACCCCCGTTGTTAGAGTCTTGTGCCACCTTGTGATACTAAAGTTGTAAAATCATGTAAGGCTTGAGTGAACCCCCGTTGTTAGAGTCTTGTATCGCCTTGAGATACTAAAGTTGTCAAATCATGACTCATCAATTAACAGTTTAGTAATTAATTTTTTTTTTTTAATTTCTATTTGCTTCTTTTTACTGTTCATACTAATTTAATATTGTGTTTTTTTCTAAGAATACTCTGTTTTGAAAATAGTCAAAAACTCGGGATCGTCATTAAAATCTTCAAATATTTAACAATTTCGCAGATTAAAGTTCAGAGAATAAGAAAATGCTCGTAGATTATTCCGTTTTATCTTTTATTCGTGTAAACTTTATGACCGGCATTCCTAGAAAGACGACATATTTTCAAAATTATTGAATCAAAATAAATAGGCCCCCCACGCATTTTCAAAGATAAACTATCATATAATTAATCGATAGTACTTGGTTAAAAATAATATATTTTTCTGACAGTCAAACTTACTGAATGGATAATATTACAAATGCGAAAACTGTATTCATATAATATATTGTTTATTTTTTTGACACGTAATAAACAGGTGTGTATCTTTTAAATAAGTTGGAATAAATTTGTTTAAATTTATATTGTGCTCTTAAGATACGACCGTTTGTTTTTTCTAAATGAAAATAAAGTTAAAACAAATGCATCTGCCAAGAGTCAGCTGTCATTATATTTTCATATGAAACCAACACTTCGTAATGGGACATCATCACGTGAATTATAACTGCGTAATGAATACAAATTTACTTTGAAATTTTCAAAATTGGAACTGAAGATTGTTTGAATTCAGACAAGCGATAAATTAATTACCTACCTATTTATTTTTATTTAATTCATTATTCTGTAATTTAAATGTGTATTCTTTTGTTTAATTTTTTTGACAAATGACTTTTCAAGTTTACTAACGGTGTTCTTTCGAAAATTTAATTTCTGAAGTCTTTCTAATTTGTCAACTAAAAAATATAATTACGTTACGAATAAAATTGGCAATATTTGTTTTTGAAAGGCAATGTGGCCCAGAGGCATATATTTTATAAATACTTTCAGCATCAGAACTCCTGCAATTATAATATTCCATTATTTTCATGTGTCTGCGGAAGCCTATAACCTTGGTAAATAGAATATAATAAAGTCACTATCCGCGTCTGTATGTTTGCGCGTTTAGTTATTCTAAACTATGCAACGGATTTTCACTATCTCTTAGAAATTTTTAATTTTTTTTTTAATCTAATAAAGACAGTGACCTTCCTCTTGTTTTAAAGATCAAGTGTGCAAATTTTTACCAGTCGTGAACATTTGTTAATTGAATAGAAAAGTATTATATTGGCTTTGTACTAATAAAAACTATAAATCGCGGGAATTTAAAAAAAAAATACAATTAAATGTTTTACAAAGAGTAAAGAAAAATGGCATGTTTTGGATTTTGCAACATGCAAAGTTGAAGAATAAAATGGCAAGCCTCTTCCAAAATGGGAAATATTGAAGAGATGTGAAGGAAAGCTTACATACGAAAGCGGTTAGGTCAAGACTAAACAAGTTGCAAATAATTAAAATTGGTTTCCCAAACCATAAACTATAACAAGTTAACATTTTGCGCCACAATTGTGCAGATGTATTTCCTGAAAAGCATGTTTCAGTAGCTTGAGACATCCTTCAGAAGTTTCAGCATATATTATTTGAGTCACGCATTAGCGCTGCGTGGGACGAATACTCCATTACTTCTCAGATGATGTTGTGTTCTTCTTTTGGCAGCTGTTCAAAGATGTGTTATGTGTAAACTGTATACCCTAACTAGTGTTACATGCATGCTTAGTAGATACACAAAAGGGCAGAGGAATGCGGGTTAAATGCGGGTTTAAACACATCTACAAAGCTAAAAAACCATTAAAAAAGATCTGACACTTTTATCGAATTTTAAAACGATTATAATGATTACGAGGGCGTATTTTCATATATGATTCAACTTAATAAGCACATACCTAATCGAATTTGAAAAAATTTGTGTGTAGTTTTTAAAATGATCAAATCAAAACTTCCATCTCGAATCTAAGGTCGCATCATCCGATTCCGCCCAGGACAGAAAATAATTGACAAATCCATCTGATGCAAAATCACAGCATGCCACTAAAATTATTTTGTAGACATGCTTTGAAAATCTTTTATAGGCGTTTATATGTTATTTATTTATTTACTGTTTAAAGACATTTGAAATGGTTAGTCACAGTTATAAATACATGTATTTGATTTATTTATTGTTATTAAGTTTAATTTGTAGAACTCCATTTTATTTTTTATTTTTTTATATATTCAATAATATTATTATTGGGTTTATAAAAACAGTTTATTTTTAAACAAGTTCTGCTGTGTAATTATTATTACGCGTGACAGCTGTTTCGCCCTCTGAAGGCATTATCAAACTGTGGGTAGCCCACTTACAGACGATACATTTATATTATTTCTAGGTAGGTATTTTAATTTCAATTACTGATTTCTTAATTGATTTTTGAGTAAGATATTAGAAATTATTAATGGTTATTACCCCAGCAAAGTTTCCCCAATTAGTGTAATGTTAAAAATTTGACTGAATGTCTTAATGTTAGTTATTCCCAAACGATGACTCATACGGTTATTTTAATAGCATAATTAAGTACTTCATAGTGCACTCATATTTGAACTAGGTTTGAAGATATCTAGTAGGGGTGAACGAATTATATTTGTTTGTTCATTAATTAGAATAGCTTTCGGATTATTAGAGTTTTTGTTAATTTCTAACTGTTCTAAAAGGTTCAGTTTACGGCCTTTATTTTGTACGTGTAACGGAGTTGGTTTATTATTATCATTAAGTGAGTGATTTTCATCTAGGAGATGTTTGGCAAATTGAGATTGCATTTTATTATTATTTTTAAAAGATCTTATGTGTTCTTTGAACCTAGTGTTAAAGGACCGGCCCGTTTGTCCAACATAAACAGCGTTGCATTCGTCACACTGGAGTTTATAAATGCCACTATTTTGTAATTTGAGTACCTTACTTTTTGAGTTTTTAAGAGATGATCCTAAGTTGTTATTTGTGCGGAAGGCAATATCTAAGCCACACTTTTTGAGGACTTTTGCAATTTTATTAGATGTCTGCCCGATGAATTCTAAACACCCGAATTTATTATTCGTCTTATTATTAGTCACTGGGTAAATTAATTTAAGGTTATTTTTGTGTTTGTTATTATTAATTATTTTTTCAATGTCTCTACCCTTGAAGCCATTATTTTTAGCAATAGTTAGGATTGTATTTTTTTCCTTCTCGTATGCTTTCTTGTCGAGTGGGATGTTATTAAGCCTAACTAGGTTCAAAGAACACATAAGATCTTTTAAAAATAATAATAAAATGCAATCTCAATTTGCCAAACATCTCCTAGATGAAAATCACTCACTTAATGATAATAATAAACCAACTCCGTTACACGTACAAAATAAAGGCCGTAAACTGAACCTTTTAGAACAGTTAGAAATTAACAAAAACTCTAATAATCCGAAAGCTATTCTAATTAATGAACAAACAAATATAATTCGTTCACCCCTACTAGATATCTTCAAACCTAGTTCAAATATGAGTGCACTATGAAGTACTTAATTATGCTATTAAAATAACCGTATGAGTCATCGTTTGGGAATAACTAACATTAAGACATTCAGTCAAATTTTTAACATTACACTAATTGGGGAAACTTTGCTGGGGTAATAACCATTAATAATTTCTAATATCTTACTCAAAAATCAATTAAGAAATCAGTAATTGAAATTAAAATACCTACCTAGAAATAATATAAATGTATCGTCTGTAAGTGGGCTACCCACAGTTTGATAATGCCTTCAGAGGGCGAAACAGCTGTCACGCGTAATAATAATTACACAGCAGAACTTGTTTAAAAATAAACTGTTTTTATAAACCCAATAATAATATTATTGAATATATAAAAAAAAAAAAAAAAAAAAAAAAAAAAAAAAAAAAAAAAAAAAAAAAAAAAAAAAAAAAAAAAAAAAAAAAAAAAAAAAAAACATGTATTTGAATTTCGCTTTTGTTTTCGGTGATTAATGAATGCAAATTTAATAATTTGCATTTCTCTTAAATCGTATGACATTACAGCAGTTAATATACGAAATAAATGTCGGTCCTACCCGATCGGCATTTTGGGAAATCCAGTTCCAGGTAGAAGGTTCAATCTTCAGTCAAACCCAAAAAAACTGGTTTTAATAAAAACTTTTTACTGGTTGATTTTTTAGATTGCTGGACACGTTTACAAAATTGTAATGAATAAGAATTAACTTTAGCTACTAGTTCAGACGACAGCCATTTTTATATTTTGAAATTTGATTTTTGTGTTTTATCTTGACCGAACTTTTTGTGATGTAAGTTATGTATATGTTAATGCATATTTTGATGTATTATTTTTAATTAAAACATGTTATATTTTTTATACACAGTGTACGATCCGTCATTTTATTTTTAAAAAATACCTCTGAGACTTAATTTTTTTTTAAACAAAAAAGCAATAATTTCTAAACTATGGAAAAAAAACTATTTTACCAGTTTTTAGTTATCAAGCTTCAAATATGTTCTACCACTATCATTCTTAATTAGGGTATGAAAGGGTTAAATGCGTTATGGATTTTTTAAATCTTTTTCAACAAAAACCAATTCCCTTGTAGTATTATATTCATACATTAAAGCATTAAACCCACACTGGAGTCATCTTTTGGAGCGCTGTGTGGTGAAGGGTGTCCCCAAACCAGCCTCTCCCGATGTGGCACGCCATGCAGCTGGTGGGAAGGCGTATCCTGAACACAACTTGTTTCCGCGGCGGCGGTACCTAAACCGGCCTCCCATATTGAAAACCTACTAACTAACATAATGTTTTTCGTCTAAATCTATTAATTTATCGATTAAAGAAACTCGAGCGATAGCTGTATCCGCTTCAACTTTTCTGCTATTGTTATTTTCGGAGTTTTCCATGTCGATTAACATATTTACGACATATACACACTGTTACACTTTATAATGTAAACATTACGGAATTATATAATAAACTCTTTGCTATCGTAGAACTTCAATAAACTGTTTACGTTTTCTAATCAAAAAATCTAATGCGGTTAACGACGGAATGTCTCAAATTATTTTAATATTGAATTAAATTCGTGAGCACATAATAAAAATGATTATTTTGTTATTATTTTATTGTGGTGGGTTATTTAATTTACAGGCCATAGTAAATTAAGTTTTATTTTATAAAACATTAAGAGTATTATTCAGCTTCATTTAACTGGTGTTCAATATATATAAACATTATTTTTTTTTTTTTGGTTTTACGCCCAGCCAGGTTTTTACGTGGATTTTAAAAACAGAATGTACCCAGTGAGCCATCAAAAATTATTTAAAAAAAAATTAATACATGATTAACACTAAACTGATAAACTGAATATAAACATATTTTTAAAACATGTAACAGTAACCTAAAATGAAATACAAACTAGAATAATACTACACATTCGAAAAATCACTTAAACTACATTATCAACGCTATTTTAATTTGTAGAATTCAACAAATTGCTATATAGATTAAGCTTATTTCTATAAATGGAGTCAATAAATATATAAATGGTACCCCCAAACTTGTTGCCCAGATCATGCATCCTATTGGTTTGTGAGTGTGTCTGATAGTTGGTTGTGTATGTATTGAAGAATTAATTATATTTTTTTCTTGTATTCCTAGTCGGCACATGGAATTTAATAGTGGCAACGATGGTAGGATTGTCAATAAAATTGTTAATGACTCTTTGTTACACAATCAGGTCTGACATAATTCTCCTGAAGAAAGAAGTGTAAGGAGAATATATGACGCGAACGTTAATGGTGGAAGAAGTCACTGACGCCCGAGGAAGACATGACTTGTGAACCAGATACTTAAGTTGGGCCATGTCAAGAGTCAGTATAACTGAAGAGTATGAATGTGGCAAGGAGTGCGTGCCAAGATTGAATTGTTTGGCGGTCCATCTTCTCTGCCTGGCTCTGCGGGGAAACGGCATAGTGATTCGTTAGTTAGTTAGTTGCCGACAATAATACAGTCCTATCATTATAGCATTTAAGATGGAAATCAGTGGGATCGTATTGATATCAATTTGGTAAGAAGTTGGATGCTTTTCTACGCCAAAGAGGAAACTCGGCAGAAGATTTAACAGATTTATTGTTGAATCAAATTAATTACACGAAAATAATAACGTCGATAATCATTAAGTACAGAGTGTTCAATCGTGCAGAGTAACGTTATGCCGAGTCGGACTTGTTGAAGCGAGTAGAATGATGCAAGTACTTAGGTTCTCCTCCGCTTATATAGGTGATGATTCCTTTGTTCTCGTCTTCCACGGGTTAGAGCAAAGCGTCTGGACATGAAATCCGCAGGATCGCTGACTCGGTTAATTGTATGAATGTTTCATGCATGAATCAGCAGTTTTCGTATCGCCGTATCAATGGTCGATATTTCAATTCGTGTTTCGTAATACATTGTAGCCTGATTGTTGATTTAGCTTTTTTTTGCCTTCCTACACGTGCCGTCTGATCCATGATTTCCGGTCCTGGAAGGTGTAAGCAGCGATGACGCGGCTGCTACAGGTATGCTCCTTTTGGTATTTTGATCAACAGTAAATCAAGACGATTCAAAAACGCCGCCTTTTTTGAAAATATAGCTCATTTCTCAAGTTTTTCATTTTCAATAATTTACCTGTTATAGTATTACTATTCATAATAGGTAAATTTTTGAATATTAAAACCGTTCGTAAAAAAATATTAGAAAATTGTGAATAAAATTTCTGACATAGTACACTCTTACATAATCTTCTTTAAAATTAAGGGTTTTCACTTAACAGTGTTTGGTATCTAGGACGTGACCTGTGAAAAAATATTTATATTTTTTGGGTTATACCTAATGAAAATTTAAATAAAGCCAATATTTATATTTTAGCCCCAATATTAAGTGTTTATGATCCCTCTTAATTTGTTAAGACCCTAGACTTTTATTAATATTTTTATGAATTAAAAATAATGAAAGTCCTTATATTCTAAATAATTGATCATTGAGAGAGGTGTAGTATATAGCTTCTCCTGCAGTATAAAACCCTTTAAATTTCAAAAAGTTTCTTTTGGAGGTCTGAAACGCTGGAAGTAGGTAGGTAGCTACTGGCAAAGGTGATTCTTTTGCCCTAGTTATAATGGGTGGGTACCTACTCACCTACTCAGATGTGCTCCAAAATTGTCAAGCGATTTAAAAGCCTGGAATAGCTCGGCTGTGGAAATATTTGCTAAACTTTGTATTTTCTTGCTCTTAGAGCATAGATACACACCCAGTTTTTTCCCTTCGATACACAGCATTTTCAAATAAACTTGACCTAGAGATTATTGAATCACGAGAATAATCGGATAATTGATTGCCGCCAGGTGTACATAAAATAATTCAAGAAAATCTTAAGTATCATAAAATAAGTTTGTACCGATCGACTTAAAGACGTGACAATACTCTAAAATAGAGACACAAGTAAAAAAGTGGTTACAGTTGCGGTTGAATTTGCTTTATAAAATCTCTAAAATAAAGTGGGAATCTTAACGACGTAAGTGATGAAGTCACGCACAAACAATATTCGACGCTTTGTCCGGCGTAATGAAACGACATAGGTCGACTTCGCTCTAGCAGGCCCAGAAAATCGATCTTTCCATGAGTATTATTTAATTTTTTTCTGCTGAGGGTTTTACTAAAATTTTAAATGTTTCGAGAGGGATCCCGTGGGAAGTTACTAATTCACCGTCTAGAAAAATAAAATCTGGTGTTTACCGCTAATTTTGGGATTGAAAAATTTTACCTAAAATATTTTAATAGTCAGGTCCTGTTTTTATTAATCTTAAATACAAACAACTTACATCCGCATTGATCCCTCTAGAAACATTTGAGATCTTAGTTATACCTTTATCAGATATTATTAAAATGTGAGCGTCGAGCACACCCCCATTATAAGAGTTCTATGTGACCTTAACGTCCTAGTGATTCGTCGAATCACCACTCAGGCGTCACGAGATCGAATTATTTTTTTGCAATGTCCCCCATCATCAAACAACACTATCCATTTACTACACAGTTGCTGGAAATTAACTATTGATAAATCATTGACCAAGAAATAATACCAACAAATCTAAACGAAACATGAAACAGAACAAGACACAGAAAATAAAAAGATAACGGTAAGTAGGAATCCAACCCAGGATCTTTGTTTTACAGGGACAGCATCTTTACCAACTCGACCATTTGGATCTAATTATTAAATTTCATACTTATCGATCACATATTTCAAATTCAGAAATAAAAATATTATCAATATGATCACAAATTTATAATGAATTGGTTTGTAACGTTGATAATGTCTCGGTTAAACATTTCCGAATTTTATTTATCCTGCTTATTTCACTATATAGGTTAGATTAGGGATATTCATTATCCTGTCAACTGTGGATAGGACACTGGTGTCCTCCATACAAAAATCAAATTTAACTCTTATGTACAAAGGAACTGTATGAAGAATAAGTTCAGAATCGCTTCAGCCAAATATTGCTTTAGAAAATACTTGTGTAAAATGAAAGTTACTTTAAAAGTATGCAGCTTTTTGACGGTTTTGGAATAAATTATCTACGATTTTTCGGCTGGTTAAAGGTATTTTATTTGCTTTTACGCATGCATAAAGCTGTTTGATTCTATGCATAAATTTAGAATATTACACAAAAGTTTGACACACGGAGAATACGAGAATAATATTATATTATTGCGAAACGGTCACAGCTGTGCGCATGACGAGACTTTTAAAACAGCAGCTTTTGAAGTGACTCAGGAGTCATTCGTGCAGCCACACGGAACTCTTTTTCTAAAAATATGGAACGAATAATATCATAGGAAAAGAATATTATACAAAAAAAAACATTAATAATTATGTACTTCTTGCGAAAATCACGTTCGTTTAAAAAAATTAGTTTGGCCAAGTGGTTAGAGGCAACATCCCAGTAAGACAGAACCTGAGTTCGATTCCCATTTGCGACTGTTACCTTTTTGTTTTCTTGTTCTTTTTTTTAAATAGCTTCATATAGGAAGCCTTAAGATAAATAATTTCCCTCATGGCCTATGACATCTTTGGGGATGCTGTGTAGGGGTTTTTTTTGAAGTTCTGGAAATGAAACAGGTATGAAGATTTTATAGGAATCTGGGGGTCTGTGTTTCCAGGACGGACGTATGAATCAATTTTTATCACTACTATGCAGGGCGATGAGTCGGTAGAGTCGGTGGACAGGTTAAAGGGTCTCCCTCAATCAGTGTTTTCCGATACAGCATCCCACGCAGAAGATGGTCGGAAGCATCCACTGCCAAGACCCAAACAAACCTCATCTCATAAACCCGTGCACCCCTGCTAAGTCACCAAACTACTTGGGATAACATATGACAGAGGTTATCCAAAAAATGGTTTCAGGAGCGGCATTACCTATACCAGCCCTTAAAATCGGAAATTGTTCTCTTTCATCCCATTTTTTTCTGTTTCATGTTTCGTTGTAATATATCAGTATTATCATCTTCTTTAATGCTTAAGGTTTTGTTCATTTTTTATTGTAATATTTAGGTTTGAAATTAATAAGGTTAACAAAACCAATCTGCTGAACACAAATATTGAAGAAAATTTTCAATTAATATTATTGGGTTATTTTTATCAAAACCCCTACGGGAGCTGTTTTGCACTCCAGAGTACATCTTATATAATTATGAATACATTATTAATCCTTAGTATTATATTACAGTTTTTTTACTTAATAAACTTCGTCTTAATTATTTATAGTTAGATACTAAGAAGAACATACTATATTTTTCTTCGCGAGGGTGAGATTAGAGTTTATACCACCACACCTTCTAAAAACCTACACTAAAACCTGTTCTGTTAGTCTTTATTATTTTTTACGTTAATTCCACACAGGGCATTTATTTTTACAGCCTGTAACATATTTAGGAAGGCTTTGTGGAAGGTCTTTTTAAAGAGTCCAGCCCGAGAGATCGAAGGATCTCCCCCAGTAATAAGCCTCTTTCGTTCTGCATACCCATTCCCCGCCATGCATTCGATGGACAGGTACATTCAAAACTCATTAATCAAAACTACTTGGGGTAACTAAATAGGCAATAAAAAGATAATATCAAGTCAAAACCCGAACAAGGCGTTGATGGAGCGCAAGAGTTGTCATATAAATCATGCATATGATCTGAAGCTCATTTCGATATCTTATGACATCAATAAAAATGGTGGAAGAAAAAATTACATATTGTGATGTATTGCGTATGTATTTTACCTTGGCAATACGTACGGGGAAACCAAGATCACATGTGTTTTCATTGAGAAATTTTGTATACTTTCCACGACCTCGTTCCATTCCCAGAATTCTTGAAATAGTTATTTACGGTATTTACACACAGGAATTGGGTAGCCATTAACACGCATTAATTACGTCTAAACTGTACACTACTAAAACAAATATATAACGCAATTAAAACTATTCAGATTATATATCAGTATATTAACTGTATTGTCTTATACTTCTCGCTTCCAGGAGGAAGGTCGCTTGGGCGCGGATGTTTATCAATGGAAAATTCAAGTTTACAATACAAAGCGTCTTACGCACGCACGAGTACACAAACTTAAGTCGGGTTTGTGTACATAGTGAGTCAGATTTATTTGTGAGCATAAGTATGCAAGTGAGCCAACCTTAAGTATGCCGAGAGAAATGCCCGCTGACAGAGGTGTGCGTGTGGTGTACTTTACGCAAATTATAACAAATACTTTAAGCAGATGTTTGATTTTGTACGAAAGCAAATTCTCAAATAGAAGTTTCACCAGGGATTTAAACTAAGTGATAAAAACATTACATAATGCATAATATGTTTCATACAATACGGCCTACAGTTAATAGAAAAGTTCAAGTTTCCGCAGCTTTTGTTGAAATGACGTTTGAGGAGATTACGGTCTCCGTTGTCATCGAGTAAGGCTCTCGATTACAATCCGGGGTAGCTATCTATTTTTATTTAATTAGTTTGTGTTGTTGCACCATTATTGATTCAATAAAAGTGTATTTGGGTCCCGTTCCACAGTGGAATATACTCTCGGTATCGCCCTTGTGTAAGACGACCGTTCAGAATCGAAACGTCGCTTGAAACGGCTTTTAGCCGTGTTCGGTGACCAGCTCTGAATTACCAGGTACTTTCCCAACTAAATCTTCCCCATTTCCTTCCCCTCCCCGTTATCTCAGCCTCACATTAGGGATGCCATAGTCTCATCGCCTCCAAACAGTAAGGTCAAGTTGGAACTCTTGTGCGGTATTCACATAAAAAATAAAAAATGAAGATTTGCACGGACCTAACCATTCAAGAAAGGGTCTTGACTGTGGACGCGTCTGCCCACCTTCTGTGCGGCGGACCGGATTTGGAGAGACCGGTTGAAGTAGATCTTTTTACCTCTCTAGCAGGACTCTCGACCCATCTGGAGGGATAAATTCAAACTTCCGTCACTCCTGGACACACTTACCCCCAGCCTTTTTCCTTCCCAGACCTTCCTCCCTTAAAAAACCCCCCACATAAAATCCCCAAAGATGACAAATGCCATGAGGGAATTTATTTTCCTCGTAACCTCCTGTGTGGAGCTAATGTATGAAAAAAATTAAACTTCATTTTCATGATTTACTTTCACTGACTTCATTATATAACTTAAAATACTGTGCAGAATGATAGTATTATTCATCCTGTTGTTATGCTTATTTCAAACACAAAAGCCGTAATAATAACATATTTCTCGTACACTGCATTGGACAGGCATCACTCACTGGCAGCTAAAAGAAAATGAACTTTAAATTAATACATTGTAAAATATGATGTTCTTCAGATCAATTCGCACAGCAGGACGAAGATCAAGATAAACATTTTATATAAATACAAGCCAAGGTCGTGGTTCTTTTGTTAATTCGGGTTCCCGTATACCGATTAAACTCTCTGTTGAGTTATGCCTGCGGCCATAACTCAACAATGCAAAGTGTACAAATCGTAGAGACTTCTTTTTTCGGATTCCCTGGAAAGAATTTATGCGAAAGCATTTATTAAAAGAAGTTTAAAATGTTTTTAGGGGATGTAGACTGTGGATTGTTTGTCTGGTCTTGAACTCTGAGGTTTAATGCCTTGCAAATTATAAGCTTGTGTGATTTTATGAAATTTATTATATGGAAATCCTCAAGGACAACTAGAGTACAGTGCTGTCTCTAAGTAAACTTCCCTGTTTAAAATAGTCTAATCAATCTTATGTAATATTCTCTCGGTAAAACAACACACAAATCAGCAGTAACAACGAGTGTCAACAACAATCGCCGCTACTTGCAAACTGTGCACGGAGAAAAATGAGTATTGCGTAACATGTCTTCTTTTAACTTATTTTTGGTGTTTTTTCTCACACGCATTTTTGGCTTTTTGCAGACGATGATAAGATCCTCAAATAATTAAGTCCTATAAAGATTGTTTTCTGTTTCAGTTAGATGTTAAATCATTTAATGATTGGTGTAAAAGCAACAAAATGGAATTAAATGTTGACAAATGTAAAATCATATAATTTTACCGAGCGAAGAAACCAATTATTTTTTAATTATAAACTAACTGATCTTTGGTTATCTACTGTTCTTTTATTAAGGACCTTGGTATCACTTTAGACTACAAGCTGTTTTTTCGTGATCACATTAACAACGTGGTCAAAAAATCTCTTAAGCTACTTGGCTTCATCGATAGAATCACCTCTAACTTCAATAATATTATCACCCTAAAAATTCTTTACTGTTCGTTGGTTCGCCCTAATCTACGAATATTCCTACGTTATTTCGTCTCCATTCTATGATGTTCACATTAATCATATCGAATCCGTACAGGATTCTGCTTCTTAAGGAGAATTGTCTGTAGGCTAGGGCTAGAAAGAGTCGATTACTCATACGATGAACTTGAAATAACATTAAATCTTTCTTCCTTAGAAAAACGTAGGAAGGACTTTGATCTCATCTGCATTTTCAATTATTAATAGTATGATTGACTCACTTACTTCTTTGCAACTCATCCCTTTCAATATCGCTTCCCGTAGACTCAGAAATAATTAATAATTTGCTATACCTTTCACTCATGTCCAAAATGTCAACTCAAGTAAGGATCTTGAATTTTTTGGTGTAAGCCTAAATGATTTTTGTCAGTCACTACGCAAGTACGTAATATTTTGTATTGATATGGCTGAAGTAGTGAACTCCTTCAAAACCTTGATTCTGTCTTGACTTGAAATTATCTCTATTGTTTTTGTGCCCTATTTTTGTCACGTCATCTTTTATTGTAACATTTCTGTTACTATTAACTTCGTGTAATATATAATATGTTTGGACTTGGTCCGTTAGTAAATAAATAAATATGGAAACACGTGTTCATGCACCTGCATTTTTCCTGATAATATACAAAGGCCAAATTCGAAAATATTACAAATATTAAAAAAAAATTACGACATCGTGATAACACATTCGCGTATTACTGAAAGTTTATTAGGAAACCTATCAATTTATTCATTAGAAAAGATTTTTAATAAAATTGCAATATTTTTAATCAGTAAGTTTTCTCCATGTGGTTGCTAGATGGCAATGACTTGATCACGTGACACTTCAATGAGAAGTAATTAAATACAATATATTTTTATTTGGTATATAATAATATGTAATTTTATATTGGATCGTTATTAAATGATACACAGTTGGTTTTGTTTGTTATTTAAAAAAACACGATAATACTGCATTGCTTTCAGCATGGCAAATAAGTAAACACCAGTTAGTGATCGAGTATTACAAAAGGTTCTCAAGCGTTGTGAATTCAATTATCTGTTGGTTATGTACTCCGTCATTATACAAGCATAATTTTTCTCTTACATTGGTTTAGTAGCCATCAGGTAAAAATATTGTGAGTTTTTTCGCCCTAGGAAATCTTGTATTTCCTTTGAAAAGAGGTATATCAACGTTGAACATACACATTATGAATAAATATAACGTCTCATTTCATGAATATAATGTGTAGCACAAACAAGTGAGAACTTGGGAGAAACCATTTTAAAAATATATCTCTTTGTAGATACGAGAAGTAGTTCTCTAGTCCTGTGTCCTGAGAATTTTACCCAAGCCAATCAGCCTTTGTTCACCATTACTGAGAAATTTTAAATAATGATATTTTACCAAAATATGTTAATTAATATCATCAAATATGCAAATGCACCCATCTATATTTTCAGACTTGTGTAATCTTCGACATTTTCTGCATCTCAAGACATTCCATAAAAGCTCTACGCGTAACATGGCTGGTAAAAACAGAATTCAGATATTCCCTTTTAATTTGCATAAACACGCGCCCTCCCGTGTTAACATATTATTACAGTTCCCCAGACGCCATTTTGTTATCCCCTCCCCCTCTCGGAAAGTGGAAGAAATGCAAAAGCAATTTCCACCGCTCGAGTGTTACAATCAAACAAAACTCTCGCTCTCCGTTCCGCTGGCGCTGTAAGGGAGACGGGAATCGTTATAAAAATTACGGCCAATGGCAACACGTAACACTACACAGTTACTTCTACCGCTGGTAACTTCATTGCAATCGTAAATATGTCTTACTTTGCAACATTTAATTTCATATCGTATCGTTGAAGCGCCTTACTTTGCACTATTTAATTTCATATCGTATCGTTGAAGCGCCTTACTTTGCACCATTTAATTTCATATCGCATCGTTAAAGTGCCTTACTTTGCACCGTTTATTTTGATATCGTATCGTTAAAGTGCCTTACTTTGCACCGTTTATTTTCATATCGTATCGTTAAAGTGCCTTTCTTTACTCCACTTAATTTCACCACGTAGGTATCTTAAAAAAATTAGTACTTTGTAAAGTGTAACTGAATTGCGTATCGTAAAAGTGCTTCACTTTGCTCCACTTAATTTTATCGCTTTATCGTAAATGTGTTTTGCTTTGCAACATATAATTTCGTGATGTAAATGTGGCTTACTTTGTTTTTATTAAATATTTTACCATATAATACCAATTGATATAAAGGAATCTAGGAGTCGTATTTTTTTTCCTCAAAGGACATCCTGAAAAATCGTTTGGTAAAGTTGACTTAAACATCTAACCGGAAACCATATAAAGGAAGAGTTCAGAATGTGTGATATATTTCTTAGTGGAAAACAGAATAATCCTGTTTATTAAATTCCTTTAGAGAATGGTAAATTCCCGCGTTTGTATTTTTCATTAAAGTTTAACCAATTATTCTATTGCTTGTGCATGTCATTTCACAATTCACATTTCAATTGAATTTTAAAAACGCAAAAGTATATTTCAGATGAAATTATCAATGAAGATGTACAGTTAACTGGGGCAAAGTTATCCTTTGTGGTGGAAAAGTAAGGCAACGTTACGGTACCGTTTTGACTTTCACGATATTTGCCTAAAGGCTAAACTTAAACGAAGACGTACGACTTTAGTAAAACGAAATACATGTCCCAGCGCACAGAGGTTCGGATCGCACTTTTAGCTAGCCAAAACAGAGATTACCAAAACAACAGTTTCTGAGTTGATTTACAAGAATCTTACAAAATATCTACAACATTTTTTCCAATATATAAAGATTTTTTCGTAATGATTTGAAGTGATTAAAACTTAAATTAATAATTACACAATTTTCTTTGATAGTTAACACAGGTCTCAAAAAATACTATCAAAATGATGTTTGGTCTTAAAACAATTGAATACAATTACCTTTAACTTTATAATATATATTCCGGTAACAAGAATTGAGAATATAATTATACGGCTACTTTTAAGTTTAAAATTAATGCATAAACTGAGTGTTTTTAATAATTTTCTGACGAAACCACACAAAGCCTTTTTTAGAAATATAATTAAGATACAAGTATTTTAATGAGTTACGTTTTATGTATTAAAAACGGGAAAAACTAATCATGAACGCCTGGCTAACAGTTAGGCGCACGGTTCTTTGAGAGACCTGTTGTGTCTCTCTGTACAGACCTACTCCCTTTTTTGTAATAATAAATGCTTTATTTCCTTTTGTAATTACGAAATGTGTATTGCTCAAAGGGATTCGGGAAAAAAATCACAATAACTAAAAATAACAAAATAAGCGAGCAGTAGTTTAAGATGGTGAACAAATGCAATCAACGACCGAACTGTAGAACTTATGCCAAATGCGATCAACGACCGAGCTATGGCAACGTGTGCCAAATTCGATCAACGACCGAGGTATGGCAACGTGTGCCAAATGCGATTAACGACCAAGCTGTGGCAACGTGTGCCAAATGCGAGCAACGACCGAACTGTGGCAACGTGTGCCAAATGCGAGCAACGACCGAACTGTGGCAACGTATGCCAAATGAGAATAACGACCGAGCTATGGCAACGTGTGCCAAATTCGATCAACGACCGAGCTATGGCAACGTGTGCCAAATGCGATTAACGACCAAGCTGTGGCAACGTGTGCCAAACGCGATCAACGACCGAACTGTGGCAACGTGTGCCAAATGCGAGCAACGACCAAACTGTGGCAACGTGTGCCGTATTTATGATTCTGCTATAATTTGTGCTATATATATATATATATGTATATATAATGCGGCAGAAGCACAAATTATAGCAGAATCATAAATACGGCACACTATTCAACGATTTTGTGATATTTATCTATCCGTATCGAGATAAAATGAGTTAACTTAGCTCTAAATTTTGTAAAAAAAACAATTTTTGACCACCTAGTGTTGCGATGTGGTCGTTCGTCTTGTTAAATTAAAGACGTGCGTTACGACATACTGCACGAAACCGTAGAACGCTTTACCCGTAGTGTATTTTAAGTGAGGATGTTTAAGGGGCAATTCGGTGAACAAGAACACGGAGCGGCCAAATGGCTGAGGATTGAAACATTCTGTTGAAACAAATGCCATCTGTTTTGGGCTTTCAATTGAGAAATTCAATTTATATTGTTCTATTTTGGTTTGAAGATGTTTAGTGTTCGAAATTTTTGACAGCACTATACACTAGCGACAAAATTTTAGAATACATTTTACTAATTTTAAGACTCAATCAATGATCCGAGCTATAAATCAGAAAAAACGAAAAACATCCTAACTTGTACACATTTTTCCATCGAAATCTATGATTTTATTTACTATGCACGGTGTTCGGAAACTAGTGGTATGATATAACTTCTGAATCTGCATCACACAGAGAACCCAAAAAAATGATTCGAAGCTTTTCGATTTTTCTTTTAAAAATAAAATTTCGGCAACTAATGGATTAAAAAAAAACTTTTGGAACCGGGCCTACCCACACAATGACACAATCGATTTTCATTACATATTAGATAAAATTACAACGGGTAGCCTACAACCCTATTTACCTCCAATACCATATTTAAGATTTACGGTAATTTACTCTGACGAGCTGCAATACAACTTCAAGTACGTCAACATCACTGTAACAGTAATTGATTTTCCATGTTTCTTGTACAAAGAACGGATCCGCCAAGACCTCTCAATAACAGAACTATTGAACACAAAACATGTCACTGTCTCAACGAAATTACGAGGTAAATCAAACACAAAGCTAGAATACTAGTATACATCTTCCGTGTGGCCTCTCAGCGTAAATACTTGTAACTTATACCGCTTGTAGAAAGAACAAAGGAAGTTTCTCAAATAGGTTCAATAAAAGTTGAGACAACATGTAATTGATATTTGCTACAAAACATCAATGAATAATCGGAAACTACCGCTACTTTCTATCCGGAAAACTATTAATGACATTCTTATACTTTTTAAATTACTGAATAAGCTGCATAACTTCATAGGCTGCCCTCAAATGTTAAGTGTTATAAATATCCCTGTTAGCGTTTAAAGATGATTTGAAAGGGATTTATGTAAATACAAATGTTAGAGGGAGCACGTTCATATTAAAAAAAACGATAATAATTAAACAAAAATGGTGAAAATATTTACTAAAACACCACTAGTTTTAAATAGAGCAAAAATCTCTCGACAAATGCTTTTGTTGTATTTAAAGATGCACTGTGAATTTCTCCATGCCTATTACATGTTAAATAACAGAAAAAAACGTGTTTTTAATAATTTTTGGACTTTGAATTTCAAATAATGAATGTTTCGGCATAACAAATGTATAGATATTAATTTCAAAAATAACATATACATGGAACTTAAGAACTTAAGGAGTTAACGAGAAACCATAGCAAAAACTATTCAAATCAGTCCCCACTGACGTTTCACCGAACTGCCAAAACATATATAGATTTATACATTTATTATATTTTTAACTTTTTTGATCTACATCAGAGCAAAAAAATAGTTGTGAATATAACTGACATGTTTCTGTATTATTTTTGTAAGATTATCGGTATTTATTGCGCTGATATGTTATTTCTGTATATTTTTTGTAAATTTTCGACAATTGTTATGTTTGCAAAAGCCCTGAAGGCATTTAATAAATGAATTAATTAATACATGCTAGATATTACAAGGAGTACTATGTATTACTAAGAATACTATGTACATACATCTCGCTGGTAGATACATTTATGTTTACAAATCAATTGTCAAAATGACAAGAACAGGGTAATGGAACCCCCTCTATATCTACTTAAATGCAATACTGTATTTAACATCGATCAATCCATCACCAGCAATACAATCATACATTATACTAGCACAGATTGTGAAAAAATGCGGAAAAGTCTGATTTTTTCAAATCCATTTTTGAAAATGTCATTTAAATAGTTTTCTCTTAAAAATAATGTAATGTAATGGGAAGGTACCTACGTAATCCCTTGTTTTAATTGTTCACGCAAGCACTTCAAATATTGATAATGACACTTGAATACAAAAGTAGAGTTTATTTAACCAGATTTCACGTTACATGCAGGAATAACCAAAATATAGTGGACAACTAAAGTATGTTTGGTGATACAATGACAATTTATTGATTTCCAAATAAAAAAACTTTAAAATAAAACTACTTATTTCTATCACTTAAAGTATTCTTGTTTGTACACTGTGGTCATTAGACAAATATGTAGGGTATCAGGATATGTGGAAAATATCCAAGAGGATCTTTTGCGAGGAAAATTTCCTGCGAGGTAGTTAATTAACCTAGCAGGTTTTCCCAGGGGCATCACCATTGTTAAGTTAGTTCTACACCTTGGAAGAATCAATGTCTAGTATTGATAATATACATAGCCGCAATAAGGAAAAGTGTTACTGAAATCACGGGGACATCAATTCGTCGTCGGTCACGAGATAACTTCCTAATTTTCTTTATATTTTTTGTACCTACGAGTAGTAGGTACATTGATTCATTTTGTTCTCATCTAATTGTTTATGTTCTAAAGTTAGCTATAGTGCCAATATGGACAAATTGAATTGCTTATTCGAGTACCTGTAATTACTATTTTCATTTTAATTTCTTAAGATTTGTTTTATGTAAGAGCCTTAAGGGCGTAAATAAATAGAAAATTGCTTCCTACGAAAAAAAAAAATTATTGAAGAAATCAGAAATCGTAATTTGTACATTTCCATCAAAAATTTCGATGTCTATGCACTTAAAAAAATATTTCATCTTGAAAATTTCAAACTTCAATTTGGGAGGGGGTTTTGGGTACCATTTATTGGATAACAAACACCTCTGCCATAGGTCACCCCAAGTGGTTCGTTACGTTTGGTGTTTTAGCAGGGGTTCATCGGGTGAGGATGCGCCTGCCCACATGTGGCGTGCCAGATCAGTAGAGACTGGTTAGGGGAGACCCTTTGACCTCTCCAACTGGTCTCTCTTCTGACCTCCTGGACTCCTGGACACACTGTTCCCTAGATTCCTACCCACCTCTCATACCTTTTGCCTTCCCGGAACTTCCTCACCTTCCTTTCCTTAAAAAAACCCTCCACATAGCATCCCCAAAGATGACATAGGCTTTGAGGGGATTTATTTTCCTCAGGGCCTCATGTAAAAAAAAATCTCTTCGAAATGGAAATGTAACATATTAACATCAGTGTTATTTACTATTCCTAAGTAAAAGCCTAAAAAAGGCGCTAATAAATAATTAAATAGTTTATCCACCTCACAAGGAGATACAAAACATGTTCTTAATTTAGAAAGTATACCGAGTCTACAACAGTAAATAGTTTATCCACGTCACAAGGAGATACAAAACATGCTCTTAATTTAGAAAGTATACCAAGTCTACAACAGTAAATAGTTTATCGACGTCACAAGGAGATACAAAACATGCTCTTAATTTAGAAAGTATACCAAGTCTACAACAGTAAATAGTTTATCCATGTCACAAGGAGATACACAACATGCTTTCAATTCAGAAAGTATACCAAATCTACAATAGTAAAGTTATTTTTATGCTACTAGAACCCAGAATCACTGAATGCTAAGTAAAAGTATATTCTATTAGTAAAGTAGTAAAGAAATAGATCAATTTAGTATGATTCATCAAACTTACAAAAAGGCTTTGAAAAACGTGTTTGTTCGGTTCTATGATTCGAAAATTAAATATAGAAACAAATATTTACATTCCCTACTATTATATATTTTGTTTAATGATCGTCTTCGACTTCATGATAATTCTCAAATTAAAAACGTTATGAACTCACAATCTACGTCCTCTTTATTTCGGCATATACCTAATTCTCAGAATATGTTCACTGAACACCCCCTGTGCTTTGTTGGTAGCCTCCATGGTACTGAATTTCTGCGGTTTTTTACCATTTTTAATAAAATATAATTTCGAATTCGAAACAGCTCTGCACTAAAAAATACGTTTTTTTAATTTATTAAGAGTCTTTCGTCTATTAATTGAGTATGCAAAAAATCCACTGCTACCCACCCACATTGTACAAGCGATTTTTTTTTCTCTTTGAACGTCTATATGAAAAGCTATTAAAAATAATTGAGTTTTGAAAGTAATACTGCCTTGCAGCGCCTTTTCCGTGAAGTGTGGATTTCATAAAACACAGAACTTTTATGAAAAATTAACGTTTCAGTTTCGATGTTTTATATAATATACATTTTACACTTCGAGTTTTTTCGAGTAGAAAAAATTAAAGTAGTCTGACAAGCGATCGAATTTAGTCTTTGCAGATTCCGCAATACACTAATTATTCTTACTCAATGGTAGTAATATTCTAGTATAGGACAAGAACTGAAAATCAGATGTTTCCCAAAGGGTTTGATTCCGGATTGCAAAAGTAAATTTTATTCGACTTATTTGTGTTATTTCACAATTTATTATTTTAAAATAATATATAGTATATTTGCGGAGGTAGAGAACCGTCTGGAGAGTGGTAGATACTTTCAGTATCGCCCTGGTGAAAGATCGCCATTCAGAATTGAAACGTTGGTTGAAATGGATTAAGCCATGTTTGGTGACCAGATTCGAATAGCCAGGTTCCTCCCCATTACCATCAGCCTCACAATATACCCCAATTGGGGATGCCATAGTCTTCCTAGCTCCAGACGGTTGGGACTCTTGTGGGGTATTCACATAAAATATTTTTTTTCCCATTAACACTCCTTTCGGCCGCACAATAAACCCCAAATTGGAGATTCTATGGCCCCACTTACTCTAATGCTCTTCTGCGTGTTCAGCGTTACCCGACAGTACTTAGCTTTTCGTTGCTTGGCACCAGAACAATTACATTTAACTTACGAATCGTCAATGAGCAAGTCCCTTAAAAAAATGCTTTTTGGTTACGCCAATACGCATTTATTTACATATATATACATCTTATACGCACATATATACATACCTACGACCACTGTACTGAGATAATATTGTTGTCCTTTGCTCTACCTTTATTCTATTCCTGCAGCTTTCTGCGCACATTGCAGTCAATCTGTTACAATAACCCACATCGCTCACTATAAAAACCGCAACCGCGCGAGATCTTATCTCGCTTATCTTAATACATTTTACATCGCATTTTGCAAAATAGCATTCTGTTCAGTGCTACCGCCGTGAGATACCTGAGGATAAACAGGAAGAAAACGAGTGCCCCTTTTTCTAACGGCGAGTCCTTCCTTATCCATACAACATATTATTGTATTATGTGCAGTGGTAATCACACTAACATTCAAGATCCTTCGACAAACGATTTTTACACTCCTTAAAAAACATACCATAACACATTTTACGCACCACTTTTAAAATATTATTTTTGAAAGGGAGCGTTCTCTGCCAAGATAAAGTTGATTCCGCTTAGTTGGTACACCGGTTTATCGGGATAGTCGGCTATTTGGGCAAAACGAAAGGAACAGAATGTAACACTGACTCACTTGGTTGTTGCGACACCATTCCATTTAATTGGGACAGTTACGGTCTGAAGTTGCAACTCTACAAAAACACAGGAAGAACATGCACAAGACAATTGAAGAATCCCTGCTGATTTTTTTTATGTACCTATGTACACCATGATCATTTTTTTGGTTTAGTGTTATTGTAATTATTTTAATTTTTTACTAATATTTGTTTATTTTATTTTTCATATTCGTAAAAATGTACCTGAAGTACCTAAGCATTTTTTGAACAAAAAATTTATGTTGTTTAAAAACATATTCGAGATGACTCGGATAAATGTTATAAAAATGGTTAAAAAAATTACTTTTTTTTAGCTCCCAAATAAACATTGCTTATTTGGGACAGCCGCTGATTTGGAATAAAATTTTTGGAGCCCGATGTGTCCCAATTTAGCAGAATTAACTTACAAGAAAGTGTGCTACTCAAAAATGTAACACATCCGAGAAAATTACTTCATCAACAATTGCCTTCGTCCTTATACTTCGCCCGGGGACAAATTTACTCTAAGTTGAAAAAAATACACTCTATAAACCAATTCTGTACCCGGTGTACTTCTTTCTGTGAGGAGAAATGATTCTCTAAAGAAATTAAAATACTGGTGACGTAACCAGTAGTAAAAGTTAATAACTTAAGCTGGCAACTTAGTTTGTTGACTTTTTTAGATTTGTTGACTAAAAATATTGCATAAAGGGTAAACTTCTTAACTCTTAAGTGACGTCGTGGGTCCATGAGACCCACATCGAATCTCCCCCCCCCCCCCCCCCCCAAATTTCAGTTCAAAGTTTTTTTATAAGTTTGAATTATATCCTTACTTAAGTGTGCTAAAACCTTAAAATATGAACAAAAAACAATATTTCTCACTTTATTGTAAAACAGTTATTTTAAAAATATTACTTTTGCCGATAAAATATACAGAAGATAAAGCCGAACGTAGCCAGAAAAACAACATTTTTGAGCAACGTGATTTTCAAAAATAAATGATAATATTACGTAATTGTATCGTAATTGTAATTGTATGCTTCATAAATTGGCATTTAAATTTCAAATCATCAAAGTTTTTTTTTAATGAAACCTCAACAAGCAAAACAAGCCTGTCTGTAGAAAAAATCACTTTTCGACAAATTTAATTTACTTAAAAAAAATTTGAAACAATGACGTGATAAAAATTTTGGTTATATTTAATTATTTTAGTTAAAACTTACCGAATTCGTCAGGGTCTTGACAAGACTGACATCTGAGGCCAGGGCTGTCGCCTATGTCACCAAACGTCATCAACATGTCACCATCCGTGTCACTTTTCTAAATATTCACTTTTTTATTTGTATTCATATATCTAAGGCGTAATCTCTGCAGAGTGGAAATGATCAAGTAACATCGACGTCATCATGGAAAACTTAAACAAATTATTTGTTCTGTCTATAAAAAAAATAAAGATTTAAAAATAAAAAAATTATCCTACAAATACTCCAGTCTTAAAAATTACGACAGATGATCAATTATCATAGATTGTTTGCATTAGACAGAGATTTTCTTATTTTGATATCAGGTATTTTTATTATATAACCTACATAGTCAAATGAATTGACCCACTCACTTAGTTTCGTACTGAATAGGGAGAGCTATAAAATAAAATAACCCGAAATTTCAATTTTCGACCTAGTTGCGCCATCTCTTGGGCAGGCTAGTAAAAAATTAAATTAAATAAAATAGTTGACTGCGGATTGAACCTTCCTCACCAGAGATTGGAGTCAACTGCGCTAACAACTGAGCCAAATCCCGATAGGATAGGATCAACATTTACTTCGTATACTCTTTGCTGTAATGTCATCCAATTTCAGAGGAATGCGTATAATATGTACGCATGTATATTCTGCACGCGTGACTGACCATAAACAACGAATCTATTTACTGAGTTTCATCGGATGATGGAAAGTGGGTTAATTTCCACTTTCAAGATTTTCATTTATTCACGAAAACAAATAGAAATTAAAATGGAGTTCTTTTAAAAAAGATCGGGGGATTCAAATGAAAAATACCTGCAATGTTAAAGAAGTAGACCTAAGCTTAAGAAAGAATCAAAAATGGAATTAATTAAGCAAGGTACCTACCTACCTTTCAATAAATATTTACTGCGTGACTATTATTTTTATTTAATACTTTTCATAATACTGACTTATAATGGCCTTAACAACATATGGAAAACTACTTTGTTAGTACTGGAATATGAGTTGTTGAACGGTCACATCAGCAATTCATAAATAAAAAAATAATAATTGCACGTTTCTGATCATTCACTATAGTGCGTGGGCAATTATCTTTTAGTGTTGAGCGATGCAGAAATCAGTCTTCAATTCGTAATGCCCCCTTAAGCCCCCGCATACCCTACTTCTACCGATTTATAACAAGTTTTTCGTCAACTCGTTAAGTTTTAAATTTAAAAAAAAAAATGTTATTTTTCAAAATAATATCTATACATTTGTTATACCGAAACGTTAATTATATGAAATTCTCTCGATAGAAAAAAATCTCAAATATGCTCCGAAAATTATTAAAACACGTTTTAGTTTTTTCAGTTATTTAATATGTTATAGGCATGAAAAAATTCACAGTATATCTTTGAATGCAACTATAGCATTCGTCAAGAGATTTTTGCTCTATTTCAAACGAGTCTTGTTTTATTAAATATTTTCACCATTTTCGCTTAATTACTATCGTTTTTAATAATAGCGCGCTCCCTCTAACATTTGTATGTACATATCTCCCTTTTAAACCATCTTTAAAGGCTTACGAAGGTTTTAAAATACACGGAGAAAAATGTACCTGTTAAAAAATGATAGCATGCCAATTTCCTGATATAATATAAGTCATTCAGATTATAAAGACACAGGTGTTCAGTAAATAAATAAATATCACGACGGAAGACGTTAAGTTTGACCAGATTTTTAATATAACACTATTTTATATCAGTAAATTTTCTCCGTGTAGTAAGATTCAAAGAAGGATTTTTTTAAGAGAGTCAAACACTCATAGGTTACAATTAACCTGACAATATTTGAAAATCTACTACTACCATCACGGAAAGCATTTTTTTTTGTTTGTGGATGAAGAACTTAGCTAGCTGAGGAATTGAATACAAGACGCTGAGTTCGACCAGATATGATAGATGTGGATAAAATTTCAAATAATTTGGTAAAAGTCCAAACCATAGTTCTGATGAGTTGTTAGGGCTTCTGTAGACGATGAATGCTAACCTCCTATAAGAGAAGACACCAACAAGACGGTTTAACTAACCAGCAACGATGCTGTTTCCCGACAGGGGTAGACAGGATGACCCGCCTTACAACTCTGTCTTGAAAAACTCCATACCTCAAGTAACTTCGCCTAGACACTGTACCAGCCACTAAATAATTAAGCAGTCGAAAGGGCAAAATAAAGTGTATAAAATCAATTTTGATTATTTATTTGAGCCTTCCCGTCAATTTTCAAGTGATTTTTAATTTAGTTGCTTGCTAGTTGGGTACGGCTCACGTGCGTTGTGTGGAGTGTCTGGACGATTCACATTAACCGTGTTTACTCTCATGGATATTCTTATGTCATTCTGACGTCTCACTTGACCAGATTCTAGTATTTGATTATCTCTTGATCTAATCCCAATAATTTCATAGGGAAAAGTTTAAGCAACCTTTTGAAAATATGTATTACTGTGAAATCATTTCTATTACAATTTGTTTGTGTGTGAATACGGCCCAAGAGTCCTAGCTGATGCTAAAAATCTAAAGCCAGAGAGACTATGGCATTTCCGATTGGGTATGTCTTTAAGCCTTAGGTAGAAATGTCAGAAAAACTTATTATAAACGTCACGGAAAGATCGATTTTCTAGGCCTGCCAGGGCAAAGTTGACCGTAGGTCCGTTCATTACGCCGGGCAGAGCCCAGAATATTGTTTTTACACTACTTCATCTCTTATGTCGTTAAGATTCCCACTTCATTTTAGAGATTTAGTAGAGCAAATTCAAACGTAGGTCTGTCTAATACACCAGGGCAGCGCGTCGCATATTTTTGTGCACGGCTGCTTCACTTACGACGTTAAGTTTCTGGCATTATTTTAGGGTATTGTCTCGTCTTAAAGCTTCTAAGAAAGTGTGGATTGTGGTGTCGCAAATGAAAACATCAAAGTCCAATTTTAGAACGAAGAAACCGCGACAAGTAAACAAGTCCCTCGCAGTGTAAACATTTTCAAATAATATATTTCGGTTATTTCCAGCGCACGACCGGTAGCCGATATGTTATTACGTCTAACTTGCCGCACGCGACATCAAGCCACAATTATAAGTGCAAAACTAACCTGAAATTAAAAATAGTTAAGTTTCAGACTGGTTTGGTTTGAAGTATAGTTTTAAGGTTATGATTTCTAGTGTACCTGAAAATTGGGTAAATTTTTAAGGTGGAAATAATATTTTTCTAAAGAATTGAAAAAGTTTACTTTTTATAAGTATTTTTTTCATTTGATCGTTCCACATTGGCACTTCTAAAAAAAAAACTATATTACATTGACTTTTATTCGACTCTGAATCTCATTCCAGTGCAGAGATAATGCGAAGTCTTCCCCGAGCGTCACTGACTTTTACATCCATTCAAACCACTGTTAACCATTAACTAATAATAACAAACTTTGAAATTTTCAGCGAAATCATTCCACTAGTTTTTGAGTCTGTAGAAACAAACAAACATTTTTATCTATATACAGGTTTTCCAATAAGAGGTGTTATTTTGATATTCAATCGTAAAAGATCAATGGTTTCGTTCCTTGTGTGGCACGTAGCGCCGTCTTGTTGAAAGTAAACGTTGTCTAGATTAATACCATCCAATTTCAGCCATAAAAAATCGTTAATCATCACTCGATAACCATCCATTCACCGTAACTGTTGCTCCAGCCTCATTTTCGAAAAAGTAAGATCCAATGACTCCGACGGACCATAAAATGCACCAAACAGTCACACGTTGAGGATAAAGAGGCTTTTCAACAATAACTCTTGGGTTTTCCGAACCCCAGATGCGACAATTTTGCTTGTTGACGAAGCCACCGAGGTGGAAATGGGCCTCATCACTCAAGATGATTTGCATTTGATTCACTCAAGTGAATTTTAATAATTTCAATGCGTTTTTGAAGCGTGTATCGTTCCATTTTTATTAATAGCGCGTAGTTTCTACTTGTCAAATGTCAAAAAATGACAAAAGTAACATCTACCGAAATAGCGGGCTATTCAAAATAACACCGCTTATTGGAAAACCCTGTAGATGTCAATGCTTCAAAACTTTATGATTAAACCTGTTAGTTTTCAAAGGTTGATTGAAAAAGTAAAACGTTATTCACATTTAAGCTGGCACATACATATTTCAGATGATTAAAATTGATGATTTAGTTTTTTTAATACGCTTGCTATAACGCATAAATACGCAATCAAAAAATTTTTCGGGACTTTTTAACATTTATTATTGCAAATTTCACTTTGACAACCATAACACTAACTATTCATGTCACTTACCACTAGCGCGATTTGGTCGATCTGTCAATATATATACATACAGACATTTCCGAAATATTCAAAACCTTTCCGTCTTAATTATAATAATTTATTTTGGGGTATTATGCAGTGTTGCTCTACCTCCTCCTTCAGCCGACGTTACGCACAGCATTACAGGGTCCATCATCAGGACAGATGTGATGTTGTCCGCAACTTTGGCACAAATAAAGAGGTAGCGCAACACGGCATAATACCCCAAAAATTAATCACTATTATACTTTTGGCCGTGAAAATTTTTCCGTCCTACATCAAATATATAAATATTTCAAAATTTGTAAGCCTATTAAAGCAAAAAATCCTATGCCTGCAATCAAAGCACAGTAAAAAGCGTTTATTGTCTACATCATTTCATTATTCATCATTTCCCATCATGAGCTATTGAACGATATGTTTCCTCTTGTCTGTTTTACGTACTGTATTTTAGGTGAAACATATAATTTTTATATAAAAATACCCACGTAAAATTGTACCTATTAACTCCCGCTTACGTATTATAAGTTTCTCCCGTCCTAAAATGAGTTTTTTAACTCATCAGGATTGCTCTAGCAAGAAATAAAAATAATTAAAAAATAATATTGTCGTGAAAAAATATTTCAATGTACCCAGCGTAAAAACTCCATAAACGTCTAAAATAGTAAATAAAATAAACAAGTTACTTCCCGATCTTCATCTTTCTGATATTTTTCCCTTGGTGTTTCTGGCCTCGGGCAGTTGAGACTCTTCGCAGTTTTATTTTAAACCACGTGAATTTAAATCTGAACATAATGAATTAACGTCTAAAACTCGCTACTTGGTTATGGGCAATAGAGTTGACCTAATTAATGAAATTGAATCTAGGACAGGGTTACCCTATTCCACACAACAAACTATTCAATAATATTATCATTATCCATTGTTCTACAGTTCCTACTAATCGCGTGCCGCCATGAATCAGAGCAATTATCCATTTTTATTCCACTGTTATTGTCGTTCCCAGCAAACTAGTCAGATTTCGGTATACCAGGGCAAGCAAATCAGAATAGTTTGACTGAAAATAACGATGAAATACCATCAGAAAGTACCGTGAAATATCACGTGAATGCATTGAATAAAAAGAACGATAAAATACTATCAGAAAGTACCATGAAATATCAAGTGAATGCATTGAATAAAAAGTACGATAAAATACCATCAGAAAGTTCCGTGAAATATCATGTGGATGCATTGAATAAAAAGTACGATAAAATACCATCAGAAAGTTCCGTGAAATATCATGTGAATGCATTGAACAAAAAGTACGATAAAATACTATCAGAAAGTACCATGAAATATCATGTGGATGCATTGAATAAAAAGTACGATAAAATACCATCAGAAAGTTCCGTGAAATATCATGTGGATGCATTGAATAAAAAGTACGATAAAATACCATCAGAAAGTTCCGTGAAATATCATGTGGATGCATTGAATAAAAAGTACGATAAAATACCATCAGAAAGTTCCGTGAAATATCATGTGGATGCATTGAATAAAAAGTACGATAAAATACCATCAGAAAGTTCCGTGAAATATCATGTGAATGCATTGAATAAAAAGTACGATAAAATACTATCAGAAAGTACCATGAAATATCATGTGAATGCATTGAATAAAAAGTACGATAAAATACTATCAGAAAGTACCGTGAAATATCATGTGGATGCATTGAATAAAAAGTACGATAAAATACCATCAGAAAGTTCCGTGAAATATCATGAGAATGCATTGAATAAAATGTACGATAAAATACTATCAGAAAGTACCGTGAAATATCATGTCGATGCATTGAATAAAAAGTACGATAAAATACCATCAGAAAGTTCCGTGAAATATCATGTGGATGCATTGATAAAAAGTACGATAAAATACTATCAGAAAGTACCATGAAATATCATGTGAATGCATTGAATAAAAAGTACGATAAAATACTATCAGAAAGTACCGTGAAATATCATGTGGATCCATTGAATAAAAAGTACGATAAAATACCATCAGGAAGTTCCGTGAAATATCATGTGAATGCATTGAATAAAAAGTACGATAAAATACTATCAGAAAGTACCGTGAAATATCATGTGAATGCATTGAATAAAAAGTGCAATGAAATGCCATCAAAATATATCGACTCAAAGATGCGTATTTTGAAAATATGCAAAGCCAAAACATATCTATAGTAAACTAACGCTTTAAAAAAAATAAAAAGAAATATTTTTTTTCGAAAATATACACGATTTGTTCGTAGTAGTAGGTTCGTAGTACTTCCTACCCTGGATTAACTAGGTTTGGGTTAATTTTTTTGAAAATATTTATTAATCATTGTATTTATCAAAGATTATATTTAAAAAAATAAACCCAAACTAAGAACACAAGGTCCTATTTTGTATAATTATATTATAGATATATTTTTTTAGAACTCCTAACTTTGAACTTAGTTTTCATTTAGTACAAAGTACGTTCTTTGTTTGGGTTTATTTTTTTATTTGATCTTTGATATAATAATGAATGAATTATTTTGGTATGCCGAATCTTGTTTCCTTTTGCGTGAACTAAGCTACTACTTTCTACAGCAAAACAGATTATGAATGCTAACTGACGCCACACGAAACAATGTCACTCGCAGAATGATGATGCAATGTTGGAAAAGAATAGATGATTGTCCTTCCTAGTCCTTCTTATGGGATGGCAATGGCGATCTTGAAACTAATCAAAGTGTACCCGACTATTCTGTAATGATATTGGTATAGTGTACTCTTGGAATAACCTCCAGGCGTATGTATCTAGAAAATATATCCGATTGAACCGTAATATCATAGTATAGTTTCAATAACACTGCGACGTGCTATTTAGATTCTGATGTATACGCGAATAGTACGCACCTCTGCATTCTAGAACTGCATACTTTCAAAAAAGACCTCAAACATACCGTGATATACCATGATATTAATGCATTGACTAAAGATTACAATGAAATGTATTGGAATCTCTTATTTGCCGGACGGGTGCACTAACCTTTTCCGCCATCAAATCGCTGCCCAATATTGTTGTTTTTTTATGAACTACATTATTATATCTTAAAAAGCATTAACACCGTTTTATCTTATCTTCATCAATAAATAAAGTCTCAGTATTATATTTTCACTACCTGCATACCTAATTGTTTGTAATCATTGCAAAAAATTAATTTAGTTATAATGCATTTAACACGAACGTATTAGCGTCAAGAAATATTCGATTTTTTTAGGAATAACTTATATAAGCTTATTAACCTCATTATAATATTTAATCGTTGAAGATTATATCCATACCCCTCAATGAAAATTTGAAACAGGCAAAGAACATGAAAATAAAGAGGTTAGAATAGTAATGTTAATAGATTAAAATAGATTGCTGAGACTACCGCAATTTTTCAATATTTACAGATATATTTTTTTTAGTAATTCAATTAGTAAAACCATAAAAAATAATTTTTAATTACGGAATGTAATATTAGTGATTTTTGAAAGAAAATTTGAAACAGAAAATTCAGTAAAAAATACGGTCGCATCTGGGACTTCAAACCAGGACCTTCGCCTTTTCGGGGTGCTGCTCTTAACGAAAAAATAAGATGGAACGGTGTTCACGATTTTGAAGATAAAATATGCACGGAGAAAATACATTAAAATAAAATGTTGCTAATTTTTTAAGAATTTCTTCTAATTATTCGTAATCCGGTTAAAACGGGACTGCTGGCCCTCAACAAATGAACTGATAAGTTTCCTGTTAAACTTTTAGTACAAAGACTATTATAGCAATGTCTGAATACGTGTTTATAAAAGTCATAATATTTTCGCATTTTATCATTATATATTATTTCAAATGTAGGTGCGAGAACACGTGTTCCGATATATTAAGAATTTACTAGAATTTTAACCGGATACGTCCTGCAATCCAAATAATTAATTTCAATATTTTTGTACAAATCTTCTTCTGTCATTTCTATGTCACATCTTTCGTTTGAGAGTTGTTTATTGTCTTCAATTTTCTATTCATTTTCCGACTTTATGTCCGGGTTAAATCTTCCCCACAGGAAAAACTAAATCCTTCCACAAACTTTTCCACAAATGATCATCAAGTCAATCCACATTATGCAAGTGCATTATATAAGCATAATAAATACAAAATAATACAAAAACAATACGTCAAATCACCAAAGATCAAATGGGAAAATAATTAACCGACTCCAGATATTTTCATATCAGAGGGTTCGGCTCGGTAGAACTCCTAACTGGACCTATAAATCCTACTGATCCCTCAATATTAATATTAAAAAAATCTTTCGTAATCCGACATGTATTTAAAATGACTGATTTATGCATTTTTATATATAAATTCGTTGACAGATCTAATACGCCTAAATTTTGAATGAGAGAGCTAGGTATAATGACAGTAGCCGAAATAACAAATGGTAATATTTTTATAGTCTGAAATTATTAAAATCTCATTTCCTAAATCTGTGTATTTTTTTTATTTTTTCAGAAACAAATTTTTGAATATTACAGGAATTTGGAATAGCGACATCAATGATATAAGTTAATTTTTTTTTTTTTTTTTCATATAAAACTATATCGGGTCTATTATGACTAATCGTTCGGTATGTTAGTATAGTTTTATCATAATATATTTTATAAAATTCATTTTCTAAAAATGAATTTGGTTCATATTCATAGTATGGTAGCATATTACAGCAGTCAATCAAGTTATGTTAAATTACCAAACTTTGTTGAATTATTTTTTAAACTTGATTATGCCTAAATGTGTAGTATTATTATTATTATTAATCATAATATTTTCGCATTTCGTCATTATATATTGTAATGGCAAATGCAGGTGCGGGAACACGTGTTCCGATATATTATGAAATTAGTAAAATTTTAACAGGATACGTCCTGCAATCTAAATAATTAGAATCAATATTTTTGTACAAATCTTTTTCTGTAATTTATGTATCACATCTTTCGTCTGAGAGTCGTTAATATTGTCTTCAATGATTAAAAAATATTAATATCGCGTATTATTATTATTTGAAAGTGTTTTCTATTATTATAATAGATCATATTATTAAATAAATAAAATATTTTGTTTATTAGTCAGATAACATTTTCAAAGATCATATTGACAGCGATGGGTTATTCACAATATTTGGCAGAGCCGGGAGCTGAAAACGCGGAACGCAGAACAATGATGGATGGGTAGGGGAACACATCCTCATTGATAATTTAAGCCTTCTAGGTCCTCCCAACACCCCGACCCGTCAAACCCTATCCTGCAAACACACACTGAAACCATATTGATTTATTATTTCAGTTCTCGATTGACTATTCAAAGGTTGTATAACTGTATATTTTTATATTTCTCGCTTTGCTACTGCGATTGTATCAGAACAATTGTTTTTATCCCTTTGTTGGTAATGCATACAGATTTTTGTACATCTCCTACAGCATTTTTCCGCTTTGTTTCATATTTTATAAATAACTAGCTAAACAGCTTTTACTGAAAATTTGGATTGAAATATAGACATTAAATAATGTCTTCATTTTTTTTACAGATAAAGGTAAATTTCTAAGGTTTCATTATGGAAATGTAGTTGTCAACTGAAAAATACAAAGTTGAACTTATTTATAAATCCCACATAGAAACATGATGCAAATGTCTGAATGCTTTAATTTTTAAAGACTTCGATAGAAGAAAGAACAAACTCATTTTTCTACTAAATCTGTGGTTACCTTAAAACTCTTGGAAACCAGGATAGACAATCTATGCATTCATTAGTTAATAGTTAAAGTTCAAGGGGAGCCAGGATAGACAATCTACTCATTGTGTTGTTAATATTCAAGTCTCGTGTTGTGGTAGGCAGTATAGATAATATACTCGTTCAATGTTTCAATGAAGACTCACGAGGAAACAGGATGGACAATCTTCCCACTCTGTAAGTGACAATAGAGACTTTCCGGGAACCAGGATAGACAGTCTACTCATTCTGTGGTTAGTAATCAAGACTCATGGTAGCCAGGATAGACAATCTATATTTTAATGAAGACTCTCGGGGAAACAGAATAGACAATCTACTTACTCTGAAGTTGACAATAAAGATTATAGGGGAGCCAGGATAAACAATCTACTCATTTTTTAGTTGATAATCAAGACGTTAGGATAAACAAACAATTTTTTCAGCTTTAGTTAATAATCAAGACTTGCAGTTAGTCAGTATAGACTTACGACTCATTCTGTAACTATCTTCAAGACTCTTGGAGATTCAGAATGAACAATAAAGTAGCTAGCCATCCTAAAACCAAAGGATAAAAATTGAATTATCTCGATTATACTCAGTATTCATCAATATTAAAATATTCAGAGTAGATTTCACGATAATAATAAGAGTTCCTTCTAAAACTGGGTTTAGAAGTACAAGAATAAGGAGAACAGGCAATAGAATAGAGAAATAGAGTGAGATCATAATAAGAAATACTCCAGGTGCGACAAGGAGGTGAAGATGAAAATATTGGCCAATCTCATATTGCATGGATGTGCTGCATGACCGTTATACCTACAAGCAATAAATTGATTACATTTCACAGTATTCTTTTTCGAAAACTAAATTTATAAAACCCATATACTATGTACCTAGGTACGAGAATTAAATAAGATATTAAAGAAAAATGGAAGAATGGGATATTGTTCTTAACTTATAAAAAAATGATTTCGTGCCACCTTTCGAAAAGCAGGTGGAAGCGTAATAACTAACTGAGTCAATTTATTTTCACCAGAACAAATCAAAATACATATTTTGGAAAATTCCTATGCTATCAACTAATTCAATGTAATAACTACAGTAGGTAGATAGGGGTTTAAAAATTATACACCGTTGATTAAAAAGAGAGTAACAAAAAATTACATATTTATTTAATTAATACAAAAGTAAATTAAAAAAAAACCATATAATATTAAATGCATACCGACCTACTAAAAACTTTTTTTTATTTTACTTTGAGATTTGTTCATTTTTTTTACTTTTTTCGCCTACCTGAAGAGTATTAACGAATGCGGGTAGATATTCCAATAGTATGGTACATGCAAATTATTCAAATTGAAAACGCACGGGATAAAAAAAAAATGAACAAATCTCAAAGTCAAATAAAAAAAAGTTTTTATTTTACTTTGAGATTTGTTCATTTTTTTTTTACTTTTTTCGCCTACCTGAAGAGTTTTAACGAATGCGGGTAGATATTCCAATAGTATGGTGCATGAAAATTATTCAAATTGAAAACGCACGGGATAAAAAATATTCGATGCAAAAATAGAATCTACCAGTAAAATCACTAATTAAAATTATGAAAACAACAGGATCTATCTACAATATGAAAAATATTGTTTAAAAATCATGAAAGTATCGTTATTTTCAAAACAATAAAACTTTAGCCAATTTAAGACTTCGTTATTTAAAAATACAATTGGAATTTTGTTAGTGCTTTGTTAATTTTTCTCACTCGTGACAATAAGAAATGTGCAACAAATAATGGATTTTAACCCAATGAGATTGCGTAAACATTATTCAATTAAGCAATATAAATGTAATAAGTTTGTAAAAACTATTTTTTGAATCTACAGATAAACAAAATGTAGTTTTCCACGGTCACAATCAACATTATGAAAACACAACAAACCTCTCAGAGAGAAACGGTCTCTGGAACGTTATGGTTCCCGTATTTAGCCGCAGGAGACAATGTCAAGATTTTACTTCTGACGGAGTTGTAAGGAAGAGAGAAAATATAAACACGCATTACTGCTGACGATCACAACCATATTATAGTGAAAATAGATTAATTTCAATAGAAATATTAAAACACTTTAGATAAAAACATCACATATGTACACTGGAGTTAAACTCTATTTTTATCATTAGACTATTATTTATTTTTAGGTATACTTTAATAAACAACCAATTTGAATGTTGTAACATTGAACACTGTGGATATTAGGTTAACGTGTAGATATCGGCCAACTATTTACACGAAGACAAGATGGCATTGTCACGAGTCACGAGTCACAACAGCGAGAAAGATCGTCGCGTTCTCTCGCAAAACCAACATTTCCCTATTTACAAGAAGTTTGTCTTCTGTCGGGGAAGGCGCAACGCGAGCCAGTCCTCAGGAGCCGGGGCCGATTCCGAAGCACACAAATAATATTATATATCGATCGTCATAGCAAAACGTATTCGATGATGCCGGCATCGGTGTTGGTACACACGGGTGTTGATTGTAGCGGAACTGTGGCGGGTGCTGGGAGCGGGGAGCAGGGAGTGGATGCGGGGTGCGGAGGATTGGTAAAAGTTACTTTGTCACGAGAGGAGTCACAACCATTGTTGGTGCGGATCGGGTACACGGGAGCTAAGGGGAGGAGCGGTGTCCCTAGCGCACTGTTCACGCCGCGACGTTTGGCGACGTAATGACGCACGGCAGGGGATGGGGAGGGGGCGGGGGTTGGAGGCTGAGGCTGTGCATCCCTCCCGCCGTCCCTCTCCCTCCCGCTTCTCTCTCTCCCCTTCATCCCTCCCCCGCATCCCGCTCCACCCCCTCTATACTCCCCTCCGCCCCGCCACCCCACCCCGACGCGGCGCCCGCTGACACAGTTACCAATTAACGACGTTTTTGGGCGAAAGTTACAGCCTCCGCAGACAGATGTACGACGGGCGGCATGCCCCAGTCGCTGCATAAGGGATGGAGGATAAACTTGAACCGAGTAATCCCTCAATTTCAACTTGGGTTCGTCTTGTATTTTCTACGTTACTTTTTGGATATAGAAAACATGGACGATGAATCAGCGAAGTTTTTCCGCATTGTTTGGATTAATGAAATAAATGAATTCGTTGAACTACAACACTCTTTTCTGGGCTATCAAATGCATCATTTAATCATTAATCGATTATCACGTAACCCTTGAAGTCGGGATTTATTTCGGTGCAGAAATTCTGAGACTAATTACCATATGTAATAATCTCTGCCCAGAATACTAATGGGGGAAATAATTATACTGAGTCAGTAGACGTTTTCAGTATGTAAAAAATGTTGTTACTGGGCAGTTCAACTATGTTTAGTAAAAATTTATGATTACTGACTACGTATTGGTAATGAATGTATAATACATAATTACTATTCTTATGTAAAAACCCCTTGATAATAGTTTATTCCAGGTTGTAAGCAGGGGTAGTGAAATGCAATACATTCCATATTTCGAAATAAAAAAAAAAATCAGACAAACAATAAGAAAGAAAAGAAAAGGCACAATAACAAAACAGGTAGACCGTCTCCCGTCTCCCGTCTCCAGAGGGCCATCAGGGGGGACTCCATCCAAGCAACCATGGCAGTGATGATTGTATTATTCGATTGGAGTAGCCATAAGCTTACCATGTGGTGGCAGACAAGTGCTCTGAAAGAGTGCATTCGTCTATCCGGAAACATTTCTGTAGCGCTGCAGTATCTCGGTAGGCGGAATATAATCGATTTTTAGCTTACATTATTGGGTAATCTTTCCATAGTTCTGACGTGTACAGCGATGTGGAGAATACGTTGAATGGTATACTTTTGACGTTTGTACTGCAAAAGTGAAAACGCATTCGCAGCATACCTGCTCTAACGGATATCGCTCTTCTCTGTCTTTGCATATCCTCGGTGTCTTTCGGGTCATTTGTGATGATATGTCCCAGGTATTTGTCGCTACGACTAAGATCCATTTTCCATCCGTCTAGCATGCTGAGGGTGTTTGCACGAGTTCGTTTTTACATTTGAATATCATAACTATTTATTTAGACTATTATATAAATAAATAAAATAATCAAACAAGAAAATAAGAATATTTTTTCATTTATAATATGCATTTATAACGCACAAAAATAATGTGCTGTTGGAGAAAGCGATTCTGTCTTAAAAAACTTCAGAAAGTCTAACTTTGGCTTGCTCTAGGTAAGCCTTTGCAAGGCTATTTGCGCTTTGTGCTTTGTATTGTTCTACGGAGCAGTTCTGTTGGCAGATTAATTTCTCACCTAAATTTAAATCAATTTTGTTATATTTATTTATTTTTTATCCTGAACATGTTAAAGGTCAACATAGAGGTATACATCTTAGCAAGGTGAAATTAATAATTAAATTGATAGTTCAACGTTCACCACATAACATTGTTTTTTTAATCGATGTTTCAACTTTTAAACATTGTAAAAAATGCCCTATTTTTTTTACAACAAAAACACAATCTTAATACTATATAGTCTTTAACTCAGCTACCATTAACAAATTGATTCTTTGATTTTTGGCAGATCTTCGCAAATATACGTATTAAAAATCAACTCTTAAAGAACAAAGTTTTTTTGTTCATAAATAAAAAATAAAAATAATTTACTGTGGTTTGAACCTTCCTGCCCAGGAACTCAAGTAGACAACTCTACCAAACATGCCAAATACCGATTGGATAAGACCGATATTTGTTGAGTATAATAACTGCTGTAATCTCATCGAATTTGTGAGAAATATCCGCTCGTGTGTATATAATATCATTGTCTTTGACAACGAGTTTATCAGCCGAGTTTCAGCTCAATCGGATTTCAGAAAGTGGGTTAATTTCCACTTCCAAGGTTCATTCACTAAAACAAATGTGAAATTTATACAGATGCATTTAAAAAATCGGCTACTGTGGTAAGAAAAACTTCGAGACAGTTTTTTTCGTACATTTTTAAAACGTAATAAAAACTCGTTTCTTTCATAAAAACCCAGAAATAAAATAATTCATGATAGCTATTGATGATGATTTTACAGGAGGCATGTAAAATCATGGCTGTAAATGTACACATTATGTATTTAAAAATGGAAAACATTATTTTTTAGCAATAATTATTAGCCTGAAATACTAAAAAAAAATACACGCCGCCGACAGGAATTGAACCCGCAGCCTTCTGATTGCCTGTTTCTACCGAAATATCCATACAAATTGAAAATATCTCCCCATTAAAAATAAATGCGGCCGACGGGAAATAGTATAATTAATAATTTGTTATCCTTTGTGCTTTGCATAAAAAACCTTGTCTTATAAACATAAAAAAAATATATATATGTTATCCTTTGTGCTATGCAAAAGTAACATTGTCATTTAAACCTTAGTTTATCATTAAAGATAAGTTGATGAGTTTCATTGTTCCGACAGTTTTATTGTTCTAACCTATTGCAAGAGACCCGCTGGGTAATATATTCCACGCACATGAAAGCCCCAACTCTACGCCTTTTTTACGATGTGTTGCCAATATCATCATATTATTTGAATATCGATTGTACGAGTAATGTATGGAGCACGCCATCTGATTCCAACTCTAAAAACAATTCGTACTATCTCCGTCTCACCCTCTATCGTCGTCTGTCTCTGTCTAGGAGCGGGTGGAACTGGGGGATGGAGTTAGTGGGTGGGACTGGGGGGTGATAATATAAAGGGGGTGTTTACGGTAAGAGTCTGCGGGGTGGAATCAAAACAAAGCAAACTGAATTATATGCGAGTATATGCCTTTAAGCTGGTCTGCGTGCTGTGGAGAACTGAAGCTGTGTTATATGTGGTGCCTTCGCTCGTATGCTCTGTTATATCGTATTCCATAAATAATATTCGCAGTATTCGTGCTAGGTATCTATTGCGAAGCCTTTGACATAGTTCATCGGCCATGAGTACGTCTTGAAATAATATAACCGAGTTAACGTCGCATCTGTTTGAGAGGGTTGAGAGAAACGGTCGCGAATGTTCTATGAATGGGGTTTGCCTCGTAAAATTTGAGCCGTTTGATGAAATAGCGAAGCGCGCACTCTTAAACAGCATGAACGAACTACCAAAACCGAAACAAAGGAAATATATTTTTTTTACTCAGCGAGTTTGTACTAACGTTACATATTCATTTATACATGTTCCTTTGAAAAAAATACAAATTAAAATTTATGAACAGGTTTGGTCTGAATGTAGAAAAATTTTGCAGTATTTTTTTATTAATAACATGCTAATTTGAAATTGTTTTAATAAGTTCACGTTTCAATTATCGATTACGCACATTAAGCGCTATCATCCAGTGAATAACCGGTAACCCTTTGTAAAAAAATATTTCTGATTATTGGAGATATTTTGATACATCTATTTTAATAAATGTATCAAAACACAAACAAACACAAACATATGTAAACACAAACAATTTACGTATCACAAAAACTAATAATAAAAACCATATTAAAAAAACCCTATTCATATTCGTCCGAACTTTTATTCAAACAATTTAAGGTAAGAAAATTAAGTGCATTATACTTCTACCATGCAACATTACAAATTTATAAAAACAATATTCAAAATAAAATTGCACCCTTTAAAAATAACAGAAATCTTAGACAAACGTCCATACTTCCTACTCCTAAATGTAAAAAAAACAATAGGACAGTTCAACCATGAATATCTCGGAGTTAAATTTTTTAACTCATTACCAGAAAAAATTAGAAACATGAATTCAAATATAAACGAATTCAAAAGCCACCTTAAAAAGTATTCCGAACAGTTGAACTGAATCATATCAAATATAAACCAATATAACAACACCCCCATACACACAAGCTCTGCTTATTTATGGGGGTACATCAAATACTTATATTATGAAATTAATAACTGTACTATATTCAATATTGTGTAATGTAATTCGTGTATATTTTTATACTAATAAAAAAAAAAAAAAATTAAATAAAGTGGGCCAGGGCAGACGTTGTCCTGCCAAAGACCGCCTTCTATGTAGACCGCATTTTATATAGACTTAATTTTGTGTAGACTGCCATGTATCTGTTGTCGGATATTTTATGCATTTGACATATTTTCATTTGATATCGATTATTTCAGCAGATTGTAATTATGGTTCATTAAGATAAAAAATAATTAAAAATGCGACCAGTACCGTTCTATACTGAATATAAATATAATGAATAAAAAATAAATTAGGTAAATAAAGATTGATTCTTAAGTTTAAACAATTTGTTGTTTTAAATTGTAGTAATGAGTTTTAATTTTATTTAATTTGTAGTTCGATTTGGTGAACAATATTTTTTGTTAATCCAATAAAAATACAGTATTTTGCCAATATGAATACATAAAGCTTATTTCCTTTTTTCCTATAAAAATCCTTAAAATTGCATTAAAAATTTGGGGGGGTGTAGAGAAGTTAAAGTTTGTGGTTCGATGTGTTTTGGATGATAAAGCTGAACAAACAAAAACAGAGTTTTCCAATAAGAGGTGTTATTTTGATATTCAATCGTAAAAGATCAACGGTTTCATTGCTTGTGTGGCACGTAGCGCCATCTTGTTAAAAGTAAACGTTGTCCACATCAATACCATCCAATTCCGGCCATAAAAAATCATTAATCATCTCTCGATAGCGCAATCCATTCACCGTAACTGTTGCTCCAGCCTCATTTTCGGAGTCCAATGACACCGCCGGGCCATAAACCACACCAAACAGTCACACGTTGAGGATAGAGAGGCTTTTCAACAATAATTCTTGGGTTTTCCGAGCCCCAGATGCGACAATTTTTCTTGTTGACGAAGCTACCGAGGTGGAAATGGGCATCATCACTCAAGATGATTTGCATTTGATTCACTCAAGAAAATTTTAATAATTTCAATGCGTTGTTGAAGCGTGTATGTAGTAGTTTCTACTTGTCAAATGTCAAAAAATGACAGCTTCAAAAGTAACATCTACCGAAATAGCGGGCTATTCAAAATAACACCTCTTATTGGAAAACCCTGTACTAAGAAAAATTAAAAAAATTAGATCTCAACAATAGCGCCACCTATTGCATCGAAACTATCCTATGGTATAAGTAAAAACCAAACATACACATTCACAACAATAGCGCCACCTATTGGGTCGAAACTCTCCTATGGTTTAAGTAAAAACCAAACATACACATTCACAACAATAGCGCCACCTATTGGGTTGAAACTATCCTATGGTTTAAGTAAAAACCAAACATACACATTCACAACATTTCATTGAAATCGGTTGGGCGTTTTCGCAGATTATCGTGTGACACGTGATTTTTATATGTTAAGTAGATATCCAATTGAATTTCGATTCTGTTTTCTTGGATGAATGAATAGAAATTAACAGTTTTACGACATCCGATTAATCTGTAACCCGGCAGATACACATGTAATCAATGACAATGCATTCTGTCAACTTTTGGTGGCAATCACGTACACACACGTGCGCGCATTAAATTATTAAATTAAATCGAATTTCTGGAAACCCATTTTTTATGTTTTCTTAAGTCGTGGTATGTTTGCCAACATTGAAAACTTAATTAGTTTTTTTTTTTATTTAATTACGGAGCGGCCTGTAAATGGGTTTGCCCAATTAGCAAAAGATTACCGAGTTCAACAACACCAACTAACTAACTAACCGTTCTCCGCAGGGGTAGGCAGAAAAGACCCACCGACAAACAACTCTGTCTTAGCACACACTCCTTGCCTCATTCATATTCATATATCGTCTCATACGTAGTCTTATATTAATCCGACTCATGACATGGCCTAACTCAAGTATTTGATTCACTTGATCGTGCTATGTCTTCCTCGGGCGTCCCCAACTTCTTGCACCATTCTCATTTGCGTCATATATTCTCCCTACACTCCTTTCTTCGTTCATTCCCTCCACATGCCTAAATCATCCAAGCGTCAATCTTACTCATTACGCTTACATCATTCTTGTCTTCTTTGAGGATCTCCACGTTACTAACACGATCATGTATGGTTTTACCACATATACGCCCGAGTGGTCTCTCACTTCTACAGCATTCAGTATACTTTGATCCTTCCTCTGCCAGTTCCATGCCCAACTGCCATACATCAGGGTAGGTACCAGCACTCCATTGTGGACTACTACCTTCGCTTCTTTGGACAGTTTTTTGTTAACGCCATCCGCTTTCAGTCCTCCATTAACTGAGTTATCTGCATTTACCCTTCTTTCAATATCAGTTCACGTAAACATACATCCCAAATAAACAAACTTGTCCACAACTATATTACACCTTAGACTTACATCCATTAGTCATAAACTTATTCTTCATACATGCTTCGTTCATCATAGACACGAGAGACCGTAGATCTTCCATACAATTAGAAATCTGCACCGCGTCGTCAGCATTCAACAGGTAACATATTCTAAAATTACTAATTTTCGCGCCCAATCCCACCTCTTTCAATTCATGCATACAATTATCCATGTATAGATTTATCAACCACGGTGTAACACCAGTCTCGGGATAACCTTTTAGCTTTTATGATGTATCAAAAGTAGTTTAGCTACGTATACTCCACAAACATTGAAGACGATATAATAATACGTTTATGTACGTTACCCGAAGCTTCAAACTCACTATTATGTTATTTAGCGGTTGATTAACTTCCGTTTGAAGCTAGCGTAGATTCGATTCCGCAAATGTTTTGACTGTCGAACAACTGTTAACGAAATCAAAATATACATTTCACCAGCGAAAGCAAAGAGTAAACCCTAATGAATATTGTTTTACTCCCAACCATAGTGTAAAGATCACTAAAAACATTCCACCCTTATAAAAATAACAATTTGTTATTGGAACTGTTTTTAATCAAAAACAATATTTTGTATACCTAAATTATTCATTCCTCCACTTTTCCGCATTGTAGCACTATCGTATCATATGTGCTTAAAGGAAAACTTAAGCCTCGGGGTCTGTTTTTAATAGCAAACTATTTTCAATTAAACAATTTTTTCGTTTAAAAAAAAAACGGCTATGTATAAACCACTGTTTTACCAAAATAATAGTTAATAGATTTATAAACATTAAATATTTTTCATCCTGATGCTCAACACTCTTTAAAACACAATCACCAGCTTCTATAGAAGAGAAAAATTAAAAAAAGCAGTGAAAACTAGTTTTATGGATTATCTTAATTAACATGAATTATTATAACTCTGTAAATTAATTAATTTATGAAATAATTAATCATTTCATAAATTAATTAAAAAATATGTTTCGAAACCAATGGTTTTCTTGTCAGTTATTATATTTTGTGAATTATTTTGACAATTATACTACGGTTTCAAGCTATGATTCTGTTGTTAAAAGAGATTACCCACCATTGGTAACCATTATGCTATGTTAACTGATGTTTTTCACACGCCTCTTTTGAAGTATAAAGTTGTACTAATAAAACATTTTAGCAATGCATATTTTAACGAATAACAGATTTTTTGTTTTTGTTTCTTCTTTATTTATTTAATTAACTTTGAACTAATGGATATTCATTTGTCTGGTTTATTTATATAATTTCCATGATAGTGGTGTATACAAAGCGATGTTTATTATGTGTTGTGGTAGTGGTGTAAATAAAATATTTTTTTTAAATTAAAATGTTACCACACAGAGAATTTTCGATTATTGAAGAAGTTATTTGTTTAATTATTGCAGACTATAATAGCGATTCCTAAACGAAAATCTGAAACATCTTAACGCGGCAAGGAAAGGGTCCTGGGTTTGAGTCCTAGATGTGCCCTATCTTTTTCTGATTTTTCCGTTTCAGATTTCCGTTTAGGAATCGCTAATGTTGTCCTCAATAATTAAATATTACAATTTGAGATTACACTCATTGAGTTATTACAAAAAAAAAGAGGTTATTTGTTTGTTTGTTTGTCTGACAGTGCAAACTGATTGCATTTTCAATAACTAATCTAGGTCAATGTAATTGTTATTCTCAGCTTTCGATGCCATATCCATAAAAAAACTATGGTGCTTTGAAATAATCAGTTAAAGTTTAACTATCAAAAATTTTAATAGTTTAACTGATTTATCTAAACATGTGGCAAAAAACTATTAAATTATGAATATCTATGATAGATAAGATTTTATTTTATATCCATTTTTCTATATTTTAAAATGGGAAAAGAGTTGACAATGCAACATAATAGCATTATTTGTGACACAGTTCAGTAAAAAACCAATACGTAAGAAGGTATTAAGGCGAAGCTTAATGCTTAATCACTATTTTGATTAATCCTTATATCGAATTGGTGTACATTATGAATACCAAAAACTATGCTTTAGATAAATAGATGGTCTTACTATCGTTTCGTTTGATTAGAATACAAATAAAAAAATATACTTCTCAATAAAAAATATAAATGTAAGCATAAAGGATAACAAATAATTATAAGCAATAATTAGTCATCCGAAATACTAATACAAATTGAAAATATCTCCCGAGTAAAAATAAATGCCGCCAACGAGAATTGAACCCGTGCCTTCTGATGTCCGGTCAAGTGCTCTGTATCCACTGAGCTATGTTGGCTTATTTCCAACCCGCCAAATGATTCCATATGTACTAGTACCTCAATTAACCATTAATGCTTATTATATTTTATAATTATTTGTTATCCTTTATGCTTTGCATAAAACCTTGTCTTATAAAAGTTAGTTTATCAATAAAAAATAAAAAAATAAATGTAAACTACTAAAACTTTTTTTTCAATGGAAATGTATGAACGCGTAAAGGAAACTACTTTTAAAAAATACGGTATTATAGCTAAGATTATCTGTGACAGTTTCACTTGATTAACTTTTTTGCTTTCTTATGAAATTATTTACAAAATAAATAAAAACCAGTTTTGTGCTTGAAATCGAAAGTTTCTAGACTCCGTTTGTCAAGCGATTTTAATTACTATAACCTACAATATAAGGTATACCACGAATATACACATTTTTGGCTAATAGCTTCCTCTTAAGAGATATTCACGTAGTCTTTCTTTATGATGGCACCTTAAATAATGTTTAATTTTCGTAAAATTTCAATGCTTTTATCCATTTCCTTATTACTTTAGCATTATGGGACGCCTTTTGAAGAACACCATTGGTATTACAGTCTTATTTTAGATTATGAATTTATTTGAAGTTCGTAGAAATGTGAAACAAAATACGGTGCGTATACGTCGGGAAGTTCCCACTGAGAGGCTTATTTCTCAGTACAATGCATAATGATCTCGTCTTACGAAAACGCGGTGAAATAAGGCTTTATCTCAAAAGGCTCCGTTGCGTGTGTGTTACCCTCGAATACAAGGAGGCAGGAGGTTTGGTAACAAAGAAACAACCATCTTTCGAACCTTCGGAAAAAGAGCAGTCTCATTTCAGAATAAAATAATCGTTTTTCATGGACGAAGTTTTAGAAATGTGTGGGTTTCGTATTTCAATAAACCATTTAAACACTTTTTACCCCTTTTCAATAATATATGACTAGTTATTTTTACATAGCTTCGTCAGTTCATCGATCTTTTTTTTGCAATTGATTAAAATTCCACTCACTTTCTGAAAGACTTTATTTCAAATCCGATCTTGTAATAATTATTGGATCTGTCAACTTTATATAATTTGCATTTTTAAAATCAATTTGATATGTTTTAGCGACGGGAGTGAAATATAAAATGGACAAAAAATATATTTATGCATTAAGGTTTTCTGTATTCATAGAGATTCGAGGAATGATAATAACCAAATACGTGCATGAATTTCAAACAACGGCGTGCAGTTTATAAAGGATGAAAAGCCATGCCTTCCATAATAAAAACAAACCGAGAAAATTTGATACAAATTGTATCTTTTTCACGAATTTAAAAATATTATTTTTTATCTCACATTCGTTCTACATTGATAAATTATTATTTCCATGTGACAAATATGAAAAAGAACACACGCTTTTTAGTGCGATAGTATAATATGCGATAATTTTTTATCTTTAAAAGTATTTCGTCTTTTGATCGTGGCGGCTCGTGACTTTTGGCTGTAAAATATTCGCTTAATTGATTTTGTTGTTTAAATTTTTACTTCTTTTAGATAAGGTTTTTGTATAAACATTTTCCTGCCATACTGAAATATCCTGAATATCTTTAAAATAGAAAAATAAACTTTTTGAACTTAACAACATAAACAATGTCAATTTTTTTAAACATTTAATGTTTGTAATCTATCGCACTCAAAAGTCTATCACATTATTAATCGATTTAGTGGTCAATAAATTGTTTAATTTACAGTAATTCATAACCGAGTTTTAAAACTACCTACAGCCTGCTTTTAGTCCTATTATATCGATTCACACCACTGCTTAGAAGGTAGTGAATTTAACCTACCAAAACCATTAATATTTTTAATTCACAAGACCTGACTCCTGACAAATCCTGATTAAACAAATAAAAATATTTTTTAAATGAATCAGAAAGTCATTTCATTATAATATACAAACTTGTAAATCTCATAGTTAAAATAATGAAAACAGATGTTACTTAAATAAAGCTTGAGCAACAAATCAAACAAAGTTGGCATTTTAAAACTTTTCATGTTGAAATCAGATCGCAAACCAATTATATTATTTATCCGGCATACGTACCGAACGCGATAAGACATCAAAACAAAACTTCAGTCAGGAAAGCTCAACGGAAAAGCTAAAGAAAAACAAATCAACTTTCTCCAACTAAAGATGGCCGTCTATCCGTCGGCGCGCGCAGCTTTCGGGTCGATATCGGAGATTTCCGGAAACACCCGAACACTCCAAACTTCGTGCGTCTATTTTATTTTTTCTCTTAGCTCGTTTCAGTTTGTTTTTTATCACTCTTATTGTTATTCGTAGACGGGACGGCTTGCGGCAGGGGAAGGCTGTGCGGGGGGAATGTTGGGGTTGTTGGGGTTGTGGGGAGGGATGGGAACTAGGTCAGGGGTGGGGAGGGGGAAGTAGGTCGCAGGTGTTTGTGTATGGAGGCTGTGTCATCACTGCCAGACTTGTGACATTTCAGCAGTGTTCGATTAATATTCATGGCCGCCACACATACCCTTATTCCTACACATTTTATGTATATTCTTGCGCGTACACACTCTAGTTATTTCGTTCGAGTATTTTGCATTCATCATACTACTTGTACCAGCGGTTCCTAAAAGGTGTTTCGCAGAACCCTTGGGATCCGTGGAAGGGTAATTGGGGTTTCCGAGAGTTAGGGCTTGTGCGTGTTGCAGAAACCAGGCAACTGATACCGATTACTAGAGCTTTCCAACCCACGACCCAATGATCGGCGCCAAAACGCAATAATGAATTCTACCGTTAGACATCAAACCTAATTGAGCTGCTCGCGTGTAGACCATGTTAACTATTTTTTTTGCAAAAAGCGTTGTTTTCGTGTAAACTGTTCTAATGTCCTCTTTCGCTGAACATCACTCTTGTAGTGTTTTAACGGATGATTTGTTATATGTAATCAATGATATCCGACATACTGTTTCAAGTAAATAATGGTAAGTGATGCAATGGATGGCCGACACGTACCATATTCGTTGTCATCACAATTAATGGATGCAGTGATTACAAACATTGTAAATTCTGTGCATTCTTTTGACAGCGATGACAGCGTAGCAGATCATTCGCTCTCTGCCAAAAACAATAACCCGAACTCTTCAAGTAAGAAAGAAAGATATGACCTCGATAAGATTTTGGTGAATTTCTAACATGTTTCATGTAAAGCATTTTTTTTAATAAACAAGTTTAACAAGCTTTGATCGATTTAAAGGGCTTTTTAATTGTTTACTTGAACATGTTGGTATTTCATGGCTTGTCATGTTATAAATCCATTACATCTTTTGTAATTCAGATAGATCCAGATATCGTAGATGAAAAATTATGTCGTTTTTGAATTCACATTAATTTCACCTTTAATATACATACCGTATATTTGGCACTGCTAATCTTTTCCTCTTAGGCACATATTAGATTTGGAACATATAAATATGTTATATCCCATAAATTCGTTTGTGTGTTCATGTAAAGGATGGTAACTAAAATATTTTTCCCATTTTTCAAGTTTAATTATTTTTTTATATTTTTTATAAATAAACATTACTTTGTATTGTCATGTAATAAAAGTTCAATAAAAAATATAAACGACTCTTATAATTTTTTTCGAACTATGTTATTTTTATGTATCCAAATATTCAATATTAAAAAACTTGTTTTTGTTAGGTAACGTGGTCCACACCCAAACAGCTCAATTTTAGACTAATCAACAAAGAAAAAATTTGCAATAAATATTTTTTAAATAATTTTTTTTTATGTTTTTACATGACACCTGAGCCACCAATTAGTTTTACAATAAGCTATAAACAAAATAAACTTGTTTTTTTTGTTGACAATTGCTAATTAACTTATGTATAGTAGTTGGGGTTCCGCTTAAAGAACGTCGATCATTAAGGGTCCTATAGCCGAATAAAATTGGAAACCCCTGAATGATATTTTTCTATTAATGGAACACCGTTAGCATAGAAGTATTCAAAACAAATTTATAAAATATCTTACTTTCAAATTCAAAATAAACGTTGAATGTTTACATTTCAACTTTATAACAAAGCGCGTAGTAGCTGATTTAACATGTATACATAGAATTTTAATGTTATTTATTTTTCACTACGTTTGGTGATTAAGCCCGGGTTCATCAGGTGAGGTGTGTTCAGGATTCTCCTGCCCACTACCTGCGTGGCGTGTCAGATCGGGAAAGGCTGGTTTGGGGAGACCCTTTGACCTCTCCAACTGGTCTCTCGACCCATCGCCATGCGGCGCAGTGGGAGGGATATGTTTATTGGTCCGTCACTCCTCGACACACAAATCCCTAGATTCCTACCCAACCTTCATTTTTTTTCCCGGAACTTACTTCTTTCTTCTGAAATTATTTTCCTCGGGTAGGTTAGGTAGGGTTAGTGTATTTTTTTTATTTTAAACCCACACATTCATACACATCTATTTACTTCATCACTCTAATTACCTACTAAATATATCTACCACAAAAAATAAAACATCATAAAGAAACATGTGATGGGTACCCTCTATGAAATAGTTAATGTCTATAAATTTTTTCATCATTGTGACGTTGTACTGTTTTTTTTTTTCTAAAACATGACGTTTTTATATTTCATATCAATTTATCTCATTGCTTATTATTTTAATCTAAATAATATTTTTCATATTTAATATTGTAAATTGTACGTGATTGAATGACCAGGAGTATAATTATAGTTTCATTTAATACTAGCTGCGCCCCGCCACGCATTGCTGTGGCTCAGTTTGTCTGTGCAGATAGAGAAACGAAAGCAAGTTTTACTTTTACCTACAACAGATGGCGCTGTTTTTCAAAAAAACATGTTTTTACCTATCGCAGATAACATCTATATAATATAGGTATTTATAAACACACGCGTATTCGAATGAAGAACTTCGGAGATTTAAGATTTTGAATAAACGAACATTTTCATTTTTATTTATATAGAAGAAAGATATTTCTGCCATCTTATTTCATATAACAATTATTAGTAATACAAAGATAGCGAACACTTAATACTTGTCCACTGCACACCTCAAACTAAATAAATAATATATAATAATATAATTGTAATAATAATATATATTAATTATAATATAATTGCTAGAATAAATTTATACAAAACAGTGTATTTATAAACGACGCGTTTAAAGAACTATTTTTTTTTACAATTAGTTTGATGAGTTATCTGTTTTGATTGGCTGTGATCAGTTGACCAAAATCGTCAATCGTTTTTAATTACACATTAATGTACCTAAAACTTAATGTAACCAAAGTGAAATATCGTTAAAATATTCTCAACAGTAGCAACACCTTCTGAGAGACAATTCAGAATAAAAACGTTGTTTGAAATTGCTTCATCTATGTTTCGTGATCGGATCTGAAAAGCATCCTTCTTCCTACCTCCATCTGCTTGCCAAACTACATAGCGAAAATTAAGTGGGAAAGAAATTATGCACGGAATTAAAAACACGTGAAAAAAATACCCTCGTTAAAATTTCACAAAAAAAAAATTTATTCTCTTACGAATTTTTAATTTTAGTTCGAAAATGCAATTTTTCAATGTGAAATTTATGTATTTAGTACATATACAAGAATTATACAAAATGATTGTATTTTTCTACATCGGGTCTAAGTATCACCTTCGGAATCAGCATTTGTTGTCGCTAAATATTAAAATATACTTCGTGGCTCAAGGGTTGTGGCGCCAAGTGGAATGTATATTCTAAAACTAAACTTACTTAATTGACGGATAGGAGTCATATAAACGCTTCGAAATTTATATTATTTAATGTTGTCAAGTTAAATATTGTACCAGGTTAAAACGTTATAAAATTGCCTGTTTCTTAAAATATGAACAATATTTCACAACCCTGCAGGTACTTAGTTTAATGCCGTTGTGAGTTTCGCCAAAACAAAATAAGTACATTCATGGAAACGTGACTTTCATTATCCCCATTAATTATGCCCAGTGAAAACGAAGAACGTTTTCACGCAACAAAGCAACTGTGGTGCAGATATACTACCAACCGTAATTTTTATTGTCACTAGTAATTTCATCTCTTAGGTCATCCTCCGAATGGATACTCAGTTTCCCTCCAGGTAGTTGGGAGTATTGTGCAGTAGGTACCTATTACTTGTGACTTTATTTTCGTCCAACTTTTAAAATAATTAAATAATTTTTCAAAATTACACCTATTAATGCCTGACTACTCAAAGTTCTTAGTGTTCTAGAGGTCTACAAACCAAGAGATGGCGCCAACTACAAGAATATTGCCACTTTTCCCGCAGTAACTGAAATTAGTAAATACTGGTTATCCACCAAAGCCGCCTGCATAGAAGGTCAAAACGATGGTTGCCGATCTTGGCAAAACATATTTTGAAATTTAAAAAAAAAAAAATGTTATTATGTATTAATTACTCAAACACAACATCCATCCGGAAAACCGAAAGTTTTGAATCTTTGCTACTTTTGAAAACTTTCCGCATTAGTGTAGCACACAACACAATACGAGAACGTGCAATGGAATTAGGCTCCCAAAAAATGGGAAATACAATACACAAAATAGTTTGCTGGATAAAGGAATACAATATTATAATGCGCCGCCTAATTTCATTGCACGTCCTAGTGGCAAAAAAAATGGCGAATACAATACACAAAATAGTTTTCTGGATAAAGAAATACAATATTATAATGTGCTGCCTTATTTCATTTCACGTTATTGTGTTTGGCACACAACACAATTCAAGGAAGTGCAATATAATTAGGCTACCAAAAAATGGCGAATCCAAAATACAAAATACTTTACTGAACAAAATAATACAATATTATAATGCGCTATAAAGCCTCCATCAATTGATATTGTAGAAGCAATATTAACAAAAAGAAAATGAAATAAATAATGTAAATACAATCATATATGTTCACATTTAATAATAAATTTGGCATTTGTAAACTTCGATGTAGAAATGACTTTAATCAAATTTATTAAACCAGAATCAGTCTATATATTGAAGAACAAATGTGACTGAAATAAGCATATAATTATTAATATATTTTTTCGGAATTTCAACAAGAATACTATTCATTTGCTGCTGCTGGTAGACTAGATTCTATCCATAGTTTCATATGAGTCACATACGATGCGAGTCCGCATGCATGACTGCTTACGAAATTCATATTAGATTTCCATGCTTCTACCGCTAGAGGCGCCTCAAGTTGGTTAGCCGTTTACAGGCGGTATTGGTTGTACTGTTCCACTCCTGCTTATTGGGGTATAGAAGTAATAAGGAAGAAGGACAAAGCTGGCGACATTGCTTGGACAATGCTTGGACATTGGTAGATTGTAGTCGACGTTGAAACTATTTCGAATGGTATGGTCTTTGTAAGAAAATGAGGGAATAATTCACATTGAAACAATTTGACTTGTTGGAGAATATAATCATTTATTTTCATATCTATACAAGTTGAATTATTTTGCGAGATGTAATATTGTCCTTATCAGAGGAAAAAATCTGTTCCTGGAACATAATTATCTATTACAAAACATACACTAATTTTAAAAAGTCCAAAGTCCACAGAAAAAAAATATTTTTGAATTTTTTTAAAAACCTATTCTATACTTAATATTTAAATTAATTAATTAGAACTTGAATTTATACTATACAGATAAGTTTTCATCACAAGAATGGAACTCTCAGCATCGCCCTGGTGTAAGACCACCATTCATATTTGAAACGTTGCTTAAAATGGCTTTAGTCGTGTTTGGTGACCAGATATAAATAAGCGGGTACTTCCCCCGCTTTCAGCCTCAAAACATATCCGTCATCAACATATAGTCTCACTGGATCCAGACGGTTAGGGGCAGTTGGGACTCTTATGCGGTTTTACGGGAGTTTTTTTTTTTTTTTTCAGATATTATAATAGATACACTCACTCACTTTTACCCCCTCATAACGGGCTCAACAGGGTGGCGACATAGTTCCCCTACTTTATACAGACAGGAGGCTCGTGTGAGGTATCACATAAAAATAAAAATTTAAATTTAAAAACGATTAGTTATGTGAACAGTAGACCTCGCGGCAGAAAAATTTAATTACCTACCATAATTATTAAACATAATATGTTTTTACTTATTTTTTTAAAATAAGGAATTATAAAACTTTTCCAAAGAAATGTCACTATCTCAATAATTATTCTTTTTTTAAACTTTCTTCAGGCAGATAAAAAAACGATTAAAAGGTTCAAATAAACATTCGAAAAATTAATCTTTACCGTACCATAAAACGGAAACGGAACGTACAAACAAATTGCAAGACGGTCTTTTAACAAATATTGTACAGTTTGTCATGAAAATTGAAAAAAATTAAAGTTTAATTTAAAAAAAATTATATTAAAGATGTGCAGCTTCTTCTTTCTTCGTCAGCATAATTATTCATCGTTGTACTATGGTGACAAATAAGCAAAAAGACAGCACATTGCTCTTTTCATTGATTTCACTACATCTACATTTCCATTCACTATTTTGTTAATAGACGCTTTCAAATAGCTTCTAGACGATAATTAGGTCCCTGAAGCATGTGAAACGGACCAGTGGCGGTTCATTGACTATTTCGTTAGAACTTCGACTGGAGATTAAAAAGGAATAAAGAAAGAAATATCAAAGAAATCCTATGTTGTTATTTTTCATCACAACAACAATGATGTGATAAATTTCCTTTAGATAATCTTTGGTAACAGAGATTAACGACCAAGCAATAATATGTAATTATTGTGAGACTAATTAAAAAGTCTGTGGCTAAAGAACATTATAATATCGTAGGTTACAAAAACCAGTTTTAAGCACAAAAATCACAATTTACGCAAGAAAGTAATAAATTTTATTTAAATATAAAAAAGTAAAATCATCAGTTATTAACTAAGTTTAATAACAACTTAAAATACGGTAGTAACTGAAAAAAATCTGTTGATTCTTGCAAAAGACGGCTGACGGCCGGCATAGTCCAGTGGTAACGCATTGGACTGCCATTCCGAAGGTCGCGGGTTCGAACCCGGCGTGGGCAAATAAATTTTATTTGATTGATTTGTGTTATTTCACAATTAATTAATTAAAATAATATATAGTATATTTGCGGCACGTTCCAGAGTGGAAGATACTACCAGTACCGCCCTGGTGTAAGACCACCATTCAGAATTGAAACGTTGCTCCAAATGGCTTTAGCCGTGTTTAGTGACTAGATCTGAATAGCCAGGTACTTCCCCACCTTCCTCTTTCCCTTTCCCACTTACCTTCAGCCTCACAACATCCCCCAATTGGGGATGCCATAGTCTCACTGGCTCCAGACGGGAGCAGTTGGGACTCTTGTGAGGTATTCACTATAAAAAAATAAAAAAAAAAAGACGATTCCGTATAAATTTAACGTCAACAAATCTCATGAGTGCTGCGCACCCAGACAGCTAGTAGATTCCCGAAGTTTGCAGGTCTACCGCTCTGGCGCCACTAGTATGTTTTGTATGAATCTAAGAAATCTGACGGAAGGTCCGATGGGTGCTGATATTCATAACGCACCTATGGGATTTGAGATTCATTTTGGACTTTCTATTGGGTAGTACGAGTGTTTTTGCACGGAGGAATGTTTGGTAAAATTATAATAGAAGTTTATCACATTCCTTACATTTTATGGGAGTTCACTGCACAAATTCACTATATAGAAAACCGCCACTGGACAGGACTATAATAATATTCCACATAATATCTACACGGTGTGTCTACTCCTTACTAACGTGGTACTCGTACATGACACAAATGAGATGTTGGTGTCACAGTGCAGTTAGCTACAAGGTGCAAGTACACCGTTAGCTGTGGCCGTCTTCGTGCACCGAGCTCTTAATCTAAGCGCACTGAGCGGTCAGGTGATCCTGGTTGACTCCATGAAAACACGATATAGCTTACCTGCTAGCTGTGGATTACATTCAACATGCAATCTTGTCTGTAACAAGCATTCCTTTATGGAACTGTGGAAAAAGAAGCTCCCTTGAGGTGATTTTCTCACTTAAACGGCGCTACAGAAATGATAGAAACATTATTAAGAAGTCTCAATTGGGATGTAAAAATTTACACACGGTGATCACTGTTGTGACATTTTTTTGTTTTAATCGTCAAAACGTCTTTAAATATAAAGTCTGTTTAAATGTAAAATGTGTGAGTTTGGAAGAATGAGATAGGTAATGCCTGAGATGTGATGGTGAGAAGGCGAATGTGAGTGCGCAAGTTTCAACAAACGGTCATTGCTAATTTGGGTTTATGAGTGACTTGTCGTGTGCGTGTCATATATTATGTTAAGCCTCACATTGAATAACGTGATCTTTTATATATATATAAACTGCTGACGTGTACTCGGCGTTGCTCGGGGACTTATATGGTTTGGGGTAAAGTTTTGAGGTTGTGAGGCCATTTTATGGAATACAATTCGGTAGTACATTCTTTTTTATGTATCGCATGAGGCTTAGCGTTAATTACTAGATAGTTAATTACTACACCCTGATTCATCAACGATATCACAGTTAATTTCAAAAGTATCGTTTTTTAGATTTACTGATAATTAACCATTAAAATCTACTAACGCCCATGAAATATTTCAAAAACCAATCACCTCATTTAAAGACATTGGTTGACATATTTTGCTTCGTATTTAAATCTATGAACTAAGACCTTAAATATGGATGACTTCACAATAACACACTGTATATATATATATTAATTATTTTAAGTTTTATTAGCAATTCCTTTAAATATCAACAGCCTGACTAATTAAAAAAAAACACTTCCCGATCGTTAAACGGTGTTTTAGTCAGTGAAGAAAGTCTGTACAATTTATATTTTATTACTAATAAAATACGTCCTTAACTGCGTTGCAAAAGAACTGGCGACATTCCATTTTGGAGACTTATGCATGCGCCATGCGTGTAAGTTTCCCGGTAAAATGACAAAACGGCATTTTTTGTGACGGTGATTCAAATCCTGTTTTTTACATAATTTCTTATGATATAACTAATTCACCATAATCAAAAAATTTACTATAATTTTTTGCCAGTTTTAATCTATTAATACTGGCATGTTGTGAATTTAGTTTCATGTTATAGGAAAATGCGTGGTTATTTCTGGCATGTTATTTTTTAATTGACTTTTACCGCGTGAATTTTTCACTTCCATGGAACTGATGTTTTTTTAATAACATAAATAGGTAAATACAAATTCATGAAATTAACGTTTTTAATATGCAAAATGATTCCAAAATGTCAGATTTCTTTGGTTATTCTCTGGGAATTATTAAAATTACAACTTTCTTGCAAATTCCCTTAATAAAAGAACCGCGTTTTTTAATTTTCTCAAATTTATTTTGATTGAAAAATATTTGTGGTAAGCTTTTTTTCAACCTTTTCCACGATTGAAATTAAAATATTGTAATGTTTAAAAAATAAATATATTTCAGATACAAAATCTAAAAGGATATTTTATATAGTCTCTAGAACTGTATTTATTTTTAAGACATCTTCAAAATGATCCTACCAATTATTACCCCATAGCCATCCCTTCCATACACTCAAAGGAATTGGGATGGGTGATTAATAACAGGTTGCTCACATACCTCGAGAATTCGTAAATTATACATCTTCTTCTTCGATGGCGCTACAGCCCATATCGAGCTTTGGCCTCCTGCAACAGTCGCCTCCAACTCCTCCTGTCCTCAGCGGCTGACTTTCAGTTTGTCACCTGGAGAAGCTGTGCTGCATCTCCTCTTACCTCATCCTCCCACCTCAGTCTGGGTCTTCCCACTTTTCTCTTTCCACCTGGGTGACCAGTCAGAATTCTTTTTGGGACGCGTGTATCCGGCATTCTCTGTACATGCCCAGCCCATCTCAGCCTGAGGAGTCTCATGTGTGCAGAGATGCTAGGGGCCTTATATATATCGTACAATTCTATATTGTGCCGGATACGCCACTGTTCGCCCTCTTTCACGGGTCCACATATTCTTCTCAGCACCTTTCTTTCAAAAGTATCCAGCATTTCAGCCATCTTTACCGTCAGTGTCAGCGCCTCACATCCATAAATATGCCAATACAGTTCTTACAATGGTCTTATATATGGTAAATTATACTATATATAATTAATTATAAATCGAGAACAAAGTAAATTACAAAATCCTAAGTGATCTGCAATGTGGATTTCGTTGACTGCTCCGTGTGTAAAGCATTTGGGAGCCTTACTTGGAACATTTTGCAGAAGCTCAAACCGTCGGGTTGGATATCTTCAAAGCCTTTGATAGGGTCTGGCACCGGGCGCTTGTCGGAAAGGTACCATCGTATGGGATCCATCCAACCTTGCATAGTTGGATTGCGAACTTACTCAAAGGAAGAATAATTCAAACCGTAGTGTACGGCTCTTCTTCCTCTCCGCACAAAATCAATGCGGGGGTGCCACAAGGATCTGAGCTGTGACAGACGCTGTTTTCGTTGCACATCAACAATCTCCACCGCACCGTTAAGGAAGGTTATCTTTCTGACAAGTCCCCTTCCACTCTTGATGACCGTACAGCTCGTGAAGTTTCTAGATAAAAAGTTGACCACCACCTCGAGAAGGTTCGTGCTTCTGGTAAGGCCAACCTGGTCAGTTTCAACTTTCAAAAACCCAAGCCAGTTGGATATCGGCAAAGAGAAAGATCAATGACGGTCTGGTGCAATTTTATGGAAAAACCCTCCCTAATAAAGACTCAATTGGAGTACTTGGAGTAAGTATATCAGACCGGCTCGTATTGGGGCTCTACAGAAGCCCTAGTAAATCTGGTTTCTGAGAATCTGAGCCTCTTGTATAGGGCTAGCAGATTCTTCAATATTAACGAGCTGCTGAACCTGTACAAATCTCAAGTACGCCCAACAATTGTAATTGAGAGCCACTTCTAGGCTGGAGCCCCACAATACTTAATAAACCTACTGGATTCTGTGCAAAGGAGGGCAGTCCGTCTGATTGACAATCCATTGTTAATAAACCGATTGCCATCTCTAATGCATCCACGCAATGTGGACCTTCACAGGTATTTTAATGGAGCCTGCTCTAAAAAGCTAGCAGCATTGATTTCCGGTACACTGGTGCACGTGTGTGTCGACGAGCGGAACAACCGTTCATAGTCAATGTTGGCTTCATTAGAACAGACCGCTTTTTCGAATTATTACAAATATTTTTGAATAGAATTTTTTTTCTCCCATGCAAACAATTAAAGTTTCTTACCTGGAAACTGCCTCTAAATATTTGAATTTCTAAAAATGTTTTTTATCTTATGTACTTGTACTATCGTGTACATGGAGGAATAAATAATATGTTAGATCCTCCAAGATCGTGTACGTAGAATCACCTCCAGAAGTTAGTGCACTTTACCCCGGGACTTTTTGTATATTATATAGCTCTGAGTAAATGCAATTTTGTGTGTAATAAAATAATGCAATAAATAAATTAATAACCTTCCTTAAATCTAAATAGTATCGAAAATATTCACGAATTTTAACCAAAATTGAAAAATTATCTTAGACTACTATAAGACTCCACATATATATTAATATTTTTTTTAAATCTTACAACCTATTATTGGTATCTCTATCGTTATTCTTACATTTCTTTTTGTTATTATTTACAATATTTGGTGTGTAAAAGATGTTATGTTATGTTGTTTTAGGAGTGTAAAAAATGTTTATCGAAGGACATTTAATTTAGTGTAACTACCACTGCACATGACACAATAATATGTTGAATAGAAGGAACATTGGCACTCGTTTCTTCCTGTTTGTTCTTCTCACAGCAATGGCACTGAACACGTAACTGTTTGCACGATATTGGTGCGGATGTAAAGATGTGTAGTGGTACGCCACTACTTGATTCGAACGGCATTCTAGAAGTTTCGGCTTTTTCCAAACAAGCTTCTTGGATGTTCTTTTATTCTTTTTAATTTTGTTTTGGTAATATCTACATAGCAACCAAAATGTTCGAGAAGTTTCTTCACCTTATAAAAGCGACAGCATGAAGGATCTCGTCATTCAGTCAGTCATCAATCCGCCGTCAGTTTACAAGGATCAACGAGTGATAATCCGCGCACCTTATTTGCGCGAAGGACAATATTCCCGGCTTCGCCCGTATTCATCATGGACTCCATTGGGACATCATTATAGCGCCTTGGCCCCGGCCGCCGTCCCTGGCCAGCGCTACAACGGATTACAGCGCCCTGGTTCCAGCGCCTCTGACCAGCGCTTCATCCACGCACCATGACCACCACGAGGACACGCAGCATCCTCACTGGTCTACGCAGCTCCCGCTCAACCGCCTACAAGGTCCACCGCACTTTCGGCCTACCCGTCAGCACTGGAGTACTGATTGCCAAGATCGCCAGTGCCTGACAGTCAACGAGTCCAGTCACCAGCGCCCGGCGTCGACTCACTGACCCGCGCTTGTCCAGCCATCACAGCCTGCATCCGGAGAATACTAAATCTGTCCTACGTCAACTCACATCACGGCTACCTGACTCACAAATAAACACTGTGACCTTCACGACACGTCTTTCATTTCGTGCCTCTCACCAGATTCCCAAAGATGTAATAAAATAAGCTAGGTAAGATCTCGCGCGGATGCGGTTTTTTATAGTGAGCTATGCGGGATATACTAGGATAGACTACACTATGTGCACAGAAAAGGTGCAGGAATCAAAGTAGATGGGACAAAGGAACAACAATACTATCTCAGTACAGTGGTCGCAGGTATATATATGTGTGCATAAGATGTATGTGTAATTTAATTTGTATTGGCGTAACCAATATTTTAATAATTACTTACTTATGATTTTGTACAATTGAGATAGAATTCCCTCACCAAACAAAAAAGCCTTGTCTCTTTATGTATATTTTTTATTTTACAAAATACAAATATTAAATTTAAAATAAACAACTAATATTATTATACTCGAAATTAATTTCTTCAGTAAAAATAAAGTTTGGAATAATTTAAAGTAGGTAACTATATTACATTAAATGTAAAAGGAAAGCATGATCCTAGATTGAGAATTCCACTGTGTATTAATTCGCTATTTTCCCAGTATTTTCACCCGGTTTCTGTGTATTACTTCCCCCAGTTCCTATATATTATTTTCGCGTATTTCCTAGGTAGTACTTTACCCACTTTCATTATTTTCTCCCACCGAACTAAAAAAAATACTAGAAATGAGAAAACTGTTAAAAAATGTTTCTTAAAATTACACATTAATGTAAATAATAATTAAATAATGTAATTATATATTAATAACACGCGCACTAAAAACTTAATGGATGGTTTAATTTTTTTAAATTACAACATAATTTATTTGACACACTGCCCAACATAAACACTCAATCAGAGAAATATGCCAAAACATACTGTATTAATAACAAATATTCAAATCTATGCTAAGAAATTATACAATGTTCTACCAAATCAAACAAACAAAAATAGCGGAAATGAATAGGTATATTTAAAACAAAAGTAAAAACATGGCGGAGAGAACAAAGTGATATTCAACTTACATTATGAAGACGATGTAAAGACATCTTGAAACTAATTACAAAAGTTTAAAAACTACAGGCCGCCTCAGAACAGGAAAACCTAGTGAGAAGGACTGTGATTTTATTTTATTTTATACATTTTTTTTTTAAGTTTTTAATTTTTATTTAGTAAAAGATTATACATTATTTAATTGTCTAGCTTGCACTTGCTTATTGGAAGCGAAAAGGTTAAAACAGGTAGTACTAATTTAATTATTTGAAAACTTATTTTGGTAACTCGAAAATTTTTACGTATTTGTTATTTTTATTACATTAAAAATAAACTTTTCTCTCTTCTGGTGTCAAAGAGCATGTTTGAAAGATGATGTAAACCAGCAGTTCATATTTGGGTACTGTGTAATTTCACTTAAAACATGGAAAAATTAACTTTATTTTGGGCATTTTAAACACGCCCACAACTAATTTCTATCAATTGATCTCTTCAGTGGTTCTTCCCGTGACCAAGTTCAGGAACGGGTGGCTTTAATGTCCCGGTGGCGCGCGTTAAGTATTCTTGAAACGTCTTCCCTTTTGGCCTGGGAAAAAAAATTGCCGGCTAACTATAAGTTTTCCGTTTACGTATTCACTGAGTCATCCGGATAAGCTAAATTCGAGTAAGAAAACAAACATAAATATACGACATGTGTAGATAAGGTGTAAGTCAAGATAAGGGTGACACGTGTCTATTTTAACGTTAAAAAATCTACGGTTCGTGTGTCAAATGTCACGTGCATTGGCTACCTTCCTAAATACCTAAATATTGAATTTAGGTAGGTACCCATCAATGTAGATTATTTCAATATTTCTGTAGAGGTGACAGATTTTTAGAAAATAACTTTCTTCTTTGAGATACCTACGGCAAACCAAGAACGTTAAAAACGTTTTTTTCTTTCATGTGAAAAAGTGATAATTATCCCAAATCAAAAAAAAGGTATTGATTCTAATTACTGTAGTTACGTATGTTTTTTTTTGTTTCTCTATGAACACTTACAGCAAGTGAATGAGTTTGTGTATTTCTGAAGTTTTTTTTACGGGAGATGGAAAGGCTGATAAAAGAAAGATATATGCTTGAAACTTCATCAACGGAGTACTAAACGCGGTTGGTGCTAACAAAAACTTGTCCAAAGAAGCGAAGTTAGCAGTCAACAATGGAGTTCTGGTACCTATCCTGATGTATGGCATTGGGGCAATTAACTGGCAAAGGAGAATCATGGAGAATCCGCCACAATAAGGAGCTATATGACATCTACCAAGCTCCCAGACTCTCTACTCATTTACGGCTCCAAAGACCAAGATGGGCCGGACATGTGCACCGAATGCCAAGCACACGTGTACCAAAGAAGGTTCTAACAGGACACCCGGGAGGCAAACGAAAGGCGGGCAGACCTAGGCTGAGATGGGAGGACGATGTCAGGAAAGATGCCAGAGGACTACTCCATGTTGCAGATTGGAAGACGACGGCCGAGGACAGAGGGCGGTGGAGGCTCATGTTAAAGGAGGCCAAGGCTCGAAATGGGCTGTAGCGCCATTGAAGAAGAAGAAGAACTGGCAAAGGAAGGACCATCCCTGAGGAGTATGAATGGTAAACCAACTGTGTCCTGTGACAAATTTAGAGATTTGAAAAAAATGCAAAGCTGATGTAAGTGTAATGAATAAGTTTAAAAAGGGAGGCTTAGATGGTTTGGGTAAGTAGAGCAATGAAGAACAAAGTGTAAGGAGGTTATATGACGCGAATGTTAGTGAAGACATGGCACGATCAAGTGAACCAGATATTTGAGTACGTATGAATGAGAATGAAACATGGAGTATGTGCCAAGATGCCTACCATGGTTAGTTAGTACTTTCTAAAAATGTTTTTTTGCAATATGTGGTAATGGCTTAGCAAATAGATGTTATTTAAATATTACCTACCCATCTTTACGATGAAAAATTATGCCTTTTTTAAAAATCCTTTTTTAAGTCCTTATACTTTCGCTGCAAACTACCGACTCTCGAGGTGATTTTTCACAAAGACGGCGTTATACAAGTTATGCAATTATTACCAGGTTATTTTATATTTTTTCAACCGTAATATTTTATTGTCGAATTTTGAAAGTGAGACTTTTAGCTATTGAAAATCACACAATTTAAATAATTCGTAATTTTACGGCTTATTGGTATAATTTTACACAAAAGCATAAATATTTGGTTGGAAAAGGAGAATTTCGATGTTAAATGGAGAAAAATTGTTGGAGAACAGTTTTGTTCGCGTTCACAACGATGAACCGATTCACGTGAAAACAATATGTCGCGACAGTGTATTTTTCTGCTCATAAAAACACGCATAACATGATTTTTTGTTGTAGATATTTCACATGTTATAAAAAGCGAATTTCACTGAAAATTCCGTGTAACAAAAAATTTTGTTTTTCTGAAAAGCGTTAAAAATAAATGCACAGGACGTGAATTATTGGACATCTATATTTATTAGACTCAGTGATTCTCAAACCGTACGAGATTATTTTTAAACGAGAAATATTGTTAAATATTAGAGTTTTCACTTCAAGTATTTTTGTTTTTGATGGTCGCACTAAAAGTGTAGAGATATAGTTAAAATATTCAACATGTTTGATTGACTTGACCAAAAAACTAATATTCAACCAAGAAAAAATAACATTAATTGACCAGTTAGACGAGCGTATATACAAAACTTTGGATAAAGACACAACAAATACCAGGCAATGAAAGCATAAAACGAGGAAAACAAAAAACATTTCGCAGAATGTAAAAATGTACAAAGTAAAAAGTGTACAGTTAATTAATATATGAAATAAATTTCGGTACCGTTCAATTAGGATTTGGTTAAAGTAATAGCTCGGTCCACTCATTTTATTCAGACTTTGGGAAGGAAGGTTCAATCCTCAGTCAAACTATATTTTTTTAAGTTTTAAAATACATTTTTAAAGTACACAACAGTTAAGATTCAGAACTAGATCCTTCATCCCCGGGGATGAAAAAAAATTGTGCATTTTAAAATATGTCTATTACTATAATACATCTATTAGTAAAAATAGATGTGTAGTTATGTTCGGTATTCTTTTTATTAAAAAATAACTACGAAATTTGGCTGAAGCGGTTTTTAATAATACATCCGAAAACAATAAATAAACGTAGAAAATACAACAAAATGATTTACGAAAGGAAGGTTCGAGAATGTTCCGAAGCGCGTCACGTAGGCAAAATAATTCGATCTCGATGTCGCGGTTGCTGGTACTGTACTGACCATTTCGTTCACGTTGTCGCTTATCTAGGTGGAAAATAAAACATTCTCGAGCATTCCAGTTGCTACAGAAACAAATATTAAAAAAATAAAAGAAAATCCAAGAACCTTGCTTGGAAACTTCTAGAATAACGTTCGAGTCAAGTAGTGGCGTACCACTACAGATGCATTATAGTAAAAAAACAAAGTTTTTACGGGTTGATTTTCTGAACATTTTGAGAGGCTCTGATCCCTCCGCACGACTGCCGACGAATGTGTTAGTGATCGCTGGAACTAGGTCAACCTTGAAACCGATCACAGGTTCCGTAACTGTGCGCCCCTCACCCCACCATCCACCACCCCATTAACCAACCCCCACCCCCCTGACGCAACCCCAAGTGCTTCACAAAACCACCCCCCCCCTTCCTACCCTCCACACATGTCATTGTGAATTCGTATTTAATTCATCAATATGTTTTTTTACATTAGCTCCATACAGGAGACCCTGAGGAAAAAAATGTCCCCCAAGGCCAATGTCATATTTGGGGATGTTGTGTGAAGGGTATTTTTATGAAAATAAAGGATAGAAAGTTCTAGGAAATAAAAAGGTATGAAAGGTGGGTAGTAGGAATCTGGGTGTGAATCCAACACTCTCACTGCGCTGCAAGGCGATGGGTCGAGAGAGTCCGGCTGGAGAGATCAAAGGTCTCCCTCAACCAGTCTCTCCAGATCCGACCTACCACGCAGTAGGTTGCCAAACGCATCCGCGGCCAAGACCTTGACAAACCTCACCCCATTAACCTCGATACTCCTGCTAAATCCCCAAACGTTACGAACCACTTAGGGTGACCAATGGCAGGGGTTTTGGCTATCCAATAAATGGTTTCCGAGGCGGCAGTACCTATACCCTCCTTCCAAATAGTAAAATTTTGACAAAAAATTACTTTTAGAATTAAAATTACTTTTCGTACTAAATTACAATCAGTATTGTTTCTTGTGCGTGACTGATTGGTGTAATATATATCTCTATATTAATATATATTAATAGAGATATATAAATATGTATATTACAATGTGTATATATATATATACAATAGTATTATTAAATTAATACCATTTTTCAAAATATTAATCATAGAAAAGGAAGAACCAGCCGCAAACGCAAACAAGAAGTAACGCAAAATGCGCACTTTGCGGTAGTTCTGCGAACAGTTAGTGGACCTCGCGTCCAAAAAAGTGTGTTTTTAAATTCAACCAAAACTAAAATTTCCTCTGAAATCACAAGATTATTTTAATGTAGATACTTAAATACGTACCAATTTAATTTTAAAATAACATTTTATGTTAAAAATATATATTTCAAATAAGGAATTAAATTTTATATGTCCAAAGAAAATTCAATATCTGAATGACGCATCAAGGTTCGTAGAAAATGTATTTAACAAGGTTGGCTTTTATAGGCACTTTTCGGAAAAAAATTATCTGGCCCCTCGCAAACCCGTGACGTATCTCGAAGTCGAGTTGGAGTCTGAATAGAAAGATTTCTTTCACTTTTCACTAGGTATATAATATTATTTTTTCTGTAAATCTAAGTTGATTTCTAGCACTTATGGTTGTACTAGTCGAATGAAATTCGATAAAATGTTTAACAGTAAAAATGTGGTAATCAGCGGAGAATGATAGAAAAGTCGGGGAAGACTATCTATCCACTGAAATGATATACGGACTCGTATAAACGTATATTCTAGCATCACGTTCATCAATCAAATGCATTGTACATATAGCTTTGTATTAGTGATCGACGAACCGGTGTACGCAATCTGTCAGCCATAAATTGATAATAGTTTGACTAGTCTATTATTAATAAAAGCATAGATTATTGCAGAAATGTATTGTATATTTGTACAGCGCCCTTAAGGTGATTTTGCACAAAAACGGCCCTATACTAATATTATTATTATGTATATTTTCAGTATCAGTACAGTGTACAGTAGGGAAAGGTAGAAAAAGTCGGGGATGCCCGAAAAACCACGGCGTGGTCAAGCGAAACAAATACTTACGTATGGTAAAATTAGGTATATGTAATGACCGATGAAAGGAGTGTAAGTAGAAAGTATGACGTGAAGTCAAAGGTAGGAAAATTCGAGGACGCCCGAGGAATACATGCCGGGATTAAGTCAAATAAATATTTTAAAAAAAAACTCTCAGCAATAATATTATGTATTTCCACCTTAACTACATCCAGTTTCCTACAACTGCTTCTATGATGCTTCAAAGGTAATTTATCTCAAATGACTGTGGGGAGTTAAATTTTTAATATTTCTTTTAAGTTTACTTTCCAATAGTTTATTATGATATTACTAGTACCAAAGATAATTGATACAAAAGTCCCCAATCTATAATATTATTACGCTAGCGTCAGGACAGAGTATGCCCTCTGATTGGTCGAATTCGAATCGTGTGTTTAGGGTAAATTCCGCATAGGGGGTCTGCGGGTAAAAAAATACCACTCTGCCCCTCAATTTTAAGCATAAAAGATCCAAAAAAATAAGACCTTAAAATTAAAACCCGATTTCATACTGAAATAGGATCGCCACATGTAATACGTTATTTCTTCAAAAATATCGTTTCTGCTCATATAATTTTTTGATAATATCGAAGAAAATATGTTTTAGAAAGTTCATAATCCATTGGATTAATTACATTACAATGAAAATTATCTACAGTTACGTGATTACGTTTGACGTTTACAAAAAATTTCCTTGCTATCCTTCAATATGGCCGATTCGCACGGCGGCTATAGATGGCCGACAGAGCGCACCTCTGGCGGTATAAGAACGAACCAAATGACTGGCGCGAATATTTAAATATGCAGCTCACAATACACATAGATATGCAAAATTACTTGACCATTAACAAGCGTTTAATAAGAAGATTTCTTCTGGAAGCTTATCACTTTGCAATGGCATTTTCATTGTTATTAATATTTTTTTTTTGCTTTTTAATTATATCTGATTTTATATTGACATGTTTTCTAATTTCTAAAATTTCAAAATTATTTATTTGCGATGCTTTAATCCTGAGTGAAGTATTTTAAGACCTGAATTTTTATCGAAAGTCTTATCATTATTCAAGAGATGATTTGCAAACTCAGATTCACTATTTCCATTTAGAGCCCTGAGATGTTTTTTAGTTCTGACTTCAAAGTTTCTATTGGTTCTACCTTTCTATAAGAAATCACAATCATCCCAATTGAGTTTTTAAACTCCCGTTTTTTTTGTTTAATTTTCGCTATCTTCATTATTAAGAATATATTTCTTCATTGTTATTAGTGTAAAACGCCGGTTGAATAGTACCAGGAATGTTTTTATATATAATTTTATAAGTATCGTTATCCACAAACAGAATTCTACGCCATTGTGTATTTCTATCTTTAGAAATAGGGTAAATATACCGTTTGAAGAGAATATGTTTAATTTTTTATTTAGTATTTCCACTATCAATTTATTAGAATAACCGTTATTAAATGCTATTTGTCTTATGAATATATTGTTTTATGGTTATATGCTATCTGTTTTTTTCAGGTCTTAAAATACTTCACACAGGATGTAAAGCATCGCAAATAAATAATTTTGAAATTTTAGAAATTAGAAAACATGTTAATATAAAAGCAGATATAATTAATAAGGATTTTTTTTTTAACAATATTTTTTCCAATTCAAGTTTTCCAGTAATGTAGGCCTCACTGGGTGGCTTGCCCGTGCTGAGGCCTTCATTTTATAATTTGAAATATAAACTATATAATACATTTAATGAGAAAAATTATACATTTAAAATTAAAAATACATAATAATATATTTACTTTACATATAGATTTTTACTCTCCTGATGAAGGTATATATATAATCTAACTTTAAACTTTTGTAGATACAGTAACAGTTGTAGGTAAAGAATTACCACCAGTTGGAGTAAAATTAACGCCTTATAATTAAACCGACTGCTAATCTCATCGCACAATTACCCTCCTTTTTTCATAATCACGGGTACAATTAATCAATATGTAATAATCTATTATTTCAGTTAACTTTGTTACTACTATCTTTAATTGTTGTGACAAACTATACGATATTGATTCGACTTATAGACATTGACGGTTGTAACATATATTTAAGCACTGCATGTCTCCTATGAGCAAATTATATTAGGTACGATAACAGTTGTAGACATGTAGTCAATAATAATGTTTCATTTGAAATAATCCATCACAAATACGTAAAATTTCAATTATTCAAACAACTCTCATTCTTATTATGCCTAAATTGAGCATGTTATTATACATTAACTCCTTCCTGTTCCGGATTTTAACAATATATACTCACCCTATCTCTGTGAATGACCTAATATCTATCTAATACATGTAACTGTTGTTAGTATCACTTAAACTGGGCGAAGCCTAACCAAGTGCCGCCCTCAGTAATGAAATATTATGTTACCTTTTCATTTTTTTTTTAGATATACTAGTATCAAAGATTATTGAAACCAAATAAAAAATTTCTGATTTCTATCGCGCAATCCCGCAAGATTTGTTAAAGTGTAAACCCTAGCCACGACCACCGTGCAATAAAACGTTACAGTTAAAGTTTATTTCAAACTTTTTTTCGCCCGCAATGCTTCGCTTAGATTGAGGTACTCAACAAACTGTGACGTGGGAAGTAGTTAAGGGTTATAATCCCTTTGTTAGCAGAAAAACTATTGTTATAATATCACCATTTGTTGTAAAATATTTTTGGCGTGTTCCAACCAATTTATTTGAAGTGTCGCGTAGGTGGTTTGAAACCTTTTTAAACTTCACGTCGTAAGGGTTTTCATGCCGAGAATATCATTATACTATGTTCACGTTAAAAAGTTTTCCATTTTTATTAGTTTTAAGCAAAGCACAAAGAAGTTCAAGATTACACAATTTTATACATCATTTTTTGAACAATTAGTCGGTTATTCAGTTATTTTTTTAGTGCCAAATTATCCGTTATAGTTGGAGAGTTGGTGACGGCCACATTTAGTTGCTGAACTAGGTTCTTTGATAATGAACTTTTTTGGACGTTCAGAGATTATTAATGTTATTAGTACATTATTCTCAATGTAATATGCCTTGTTAAGAGAATTTTATTATATCTTGTCATTTTGATCGAGGGGTAAGGCTCTCGACTAGTAAACCGAAGGTCGCGGGTTCAATGTGTTTAATTTGTGTGATTTCAAATAATATAGAGTATATTTACGTTCCAGAATGGAAGATAATCGCAGAACCGCCTTGGTTAGACCACCATTCAGAATTGTAATTTGCTTGAAATGGTTTTGGCCGTGTTTGGTGACCAGATTTGAATAGCCAGATACTTCTACACCTTCCTCTTCCCCGTCTCTTTCCCCCCCCCCCTACCTTCAACCTCACAACATACCCCAATTGGGGATCCCATAGTTGGGAGCAGTTGGGACTCTTGTGCGTTTTCACCATACAACAAGGTTGTTCATTTGAAGGTGATTTGAAGTAACAATTGAAATAATTATAGATGTTTCACCTGAAGTCTAAAGCCGCTTATAGATTATAGCAACACATCATGCTATGCAAAAAAGGTTGCATAAAATTTCAGTTTGTATGTTGCTGTGCGCACGAACTGCGCACAGATCTGGCATGAACACTGTGGTAATTTATTGCAACCTTTGTTGCTGTGCGCATGAATTGCGCACCGAATGGTCATGAATTATGTTGTAATTATTTGCAACCTTTGTTGCTGTGCGCCGAACTGCGCATCAAACGGCCATTTACACTATGGTAATTTGTTTGCAACCTTTGTTGCTGTGCGCATAAACTACAAACCGCACCTGCACCGAACGGCCATAAACACTATGATAATTTATTGCAACCTTTGTTGCTGTGCGCACAAACTACAAAACCGCACTTGTACCGAACGGCTAAAAACACTATTGTCATTTTTTACAACCTTTGTTGCTGTGCGCACAAACTACAAACCGCACCTGCACCGAACGCGGTCATTAACACCATGGTGGTACAAACTGGAAAAAAAAAATTTTCCCTCACGATAAATTAACAGGTCTAATTAATAAAATATCAATTTAAGAATGTTTTATAGATTTGGCTTGATAGAATATCATTATGATACAAAGAATTTTCGTTGCAATGCAAAAATATTCGGATTTTCATCAACACTTCATACATTTGTAATTGGCTAAAAGTTTATCAGGAAACCTATTAATTCATTCGAAAGGCCTGCAATCTGCAAATTATTTTGCTAATTGCTAATTTATGAGATTAACGAAAAAAAATTAATCTCTTGAATATTTAATTATAATGATAGATTTTATATTAATTCTATTTCGTTTGTGTCCTTGTAACAAGGGAAATCTTAATTGATCATTCATTTATTCTGCTATGTAGGTTTATTGCCACCGAATAATAAAACATGAAGAAAAAAAATTAAATATATATTTTTTTAAGTAGCTTCTTTTCATAAAGTCCCTCACCCTAAATCCGCCTACGGAGCTGGTAATACTCCCTCAAAAACTTTCAATGTATGTTTTTAACATAAACAATGTCGCCCCCTTACAAAGTCAGATTTGAAGTCTGACATTATTTTTAACAGCCGGCCCCTTGTCGCAATACTCACACACAAAGTTTCGTTCACTTGTTTATTCTGCGTCAAAGTTTTTAAAGCTTGTCTTAAGTCCTAGCGCGTGCACTTTCTTACTATTCTCACCCCATGGCGGAGTTGCCCCACCTCTGTTCGTTTAGCCCCCTGCCCGACTTCGCCCCATGCCCGAATATGCCCCACTTTCGCCCCAAAAGTTCTCAGGGAACCCGCGGAGGTGAAACTTGAGAATAGAGCATTTTGAGAATATTTCTACCGATTCTCTTCAGCGAAATATAAATACGGCATAACACTCGCCTCTGAACTTGATCACCCCTTTCGGGATATTTTCATCGCTTCTGTAAGTTTATTTCGTAACTTAAAATATTTAAATGGTCTTTACGAGCTAAAGAGAAATAACTACTTTCGAGAAATAACTACGTTTGTAAACCAGTCGCCGAATTATACAAAGTTTTCCCTTAGGAGGTCAGAACCCGATGAAGTTAAAAGGATCAGTGTAACGTAGCAGCGAACGAATGTTGATTTTATACATATTATTTGAATGAATACACATTAACGCGTTATTATTAAACATGCTAATTTTGATGTTTATTCTTAGTAGGACATATTATTTAAATAAGATTAAATTTCCCCATTCAAATCTTATATATAAACCTAATTGAGAATGCCGTAGTTCCGCTGGTTCCAGACGGTTGGGAGCAGTTATATAGTTACAATATCCATGTTATCTTCTGAAATTGATTCGTTACTTTCTACTCAAATACTCAATGTTTTTTCAAATGTTTAAAACTTATGCAATGCAAAATCACGTCCTATAAAATTTTTTAATGAATTTATCTAACTTTTTAAGATAGAGTTGTGTAGCGGCTAAAATAAGTGTTACCGATTTATTAAAATTCTGTTAAAAACGTGACGGCGTGCCATTTCTTACAAAAACATTAGCATTTTCATAATATATCGGAACACGTGTTCAGGTAGCTGTATTTATCATGTTTTTACATAACGACGAAATGCGAAAATATTAGAACTTTTATGAACTGGTGTTCCGACATCGAACACATTCATGTTTTACTGATAATTTATTAGGAAATCTTTCAATTTATTCGTTAAAAGTCTGCAGTCCCGTTTTTAAACGGAATTCGAATCATTTATATCAATTAATTTTCTCCGTGTACCCCTCCAGAGATACGGCGCAATGATGATCGTTGCTTAGTTATTCAAAAATGTGTCATCACAACAAAAATCGACAAAAAAATTACTTCGTTAAAACATGAAAAAAAAATATTTTTAAGACATCTTTGAATTTGTCCATTAATGTCCCTGTTCCTCATTTTATTCCAGTCCGGAAAGATATAAAAAGAACATTACCTAAATGACTCATTACAGCTTCCAGGCTACGTGCTTTTCTTTTAAATTAGACATTATACTTCCTCATTATGAAGGTAGATCCATTTTTTTTCGTTGTTTTTTTGTGGAAATAAACCTCAGTGAAGAATAATTGTAAGCATTTCCTTATGTTGTATTAATTTGCAGCACTTTAATATCAAAGACATAAATAATCATTATAATGGACTGGAAAATTAATAAAAAAATTTACATCTGACATTCACAAAGAATTTCCTTGTCTGTATAGTGTTTCTATAACCAAGGAAACTATCGCCACCCGGTTGGGTAACGTTGTGAAGAAGGTTAAGGTGAGACTGCATGTTGGAAGGCATTTGTTATTGCTGATTTTGAAGTTTGGATTAAAGGAGAGAGGACATAAAGATGCTGGTAGCTCGTTCTTATTCGCCCCGCCTTACGCGAAGATTTTGTAGGGTCATTAGCATTGGCGTGCATTACTCTATGACCAAAGGTAAGCTGTGTATAGTTTTTCAAGTTCGGTTGAGAATAATTCTTACCCGAATTCACTATTATTGTGCATTGAACATTTGAAAATGACCATATTATGCTATTTAATGGGTTGTTTTTTTAGGCTAGACCCAGATTTTCAGCTTTTACGGACTGCATGCAACTGTTAGCAATCAAAAACTGTGATTTTTTTAAGAAACACAAACATTCCCGGTTAACGGAATAACCTGACAATCAAGATAAGCGTAAATGTTGCTTGTGTCATTCAGGAGGACTAAGCCAGCCGAGTAATTGTACTGAAGATGGCTGAGTAGGATCTAGACGTGATGCCAATTCAGCCACCGACCGGTTCATTATTCATTTATTTTGGGAAACCACAGCTAACTTTATCTTACTTTCAATTCACTATTTTATATGAGAAGACCTTTTTTAATTACTGCAAAGTCTGGACACCTTTTTTTCATTTGTTCTTATGTCATGGCTATATCAATTACTCTCTGTATTATGACGATATTCTTGAAAGTTCACGTAACGTTTAAGGACATTATAAAATCAATATTACAATATCCTCAAAATTTGTGAACGAGTTTACACTTTCCTTTATTACATTTAATGGGGTTAAATTATCCTATTTTCAGCATCGCCTATGTCGCTTAACTAAAGCCAACTTGATGCCGTAAGATCCTTCCATTCAGCAGAAGATCGGCTTAGTGAAGAGGTAAGAGTGTAAGCATGGCGCTCTATGCTCCATTGTTACTCCGGGATGGGTGCGGCGTCTCCGATAGGACTTCCTAAGCCTCGATGGCAGCCTGAGAGTCAGAATAGGGTAATTAATACGCGGTACACAGAAATGCCGCCCTTTATTCAACCTATGAAATTATGGTCTACAATGAAAACAATTAAAAAATCTGCATAAACTAGCAAAGTTTTGAAAAATCATCCTTACGGGCTAAATCCAAGGCTTGGGTTCGAATCTTAAAAGCCGATTTTTAGGGCTCTATTGCTCCGAACAGACTGGAATTTTGGTTTCTTACTAAAAATTGTAGTCTGAAATGGATTCAATAACAAAATCTGCAAAAAAGTAGCAAAATCATTGTGGAAAATCATCATTTTTACTGGCAATGCTTAGGTTCGAACTTTGAAAGCTGTTTTCACATGCTCTTTGGCGCTGAGCGGTCTGAAATGTTAGATTCTTACTAAGAATTATAGTCTAAAGTGGAATCAATGAAAACATTTTGCATAAAGTAGCATTCTTACATAAATGCCAGGCTTGGGTTGGAACTTTGAAAGCCGTTTTCACAGGCTATGTGTCGCGGAATGGACTAAAAAATTAATTCTTACTAAGAATTATAGAAATGGAATCAATGACAAAATGTGCATAAAAAAACATATTTTTTTTAAATCGTAATTCTCACGCGCATGTCAGGCTTCGGTTCAAACTTTAAAGCCGTTTTCACAGGCCCTATGGTGCCGAACGGAAAGAAATTTAAGGATTCGCACTTCGAATTATTCGTACTAGAACAATAAAGTTATGATTTTAAATTTGCTACAATAGCAATAGCAATTTATAATAATCGATCATTTATAAAAATATATTTTTTATTAATTTTCAAGAAGTTTGCATTCAAATTTAAACTTTATTTAATACAGTATTATTTACATGCAAACAATCTAACTAGTCGTACTGTGTTTGTTCTGAAAAACATGTTTCTAATTTTTTCTTATTTAATAAATCAAAAACCTAAATTTCCCTTTGTATCTTACAATTTGTAAAGCAGTTCTTAAATAACTACCTACTTAATTTTGTACCATTATTTTATGTAACGTTTTTTTAAATTTCAAATTAGGAATTATACAAGTGTTGAAAGAATTGTCACTATCTCGATTAAAATTATTTTTTTAGGTTTTTTCAGGCAGGTAGGTACAATATTGAAAAAAAATCTAAAACGAAAATCCATTCGAAAAAAGAATCATTACTGAGCCGTAGTCAAAGTTCGCCATCTAGTCAAAATAAGGATTGCTTGAGTGATTGATTTTTAAAATGGAAACGGAAAGCACAAACAAATTTACAAACAGTTGAGTTAAAACAGGACTTCGCTTAGTCATAAATGTCTAAAAAATATATTAGAGGATCGAACGTACAATAATGCTTTGTATTTGTAATTGTATATTACACAATGTATTAGTTAGACCACTGATAAACTAAATATAATGATTTTCAAAACATTAAACTTATATATAATAGGAATAATGCTAGACTCCACGCTTTATTATAATTTTGGAAAAAAGTTTCCTTTAGGACACACATAGGAAAAGGCAATTTCGCGTCGAATCATTAAAAACGAAGCGAAATGAATTTCATTTTTAATTCAGTGATAACTTTTTTTCCTGGATTAACGAAAAGTGAGAAAACATTTTCATGTTTTTTTTTTAAATTTAACTTATAGACACAACTTTGCTTGTTACCTGTTGAGTCGACCTAAAGACCCTTATTTTTGACGGCAGACCTCACAGCTTTTTGCTTTTTCATGCAATCAGATTTCAGATCTCTATACAAATCGTGATATAAATAGGTACATAGTGAAAAAAGAACAATGAACGTATTTAAACTAAAACTCGCCAATCGCTATCTAACGCTATCTGCGAGATATTCAGAATAATTAAATTCAATTTATCATGTACCCCTTAATATCCGGCGGGCAGCGGCATTACAAATTGGATAATGTTTTTACACGGTAAGGGTTGGTCGCTCCGAGGTCTGTTGACTTAGAACTGTGTATTTGGGTCCATGTTAGGGATGGTGGCTGGTGGGATTGGGGTGGTCGGAGTAACCCGAAGGGGGCGTGTTTGGACCTTGTTTCCTCTGATTTCTGACCATTCTGGTACTTTTCCCCCTGTTTTTTCTGTATTTCCCCGACACCCAACGCGGTTCGTTAATTTTTGCTGATTGATTTTTGATCTGGTCGATGTTTCGGATTTCATTAATACTTGTTAGTCTCTACACGTATTTTTTGGCTGCCGCTTCTTCATTCCTCCAGTCGGATAATGATCAAATAATATAACCTACTGTTTTCCCGCAAGTTAAGCTTTTGCTTTGTTTTTGTACCGTTCGTTTAAATTAATGTATATTTTCTAGAAAAAATAAAAAGCTTACGATAGGACTTATTTTATCGAAGGTATGTGAAAAAATAGTAATATTGATTCATTAATTAAAAAAGCTCTTTTTTAAGAGAACAAAACAAATTCAAAACTTTTATGTTCACATTTATGTACATAACTTACTTAAATAATGCAAGTCGGTTTATGATTGAACAATAATACGAATATATTTTTGTATGTTACATTTCACCAGAGCGTCCGTCTATAAGGTATCAAAACGAATAAAATATATCGCCTCCCGGTTGTGCAACGTTGTACGGTGGGTTAAGGTGGAGATTGTAGGAAGGGATTTATCAATGCGGGTCTTGAAGAGGCCGGTATTATTTGAAGGTGGAAGAACAGATTCCGGTAGCTCGTTCCACTTGCGAGCCAACCGACGAGTTGGAGAAACAATCCGTTTTCATGAAGCCGACATCAACTCTGAACGGCTGTTCCTCTTACACTTTGTGAACATCATTATTTTATAATTGCGAACAAGCCAACTAGTTTCGGCACGATTGTGCCAAATCACGTCTCCCACTTGTAGTTATATGTACGGAGTATTATCGTGCCTTTATTGTAGTGTGTCGGGTAGTATGCAATAATACTCTTAGGTGATCATGTACTGATATTTATTGAGGAGCTGCTTATAGCAAAAGAGGGCGCACAACTAACGTGCATCGCCTTTTATAAGATCTTGCAAGCATTCCATCTCGCTTGCACTCATCCACATTCGTACAGATCTCACAGTCGGGTTCGTATAAATGTAAGATTACGAAGTTACACTGCTCCATTTATTAAAATAGCGGTAGACTATGGTCACCATGTTTAATATTATTTTTATTTAGCTCCTACATTATTGCAGTGCCTTGAAGATATTAACCAATATTGCACCGGGTCGTTCAACCCAAGAAACCGAAATAGTAAGAAGAGGCCACGTTTGCCCAAAATATACGAGGCTAACATGAAATCGAACTAAAATTGATTAATGCATTTCACAGTGTGGTTAACATTTACGTTACGTTTTCATCAACCAAATTGTTTGTTACTTGTCTTATCAAGTGGCAAAAAATACTAGTATTTAAGTATGTTTGTTTTATTTACAAAGATAACTGTGCTTAGACTAAATAAATAAAATTAAGCCACAAATAGTGCACTTCTCAGTGAACTTTTGAATATTTTCTCCTCAGAAGTCATCGGGTAGCAGTTCGAATTCCCTTTGTAAAATACAAACCAAATTTTCAGCCAACACAGCACTTACACATTACATACGAAGAAACGTTGATATTGAAGTTAGAGTTGTGGGGAAAACTCGGAAAACTTTCCCCACGTTGTGTCTTTCCCGATACTTCCGTACTTTCCCTATCTTCCCTGGCTGCCATACCTTCCCTGTACCCAGTATCTTCCCGTCTTTCCGAGGAAGGACCAACAATTATTATCCTCGAGACGTATGAAGTTTTCAAAGCAAAAACAAGTTTGATTACTTCGGCGGACCGTGAATATACAAGTATTACTCCACCCGCGTCTTGTCTCGAGTTCTTACAAATTAAAGTTACGAGATGATGTCTAACTTTAAAAACATTGTTATATCTGGCATATTAGGAACCAGAAATGCCAAACTTGATAATAATTGTCCATTTAATTTGTTATCTGATGTTGTTTTACTTACTTTGAAGACGGAAAATGAGGGTCTGCCAAAAATTAAAAAAACATCTCCGACTTGATTTGCTTGAAAAAAAAGTTTATGTAATTGTTTATATATTTTTAACATTTCTAGTTCAAAATTTTGATTAAGCTTCCTCACAAGACTTTATGTGAAGATTTGGTAATGTAATTAAAAATAAAAACTAGTGTTTTGAATTGAAGAGCGTTTTCACACAGATAAACGGTTTTTACTTTATGTTATTCTTATTCTGTATGTAGGTGCTGGGTGTCCTAGAAATGGCTAATTCAGATTTTCCCTGCAACATATTTAACACAAAGTGATAAATTTTCACAAAGAGATATATCACCATTATTTTCTTGTTTTAATGTATCTGAGTGGGCCCCCAGTTATTTTTTTTATTGCGAATATATTTAATTATGTTTTTAGGTAATTAGAAAGATGTGGCATTTTTTAAAAACATTTATTTTATTTTAGAACTGAAATGTAACAGATATTTCGCTTTGCGAAAACTTTTTTTTCAATAAGGAAGTTGAGTGAAAAATATTTTGACTTATAAAAAATATGTTCATGTAGATCAAAAAATATCGATTCTAAATATATAAATATATTTCTATATTATTATTCTTAGAATTAGTTAAACGTTCTTGAAAAAGCATTCAATAGCAATAGACTGTATACGCTCCACGATTGGTCGAAAGAATTCTGACGTCACATGTGTCGTGACTTGTACGTACAACGGATCACTTATGGTGCATCTCTTTCTATTGCATGAGAGATGGTCGGTTTAGATGAGAGAGGTGTATAGGCCAAACGTTTATTTAAGTTTGTCAAATATATGTACGTATTTGTTGTTATTATTATATGAAATGGATTTCTAAAGTTACATATTCGTATAGTGCTTTATAATAATATGTTGTTTATTGCATAACTTAAAAGTTTTTATTATTATACATGTCACATAACATGTGATACACTTCAGGCCGCCGGCCGCCCAGAAAAGTCTTACAGTGAACTGGGCTGTAAACCGTTATTTTACTTTTGGTCTTTACTTTTCTGCGCGGTGGTCCTGAATTCGCGCGGGGCAAGTCAACAAATAGCGACGACAATACCGTACCGGGCTTGAAAATCAAATATTCTAACTTAAAATATTAATTTAACTATGAAATCTTAATCAATTTTCTTTTTTTTTTAATAACATCAATTCTAATAGACGGTTACCATTGGTAAAAAAATTACTGGAATTCCTTATTGAAGAATTAATTTCTTTTCCATACAAAATCTTTAAGCGACGTGGTTCTTACAGTTTGAATGACGTCACACCCACACCGCTCGGATTCCGCTCGTTTTGGCGGGCTTAATAAAATTCAAACTTTGAGAATTAATTTAACTATGAAAACAAACTTAAAAAAAAAAAAATACTCGTATTTAATTTTGAATGCGAACATTGATAAAAAAAATAAAAAAATGGACTCAACTTCCTTATTATGTCGATGTTTCACTTTTGTCGAAATCCCCAACTTTTTGATATTTTTTTAATCAAAGACCCAAAGGTTTTCTCAAATGATTCGAATTTTCCCATTATTAATCACGTCTAACCATTAATTGTAAAACTAAACATGACCCCGAGTGATTTGACTTTTTGACGAACATTTTTCGAAAACCGATATTTTTTAGATAATTTTTTACTATTTTTATTTTGTGTAGTAAAACATATATATAGTTGGGGTTATATTTTACAACTTAGATAATGACAATTTTTTAAAGTTTTAGTGCTAAATCACATATCTTAAATGGCACAACTTTTTCCGGATAAATTTTTTATTTTTTTTTATTTAAAAATATATTTCTTTTATATGAAAACATAAATATGTTGAACTAAAAAAAACTAATTACAATAAAAATGTTTTCTTTTTACGTTACTACCCAATTCAAAAGAGAAAAAAAATTCTTGTGTTTGAGTTGAGGAGTAGTGCCATTACAATATACATAGGGTAAAGAAAGGATAGAAAGTTTTTATTTATAAAGTAAGAAATAAACAAAATGTATATAGCATGATAACAAAAGTATAGATAATGAAAATAGAATAAAATAGCAGTTACTAAATTAGGTACACAGTAAATGTAAATAAATTTAAGAATATATTTATTTACATTTAACAATAATTTAAGAATAGTAGTAAAATAAAAATAATATTAATACATTTCGATTAATAAGTAGGTAGTAGGTGGTATAAGTACTTGGAGTTATTTTATTCATTTGGAGTAAACGGAGCTGATAATAATGCAAGCGAAGGTACATAATAAATTGCGACAATAAGCTATTGGTGATTCTAACGCTGATATAATATTTCAAGGGGATATGGTAAAAAAAGAAAAATATATATATTTTGTTAATTAATGATGAAATTAAATAGTTAATTATATACTAAGTATGTACTATTAAAATTTTAATTTGATCAATTACTACTAATATGTACCAATTCAACTTAACCTTTTACCTTACAACACTAAATATAGAACTATAATAATATATTTTTTAAATTTCCCTATTTCTCTGACAGCGTGAAAAGAAAAAAAGTAGTAGTAGTGGTCTCTCAAAAACAAAATAACGTACTGACTATATAACCGCCATGCTCACGAACCAAGTTATTCTCGGTAAAATTTTCATTTGTTCGTCATTTTGACTAACGTTAGCTATCCAAGGTTAAGTGGGTATTTATTTTCCACTGAATACACAACTTCTGGCAACTGGCCGCAGCTTGTCGTAATACTGGATCCGTCGGGTTTTTTTAAAGTTGTTCATGAATGCCTTTATATATCTGTTGTTACATTCATCACTATTAATCGTTTTTTATTGTGCTCCTCGCTTTGGGTATATGAATTAAATTATTTTAAGAGTGAAGAGACCCACTTTTGAGAGCCAAAAATACACGATATCTTTTTTTTTATCATCTGCACGGAGAAAACTTACTGATATAAAATATTGTTAATTTATTCAAAATCTGTCCAAATTATTAGTTTTCCCGTTAAAAACGGGACTGAATATACGAATGAATTGAAAATTTTCATTAAAAAACTATCAACACACGAATATGTTAAGAGGAAGTCGGTACACGTGTTCTTAAAAAATCATAATATATTTGCATCTTGTCCATTACATTTATTTGGACAAGGCCACCGGCAAAGTTATCAGTCAAATTGTAATCGTTGAGAAATGAGAAAAAATAACAGTGTTCGATATTTTGTGAAATTAGTTTTTTTTTAGAATTTCATTTAGCATTCACATATTTCTACACTTTATTAAAAATTGTTCCCATCTTTACAACTCTGATGGATGGTTTTCAAAACCGTACATGATATGGCGCCACCCTATTTGTCGTAACTGTGCATTCCAAATGATGTTAATGTTAGGCAAGCAACCCTTTGATCAGCATCTTCAACAGCCATAGGTAGACTTTCAGTACCTATGCGCAATCCCAATACCAATTTTGGAGTCCGAGCTTTTGCAGTAGCAGGCCCAACAGCTTGGAACCAACTCCCTTCATATTTGCGAAAGATCGACAGCTCATCTGAGTTCAGAGCAAAACTAAAGACTCACCTTTTCAACAACAGAATGATTACTTGGTCATAAAAATATGTATAGTTTAAGTCATTAGTTAAAAATCTTAGTTGTAAATCACACGACATTAATCATAGTTATAAGCCACTAGTTATAAGTCTCTATCTATGAAACTTAGTTATAAGCCAAAAGTAATTAGTTATAAGTCTAAGTGATCAATGCATAAATTAAGTTATTAAGCGCCCTTGTGGTGATTTTCTCACGAAAACGGAGCTGTATAAATAATCCAATCATTATTATTATTCCTAAAATAGGTATTGTAAATTACGATATTTTCATAAAATCACAATTTGTAGGTACGCACGTTCAAAAGTACGCTTTAAAATCAATTCAAACAATGCCTTTTAAATTGAAAACAAATTCGCAGAACGCGTCAATCGAGGTTTTTCCGGCCGAGAACGTGGAGCAGATTTAGAGAGCTTTTGTCTGAAAAAGCCCCAACAGCAAAATGCTCAACTTCGGGATTGATGGAACGGTCGGATTTCGAAATGTATGGTGGCTGTCAAATTCATCGTGACAAATAATAATACATGCGTGTGATTGATATTACCTACTGCAAACAAGAGATGTGCGTGGTAGGTACCCGCAGAGGAGGCTCGATCGATGGGATGTAGGCAGTAGGCAGTAGGCAGTAGGCATGCGAGATAAAATTATATAACAATAGGTGAACATTCAAATATGAGCTATATAGATAGATAGGTATCCAAGCGAATTCAAAATTCAGAGAATAAGCACGTTTTTGTATTTTATGTTTATGTTACTGTAAAAGCTCGACAATCGGTTTAAATTTGAAGTACCGCCGCCCGGGGAACCATTTATTGGATAACCAACACATCTGCCATAGGTCATTCCAAGTGGTTCGCTACGTTTTGTGATTTAGCAGGAGTGACCGGGTTCATCGGGTGAGGTGTGTTCAGGGATGCGCCTGACCACCATCTGCGTGGCGTACGAGATCGGAAGAGGCTGGTTTGAGGAGACTCTTTGACCTCTCCAACTCGTCTCTTAACCCATCGCCTTGCGTGGGAGGGATATGTTCAAATATCCGTCCCTTCTGGACACATCGATCCCTGGATTCTTACCCAATCATCATGCCTTTGACCTTCACAGAACTTCCTCTCCTTCATTACAGGAGGTTAAAAAACAGCATCCCAAAAGATGACATAGGCCCTGAGAGAAATTATTTTTTAACCTCCTGTGTAATGTAAAAATTAAAATAAAAAATCATTGATTCATAGGTTTTACCGGTAAATCTTAAAAGTTATCAAAATTCCTTGTTTAAAATGCAAAATTTTAGATAACATCTTTTTAAACCAACATAATCCAACGTTGGGGTGTTTCAACGTCCGTCACATTTTCAGGTTATTTATAGGTAGCCATCAGGCGCGGTTCTTACACACATGCTTCGGATTCACAGCTTCTCCTGTGTTCTAGATCAAAAATCTTTGAAGTTCCTTATTCTGCCGTACACAGCAAAATACTGCAACGTATTTATTTTATTTATTTAACGCCCAGGGGGCTTTTACATGGTTGGTAGTATAATTTTAATTTAACAGATACTTTGAAACATAAAAAATAAGAATAAAATTACATTTGATAAAAGCTATCCAACAAGTCATACAAACACAAGAAACAAAAACAGAAAATTACAGCTATTTGTAGGTTTACATTATGTGTTTAGGAGTATTGTTGAAATAAATGTTTTAAATGATCCACAAAACTTGCCAAGTTGGTATTGAATATGTCAACATCACCCAAGTAATGATTTCCTATGGGGTGAAGTCGTTGTATACATCAAACAATTACTTTAAAAATGTAATTTAAAACCTGATTTGACGGACGTAAAATATTTAAACTTATAAATGTTTATTTATCCCTCTATGATTGTCCAAAAAATATATTTATTTACTATTAGAAGCACATTCACTTATGTAACGTGTGTGTTTAAAATTTTTAATAGGCAATACCATATATTTTAATGTACAAATACTGCTATTGTGCAAAGTTCAAAAATACGAAAGTTTTTCGCTAGCGATGTAACACATTTGATTCAGTAGTTTATTTAGGGGTGAAAAATATAAGTTTTAAATAGTGTATTTGTTGAAATATATCCTCTTGCATAGTATTCGACGTAAACTTTTAATTGGAAGCAAACTGTGTTTTCACCAACGTTCGTAACAAGATAACTCAATTTACTACACGATAATTACGTTAACTTAGTTTTGCTTGCTAACAGAGCTATTTAAATATAAATAATGAATAAACTTGATGCACAAATAAAATGTATAGCTTAATGTTTGCAGTTCTCATAAAAGTTTTCACGTACGATAAATAATGGAATTGGACAAACTTTTATAATATTTTCGATTTGCTATTTAACTTCTGAACACTCCATTAACGAAATATTTTTCTGAAATGTATTTTTTATTAATAACTCTATGGACCTTCGTCATCTTCAGATATGCTTTGTGGATTTTTTTGATGCCATGAGTGACCATGAATCTCGTCAGAACTATACCTATACTAAGCTATATATCATTTCGTTTTTTCTTAACAGTTACACAAATGTTTTAAAGCTGTCACAGTGAAAATGACGTTGCGAGCAGAAAATATTGTGGTTGGTTTTATTTACATTTTCAGACAAATCTTGCCAAGTGTTATGAATCCAGAACTCAATTTCCAAGAGCTTCTGCCGCTTGAGATATTAAATATGTTCCGTTGTGCCTCCGTCGCTTACCTATATGGAGAAAAGTGGGTATTGTTGATTTATTAAAATCCTGACAGCAGGCCATTTCCTAATAAACTATTAGTATTTTCACTTTCACTTTATTTTCAATATATCGGAACGCGTGTTAATGCAGCTTCGTTTATCCTGTTATATAATGACGGAATGCCGACATTGAAATAACCCATTTTTCTGATAGTTTACTAGGAAATTTGTCAATTCATTCATTAAAGGCCTGTAGTTCCGTTGTTAACAGGGATACAAATAATTAGAAGAGATTTTTAATAAATTATCAATATTTTATATCGGCAAGTTTTCTTGGTGTACTAATATTTGTACAGACGCAAAGGAAAGTGCGAATGTGTGTTTTACAAACTAAATAATATAAAATAAATGGTACAATAATTCGCTTTACCAGAGTCCATGGGGTTTTTATGGTAGACAAAATATTACAAATAAATCGTAATATAAATTTTATATTTGATTTTTTTAATATATACATTTGTTTCCTTAAAAGTAGTCGAGCAATACGCATTTTCCACACATTATAGACTTTTATACGAGCATTATAATATTAATTCAATTTAATTACAAACATTAAGAGCAACTCGAAATTAATTCGTACATTGGCGTGAACGTAGACATGTCGGCTTTACAAGTATGGCGGTAAGGTTTGTCGGAGGCTTCTAGGCTTACGTTCGACATCCCTCACGTGCCTCGCACGTGCTCGTTATGGCCCAGCCCGCTGCTGGAGACACGGGCCGTGGGACACAAACATAAATAATACCTACATTAAATAATCATCATGTTAGTAGTGCCTACACCAAAAATTATATTTTTTTCAGGGATATATGAATAAAATATACTAAAAGCCAATAACAGTATACTTAGTAAAGTATGCACAATATTGTAAAAATGTTTGTAAAATACTGTAGTAGTCAACAACATTTATTGGATACAATTAAAAAAATCTTTTACTTATGTACTAATTTTCGGAAAATTGGTCATATAGAAACTCGAGGAAAAAATATTTTGGCTTAAAAAACATATATTACATATCAACAAACGCTGATTCTGAATATAAACAAATTCATTATTTATGCTTATATTTAAAATTAATAAATCGTCATTAAAAATGATTAAAACAGTATGACACTCAAACGCCCTGTGATTAGTTGGCCGGTTTTCACAGCACTTTAACCGCTACCTCGTGGATTGACTGGCCGCATTAATTATGAGGATTATTTTGTGCCAAGTTGCGCATCGTTTACTTGCATAGGGGTCACTTCTGCGGTTTAACAATTATTTCAAAAGAATTCATGTTTTGTGGGAGTCCTACAATTTTATAAACTTTTTTATGATTTTTTTTTGCTTTTTTTATTTATAGAGTGATAACAAATAATACACATTGATAGAAGTAAGTAATAACATCAGTAAGTGCACAGCAGACAAACATTAAGAAAATTACAAAGTAATAACAAACCGTCCAATGACAACAGTATGTTATTTCTAATGATCTCCATAGTGGTAAGTATATAATATATGTTTCCAGCTGTTAATTAATACCTCCCTAATTGAGAATAACTCGTATTTAGGGGAGGGAGTGTTCTCTTGAATTTTATACATTAAATAATTTTAGGAATACTACCATAGGTATAAAAAGTTCATATTATGACCATATGTGTTTCATGTTTGGTTTAGATTTATTAGTATCATCTTCTTCAATGATGTATAAAATTGATGGGTATAACCTTTAAATTAACTTTAATATAAAAATTTGTTCCTAATAATAATAAACCTAGATGATAAACTTTAATAACAGTATATGCTGTTAAAAATATTATGTTCAAATACATTTCTATGATTTAACTGTATTTAAATGCACTAAACATTGCAAATGTACTGTAGTTAAGTGTATCGAACTTTCCAAATTATTTAACTGTATTACCGTAGTTAAATGCATTGAATATTCCAAATCATTGAACTGTATAACTGTAGGTAAATGCATTGACCATTTCAAATTATTTAACTGTATTACTGTAGATAAAAGCATTGAACATGGCAAATGATTTAACTGTATTATTGTAATTAAATTTATTGAACATTGCAAATGATTTAACTGTATTACTGTTGTTGAATGCAATTCTGTGCCAATTTTTTGCAATACAGATAATTTTAGAATGATTTACTTATACTTTTAAAGTAATTACTAGGTTTTAAAAAGGATGGGAGGGCTAATATAATATTTCACCATGCGTCTTCGTTAAAAGATGTTTGTTTAACCAGAAGATGAAATGCTTTCAATTAGGCGCCATCTTGCAGTGGCAACCTCTGTTAAAGTGCGTGGGGGGTTTAAACTGTCATAATTCACGGTGGGTCCGGGCCGCACCTGGTCCCTGGTCCCTGTCCCGCCGCGACCCACCCATGCATAGGCCCTGACTGGGCATAGGGATCACAACATGAAGCGGAATGAATTATTGGGCCAGAAAAGCTCAACCATCACATATTTCCGGGAAGTTCGCACATGGACTAAATATAATGGAATGTTTTTGCGCTAAATAGAGGTTTTTATGATAGTAGTTATTATGTTGATAAAACTTCCAAGGCGTAGTTATGAGCACTCTTAACTCCAGGTCGTAAACCAATAGGTATACGTAACTGTTCATAAATTGATAAAGTTTAGGCTTACGCGCAACCAGAAGACTACAAAAAAAGTAATAATTATTAACCTGAAACACCTATATAAATTGAAAAAATCTTCCTAGAAGAAATAAATGCCGCCGATGGGAATTGAACCCGCGGCCTTCTGATTACCGGTCAAGTGCTCTACCAATCGACTTATTCAAAATCAGCTAAATTATTCAATATGTACAATAATTGCTAGAGCACCTGACCGGCAATCAGAAGGCCGCGGGTTCAATTCCTGTCGGCGGCATGTATTTTTTCTCGGAAGATTTTTCAATTTATTTAGGTGTTTAAGGCTAATTATTGTGGCTTAAAAATAATGTGTTATTCCCTGTGCTATGCATAAAAACCTTGTCTCGTAAACATTAGTTTATAATTAAAAATCAAAATATATATTATTTATATTATATGGATGCGAACAATGAAAAATGACTTACATCTGTTGGTGGTATAGTGCAATGGTGTCTTCCAATATCTGTGAAAATATATACTATTTATATTATATGGATGCGAACAATGAACAATGGATTTCATCTGTTAGTGGTATATGGCAATGGTGTCTTCCGATATCTGTGAAAATATATACTATTTATATTATATGGATGCGAACAATAAACAATGGCTTTCATCTGTTGGTGGTAAAGTGCAATGGTGTCTTCCAATATCTGTGAAAATATATACTATTTATATTATATGGATACGAACAACGAACAATGGATTTCATCTGTTAGTGGTATATGGCAATGGTGTCTTCCGATATCTGTGAAAATATATAATATTTATATTATATAGATGCGAACAATAAACAATGGCTTTCATCTGTTGGTGGTATAGTGCAATGGTGTCTTCCAATATCTGTGAAAATATATACTATTTATATTATATGGATGCGAACAATGAACAATGGCTTTCATCTGTTGGTGGTATATGGCAATGGTGTCTTCCGGTATCTGTGAAAATGGGTTTTCATAAAACATATTTTTAAAGTAAGGAAACGTGTGTCCGAGTGTATGAAAGAGATTAATAAGTATGCTTGATATTTGTTATACAATAAAAGCGTAGAGCTATTTTATTTCGTGGTCTTAATAATCTACCTTCCTTACTTATCTAATAGATCGATAGCTACCCCAATTTAAGTATGTGATTTTATAAATTAAAATGAATTATTAATTTTAAGATTTTTTGAAATTTTTCTATAAAACCTAAAATGTGGGATGAACGGTGAATTCGAGGACGATCCATTGACTTTAAGCCGATGCACATTGGGGCGACTTCATGTAACGCGTTGGCTGAAATTCAGAAAATCAAATGTTCTTTACAATGAAGCAAGTATGCTAGTTTTGAAGTTCATTAAGTGTTACATAATAACCCCTAAGCGTTTTGCCCTAATCGCGATACTGACGGGAAGAGATCAGTTTGAACTTGACCTTTGTGCGGGTGACTGTGTCAGTTTTCGAAAGCGCGTAAATTTAAATACTTTTCAAGTTTATAAAAAGCAAAATCTATCAAGTGTACAGATCCAATTCAATATGGATACGATGTCTTATGGTATGTACTTTAATTATATTATAGTAGTTATTGATACCCTAATACTATATGTCATAAATTTAAATTAAAACAAACACCTATTTGAATGAAATATTTTCTTGTAAATATATTAAACATAGAGGTATATAGTTTAGAGTTCCACGAGATCCCGTCATATTGTAATTGTTTTTATATAGTTTAGTATCTTAGCTACATGATTTAATTATAAGTAGTTGCAAGTATGCACAACTTTTTTAATTATAGTACTTGAAAGTGAGGACTATCAGTTTTCATAAAAAACAGTTGTAGTCTAATAATCAATGTGTTTTGTTTTAGATACATTTTCTGGCGTGGTTCTTACGAGATTCGAATTATACATGATTATGAAGAATTCTGGCGTTAAGAAATTTGACGAAAAAGTAAAATTCCTGATAAACACCTCTTAGTACTTACTCATTGTCAACTCTTAAATCAAAAATAACTTTTTAATGAAATAGCTGCATTCTGTTCTAAATTGAAAACCAAATGGTTGAAGTGTCACAGAATCCATGACTTCATTTTATTAAATAATAAAAAATGGCTCGAAAGCCTCGTTATGTTTAAGAATTATAAACCTTTAGCAGAAATAGTAAAAACGAAAAGAGGTCGACCCACACTGTCATTTGATATGTCGTCTGAGCGTACGAAACGTCATAAAACTATACTATTGCGATCTAAAACATCTAGAACTGAGTTAGCCCTTGCTACTCACATTAGTTTTCGGTTGGCAGCTAAAGCAGCAACATCGACTGTAGTCAAAGACATCACGTTAAGTACGCCAACCAGAGCAAATAAGTACAGAAAAGCTTTTACCGATAAAACCCAAAACAAAAAGATATTGAGTGGTGATGAAGCACTTGCTTTGATTGTAGATGCCAAAATTAGTCGCTAGCAATACAATTTAATAAGAGAAAAGGATAAAGAGGTAATTCCTTCATACAAAATTGTACAAGGAGCTAAGAAAAAATGATACCCATTAAGTGAATTCATAACGGTCACGGAATCTTCAGCGGAAGTGAAATTGCAACAATTGCTGGATCACACTGCTGAGCGTTTAATACAAGTTCAGCAGCCGGACAATGAAGACAATTTCAAAAGAAGTACTGAAAATGCTAAAGACACCAGACCCTAATACGACTACCAGGAATGATTCGATAGTTGAATCAAGTATTGATGACGATAGTATATTGTCACAAGATGATGAAGACGATTTATTATGTGTATAACTGTCAATAAATAGCACGAGAAATAAAGTGAGCATTTTGACTGATTTAATTGATCTTATATCATTCAATTTTATATTTTTGTTCTAAGTATGCGTGACTTTTCGAACATTTTTTTTCACTTATTTTTATCAACATGTCTATACGGAACTAAAAATCGAAAAAGATTTGATGTCATTGCAACCACTGATTTGATGCCAACTTTCGGGGTCATCGGCCCCATTGTGCGATGTAAGCAGTTCATATGTATTAATATTTGTAGATAAGATATTAATTAATTGGAATGACTGAATCAAAAACCGAACAACCGGAAATCTCCATCGGTCGTGTACTATGACCGATAGAGATTTTAAAATCATCAAATCTACCCGAACTAGTATCATTTTTATATCTTAATTATAATTATTTACTCATTGGCCACTATTCATTTGACGAAAATCATCACAATAGTGGTTACAAAAATCATTTAAGGTTGAGGCCAAACGTGAATAATATTGTAAATTGTGAGTGGCACAGGACGAAGTGAAATGAGTTACCTGACGACCCACTAGTGTAATTACGCGACTCATAACTCATAAAATTACGCTCGTTTGACCTCAAGCTGAGACCTTAGGCTAAGGTCAAATGAGCGTAATTTTGTGAGTCGCGTAATTTACGCTGCATTCGGTTTCATTTAAAAGTCCGGTGTGTGGCACACGACGAAGCGAAATGAGTTGCCTGTCGGATATATGCGACTCATAACTCATAAAATTACGCTCGTTGGACCTCAGGGCCTTAGGCTAAGGTCAAATGAGCGTAATTTTGTGAGTGGCGTAATTTATGCTGCATTCGGTTTCATATAAAAGTCCGGTTTGTGCCGTGCGGCGATTTGCGTAACAGCGTAAATTATGTGACTCAAAAAATTCTTTTGAAATGACATGGGTTATTGGCAAATTTTAAAGGTCATCATGGAAAAAAATTCTCACTAATATTGAGAAAAATCTCGAACATTCCCTGAAAATCTTGTCACAAAAATTTTCAAGAACTACGACTTTGAATTACATTTTATTTTTATCAGCAGACCATAATACTATGGTTTCGCGGTTCTACCAACAATGCCTACTTACGAGCTGTATTTTCCTTTTGATAAATAAGCAAACAAAGGGAAAACGAAACGTATTCACATCACGCGCGGGCATATTTGACTTTCTGAATTTATTTACGTCTAGCATTTATTGCAGAAAAATGGAACAGGTTTCTCCGCTTGTCGCAGGGATGGAACGAGATTTCTTTATGCCCCACAAAATATACTTTTTCGATATGTAGGTCATTCACACAGAAAAGATTGCAAAGAAAATTGGCTACACCGGTTTTCATTCAGATCGGTACAGATTTGATTATTTTAAATGTAGATACCCATTCCAGGCATACACGGAGAAAAATGAGTATTGCTAATTTATTAAGAATATCTTAGAAATGATAATCCGATTAAAAACGGGATTGCAGGCCCTTACTAATATTTTCTCATTTTTTAATTATACATTACCAAGCAACATGTGTTCATGCACCAATATGCAAGTGAAAATATTTATTAGGAATTTACTAAAAGTTTATCAGGAAAGGTTTTGCAATTCCGTTTTTAACTAGATTAGCAATAATTTCAATAAAGAGATTCTTAATAAATAAGCGATACTCATTTTTTCCGTGTAAAGAAAGGAATTGAGCAAGGTTAACTTTGTTTTCCTGGGATATTTCGAAAAAATAACGTTAACCAAAGTCTTTATAATTAAAATCAAAGAACTAAAGTTCTTCGTAGTAAAAAAGTCATAAAAATGTTGCAGTTTTTTTTCGTCTATTTGATCGTTGAATTAATAGTATTAAAATAAAAAATGTTTATTTGCAACCCTGGATAATATAGCAATACATATCATTTGGGTCAGACTCGTGGTAGTTTGGTATGATTTCCTGGAGCCATTGTCAGTCGGAGATTTACTCTCCTTTGGGACTCCCCCCTCCCCTCTTTATGACAACCTAACTACCCCTACCTAATATAATGCCTTCCCCTAAACTTACTGCCATCCTACCCAGGCAAGGGCACCTTCTGGCCGTGTCCGGTATTGGGAGAATCCTCATAACTATCAGTCTGGGTACGTGGGCTGCTTCTTGCCAGGTTTGGGTCCTGTCCGCTATTCATTGGGTAACACTCCCTTCTACGGAAACACATTCTACTATTTATAACTAGATGATTATTATAAAACTTCTTTATATTTGTATAGAGTTCCTTGGCTTTTGTAAAGCAAAGGTCTACACAGGTTAATGTTATCAAGTTTTAAAAGTTATCGAAATATCAGCATCTAAAAACAGAACAGCGAATATTAGAGGTAACGGAATAATAAACCTAAAAAAACTCTTGACTTTCCAGAAACGGGCTTCATTCTCATTCTTTGCGGAATACTTTATTTGGATCACAAACATCACGTGGGAATGCTGTCCTTGTTTTACCGTTATTTCAATGGAAGATGCTTCAAGCATCGGTGCACAGTGGTTCATTCAATGTTGACATTTGTCTTGTGTTTAACTGCGAAATGATTTTCCGGTCTGTGTATTTCCTCCCTACTACAACATGGTCCTATACAATACCAAGGTTCACTTCATCTCTTGCCCATCAAAGGGCATCCTAATCCTCTTTTTAATTCTGGAATAATAATAATCGTTATAGTTTGCCGGCAACCCGGTCGTTTATTGTATGGAATGGAAAGAGGTTTTGTCTATGATGGAAATGCATGCATAAACAATATTTTAAGAAAATATATTTATTTACTTATTTGAATGAAATCCTTCCTGAAATCCATCGGAATCATGGACTTGCATTGACGTGAAATTGACGAAATGCGAAAATTCATAATTAATTAATTAATTCTCATGAACATGTGTTCCGTCATCGTGATAATATACTCGAATTTTACTAAAAGTTTATCAGGAAACCTGTTAATTCATTCGAAAGGACATATATTACCAATAATTTGAAGAGATTCTTAATAAATTAACAATACTTATTTTTCACCGTGTGTAAAACTGCAAAGGATACTAAATAGAAGTTGATAATATAATATTAAGTATACATAAATATGTCTTAGTCATCTTCACCACGAGGTCTTGTATTGAGGGGAACAAGATTATGGATAGAAATTTTTCATCGCTATGCTTCAATTTCATGGTTTGCGAAGGACTTAATCAGTAACTTCTATGACGATGTTTTTAAAATACATACTACTATTTTCTTTCCGATAATTACTTGAGCCAAGATTTTATGGAATAAAAGTTTTTGTTTTTGTTTTAATTTGATTGATTTTGGGTGGAAGTTGATAGTATATTTTAAATTTGTTATGAACTGAAAAATTTGAATTTTTTTGTCCAAAGGCAGTTACATTTAGCTAATTAAAATTAAAATCATTTGAAAGAGGAGCGCACTTTCAACATTTAAAAAACAACATGAAATCATAAAATTATTGTGAACAATTTAAAAATCGGTGTTGGCATACTGATAAAAGAAAAAAAAAAATATTATTTGCTCAACCCGCCATGCATTGCTGTGGCTCAGTCTGTCTGTGCAGATATAAAAACAATAGTGCATGTTGCTTTTACGTTCTACAGATGGAGCTGTTTTTTAAAAAAACATGTTTATACCTGTTAAAGGTGACATCTTTATAATATAGGTATATAAAAACTCACGCGTATTCGAATGCAATGTTGTGTCAACATTTAAAAGCAATCGGTAATGACATTTCGGAGGTTTAAGATTTTGAACAATCGAACAATATTTTTTTATTAATGTAGATTTAAATGCCAAACACTACATTTGGAATCAACTTAAGAAGGGAATAACTGCATCAAACTCCCATGACGGCCGGTCAAGGTATACCTCATCCTTCCTAACTTACTCCTCTACAAAGTTAGCACCACATTTCCTCGGCGTTTGTTTTAGTCGGCAAGTACAGGCTTCAGGGATAATTTCACAAGTTTAGAATGTCAGAATGGGGCGGTTCCGGAACAGTTAGAGCTTGGACTGTTCGGAAATCAACTTGGTAACAACTTGTCCGGGAACTCGTGGTGGGAATAACCACAAATAATTCTCAACTATGTTACCTATAATGTATTTTACATAGATGTAGCTGTGGCGTTATGACGTTATGCAGCGCTGCTACCAAGAAAAGGTGCCCAGAGTTACTTAAGGATAATTTATTGTCCTTACGAAAATATGTGTTCTGCACGCCTGGTGCTGCTTTATATCGACAATTTTATTGATGTCGGTAAAAAAATATACTGCATTGGCAACATCGACATACGAGTATGTCTGTTTGTCGTATAGAAATGCCATAGTGAATTCGTACCTAGTGCAATATTTATTTCATGATTTCAATTTGGGTATGTTATTCGGCTGAAGGTAGTGAAGAGGGGAAGAAGATGTGGAAGAGGAGGTTGGGGAAGTACCTGGCTATTCAGATCTGGTCACCAAATAAGGCAAACGCCATTTTTAGCAATGTGTCAATTCTTAACGGTGTTCTTAAACCAGGGCGATACTGAGATTATTTTCTACCCTGAAACGTGTCGCAAATATACTATACATTATTTTGCAAATTAATTTAAGCAAATTATGGAGAAAAAAACACTTGCGCCCGCCAAGATTTGAACCCGTGACCTCCGGCTTGTGCAATTTTCAAATAATTCTATTATAACAAATAATGGGTTGTACCACATAGGCCTCAGTGCCTTATTGTCTCATACGTTGATTCATATTACCTAGTCTTTCCTAGAGAGAGCCTAAGATTTAGAATATTGAAATTACATTTACCAGATCAAAATTGCCAAAAAATTCATGCAAAAACCAACTAATATTCAAGCAATTAAACTTCCCGGGTAATTGTATAGTTGCCCCAGTAGTTGCCGCAATAATTGTCTAACGAAGACAAACTAATAATTGGGATGACGCACTAGTAATGTTAAATATATGATGAATAATTAGGGCAACTTGTCTGCAAAAATGTCTTCAGTCAAAGTCCATTTATTCGCGACCAACAGTTACTGATTGCTTCGCATTAAGACACGTGCAGAACATTACACAGATTCCCAACCTAGACTAGATTACATAAATATCCAAGTCATATTATGCAAACTTATTATTAAAATACTTGAAATGAATTGCGAGAATTTCCAAATTCGTATATTCCGTATGCTAAGAATTTAAAAATATATATTTCATAACATCGAGGAAAATCCGCCATTTTGAAAAAAGTGGCTCTTTTTTGGCGTGATAGTAAAATAAAATGTTTTTCTATATACAGGATGTATCGGCACGTACCCGACAAACTTTAACCAGCTATTCCTTGGCACATTTGGAGTATAAAATGTTATGGGCACTTTGCTATCTGGTAACATTTTTTTTAATAAAAAATTTACTATTCATATTTTCACCACATGTCACCAATGTTTTATCCTTTGTAAAAGTTTGAAAACCCGTCTGGCAATATTTTGTACGAGTTTCGTTGAATAATGTACGTACGTACCGAAGTTTGCGCGCTTTTACAATCACAACGAAATGGCACGGCACCATTCGTCTCATTTTTAACTATTATTATTTAGTGTGTACGAAAGAGCGAGGACACTTTTTGACACACTTGCTAATAACAGCTGTTGAACACGAGAAACAATGCAAATGACAGTGACGGAGTGTGGATTTTTTATTTATTTTTTTGTTTTTAATGAAAAAAAAAATGTTACCGGACAGCAAAGCGCCCATAACATTTTTTCCTCCAAATGTGCTAAGGAATAGCACAAATAGAATAGGTTTAAGTTTGTCGGGAACTTGCGGATACACCCTATATATACATAACCCGCGACCTCTGGGTTCGGAATCGGGGATCGTATTTTTCTTATCTCTGCTTCGAAAGTCGCCAAGTGAACTTTTCAGATTTAATTTTCTATTTGCCACAGTTTGACATTCACCGTAAGAAATGTGGTTTGAGTAAAACCGAGCATGACACTCGAGCCCGCCAGATATTTGCGTAAGTATAGAGCAAAGATATAGAATATCCAAGATGGGCTCTCACATCATTGCATTATTTAAACATGACGCTATTTCACACAAAAGAAGTTTCATTAACAATTACTCATTTTTTTCTGTTTTGGCTTCTCAATTGAAACATAATATTTTTTATTTTTATTCATACTGTATATTTTTACTTTGTTTTTACTTTTCCTCACAAAAACCTTTGTATTTTTAAAATTAGCTCCACACAGGAGGCTCTGAGGAAAAATCCCTGAGGGCTTGTCATATTAGGGGATGGTGTGTGGGGGGTCTTTTTAGGGAAAGGAAAGAGAGAAAGTTCTGGGTAGGAAAAGGGTATGAGGGGTGGGTTGGAATGTGGGGGTCAATATTTCCAGGAGTGACAGATGTATGAATCCATCTCTCCCGGTGTGATTAAAAAAATGCTTTTTTTAAATGCCGCATTGCTCACATCGTAAATTACTCCTTGGACAATTTTAGGAGATATTTACTTTTAATTTTATTTAATACGTTTATATATATACGGCCTTTACCGGTGCATTCACCCAAATTCGCAGTTATTAAAGTCACCACATTATTGAGCGAATACTTCTTAATACAAGTATGTTCAATGGTATTAGGAACTAACACGAAAAATTCTGCCTCAACACAGGCTAGCCTAGTGAGGCGGTATTTGAGAAACCACAACTGTACTTTTATTTTCTTTTTACCTTCACAATATTATCTTTGTATTAATAGTTCTTCATTTTTGTTAACTTTATAACCTTAAATATAAAAGTTACAAATCAATGTACACCATAATATGTATGTATAGTTGTAATGTGTAAACTTTCCTAAATAAATATATTATTATTATTATTATTATTATAATACGCATTTGAAAAATTGTTGGTCTGTCCCCAACTAAAAGAGAATCCCGTTTTAGGACAGGCAAAATTTAAACAAACTGATTTACCTTTATTTTGTACAACTTAAGATTTAAAAAAAAGGAAAAAAAAGATAAAAAAAATTAAAATAGATTAAAACCTAACGAGTTGATGTTTGATTATCAGACTTATTAAAATAATAATAGTAATAAAAAAGATATACATTTACGTAATAAAAAATTGTATTGCATATTATATATAGTACATGTTTAATAGAATAAAATAACAAAAAAGAACACAATTAGTCCTACATACAGATATTGTAAGAGTAAGAATATTTGACATCAGAACATCAAAATTTGAGTTCTGTTTTTTATTTACATGGTGCTACATATTTTGTTTATAAAATAACAAAAAAGGGGAGAGAATAGAAATAATACAATACTATTTATTTATTTAGTGATAATACATTACAAAATAATAACAACAATATTTACAATATATTATTCACAATTAGTTTAAAAAAACTCATTTCTGGACAGACAACTTATTTTTACAAAAGAAAACAAATTTAAAAGAGAGTTCAATAAATGTGTATAGCTTAACACTAATGCAAAATATTTCATAAATACATGAAAAGAAATAAACGCAGATATTCGTTTGGAGTCACAAAGAAAGAATGTGTCACTAATTAATAAAACTGCCGAGAAAATAGCTTTTAAGAGCTTTTGCCATTTTTTTTTTGTTCGTTACTGGAAGTTTTAGGTTACTAAGTAATGCGTTGTATTGCTTATATGTGATGGTAAGGTGTTAATCCCAAATTTAGTCGGGTAAGTAGATGATGATGGTGTATGTCGGATTTAAAGACTGGTTTAGTGTTGGTGTGTGAGGAGTGTAGAATGGCAGTTGTGGTGTTATATTTTAGCAGAATCGTAAAAAGAAGGTAGGAGACAAATGTCTTAGCTGCGAAATATACGAGAGTGGACCGGCATTAGTAGTGTGGAGGAGCTATTCCGGGCAGCGCAAGACAAAGAGACATTTTCCAGAGTGATCGCCAACGTCGGGGGGACCTGATACGGCACATAAAGAAGAAGAAGAAGTAAAAAGAAGTATTTGTGTATGTGAATATAAATATTTGACATGTGTATCCCATGGTAGATGATATATATTCCTTACGGCTCTATTTTTAATGATTTGTTTTACGGATATTTTTTTTGGTAATGGTGCCCCAGATACTAACTAGATAACTCAGATTGGAGTCGATCATAGCATAATAACATAATTAACTAGTTAACTACCGTTTGTTCAGTATACTTAAAAAAATAATAGGTAGGTACATATACTAACAGATTAAAACATGCAATAGATTAAAATATAAGGGTAAGTTATTTTTATTATTTTGTTTTTGTTTATGTTTGTGTTTGTTTTTTTGTTTGTTTTGTTTTTGTTTGTTTTCGGTTTTATTCCTAATTGATTTTTCCGTTTTCCAAGCATCAGGTATGAAGTTTTATAGTTTTGGCCTAAGGAATGACAAGTGTCTTTGAGCGAATGATTTTTTGGCTGTAAATGATACAATTGGTTTTCTTCGTGAGACTGCGTGTCGTAAGAGTATTCAATAGATGCGTAAAAATGACGTTGTTTATGAATTTTTCAGATTAATTTCATCATGTACAATTGTCTAACATCCAGAACTCGTAACTTTTCAAATAGGGCATCGCTGTGATACCCAAAGTGGTCCAAAACAGTATTTGTTCACCCACCCCAGCAAAAGGATGCATAGTCTATTAGTGACCCACACATAGCGCCGTCAATGAGGTTCACTTCTTTTTAACGTAGGATATTTTTAATTAGAGTAAATTCTCCACACACAACAAACCAGGAGTCTTTTTGGGAAATACATCTCCCAGACTGACACGGTCTCATAAAGTTTATGCTTTTTCATTTTTGTATGACGGTGTTTAAACAGTATTCGAAAGAGAGATCACCGCGCTTTCAGTTTGTATTAAAACAATAACATATACGCCCCCAATTTTTTTTAAATAATTCTATGAAACAGCTTTCAGCATACAAAAAATATTGATCACTGATTTAAATTTTTTAATAAAACATTTTTGTATTAAACGAAAAGTGAAGTGAATGTAACTTTAATAACAACTTTGTCTAACTGAATTTGTTTTTTTTAGTTTCATGTAAAGTAGTAATTACAGTTTATACGACAAAAACCATCGGTTTGTAGTAAAACTCTATCTTTGTTTGCGTTCAAAATTATAATGTTTTTAATTGCATATGTCGATTTATTAAGTTCGTTTTCCATAACAGTATTTTATTTTGTAATACGTTCAAAAACAGCAAATTTATCGCGTATTTTTTTTTTTTGTAGAATTTGTATTCTAACCGTTTTCTTATGAAAAATGTCAGAAACTTTAGAGTTAAAATCTTCTAATTAATTGAAAATCGAGAACAAACCAAATTACAAAATCCTAAACGATCTGCAATGTGGATTTCATCGACTGCTCCGTGTGTAAAGCATTTGGGAGCCTTTGAACATTTTGGAAAAGCTCAAACCGTCAGTTTGGATGTTTCTATAGCCTTTGATAGGGTCTGGCACCGGGCACGTGTTGAAAAGTTACCATTGTATGGGATCCATCCAGTCCTGCATAGTTGGATTGCGAATTTTCTCAAGGGAAGAAAAATTCAAACCGTAGTTGACGGCTCTTCTTCCTCTCTTAAACTAATTACGAAGAAAATGTTATATCTATATCGTATTTTATAAATACAACCTGATCACGCTTTTATCGATTTTAATAGTCTTTCTTTCTAGTAACTTTAAAAAATTAGCTGACGGGACGATCGCTCTAGTATATTGAATTTCATTGGCACGTAGACATTAAATATTGGTTGCATGCCACGCGTCCGCGTTTCCGTTTTAGCAAATGTACACGTGCCATAATCCTAGGATTATTCTTTTCGTACCTCCATCAAATAGTAAATACGCTGTGGATTCACTTACCACGCGTGGTATAATTATATTTCGAGGTTGAGAATAAGCTCAGATTAATTAGGATTAGAAGCTTCATCGATACAGAATAAGGACAAAAGAAAACATGTTTTTCACGGCCTCATTCTAAAGCGATAAATTTAATACAATACGTGCTGGTTATGGATAATTTTCCTCAAGCCATCGTAATACAAGTGTTAAATACCTTGAATTTATATGCATACACATATCATATATTTAATTTTATATCTTGTGATTAATTTATAGAAGGTGTCCGGAGGTAAAGTGCGTTAACTTTGGGGGGCGTTTCTAAATGATGGTACAAGTAAAAATTATATATTTTTTATTAAAATTTCAACGTTTTATTGTTGTTTTTAGGTTAAAAAGTTGTATTTTTTGTATGGGAAAGTAAACATTGGAATTTCGAAAAATCGCCTTTAAATAGAATCACCTACCGAAGTTAGCGCACTTTACCCCCGGACACCCTGTATGTATGTTTTTTATACGGCAGATAGGGTATTGCACTCGCCGCCCCCTGTTCAGCTGGATTAATACTATTACAACACCCTTATTTAAGGAAACAAAATTATAAAATATAAGACAGATGTACATTCATGCACTCATAATGTACTTTAAGAACAATCTCAAGCTTCATAGTATTGTAGATCACAGTTACACGACAAGACTAAGATCAGAATAAAGGATGATACTCGTAGTACCAAAAATGAATACATTGTTTGGATTTGTCCCTATTATCGTATGTATATATATTTTTTTTCTATTACCATTTGTATCACGATATATGTACAACATTGTATTATTGTTTTTGTAATTTCTTATTTATGTTACTACCATAATACGGGCATTTGCCTAGTTTAGGGTATTAATAATAAAATTTTATAAAATAAATATAAATTGAATTTCAGCTAAATTCAACGACTTTAAATGAAATATTTTATTTATTTATTACAAAATAATAAATTATAATGTATTATTCTCAGTGAGTTTACAAAATTCATTTCGGGAAAGACAACATTAGATCAAAGACAATACAACAAAGATACATTAACATAAATTATATAATAATTTTAAAAAAGTTGTTTTGGAGTTCCAAAGAAATAATATTGTGTCAGTCATTAATAAAACTGCTGAGGAAATAGCTTTTAAGAGCTTTTGCCAATGTTTTTTTGTTCGTTGCCGGAATTATTGAGAAACAAAATAAAATGAAAAGGTAATGTATCATAATGCGTACTATTTATATTGTTTGAATGGTTATACCTTTTAATGTAATATAAAAAATATATAATTTGTTTAATTGAATATTCAGTCACACTTTCAGAATAAGTCAATTGTTATCCCACATAAATAATCATTATATATATTTAGAACTTATCAATGTAATCTTTCATAGAGTGCTGCCAAAAATATGCGAACAATAGTTTAATTATAATATTGTTAATTCTGAATATCGACAAATATGACGTTAATAATTAGATCCCAATGGTCGAGTGGATAAAGACGGTTTCCCGGTAAGACGGAGATTTTGGGTTCGATTCCCAGAAGAGGCCGTTATCTTTTTATATGCTGTGTCTTGTTCTGTTTCATGTTTTGTTTGGGTTTGTTAGTATTATCTTTTTCATCAATGATATATTACATTGGTGGATATATCCAATTAACCATCAAATGTTAAAGAAGAGTTGTTTCAATTAAAATTGAATTAGTTATTATTCTTTAATAAAAATGCCTATTCTTATAATAAAAGCAATATTAGTTTTATGTACCTATGTAGTAATTTGTAGTACCTACACGTTTTATGCTGATGAAGGACCCATTGGTTTCGAAGTATGTTGATAATTTTTATTAAAAAGTGGTATGAAAAAAATTGTTATTTTATTTAATTAAAGTGACGCCATAAGTGATTTTATAGTATTGAAAACATTATTCACAAAAAATAAAAACATAAAAAATATCTTTTTTTCTTGGTCCAAGGTTCACCGTCGATACATCATCCGAAGTTATATGTTAAGCATCAATCTGCTATCAAAATCTTCCCAAGCAAAGTCGAAATCTTCCAGCCCGCAGGTTACACGATAGCTCAAACTTCCTCTGTAAGCTTTTGTTGGGTTTAATATGAAACAAGGCCTCCGAAATGAATAAAAGTAAATATGCTTTCAGTGTAGGTACCCACTACCGACAAGCCAAGGCCCTCGGGCGGTACCTACGCAGAATCCATTTTCTCATCTCCGGTGATGGAGTATGAATCTGACTACCTGAGATGAGAATAATAATTCAGAAATCGTGATATTATATTTTTTCTAAATTGGGATCACGTCATGTAGTATGCAAGTAGATGGGGAAGTAATTTAAATTTAAAATAGGAATGTTGTGGAAATAGGGGAACGGCTGCGCGTCCATTTTCGAATAAATCTTAAATTGAGACCAATATACCCAATGAAACTGAATAATTATTATTTTATTAAGAAGCAAATATCTAGTATTGATATGTTGTATTGAATTTGTTTTATAATATGAAATATAGGCCATTAAATTCAATTTAATAATATTTTTGGTAACAAGATTTTAAACAATTTTTTATCATTTTTTGTGAGTTATAGAAAAAAAAAATTTGTGTCTTTAAATTTAAGTTCATAAAACAGCCTTTTTAAATATATGTAATCGAATTTCAATTTTGTTTTCTTGATTGAATAAAATAATGAATGAATTATATAATTAATAAGTGAATTAGTGAATGAATTAATTCATTAATTAATGATGAATTAATTAATGAATGAATAAATGAAAGAATAAATGAATAAATGAATGAAGTGAAATCATGGAAGTGGAAATTAACCCTTTTCGTGTCTTTTTAATGAAAAGAAGGAGAGGAAGTTCTAGGAAGTTAAAATATATGAGGGGTGAGAGACCAGTTGGAGAGGTTAAAGGGTCTCTCCAAACCAGCCTCTCCCGATCTGGCACGCCACACAGCTGGTGGGTAGGCGCATCCTGAACACACATCACTCAATGGTATTTTGACGATGTAATTATTAAGGTGTGTTATGAAAACCTTAAAAGGCAAGCATTATTAACAAATACGAGCTGGAGAAAAGATGAAAAAGGCAAATGGAGTTCTTCACCATACTGAAAACATTTTTTTTAAATTTGCCTGCATTTCATTCGACGTGAAGCAACATTATTGTTTCATTAAAAGAAAACCTAATAACTCACGTCGGCTGTTAAGTTCAATTAGACCAACCGCGCTGAATTGATTTTATTGCTTTTCAGAAATTCTGAAATCCATTATAAAGCTCTTAACGCGAGAAGCTGTTGGTAATAAAAAAAGCCTTAACGATTCGGAACGATATTATATCTAGGGGAGGCTCTGACCTCGTTAACGGGAGCAATAAACAGGACCCTTAGATATTACTGAGCCGAGCTGAAATTGCTGAAAAAGCTCAGAGTGAAAGTCACTTTTCCTAGACATTATCAAGAGACGTTACTTTTTAAAGGGACTGATATGACGCAATGAATTTAGATTGTATTTAAATTTTTGCCTTGAAGTTGTCTTTTGTGTCCAATTATTTGACCCCCGCTGATCTTCCAATATTTTATGTTGTCTTAACTACAAAACAAAATCCGTTTTTTTATGAAGAAAGTGTAAGAAATGTAAGCTTGTCATTAATTTTGTACTGCTTTTTCTGTTGTATATTTAGCATTTTAATTTCTTACTTTTAATCTTAGTTTATCACAATCTTTTTTTAGGTTCAAAGCAGAAATCTGATCGGTTTACAAAGGCCCGAGAAGTGAAAACTTGCACAGTTTTTGGTAAGATTACCGTTCAAAGCAGAAAGCTGATCGGTCTACAAAGCCTGAGCAGTGAAAACTTGCACCGTTTTTGGTAAGATTACAGTTCAAAGCAGAAAGCTGAATGGTCTACAAAGGCCTGAGCAGTGAAAACTTGCACAGTTTTTGGTAAGATTACAGTTCAAAGCAGAAAGCTGATCAGTTTACAAAAGCCCGAGCGTTGAAAACTTGCACAGTTGGTAATATTATACTTCAAAGCAAAAACATTAAATTCGCAGTGTTATTTTCATTAGTTACTATGGAATTTTGATTATCTATTACAAAAAGACAAGATGTAATGTTGTTGGTCCTGAATCTAGTTTCAATAAGAAAAAAATAGTCTGGAATATGTTGCAAGCCTAACAGTAGGTTATTGCTATGTCAATATAATGTGTTCTTATATACTATATATGCCTTAGTGTATGTGAGAGTAATGTACGTTTTGATATCTCTACAGCATGTCAATAGTTTGTAATGTCATTGCCTGTAGTGCATATTTTTACACGGAAATTTTTACTAACATTTATTTTTCAAATTAATTCGTTGTAGCTTCTAAAACCAATCTATTTAAAAATTTCTGAGTTATTGTTTGTTTGCGTATTTACCTCTTTTCCAACATGTATGAAATACTCAAAAAGTGCTTGAATTTGTATGAAAACATGAACGTGATTAATGTTTGTGTTTATACACCACTGAATATTGAACTACTTAAGTCCCAGACTCGACCTATTGTTAATAATAAATTTTAAGTGAAATTTCTTCCATACAACGAGGTCCAATTAATCCTACCCTTAACCGCCAAGGGATTATGGTCCTAATGGTCTAGGCTGCTCGGCCTTTTGGGGGCGGTTTCAATACACGGTCGTGCCTGGTGGGCGGGAAGGGTGAAATTAGCCTGAATCAATAGGGATTATTGGTGGAACGGCACTGATTGTGCTATTTCCAATAAATCCCGCTTTCCAAACTGCCTTTGATAATATTTTAGCGTTTTAATTTAATTACTTCAAGAAGCCCTCACCTGGAAGGGATGTTTTTAATCAATTTCTAAATTAAACCTCGTTTCCTAAAAATTAAATCATAACCTGCTACTTGAAAATTGAAGAAGAAATTTAAAATAAATTAGAATTAAATATTTTCAAAAATCATCTTACGATACAAGTCAACAGATAGTATAAGTAAGTACGGAAGTTATTTATCACAATCACTGCCAAAAATATCTAATAGCGTAAGATCTGACTCGCGAGCCCCAGGGTAAGTGTGTGTACCAGACCCCAATCCTCAGAGACAGTGCCAGACATGTCTGAAATAACTAACTAACCATCACACCGCTTCCTCGAATAGTCCTAACTTCATTTACATTTTTTTTTTTTGGTAAACTAATGTTTAAGACAAGATTTTTTATGCATAGCACAAAGGGTAACAATTATTTTACAAGCATTAATTATTCGCCTGAAACACTCATCCACATTGAAAAATCTCCTGATAAAAGGACGCCAACGGGACTCGAACCCGTGTCCCTTCGGTTCGAGTCCCGTTGGCGTCATGTATCTTTTATCAGGAGATTTTTCAATGTGGATGAGTGTTTCAGGCGAATAATTATTGCTTGTAAAATAATTGTTATCATTTACATTTATTTATTTATTCAAGAAATAGTATATTAGAATAAAATCACGCTTCAGTGGTCGAGGGGTAAGGCTCTCCTCTAGCAAGCCGGAGGTCGCGGTTTCAATTCCTGGCATGCGCAATTAAATTTTATTTGATTAATTTGTGTCACCTTAAAATAATACATCGTATATTTGCGTCACATTTCAGAGTGGAAAAAACCCTCAGGATTGCCCTGGTATAAGTCCACTATTCAGATATGAAATGTTGCTTTAAATGGCTGTATTCGTGTTTGGTGTCCAGATCTTAATAGCCAAGTACTTCTCCCCACCTTTTCTCTTTCCCATCTTCTTACCCAACTCACTACCTTCAGCCTCACAGCATATCTTAATTGGGGATGTTATAGTCTAACTGACTCCAGACGGTTGGGAGCAGTTCGGGCTCATGTGCGGTTTCACATAAAAAAAAACTTTATAGTCACAGAAAATAAATTGTTTTTAAATACTTGTAAACTCACTAAAAACTACTAAATTGTTAGAAAAATAATCAATCCAGTTATAAAAACTATAATTACAGCTGGGCAGTACGTTTATAGTTGGCGACAATAAGATTCTACTGAATAAATAAGTATTACAAAGTACCTGTGTTGGCTTATCAGCCACAATCATAGGGTGACTATACAGACAATGACGCGAGGCGTGGTATTTATAATTATTAACCTACAATAATAATTATTAACATTCATGCATAGGATCTTACAAGTACAAACTATTCTGTTAAATTGCCTTTTAAAGGGAATCTAACAATGTGTGACTTAATTTTTACTATTCTTTATTCTATGATTTTCCAATCAATATATATAATATGATTCGGATGATGTAGTGAGATGAAAAAAGATGAGATGACTGAAAAATCTATCATCTGTTTTGATTGGTAAAATCATAGAACAAACAATAGTAAAAATTAAGTCATCACATAGTTTTATTCTTGTTAAATTGCCTTTTGAAAATAATCAAGCTATGAGATGACTTAATTTTTACTGTTCTTTATTCTACGATTTTACCAATCAAAATATAATATATAATATGATTCGGATGATGTAGCGAGATGAAAATAGATGAGATGATTGAAAAATCTGTCAAATTATGATATAACGCGATTCCCTCTCACTTATAGAGTTTTAGTAGCACACAACAGACTTATTAACTACATTATAGCTCTATTAACAACATAAGATAAGATTAATAACTAAGAAGGATGAAATCAACCGAAGCCGGTGCGTTTATAACTCAAATAAAGTGGTTTTAAACAAAAAAACTTTTCTTCGTTTGTAACATAAAATCTGTTTAACTGCACGGAAAGTCTACTTACAGGAAGGCTATAATATCATATCTTTTTAATCATTATTAATATAACCTTTGTTTGTATGCACTTCTAGATCATACTCCTTATCCTTTAAGTGCTAGTATTCAATTTATACTGTCTGATTTCATTGTTCGAACTAATGTAACATTTAACTATTAATCTAGTTTTATCGTATGCTTGTTTCTTACCCTTTCATACCTGAATTAAAATTTGCAGTGGTAGAACATATTCGATGCTTGATAAAAATGGGTACATATATTTGTAAAATTTTGGTGCTCCTTCGTTGTTTCTTTTTCAATATTTTAGAAGTTAGTGCTAGTTTCATTTGAAAGAACTTTATATCTCAACACCAAAAATGTAACACTTTATTGAATTTAAAAAATACATCAAAATTAAACATTGAAAAAAAACACTCAAAACTTACATCAGTAAAAACTGGAAAATTAATGAGGTCGAGATTGAAAACTAAAATCACCTTTTGAAACTACTAGCTAAAATCCAGTTAAAAAAATAGCGCGCAAATCCAAGTTATACCAGCAAATGAAAAACGACAACGTTCATTTTTAATTCAGTTTAGATATTATGGGAGAACATTGAAAAATAATAAATATTAAGCATATCATAATATCTTTTATCTTATTACTTGTGAAATATATATATGTATATCACACATTGTAAATTTTTTTAATGAATAAATTGAATTAAAAAAAATAAATAAAAAAATACAGTGTGTGGCAAGCCTACGCACGACGGAAGTGGAACTTTTAGTATTCTTCTCTCTCTCTTTTCATTTCATTCTCTCTTTTTTTCTGTCTATTGACATATTTATAAGTAGCATGTGATACAAAAAAATGAAAAGTTATAAAAATATGGGATTCGAACCCGGGTCCTGCATAACGAGTGTCGAACGCTCTGCCTCTAGACCCCAAGGAAAGATATTTCGCGCGACGCGGCGTTATCGGCCTTGATTAGTAATTTTAATGATTCAAAATAAAAATAATTAATCAAAATACCGAGCGACTCTTTCGGCACGATTTGTAAGCTATATTTCGACCAAAATCTCATATAGGTACCGTAAATTAAAGTAAAGGTAAATTTACAAATTTATCTAATTTTTTACTACATTATTACAAATCGTTGATAAAAAAAAATTTAAAGTTATAAAAATATGGGATTCGAACCCGGTTCCTGCATAACGAGTGTCGAACGCTCTGCCTCTAGACCGCGGTTATTACGTATTTGACCAAAATATCATATAGTCAAAATATCTAAAAGTCGCAGCACGAGAGCATTTTATCACTTTAAAAAAAATTATTAATAAAAAAATCACAAAAAGAAAATACAAATCGTTGATAAAAAAAAAAATTAAAAGTTATAAAAATATGGGATTCGAACCCGGGTCCTGCATAACGAGTGTCGAACGCTCTGCCTCTAGACGGCGGTTATTACGTTTTCGACCAAAATATCTAAAAGTCGCAGCACGAGAGCATTTTATCCACTTTAAAAAAAATTATTATTAAAAAAATCACAAAAAGAAAAAAAAAATAGTTAAAGCGGGGATCGAACCTCGGTTCTTCACGACGACAATCGGGCGCTTTGCCTCTAGACCACGAAGCTGAGTTTGGGGAGCGACCGAAAGTAGGTATATAATATTGGCTAGGCTCCTATAGCGAAATGATCACGGTTTATGATGACGGTCATGAGTTGGTTTTACTCCGGTCCTAGAAATTGCATAAAAGCGTAAAGAAGTTTCACTTCAAAAATTAAATATCTGAAATCCATTTTAATTGTAGTTGTATTTTCAAAAATACACACAGTCTGAAAGGGTTAACTGTGACATGCAATTATTGTTTATGATGTATTTATACCGCCAGTAAGGACAATCACAAGAAAAAATAGCATTATATCGAGGACACCACCTTATCCTGGTTCTAGAGTTTTGATAGATAATTCATCGGAATTCTCTTTTCAGAAAAACTTCTATAGAATTCTTACAAATTGCTCAGAAAATTTCGCTACCAGAATTTGAATGTTAAAATTATAAGTCATGCAAATCAATTCATCTCGTCTAGACGTATTATGTTCACTTTCAAATAAGCAATCACACCTTGAACCCAGTTGCTACTTTACCTAGTTCTTGCCTCCTTGCTCCTTAGCCGCCGTAATCTCAATATTTAAAAAGGTTAACTAGTACGACGTGGTAATTGTAGGCTGTAAAACAGACCCTTAATTGGGGTCACTCTCAAGTCAAATCTCGTTCATGCTTTTTACGTGTTTTGCAAAAAGGTTTTACATCTTTATCTGCACTACCTGATCTGGGTAGCACAAGGGGCAGGAGATAGATAACTCTCCGCGATATTTAATATTCCGGGCACAGATACAAAAGGGAAGAGCTACTACAGTGGTTAGTGCCTGTAGCTGGGTGGTTATATACAAGAATCACTTTAATGACAGTATCAAATCCCTAAGTAAAAAGCAATATGTTAGTGACATTAAATAGAGACTTTTTGTGTAATTAAGTAAGCCAGCATAAATCTTTCTTATTGCTTTGATGGATGTATGTACAGCATTGGACTGGCAGAAGAAGGATGAAAGAAGACTAAATCAGAAATGAGATTTCTCGGGCGTACCAGTATATTTTAAATCATGTTTGACCATTTTATAAATATTGATATCCGGAAAGAATGCAATGCTGAAAGCTTCACTTGGTGATGAAAGCGAGGAAGAAAACATGATACGACCAATTAATTCAAATGCTTAAGTCGGGTCCTGTCAAAACTCTTCTTCCTCTTACTGTTCTTAATCTTCCTCTCCTTACTCTTACTCTTCCAACTCTTTCTCTTCTAACTCTTATTCTTCTAACTCTTACTCTTCTTAATATTATTGGTATTCTTCTAATGATTACTTTTCTTATTCTTACTCTTACTATTATTCCTCTTACTCTTCTAACTCTCACTTTTCCTCCTCTTATGCTCTCTGTTCTTACTCTCACTTATCTTATTTTTACATGTACACCATAAAATCATGCTTATAATTGTCTTTCCTGAACAATATTTACCGTAGTAAATACTTTTATAAAACATTATTGGTACTAAAAACATTATTCCACCATTGCTCCGAAGCGCACAGACATTGAAATAACGAAGTGAAGGTCTCTATTGTGCCGGGAATAAAATACGATCCAGAACATCCTCATTGTTGAGCTCTCCCCATATTAAATTTCCACATTTTTTTTAATACCTTTTCTTCTTCCACCGACAGGGCGCCAACTTTTACAGCTAACTAGCAGTGATGAAAAAACGAACGAAGATCTGTTAGCTAGTGTCCTCAAGTATATAAGTAAATTACAATAGTTTTGAGTACCTCACACTAGATGCACAACAAACGTTCCATACAAAAACGTTAAATATCGCGCCACTTCACAAAATATAATTTGTACCCAACATTGTATTACTACAAAAGGTTTTGTACAAATATTTTTTGTGACTACACGATGGTGGTGAGGTGTTTATGTGTTGCTTTTATGCATTTCGTATAATATGTATCATTTCATGCCACTACCCTTTCCCCTTAGAGAAGGTAAGGGAATTAAAATTATATGATATAGTAAATTTTACCCACTGTGTTTGATTTTTGAAAAACCTTGTTAGGTTAGACAAAGGTTAGATTAGGTTAAATGAGTTAGGTTAGCATCCATCTTATTATCATATAATGACGTAATGCGATTATATTAGAATATTTATGAAATCTAGTTATCGATATCGTGATAATAATATTCGTATTTTACTAAAAGTTTATCAGGAAACCTTTAAATTCATTCGTTAGGGCCTGCAATGCCGTTTTTAATCGGATTACCAATACTAATATATTCTTATTAAATTAGCAATACTCATTGTTGTAATCGTGAATAAAACAAACGTGTTTTACTGAGATTTTACTAGGAAACTTGTCGATTCATCCGTTAATGGTCGGCATTCATTAAAAACGAAAAATTTGAAGAGATTTTTAATAAATTAGGAAATTTAACGCCCATTTATTCAAAAGTGGCCAGAAAGGTTTTCTGTTGCAATGGCAATACTACTTCAGCCGATCGAACGATGTAGAAGACATATACCGACAAGTTACGACAATTTGTGATTGAATTATTATTAAACAGTTAAAAGATATACCGTTGCAACATTCTTCAAAACAATATCAACAAATTATTAATTTGGTGTTATGAAAATGACTTTACTTAAATATCTCAAAATGTCAAATAGTTGAATATTCTCGAATATAAAATCCAGTGATTTTTGATTACAACATTGATAACAATGCTCTTGAGACATTAACACAAATCAAAGACTTAGGCATCACTTTTCAATCAAATCTTTCATTTGTTAACCACATATCAGAAATCTCTAATAAGGGCTTAAAATGTTGGGATTTATAACTAGGCTAACCAGAAATTTTAACAATATGAAGTGTATTAAATTGTTATATTTTGCCTATGTAAGAAGTCAACTTGAGCACAATTCTCCTGTCTGGAACCCATATTATAATATACATTTACGAGCTGTTGAAAGAACACAAAACTTATTCTTACATTTTATAAAATTAAAAGTGGGTATTCCAGCAATTATGTTGAACTACAACACTCAAATTTTATGAATATGCTCAAATTGTCAGAGAGAATAATTTTCACTGACTTGGTATTTCTATATAAAATTCTAAATGATTTAGTTGATAGTCCAGTATTGCTAGAATTGATAAGCTTCCGGATTCCACAACGTAATACTAGAAGTCAGGATTGAAAAAACACTGAAAACTAATTTTGCGAATTATTTTAGTTAACATTATTGATTATACTCTGTAATACTATTATACTGTAAATATATTATTTATTTAATTAATACTTATTCAAAAAATATATATTTTTATATTCGTTGCAGAAATTCTGGGACTAATTACCATATGTATTCCTCTTTGCCCAGAGTACTAATGGAGTGAAACAATTATGCAAAGTCAGTGGACATCTTCAATTTATCTTTAAACAAATATAAAATGTTGTTAATGAATCAATTCAGTTATGTACAATAAATAATGAATATTTCTTAATGTTCATTTGTAAAAGCCCCGAAAAAGGGCGTTAATTAATAAATAAATAAATATATAGATTTGCAGAATATTATTTGTCATTCTCCTACATAACAAGATATCAAGTGTTACACAATAGTAGTAAATTACGCGTTTGGGATGTTGACAGAAACGAAAGCGCGGCGCACGTTTTCATACTTATGGCCCTTCTCCGTTTCTTTTATCTATGGTATATATTTTTTCATAAATCTTTTGTTTTGTCTATGTAAAGCTTTTACATTTAATAATATTTGTATATTTTACCTATCATCTTAAATTTCTCGTTGCGTTTTTGTTGCATGCATTTTGGGATACTTGTAATTTGACAGGTTAACATTCTTTATTTACAACTTTTAAAACGGACGATTACCGTTATTTATCATTTTAAATTAAATATCCCACTAGAAGACTTACAATATCACTTCTTATTAAATACTCCAAAAATACACACATTGGAAGACAGGCTTAAAATAAACGACTTTTTTATTAAAAATTCTAAATTCGACTGTTGCGAACTTTTGCAACTCATAAACTTACGAATACCTACAATAACAACACGACAAAATTCATTATTCCACTGAAGCACACATAAGCGCAATTACAATGGTTTCATACTATAGAAAACCAATACTTGTGGTGATGTCGACATATTTAAAATTAACTTTGCGAATTTTGTGGTTCACGTAAAAGATTTATCCCAACACTATTCCTAAATAGAAGTTGTATTTTTGTAAACCAGTCAAATCAAGTCAAGTAATTTTATTTTTATTATTTCTTTCTTGTTTCAAAATTGTCTGTCATTAAAATTGTACAACCTACATGCAAAAGCCCTCTGGACGTTAGATAAATAATCAAACAGTACAACACACAAGTTTTATACTGAAATTATCATCGCATCCGTACGAGTGTCACTTATTAACGTCAAAGACAGTCACAGCAAAGGAAGTTGCCTTACAACCGGTCTCCTGACCTCCAGAAAGAAGTGACCCGTAAAATATAGACATAACCATTTTTTCTTTATCTACTCCATGTTGTTGGATATTACCTACATTGTTGCTTCCTAGCATCCTCCGCACTGTTATAATTTAACAGCTAGAACGGTGGAGGAATCATACCATTTCCACTGAGAAAAGTTTTCAATGGTAAAAAGTCTGAATGCGGAGAATTTAAAGTTGCTCCTGATCATCGCCCCACCACCTACCACCTTCCAACAAGCTATCCGGTCTCTCCACCGAAGAAACTTAAAAAGAAGTTGCTAAGAAGGCCGACTCAAACTCTAATTTGTCGCAAATTGGTGAAAAATCGTTACCTATTTTTTTTATGTTACAAAAATATAGACAGTCAAGGTTAAAATATTGTATCTCCATTTTGGCTCGAAAATGATTTAAGTACTAGTAAATATAGCCCATATTTTCTTAAGTTCAAATATTGTATCTCCTATACCTACCGTCCCAAAGATATAAACGTATGAAAATAACAAATTATTATAAGCAATTATTATTAGCCTGAAATATCTATACAAATTGAAAATGTCTCCCAAGTAAAAATAAACGCCGCCGACGGGAATTGAACTCAACTGAATTGAACCCAATTGAATTGAACCGTGTCGGCGACATTTATTTTTACTCTGGAGATATTTTCAATTTGTATGGATATTTCAGGCGACTAGTTATTGCTTTTAATAATTTGTTATCCTTTGTGCTATGCATAAGAAACCTTGTCTTATAAACTTTAGTTTATCATTAAAAAAATAATATTAATGAACACAGATATAGTATCTCCTTAACAATAATATTTATAATTAGGCTATGTGTTGTATTTACGTCAGATACAGACACTATAATATATTGAAAAATCAAGTAATTATTAGTTTTCTCACGATTATTATTTATGGAGATACAATATTTTAACTTAAAGCCATGACTTTTCAAGTGTTCTGATTTGTTCAGTTACCATTTTTTCGCCCGCCACGCTAGAGATAACAAAAGTTTTATGGCGTCGACGCTCCTTTTCATCGCGTTTCGGATGTTTATTTATTTGTGAGAAACAAAAAGCTTGGATGATACAAAAATATTTATGTAAACAGTTTTAAGACACAAATTATAGTCTTAGTTGTAAGCCACTATTAAAAAATCTGTTATAATTCTTAGTTATAGGATAAGGGTTAAATATATAAATTTAGTTGTAAAGCGCCCTTGAAGTGATTTTCTCATGAAAACAGTATACCACAACAATAGAAAACAATATACGGCGCTGTACAAATGATCTCAACATTTTTATTTTTATTTCTATGAGGTTAAATAATGTAAAGCCAAAAAAGTTTTTTATACTAAAATTGGTAAGATATATCATGAATTAGGGAAAGGGGGGAGAAAGAAGAATATAGGATAAGGATACGAAATGGTCTCGATAGATTCCATGCTCATTTACTCATGCATTAATTTACGATCGTACGAGTTACTTCCATTCGATAAACATTATAAAATTTTGTATTAATTGTTGGGGAAATTTTTCTAAACGTTGGTTCTGAAATGAAAAGAAACGGTTTTGTAGGATTGATCTTGACGGTAAATGATTATTTTATAATATCGTTAAGCTCGAACGAGTCAAGGCAATGGCCTGAATAATATGATTTGATCAAAAATTAAAGTCCGTATTTGAAGGAAGTTAAAGTGTATAAGATGATGTATATAAGAAAATGCATTTAAGTAGATCTTTTTGTGAGATTCGTATATTTTCTATGAAAATTAAAGCATTCAGCGCTGGGGGCACTATTTATTTGCGCATTGGTACATATTTAAAAACTGACTTGTAAATTTTTTTTTAAATACCCCAAACTAGGCAAATGCCCGTATCATGGTTGTAATATAGAACAAATAAGAACATGTAACATATACAATAATACAATGATATGCATACATGTAGTAAAATAAATAATGTAAAAACATTAATAATATTAAAAAGAAAACAAAAATAATAATATAAAAAACAAATTAATATAAAAAAACAAAAAAAACGGATTCAAGTGCCTTGGTGTTGATATGCGAATTCGGAGACGTCGCGTCGTGTTGTATAACAGCAGACTGTTATTTTTTTCAGTTTTGCGAAGCAACTGGCCAGTAATGATATAATAACAGAACTTGTATAGAACATTCACAGAACTTGAAAATCAACTTTGAAATTTGATGAATTGTTCAAATTCTGCGAAACAACCCTTCTAAATCTGCTTCGTCCTCGAGTCCATTGTTTGCCTGTAGATAATGTTCTACGATACGAGTATTGTAACCAGAGTTACAATAGGTACTCATTGATGCATTGCTTACAGCATGTCCCACATTTATTATTCGAATTCAGAAAAGAAAATACCTGCTTAAATTTAAATTTAATAAAAGATCATTATTAAATCACTTAACGGTTGTCTGTATGAGTTAAGGTAATATATTGAACTACGCTAACGCCATCAATAAATGTATAAGTGAACCTACATCGATATGGCCAGGTGAGATCGAGTTTTCTAATCTATGGCCCGCCCTAACAGAATTATTTCCATGTCATTAATTTCCAAACCATTCTATTTGGAAAATCACCAATTAGGTCCTTATATGGATAGCCCTTTCATTGTGTGACCGGAGAGATGTTTGGCCTAATGGGTGACCACATCCGTTCCTCCGTTCATTCCTTTGTCATACCTGAAAGAAGTTTACAAAAATACTCGGAAAATAAATAAAAGATTCCCCGCTTCGTCTTTGTTATGAACGATAAATTACCGGAATGTCTCGGGATGAGAGAGAAAGAGGAAAGTAAAGAAAGAATGAGAAAGTTTATCGGGAAATGTTTGACCTTTGCAGGGTAACCTAGTGGCTAGGCAGGGTTGCCGCGAGAAATTAATGGTTCCATGCTAACTCAACACAGCGACTATTCAACACACTCTTAAAAAGTGATATAAAGTCATTAAAGACAATGAAATTTTTTTTTAACCTAACCTAACCTACTTAACCCAGTTAATAAATTTTTTGTTTCATCACTTTCCATGACTTTATATAACTTTTTAAAGATGTGATGAAATATGATTTTGATTATTTATCGGGTCACCGAAATTAATAGACGTGTGCGATAAAATAAGTTATCACTTAGTAGATTTGTTGATGGTGAGGAAAGAAACCGATCAACTGAAATTGATGATAGTAAGAGATTTTCAAATATTGTCAGGTTATTTGTAACCCAAAAAAAATTTTATATATATATATATTACTTGCGCATGCCGGGACTTAAACCCGGGACCTGTGGATTCCTAGTTGAGAATGATGGCTCTCGACGAACTGGCACTGTACACAGGGTGAAATTTTTGCAAACAAGCCCAAAGAATGTGAATACACGACTCCAATTCACGACGACACAACGATTGCAACTGTTTGCTACGACGATACGTAGTGTGAATATGTACCGACTTGCGACAAATTACAGTGCAACAAAAATCATCTTCTGATGGTAGGTATGATATAATATGATGGGAAAAATGGTAGGTATTATCCCAAACTGTTTCAAGACTAAACAACTATATTATAACTCTTTTCCAATGTCAAATCAACTTATATTGCATACTACAAATCCTTCAAATTTGATTTCATTCTTTTCGGATTCTCCTAATTCGGTTTTATGTGATTTTCCCACAAAACAATAATCTCATTGCTATTTTGATCTAGAAAACGTTTTATTTACGGTTTCCTTCGATAAGAATTTACAAGAGATTAATGATATCAGTCATGAAAACCGCCAGAGTCAAGTTCGAGATGCCGCCCCTTGGTTCGCCGCCCGTGTGCACCGCTCACATTGCGCATTATAATGCGACAGCCCTGTGGCAATATAACCCCTCCCATAGATAACGAAGATCGTGGAACGTGGAAATACCAAAACATAATGTATCGCCGGAAAATATCTTTATTTATTGATGTAGGGTATAAGAATTTTGGGCGGTATACATAAAAGGTCAATTTTGTAAATAATGAAAAACACGTTTAGTTTCCTAAAAAGATAGATAATGCGTCTTCCTTTTTTTGAGCGAGGAGCAAATTTTCCATATTTTTTCTGTACGTAGTGAAGGTTTTATCAAGTTATTGCTTTATTTTTTCTTTGACGTGGGTTTTAGAGATCCAGACCGCCTCTCGAACTAAGCAATCTTTATTAATGTATTTGTTTACAGTTTAAAAACAGTTAATCCAATCGCATTTTACGAAATTTATATATTATTAGCTGCACCCTGCCACACGTTTTTGTGGCTCAGCTGTCTGTGCAGATTGAGAAACAATACTTTTAAGTCCAAAAGATGGCGTTGTTTAAAAAATGTGTTTTTACCCATCACAAATGACATCTATATAATATAGGTATATAAAAACACACGCGTATTCGAATGCATCGTTGTCTAAATTTCAAAGCAATCGGTGAAGAACTTTCCGACATTTAAGATTTTGAACAAACTAACATTTAAATTTTTATTTGTATATATGTTACAGTCATAGTGATTAAATAGCTATTATACATAATGACTGGTCGTTATATATAACAACAAAATTGTTTAGACAATGTGATAAATTAATCATTTTATCCGGATATTATTCATAATGTCGGGTCAAAGTTAGCCAAAGTAATAAATACGATCCAACTGACTTCTTTCCCCCCTATCCTAACCTAACCTATAATAACCCAACTTAACGTAACCTAACGTATCATAACTCAACCTAACCTAACCTAACGTATCATAACCGTACCTAACCTAACCTAACCTATCCTAACCTAACCTAACCTAACCCAACCTAACCTAACCTTATCTGTAACAACCCAACCTAACCTAACCTAAGCTATAATAACCCAACCTAGTTTGATTATTGTACATCTTGTATTAATTATTTTTGTCTAACCTAACCTAACCTAACCTAACCTTATCTGTAATAACCCAACCTAACCTAACCTAACCTAACCTAAGCTATAATAACCCAACCTAGTTTGATTATTGTACATCTTGTATTTTATCTTACAGCGAGCGCAGTTGTTATCCATCACGTTTTAAGGATAATTTTTTTTTTTTGATACCTACGCAGAATTAGAATCGCATGCGACTGTATAGTGTATGTATAAATGTTTAGGTACCTATTTTTTAACGTACTACTTGACGGCTTCCGTGGTCATGGTGTAAGGCTCTCGACTGGTAATCCGGAGGTCGCGGGTTCAAATGCCAGCGTACTCAAGTCAATTTTACTAGAGTAATATATGTTATTTCATGATTAATTCATTAAAAATAATATAAGGTATATTTACGGCACGTTACAGGGCATATCCTTCCTTGACAAAGTCATTCCATTCGAACAACGAGTGGTTCGACCCAAGAACAAATGTATGTACTTTATATGTAAGACTCAAGAGTAAATGTATTTACTTTCGACGGCGATTGCAAGCGGCCTGGATTGGAGAATCGATACCTTGAGTTGAAGATACTCTCAGTATTGTCATGGTGTTAGACCACCAATAAGCATTGATACATACATGCTTGAAATAGCTTAAGTCGAGTAAGGTAACCAGATCTCAATAGCCAAGTATTCCACTACCTTCTTCTTGCCCATTTTCTTCCCCTCCCTACTACTTTCAACCTCAAAACATACTATAATTAGGGATGCTATAATCGGTTGGGAGATGTTTGGGATCATTTGGCACTCTTTTGCGGTATTCACGTAAAAAATATATACCTATGTTTTAAAAGACTCAAAGTTTAATATGTATACTGGGATCACTAAATGCAATGTTCATAGCACCTTATCAGAAGAATGTTGAGGGAACAAAGGGGATTGCGATAAGTTCACAATATCCACTGAGTCCACAAAAGAGTCATTATTTCTCTTGTTTGATAACGCACATCCTCGATCCTCCCTCTCGACGCACAATACATCCATAATACGATAAGATACAAGAATATAAGTTAAATAAGCGAGATGAAAGAGCCGGTTGAGTGAAGATGACAGTGACGTATGTGCCGGGGGGCGCGCGGCGCCGCGGGGGGGCACAAGGGGTGCTGTCAACAGGCCGGCTAGGATGTTGACATGAAAAGAAGGAAATGAAGCCAATCTGCGACAAGCTGAGGAAGACTGGAAGAAGAAAGAAAGGAGACGGCACGGACAAATAGGGCACTATTCTAGATGACTCATTTCCGACGCGAAGTGATTGCGCCAAAAAAGTGCTAAAAACGCGGAATTTCACGACGTTTTGTTGTTTTAAAAATTAGATGCATTAGAATTCATTACCTACCTTAGATTTTTTCGTCAGTCATTTCAATTGTTTTACGCCCTCTTGAACTATGTAGTATGAGCCAGTAGGACCGCAATATCCTTAAATGGGGCACTTTATTTTATTTGGTTTTAAGCCCAGCTTCGCTTTTACATAAATTATAAGAATAGAATATACCTAGTAAGCTATCGAAAATTATATACAAAGTTTTTAAAGCACGAAAAAACATTTAACTGGTAAACTTTATATGGTACAATATTAGTGAAACATGTAACAGTAACATAATATATAATAAAAACTTTAAAAAAATACTACATATAAGACAAATCAATAAAACTACATGACCAGCGCTACCATAATTTGTAGAATTCAACAAAGTGCTGGAGTAGATTAAGCTTATTTCTATAAATAGGTCAGTAAATATATCATAATAACACTAAGTACATATATCATATATGATAATAACACTTACCCTTAATATAAGCAACATTAAATATATGAAATTTTCAACGAACTCAAGGGGCCAACCAGTAAAATCACTTGAACTAAAATTACACGAACGCCATAGAAATAATGTTCAATTTCAATGCTCACTTATAGAAAAATCACTAAGCATAAAATATATCGGGGTAGTAATTGATGAAAATCTTAGATTGGACCTACATATCGAAGGTATCACTGAAAACTTAAGAAATTATATATTTCTTTAAACATCTAAGAAATATTGTAAATAAAAAGGACATGAAAAAATCTATTACGCTTTATGTCATTTTCGTATTGAATATGGAATTATAGGATGTACCAAATGTATAACAAATATATGTTAAAAATATACTATTGAAACTATTCAAAAATACTGAATCCTCTACAAATACGCGTATTCATCAAACCAGGTCAAATCACAATGATATAAAAAATATTAAAGATCATAAAACTACACTGGGACAAAGAAATTATAATTATTTTGCGACAAAACTCCACAACATCCTTCCCCCTGATATAAAGCGAATAAAAAATTTTAATGATTTCAAATCAAGAATAAAAATCTGGCAAAAAGAGATTAATTAACAAAAACTTCGAAAAAACATTAAAAATGAGACAGAAAACTAATTAAACAGAAATGAATAACTTTAGTCCGCCGCAACACAGGTCACCCTAGCGAGGAGGACCAAGAAATGCAATTTAATAAACATATATTTAATATCACATTTTGTATGTACAGTGTGTAAATAGTCGCTATAATAAATAAAATAAAAAAATTTTAAAAAATCAATAATACCCCAAAACTTGTTTCCCAGATCATACATTCTTTTGGTTAGCGGTGTATCTGATAGTTGGGTATATTATGAGGCTGAAGGGAGACAAGGAAGAAAAAGGTTGAGAAGTACCTGTCAAATTCAGATCTACTCACTAATCACGGATGAAGCCATTTTAAGTAACGTGCCAATTCCGAATGCTGGTATTAACTTGACTTTTTAAGCTCTATTTAATTTGCAACGGATACTGAAATACTGTACTTACCTGGAAATACTGTACTTACCTGGCAGGTCACTTAGGATGAACACACTTTTATCAGATACTTTGAATTGGAAGAAGATACAATTTTGCACGAGAGGACACCTCAATCATTAAGAGCACTGGAAAGTGCATGATTTTACGCTTGCTATTTTATCCTGATATTACATTTATGAGAAAATTAGTGACCAAATTAGAGTTAACATTCTCAATTTTCGGATTGGAGACTTTTTAAATGACCTTAAAAAGCTTAAATGTTCTTCTTAGGTTTAAATACGAAATCATCACATTTTTTTTTTACAATGTCGCTGACTGAGAAGGTGAAATATTTTCATTTTCTTTATTTTGATAACCAACTTTGATCGCAATAGGCGAATCAAGAGTGGACTGTAAAATATTAATTGTGAACTTTGAAGTTGACACAACTATGGTTGGAGATGGTGAACACGGAGTAAGGAAGGAATCCGACTTACCACTTTGATGTTCTTTAAAGATGATGATGGTATGATTTCACTCCCAGGAGATATGATTTCAAGCACAAGCTTCCATAACATCCGGGTTGGATACAAAACACACTGAGGGAACCGAATATGTTCACTGCACAGGCCTTCTACCCTGAATCGATATTAATAACTGCACTGATAACAATAGATGTTCATCAAACAGGCTCCATCAATAAAACTGGTTTGACAGTCACTTTTACTGTTGTTAAATGTACGTGGGTATAGTCAGATGGATGGGAAAATGCAAGGACAATGTTAAAGGAAGATCAATAGTTGCGTCAACACCAACATTCTGAATATTTTATAATGTGAGGTAGTAAATGTATAATTCCTTAACCAATAAAAAGATTTTTACTTATGTATCTTAATCTTATGAATATAAAAGAGAAAAAAGTTACATTAGCCTATGCGGGTGGAAAGGTGAGAGGGAGGGAATGGGGATGGATCTAGTCTATGTTGAGTAAAATGTATTGTGTAATTAATAAAACAGATCAAAACACATACAAATTAAAAGTTAACGGTCTCACTTGGGAATCGAACCAGGATCTCGGTCATACCGGGAAAATGCCTCTAACCACTAGATGATCTGAAACTGAGTTCAATTTTCAACTATCGATTGACCTATTTTCAGAATCCAATCCAATCGCATTTATATTTGGCGAGAGAGTCCGCTTATCGAAAACTATTGTAAGCTCGTTATATATTGTAATGGCAATGCACACAAAGTTCTTCGGACAAACTTTGGAAGAAATGTAGCAAAATAGTTTCCTACATTTTGCTCGGCTTCTCTCCAGTAAGTCTGGAACAAGAAATCTGTGCTTTACCATAATATGGATTGTAGGTATCTATCTATCTTTATTATGTTTTATATCTGCATTTTAACGCTTAGCGCCACTCGCGGGGGAGTAGGGTCCATTTCACCACGCACGTTTTATGAAATATTTTTATCCTTTTGAGCGTGACGCAGTCGAGTCTCCGTGTGTTCTCGGTACCACCCGAGGGTTCGCGGGGATGAACTTGCTCCTGGTTGCTGCTTATAGCTTACGAGCTGCTACGGGACCTAGGTCCCTTACGAGTGTACTTACGTAAGCAATATTTTTCTGTTCTTTTTCACATATTTTTCTTTAAAGATTAATGTATTTTTTAAATATGTGCGAAATTATGATGATAAAAAGTGATAAATAATTATTGGCTAAGTGAACAAAGATATAATGTTGAACTGTGATTTCGCATGTTGTAGAAATTATTCAGAATTGTATGTCTGATTCATATTTTAGTTTTTATGACTAACACGAAAAAAGACTTGGTTTGTTTTTTATTTTGTATTTTGATGTCATATTTATCAAATTTAAAATAAAACTATATTTTCTCACATTTATAATATGTTTTTGATTAATTTAACGAAAAAAAAAGAAATTTTAAACTATTACGTACTTAAATATACGGTATATGCAGCGGGGGACCTAGGTCCCCCACCAGTAAACGAGTATAGGCTGGAAATAGCGAGCGATGCTAATGGATAAAAAAACATTAATACATTCATTGTTTCTCTTGATCCAAAGCCAAAGAGCTTTCTGGTCTGCCAGGGTGGTGGTTTGATTACAATAAAACTGCACTTTCCTGCCTAAAGAATTCTATATAGTCAGCTTAGAAAACACATAATAGGTTCTCCACATTAGTGATCATTAATTTAGTCGGCTATTCGAGGTTGTCAGAAAATAATGTTAAAATATTAGTTGTGAGATATTAAGCTAATACAAATTCAAATTTATGATGTAAAAAAATGTATTAAGAGAGGCAATTTATTTAGCGAAAAAAAAATTCAAACTCATGTTGTGTAATTTGCCTACAAACAGGAGCTGGGTCATTATTGCTCAACCGAACAAATTAATTCACTGTCAATTATTATTATGTCCCCGTAAGAACTAGCACTGAAGAAATCTTCAAAAAATCTTAACTTCATATCAATTAAATAAATCTACTCTAAAATAATATAATAATTCTAATGCAATAACAACTAACGGGTATATAACAAACACTAGATCCTAGGGTCAAAAACATACCCAACAAGCAACTACAAATACAACATTTAGACAAAAAGCATCAATGATTTTGGTACTAAGCTCTACAACAAAATCCCACTCTTATTCAAAAATCACACACACACCACTCACACGGAGATCATAAATAGAAATATACTGATACCAAATACAAACTCAAAACCGAAACCAGTAAACTGCAATAAAAGACACCATGTAATATATTTATAATCATTTCAGAGAAAAACACAGAAATTGTATATATTTATAATTGCTTCATATTATTCATCCTACTAAATTTGCATAATATATGAATGAAATGCTCAGCACAGGAGATCCCAGATCCCATTGAAGATATCATTATCTATATTTGTTACTAAAATGAGATATAAACATTATTGTTATTGTTTTTTTATTGTAGACCTGTGAAAAATCACGGAATATTATAACTGTAGGAATTGTGTGAAAATGAATATTGGCCTCTGGAACATTGCCTTTCAAAAACATTTTTTTATTTAAAATATATGTATTTATATTTTTTATCAATATGTAGAAATTTTATTAATATGTGAACATAAAAAAAACCAAAAATTAAAAGAAATGAAATACACATTTGAAAAATAGAATTATCAATAAATAAAATAATTTACTGATCATAGGTTCTACCTTGCTTGTCTCAACAATTAGTTCCAGTTTTGAAAATGAAACTTAAATTTAAACCATATTTGAGTTCATTGAACTTAAACAATTTCACTCCGCAATATTTCACTTCACTCACCCACAACCGAAATTAGTAATAAGCTTTAAACATTTTTTGCCAAGTTTTCCACACAAAATTCTCTACAAAAATGCACACGTTAGTAATATTATGTGTTTCCACTAGGCCCCAAAAGCCTCGAGCCGCGCAAAAGCCTCTTTTGGTTCCTGTACAATGTGCTTCAGTTTAGGACATTATCGCTGCAGATGAAAAATGGCACCCTTAACAAAAGGCAAACACACCCCCGAGTCCTATCAATCCTGCGCCAGGCAGCGATCTGCCTGCTACCCCTACATTGCAGGGGTAGGAAATCAGTTTGTGACTTCAACATTGGGCAATGCAGTGTTCGCGTTGCTCCAGGAGGAATTATTGCTTAGTCCGTGTATTCTGTACCTGCTTTTGAACTAATCGGTTAAATTTTCTCAAATTTACGATAAAAAAAAATTTCTTGTAGATAACCATTTTTTTGTTTGTTTGTGATTTAGGTTACGTAATAATATTATAGTTTGTTGTCAATGGTTGCTAAAAAATCAATTAAGAACGCTTATAATTAGAGGTTTAATTACAATCAGCATTACTAAAAAACATGGCGTAAATATATATAAATTTTTTTTTTGTGTTTCTTTATTCATAAAAATTTAAATGATTACAATTATTTTGTTGTCTACAACCACCATACTAGGCTCATGCCCGTATTATGGTAGTCATAATGTTTTAGATTACAATGTTAAGATGTTAAAATGTTCAGAGATAAGAGAGAGAAAAAAAAGAGATGAAAAAAAAAGAAAACACATGAATAGAATGGAGTAAAAGAGCAGTTAATTTAATTTAATGACACAAGACATTCTTTAAAATAGTTCCTTCCCTTTACCAATTTTGAATATTTTTATATAAAGATGATCAGTTTCCAATTTTTTTGTATCTATATTGAGAGAATTGAATATCTTTGGGGCAATATGAGAAAATTGTCGCTGGGCGAATGCGGTTTTTATCGGATGAATTACACATTTTAGGTGTGAATATTTTGTCGTGTTTTTACATGATTTTTTTTCCAAATGTATATAAGAATAGTCTTAATGTATAATTGAAGAATATCTAGGACAGTGATGGGCAAAGTACGGCCCGCGGGCCAAGTCCGGCCCGCCAGGCTAGTCAATCCGGCCCGCGACATTGTTTTGAATAACCATACCACAATTTACCAATTGAACAAAATGTATTTTCTACGTAGATAGAATAGAATACTTAACGGTTTCCTTCTCATTGTGTTTTAAGTACGGTATTATTGCATCTAATATTAGTTTGCACACAACCTCGCGCTTTGCAGATCGGTAGCATGGCGAATGCATGGCGATGTGAAGTGCAATGCGTGTGTTGCTCGGCTAAGTTTGGGACGAATCGGGCGCTACCATTTTCAGTTCGAATTCCATTTGCAGCTCGAATTGATTGAGTTGCAATGTAACACTGAATTGAAGCAACTGTTTCTCAACGTTTCCAAAATTGAGTTCTACAAGGTCCTCTCAAAATCAAGTTTCCCAAACCTGAAATCTCACGCTCAGAAGATAATTGTGATGTTTGCATCTTCCTACATCTATGAACAGGTGTTTTCTACTATGAAGCTTCGCAAAAACAGTGTTAGAAACCGATTGACTGACCACCATTTAGCTTCACTACTGCGAATCAGCTCATCCCAGTTTTTACCAGATTATGATAAACTTTTAGAAGCTCAGCCACAGTTTCATCTGTCACATACGCCTTCATACTCTTCTAAAGAATAATCAATTTTTGTTACTTTTTTACCATTTTAGCATATAATGTACTCAATATTATGCATGATGTAAAAATTTAAAAATAAAGTACTTATATCACTTATAAAAAATTATTTTATTACATTTTTTTTCCGGCCCGCCTAGATAATTTTTTATTATATCTGGCCCTTTCCTTAAAAAGTTTGCCCATCTCTGATCTAGGACTATAATTTTTTGAAAAGTGGGCCTGACGGGTGTGACGGGTGACATTTAAATATTATGCTTAGCAATAGTTTTTGAGTCAAAATTATGGGATGGAGAATTGAAGGTGCACAACCTCCCCATCTCACAATCCCATAAGTAGCAATTGCACGACTGAGTGCAAAGTAGACACATTTTAATGTTTTTAGGTTAAGGATAGATCTGAGAGATCTGAAAATGTAGCATAATTTGTGTAGTCATTTTGATGTATAATTGAAATGTGACTCCCAGCGCAGTTGATCATCTATAATAACACCTAAGTACTTTCGTTAGATATTTTTAGGTTCTTGCAAGAGCAATTATTGTGAGGCATTTTGAGATCTTGTAAGTATGAATGGATGGTAAGTTTATGACAGTTTTGAGGGAGATTGGGCTTATGTATGGAAAAATGTAGGTATTTTATTCAATACATAGAGTGAAGTGGTTGGCTTCTAGCCATTGTTTTACTTTATTTATGCCATAGTTTGCTTCTTCAGTGGTTGAATTCCAATTTTATTACACGGGGCTTTGTGTCAGAGCATTGAAGAAACTTGACGGTCTTAACGGCTTTACCACACCAACGTTGGCGTACCACGGGCATGTAAGAATATAATTAGTAAAACGGAATTTGTTTAACACACATAATAAAGTTTTAAATTTTAACCAAAAGGTGGATAACGAACATGGAAGCACGCGTAGAACAAATCGTGAACAGAGCAAATCGCTTCCGACCAACTCGACCCTTTAGGTCAGAATCTGTCGTTAGGTTGCTGCTATGTTTGCTTTCCACAATAGAAAATATTGACTTCATCCTAATAATGTTGGTCTGAACAATATAATAACGTTTTCTCAATAATTTGATAAGAAAAAGTTATAGGTTCCATAATTTGAGTTGAGACGAACAACCCATACATGATAATCTGCATGTGTCCATAAATACGTATAACTACCGGCAGATTCCTGTCTTGCTTACAATAACTGTATACGATAATTAAATTTGAATATTCGAATAGTTTTACATGCGTTTCCTTTTCTGAAGTCAAATGAACAAGTTTAATATATGCTGCATTAGATTAATACATCTGTGGTCTACTCTCTTCACGATAGTTATACCATAATATGCTTTCAATTTAAGAGCAGGATTTTTGTACCGCTGCTTCTGAACCATTTTTTGATATCCTACAACTCTGGAATATGGTTCATGGGGTTTTTCAAGGTCTTGGCTGCAGATGCATCGGCCCACCTACTGTGTGGTAGGCCGGATCAGGAGATACTTATTGAGAGGGACCTTTTGACCTGTCCAGCTGGATTCTCTCGATCCATCGCCTTACACTCCACCCCAGATTCCTACCCAACTCTCATACATTTTTCCTTCCCAGAACTTCCTTTCCTTTTCTTTCTTAAAAAGATTCTCCACACAGCTTCCCAAAAGAGGACATAAGCCCTGAGGGAAATCATTTTAATGGGGTCTCTTATGTGGATTTAATGAAAAATAAAAAAAATATGCATGTGCTTACACATAATATAAAATAACCCGTTTTTTTCAATACCCAAAGGTTGCGAATCTCCGGTTTACCCTTTGACTTCAGTAGCTGGCAGTTCAGTAGAATCAAATGGGAATTGATAGATACTCAGTACGTTTGCTTATTCAATCACAATCAGTACGTGTCGCCACTGGGGATGCCGTTACTGTTACCTACAATCTATGGCCTGATATCCAATACTACACACGCACACACAGTAAGCACCTATTACCTACCCTATACGTTGCCAGGGTAGTTAGCGACCTAACCATCCACAGTCTTTAATGTATGCAGGAAATTTTAATTGCGATGTGTTTTATAATTATGGCAAATATACAGAAAGTGCGCACACGGTTAACACAAATTAATCGTTTAAAAAACTCATAATAAACTGTTGAGATGATTTTTCACAAAAACTTATATTTTTAATATTAAAAATTATTCTAATGTTGTTATTATTAATGGGAATTAAGTATTTCAGTTTTCGGAAATGGAAAATAATGCTAATATAATGGAAATATTTTTTCACCATGGAAAATGATTTTTAGTTTTAAGGTTAGTTTTTTTTCTCTTATTAAAACCTAAAATATGAACCTAAGAACCTAAAATAGGTTTTAGCTTCTTAGTTCGGGTTTAAACATAAAAAAAAACTGATATAAAAAAAATCATTTTACTATTGTTATGTCAAAATATCGCATGAAGGAAGTACGTCAAATTACCAGTTTTTTTTAGCTGTCAAATTGTATTATTTTCCATTTTCGGTTGAAGAAATGGTGGTTTCTCATTGTTATCTAATTGATACAAAGTCTTTTTAAAATAAAATACACTTTTCTGTATATTTTCCAAAATTATTAATTAACCAGTATGTATAACTGCGTCGGTATATAAATAACACAGAAACAGTTAGTAGGCGATGGTGAAGGCTTGAAGATGGGGAGAGGAAGATACAGAATTATTTTTATTTATTTTTTATTTTGGTACAATATTTTAAATTTCATAGTACAATCCAGTAATGTTGGCCTCACTGGGTGGCTCACCCGTGCTGAGGCCTCCATTTTATAATACAAAAAATATATGCATAATACATTTAAAGAAAATATATATAATGTTAGTTGTTGTGTTCGTACAAACAGGTCTCCAACTCGTCTTGGAAGGAGTTTATAAATATTTGGTTCTTTTAGATTAATCAGAGATTTATTATTACTCCGCATATAGTCGACCTAACTAGAAACTGGCTAATTGGAATCTGGAACAGTAAGTTTCTCTGAGAGCCTTCCCAATAGCCCTGGCGACTACTGGCCACTGGCTCCATCTTGCGGACTTCCGCGCAAGCTCTATGCACTGCCATCTGTGCGTGCATCTATGAAGCTCTTACTTCCCAACATTAGTGAAGAAAAAAAACATAAGATTAAGATAAATTTAAACAAATAAAAATATAGATTTAATATTATATATAAAGTTAAAATCTGTATATTTATATCATATGTTGTGTGTTTGTGAGTGATGTGTGTTTTATATTGGTTTTGTGTGTTTCTTTTCAAGCAACATACGTTTTGAATGCCTCATTCAGTCATCAATTTTTTTTTTTTGAGGAATTGAACACACTTCGCCTGGGTGGAACCCAAATGCGATGTCAACTCAGCCACCGACCGGTAAAATTATTATTAATTCGTTTGTTCCAAATATGGTTTACTTTGCACTAGATCCCTTATCAGTGTTCATTGGTAACACAGACGGCAAGGTAGATGTTTGTCTTCTGTACTTCTTTGTGCACAAAACAGAATATTCCTAAAAATCGGGTCTAAACATGTTTGAAAGCAAACTGATCGCCAATTTAAATATTTTTTTACATTCATTCATTTTAAAGGATGCTGTATGGAGGGTCTTTGTGAGGAAAGGAAGGAGAGGAACTTCTGGGAAGGGAATAGGTACGAGGGGTGGGTGGGTGGGCAGACGCATCCGCCTCCCAGACCTAGGCAAACCTCATCCCATGATCCCGGGCACCCCTGTTAATTCACCAAACGTAGCGAACCTCTTGGGGTTAATTATGGTAGAGGTGTTGGTTATCCAATAAATGGTTTCCGAGGCGGTGGTACCCACACACGCCTCGCAAACTAAATTACACTAGACCTTCGACTCTATGGCCAAAATTTCAGTAAAATTAAGGAATAATTTACATTCAATTCTATTGGAAAAACTATTTTGATAACTTTTGGCATATATTATTATATAACGGCTATTGATAACCCACCAATGCCATATTAATCGTTTAAGAATGAAACCCAGAATTTCGAATGACTGAAATCTAAGGTTGACGTAAAAAAAATAAGGTCGCAATGGATTGAGGCATTGTCCCGGTAAGACAAAGATACTGGGTTCGATTCCCAATTGGAACCATTACCTATGTTTATTTTCTGTGTCTTGTTATGTTTCAATTTTTTTATATTATAGAAACAAACAATACACGATGTACAGAGATGAAACAATATACAGGAACAAGATATTTTATGTTGGGTACCAATGATATGTTTCCTTGTAATGTCTGCAACGTGGTATGTTTATTCCTTAATTACCAGGTGACGTGTGTAGTTTATAGGTGTGTATGTGACGTGTGTAATGTATGTGTGAGTGTTTGTTTGTGTGTGTATATATGTATGCGCATTGAATAGTTTAAATTATTGACATGATACCACGTTTGAATTTGGGCAGTGATTCCGAAAAAATGTCAACGTTTGAGTTAAGACAAATATTATTTAGAGAATGAAGAGCTCTGTTAAATGGCGAATTATATGCTGCATTTGTTTTATAATTAATCGTGTGGAATAGCACTGTATGTCGTGTACGTCTCAAAGGTATGTTAAAGTTAATAGGTATGTTTCATGTTTCGTTTAGATTTATTAGTATTATCTTCTTCTTCGATAATAATTTATATATTCTGGCACACGGATACGCCCACTTCACCTTTATATTGGTTCATCCCTATAGTTCCCCTGTATGATATTTTTTTCCAATATAGAAATAAAATCATTACCGTGAAGTACCGACGCGGTACCGATCCGCGATTTAATCTGCTCGAATGAATGAGCAATTTTTACACTACGTTAGACAACAATTCTCACTATTACAGCATCGCCTCCCATCTTAAAATATATATCCGGAAGTCTTTGCCGTGGGTATTCTTATTTATCACCATTTATTTCACACACGTCTCTGCTTTGTTTAAACTACCCGATTTCTTCGACAACTCGAGCCGGACGTGAAATCAGTATTATGAAAGCAAAAACTTTTTACAATAAATTCATTTTCGTAAATAGGTACCTTTGGTACTTGTAATGTGCGCTACATACTATTCAATTTGGTTTAGCTGTTTTATCAATCTGGTTGAGTTGAACGTAACGTTGAACCGTTGCGATAAGGGAGCGTGGCTATCACGTTGAATGGTTCTACCACCAGAGCATCCACCCACTATCCAACCACACAACCGTCAACTAGTTGAATCGTCTGCAGCGTGGTTGACCGGTTGAGTCAACTTTACTCAGTCTGCCTAAATAAAATTACATGCGTAACTAATGATCGTTAAGTTTTAAAGATTTTTTTGGCATTATATACGGATTAAACTTGCTTTTGGGATACGACAAGCAAGATGTACTCTGATACAGATACCAGAAACGCGAGCAGTTCAAATGACCACTTAATCTTTTTCTTTTCATGTTAATAGTTAAAGATGCTACTAGAGCGATGGCAAATTTTTGTTTTTTTTATTAATATAAAATAAGAGGCATGCTGCATGTATTCCTCAGAAGAGACTGACTGACGATTTTGAACCAACCATCGAGTCGTGTATACTCAACACTCAACGGTTGACACACAACGGTGGAACCAATTAAATTGAATAATCTGTGGGTTTACATAAATATGTCAATTCTGTAATTTTACTATTGACGCATCCATTTAAAAATAGCTTAAACAATCGTTGGATTTATAAAAATAACTTATTAACACATTTTTTTAATATTTTCTATTCATGATTTAGACAATCTTTTTATCCACAGAAAAATAAGATTTTCTAGAAATATTTCACTAAAATTTTTCTCCGAGAGGACATAATAACAGAGAAACAATAGTCAGTGGCAGTTTTCTCCAAAATGCAGTGAACTCCCATAAAAATTATAAAGAAAAAAGAAAAACCTGTGTTATGATTTCACCAAAGTCATTAAAATGTCTTGATAAAAAATTCACCCCTCCGAATGAAACCTAGTACATACTTATCAAAATGTTAATACTCACCCTAATTTGACTGTCCTAAAACGGGAATCCTCCTAGTTGGGCAGTCAAAACATTTCTTAAATAATGTATATAAATGTATAATCTTTTACTAAATAAAATTTAAAAAATTGAGTCTGAAATGAATCCCAAATCCCTTAAGAGCGCTATCAATATCAGCACCTATAAATCCTTCTGTCAAAAAAATGTCAGATTCATATAAAACACACTAGTGGCGCCAGAGCAGTACACTTGCAAACGTAGAGAATCTACTAGCTGCCTAAATGCGCAGCTAGTAGATTATTTGTTGACACCATATTTGTATTGAATAGTATTTTTCAAGAATCATCATTTTTTTCTATGATATTGTGTTTTAAGATGATATTAATATAAGCTTATTACTAAGTATATTACTTTTGATAATAAAAACTAAAGATTTTTTCTCAAATTGTGTTTTTCGTTTTTTCTACATTTTTTTGTAACTTACAACTCTATATTATTTGGCCAAAAACGTTTTAATCCCTCAAGTTATTTTTTTTTGCTTTTGGAAACAACTCATATAGGTCTCATAGAAATCGTTGTGTCTCCCTTACTATTGTGGAGAGAAATATGATCTAAACGGTATTAGAAAGAGAAAATACCACGATTTATGTTCACATCTAAAAGATAACCTCAAGAAAATTTAAATGTTCTCCTCTAATTATGAAACTTTGCCAAATTTTTCACTATTTATTTTTGTATGAAATGTCAATAAAGTGAGGTATCCATAACGTTTATAATACATTTTCCTGATAAAATACGTAATAATTATTATAATAATGTAGTTTAATGTAGTGTAGCGCCCTTCATGGCAGCCGGACGCGTCCTAACGCATCCTAAGCGTCAACCGCTTCGTGTTTTTTTAGTATTTTCAAGGGAAATGAGGCAACATCCTTTTGAAATTATTTTTTAATCAATCAATCAACATTTTAAATAAACTTATCAACCATTTATCAGAACTTTCTAATGTTTTATTTGAGTGCAGTGTGTTAAAAGTGAATATTCGAATATTTTGCTCAAAATATTCGACATTCGAAACGAACGTCGATCGGTAAATGCACCCCAAATGTTTTCAACGGAATTCTCAGAAACTCTGAAGGGTCTAGCAAGTGTTAGCAAGCTAAGCCCAGGGTTACTTATTATCCCGACCGTCGCCTTTTCGCACTGCTTCAATAATCACCAGGATGGACTCGCCGAACGTCTATGTGAGGTGTCAGCTCTTTATTAGCAGCAAACACATACCTGGACGGATGACGAACCTCGTGCTGGCACTGTTGGTGGACACGGTAGACTCTCAGTTTATTCACCACCTAGGATTCTTGCTGCAGCTGCAGAGTCTACATCTTCTATCTTCGTGTCACCTGTTCCTATACTTTATTTTACTTAACTTATCTTCACTTTATTTTTGTAATATTTATATTTTTGTAATACCAGCATCAATGTAAAGCGCCCTTGAGGTGATTTCTCACAAAAGCGGCGCTATGGAAATTGTCCAATAAACAAATAATAAATAATAATAAATGGATGATTGGTATAGCGCCGTTTTTGTGCAAAATCACGTCAAGGGCGCTGTACAAGCAAATAATACATTTCTATAATGATCTGTTATTTTAAACTATATATGGAGATAATATACAGTACCATACTTACCTGGTAGGTCACTTAAGATTAACACTTAATTAACATTAACTAATTGTTTATTAGCGAAATTATGTGTAATTTTAATTATAAAATTCGAAAGCTGAATCATTTTTTTTTACTTTGCTTTAAAAAATATGTGTTTATGATAATAAAACTTGAAAACGTATTTTAAAACATTTCAAAAACAGTTTTTGGTTTTCAGATACGTTTCCATTTCTTTTATTTGGATTTTATTGCAAAGCGGAAATAATCTGACCATCTGACAGAATATGTCACAGGCCTGAAGGTTTAATGAATAGCCGATCTTTATATTGTTGCCAGGTCGCTAATCTCTATTGCTTTTAGATATAGGGAAAAATAATTTAGAAAAGAGCAGCGTAGAATTTTTTTCACAATCTGAGGGATTTTTTTCTCCCTTTTCAACCTCCTATTGAAATTCCAATGAAATTAAGTCTAAATGATTCCATCAACTAAAAACTTCCTTTGATTAAAATTATAAGTATGATGTCCGGTGTAACACGTCACAAACTAATAAATCTCCACCCTTAGGTTTATTTTAATATTTTAACTATTTAGCAAACTAAGGTATTTGAATTCACAAAGGTACTTACTTCACTTCCTACTTATAACTATATGGTAGACAGGGGCGAAATTGAATGAATGAATGAAATGAATAAATTCTGTCTCGTAGTACATTCGATCTTATTCTCAATTTGACACGGAATTGATTCTTCATTCCCTCACCTTGTTTTCCAACCCTACGTTTTATGTATACGCGGCACCATAATTATGGTGCAGATTATATTTATATTATATTCTCTTCCTAAGCATATATATATAATAATTGCTTAAGAGACCTACGGGTTTTTATGGCTTACGGAGCGGGATTCTATACATATATATATATATATGTATAGAATCCTGCTCCGTAAGCCATAAAAACCCGTAGGTCATCGTTAGTCCACTGTCAGTATGTTGTTCTGAGCAGCATAATTAAGCAGGGTTAAAATCTCCCCCCCCCCTACCTTCCACTGGCCAGTATTGCGTAGGAACATAAGAGAAGAGTGCTCGTATATTAACTTCATATTTTATCAATGTGATATAAATAATAAGTTAACATACCTCCTGCAAACAAAAATATATATTTGCGATCTCTCTAGCGCTATAGATTACTGGCTAAAAAATTTCTCATGGAACGATTATTATTATTTTATTTTTTTTGCTTTTCACGGTTCCATTCGTTGCATCCTTTTCAATACATTTGAAATGCTCCAAAAATATTTCAATAGTTTCGTTTCTGGTTGAACCAGATTGATACAACCGCTCAACCAAATTGAGCCTTCCGTTGGGCTACGACCAGATTACAACGTGCCATTTTGGACCAACTTAGCGCTCAATATTGTAAGAACCTTCGGATGCATCGATGTTATTCGATGGTAGGGTATTACACCCTGCAATAACATTACAGTAATCATTGCGTCTTTTATCTTCTGTGTTTGAGCATAGCTCACTTTTAGTCGGTTTTTGTCTAATATTGTCTTAAAAAATTAAACCATTATTTACTGTATAGAGTTTAACAATATTGTTATTTTGGTGTGTTATTTTCAATGCAAAAATCTCACTCCATCTTTTTTGTTTTGTTCTGTGAATTAAATGAATCAATTCACAAGACTAGGTGAATCAGACTGAGTCGATTCACTACTATGAACGAGTCTGCCCCTGTGATCTACTACACGAGCAGCTGAAGAATCGGTAGGTAGCTACTTAGTTCATAACCTTTGGCAGAACTATTACCTAATACGTATTTCCCCCACCGGTGCGGCGTCCTATTCAGCACCTCAAAACTCTTGCAGAACTCATTTAACTATGTGGAATTCTCGGCGTTACGAGTTTTAACTCAATTAAAGTGTTAACCAACTATTCCGGACGTGTTGTGCCCTGTTTTTATTAATAACTACTGTGGCGGGAGAGTTTAGTTTCCAGCTCTCCGGTTCGTGGTTTATGTTCCTGATTTTCTGCCAATTTTATTATTGTTTATTTCCCCGCTTGTGTTGTTTATAACATATATTTTTGCGTATCTTAATTGTATTAACTAAGCAAGTACCTATCTAGATAGGTAAAAAAAAAACCCTTAACCGTTCATTTCCTACTAGACCACATTATACTACAAAACCAAATCCGTAAAAAAAATTAGAACACTTCAAAACATTTTTCTTGTGGTAAAGCAAGGCTTATCTCAAATTTTCGCCCGTTCATTTAACATTCCATTAATTCGCTTTCCCTATTTCCATTCATTAAAACAATGGTCAAGAACAGCGATGAAGGGTGAAAGCCAGAACAAAAATAGCATTTTTACAGCATTGATATGGGTTTGTGTTCTATGCTTATTCTTCTAGCTGACGTGTACCCGGCGTTGCTGGGGGTTATCCTTAGGAGTTAGATATATGTCATTACAGACTTTTCTATGGGCCTTTTTAAGATATAAAATTCCGTAGTACTTTTTTTTAATGTACCTTATGAGGTATAGCCAGCGTAGTACATTATTTGAAATGTATGTTACGAAGTTTAGCCAGCGTAGTACATTTTTCCGTAGTACATTATTTTAATGTATCTTATGAGGTTTAGCCAGCGTAGTACATTATTTTTTTATGTATGTTATGAGGTTTAGCTAGCGTAGTACATTATTCCGTAGTACATTATTTTAATGTATCTTATGAGGTTTAGCCAGCGTAGTACATTATTTGTTATGTATGTTTTGAGGTTTAGCTAGCGTAGTACATTATTCCGTAGTACATTATTTTAATGTATCTTATGAGGTTTAGCCAGCGTAGTACATTATTTGTTATGTATGTTATGAGGTTTAGCCAGCGTAGTACATTATTCCGTAGTACATTATTTTAATGTATCTTATGAGGTTTAGCCAGCGTAGTACATTATTTTAATGTATCTTATGAGTTTTAGCCAGCGTAGTACATGATTTTAATGGATCTTATTGGGTTTAACCAGCGTAGTACATGATTTTAGTGTATCTTATGAGGTTTAGCCAGCGTAGTACATTATTTATTATGTATGTTATGAGGTTTAGCCAGCGTAGTACATTATTCCGTAGTACATTATTTTAATATATCTTATGAGGTTTAGCCAGCGTAGTACATTATTTGTTATGTATCTTATGAGGTTTAGCCAGCGTAGTACATTATTTGTTATGTATGTTATGAGGTTTAGCTAGCGTAGTACATTATTCCGTAGTACATTATTTTAATGTATCTTATGAGGTTTAGCCAGCGTAGTACATTATTTGTTATGTATGTTATGAGGTTTAGCCAGCGTAGTACATGATTTTAATGGATCTTATTGGGTTTAACCAGCGTAGTACATGATTTTAGTGTATCTTATGAGGTTTAGCCAGCGTAGTACATGATTTTAATGTATCTTATGAGGTTTAGCCAGCGTAGTACATTATTTGTTATGTATGTTATGAGGTTTAGCCAGCGTAGTACATTATTTTAATGTATCTTATGAGGTTTAGCCAGCGTAGTACATTATTTGTTATGTATCTTATGAGGTTTAGCCAGCGTAGTACATTATTTGTTATGTATGTTATGAGGTTTAGCTAGCGTAGTACATTATTCCGTAGTACATTATTTTAATGTATCTTATGAGGTTTAGCCAGCGTAGTACATTATTTGTTATGTATGTTATGAGGTTTAGCCAGCGTAGTACATTATTTTAATGTATCTTATGAGGTTTAGCCAGCGTAGTACATTATTTGTTATGTATCTTATGAGGTTTAGCCAGCGTAGTACATTATTTGTTATGTATGTTATGAGGTTTAGCTAGCGTAGTACATTATTCCGTAGTACATTATTTTAATGTATCTTATGAGGTAGAGCCAGCGTAGTACATTATTTGTTATGTATGTTATGAGGTTTAGCCAGCGTAGTACATTATTCCGTAGTACATTATTTTAATGTATCTTATGAGGTTTAGCCAGCGTAGTACATTATTTTAATGTATCTTATGAGTTTTAGCCAGCGTAGTACATGATTTTAATGGATCTTATTGGGTTTAACCAGCGTAGTACATGATTTTAGTGTATCTTATGAGGTTTAGCCAGCGTAGTACATGATTTTAATGGATCTTATGAGTTTTAGCCAGCGTAGTACATTATTTTAATGGATCTTATGAGTTTTAGCCAGCGTAGTACATGATTTTAATGTATCTTATGGGGTTTAGCCAGCGTAGTACATGATTTTAATGGATCTTATTGGGTTTAACCAGCGTAGTACATGATTTTAGTGTATCTTATGAGGTTTAGCCAGCGTAGTACATTATTTTAATGGATCTTATGAGTTTTAGCCAGCGTAGTACATGATTTTAATGTATCTTATGAGGTTTAGCCAGCGTAGTACATTATTTTAATGGATCTTATTGGGTTTAATCAGCGTAGTACATGATTTTAGTGTATCTTATGAGGTTTAGCCAGCGTAGTACATTATTTTAATGGATCTTATGAGTTTTAGCCAGCGTAGTACATTATTTTAATGGATCTTATGAGTTTTAGCCAGCGTAGTACATGATTTTAATGTATCTTATGAGGTTTAGCCAGCGTAGTACATTATTTTAATGGATCTTATGAGTTTTAGCCAGCGTAGTACATGATTTTAATGTATCTTATGGGGTTTAGCCAGCGTAGTAAATTATTCCGTAGTACATTATTTTAATGTATCTTGAGGTTTAGTTAGCGTTAGCAATGTAAGCGCCCGAAATTTGTTTATTACCACTTGATTTACTTAGTTTCTATAAATATAATATGCATGTATTATATATATGTATAAACCTTCCAAAAGAAATTCTCTAAATGATAGTGAAAACCCTATCAAAATCCGTTGCGTAGTTTAGAAGAACTAAGCGCACAAACAGACAAACGCGGATAACGACTTTGTTTTATACTATTTAGAGATAAGAGATTAATACTAGATGTTAGAAGAAATATTGCTGACCAAAAAATTTGTATTCAAAATCATCAACAACGCTATTGACAATGACTACCTTCAAGAAAATATTCATTTCCACGGTCCAGTACGAAACACACCATTAAACCAACTATTCCACATTCAAAAATAATAATTAAAAAAACCACAATTCATAGCATTCTATTTTCAGAAGGACGTGTACAAAATACAATGACAAATGCTGATATTTTCCATTTGTCCTCAAAAAAATAAAATCAAATGTTAATTACAAACAAACCCTCTGTCCCCGATGTGTGTAAGATCTTTAATTATTTTTTTCTCAGTTTCATTATGTTGTCTTCTTTCTTTATTTTGTTTTTCAAAATTATTTTCATATTGTTGAATATTATACTTTTGATCTGTGTTATTTTTTTACATATTCTTTTTCTATCAATTCCAATTTATGTTTTCCTTTAATCTGTTTTATTTGTGTGCAAAACATAACTATATAACTAATGAAACTGGAATAATTCTAGGTGATCAAATTTTAAAATATCAAGTAACCTAACTGTAAATACTCAGAACAAAGAGAGGATATACAATGTAACGAAGCAATTGTCAATATTAGCGTTTGACCGGACTCAGGCGTAAATAAATAAAAACCATTGTGTTTTTCACAATTTATATTAAAACACTAACCAAACTAGATTTTTCATTAAATCTCGACAAAGGAACAAAATCAACAAATAATAATTGATTGTTCTGGTATCGTCCCTTTTGCATGTCCCGTGGCGACACGGCAGAACGAACAAATAAAATAAACTTTGTTTACTTGCCGAAAGTATTATTTCAAAAATCAAATGTAACTCCGGCGCTGTATAATAATAACACGTTGCAAAATTAAATTCGGTTCGTAATTTTGTATTTAATGAATGGATTTAAATTGCCAACTGGAGCGGAACAAGTAGCTTCCCTCCTCTCCTCCCCCTTCTCTTTCCATACACACCCCTATTAGCTTTAATGTATAATTGCGCTTATAAATATTAAAGTATTATTATTTTATTATCTACGATTGTTTTGTGTATTTGCTCAAATATGATAACCTTTCTCTGTACTAAAGTAAAGAACTGTAAGTTATTTTTTTTAAGTGAGAAGGTTAAGAGGATATTGTAGGTAATATGCATTAAAATCGCTTGACAAACGGAGTCTAGAAACGTTCGATTTCAACATTAAACTAGTTTTTATTTATTCTGTAAATAATTTTATAAGAAAGCAAAAAAGTTAATCAAATGAAACTGACACAGATAATCTTAGCAAAAATACTGTATTTTTTTTAATTTGTTCTTTTACGTGCTCATACATTTTTATTGAAAAAATATTTTTTTTAGCAGTTTACATGTATATTTTGTATTGAGTAATTTATTTTTTTATGTATTCCACTCAAGTGAAACGATTGGAAAACCTTAAATTTATCTAAAGCATATTTTTTTGGTATTCATAATGTACACCAATTAAGTTAGTAACTAAATAAAAATACAATCTGTACTATTAAAACTAATAGCCTAATCGGTAAAAAAAAATTAATAAAATAAAAATAATCGCGGTACCAAATGAGAATTAAGATTTGTGGTGAAAAATATTATGAGATTAAAAATATTCATCTTAAGGGCCCACTATTCGAATTTCATCCAATTTCCGACATACTTTCCTTAAAATTTTGAAGTTTTTAAGCTCTTAAAAAAATATATGTTATTCTTTAAGATAGTATCTATTTGTTCCAAAAGCCGAAACGGTAATTATTTGAAATTCCCTCGATAGAAATAAATCGCAAAGTATGCTCCGAAAAATATTATTAACACGTTTATTTCTGTTATTTTACAAGTTATATGTATGAAAAAAATCACAATGCTTCTTTTAATGCTACTCAATAGACCCCAAAAGTGATTTTTGCTATTTTTGAAATACGCCGTGATTTATTAAACATTTTCACAACTGTCGCTTACGCCTATTGCTTTTAAATCATATTTATTATAGCGCGCTCGCTCCGACTTGAAGATTAACCTATCTTCTTTGAAAAGTTCATTCGCCAACTCGAGGGCTTTGGGGGCAGACATGTCGTTCAACGTTCTATGATCTACAGACGTGCGATTACGTGCAAATATTTGAATCTATAAAGATAATTTTTACGCGTGTAAAGTTTATGAGTTAATAAATATTGTTTTTTCAAAGATGGGAAATACACGAAAGATATCCCGTATTTCAAAGAAAAAATGATATCTCATAAAATTATATCCTATCTAATAGGTGAGAAGAAAAAAATACAATTTTTGATTTATAAGCTTATATTTATTATAAACGATAATTTACTATAAAAATTAATAATTCATATTTTTATTTATGTATTGTGTAGTAAAAAGTTATAAAAATTATTATTTTATTTTTTTCAGAATACGATAAACGATAATTTATTATAAAAATTAATTATTATTTTTATTTATGTATTGTGTAGTAAAAAGTTATAAAAAATTTTATTTTATTTTTTTCAGAATACGTACTTTGGGAAATAAAACTAATTCCAAAACATTAGAAATTACAGGGCAAGTTCTTATTAATTCACAATGCAACGATGTCCGAAATATAATATAATATGTAATAATAATATACGGGCCATCTGTTTCAAATAACAATACTCGAACGTGGAATTCAGAATAATAATGAACATGCGAGCGAAAGAAGCTATTGAAAGTTCTGAAACTGTGGGGAATATAATTTAATAAAATAAAATACTTTTTTGTTTTAAAACCACGATATTTATTAATTTAAGAACCGACCGGTTTCGCTTTACTTAAGCATCATCAGGGTACAAATTAATACTAAACAAGAAGTACATAATGTGTGCATATATATAACAAAATATAGAGGGAGACAACATGATACAAATATAAGCAACACAAAGACGGTCATAAAATACATTAACATAAGTGCACAAGTAATGGAAAACCCGCTAGATAATTATGTAGACTAATGGGTTATACGAATAAATCGGGAGAAACAAAACATCAATAAAACCTCAATAATAACGGTTTTTCCGAATTCGCAAATCATTTGATCGATAGCTTGCCTTCCTGAATAAATCTAATTTTATTTAATCATTTACGGCCAAGATATTTTTGACAATGGTGTGTTTTTATCTTTCTGTATTCCAATCATTTAGCTTTGCTTCTAGGGTTGTGCCCCAGTATTGCTTTTTGGAGACTGTAAACGGATCTCTCGGCATTTAATGAAACTGCAGCAGAACAAAGGCTGTTGCTATATTGACGTTCATGGTATGTTTTGCTCAGATTGACGATAAGGTTTCCAGATCCGCATTTCGCTCGAAGCATGTTTAGGGTAATAAGTTTATAGTTTAGGGTTCTTTCACCGTATTTATGGGAACATTTCAGAACCACCAATCTTTCATTTTGAGTGAATCTTGTGTTTGTGATTAAATTATATTTGACGATTTAAACAAATAATATTTAGAGAAGTTAAAAATAAAATTGAAAGTTCACTGAAAGCTTAAAACTATTAAAAGTAGTAATTTCATAAAAATGTAAATAAATAGAGCCCCTTTCACATTTTAGAATGTAATTTTATGTTGCTTACATGTTTTATTACTCTTTATAATTATTGAATTGTTTAAATGAATAAATAAATAATTACAAAAAAGTCTTCTGATTTGTAAGTCCTCAGGAAGCACTAAGGATCTTTCTATCTATCTTTATAATATAATAAATTTGATGAGCATAAAAATGTAAACGTGTATATAATTTATATAAATGTACAAAAGTAGATATTACACGTGTATAAATATTATATTGCGCATATTATACAAGATGTCGGGGGTAAAGTGCACAAACTTCGGGAGGTGATTCTAATTGATAGTACAAGTAAAAAAGAAAAAAAAACTTTTTTTGGAATTCCAACGTTTTAAGATAGTTTTCGAGTAAAAAAGTTTAAAACCTTATTGATGTAAAAATATATTTATTGATTTTATAAAAGTTATAAATTACTTTTATAAAAGTGAGAATAGTATTTTAGTAAAGTAAAGTAATTTTTATACCTATACAAATAACTTTCGTAAATGTTTTTTGTAAAATTAAAAAAAAAAATAATTAATTAAATCCGTAATAAAACCCATATTTTGAGAACCATCTTCATTTCGACTTCCTTCTCATTTGGTCGGTGCATTATTACTCTAAGGTCGGTGCTAACTAAAAATGGTTCTGTTTTTCTAAAATTGCAATAGATGTCGGTAATTTAATTTCATAATCCCCAAAATTATTCCTAATACGAATTCAGACACCTCTGTCGGATTCTTTTAACACTAAATTTTGTGGGTGTTGCCCAAATCTAAATTCTTTACGCGGAAAGCGGGCCCTTAACAACTAACGTAGATTCTATATATTTGTGTAATATAGGTTTTTTATTATCATGTCAATGACAGCTGTCGAGTTTTTGTTTTGCTCTTCAATATTTAATGTTTTCCTAACAAGTCTAGTGGCCAAAAAAAAAAAAATTATAAAACTAATTAAGTTGTGTTTTCAATCAAGCTATAGTGCCAAAATTACTGTAAAAATTGATCTGCGATACATACACAACCAACTACTATACACACTCACTAACCGATAGGATACATGATCTAGGCAATAAGTTTGGGGGTAATATTAATATATTCACTGACACCATTAATAGAATGAATTACTATACCAGCAGTGATTTGTCTTATATGTAGTATTTTTCTAGTTTTTATTTTATTTTATATTACTGATACATGTTTTATTTACATATTTAGTTTATCAGTTTAATGTGTATAATATTTGATAGCTCACTGGGTTTTTTTCTGTTCTTTTAATACATTTAAAAGCCCAACTGGGCATAAAAACAAATAAAATAATGTAATACGTTTCTACGATTAATAAATCGATTCTGAAATGGTAAAAAAGCCAACAAATTATCTAAACGAACAAACTTGGCTCTGACCTGACGTCATCCGATACCGTCCGGGACGCGATCGCGAAGAAATTGACAACTTTATGACGTCATTTGATGTGACATCATAGAAATCCTATGGGGACAGTTCTTGACACTTTATCTCCTTTATTAACAAAAATATAACCTTAAAAAATATATATGAATACTAATGACTAATGTCCATGTATGTGGGTATTTGAGTTAGACAGTGAATAACGTAAAAAAATTTAGAGTTATATATCATTATATATATCAGTAAATGTTATCCTCGTTAGCAAAACAAACCAACTAAAATGGTAATGGGTAAGCTACCTACGTAGCTCTCGGGAAAATGGGTTTTTTTATTAAACTCGTTATTTTCTTCGGTAATTTGCGTTTTCTCGGTATTATTACTGTGTTTTTATTTGGAAAATATAAAAGGGGATTATTTTTAAAGATTTCGATTTTTTTCTAATTTATTCAGTGAAAGTTCATTTGAAAACAAATGACGTCGGACACACCCCTTCAAAGAAATAAAAACGCCCGCGGCTTTTTTTATTCGCTAGGGAAAAAATGCTAATTTTCGTTTTTAAGGTGCATAATTCGGGTATTCTGAGGGTGAATTTCTAGAAATCTTTTTATTTTACTCTTCAAAATTTGTTTGTTGAACATGCCTAGATTCCAAACAGTAAAATAAAAACCTTGTCCGTGGAATTTTGCTACCCTTTTATTGAAAACAAACAAAGCCTTTCTTTGAAAACCTTAAATTTTCTCTGGCATTGAATGAATACTTTATATTACATGGAGGGCAAGTCGAAATCAGAACCTTTGTGTATTCATTCTTCTGATTCCCTTTTCCATCGGCAGTTGGCTATCGCCGTGTTAAATAAATGTTTATAATAATAAATTAATAGAGATATTTTTTATTTCAATTTTGCATGCTTGCCTGGAACCATAATATACCAAAACTTAAAGTTGCATAGGGATCGAAGTCAAGGGGTGCAACATGCAACGTCTTCTTCAATCACATTAATTTCGTCCTATGAATTAACAGATGTGTGAAGTAGTATTTGATATTAGTACATTATGCGGCAAATATATTGGAGTTTTAAGATTTTTCATTAAAATAATTGAGGGATTTATAAGCAAAACCGCCTATAGCCACACTTTGTTCATTTTGACCGAACGATTGGATTAGTAATTTATTTTTCGCTCTCTACACCATACATTCAAACCAAAGCAATAACGCCTCTAATCCATTAAAAAAGACTTTTTAAACAGCGGTCAAATGCAAAACCGCCTCTCTTCCAACCTTTGTGACGGGTCTAGTCCACGTTGGCCAAATGCATTGGGGCAATGCGCTGGCCCAACTTGTACATGACAACCATTGCATGCGTTGGCCACCGTCGGCCGGACAACCCGATTATTGTCGGTTTTCGTGCACACATCGAAGGATCTTGGCGCTAACAGCGTTAACACGTTGGCCTCGTCTTCAGTTCGCAATACGCGTTCAGCGGAGACATTCGTCGTTTGATTATTGCGTGAGTGATTATTTACGTTTACGAATTACGACGATTTCATCTAGATTTGACGGCCTCCGTGGTCGAGGGGTAAGCAATCCAAAGGTCGGGGGTTCAAATCCCGGCGTGCGCAAGTATATTTTATTTGATGAATTTGTGTTATTTCACAAACAATTCATTTAAAAACAATGTGTAGTATACTTGCGGCACGTTCCAGAGTGGAAGATACTCTCAGCATCGCCCTGGTGTAAGAACACCATTCAGAATTGAAACGGTGCTTGAAATGGCTTTAGCCATTTTGGTAACCAGATATTAATAGCCAGGTACAACCCCACCCTTCTCTTCCTCATTCCTTCCCCTACGCAACTACATTCAGCCTCACAACATACCCCAATTTTGGATGCCATATTCCCACTGGCTCCAGACGATTTGGAGCAGTTGGAATTCTTATGCGCTATAAAAAGACCAAATGGCAACGCAAAATAGGGTATTTTCCATAGACATATGAATATTAGTAGACCTGCCCTAAGTGATTAAAAGCGTATTATTCCCCACTCCCCATACCGGTTCCATTGGAGCCGGCTGGGCTCGCGTATGGCCTCCCGTGAATCTAGAAAATGTGACGTCATCATTCTTGTGCGAACTAGCGTCGATCTATGGTCGAGGCATCATCGGTTCATTTTACGAAATAACACGGCAAAATGGTGGCTTGCGCTATGAGAACTTGTAAAAATAGATGTGAAAAAGAGAATAAACCCAATTGTCGTATTACATTCCATAGGTAAGCATTATTTTAAGCTTATTCACATCGTATAATATGGATCAGTTTTAGAAACATATACTATCACGCCTTGGACACGAAACACAAAGCCGTTTGCACAAGAATCAGGGATGTGCCTTCGCCTTTTGCGCTTTGATAAAATACATAATAGTATCATTTGGAACGTCTATTTTTGCATCTGTTATTTTTTGCTGGAACTCCGTCGTATTAATAAAGGATAATAAACCAATCATTTTTAAAATTATTCCACTTTAATGGCGTTATTACTACAAAAACAAGGAGCAAATAATAATGTAACTGCTACGTATTATTGTGAAAAAATAATGTTTGAAATAATTCGCGTAAATCAATTTTAATTAAAAGAGATAATTACATTATTTTATTATTAATAGGAACAGAGCGGTTGTGACAACCCTGGATCATTGTTCGGTGGCGATTGTCAAGTGTGCTCGTCGCTGTTTACTGGGGTAAGTATATTATGAACATTTGTAAAAGTGTCTTAACTAAATAAGGAAACAAAATATTCGACTCTGAAAATAGAAGAAATTTACTTTGCTGAATTTGGACTTGGCAAATTTGTTCATAACGTGGCGAGCAATTTGCGCTCCCATGTAAAAATGTCTATTCATTCAAAAGCAGATTTTACTTTTAAGAACTAAATGGTGATATTATAATGCGAGATGCCTATATACTGTCAGATTGATTTATTGACGAATCACAGATAGCTTTCCTCTCTGCGTTCCCCAACAGTTGGTTTAACCCCTCGCCTTTAGGTTCTCGTCTATTAATATTCATATGTCTGTGGTACTATCATTGTTTTTTTTTACTCTCGAAAAAAATAGAAAAAAACACGATTGCGAAAGAATATTTATTTTCTTTTTATTTTGAAGGATAAATTTTCCATACCGATTTAAAATGTACCATTTTCAATTTACCGCCTAAACGACATGACGTTTTAACCAGCCGACTTTGGCAACGGCGTTCACACGTTGGCGAGTTGGTTGACTAGGCCCTCAAGCAACGTTGCCAATGCATATTTTCTAAAATACCCAAAATAGACGTCCAAATCATCTACAAAATCCCCACGAGTTCTTTTTGCTCCAAAATTACCTAAATTCTACTGAAATTAGCATTTATTTTGTATTATATGGTCATTTTCGGGTTTTCTATATCGTTCAGGGTTTAAAAATACTTTTTTTTTAATTTGTTACGAAATTATAGTTCTTTAAATTATTGTAAATATTAATTTTTAATATGGTTGGATATCAAGAAATGCCCAGAATCCCCGCATTTTCCCCAAAAAAATGTTATCCTGCAAAATACCCGATTGTTGGGAAGTTTTATAAATTACCCTCAATTTGGGGAACTCTGCCCTTTATGTTAAAAAGCGCCACTCTCGAAATGCACCAATCACGAGCCAGAAAACATGTAAAAACATTTATAAAAATGATTGATTGATTGAATTTTTTGACCGTTAGGTACTAGTTATCGTTACCGTTATCCAATTTGAAGGTGTCTATAATAAGCTGAAACGTGGATTTTGTTTCAAGATTTTGACATTATACTTTTTTTTATAAAAATGCCTATATATGTATAACACAAGATAATATTTGAAGAGTATTGATGAGATATATATCTGGTAAGGTGGTAAGACGGTACAATTTACAAAAAACGTTGTTTTGCAAAAAACAAGTAAGTTTTTAGGAAAATAGAATCAGATGGCGCACGGCGAAAATTCGGCACACGACGGGTTATGGTTCAGTCTTCTTCTTCTTTTGAATGGAGGGGGGATGAATGGGGGGAACATCTTGGTCAGTGAGCCAGTCTAGGGCCTCAGGTCACCTCAGGTGTTGCCCTAGGAACCTCATCAATCCCGTCGGGGAATGAATGCCACACCGCAGTGCCTTGACACATCGCCAACTCTTTAAGGCCCCACCTGTGCATCATGTGGGTACAGCAGCTGTGGGAGGACCTTATCCTACTGATGGTGGACCAGAGTTTACGAGGCAGTGAGAATTCAAGCTGTCTCTCTGTGCACAAGATGTGAATTTATCAAGTCAGCGGATTTCCACTCAAGTTTCCACCAGGTAGACCTCTTTCCTCCAGAAGACAGGTCCTGTCTTCTGGAGTGAGAGGTATTTGAAGGAGCCTCTCTCCAGGACTTCAAGCGACATGCAGGGTGAGAGATGACATCATTGTGTTTTTGTTTCATCACTTTTCATAACTTTAAAGCACTTTTTATTGGTGTGTTGAATTGTCATTTTGATGAGTTATCCGGTCACCGGTACTTAAAAGTGAAATAGGCCGGTAGCTTTTCGGATCCTCTGGTGGCTTATTGGGTTTAAGGATTGCATTAATTTTTGTGTTTTTCCAGATATATGGCATTTCTCCGGTTTTAAAACTAGTGCGCCAGCTACCGCGCGCAAAGGATGAGTCTACCACGCTATTAAGTGGGCCTTCCACTACATAAGGAGTCGAAGACTAACAGATCTCCCGGCCTAGAGATCACTAAATTTCTTAGTCCATCCGCTCAAGGGGCAACAACTCAAGTTGCTATTCTGTGTATTTCAATGGCGGTTCGCACACGGCGCAACCAGTTTTCAACGGCCACGCAACCAATCATTCGCAAATCGCATAAGCTGTCCATGCCTCAAGAGAGTGCAGATTCCGTCAGCAACGAATGCTCTGCAGTTGATATTTCATTCAATAAAAGGGTGAAATCAAATTTTTTAGAGGATTTCTGTCTTTGCTGATAGTAATAATAAAAGATGGTGGCTTCATCACCACTTGATTTTGCATACATTTTTATGATAGTAACATATGACAGCTGAAGTTCTTCATTATGTTTACAAGCTTAGATAATTTGTGAAATCGTAAACTTGAGTTGCGCCGTGAGAGAAGCTCGACAACCAGTTTCCAACCGGCAGTTGCCAACCAGTTTCAATTTAGTTTTAGTTGCCCATGAACGGATAGACTTATGGTTCAGTATAGATTATTTTTTCAAATATGATATCGTCGAGTTTTTTATTAAATAGGTAGGTATTTAAATACCTACTTTAAAATCTTATGATTCAAAGGAAATAATGATTTTGATCTAAAATAAGAGAAAAATAGAAACATACTTTTTGTACCCGAAAATGTGAATATTAACACGGTAAGTACACGATTATATTATATGACCGCTACATGAGTCATCCTATTTCTATTTTGATAAAGGCATTTTGCGAATGTGTCTATAAATTCACATTTCAAAAACATCTTTCTGGTGAAAGCGAAACGCGACGGAACGGTGTTCTGGCACATTTATTATAATCGATGGCTCTCCCGAAAAGTCTACACATTTTTTTCAGACGAGAACTGGGTGAAAATAACTATAAACTAATTTTAAAATATCTAGATACTTTCATTTTCAATTAATTTGCGAAATGATACATTTTTTTTTGCAAATTTTCAGAATCAATGCTTTTAATAATTTTCGTTTTATTTTTTCATGTTTTTTCCGTTCATTTCCTTCGTTGGGCATTTTTACCTGGTTATAAAAAAATATTATGCATTAAAAAACCTTATTTTCTATTTATATTACTAAGGTTTTCACTCATTGTATCGTAAAAAGTTTTTCCCTTAGTATTTCGTAATAAAACGTTTATTTCCGATACTCCGTGTAAGAACTTTAAATTGAAATTAAAATAAAATCAATAAATATTTTGTATACTTGATAACTGGCAGCACTGACGCGCAATCCATAGAGGGCGTACGTCAAGTCATAAGTGACATAAACAGTTTTTCTATGGACTAAAGTTAACGAGTTGGAGCACCGTTTACAAAAATCAGTTTCTCCAGTTTTCTTTTGAGAATTGAATAGAAAGTTGATCTACTTTTCTAAACCGTAAGCAATCTTAATTTAATAAAATAACAAAATTAACCATATTATTTCTTATGTATTTGCATTCATGTATTTAACCCTGAACCTTGTGGAATTCAAATATTTACATTCCTCATGGTCCCTCACCCACATTCCATCGTAATTTTTTCGAGGAAAGTCGATTATGACCCAATTTCTATATTATTTATTGGTCATTCGAATAATTACTGTAGGTTTTTGGTTATTCCAATTATATTAGCCAATATTCTGACAGAAGTTAACTACTCCGTCTTACATTTTTTTGTATATTCGCTCAGTTGAAACTTATTATTATAGAATTAATAAATACTAATTTATATTTTGGAGATTTTTACATACCATTTTCACTTATTTTACATTTCTGTTACCTTTCTATACTTACCTACCACCCTTAAAATTCCCAATGTAAAATTCTGTAAAGTGGATTATGGATCTTTTGAAAGCAATGAAACAGATTTTATTATTGTAATTAACTTTGATTAATAAATTGTGAACACGTCTACAAATTATCAGAGATATTTGTTGTCTGCTGACTCCTTTAAAACTCCTTTAAGTTACTTTAAATCGCCCTTGAAGTGATTTTAAATATTGATAAAATATCTATTGATATTATTTTTTTCACTGCTATTAAAATTTGAATAGAGAATTACTATTATAATTATAAAACTGTTCAATACAGAGTAGGTTAACCTAGATCGATTCATATTTATTCATTTTTCAGGCAAATATTTATAGATCTAGTAGCATTACAGTATTGTCCTTTGCAATGTCGAGAAATGGGAATCTAACTTTAATTAAAAACTGTGTTGTTTGCTACAAACACCCTAGATCTGGCATGAACTGTTACTGCAATGATATCACGCAATGTACATAGATTAATACATTAAGTGCATTGTTTGATTTTTGTTTTATTTATACTCAAAATGAGGTTGGAGACTAGTTGCTACAACACGGCCCAAGCAAGCGTAGCAAGTAGGGAAAATCAATAATATGTAAATTCCTCAGAACAGGTACCGAGGTAACCTAACGAGGAAAATTAAATTATCTAGCAAATTATCATAGATACTTGTATTATATGAAACTGTTAAAACCAAACCAAGCCAATCAGGGAAAGGAGAACAAACCAACTGCGCGGTAGGTGGCGTGACTGTCTCACTTTCGGTGATGTGTAGATGAATTTATGTGACAGTATCAGGCAACTCGCATTGTAATGTTACCATTTGGTCCTTGAACTAGTCCTTTTACAATAGCGCGCAAATTGCTGACTGGGTAAAAACTCCCAAATTGGTAAATAACAGTTCGGGCTTATTTCTAAAATGTTATATTTTGTTCACTATTTAGTTTAGACACTTTTGCAAATTTCTCAAAATTTACCCACCTCACTCAAATCGTTTAAGAACGAATCTTCAGATCCTCCCAGAAAAGTCCCACAATGGATACTTTAGCGAACTTTACTTTTCCGCGCATGGTCTGGTTATTTCAATGTGCGCTCTTCGGTGGTCAATGTACGACTGTCATAGATTATTCAAACCATCCTCCTGGTACCAAAAATATGATCCAAGTGAACTACTGCTTTGTTAGCTGTATTTATATAGACGTTTTCTGTTAACCCTTTGGCAATTGAAGATTCTGAGCCATCGCTGTCGCGTGCGAGCGTATTTGATTTCAAATTCGTCTTACGATATCTCGACTCTCCCCGAATAGATGGCACAAACCTCAAGCTTAAAAATTAATATGAACCTTTATCTAGCGACATCTCTACACATATGTTCCAAATGATTTTGTTTTATCTTGTTATTTTAATGTTGTTTTATTTTTAAATGTATAAATTCTTATATTATAAAATGGGGGCCTCAGCACGGGTAAACAACCCAGTGAGGCCAACATTACTGAATTAGAATATAAATATTGTAAAATAATGTAGCAACAATAAAAAAAAAAAAAAAAAAAAAATCTTATGAAAGACGTCGTCAAAGTGAAGACTACCATAATTCCCAGATCTGTAGTTCGAAAGACTGCGCGCGTGCAGCCGTGTTAGTGTATCACGTGTCTTATTGTACGTGGTATTTGGTGTGGTTCAAAAGTTGTTTTATTTTTTAATTGTTAGAAAATTCATTTTCAAACAATTTCGATCAAACCAAAAAAAAACTACTTTTAATACATGAAGACACGTGACACACTAACACGGCTGCATTCACGCGGGAATTTTAACTACTGAGCTGGGAATTATGGTAGAGTTTTGCGGTGTTATTTCTCATTTATTAATATTTCATCGAGAAGTTAAAAAACACCAAATTAGCTTGGCGTACGCTAGTTGACAGAATAAATTTGTTTAGGCAGCATATGGGTTATGTTATTTCCTTTTCAACGTGCAATATTGTCGCATTATTTTTATCAGAAAAAGATTCCTGATTTATAGTAGACATCAATAGTTTTATCTAAATCTGAAGTAGACACAATGCTGCCTTTGTCACCATTATTTGGGTTCAAATGCATGAATTATGTATTACTTCAATTCAAAAGTTTATTTCCTGACACAAAACCTCAGACTGTGACTGAATTATGTGCATTTAAATACTATTTTCTTTTGTTATTTGACCCTGGAACCTCTGCAATTTGTAAACAGGAAGGACATCCCAAAGTTTCTTAAAGTTTAAAAGCCCATAAATGTGTCAATGTGATATATGTAGGGATGGTTCCATTATCTGTAGTGAACCTGCTCGCACAGCGCGGGTGTAAACTGTGATTAACTTTATTCATTACTTGTTGTGTGAAATAATACAATATAATATTGAATGATGATTGCCACAATAGTTCAACAGCTTGATGATAAATAAGTAATTAGTCCTGATGATGGACTCTGTAATGCTGTCCAAAAGGTTGATTAAAGAAAGAGGTAGCGCAACACACTTTTTTTATGTTAGAAAGAGAAACTTTCCAGTTTGCTTCAAATATTTTTACTGGATTCCATTAATAAAATCCTAAAAATAGACAAAATGAATAATTAATATTTGGCGCCGCTATCGTAACAATCAGTTTAACTTTAAAAATTATTTCTTATTTTTTATTATATGAACGACATAAAAGTGAAGTTACAGTTTTCTTCCAAATTCCCTTAACATAATAAATGTGTTTTCTAAATATCAAGTTCTCTCAATTTTTCTATGATTGGAGTAAAAAAATTTAATTTAAAATTTGGTTAGCGGTTTTGACAAGATTTTTCACATTTGATATTAATATTTTATTATTTAGAACTAGTAATGTTTATTTTAAATTTGTACACCTGAAAGATAATTTTATTTAATTCCTAAAAGAGTATTTATTTTTTACAGAAAATTAAAAAATAAGATTTATATAGCGCATTTGTAATAAATACACAGAAAACATTGCAAACTGAATAAATGTGAATAAAGTACTGAAGGGTTAAAAATATGATATTAATTAAATCGAATGGTCAAAGCAAGAACATGGAAATCTCTATCGCTCGAGTTGTTAACAAATATACAAAATTTGTGTCTGATATATGACACTGGCTATGCGAGGCTACGAATAATGACACACATCTTACATGCATCAACATGCATCAGACAAGCTGTGACTTGTGAAAATTTTATTTTGTAACAATATTTACATATTTTAAAATCACACTAAAATTCTTCCTTATGACATCAATTTGAGAAGTCCTAAAACAGGTTTTCTCCAGCATCGAATTATATGATATTTCTGACTCATTCAGTGAAAAATATAATATGCAAACAAATTAACCTTTATCATAATATTTATCACTGACCATAAAATAAAATTTATTTTGAATTTGTTACAGCTCTCTCTGTCCTTATGAAAAGTTAAGATGATGATATTTTATATTGCAGCAAATTTATCCCTTCACAAAAGAGTAATTTTACATAATTTCACATATTCATTTTAGTTGAAAGGATCAATAAAGTTATAAAGAATTTTTTTTTTTCAAAAATCTTTGTTTTAAAAAAAAAATGTTTTTTCAAAACCCTTGTTCGTAAAAAAAATGTAAAACGCTTGACTCTGTGCAGAAACGGGCGTTTGATAGATTCCCTTATATCAACAAACGGATTACAATCTTTAGAGCACAGGCGTCAGGTGGGAATGCTGTCCTTGTTCTACCGGTATTTCAATGGAAGATGCTCCGTGAAAATAGCGTCATTGATCCCTTCAGCACCGGTGCATAGTCAGGAAATACGCTAAACACGCACCCAACATTTGTGCATGGTTGAAATTTGTCACAGAACTGGTAGTTTTTACTAATCGTTCTTGAGTTCAACAGCTCGGCTGTGGACTGATTTTCCGGCCTCTGTGTTTTCTCCCTCCTACAACATGAGTCTCTTCAAGACTCATGTTCACTCCTTCCTCTCCTCAAAAAGGCCCTACACGCAGCATCCTCAAAGATGAATATTCCCAGAGGGAATCATTTTCCTGTGGAAATGTGAAGTGCAAAAAAACATTAAAAACATTAACATTTTCCTGAAAAGTAGCAATTTGTCACAGTCAGAGATTTAGTTCGTAAAGGTTTTTGATTCATGCATAAAAGTCCAAGAAGTTGAAGTGGAAAACTTGAATTTATATTACAAGTAGACAAAATTAGCCAGAGGCGTTCGTTCATAGGTTATGAAATTCAACCGTCATAATAGCTTTTATCTTTCTATCCAATACTTGTAGGCTCACTTGATTTCTAGTTACTTTGATTATCATTTGATAATAAGTTTTTTTTAATTAGCTGTTAATTTGCAGTATTATTATTTGTTACTTTAATTTCATTCTACATTTAATATGTTACTTTTTTTGACATGTCAAAATAATCACCCAGTTTGAGATACACTGATCATATGAGATCGGTATCAGCCCTCTTGAACTCATATAACTTGAGAGTTATAACAATAATAATAACATACAGCGCAGTTTTGTGTTCTTTCACTTGACTTATTGATATATAAATTTCATGGCATTCAAGAATCAGCATCTTGAGAGTAAGCACCAGTTCATTTCACACCCATCATCATGTGTGCTTCCCACTATTTGGTAAGTTTTCTGAATTTAGATACCATTTCATTTACAATTTAGATCACCAAATTATCAAAACTTTTTTTTTGCATTTGATCTAAGGCTCAATTGTTTTGCGGAAATTTAAATTTAATATTATCATTGAATAGCCATTCAGCGCCATTTGTTTTTTGACATTTGAAGGGTCCCCATTAAATGCCGATTCTCGGTGCGTTTCAGCTTTCTATCAAATTGTAATAAGCTGCATAAGGTTAACAAAATGATAGTTGTTGTCTTCTGCTGATCACAATTTATTGGATATTTAAAAGGGAATCTTTCAATTGTCAAAAAAACTAAATGGGGCTGAATAGCCATTTGATGAATTTCTATGAAACAACTGAGCCTAAATCTAAAAAATAATTTGAATTAAAATATGAACTGTTCAATAAAAAGTTTATATTATATCAATCAGTTAGTGGCCGAGTTGTCCAAAGTGTTATATTGCCACCCAGGCATCGTGGGTTCAATCTTTTCTTAGATAGGTTCTCCATCAATGCACAAGCAAAAAATGGTTGGTAAATTTGCACAAAGGTCAATTATATTGCCCGTGGAGACGAATAATAAAGCAAAAATTAATAAGTTAAATTGATTTATTTCTTTAAAATTATCAACAATTTTATTGAGTCACCTACATTACTAGAACTCATCTCATTCAATATACCTTCTCATAGACTCAGAAATGAAGAACTGCTCTTCCTCAATCAACACTCAACTAATTATGCTTATAAATCACCATTGTTGCTTGATTTTTTTGGTAAAAGTCAAAATGTTTTTTGTCGCTCACTATGCGATTGAGGATATTTTGTATCACTTTAGTTTTAACAAGGTCTTTACTTGACTTGACACTTATATTTAATTTCTATTTTCTTATGTTTTTCCTGTCTGTCTCTGCTTTTATATACCATCTTTTACTCTTGCATTGTACATTGTCCCAAATCTCGTGTCCCTTTGTAATATATTGGACATAAGTCCGTTAATTAATTAATAAATAAATAAATAAATAGAACAAAAATGTGCTATGCATAATTTTTTCAAATAACTGGCACAATAAAATTGTCTATTTACGACCCGCAAGTGACAGGCGACCCTTGACAATCAATGTTTTTTGGTTTACTGTCATTCCAATTGACTGTGAACTTGGCACACATATTAAGCACAAGTTCACTGAAGCCGTGACCTCCTTTTTTATTGCTCATTGTTAAATCGATTTGAATTGATATAATTTAATATTTTCTCCTCATGCAGTGAGATTCGTATCGTCGCAATATTGCAAAGCCATATAACTGACAAATGACAATTTATACAGGAGATTAATTTAATGATTTCGCTCTTCTTTATATCTCATTAGATCTATTGTCAGGGCCGGCCCTGTTCGGGCGCAATTGAAGCAGTCTTAACGAGACGCCAAGGCATCAAGGCGATGATATTATCTAAAACGTAACAATTCTAACACATCGCCCTTGATTATTTTTCATAAAACAGCGCTACACGAAAATACAAATCATCCGAATATGATTTATTACAGTGTTCAGCTACCTAGGCGTCTACTGGTTTTGATAAAGGGTGTTAAAATTTTACAATATGCCAGCGCCATTTGTTATAAGTGGATATTACAGTTTAAAAAAAAAAACATAAAATTGATCATATTTGTTATCATTTAAAAAGCACATAAGTTTTTTAATTATAAAAAAAGATAAAAAAATGTAACACACATAGAAACCAAAATACATAATTTTCTTTAGTCAGCTGATATCAATGAGATATTTTTAGCAAACATGCGGAATTTCATTTGGAACTCAATTAAGCAAATATCCCATTCTTATATTTTGAACATTTGTTCAATTTTTGCAGTATGGCGACGATATCAAAGTGAATATTATATATGTGCATACAGAAAACATGTATTTTAAATAAACTATCACTTTATAGTTAGATCTGTTTATGTGTCCAACCATGTAAGAATGAGCTCAGCTTTCATGAAATTAGCACACCTTTTTCTGTCTGAAAATTCTGGTTCGCAGCTTAATCTCCATAACGCAATATGGAGCTTTGAAATATCAATTTAACTTCCAAGAAATGCATCAAAATGCTATAATATTATTATTTTTTATTAAAGGTAAACTTATGTTTATAAGACAAGGTTTTTATGCAAAGAACAAAAGATAACAAATTATTAGCCCGAAACACAAATATAATTTGAAAAAATTTTATGATAAAAAATATCCCATAGGCGGCATTCATTTTATCTCGGAAGATTTTTCAATTTTTATTAGTGTTTCAGGCTAATAATTATTGCTTTAATATTAATGTATATTTGTTCCATTTTTTTTCAACTGTCCAATAGGACAAAAAAAATAGTTTTGCGAAGCTATGTAGTTACACAATGATTTATAATAATGCGTAGAAATATTTAGTAATAAATGTTAATGTTTTGTTATTCAAATTTCAAGGTTAATTAACTCTCGTCATGTGTTCCAAGTATCACCTTGTTATAAATATTTTCATATCATTACATTAAATATTATACATTCCACTCATAAAATACCTATAAATATACTGTTTGTCGTGTGTAATAATATTTTATTATCTCCAGATTTTATGTCAGTTGTGTGATTTTATATTTAACGAGTTTTTAGTTTTTATTGACTATTTGTGTGAAGTTTTAGACTGAAGGTCTCATTGCAATGTAACTATTGCTACATTATTCTTTGTTCAGTGTGGGTAACATTGAATTTCTATTTACTTTTTATAACTTGTATTTCATTTCAACAAAAAAACGTTATCTCTCAAATTTATTATGCATATTTAAAATTATATATACACTAGCTGACGTGTACCCGATGTTCCTCGACTTTTCTCTACTTTCAATAAATATAATACCCACGTATTACATATATATACCTTCCGGAAAAAATTCTCTAAATGATAGTGAAAAACCTATCAAACTCCATTGCATAGTTTAGAAGAACTAAGCGCATAAACAGACAGACGCGGATAATGACTTTGTTTTACACTATTTACAGATATTTAAAATTTAATAAAATATTGCATATCTCAGTTTCTAAGTAAGTAATAATAATAATAATAACATGGAATTTATATAGCGCAGTTTAGTGTCATTTCACTTCAAGTGCGCTTAACTACTCGTTTAACAAACTTATTCCTACAGTGTGCCTTACCCAATACAGATCTAATATTGTAACACTTAATACACTGTTTATACAAAGTGATGACAAAACTTAGAATAACAATAACAGTAGGACAGGACAAAACACGAATATTAGTAGCCCAAAGCATTGGGTTCGCACCTAAGGTCGGATTGTTTCATACTCCATTAAATTATTAATGACTTAATTGAATCATCCTCCATCACATGAAACGATTTCAGATTTCTTATGCTGTCGTTTCATTAATTTATAAGCTAGGAATGTTTGTCTTTCTTTTTTAATGTAAAATTTTGTTATTTCATTAATTTTCAGATGACTCCCTCTTTCCTCTCACGAATCGTGGGAACAGGAATTCCCAAGAGATTCCTGTCGACATGCCAACGACTCCTTGCCGCACCACAAGTTGACGCTCTCCAAGTAAGATTCAGCTCTTTTCTCAAAGGTTGTATATTCTAATTGGCCTAGACAAATAACATGCCGATGTGCTAGAAAGTCGACTAATCACTGATAATATTGAACCATTTTCGTGTTTTGTTGACAATTTTTAGGCATTCATGCCCCATGACATCATCTTTAATATTTTTTTTTTTTTACTATATCACCTTTGGGAATATTGTGTGGAAGGTATTTTTAGGGAAAGGAAGGAGAGAAAGTTTTGGGAACGAAAAAGGTATGAGGGATGGGTAGGAATCTGGGGTTCAATGTGTCCAGGAGTGACGGACATATGAATCCATCCCTCCCACTGTGGTGCAAGGCGATGGGTCCAGAGAGTCTGGCTGGAGAGGTCAAAGGGTCTCCCCTGACCAGTCTCTCCCGATTTGGCAAACGCATTCGCTCTCCCAAAACCTTGATAAACCTCACCCCACGATACCGGGCACCCCTGCTAAGTCACCAAATATAGCAATCCGCTTGGGGTGACCTATGGCAGGGGTGTTGGTTATCCAATAAATGATTCCCGGGGCGTCGGTACCCAAACCCGCCTCCCAAATTGAAACTGCTACAGGTTCAAGTTCTCAGTTTGTCTAGCAATATGTCCAGAGTATCTTAGGCAAACAATTGATAGCCTATTGTGGATGCCGAGCTCTTGCAAAATGGATACATTAATGCGCCTGGCTCCCCATGAAATCGTGAAATGATATTCGTATTATTTATATAACTAATTGAAATTTTTAATAATTCCAGGAGGCCGCTCTAGACCAAGAGAGCTGCATCCTGGTGGATGATGCGGATCGCACAGTGGGCGCCGCCTCCAAGCGCGCGTGCCATGTGGTGGCTCCTGATGGCTCTATCCCGCTGCACCGCGCCTTCTCGCTATTCCTCTTCAACACACGCGGCGAGATGCTGATGCAGAGAAGGGGAAAAAAGAAGGTAAATTTCTTATATTTTGTATTCTTACTCTACTCATTGGCACCATAGACGAATTGGAGTTGGTGGCAGTTTCCTGTTTAGTGGCGCCAGTTAAGTGCCTACCTACTTGACTAATTCCTATTTTTTTAAATTGCGTCAGATGTGCTGCTAATCATACTAATATTGAATTGAAGGTGACCTTCCCGAACGTGTACACCAATGCCTGCTGCAGCCATCCACTGTGGATGGATGGCCAGGAGGAGAGCATCATCAACGCAGTTCAGAGGAGACTCACGCACGAATTGGGAATACCCCCTGAACAAGTGAGTTACTTAATTCTATATATACATAATAAAACTCATATTACCCATTTTCTATCTAAAGTATATTACTTATCTACTTTAACTACTTACACTTTACCACATCTACCAAACGTATAATGTAACTATTTTCTTACTTTCTCATTATAATGTACTTACTACAACACGTAATACCTATCATATTATTAATTACTTATAAATAACTATAATAATGTATTCTGCACTCCTTTTCCAAACACAAGCCAACGCTTCTATGGATGTAAAAATGTTATGATAATGGCTAAAATTAATTATGACATGTTGGTCGCCATTGTAACAATGTAATTATTACGTCAACTTAAATTTACCACGTTGAACGCCATTGTAATAATTAAAATCTTTACCAAGCAAAAGTAATAGATAATTATGAAATATGAGATGACAAACCCGCGTTTGCGGCTTCATTGTAACAGATTAGGTTTACTATCAGAAAGGATTGCATTGTTAAAGAATAAAAAGAAAGATGAAGTTAACAACATTTATTGAATAACAATTAGAAACATGAGACTCTCAAATTAGCATGGATTACAAGGTGTTGCAATGAAACGAAGATCACTAGCACAGTTGGTAATCAATTGATGGTAGTAATTATAAGTTAAATTTGTGACAAACTATTACAAAGAATATTGTCTGACCAGTTTCTCAAAAGGGCGCCATACAGCTCTTAGATTAGAACTGTAAAATTTATAAAGGTTTACATGATGACCAGCGATTACAACAGCTAGCTAATCAGCCATCAAAATCTCCCGTAATGTCTGTCGTCTGGAGCAGTCACTCGAATCCTTCCCGTTGTCCTGTCTTCGCTCCAAGGCCACCCGTTTGGTACTGACTGACTGGAGCTCCTCCGTCGCGCTCTCTGCAATCAACCATAGACCGAGAGTCCCATAGAGGAAAGCGGTCTGCAGATAGAGTTGTGTAAAGAATTACCATAAATGTAGCGGGGCGAAAGTGAACTGCTACATGGAAGAGTAGTATTCAAATCTCAACCACAAATCTTTTAACCTTCACAGAGTACCTGCAGGATAATTTGGATAACAGAATACAAGTGGACACTGTCTATACCGACTATAGTAAGGCGTTTGACAAGGTCGATCACTCAACCTTGTAGAACAAGCTTTTAAAGATTGGTATTCACGGCAATCTTTATCGTTGGCTCTCTTCTTATATTTCCAACCGTAGTCAAATAGTAGTGGTTGCTGGATTTAAATCCGACTCTGTTGCTGTTACATCGGGAGTTCCTCAAGGCAGCCTGTTAGGACCATTACTATTTAATATCTATATCAATGATATTGGTCACTGCTTTTTATGCTCGCAGACCATCCTATATGCAGATGACATGAAAATCTTCTTACCTGTAAACTCAATCAAAGACTGTCACAAGCTGCAAGAGGATTTACAATGTTTAAACGCGTATTGTAATGCCCATTGTCTGGAATTAAATATATCCAAATGCTTCATCGTACGCTTTACTAGAAACAAAAACATATTTGTCCACGAATACTCAATTAATCATCAACCTTTATCTACCAAATCAGAAATTAAGGACCTTGGGGTTATACTTGATAGTAAACTGAATTTCAATAAGCATATCGACCACATAGTCACTAACTCATCATCTATGCTGGGTTTCATAATCCGTTCCTGTAAACAATTCAAAGATATTACTACTTTCAAAATACTGTATTTCTCATACGTTCGTAGTATCCTTGAATACGCATCACAAGTGTGGAACCCAGGCTATGCAATACATAAAAATAGAATTGAAAATGTTCAAAATAGATTTTTAAGGTACCTTAACTTCCGCTCTTTTCGATCTCATATTAGTAATGAAGACTCTGCAAAGTTCTTCAATATACAGACGTTAACTTGTCGAAGAAATATAGCAGATTCGGTAATGTTATTTAAAATTACACATAATTTAATCGAGAGTCCTGATCTTCTTCTACGCCTATTATTCCATGTTCCCAATCGCAACAGCAGACAGTCGCTTACTTTTAATCTCCCTCTTTGTAAGACCAATTCCAAACAAAACTCATTTATCTACAGATCCACTCATTCATTCTTAAATTATTACCATATTGACATTTTTAGCTCGACTTTACGCGACATAAAACAAAAACTCAATAATCAACAAAACTCAGACTAGAAGTTCAATTCCTATATATTCCTGTCCTTTGCCTCTTAATCCTTATCCTATATTTCTTCCTCCTCCCCACCCCACCCGCCTTTATTTTAATATTTTCTAACTAAACAAGAAATTAATTTAAGAGAACATCTCTATGACATTGTACACCTTACCATTAACTATTCATCAGTGGAAGTTCATAATTGGCATAATTAATTATATTATTATTGTATCGTTGTATAATTACAGATTTGCTGTCAACTTTTCCTAAAATATATAAATAAATATGTAAAAACCTGATCTAAATACGATTTTATATGTAATTACTTTATTTCTTTAATAAAAAAGTAATAAAATATATTTATTATAAAGCATGTCTTATTCCTTTGTATGAGAACTTCCTTAGCTAGTGTAGGCCAGAAATTCCACTTCATATACCACATATATCTATCTCTGTCTATTTTAATAAGTCTTGTGTTGTTTTAAAATACCCAGCGAGAACTCGGTCTGGCTGCAGATACATTATGTCGTGGTAACCTTTTACTATCTGTATTCAATTATGAAAGGTTAAAGTTACATTCGAGTATTTGCAGAGATTTGAATCCATTGAACTAAGATCCAAATTTTTGTTTTTTCGATTCTTTCTAAATTTTTTGTTTTTTCGATCCTTTCTAAAATTCTTGTTCTCTGTGTTTGGTTCCTTCAAAGTGAGTGATATTGATGTCAAGGTGTAATTTTCGGTAGTTTTTAAAAATGATATATTAACCTTTTTCAAATCAAATGAAAGTTCATCATGCAAATGAATTATTTTGCTTTTATAACACTACACTGGTGGGTATAAAAAATTACAGTGATATAATTTTTTTTTTATGTTGATGAAAATTGTTGATGTTTTTTTTTTCCATTTGCCGTTTTCAACAGATGTCTCCGTCTGACTTCACCCTCCTGACGCGGATCCACTACCACCACACAGGAGATGGGCGATGGGGAGAGCACGAGATGGACTACATCCTCTTCATGCAGAAGGATGTGTACCTCGAGCCCAACAAGGACGAGATAGACGAGCTTGTGTTTGTGCCGAGAGGTGGACTGGAGCAGTAAGTTGTACTTACTTACTAACTAACCCCCCAGGCGTCTCCGTCTGACTTCACTTATCTGACAAAATGGACTTCACTCATCTAACATTAACCTAACATCGACGAAATCATAGAATAAAGTTTAACACAAGAAGTGCCTCGTGGGCGTGTTTCCTGATCCAAATCTATTTACCCAAATCTATTTAAATAATTTACCCAATCGAGGTTTATATGTTCAACACAAAACTGTGTTTACGAAATTCAAATCGGATGGAGATCTACAATGTCAGGTGAGTATACGGGAGACGGAGCGCTGGGCTATTGGGCTAAATGGAACATTTGTTACAATTCAAATTTGTATGGAAGGCACTTCTAGGGTTATTCTTTATTCTATGGGTGAGATAGACAAGCTGATTTGTAAGAAAAACTAGTAGTAAGCTGTAGTCATTAAGCGCTTGTTATATGATAGCGAAATTTCGCAAACTGTCAAAATGTCTTCATTTTTTTGTCACTAGAGGGCGGTAGTTGTACATTAATGAACATGTTAAAATATAACATCACATGTGCGTTTGTCGCAAAGCAATGATCGTATAATATGAATGTGAAATATTAAGTAAAACAAACAACTTAGTAAAAAGGTATGACTTATTTGCATAACCTACTATTTTGGTAAAGCATTTAATTTGACATTTTTTATAAATGTTTCATCATTCACTTGCTGTTGTCATTAGTGTTGAGGAACATTTCCGATACATATAGTTTGCTTTACACGGTGTTCGGAAACTCGTGGTATAAACGGTAAAACCCTTTATAGGTCATAAGCTAAAAACGGATAGTTTTGAGACCTGCAACATTAAGGTTTATATTTCTTTATGTTTACAAGTTATAAGCCCTTGGGTTGTAATCATTCTGAGGTAACGCACAGAGGTCTTGAATCGAACCAACCGCCCGAAGTTCGCACATGTTGAGTAAATTTACGAAAATCGCGTCCTGGTCAGTTTCTCTATAACATTATCAAAGCAGTTATTCCCCTGTAACGCAAATAAATAAAAGTACATTTTCCTTACCAACCTGTCGTTTTGTAATGAAAACAATAATTTTATATCATTTTTTTTAAATGGACACCGGTCAGAAAAAAACCCGCTGGAAAATCGAAAATTTCAAAAAAGCTAAGCAAAAAAAAGTTATTTCTGTTCATCAAAATGAATATAGAATACATAAATAAAACCATTACGGGCGTATCGTTTAAAAAAAGTTGTCCTATAAAGGGATAACTTGTGAATAACCTTTCATTTATTGACAATTTTGGGTTATGACTTTTTTTATTTGAGCTTTCGTTTTCGAGAAAATCGAAGGTGGATTTATTTGGTGAATTTCTTAATTTTATATTTGATAGAATATCTATACATATTAATAACATCATTAATAAATTGACCTCGAGAAATAAAAGAAATTTTATTTTTTTATTTATATATTTGTTAAATTATTCTGTGTTATTTAGTACAACTAAACAATAATCTTTTTTCATTTATTCGTTACTTGAAGCATACCTTGTTTGGAGTATTTTTTCCGGCTGCCATGGATAAATCATAATATTGATCTACAAAGAGAAAAATAATATTGGTAATTTTTGGTTCAATTACCAAACGTGCCCTATGAAAAACCATTCACTCTCCCACTTGGTCAGAGCGCGTAAAGACAATGAATTCTCTCACACACACTTGCATAAAGATGCCGCCAGTAAACAACATGACGTTAGTGCTAACCGTTAGGAAAAGGAACGCATTATAATGTTGTATTTTAAAATATGACACTTGAAAAAATACAATACGTCAAATTTACATGAAAAAAGAGAATTTGTGAGTAATTACTGTTTTTGTAGCTTCATTAGATTATTGCAATTCTTTAAGTGAGTCGGTATTCTACTTTTAGACCCATTAATGAAACATTTTGATGGCATTTTCGAAATATATACGCCGTAAAACAGGGAGCCTATAGCTCCACCGCCATCACCGGGGGCTTCCATCCCGGAATAAGTAAAAAACTGTGAAATGCGTTGAAAATTTGGTGCAAGATGAAGTATTTATTTAATTGTTAATATCCACAGATAGCATAACGATAATAAGAGGCCGTACTTCTACAGATGTGTGTATTATATACATATTTTAAATTAAAAATATAGTGTAAAGCCGTTATTAACGCCATAATCATACATCCAAGTTTTAAAAGTGGGTTGTATGGTGTATCAATGTTTTTATTTTTTATAGTCGAATGCCTACAACAACTACAAAAAAAAATAGGCAGACTGAAAAATAATAGTCCATTAATTGGTATAAAAAAATATGAAGTCTGAGAATGACATACGAAAGGTAGTAGTAAGCCGTTTTAGGGAGCTGTTTTCCAGCAAATCACCATTATGCCCTATAACCCACTCTTAACTAACCCCATATGTGTCACCGTCTGACTTCACCTATGTGACAAAGTGGACTTCACTCATCTGACATAATTAACCTAACATCGACGAGATAGACGGTGTTTGTGATAAAAGCTGGAATAAGCTGTAGAACTAACCCCACATATGTCACCGCCTGAGTTCATATATCTGACAAAATGAACTTCACTCATCTGACAAAATTATCACAATATTGATGCGATAGGTGAGCTGTAGTAACTAACTAACTAACTAACTAACCCCACAGATGACTGACTTCACCTATCTACTAACGTAACCAAACTAATCTAACATCTGCGAGATAAACAAGCTGGTATTTGCACCAAGAGCTAGACTGGAACAGTAAGTTGTAGTTTCTTGCTAATCTCACAGATGTCTGAACTGTCTCCATCGATCTTCACCCATCTAACGAAATGACTTCACTATGAACAAAATCTACCTAACATCTACGAGATAGACAAACTGGTATTTGTTACAAAAGTTGGGCAGTAAGCTGTGGTCATTAAACTAACCCCATAGGTTTCTCCATCTGACCAAATGTACTTCAACCTCTCATGGAAACCCATTGTTACGGAAATTGGATAATGCCACTGTATATATCGTCGCATTAATTCGTAGACTGCGTAACTCCAAATTTTTCGTAAATACGTTTTTAATGCCATCTGGTGTTAAAATTAGTCCTGCATCGACTAGTAAAACTCGCAAATTTAAAAAAAAATTAACCTTTTAGATAAACACAAATTAGGAAACTGCGTAACACCATGGTGTCATTTTTACTCGCGAATACTTCGAAACTCCTTAATTCAGTATTGGCCGGTGAGCTGTGCACGCTGGTTGTGTTTTTGACTGAGGAAATTTATTTACGGTGTTATAGTTTTACCGTGAAATTAACTGAGATAAGTTGATTAATCAATTTTGAACATTTTATAACCTTAATTTTAATTGTGAAGTCACGAATAGTGTTTGTATCTGTAGTCTAAACTGACCTCTTCTGCACCGTGTGACGCTCTGCCGTAGCTCTCTTGTTTTATGTGTCTCTGCGGTTGCGTTCACCGCTTTTACAGTGGTACCTGCTTATCACCACACGCCCTCCTGATTTCATCATCACTGCACGAATTGATTTAACCAACCCGGAGCCCTTCGCGTCTTAATAGGTCGTTGTTCTGTGATTATCTCTCCTTCAAGGTCACCATCTCTTTGCAAGTGGATCTTCTCCTGATGCATATCCGGATCCGGTTCTTCACTGTCCTCTTCAAACAAACCCAAAATATTGACGGTGGAACGTGCGGCAATTCCATCTCGTCTCTCCTCAGACACAGTTCGTTCTCTGTCAGGCATCTTCCGCGGGTCAAGCACATGTCTTGGTATGCCATCTACTTCGATGTTGTTGACTGAAGTAAGTCCTGTCACCCTTCCATGCACAATGTGCATCTCCCATATACTGGCTTAACCGCAACAAGATCGCCCACTTATAACTCAGTCAACACTTCCTCTTCTATATTCACTTGCGCAGAAGGGTGTCTCCACGAGTAAGTGTGAACTATACTAGACAGCGCAACACCTTGATCATCCTGACTTTTTGCAGCCAAAGATTGTACCAAAAACTGCCTGCAGGGGATTGCTTCCACTTCTGGCTGCAGTTCTCTTTATTGTTTGATGATGTCGTTCAACTATACCGTTTCCAGCTGGTCGGTATGCCGCGCAAAATCTTTATAGAACATTCCATCTCTTACACTTATCTGCAACACTGTAGGAACAAAATGCAGTACCATTGTCCATGAGAACTACTTTGGGCGGGCCTCTTTCCCGAAACACTTCTTCCAAATGTCTGACAATCGAAGCTGCATTATCTGACTCGATTTACCGCCACACGGCAAATCTACTTGGACAGCAACCGATAAATGTGAGTAAACATTTCCTACGGAAATGAGTAACATCAACTGCCAAGCGACTCCAGGTTGTCACAACATTAAGATTACCCGCTTCATGGGATGATGGCGGAGGGTCAATTGTCCTGCATTGTACGCAGGAACGCACGCATCTATCGACGTCCTTTCTTCTCACCTCGGGATCGACCAGCCGGGCAAGATGAAGCGTTCGCTTTACTCCAAAGTGGTGCTGAGCATGAAGAGTTTCTAAGCTTAAAGCACATGTTTGCTCACCAGTTCCACTTTCGAGTCTCTGCCACCTATCTTCACACTCTGAGGAGTATCTTTCACAACGTTTCCTGCCATGGCTACTCTTTGCCCGGGTCTTGCAAACCCTAGTAAGTACATCAGTTTTATTTCTACAGGACTCTACAAGGGTGATCGACAATGTCAGATCAAATTCTTCTACAATCTCCTTCATCAACCCCAAGCGTCACTAAACGAGCATCTCTGACACGACTACTCCCGGTCAGTGTAGATCTCACCCAGCACAAAACCGTCGCCGAATCTGTAATGATCTCCAGAGTTTGAAGATTTCACTTGAGAGCCAGATTTAATCCCTTAAGGAAGGAAAAGTACAAGCATTTACAAGACTTAAAACAGACATTAGAAAAGGATTACCACTCCTTTTACGATAACCTTCCGCATCATTAAAATGCATCTAAATAGACTGCCTCGACATATACATACATTGTTGTGTTTTATTTTGTGAATGTAAAATTCCTATCTCCCAAATCTTCTGCTAGGTTGTTCATAAAACTGTTCGCAGAAAAGTATGTATCTTCTGTAAAATACGTATCTCCATTCTCAGTTTTTATGTAAACTTCCTAACTCCGATTTGAAATAGAAAGCCTTAACTTACAAAAGTTTAATGATTGAAAATAAATTTCGAAATATATTATATGTTCAAAACATAAATAAAAAGAATGAGCCGTCTTTCATTTTTTTTCACTACCAGGTTTTTTGTGCCTCCTGTAAAATTTTACATTTGGTGGTTACGCATTCTACGAATTAATGCGACGATATGTTTGTGTATTTTTTTCTGCCTCCGGTATTGAATTCTTTGGATTAAATGTTCACCGCTGCTATCCAAGTTATTTTCTTGTGACTAATTTCAATGAATTCTTTCAGGACTATATCTAAGTTCGATGCTCCGATTTCTCCCTGGTTTAAGTTGATTATGAAGCACCGTTTGAAGTTCTGGTGGGACAACCTCCATCAGTTGGAACACTGCAAAGATGACAATATCCACAAGTTCACGTGATGCACCACAGCATCTGATTCTGTCTAGAGACTAGAATATTCTTTATATAATTTATACAAAACGTAGTAATCTCTTTGACTGAAACTCTAGTTCATTAATAATCAGATGACTACATCATAGTTAATTGTTTCTCTTTCTTCCTTTTTTGTGGCACTTTACCCCTTTACCCCCAAATAGTTTTTATCAACTAACTTCTGTTACTCTTTTTATTTTTTATTAACTTTTAAAATATCCGTTTTGTGTTCGTCTTTGTAACGTTATTTTAAATAAATTGTTTTACTGTGTAATATATGAAAGTTTAACCCTTAGGGGCTGAAACTTCAATAAAAAAATAAATATTGTTAAAGTCAACACGTTGACAACACCAACAAAGTGACATTTTTAGTTTTGTCTTTCACTAACCCGTTAGAGGTATGTAATATCCGAAAGCAAAATTAATGTATGATATATATGCAATTACAGTGCTTTAAACTGTGCGTGCCCACAATTCTTCAACACTGCAAATGCAGGGCATCAGCTCCTAGGGGTTAAATACCATATTTATTATAATAATATGTATTAATTTTTAACTTTGATGTTGAAAATTGAAATAGTTATGTATGTCAAGTACTCTCACTATTCCGTCACCCCAAATACCAGGCAATTTTCTAATTAGTGAAAGTGGCAGATTATAATTCATACTAGCAAAATATCCTAAAAATTGAAACCGGTATATCGTGAAAACAACACGGCTACTGATCTTTCTTAAAATTTCCATTTTTTAATTTAAAGTTAAGGTCTCGTTATAGTGATTTATTTTTGGGATACTATGCTGTGTTTCTCTACCTCCTTTAGCCAACTTTTCAGACAGCATTACAAAGTCCATCGTCAGGTTTCATCCATCATAACTTATATAGACTTGTGTAGCGCCGTTTTTGTGAAAAATCACCTCAAGAGGTCTCTCATCATCATCATAATACACCAAAAATAAATAACTACAATACTTTTAGCTGAGAAAATCTCAAATTAAGGTCTCATGTTTAAGTTTGCGAGAAGACTCATTTTGTAAAATTATTATTAACAACAAAACTTTGCAGAAAAAAATGAACAGAAACATATGTGTCAGTTGCTAGAGTACTTAAAGGGTTAGCCGAATTATCCTAAAACGACAATAATTAACCCTGGTGACCGGTAAAATGATCAGGAAGAGCAAGCTAGACAGCAGTATAGTAACTGAGTGTGTGAGAGTAAGTTAACCTAACCCGTATGTGCACAAAGTTTGGCTCGAATCTAGGGATGCAGCGGGCTACCGAATTCAACAAACGAATACCGGTGAATTATAGAGCTTGAGTAAAAATAAAACTGGATTATAGTAAATGTCGGATGATCAAGTTGTGGATTACTGAGAGAGTACTGTATTTTAATATATTTGGGTTATCTTTGTTTTAATAGCGTTATTTTTATTACTATTCTGTTCAATAATAATAAAACTAACCAACCATGTAAAATATGACTCACGATTAAGACATATAAAAGATATTCCAAATTACATATTATTATATACATAAAACTGTTGGTTAATTAATTATTATTTTTAACTGTTACCAATGTATTATAATAATATACTGTATATTATGATATTATGTATTTTTGTTAAGTTGTAAGATATATATATATATATATAAGATGAGACCCGTCAATGACTTTGAGATAATTCAAATGTCTTACGGCATTAAATTAAATTAGTATTTAATATTCACTTAATATCATAATTAATTTAAGGTAGTGACAAGTTGTGTGTGTATTCATGTGCATTACATCTACTCAAAACGTTATGTGAAGTTATCATTTCATATACGGCGAAACTCTCTTATAAGGTTTTATAAGGACTAGAAGGGTTTTGCATTTCGATCTTCAGGGGACCGAAAAAAACAAAACTTCTTAAGCAAGAAAACTTCTTACATGGAGACCTTATAAGTGGATTTCACTATATTATAATTTATCTGGGGGAATTTATGGTTTAAAAGTTTCATTTGAATTGCTTGATAGCCTGGTGGGTAGGACCTAAGACCCTTGACTAGCAGTTGGGCAGGCCAAGGATTAAAAAAAATATATAATTTAATATTTTTATTGTTAGAACAAGATACATATCAATCAATTTTAAATATTAGTTGTATAGATCTAAGGTCCATAGTTTTCACAACTGTTATACAACAATTAATGTGTTGTAAGTGATTGTATATCGGTTGTTTAAATTTAAAACACATTTATTAGTAAGGGGGTTATTTTATGTATATATTATGCAAAAAAAAAAAAAAAAACTTTTTTGCGTGTTTTTTGGGAGTTTTGTACTTAGGTGAATAAAATATTGTTATTTTACAATTTAGGAAAATTATACTGTGTATTTTTTTATGGAATAAAGTGCAATAAAGGAATATTTATTGAATATCTTTTCTATGTTAAATTACTACTTTACCATTAAAGAAGGATTCGAAGGAAACATTGTAATTCAAAATTAACCAAACCTCATGAGGTTCACGATTTATCTACCTTTATTGCTATTATTAAGTTTTAGATGCTAAATTAAAGTCGAAACTATAACCTATACCAAATAATTTGCACACATTTATGAAATATGTATTACTATGAGATTTCATTTCTGAAGAGTAAATTCCCTAAACTTCTCAACCTATTTCTATTAATGACACAACCTTTTTTTATTAGCGACAAACAAAAGTGGTGTCCAACATTTTGACATACATGCCGGCACATGGTAGAAAAGACTTCTTCATGCAAACATTGCTTCCAAGAAAATATAATGTCTAGAACCTTAATCGCAATTGCTGGATAATCATTCTCATTGCATTTCAGGAGTTATTTTATATTAATTTTGTAGTATTACGACAAAATATTTTTTTATACCCTGGCAACAGTAGGCAGCACACCATAGACATCCAAATTGATGGACTTGCCCTAACCTGACATCCAGGTATCATTTTCGACGAGCTGGAGGCAAACCACGGGACCATATTTTTGAAACCACGAGAGTTTGAGATGCTTTGAATAATCTACAACATGAGTCGTATGTCGATGCCGAAAAGTGCACATAGAAGTAATCAAACCAAATAAGTTTACTAAATTAAGGCAACGGTTTGCATCGCAGGCCATATTGGGACTTTTCTGCGCAGGATCGGAAATTTCATAAAGATGTTTAAAAAACTGAACCTTATTCAAATCGGGTTGCATAGCGATACCATAAATGAGTGCGATGGGTAAATTGAAAACATATTTGTAAAAGCGTCTAACAAAATTTTTAGTTTTTTAAAAAAACACTTTTTTTCACCCGATTTGGGATTTTTTACGCAGCCAGCAATTTGGGTGCCATTGTAAAAAAGACTAGTATTTGTAGTCAGCAGATAATATTTGTTTTTGTGGACTAACTAGTGATATTACAATGCGGGTTGCGGTATATTGTCAGATTCATTTATTGACAAATTACATAAAGGGAGACACCAAAGAGATTAGAAGAACGAGATGTGCTATGAGCAGTTCATACTGTGTGGAATGGCTTTGCCGAGTGTCGCCGGTTTTGTTCACCAATACTACTGCACACCTTCGCTTACTCTAAGGCATCGCTAAGGTATCCGCACTAATACATAGAACAGATTTCTGTGCGTACACGTCCCTATACCGTTCAAAGTACCCTAATTAGTTAGTACTCCGCCTACGGTCCGGCGGCCAACATAGCATATCTCGTTCTTCTAATATCTTTGGGAGACACGGTCACTTCCCTCCGTGCTTGGCGCAACTTAGTTTGTTCTCCTTTCCCTGATGGCCTAGTCGAGTGGTCGTCAAACTTATCGACCAAAGAGCCAAATATGTACATTACTTTTTTTTTTTTTTTTACAGTAATACCGCACAAGAGTCCCAACTGCTCCCGTCTGGAGCCAGTGAGACTATGGCATCCCCAATTGGGGTATGTTGTGAGGCTGAGGGTATTAGGGAGGGGAGGGAGATGGGGAAGAGGAAGGTGGGGAAGTACCTGGCTATTCAGATCTGGTCACCAAACACGGCTAAAGCCATTTCAAGCAACGTTTCAATTCTGAATGGTGGTCTTACACCAGGGCGATACTGAGAGTATCTTCCACTCTGGAACGTGCCGCAAATATACTATATATTATTTAAATTAATTAATTGTGAAATAACACAAATTAATCAAATAAAATTTATTTGCGCACGCCGGGTTCGAACCCGCGACCTTCGGATCTGTAGTCAAAAACGTATACCACTAGACCACGCCGGCCGTCTAACGACATTACAACGATTAAAAAAAATTCTGAGAGCCAAATCTGTTTTTTTAATTTAGTAAACCTTTATTACAATTTTAGACCTTCATTAAATTACGGGTACACTGAATAAAACTTGATTTCACACTTAATAATTTATTTGTTTAAACAATAATATGAAAGTAAATTTAAATCATGACAATGACTGATAAACACTTAATGCGAACAATGTCCTTGCATCTCCCTGGAAAGTTTCAGTAAGTCAGGTTTGTATGTAGTTGTTTTTAATTTTAGGCATGATTACAGGTTCTCACGCGAAATCCGAAAGTAAGGTAACGGTTTTACAGCGCAGTTCATTGTGAGACTTTTCTGCGCGGCGGCCTGAAGCGGCGCGTGATACCATCTGACCGAAGTATATGTGTGTGGGGGTCTATTCCCTCGGCGCGATATGCTTGCCTGGGCCCGTAGATATTTGGGCCAGAGCCGCACTCAAGGAGCCAAAGAACCGCATGCGGCTCCGGAGCCGCACTTTGCCGACCACTGGCCTAGTCTATCAATTTGGATGTCCATGCAGCACACCAATTGAGAACCGCTGCTTTACACCAATGTATGAATACTTCTAATGATTACGGTCAACTAGTGAAACAACAATATTCATAACCTTTCTGTGCTTATGTTCTATTTTTAAGATAACCATTCTATCGTTTCGTAAACCATTTTATGAAATTTGCTCTCTGTCAGCTCTTATCAGCTCCATAAAGACTGCACAAACATGAAGTTTTATTTATGTTAAGATTTTTTTTATTTTGCAATTATTCTTTTAATACTGTGTCTACATCTTTATCAAATTCAGCAGTCTCGTTTTTTAATGTTACTAAGAGAGATTTTAAAATTGACTCAAAATTCATACAGTTTTCATTAAATTGTTCCTGTTTTTATTTTTTTATTCTAAAACTTGCCATTATAAGATGGTTCCATGGCAATTTAATACACTATTGAAAAGTGACATAAAGTCATTAAAAGTGATTGAAAAAATATCTTATGAACTTTACCTAATGTAAAAAAAAAAATTATCTCTTTTCATGACGTTATATCGCTTTTTCAAGAGTGTTGAATTGCCACTGTCCTGAGTTGTCCGGTTACCTATAAGATATATCTATAAAGTTATATACTTAAATTCGTTATATTTTTCAATCCTCTTCTCATCTATCTCCACTATTGAGGGTGACATAGTTTCACCGGCTCCAGGCAATCAGGACCCTTGTATGATTATTACATTAAAAAATAGGATCAGCTTTCAGTCCCGTTGGCGTCATGTATCTTTTATCAGGAGATTTTTCAATGTGGATGAGTGTTTCAGGCGAATAATTATTGCTTGTAAAATAATTGTTAAAAAATTATTTGTTTGTAAATATAAAAGATTTTAAACTGTTAAATTTTTTTTCTTTTAAATTATAGGTAAAATCTTTGTGTATTATCGCTATACAATATTTTTGATCTACAATCTACATAATTAAAAACAGTAAACATACTGTCAGAAAATTATTTGTTTGTAAATATAAAAGATTTTAAACTGTTCAATTTTTTTTCTTTTGAATTATAGGTAAAATCTATGTGTATTATTGCTATCACAAAGTGTATTTGTTGAACTAAATATTTTCGCATTTTGGGAGAAGCAGTGATAACATACTTAACATTGTTTGAGTAAAATAACTTGGAATGAGATAACGAACATGTATTATGTTTACAGAGACAGTCCACTATGAAGTAAGATCATTCTGTACTGAGATGTTGACCCAGAGTTACAGATTTCTGCGTTTTGTAGCTGTGATCATCTGAAATAGTGACGGACTGTTTGTATTTGTGTTAAAACATTAATGAAAGTTACATAAAATGGCATTCATAATACTTTCATTTTTTGGTGATTTGTGTTTATGTGTGTTGGCAATTGGTGTACTTGGCTACTTCTGGTTTCGACACCGTTATACCTACTGGACTAAGAAAGGAGTTTATGGTCCCCCGCCCACATTCCCTACAGGAAATGTTTCTGATATGATGCTGAGATCGCTACAAATCGGACAGCAATTTGAGAATATTTATTATGAAAATAGAAAACATCCATTTGTCGGTATCTATTTAGCACACAAAGTTGCTTTGGTTGTAAACGATCCTGAATTAATCAAAACCATCATGGTGAAAGAATTTATGCACTTCACCGATCATGGTATGGTGCATAACGAGGAATCGGAGCCCTTGGAAGGGCACCTCTTCAACATTAACGGAAACCGTTGGAGAAATCTACGGGTTAAGCTGATCCCTGCTTTCACTTCTGGTAAAATGAAGGTTATGTTTGATACACTAGTCCACTATGGTCACATAATGCAAGAGTGCATAGAGCCCGACATTGCAGCCGGTAATGCCGTAGATATGAAAGAGACACTTTCCAGATACACCATGGACATTGTGGGCACTTGCGTGTTTGGAATAGAAACCAACAGCCTCAAAAGCAAAGAGCCCAAGTTTAGAATAATGAGCCAGAAATCTCAGACCCTTCCTTTCTTCCGGTCCATGATCCAGACCATGTCACTTATGGCCCCGTGGATCGTGTCCAGGTTGAAGGTCAGCATGTACCAGAATGACGTCAATGAATTCTTTGTCGGAGCAGCCAATGACGCCGTCAAATATCGAACAAAAGAAAACGTCAAAGGAAATGATTACATGCAAATACTCATTAAGCTCTTTGAAGAGAGACAGGAGATTTTGAATAAAGATGGCAAACTTTTAAGTGAGTTTTTCGCCTTTTTTTATTAATACTAATATTTTATATAAATTCACAATAATCGATATTCCGGATAATACTATAAAAATATCCCATTGATATTAATTTATATATACACACAGGTCTGGTAGAAAAAATATTACTGCATATTCCACTCTAGGCACCATTACCACAATAAGTATTGGCTATGCTAAATAATGCATCTTTAGTTACCAACTAATCAAAACATTGTAAACCTTAAGATAACCTTCTAATAGGTACTAAGCTATCAGTTGTGATAAACATTGCAAGTCCATTGTCTCCTATTTATGTATAAACATAATATCATTAATATGTACATACAATATTATGGATTTAACTCGTATCTTATATGTACTTAGTATGTTCACAATAACAAATAAAAGATATCTCCAACAATATCAATACCTTAGTTTCTACACAGTCAAATAAATCATGTTACCCAACACAAGGGCAAACAATTTGCTAAACAACCATTTTCTTGTGGTGGTGATTACAAAATCGGTCCTAGAGTCTTTATGATGAGGGGAAGAACAACCGAAGCACTCGAAACATTTTCGCGAAAGGTAGATCCCTGGTCCCTCTATCACTTCTAAAGTCATTTATCTCCATTCCTTTTTTTACTAATGAAGTTACTTATCAAAGATTTTAAGAGAACCCGACTGTCCCTGCATGACCAGACATAGATGAGTAGAACAAGTGAAATATTAGAATATTTGCTAACAATCAATTATTGTAATTTGGATAGTAAATACCTAAAAAAATGATAAAAAACTAATATTGTTTAGGTACAACTGATGTATTTTGTAAGCAATTTTCACCTCTTCAGGGTTAACTTAAAACTGAGTAGGTGAGCATTGCTTACAAACATGTAGGTTGTACAAAATACCCTACAATATTGTTTACTTGTATTGGCTGAAAACTCTGGCCGCAAGATGCACTAGCATAGCATGGCTTTACGATGCAAAAAATCCATTAAAATATTTGGAAGTAAACCAAAGCTTCACAACTCGTTCCGCTAGGAGGCGCTAGTGTAGCATACTGCCATCAGAATCTACGAGAGGTATTATAACTATCCTACAGTATTTGGTTGTACCTAAACAATGAAAACCGTTGGGTAAGTGTATTTTTTTTTTAATTTTAATCAAAAATGTAGCCACAAAATATGTTTGCTATGATTAAAGAAATAAATACTTTGATATGAACACCACTTTATTGAATGTATAAAAAACCATCTGTCATGTATAGATTGAATAACCACGGTGACATTACGCAGCCTTGTTTAACACCTTTTGCGATATCAAACCACCCCTTAAAGCCACCGTTTACCCTAAAACATGCAACGCTTCCCTCATACAGAGACGCAATTGCCTGAGTGAGATTCGTATTCACTCCATAATTGGACATCACTTTCCATAGCTTTTTCCTGTCGACTCCGTCATATGCTTGTTGTAGATCTCACAAAGGCACAGAAACTTCTCGGTGAGCATACGCAATGAGAAGATCTGGTCCATGCACCGCCTTCCACTCATAAAAGCACCTTGCACATCCCATATTTTGTCCTTTGTTTCCTTTCTTACCCTTTCAATCAAAATTCTACCATACCACTTGCCAACTGAGCTTATCAGGCTAATAGTCCTATGAGTCCAACATTCCGTACTTATAACGGCATGATCACAGCCCTTCTCCAAACTAAAGGCGTGTAACCACCCTTTAAAGATTGCACAACCATGTGAGAATTATACGGCTTTCTAAAAAAATCAGCAGCAATATTGTCGAAACCGACAGCCTTACCATTCTTCATACATTTAATCGATCTTTTTATCTGATCCATGTTAATTTCGGTAACATTCACCTCATCATCATTCATATCTGATTTGCTGCTGGAATCACTGTCACTCAGGTCGCTTTTGAAGACTTCATCAAAATACTTCATACATCTCTCTTTTATTTCTTCCTCATTCGTCAACATTTTTCCACCTTTCGATTTTATCACTTTCATTCTTCTGTTTTCTGGACCACTCTGGGACCTTTTGACTTCCTTCCAAAACAGTTTAATGTTTTCTTGGAAGTGGTCTCTCATTTTGATTCCTTCTTCCTCTTCCAGGCGTTTCTTTCGTTCTTTCACTCCAACTCTTACTATTTTCTTTACATCCCTTTCATTACATTGGCTGGAAGCACTGCAAGCCGCTATCATACATAACCATGCTTTCTTCTTCTCTGAGACCTCATCATCGAGACCGAATCTCATCATCCCACCATGCATCACCTTTCTTCCTACCACACACCTCTCTAGCAGATTCACAAAAACTCACTTTTATGTGGTTCCATGTTTCGTCTATGCTTATACCGTCCATTTCCTTCTCATTCAATCTCATCTCTGCACAATTCACATACATACTTACTTCTCACATTATCGTTTTGCAGTTTTCTATTTTGACTCTTGTTGGAGTTAATACTGTTTTCACTTTAGATCGCCAACCGCGAAAGAGATTTACTGTCGACACTACCAGAAAGTCAGTTTCAACCTCCACCCCTCTGAAAACTCTTATGTCTTTGGTAACGGCTCTCAACCTAGAGTCAATTTCCACAAAATCAATAATTGACCTCTCATATCTTATTTCCCATGTATATTGGTGGATACCTTTATGATCGAAGAAAGTATTTGTCACAAACAGGTTCCACTCTAAACATACTTCAAGTAATCTGTTCCCGTTGTCATTCGTTCTTTAATCCCCAAACATACCTAAGGCCGAATCAAATCCGTCACGTCAAATTCCCACCCACCCATTCAAATCACCTGCCATTATAATCCTTTCATTCATATTTTTTTGTCTCATTACATCTTTCACACCAGTCCAAAAATTATCTTTCACTTCCTCGCTTTCAGCATTACCAGGGGCGTAGCAAATAACAAAAAACACCCTTGCCAAACCGATTTTGAATCTGAACCACATTATTCCCGAACTTACATATTCTGGGAGACAGTAGCTCAGCAACACCCTGATAAGCCCTCTCTGTATATGGTCTCCCAGACCAAATGACGAGCCTATCATTATGCTGCATTGTACCTCTCCCTTTTTTCATATTCTCTGTTTTACAAAGTACTTCCAAACATTTGCATGCTATTTTTATTTATTTAGAAAATAAAACATTTGTACAAATTTAGGGTAGTCCCACAAAGCTGTCATATGGCAGCTTGTCTGTAGGTTCTACCAATTAAACATTCTTAATATGATGTATAAGAAAATATTTGTAGATAAATACATTTATAGTTTTAAGGAAACGTTAGAATAGACCACATAGTAATGTTAGATAATTTAAATTACATCTATATAATTTATAAAAAATCTCAATATAAGAGTACCTGCCTAATAACAAGATATGTAGGCAGAAATTCAAAGATACATGAAATTTTCGTTAACTAACCACAGCTTTATCATTTTAGGGCATAGTCTCTCATTTTTTTCAAATTTTAAGTTTTTATTGATTTTATTGGTATGTATTAGGTATTCAAGAGTATGGCTTCCATATTTATTAAATATTCGAGGAGTTTTTGGGCCCTTCCCTTCTTTAAATCTTGTGGTATGTTTGTGTACCAGTGGGTGTTTGTACGAGCTTTCCCCCATGCTATCCTTAATAGTAGTGAACCAAAGGAGATCTTTTATTGAAATTGTATCATACAGTTCATTCATCTTTCTTTCTATTCCTTCTCTAATATTCCATGTACCAATTCGAAATTGATCACATTCCGTCCTCCTCTTTTCTCCACTGAAGGGTTGGCGATATGATGGATAGCGAACCTCATCGACACCTGTGTCGGCCATTCCCTTCCAAGGACTTAATAAAATCATAACATACCGTTACACACACATAAAAACATACCTATGTGTACAATTCGTAACACGTGTAAAAACAATAACAAACAGCTTAATATAATATTTAACTTAATCCTAAATGCCTTAAATGTAACCTACACTATTTAGGAACCTCATGTGTTCAATCACTCTCACATTAAAATTTCCAACATTGCAGTTTTTCCCATGTAAAATGCAGGGCAATCGTTACGTCAAAGTTTGTTTATTAATCAATGATTGTTATTTTTTTAGATGAAGAGGAAGATGGTACCATGACCATGGGAGACCTAGCCGCCCAGTTCTTTGTGTTCTTTGTGGACGGAGTGGAGACCTCATCCACTGCTGCCAGTTTCGCCCTATTTGAGTTGGCCCGAAACCCCGACGTACAGAAGAGGTTAAGGGATGACATGGATGATGTCCTCGAAAGGCACGGTGGAAATTTCACATTTGAGGCACTGTGCGATATGAAATACCTGTTCCAGGTTGTAGAAGGTTAGTTTTTTTCATAAATAACTGACTGAGGTTGGCTTAGCTTATCTTTTCCCAATTCAGAATAACTCAGCGGAAATGCATTTGCACCAGTCACCGACGTTTCAAATACAGGAGGTGCGGCATTTTCCAGCAGTCTTCCCCTACACTATCTGTTGATTATAACATACATATTGCAAAAAAATATTAATTTTATATCTGAAGTGCAAGTTCGCAATGTTTAGACTATTTGTTCAGGAACTTATAGCAGTGATGGTCAACCTTATTAGCTGGAGGGCCAATTTATTCTTATTCAATTTGTTCGCGGGCCGCAGGGGATATGGTATATACAGCTTGACAGGGTCAAGTTTGTTGTGTCGCAAACCTGTTTGTATTTTCTAAAATGGTAGTACATACATATTTTTAATAAAACAATCAAAGAATGGAAAATAAAGCTCCACGCTAATTTTTGATGTTTCATTTAACCAAGTAGGCTGGCCGCGTGTTTTTCGTCAATGTTTATAGTGACTTTAGTCATTGGGGTTATTTGAGGATGTGATACATAAACTGTGGTAGAACGCAGAGGTAAAATCCCAAAAACCCAATTTTTTTTTTATTCATCTATATTACTGACGGCTGTGGTTAATCCATTCTCTGTAAGTTTATCAAGCATTGAGCCCAAAGCTAACGAAATATATTATGCTGAATATTGTATGCATTTGTATCAAATTGCCAAAGTAATGTAGTTTTGCCAAGTTTGTTGTCGCCTTTATTTACACATTAGTGAACTTTATCAAAGGGACCGGGTTAATGTTTATTGGTATCTAGCATTGTTATGTACGTTATACCTTTTCTAATTTTATTTCCTACCTACCAAATTATCTTATAATTCCTACCTCCTTATGCCGACTACAATATGTGTGTAGTTCAGTTGAAATTCACAATTCATCCTATCAACATCTAAACTGTGTTTGATTACGGAGCCCCTTGTCGACCATGTCGACATTGAAAAGCCATTGAGCTCGCGAGTTTGTGGCTGTGAAAAGTGAACTGCAACGAAGCAGCGCAATTAAGAAAAGCGGAAAAAAAAAATGGTAAGTCGGCATTCCAGATTTCCTTTCTTCTTCTTCCCTTCTTGAATCCATCCCCAACACTATTAATCTTTACCACTCTGTAGGCCACACATTCTGGCTGAAACGATTTTGGTAGGCAGCTCCGTGGGCCTGACTGAGAGTCTGGCCCGACGCAGGTATAAGTTGAATCACCCATTTCTATCTACCTAAGTATATTCTACGAACAATTATTTTTGATAAGTACAGTTAATGATCGCAACATGTTGGATAAACCAACATTTCTTCATTTATATTTACCGTTTGTTAGATATATAAATGTATAATTTTTTTACATACTGAATGTTTGTCTTATTACAATATTTTCAGCACAGTCTGTTGTTATCCTGCATTTGTGACGGTGCTCTGAGGCTACTCCCACTTGTTGTGACCAAGTTTTTTCGTTTTGTGTAACTGTAACAATATTTCTCAACTCCGCGATATTGATATTAGTATGTAATTGAATGTAGTAGAAATAGTAATTTACGCTTTTAAAAATATAATTAATTAACCGTCATGGAAAACAATGAAAGTTTTACTTCCAAGTTCAGTTATGATGAATGTGAAAATAACGATAGTTGTGATGGTGAGGACCTTTTTACAATTGATGATGTGGATTCTAATGACAACAATAATGTGATTGTGAGGGATTGTGAAGAAGTCAGTTACAATCCAAGTGATTCAGATAGTGGAAGTGACACTATCCCGCCTAAAAGAAGAAGATGTGCTTATTTTAATGAAGAAAATATTGTGATTCCGCAACAACCTTCAACGTCTATTAATCCCACACTGTCAAGCTCTTCTGTCTCAGCAAAAAAATGAAATTTAATGTCTACTAATACCAATACACCACAACAACAAATATTTTTTTCAATTGGAAACAGAATAGTTGGGTCGAGTACCCCCATAAATTGTTTGGAGCCTATCGACTACTTTAGGCTATTTTTTACAAATTCACTGATTAGTAACACCGTTGATGAAACCAAAAAATTAGCAAATGCTAAAATTAGAAAAATCAATCCTGTAAACAATTCGATGTGGAAAACATGGAGAGATTTGAAGGAGGAAGAATTTAATGCATTTCTAGGTGTTATTTTAAATATGGGACTAAGACCTCATCCTCATCTTTAAGATTTTATTTCAACGGCATTGCAGCGCATTCGCCATTTTTTAGATCTGTTTTTAAAAGGCAACATTTTTTACAAATATATTGGATGTTACATTTATACAATAAATAATGTATCAATCGCCAGGAAACAAGTCTTCAAAACCGAATAAACAAAGTTGATTTGTATTTGAAGTATTTAGATGAAAGATTCCGAGAACAATTCTTTCCTGGAAGATAAATAGTTGTAGACGAATCTGTTGTAAATTTTAAGGGGAGAATTTGCTTCATACAATCCAAATAAGTCAAATAAATGGGGTATCCGTTATTATATCCGGTATTGGCTGATTTCAATTATGGATATATATATTAATTTATTCCATATTACGGCTCATTCACAGCTGAAAAATTGATTAGGCCTGATCTGCAATTTACGTCCTGAATGGTTTTGCAATTAAATAGCAATTTATTGCATTCGATTCCAGAATCGAAAGGTTATCGCATGTTCACCGATCGATTTTATACCAGTCTTCCGATTTCCAATGAATTGTTGAAGTTGAAAACACATTTAACAGGAACAATTATGACAAATAAAAAAAAAACAAACATCAAAAAACCAAATTTAAACCAGGCGAAACGATAGAATATGGGAGTGATGATGTTATGGTTCTAGCTTGGAAAGATAAAAAAAGTGGTGACAATGCTAAGCAATTGGTATTCTAACAAATCAGTTATAATAAAAAGAGGCGGAATCGAAGAAGACATCGCCAAGCCAGAAGTGGTGATAAATTATCCAAAATATACCGGAAGTGTCGATAGAGGAGACTATTATACTTCGACATACTGCTTTCTAAGGAAAACATTAATAAATAATAACTTTAAAATTTTAACTTAAGCTATTTTTGGGGGTTTAGAAGTTTCGGTGGTAAATGCTTATATTTTGTGGAAGGAAAATAAGATTAAAAACAACGAAAAACCAATGAGTCATCTTCAATTTGAGGATAGGCTAATTATTCAGCCGATTGGAAATTATAGAGAAGGTGTAAAAACACGAAAAATCAAAAATCATGTCAATCTACATGTAATAATGTCCAATGAACAGAAAAAAGTACAGGGATTGCGTTGTTTGCGGTGCTGATAGACAAGGTTGACAAAGAAAACCAACAATGTATCACTGCAAAACTTGTGGTAACAAACAAGAAAAGAACAACAAGCAAGAGAATGTTTCAAAAAATATCATACTTTAAAAAACTATAAGTGATGGTGATTTAGTAATTATTAATTATAATCTTTCATATTAACATCATTAGCTATTAAGTCTTTAGGTGTAAGTCACTGGTTACAAGTCACTAGTTATAGTCTGATGTTAGATGTAAGTCACTAGTTATTAGTTCTTAGTTAAATAAAATGACGCTGGATAAATTATGCTAGTATTAACTAATCACACAATAAGTAATAACATTGGGCCGAATCGACTTGTAAACACCGTGTAGAATGTTTACGAAACTTATCATCTATTTCATGACTTGTGGGCCGATCTATCTTTTGTTTCCTGAATGAGGGCGGAAATCTAAAATAAAGTAACCAATACACCATAAGTAACCATATACTACCCCTAAAACCTACGCCAATCAGTCCAGGTAGTTCACTGGTCAACCGGGACCCTCTGTTGCTGTGCAATACAAGACGTTTAGAAAGAATTTCTATTTCTAAATATTTGCATTTGATTGTTTATATATTTCGCCTATAATATGTAAATTATTGCTATGCAATAAAATAAATTATGCAAATAAAGCATATTTATTGTTCTTTAGTTACTTAATGTGTGATTTAGCAAAAATTTTTTTCAAAGTGTCCCAAAAATCTAATGGTCATACGAATTATCGGACAGTGTGCCCCAAAAGTAATTCACCAAAATATTAATTTTTATTTAAAAAAAACAGGGTTAAGTTTTCTGTTAAATCATGTTCTTTATTCAACCCTACGCAGATTAATCACTTAATTTTTTTTTTTACAAAAATGATGAAAAAAAATTATCAGAGTAGAAAAGATTAAAGGAAATAGTTAAAATGCATAGACATGAATATTAGTAGACCTGCCCTAAGTGATAAAAGCGTATTATTCCCCACTCCCCATACCGGTTCCATTGGAGCCGGCTGGGCTCGCGTATGGCCTCCCGTGAATCTAGAAAATGTGACGTCATCATTCTTGTGCGAACTAGCATCGAGCTATGGTCGAGGCATCATCGGTTCATTTTACGAAATAACACGCCAAAATGGTGGCTTGTGCTATGAAAACTTGTAAAAATAGATGTGAAAAAGAGAATAAACCCAATTGTCGTATTACATTCCATATGTAAGCATTATTTTACTTTATTTTAAGCATATTCACATCGTATAATATGGATCAGTTTTAGAAACATATACTATCACGCGATGGACACGAAACACAAAGCCGTTTGCACAAGAATCAGGGATGTGCCTTCGCCTTTTGCGCTTTGATAAAATACATAATCGTATCATTTGGAACGTCTATTTTTTCATCTGTTATATCTTGCTGGAACTCCGTCGTATTAATAAAGGATAATAAACCAATCATTTTTAAATTTATTCCACTTTAATGGCGTTATTACTAAACGAGTTTTGAATTTTACACAACTCATAAACAACACTTAATATAGGATAAATGGTTGGTTATCAATTGTGAAAAATTGGTATGATTGGAAGTAAAATGTAGATACAGTGAGCATGTTTGGAATGAAAAAAGTATGTGTCATTTTGCTGTCCGATGATATTTTTTATCTATTAAAATTAAAAATATTATATTTTTCTATCGCACGTCACCACCGATCATATATTATCTTTGGATCATACTATCACACGTCGCAACGGACCACGTGTTAGGTACGCGCGCTGTTTCGTATGTACGGTACTGCTGGAACGAGAAGGAGTGCATATCACGTAATGTGCTAGGTTATACCGAGTGGCGATGTGTGATAGAAAAACATGTTTTTTGTTTTTACTTGAAAAAGTGTCTTCGGACGGCAAAATGATGTCAAAATTTTTACTCCAAATACTCTAGGAATCGCTGGTAAAAGCTGTGTGTATATAATTTCATTTATTTTTTTAGTTGTTTTCCTTTTCTATTATCTTCTTAAAAGTGAAATGTTATATATTTTCTTAAAGATTTCATTATTTTATTATTAATAGGAACAGAGCGGTAGTGACAACCCTCCAACATTGCTCGAATGTTGCGATTCTCAAGTGTTCTCATCGTTGTTTACTGGGAAGTAAATTATGAAACATTTATAAAAGTGTCTTAACTAAATACGTAAACAAAATATTCGACTCTGAAAATAGAAGAAATTTACTTTGCCGAATTTGGACTTTGCTAATTTGTTCATAACGTGGCGAGTAATTTGTGCTCCCATGTAAAAATGTCTCTTCATTCAAAAGCAGATTTTACTTTTAAGAACTAAATGGTGATATTATAATGCGAGATGCCTATATACTGTCAGATTGATTTATTGACGAATCACAGTCAGCTTTCCCCTCTGCGTCTCCCAACTGTTGGTTTTACCCCTCGCCTTTAAGTTCTCGTCTATTAATATTCATATGTCTATGGTAAAATGGGAAATAGCACAATGGGTCCATGGCCTAAGTGCTCATGGGAACTATACGAAATATATCTGCTTTATAATATTAAAAAAAAATTATTGTGATGTTTTCAAAATAAATTTGAATTGTTTGACCATTCTTAGGATTTTGCGCAGCTAACATTGATTTTGCTCTTCAATACTAACTAACAGTTTGTAAATGAGTATAGATTAATTATCAATAAATTTAATATTTGTCAATCTTATCTTTTCAGAGGCGCTCAGAATGTACCCCCCCCTGCCACTAATTCTCCGGGTTTGCACTCGGGACTTTAAAATCCCTGGAACTGAAGTGATCATCGATAAGGGAACCTCCGTCATGATCCCTATATTGGGACTCCACAGGGACCCGGATATCTACCCAAATCCCATGAAGTTCAATCCTGACAGATTTACTCCGGAGAATAAGGCTCAGAGACATAAGTTCACTCATCTTCCTTTTGGAGAAGGACCTAGAATGTGTATGGGTAAGCACACAATTTTGTTTTATTTTATTTTATAACAACCACTCTTTCAACAATACTCAAAACTAAAATTGTTTAGTAGTCAGTCTTACAACAATCAATCTACAAGAGTACGTCGCCGTGCAGTAAAAAGTCACATTCGTAGTACATAATTATCAGATTTGTTTTATTTTCAGAAATTCATCAAACCTCTTTTATTTATCGCATATATAAAATATCCACTTTGTATTCCAATATATTAATTGACCTACATATTTACCAAGATAACTTAACAGTATTTCACTAATTATATTACCAAACAACCTATTTAAACATATACATATGTACTAACTAATTTCCTTAACTTTTACTATTTTGGGGAATTGGTAGTGAGACAATGAAAGAGGAAGGTTGTGATGGCACAGCGTTTATTTTGGGTGAGTCAGTAGCGCAGTTGTGAAATGACTCCGGACCGATGATGATAATATTAGGGGTAAGCGACGTTGACGGCGGTGGAGTGGTCGAGGCGATAAAGTCAGTGGCTCGACACCGCATTGATGGAGACCGGACTCGTGGATGTGTTCAGCACTGGGGATGACGTGGAGTCTTCCGGGTACTCCAGTGTGAATCAGGGTAGACGAAGGTGTGATGGACCTGATCGGCAGATGTGCAGGAGATACGGGCCGGCGACGATGTGATGGGGCCGAGGTGCAGACCGGCGAAGGTGTCGCAAGGTCTAGGCGCGTGAGGATCGCAGGCCAGGGATGATATCCAGAACCAGGGCGCTGATCTAATCCCGAGGAGTCAATGGTAAACCGTTACCTCTCCTATAAAGTCCGTGCAGAGCCAGGCGTAGCAAGTAGAAACAAAAGGAGAAACGGCGCCGGCCAAGTTGCCGCTCAGTAGGCAGCGGGAGTTCACAGGGCCCGCAGGTTGGTCGCTGTTGTAACTGCTAATTGATGACTGACTGGGTACGCCTCGATGCACTCATTTTATAGCGCTCGGTGCATCGAGAATCTTTAGGTAGGCGCGCCGAATGCTAACATCTTATCTAGAGAGTTCTAGCTAAGATGCGTTTACATTGTCGAACGTTCCCGAATATTCTAGTAGCATCGCTACACTATAATACGCCCTAGCTTACTTTGCAAAAAGTCATCTCTTTCTAAAAGCTATAACACTAAAATCACTTACTGACCACAAAAATCACTAATATTTAATCTCAAAGAAACCGTATTACCAAAAATCACGAAATGCATTTTTTGTATATTTTTAATGTACTTAACCTTTCCTCATCTGTGGTGTGTATTTACTACACATTGCTTCTAATAACTTTAATAACTCTATAAATATAATAAATTCTGTGTTCAGATATTAGGTTTTCCTCCGTTATACATTTATGCACTGAATTAAAAAATAATATATTACATAGTTTTCAAATTCAATTAAAAATCAGAGTTTTTCGTTAAAAATCGGGAACAAATACACCAATACAATCAACCGTGTGATACTAAATACGCGAAGAGTGTGCGAGGAAATGACACGCTATTGATGTCCCGCTTTAGTTCGCTAAGCGGGAACATGAGACATCCACACTTCTGCAGTTGTAGTTTTTGATTTAGACCATTGATACCTACGACCGCACAGCTGTGTTTGTGCCAGCTGCGCCACTAGCCAATTGGCCGCGAACCGTCGTTAGATGTGGACCCCTCGCACGTTTCTTTAGCATATGCCGATGGTTTTTTCATGTTTTCAGAAATTAAATTACAATTATTATCACTTTTGATATAAAATATAATAAACATAATCGATTAGCTATGAATATTCATATTTTTCCGATATTAAATCGCTTATTTTGAGATGTGTATTGACTACACAGCACCGTAACGCGTGTATTTTTTTAGCACAGTAAGGGAAAGGTTAAAGGAAATTTGAAGACCTGATTGTGTTAGTCAGTGTTTTTTCCACAATAGTATCATTTTCTAACCATTTGTTCTTCCACTATGCATAAAACATATCTATGTAGTAACAACTCTTTCGCACATGTGTCAACGGTTTGTCCTAAAGAGAATAGTAAGTACTTACATAATAATAATTTTGGAAATCCTATGAATTGTCATGATAATTATTATTTTATGACTTTAAATGTATATGTTCAAAATTGGTATGTATGCATAAGCATTATAAACAAATCTGAACATACAGAGATAATGTACGAGGGAAAGTTTTTAAGTTCGCGGAATAGGGGGTAAGGAGTGGAAATAAAAATCCAAATATATTTTGTCGTGCAGAAAGAGGACACCTTTGGTCAATTTTCCCCTTCTTTTCTCCTTGATGACTTCCTTTATTTGCTCTAGAATTGAAGCGTAGTAAACTCCGGTTATGGAAACACCTTTAGCTTTGTAATCGATCAACAGAATTCCTTCCGAGTCCCAAAAGACTGTCGCCATGATTTTCCCAGCCGATTGTGACACCTTAAACTTCTTGGGTGGTGGTGTGCCTTTCTTGTGTCACTGCATAGAGTCCTGTTCATAATGATGAACCCAAGTTTCATCACCAGTAACAATTTGAGCCAACACTCCATCTTTGTATTCCCTACAGAGGTCCAAAAATGCATGAAAACACTCCACGCGCTGTTTTTTTGAGGCGGCGTGAGCATTCTCGGCACCCATCTTGCGCTGCCTTTAGCAATGCCGAGATGGTCGTGAAGAATTTTGAAAATGGTTGTATCTGATACTCCAACCATTTCTGCGAGCTGTTTCTTCTTTAGTCGGGCATCTTCTATTATTAATATTTCGACTTTTTGAATAATTTCCGGAGTGGATGACATCTCTTCCAGTATGATCTGAACTGATTTTCCTTGCTTGGTAAGGAATTTTATAACAGCGCGGAACTCGATTTTCTCCTTATTCACAATTTTCCCCTTGATTGACTTGTTTGGTCGACGATAGCTCAAAGACTAATAACCTAATTATGATAAAACCCGATATTTATACTAATAATGAGTTGTTCAATTAGTACCGAATTCAGCGACACCCCCACTAATCAACTACCTACCCATTCCGCGAACTTAATGACGCCCCCTCGTACCTACGTAATAAATAATTCTTGAAAAATGGTTGAAAAACCAACATATAATATTAATACTTATTCTAAATGCTCTGGACGTTATTGAATCCCACGGTACTAGCCAATGATGGGATTCTAAATTTTACATCCTGGATGAATATGATCGGCCGTACCAATACCCGATAACAAAAGTAAAAAAAGACTATGAGCTGATGTGTAGTTATTTATCTGGTACTCTAGTGGCCCACTAGCAAGTTTTTTAGTTAAAATAATGAATAATTATTATTTTAAATTCCATAAAGGTCATAACCATAAACACTGTTTTTACAGATGTCTTACTTCTTACTTGTGAACAAGTCAATTTCAAAAAGTAGGGATACATAATTAAGGTCTTGAATATTTCACATAGACATAACTTATTTTTGAATAACAAACATGACGAAAATTGTGAAAAACATTAGCGTAGAAGAAAATTATTTTATCCTAGCAAGGCGCAGACAGTTTCCAAAATGTTTTCGCCATGAAGTGCAATCCAATTACTGGTGATTTTCATAAGAATAAACAAAAAAATTTGATCCCCGCAAGTGCGTTTCTGTAATTTTCAAGGTGCAGTCCATAATAGTACGGTAAAAATTGCTCATGTATTAATATCTTCCTTAATGCCAGTGCTTGCTAGTGCCTACCAGTTAACTTTATTAAAAACCACTGCAAGCATTACGCACGCATAAAATGCTACACTTCTTCTTGGAAAAACTTCTATATATTCATTTATTTATTTATTTTAGAGGGCCCCTCTTTAGAGAAACATTCTCATGTTCAATAAATTAAAATAGAAATGAATGAAAATGTATAATAATCATGCTTTTCTTTGCCATAAACAGGAAATCGTTTTGGGATGTTGATGTCTCGCATGGGTTTATACTTTATCCTCTCAAAGTACGAAGTGTCCTTGGCCAGATATCACAAGGAACCTTTCGACTACAAACCCAACTCCTTTATCCTGGCGCCGCTCAATGGAATCAACATCAAACTGACCAGAAGACAGCACCGCAGTTAATAAAATTTGTTCAGAAATCAATATATATATATTTTTTTATTATTATTTTAAAAATACATAACGCTTTGTCCTTTAAATAAAACAAATTATGGTATTATTAATTCTCATAAATTAATGTTATAAATATGTTATTATTGAAATAATTGATGATTCTTTTACAAGGATTACTCCTTTTGAAAATACATGTTAAAAATAATATGCCTTTCAAAAAGTATCTTTTCTTTAATTATTGAAGATGTAATTAGTGACTCTCAAATGAAAACTTGAAACAGAAAAATCATAAAAAGATATGGTCGCATCTAGGACTTGAACCCAGGACCCTCGCCTTGCCGGGGCACTACGCTAGGTAGGTATTTATGTATACATGTATTTTCAAAAATTATGTTTGAGAATCGCTAATATTATCTTCAATAATTAAATATTACAATTAGAGAAGATATTCCAAAAATTAAAAAATATATTTTTTTTTAATGTGAATACCGCATAAGAGTCTCAGCTGCTCCCAACCGTCTATAGACAGTGAGACTATGGCATCTATGGGAGGGAGAGGAGAGTGGGGGTTAATCAAGTTAGTGGGGAGGGAGGGGAGATGGGGAAGAAGAAGGTGTGGAAGTACCGGGCTATTCAGATCTGGTCATCAAACACAGCTAAAGCCATTTCAAGAAATATTTGAATTCTGAATGATGTCCTTACACCAGGGCGATACTGAGATTATTTTCCACTCTGGAACATGCCGCAAATGTAGTATATATTATTTTAAATTGTGTAATTACACAAATTAGTTGAATAAATTTTTCTAGTGCACGCCGGGATTTGAACCCGCGACCTCCGGATTGCTAGTCGAGGGCCTTACCCCTCGACCACGGAGGCCATCAAAGCTTACGTAAAATCTGTTACTGTCTAGGGACTACGAGGCGAAAGGTCTTAGGTAAATTTACGAAATCAGGTATATAGGTTTTCAAATCGGTATAGATTACACTCCAAGGAATTATCTGTCCAGTCTAGGACACTTAATCAAGTTGGTTGTCTCTTTATGTGAGATTATCATTCAGAATAATATTATAAAAGCTATTCCACCTTAATAAAATGACTTCATTAACCAGTTAAGCATTTTTCGCTCAGCGGTGAGTATCTTTTATCACGACCGAACTCGGCGATCGCTCATCAGTGAGCTCTCTAAAATATCATGGGTGTAGAATTTTTTTACGAAGGGATCTTAAAGTGAAATGGAATATCTCTTTGCATGCCCCACTCGAAAACTACTGATATTATTTTATTTCTGTTATTGTTGAAAAATAATACTAAAAATGAAATTATAATAATCAAGTAATCACATTAGCAAAGTATTTATTTGTTAACCCATTTATGTTGGTATTAGTGACACTGGCAGCTGAAACAAGCACCCTGCATTATGGGTAGCTACTCCTGGCTTACATCAGAATGAGACATAATCGTGTGTTGAAGAGTTCCCAATATACATTCATCGACAACGCATTCAGCAAGTATTTAAATATGTTTGTAGTAAAAAGGTTAAAAGATTGCATGAAATGATTTGTGCTTCTGATAAAATATTCATTTTGCTTTTTTATAAAACATCAAATATTGTTCGGTGCAAGGGATATTATTATGAATGAAATTTATAGATTGAGCTTGGTACCTACTCAGATATATGTCTGCCGCCTTGCACGTGCAGCCCGCGGTTCGAAGTGACTACCAGAAATCGATAATAATAATTAATGTGGGACTCTTATCCGGTATCCATTAGTAACCGTCAAGCAGTTTTCCCACAGAGGTAGGCAGAGAGGACAGATCACCACTCTACTCTGTTGCGGCACACACATCTTGGTTTATTCACATTCATACATCGTCACATGCGTCCGACTCTTGAAGTGACCCGACTCATATATTTGATTCACTTGACCGTGCCATGTCTTCCTCGGTCGTCCCCGATTTCTTGTACACTTTACTGCCGTGTCATATTCACATTAACACATTCATTTGTACATACTATTCTATTATTCTGACTCTTTACTTGACCTAACTCAAATACATACTTAATTCACATTCATACGTCGTGTCATAATAAATAATATTATTAATACCTGTTAACAAACTCATAATAGGTACCTACAATATTATTTACTATGTTTTGTAAGGTGAGTACCCTGGATTGAGCACACGAGATATCGTTTCTACTTCTATCAATTTGTTGGTTTTTATAAATGCACCTCATAGAAATAAACAAATAGAGGTTACTTTTTGTAACCACTTTGCTTAAATGTTTAAAGAACAAATCAAAAAGCTCGTACAAATAACACTGTAGAATGTACTTTTATTTCATTAGTGTAACATTCTCTGACTGTTTAGAAAACATTTTATCTGTACATTTCAAAAATAATTTTCATTCAACGGTGTCAATTTTCATTTTCATTCCAAAGATTAAAATATTTAAACTTTCAGAAGAGTATCACAGCCATTATTTCTTTGAATATATTTTTTTGTGTAGGGTAATTTATTCAGGTTTATGCAGAGACAATAAAACCAGTTCCAATATTCATATAATTTTATTTTTTGACAATTTTATCCCAAATGGGAATGGGAGTTTGTTTTTTTTTGGAAAATTAACTAGTTATAATTGCAACAAAAAAAAAGATAGTTTGAACAAAACTCATCAACATAATTTTGCGTATTTTCAGCTGACAGTCGAGGGAATTCTAAGGATTTTCTGCTCCGATGCTCAAGAGGACAATATTTTTAAATGTTTGATTTTATATTGTTAAGTAGTGAAGATGCGCTGATGACATCAACAAAAAAGAATGCTGTGATAAAGTATGTTTGTTAGTAATAATAGCAGATATACATATCTAATTTGCGAACAAAGACATTATGATAATATGTAATATATAATCTTTTTCTTCACCTTATTCTAAATTAATTGTCAGGGCTAAACATTGATAAGACTAGGTTTGTCTATTTGCTCTGCGTATGATGTACTGTATATTGTACCTAATAATACTTGCAGGCAGTAGAAACGCGTGACAAGTATATTTGTTTTTCAACTTGAGTTAACGCTTAAATTACTTTACAATTAATGAGATATTTTGTAAACAAAATACAGTACCTACCTACAAATCCTTTCACGTTTGGGAAGAGTGGTAGGCATAAATAATTATGAATGCACTCTCTATCTTGGTATAAAAATACATTTTAAAGAGTAAGTAAGTAACAACTAATACCAAACTTAATATTAAAATTACACAGTTTGGTTTTAAAAATTATAACATATTCTGTTCAATCGAAAAAAACCTAAGATTTAAATGATTTCAATATTCATGTGTACATTTTTCTTCTAAAGTAGCACAGAACAGGGATTCCCAGGGGCGCCTTGTCGAAGCGAAGGATCCCCTGACCCGAATAGGTCAAGGGGAAGAAGATTAGATGAGTACATTTGTTGTAAAGGTTGCTAATTTTTTTGGGGTCTCTTGGTAATTTTGAGTGACAATTCTCCTTTAATTCCCAGAACTATGGACCTGGGCCTGAAAACTAAGGGAATAGGAGTCTTATCGCTTGCAGACACTTCATACTTGGACAGTAAAGTCACCAGTCCCAGCCTTGTCTGCATCATCCCAAATCTGCTTCCTATGAAAAATATAATCATCATTTATCATCTCGTAATAATAATAGATTAGTATTTAAATCAAAACAAGTTTTATTATAACTAGACAAAGTCCCCGGTGGTGCCCGGGTCTTACAGAGACTTTCTTTTAAAAAACAGATGATGTAGAACATAATTTTGCTCTTATTTTGAATGTCAAACTTCAAATGTGCAAAATTTCAATAAGTTTCAAAATTCTGCCTCGGGGAGGGGGGAAAGAGAGTGGGGGTTATGTTTCGAAATCTCATGTAGACAGCGACATTCCTCCTGTTTTTTGAAGGTCAAGTGTGCATAACTTCATCTATCTCGGAATACAACTGTAAAAATTCAAACCCACACCGGAATATTCTTTTTAATGCAAAACGAAAAATAAATCTTTCACTTGTCGTTACTGATCAATCAGCCGAGTAACCGTTAAATCCTCCACAGAAATATAGAAGCAGAAATTGAAAAGGTTTGTAAGTGTCAGTACCATCGTTCATCGCAAGATTGGTGAGAGTGGATTCATTATAAATAATATCACTATTGTTTTTTTTTAAGACAAACGAAATTTCCCAGGTTAACAAAAATAATCTGAAATTTTTTAGAGTAAGCATTTGAAAAACTCCAACTGCCATCATTAAAAGCTGAAATTTTCACTTGTGCTATGATAGATTACGTGTAAATTCAATTCACACAACGGTGGGAGCCCAGCGCATTTATCAAATCAGCTACACACAACCGGCCAACTTTATTACTTACAGGCATCTTAAAAGTGCCAGTGAGTGTTGTAAAAAGGGGTCGTTCGTTATATATTTTAAACCTCGTTAAAGCTAGTTGTTCAATAAACGAATGACTATGGTCTCTATCGTGATTTATTTTTGAGATATTATGCCATGTAGCACTACCTCCTTCGTTAGCTAAAGTTTCGGATTGCGTTACAGTGTCCATCATCAGGGCAACTGTGTAATGGATCTGCCCTAAATACTTTCGGCCGTGAAAATCTCAAATATGGTCTTGTTGCTAAGAACTCTACTCTGCCATCATAAGCAAAAAGGCAGCTGGAAATTTTCAATGGTCACTTTCTGATGTACGAGACCTCTCAAGTTTCAAGCAATTACAATAAAAAGTATATCAGAATTTAATATTTACAGCTGCATTTTTTCTTATGATGGCAGTATTGTAATCTCTTTTTCTGTCACATAAAACATCTATAGATATACATATTAGCTTAAATTGTTATACTAAAAATTCAAAAATTTTATAATTTAGAGTCGCCAGTTCCATGTCGAAATTTCATGCTTTGTTTTATTAACTGTTTCATGCTTTTCATACCAATGTTAAACAATAATATTATGTTTTCATATTTATGTAACTTTTTACTTCTGATACTATCACCACATATTATACTTATCCTGTTTATACTTACATACTGTTACAATTTTATCTAAAAACCCAATGTTGATTCAAAATAATGCATTATGTAGTTTACGAGGAAGGTTTTATAAGAAAAGGTTACAACGGTTCTATCAGCGGAATGGCTTTATTAGTTACGTATTCTAGTTACCTATGCAATTCCTTGGCCCTTCTCCAAACGGCAGGTGGGCAAAGTGGTGTCGGGAAGCCTTGTTTTCTGGTGTGAACCTCTCAGGGTCAAACTTCATGGGATCAGGATATATCTCAGGGTCCCTGTGAATGCCCAGGATGGGAACAATTACTCTGGTGTCTTCTTCTATCTGGATGTCGGTCCCGGGTAAGGTGTAATTCTTTGTGCATTTCCTCAAGATGGCCGGGACAGGAGGGTATTTCCTGAGTGTCTCTGAAATTAAAATATATCATAAATATATATTAACGATTTTTGTTTATTACATACTTCCTAAAAGATGAATACAAAATCACAATCGCAGTCTGCTACGGGCTCCGTATTGACCATGTGCCAAGGCGCAGACAATACTCCCTTGTTATTATTTTTCATAAAAACTGCACTACACAAAAACACAAATCATCCATACATTATTGATTACATTGGAGGGGACCCCACCATTTTCCCAACTGCGTTATAAAGAAACATGGTTTCCTCCTTCACCGCACACGTCAAGACTCTATTTTTTTATTTAACGAATGTCCCTCTAATATCCCTGCATACGGGAATAGCAAGCACAATGCAAGTACTTACATAGTTAGTTTAATATTACAGACACCGGAAACTGACAATAGAAGAGTAACAAGAGATAATGTACAAGACAAAAAAGGAGATCTAAAATCAAATACGTAAGTATACTAGGTTATGAACTTGCATCATCGCATACCCAAGACAGCTAAACCGTTTTTGAACCCGATTATTGATTACAGTGATCACCTGTCAGGCGCCTACTGGTTTTGTCAAGATGTGCCAAAATTCTACTCGCGCCAAGCGACGTTTGGCTCAGGGCCGGCCCTGTCAGTAATAATAATAATAATAATTGGATAATTTGTAGAGCGCCGTTTTTGTGAAAAATCACCTCAAGGGCACTGCTTACCTATATCATCTGTTTTCAAGTTATGCTAACGAACCACTTGTATGATTATTTCTAATGAATTCAGTAGTATTTTTCAAAACTTTGGAAATTCAATGAAAACGGATCATACACTTTAATTGAATTTTTTAGTTATGTTTGAAATACACCATATTTTTTTAAGACCCACTTTCATTTTATGTCCATTTTCTTGTCAACATATAAAAAGACGCCTAATGGTACGTATACATTTGCGAACATAAACGCGAACCGAGCCACTAATTAGGGGAAAGGAACGAAGTAACTGCAACCGGCGTTTCCCGCCATTTGCGGTTGCTTCGTTCCTTTCCCATAAGTTGAGGTTCATTTCCGCAGTTCGGCCTGAGTATATGTATACGTAGCATTATGTGAGTTATATTCTAGGTAGTTACTTAGTCAGCGTATCTATATATTTTTTTTATCATTACCCTTGTCCACACACCGCGCTCCCAGTATTCGAGGGAATTGTTTTGGGTCAAAGGGGCAAACGAAATCAGTAGTAGACCTTAATAATATTTCAGGCATTTAGATTAAAATGCTACTATTGTTTGATACTTCAAGTTAGTTTTGGACTAGACGTTCATTCGTCGCGTTGAAGCTTTCGTCCGTCACAACGACTCTGTCCCAACTTCGTTTCATCGAAGTCAGGACAGAGTTGTTCAAAGACGAGTTTTAAAAATAAATAATATATACTCATAAAAGACGTGGCAAAACAAATTATTTTCATGTTATGATGATGCGAGGAGCTAAAAACTTGTCTTGATAGAAAGGTTTGCGTGTTCTGCACAGATACACATCAATCACATTAACTAAACCATGAGAGTTACATTAATTTTTCGATGTGGGATTCGTTTGAAGTCTTAATTAAATGCAAGCGAAAAACATTCTATATTCATTACCTACATATCCATAAAATTATATTTGTTGTTACCTTCAATAGTTTGAGTGAGGTAGTTCATCTCAGCCAGGGCTTCATAAGTTGCCTTTCCATCGTGCTTCGCAAGCACCTCATCAATCTCCTTGTGGAGTGTGTCCTGGACATCCGGGTTGAGGGCCAGCTCATACAGCGTGAAGCTGGCCGTGGTGGAGGAGGTCTCGAACCCAGCCACGAAGAAAACAAACACCTGGGCAGCTATTTGCATCGTGGTGAGGCCTGCCGTACCAAGTGACAAAATAAGGTAAATCAGTGTCAAGGTAAATACATAATATTGAAGGGCGCCTCATCCTCGTTCACAATATGTATGTTCACTGCTTGATTCGGCCTTCTTCAAGACTTATTTATTTGTCGTTGTTTAGTTGAGATAATTTCTTATCCACAGGTAGAAATGAAAACAACAACAGTGAATGCAAAATCTTGACAAAATAATATTGATGAAAACAGAAATGAGTAATAATGGCATCAAAAGCTAAAATGGTTGTGAGGAAAACTGTGCTGCAAAAATGTAAGCAATGTCGCAGAAGTTAATGAAAATATATTATGAAGGTATAATTTTTTTTTGAAATCTGCGTGTTCTCCACAAATATCATCAATTGAGCAAGTAATTTATACAGCCTTCAAAGAATCTATATTTTGGATAAGTGGGTAAAACTCTAGGGGCATGCCCTCTCGTAGTTCGTGAAAATTTAGTGCAGTAGTTGGCTCGTAAAGTTGTACATCGCCGTCTCAATGTTATGAAGGATTAACAAATTGTTTCAACCAAAACATACCTTTCCCATCGACATCACCCTCATCAGCCTTCAGATTAATCAGGAGTTGAAGAAAATCGTTCCTAATTACATTGTTATCTTTCCTGTATTTGATTGTGTCTCTGACCGTATTGAGCAAGAAATCTACATCCTTTTTCTCGAAGATGCTAATATTGAGGAATTTATTGAAGGCAGGAAAGAAGTTTGCAGAAGTCCGTAAAATAATTTTGAAGAAAGATGGATTCAGAATGCTTCTTCCTACATTCCTGAATTGTTGCTCTGGATTCTTGAAAGTGTTGCACTCGATGCCAAAAGCGCACGACCCAATGATGTCTGTGTTAAGTTTGGAAAATAGTTCTTTAACATCCATTGAACTTTTATCATCACAGACTGCGATGTTCTTCTCCAAGTAGGCTGACATTTCTTCATTACATCTTGTCATTGTTTCAAACATGTACCTCATTTTGGAAGTTGTGAAAGTTGGTGTTAGCTTAGCCCTCATGTTCTTCCAAGTGTCTCCAGTGAGGTTCACCAAGTGCAAAGCTAGGGGGTCAGTCTTGGCGTTTATTTTGATGCTTCTGTCTGTAAAGTATGCAAAGTCTTTTACAAATATGGTCTTGATCAGGTCCAAGTCATTTATGACTAAACTTCTTTTAAACATGGTGAAGATGCCCACATATGGGAGTTTCTTGGTCTTTAAATAGAGATCATGCAAAATAAATCCAAAGTGTTTCCGAATCAACACCGATTCTTTAATATTTCCAAATAGTATTTCAGGTTTGGGCCCCTTGACACCTTTCCTCTTCCAATAGCCATAATGCCACAGAGACCAAGCGTAGAACACACCAAATAAGAACACGGCTCCCCAGAAGAGGTCCGTTATCCCAATCATTTTATTTTACTGCCACTCTTGGAGTAAATCTGAAACAGCAAAATGATAATGTTTATGCAAACAACTTTTTAAAGGCATTATCAAAACGTAGGGAGTATGGCGAACCCAGAGGGTGGAAATACGACCTGTAATAGCCATCACAAACTAAGGTGTGATTATCACTTCCATGCTCGGGCTGAATGACCTGGGGAAAAATGTCACGAACGGTGCCTCCGAGAAACAGGGTCGCATCTCGGAGTATTGAGACCTTACTCCAGCACTCGGGGCTCTGCTGGAGTGGACCTTCTATTTCCCTAGATACTCTGGGACGAAAATTGGACCATTCGAAAACTCCCTCTTCCCTCGTGGGGCTTTCAGGGAACCAAGGAGGAGTGGAGAAGAGAGCTGAGGCAACTTCCATGAACTATTCTCTTGTGGGGCCTTCCGATAAGGCCCCACAAGATTGTAGAAGCAAGAACCAAGGGGGATTGGAGAGGAGAGATGAGACCTGGGAAGACACATTATGGAACCAGAAGACATAGCCACATACAATGATAACCTGGTGAACTTTATAAAAGGGACCGGGTGATTGTTAAAGCAATGAGGTAAAATGGGAGATAACACGATGGGCCTATGGCCTAAGTATTCACGGGAACTATATGCTAACCGTCTCCGCTCTATTAATAAATAAAATTAAAAAATAAAGCATAATTATTTTTGTTTTTTTTATTTGTTTATTTATAAACGACCTTTTGGGCTTTTACATGGAATTTAACATTTAGTTACAAATGTAAGTATAACAGGATAATATGGTAGTAGTTCACACATCATAACAGTACACATGGGAATAATAAAACTAAAAAAAAATTCAAAATGCTTATAAGAACTGAAATAGTTTTACATGTAAAAGTAAGTATGTACCTATACTTGCATCAATTATTTATGTGTGCTACAAACACGAACCAATAAAACAAAACAAAAAAAGATTATACTCGGTATAGAATATTATAATAAACAAGTTTTTTGAAGTGAAACTTCTTTACGCGCGTCATGCATTTTCGAGGACCGGAGTAAAACCGACTCATGACGGTCACAAAAAACCGTGATCATTTGATGGTGGGGGTACGGGACCCCCACCACCGCTCACCGTTCACTGTCGCTCTCTCACCGTAGTCGCTTACTGAAGTGAGGGAGCCACTGACGAACGTTCTCTCTCTCTCTTCTCTCTTTTCCTCTCTCTCTAGCCAACGACGCCACGCCAGGCATCAGCTGCTTGCTTCGTGTACTGCGCTGTAAGTGTAATACGAGTGAAATACGTAATTGATTGTGGTTTATTCGATTTGGAACAGAGTTTTAGTGTCAAAAATGAGTAGTGATGAGATAGAAGTGAGAAAAAAGAGAGAGAGAAGAATACTAAAAGTTTCACTTCCGTCATGCGTAGGCTTGCCACACACTGTATTTTTTTGTTTAAGAAATAGGGGGTGCGCGAATAACTCATCAAAATGACAATTCAACACATCTTTATAAAGTGATAGAAAATCATGAAAAGTGATGAAACACGAAACTGGATTAAATAGTATACGTACACATTCTTTTAAATATTAACTTTGTATCACTTTTTAAAAATGTGTTGAGTTATCATGGAACTGTTCTGCTACAGAAGATTGTTTGGGTGAGCCCCTGAATTCCCGAACAAAACTATATTCTCAGAGATCAAATTAGTACCTAACTATAATTATTTTTGTCGATGGTTTGTATTTTTTTTAAAAGAAAGTCATACATTCCCGGGATATGAATAACCTGACAACAATATTTTTTTCAAAAGAAAGTCAAACATTCCCGGGATATGAATAACATGACAACAATATTCTTTTCAAAAGAAAGTCAAACATTCCCGGGATACGAATAACTTGAGAACAATATTTTTTTTCAAAAGAAAGTCAAACATTCCCGGGATACGAATAACCTGACAACAATATTTTTTTTAAAAGAAAGTCACACATTCCCGGGATACGAATAACCTGACAACAATATTTAAAAATCTCCAACTACCACCACAGTAAGCGGAAAATGTTTCTTGTATTGTGATGGAGGACTTAGCCAGCCGAGGAATTGAACACACTACAGCTGGGTGGGATCCAAACGCGATGTCAACTCAGCCACCAACCGGTGATTTCGAAATATAATAATTTTTCCTTTTGAAATTTCTCGAAAAAAAAAAATATTTATATGACGATATTTTCTGTACGTAAATTTAATTGTAATAATAGTAGGTACGTACGTAATAATAGGTAGAATAGTAGGTACTACGAAATATAAAAAAATAACTCTTCAATTTTGCCATCTAAATCTAAGGTACCTATATATATATACCTTACCTACATAACGGGGGCTTAGAATCACAGATTGATATTAATTATTTTATGGTATATTGCATAATTTTACCTACATAATATAAGCATATTGTGTTATTTTGAATAGCCCGCTATTTCGGTAGATGTTACTTTTGAAGCTGTTATTTTTTGACATTTGACAAGTAGAAACTACGCCATTAATAAAAATGGAACGAAACATTCGATTGCTAATACTTATTATTATGTAATGAAACGATTTTAAACTTTTCTAATATTTTTTTTTATTTCTGACCATTACCGGTTACAGTCTGCCACTGCCTTCTTTATTTTGGTATTTTTTTTCCTTAAAGTGAAGTATATATGACTGTACCAAAATTTGAGGAATGCATATCAGAGATGGTAAACAATGATATTGATAAAAATATATTGGTTTTCCCAGGGCCGGCCCTATGCGGGCTCATTTAGAGCAACCCGCTCCGGGCGCCGAATTTGCAAGGCGCTTATAATACATAACAGTCCTAACACACAGCCATTGAGATAATTTTTACTAATACTTATTGGCGCTACACAAAATTACAAAGCATCCGAATATTATTGATTTCAGTGAACACCTTACCTAGGCGTCCAGTAGTTGTGACAGGGGCGCCAAATTTTACTCCCGCCATGCGTCGTATAGTTCAGGGCCAGCCCTGGGTTTTCTTATCTTAGATTATCTATCAGGTTTCACAGCTGAATTTCCAATTATTTCGTTATTATCATCCTAAAGACATATTTACAATGGTTTTATCAATTAATTTACTATTCATTTAGGGAATAACTTACTTGTGTTGTTACCACCCATTTACAGTTGTTAGTGTTTATTTTCTATTAGTATTATATTAGTGATAAAACAATCCGCCCCTCTCCGGATTACCGCAAACAGCTCGGTGATTAATATAAGCTGTTAGTATAGTATATGACAAGTCCATTGTTAAGCGTGTCATTAGCAGCCCACCACCGGCGATATTTTTCTAAAGACGAGGTGTAAAAGGATTGCCTACCAATTTAGTTATTATTTATGGCCACATAGCCTATATAACGATTTCAACTGCAATTGTTTTATCCAGGTGCTGTACCTAGGCCATTAATTAGTGCTTTTACATTATTCGCCTTGAAAAACAATGAATTAAAATATTTATCCAAGGGGCATCCTTCATGTACATAATATCAAGTCCTAGAAGTACCTACCAGCATCGCCCATAATGACTCTTAATTATAAGTTTATTTTTAATTAACTTCAGTCGGCGAAGTGAGCTGTATAGTTCAATTCAGTTCAAACACAGTTAATTTCATATTTCTTCGTGTTCACTTTTTATCGCTTTTATAGCTATATTCTGTAAAACACTTTAATCTAGCATAATAAAGGTTTGCTAAATACAAACACGCTTTTCTAAAAACTGTTCATGTTTATTTTTATAAATATCAACAAAGCTATTGTTCTGTAACTACTTTCATAGTACCCTAATTACTTATTTTGTACCTACTATTGTAATTATAAACACTTCCACATCTCGAGTACATTGACAAACGAACAAATCTAAAAAATGTTAATATTATTTTCAAACTCATCTGCGCAGGTTGCAAACAGAGGAACTATCTCATTTTTGTTACATTCATAAACAGTAACCCTAATAAAGTAATATTTATAGTAGTTACGCCTTCTATTTCAAAAACCCTGACATCTTTTTCATTTGAATAATATTAAATTGATTAATTATTAATAGCTATCTGATATTTCGAATAACCGTTTTTCTTCTAATTGGATTTTTAATACGACTTATTCACAAGAAAACATTACTGACATCGAAAAAAAAGATCAAATAACAATAATTTTTAAGACGTATTTGTGTTATATATGTAAAAAAATATTTGAACGAACTCACATGGAACTGGTGTTTCTTGAAACTAAAAACTTTTAAAATACAAAATCAGATGTGTACCGCCACAAGACCATTAGAAGACTGTTGAAGTAGCGCCCACTATCGTATATACTTGTGCTATCAGTATTTGTATAACATGTATTGTTTAGCATTCAATGCAGGGCCGCCGCATCACCAATTCAAGTGTCTGCCGCCTAAACTCGTCTCTCTGCACGGCCGATCTTTGGTTCGGAAGTTTCGGGAATGATTGTAAGCCTGTCTTGCGATCTTTTGATGTGTGCATGAAATCCGACAACAATCGGGTTGGCTGGCCAACGTTGGCGGTCAACGCGTGCGTACGCCAAGTGGTCCTGAACACGTTGGGCCAGTGCATTCTCCCAATGCGTAAGGCCAACGTGTATTTGAAGCATTAGAAGCAAAGCAATCACAATCGCAAAACCTGTGTGTAGGTATAAATGTGATTATTAATGGTCTTCTGTGTTTTCAGTTTCATTAGTACGTATCGAGGAAATGTTATTTAACCTGTGGGGGCCGGGAAGAAACTTCATTTTTTGTCCTAAAATTTAACAATCGCGACATTACCGTATAACAATTCATTGTTATTACACTGCTTTTATTAAAATTAGGAAAAAATATATATGAAGAATGTCAATATGTAAACCTGTTGTTTTTATTATTAAAAGGTGTGATTAGTCAAAGTGGGTTATAGAGCGGTAATTTAAAAAATAACGTGAAGTTTATTTAGTAGCATCTCACCATTTTTACAAAAGTTGACAATCATAAAAATTCTTTCACAACTGCCAAGAATGTTCTTTTGGTAAATATACAGAAAATGGGGAAACGGAAAGTATTTCAGTTTCTGAACATGGAAACATGGAAAATAATGCATCTTAGTAGCTATTTAGTAAAACAAACTGATAATTTGAAGTCTTTTCGTGGTGCCATATTTTGACAAAATAAATTTTAATTTTTTCATAAGAAGCAATTACTTGGTGGTTAGACATTATATTTTTTAAAATAAAACAAACTTATTAGTCATTATTATATCCTGATGAAGCTTGGTCTAAGCGAAACCGGTCGATGTGTAAAATAATAAATATTCGTGGTTAAATACAAAGTGTTTGTTTTATTATAAAAAATAAATTTGAATTGTTTTTTAGGCTAGTGCGGTGATCTTCTCGCGTATGTGTCGCATGTTTGGGGGCGGTGCCTGGAACGTCACGGTGAGACCCAAACGGTCGCACTAGACATATCCAAGGCCTTTGACCGGGTCTGGCACCGAGGACTTGTCAACAAATTGCCTTCTTACGGACTTCCCGCATCCCTGTGTACGTGGATTGCTGATTTTTTAAGGGATAGGTCGATTCAGGCTGTTGCTGACGGTTTCACCTCATCCTCACACACTATAAATGCTGGCGTCCCACAGGGATCGGTTCTGTCTCCGACTTTGTTTTTGTTGCACATCAATGACCTTTTGACATGTGCACCGATTCATTGTTACGCGGATGACAGTACAGTTCATGATAGCTTTTTGTTTGACAAGCCCCCAAAGGGTACACAAACTCCAACGGCTCGGAGGGCTTTGAAGCAGAGAATGGACGGTTATCTCGAGAGTATTTCCTCTTGGGGTAAAAATAATCTCGTCGAATTTAATGTTTCAAAGACCCAATCCTGTCTGATTACGTCTAAAAGGGATCTAAATGATAACCTAGTCTCCTTCAACGGAAGCAATCTTCCGAACAGGCCTTCCATTGATATGCTTGGTGTAACTATAAGTGACCAGCTCAGGTATGGGGGCTCCATCGAAGCCAGAGTAAAGCTGGCCTCTCAGAAGCTGGGCGTACTGTACAGGGCCCGCAGATACTTTAATAGTACACAACTGCTGACCCTGTACAAATCGCAAGTGCGCCCTACTGTCGAATTTGGCAGCCATCTCTGGTCCGGAGCCCCTAAATACCTGAAAAAAACCCTTGACTCTGTGCAAAAACGGGCGGTCCGTTTGATAGATTCCCCAATCTTAACAAACGGACTGCAATCTTTAGAGCACAGGCGTCAGGTAGGTATGCTGTCCTTGTTCTATCGGTATTACAATGGAAGATGCTCTGAGGAACTAGCGTCATTGATCCCTTCGGCACCGGTGCGTAGTCGGGATACACGCCAAACGCGCGCCCAACATTTGTACACGGTTGACATTTGTCACATGAGAACGGGTCGCTTCTACGATTCGTTCTTAAGTTCAACAGCTCGGCTGTGGAACGAACTGCCGGCCTCTGTGTTTCCTCCCTCCTACAACATGGGACTCTTCAAGACCCATGTTCACTCCTTCCTCTCCACAAAAAGACCCTCCACACAGCATCCCCAAAGATGACATAGGCCCTGAGGGAAATTATTTTCTTCAGGGCCTCCTGTGTGGAGTTAATATAAAAAAAAAAAAAAGTTTTAGAAGCACGTAGTACAGGCGAGAATTTGGTGAATCTACAGCACATAGATAACCCACAATAGCTTTTATTTTTGATCTGATCATTTCTATATACATGATGTCCGGGGGTAAAGTGCACAAACTTCGGAAGGTGATTTAACGTGATGCTAGAAGTTAAAAAAGAATTACTATTCTAAATAATTATTATTCGTAATTTCAGCGTTTTTTTGCCACATAAAAATATTTTTACATTAAAAACAAGCATATAATTTTTTCCATACAAACAATTCAACTTTGTATCTGAAAACTTCCTTAAAAAGTTGAAATTTCGAAAAAAGTAAATCATCTTTTTCACTTGTACGAGTATTATCACATCCCAAAGTTTGTGCACTTTACCCCCGGACACCCTGCATATAACTAAAGGGTTTTAGAGCCGGCTTTACGCTTCGATACACTTGTACACAGCCAATGTAATAAATCCGGATATTATATATACTATCCAGCCATTATTTAAAATGTCTACCCAATTTAGACAAAGTGATAATTGACACAGAATTAATCATATTAACTAGCAATTTTATATAATATCTTCGAAGACTTGGATAAAGTAATAAAACAAGTAGGTATAGGTAAAGATTATAAAATTATTTTTCAATTTGCCTTTAATTTACAAAGTAAATATAAACTAGGTTGGGTTATTATAGCTTAGGTTAGGTTAGGATGGGTTATAATAGGTTAGGTTAGGTTGGGTTATTATAGGTTAGGATAGGGGGTAACAAGTCAGTTGTACCATATTTATTACTTTGGCTTGGCTTTGACCCGATATTATGACTAAAGGGTTTTAAAGCCGTCTTTACGCTTCGACACATTTTAACACTATATGGTCGGGCATTTTACCGCCAAATTGGGGGCGAAGCGCGGGTGTTTTTTTAAATTTAAGCGCCAAAATTAGACTTTCCGCAAAATATTCAAATCTTATGATCTCTTAGATATTTTTCGATAAAACTTTCAGTGTTTTACTTTAAAAAGATGTCTGTATTTATTTACTTAGCAATGTAGGAATGTGTAATTCCTTTTTTTATGAACAAAAACTTTCTAATTTCTTGGAAATCATAGGAAAAACAGTATTTCACAATCGAAATAACATATCGAAAATTAATTAATACAAAATTACAAGATTATTTAGAAATTTTCAAAACATATACAAAAAAACTATAACCTAATAGTGCTTCAATGTGTGATATTGTTCGAAACACTTTCCTTGTGCAGGGGTACATTGCAAAACTTGCACATGTACCGCGATTCACTGCGTAGTTTGTGAGCGGAACATACGCGACAACGATTTTATTTTTTTGTTGTGTTTCAAACTCATTGTATTGACAGGTAGATAGATCGTTTACCGCCGACAATAGAAAACACATGACCCCGCACCCATTTAGAACCCCTTATTTACAAGTTTCCCGCTCCTTACCGCTTAAACGAGTAAACTCGTCTCCCGCGTCTTACTGTAAAAAGGCGTATGACGAGTTTTCTCGTTTCCCGCAAAGAATCTGTTAAAATACACTGCACAGCTGATATTAACACGCCGGCGACCGATTTTTTCAAATTTGTCATAAATATTCCATCTTCGGTTTCAATTTACTCGAAATCGGAAGCTCAAATCAAAAAACAGTTATACCAAAAAATGGACTCCAAATGTGACGTAGATGTACTACGAGTTTCAGGACACGTGTATAAGTACTTAACAACAATTTGGTTTTTAAAAATACAACATGTGTTCAATCGAAATCGAAATTTTTGGTAAAGGTTCTTAAATTATTTGGCTTCTCTTTGTAATTTTGAGTGACAATCCTCCTTGGACCCCCAAAAGTATAAACCTAGTCTTGTACACTATGGGAATAGGGGTCTTGTCGCCTACAGACACTTCATACTTGGACAGTAAAGTCACCAATCCGAGTTTGGTCTGCATCATACCAAACCTGCTCCCTGGAAAACATAATCACCATTTATCATCTCGAAGGCGTAATCCTATAGGGCACAGTATTACTGGATCAAAACCTAAATCGTAATTAGTAACAATAACACACCAGTCAAATGTTGCTTGAAATGCCTTTAGCCGTGTATGGTGACCAGATCTAAATATCCAGCTACTTTCCCACCATTCTCTTCCCCGTCTGCTTCCCCTCCCATACCTCTCAGCCTCATAACCCCAAATGGGAATGCCTTAGCCTCACTGGCTCCAGAAGGATGGGAGCAGTCAGGACACTTGTACGGTTTTCACATTAAAAAGATATTTTAATGTGATAATATATATGCATATAAAATAATAAGGTACGGCGTCAATACAGGCAAAATTTTTAAATTAATAAGTACACGAAGCTCGAGAATTGTAATCGACTGTGAATGAAAAAAATTGTGTATAGGGTGTCCGGTGGCAAAGTGCGCTAACTTGGTGATTAAAGGTGATTCTACATGATAGTAGAAGTAAAAATGAATTTTCCAATGTTTATTTTCCCATACAAAAATATTTTTCCATAGAATATATATTTTCCCATACAAACAATTCAACTTCTTAACTGCCGTTAAACCTTGGAATTTCGAAAAAAAGTTATTATTATTTTTTATTTGTACTTGTACTATCATGTTGAATCACTCCCGGAAGTTAGCGCACTTTACCCCGGGACTACCTGTATATGTTACAAGACGATTTAATGAAAAATTATATACATAGGTTACAAGAGGAACAGGCATTGTCAACCGTCTGCAGCCAGTGGCATCCACAATTGTGGTATGTTATGAAGCTGAAGGAAGTGTGGAGGGGAGGAGAAGGGGAAGAAGAAGGTGGGGAGATACCTGCTTATTTAGATATTATCACTGAATACGGCAAAAACCATTTCAAGCAACGTTTCAATTCCGAATGGTGGTCTTTCACCAGGGCAACACTGAGGATATTTTCCACTCTGAACGGAGAAAAATGAGTATTTCTGATTATTAAATATCTCTTAAAATTATTTGTAATCCAGTTAAAAACGGGATTGCAGACCGTTTGCTGATAAACTTTTAGTATATTCCTAATGCTACGTGTTTCTGGCATTATCAGCTTTGTTCTGCTCCCACCAACCATAGAGCAGGAATTCAAACTCCGCGCTTGATTTTCTACATGAAACAGGCTGCACCGAGAAAAGTGCGGCAAGTAACAAGCTAAACGTCAACGACTAAAGACTGGAGAGAAAAACCGCCGTTTTAATCTCTTTATTCGTAGCACATGCTCGCCGATTGTGTACATTAGTTCATGTGAAAAGGGTGACTTCTGATTAATCGGACGTTCTTCCCAAGTGCGGCCCCCGCTGGACATCAATCCAAAAAGAATCACCAACCTGGTAAGTGCAGAAATCTGGCGATTACTTTGTGTGTTGGTTGGGGTAGTGCTATCTCCATTTGGAATTACAAGTCTCCTGGAACAGAGAAGGGATAACGCCTTTCTCTGCCCCAAATTACGGTGACGCATAATAAAATTACGTAAACATATAAAAGCCTAGACGGAGAAATTATTAAAGTTATGAAGTAACACCAACAAAACATACAGTCAAAAACTGATGTTAAGGAAATCATGAAGATACCCATACAACATCCTACAGTCCACCTCGGAACAGGAATACCTAGTGAGGAGGATTGAGAATAAACTAATTTGCGTTGTATTTTTAAAATAGACGTCATTAAATAAATAAATAAAAAATTAAGTTATATATTCTAGTTACCTATGCAATTCCTGGGACCTTCTCCAAAAGGCAGGTGGGCGAAATGGTGTCGGGAGGCCTTGTTTTCTGGTGTAAACCTTTCAGGGTCGAACTTCATGGGATCGGGATATAGTTCAGGGTCCCTGTGAATGCCTAGGATAGGAACAATCACCGTGGTGTCCTGCTCAATCTTGATGTCGGTTCCGGGTAAGGTGTAATTCTTTGTGCAATTCCTTAAGATGACCGGAGCAGGAGGGTATTTTCTGAGTGTTTCTGAAAATATATTAAAAAATATATATATTCCAATTGGTTCCATCATAACTCAACACAGTGACAATTTAACACACTTTTAAAAATAAAGTCATTAGAAACGATGAAAAAAAAAATTAAACCTAACCTAACCTACTTAACCCAGTTAATAAAGTTTTTGTTTCATCACTTTCCATAACTTTTTAAAGATGTGATGAATTATCATTTTGATGAGTTATCCAGTCACCATTCTAATTGTATTGATTTTTAAAATTATATACTTACACAGAAAATATGACTACAACATCAAAATGGTCAGTATGTCATTTTCTTTTAAGTTGCCAAAATATCGTAACGAGCCACTTATATTCAGTATGTTTTTTTAACCTTTGAAAATATTTTTCAAAACTGTGGCAATTTTATGAAAGCAAATATTAATTATTTTTTTATTATCGAGAGCAGTGGTTTTTAGTGATGTTTGAACACCATATTTTTTTGAACCCACTTTTTAACATTGTAAAGTCCACCCAGTGAGAGTGTTATAATATTAATTGCCTATCACACACACGTGTTAAGTGCAGTTTTAAGAAGAAAAGAAAACAATTTGAAAATAGATGTTTCGTGGGAATTTTACATTATCTGATTTTATCTAGAATGGATAAAAAGCGGATATTCACATTAATTTTGTTGTTTTACATCGCATAATAATTTATCAGAAGTATTCTTATAAATTGAATCTTCAGATTGCATTTAACGCATTTGTGCGCTACACTGATGCAAATCATTTTTTGTCATCACGATAAAAGAACAGGCCTTATTAATAAATCAAATTAAGAATGTTTTATTGATTTTCCTTGATCATGACGATTTTCCTTAACAATGACGACACAAAAATATTTCTTTGTAATGTAAAAATATTTGGATTTTCTTAAAGTCAAGTTACGACGTCATGATAATTCGTAATTTACCTACTTAAAGTTTATCAGGAAACCTGTCAAATTCCTAAGGAATTACCAATATTTTGAATAGATTCATAATATTATATTCTTCTGCAATGATAAATTCTTAATAAATTTGCAATAGTAATTTTTCTCCGTGTAGGCACATTGAGGTAATATACTCGTTCCTCAATAGCAGGCTATCGATATTAGGCATAGTGATTTTTTAAAACCATTAACTCGGTCCACACCCCGCGCTTTTAGCGTTAGAAGCAGCACAACCTAATCCAACCAACTTTTTTATTCAATTCAATTGTGAGTTTAATAATATTTCGGGCATTTACATTAATATTGTTCAACTATTGCTTGATACTTAATTGCACTTGTCTGGGTCATGCGTCATATTCCTCGCGAAGTCGGGACGGGGATATTAGAGTTTTAAAAAATATGAAGAACATAAAAAAATAAATTATTTTCGTGTTTTTGTGACAGAATGAGTTAAAAATGTGATTATTTTTTTAAGGTAAGTTTTTATTACCGTGTTATTGATGAAAGGTCTATACTGATCTATACACTTTAATCAAGTGAACTAAAGCATCTAAGTTACATTGATTTTTAGATGTGGGATTCGTGTTAAGTAATTGAATGCGCCGGGCGAACAACGTCGAAATATGAAAATTATTATGTTGTTATTTACCATGAATAATTTGAGTGAGGTAGTTCATCTCAGCCAGGGCTTCATAAGTTGCCTTTCCATCGTGCTTCGCAAGCACCTCATCAATCTCCTTGAGGAGTGTGTCCTGGACATCCGGGTTGAGGGCCAGCTCGTACAGTGCGAAGCTGGCCGTAGTGGCAGAGGTCTCAAACCCAGCCAAGAAGAAAACAAACACCTGGGCGGTTATTTGCATCGTGGTGAGGCCTGCAGTGCCCAAATACAAGATAAGGTACGTCAAAACACAAGTAGGAGGTAGGCATATAATATTGAAAAGACGCCATATCCTTGTGCGTAATGTGGACGGTTAACCAAGGGTCATCTTCATGTTCCATTCGCTATTCATTTAATTTGTATAATGATCTACAGATAAATACTTATGCAGACAGCAGTTTTACCAAATTCGGTCACTTGATTCGGTCTACTTCAATGCGTTACTTATTCAATCGTTAATGTTTATTTCAGATAAGTTCTTATCCTCGAGTAGGAACGTAGACAACAACAGTGAATGCAAAGTCTTACGAAAATAATGTTGACGATAACTGAAATGCGTGATAGTGGTATCAAAATCCAAAATGTTTGTCAGAAAAGCTATGCTGCAAAAGTATAAGCAATATCGCAGAAGTTAATTATGATATAATTATTATATATCGCAAAAAGTCCATGTAGGGTAGACTGGGTATGATTGAAACAAGTTATGATTGAAACATCTCAATTTACTCGAAAACTATAATACCTAAGAGTGTGACGCAACAATCGAATCTCCGTCAGATCTGTAGGTACCTATCACCAGTAGCCCTCCAGCCGGCGAGTGATACAGTCGTGCACAGGAGACATTATTGGATTTCGCGCTAAAAAGTAAGTAGTTACGAAATTTTTGTTTACGTTATAACTCATTTTACTCTAGCAGCTCGACGAAACTTTTTATTCCATTCTCTTCTTTATCTATTTTAGAGTATTTGTAATGCATTTGCGCGGCGTTTATGTCTATTTAAAGGGCTTATTTTAGACCTTAAAGTAGAAAATGCAGCGTGGGGATGTTTGAAACAACTCGTGTGGGGATGATTGCAACGTTTCAATCATGACCATGTTTCAACCGTCCACACGGAGAGAAAATTAAATAGTTATAATGAAAATTGATCAGAAATTGAAATCATTCTGTCTTCGGTAATCTTGAATACGGATGATGAAGTCGATCTCATTCGACCGTAGACAACCTCACTTAACCATATAATAATTATATATCTTTATTGAACGAAATTTTTACATTCATAACTAAAAAAAGTTCATGTTCAGCGTTAATAGTATACATTGTCAATATTAGGACAAAAAGTTGACAACAGAGAAAAAAATACATACGAACAGTAGGTAATATTTAAAGATTAGAGATTTATAATTATAAATCGAGTTTTCACACAGCCCGCCTCAATAGGCTAACCTGTGTTGAGGCAGTCATTTTATAAGTTAATTTGAAATACATACGAACATACCTACACTTGTAAGGTTTATTCACTTAATACGATGGTTTCATTAATAATGTCGTATTTTGTCGGTAAAGGCCCTATCATTACTTTTATTCCAATTTTTTACGATATCCAACCTCATCGTGATGGGTAGGTACCTACTCTTGCAATTGTTTTCATTCAGTATTTCTGACGAGGATTTTTTTTTTAAATTTTTCAGATGCCTAGAAAACGAATAAACGTCACAGACCGAAATACTAGAGACATGTTTTCATATCAGCAAGCATATGAAGAAACATTATCTGGAAGATCGTTGAGAAAGGCTGCAGCGATGTTTAATTTGGACCACGTCTCATTGGGAAGGTACAAAAAAAAAGAGAGAAAGTGCACCACTAGATACATCTGTTGATTCCATAACCATGGGATACAATTCGGCGAAGAAAGTATTTTCCCCATCTCAAGAAACTGAGATTGCAAATTATGCAATAAAAACGGCAGACATTTATTTTGGACCGTCTAGAAAGGATTTAAGAAAACTGGCATTTGATTTGACCACACGGTACAACCTGACAAGGCCAAATTCATGGGACACAAATAGCATGGCCGGAATAGAATGGCTACGAGGATTTTTAGACCGCAATCCACAATTATCTGTAAGGTGAGCCCAAGCCACGAGTTTGGCACGAGCGACAAGTTTTAATCGACATAATGTTGATGAATTCTTCAAAAATTTAGCGAACGTTTTGGATAGATATAAATTTGAAGCAAACGACATCTACAACGTAGATGAGACCGGTGTCACAACTGTTCAAAAACCAAATCGGATTGTAGCCAGAAGAGGAACTCGGCAAGTAGGTGCGGTAACGTCGGCCGAACGAGGAACTCTCGTAACTGTTACTGTAGCAGCAAACGCAATTGGCAACTCAATTCCGCCGATGTTTACATTCCCACGTATCAAATATCAAAGCCATTTCTTAAAAGATTGTCCGATTGGTAGTATCGGTACCGCGAACAAATCTGGATGGATGCAAGAAGAAGATTTTACCATATTTCTAAATCATTTTCAAAGGCACACCAATTCGTCTTTAGATCATAAAGTTCTTTTATTAATTGATAATCATTCATCGCATGTTTCTATAAATTGTATTGATTACTGTTATGCCAATGGTATAATCATGCTCTCCTTTCCCCCGCATTGCAGTCACAAATTACAGCCATTGGATCGATCAGTGTTCGGACCATTTAAAAAAGCGGTGAATACAGCTTGTGATGGGTGGATGAGAACAAATCCAGGAAAACCAATGACTATTTATGATATCCCAAGCATAGTGGCGACTGCTTTACCCCGGGCAATAACCCAAACTAACATTCAATCTGGGTTTAGATGTTCTGGAATTCATCCGTATAACAGAGACATATTCAGTGATTTAGATTTTGAACCCTCGTACGTCACGGACAGACCAAATCTAAATGTTTTAAGTAGTGCCGAAAGTGACCCAGTGGTAGTTCAAAACTCAGAGATTTCACGGCCACTTGAAGCAGCTGTTCCACCTACTTTAATCTCAGTGATTTCGCAGCCAATTTCTGTAGGAATTGAAACAGTTGTTCCGTCCACTCAGAGAGGCTCGGTGACTCCAGAACCAAATGTTAGTACTGAATCAATAACATTTGTTACGTGTTCATTGAGAGGTTTGGTCAGTTTAACAAATAATACGCTGCCTTTACCTACAGCTTCTGATCCTCTTGAGATTAACACGACCGAGTCTCTGATATCATCGTCACAAAATTATGTACATGAATTACCAGTAGATTTTATTTCCGAAAGCAATTATTGCAACTTGTCCGTGCCTTCAACAAGTAAAATGTTTATACCAGAAAGCGTGCGACCATTCCCAAAAGCGCTACCCAGGAAAACAACTACCAGAGGTTTGAAGAAGAGGAAATCCACTATTTACACAAACACTCCGGAAAAAGAATATATACGAACAGAAACCAAAGAAAAGGAAAGAAAAAAAGGTGCTAACATGATAAAAAAGAACATGAAGAATACAGAGAGGAAGAAAAAGAAGACTGAAACAACAGAAATATATCGAAATAACGCTTCGAGATCAGATAAACATACTTTTTGTTTAGTATGTGGTGAAGACTATAATTCTAGTAAGTCCGGTGAAATTTGGGTCCAGTGTATGATTTGTGAACTTTGGGCTCATGAAAAGTGCACCAAACAAGAATTACAGTACACTTGTCATAATTGTGAATCTGACTAATTATTGATGGTGTGCCTTGTAATATGGACGGATAATTTTATAAATATATTTAATTGCGTAAGAGTAAGGAGTTTACCTAATATTTGATTACTCATCGTTTCATTAATGTTAATTTTTATAATGTACCTTAAGAAGTAGGTAGGTACCCCTTTGTTTTAGTGCCATTCTTTACACATAGGTGTTTTATTCGTATCATTCAAGTGTTCACTGAATTTTTTTGTAGGTAATAAGTCACAAGTAATTATAATGATACAGTACCAGATACTTACCTACTGATTGTTTACTTGTAATAGATACTATTTACTTATTTATGACCATTTTCATTTTTTTGTTTTGTTGGCTAAGCCCTTTGTTTTAGTATCGTTCTTTACAGAAAGACGTTTTATTCGTATCATTTAAGTGTTTACTTACCTTTTTGTAATTGATAAGGGGTTTAAAAAAAGGGGTTTAATGTTACTTCCAGTGTTAAGTACCTACCTACAATTTTTTTCTTCTTTAAATAGATACCTAATATATACTTATTTATGGCCCCTTAACCGATTATTTAGAGTTTTGTTAGTTCTAGAATATTGCGATACTTTGTAATAATATGATCTCACATCACAAACCACAGATACAATTATTTTCTATTTTTGATTTCTTAATTGTTGAATTTTACATGGAGAAAATTCTGTCGAGTCAGAGGTAAAATCAACATTGTTATGATTGAAACAGTGTGATGATTGAAACAAGCACTTTTGTATGAAAGCAAAAAACTTATTTTTAATACCGTTCTATTCTGTTCCAGGAAAATATCGCTGGAAAACTATGTTGATTATGCCAAATACTCATAGTTAGTATAACTAAGAGCACTTAAACACAAATAATAAATAATATATTTAAAGTTGTTTTATTTCAAGACATTTATGTTTATAGTTTTTAAAATACTTGTGATATGTTTAATCACTATTCATGATCTCATTGAGTACTGTTTTTATAATGAAAATGTTTAATATTTATTAAAATTACTCCAATTATTCCAAAGATATTTAGAGTGTTTCAATTATCCCCACATACTGTTTCAATCGTCCACACTATGGGGATAATTGAAACAGATTTCCCCATCGTCTTTAAGTGGTTATTGTAGCTTACCTGTACGAGTTGTGGCCATCCAATAAATTTAATTTGATAACTAGATAGATCATAGATCATCTAGTATAAACATCTTATCCATAAATACAAAAGAAATATTACTACACCCAGTTAAGGTAAAAGTGTTTCAACCATACCCGGTCTACCCTACTAACCACAATAAAAGGTGCGAAAAATCTCCAGCATCTTTGATAAGTGGGCGAAACTTCACTACATATCGCAGCAAATCTTAGTACAATAACGGTGTAACACCGTCTAATAAGAATTTACTTTAATCAAAACATACCTTTGCCACCAGCATCACCCTCATCAGCCTTCTGATCTATCAAGAGTTGAAGAAAATCATTCCTTGATATATTGTTATCTTTCCTGTATTTGATTGTGTCTCTGACTGTATTGAAAAAGAAATCTACATCGCGTTTATCAGAGAAGCTAACATTGAGAAATTTATTGAAGGCAGGAAAGAACATTGCAGAAGTCTGTAGGATCGTTTTGAAGAGAGATGGATTCAGAATGCTTATTCCTACATTCCTGAACTTTTGCTTTGGATTCTCGAAAGTGTTGCACTCGATGCCAAAAGCGCACGACCCTATGATGTTTGTGTTAAGTTTGGAAAATAGTTCTTTAACATCCATTGAGCTTTTATTTTCGGCGACTGCGATGTTCTTCTCCAAATAGGCTGACATTTCTTCATTGCATCTGGTCATTGTTTCAAACATATACTTCATTTTCGAAGTCGTGAAAGTTGGAGTCAGCGTGGCCCTCATGTTCTTCCAAGAGTCTCCAGTGAGGTTCACCAAGTTTAAATCAAGGGGATCCGTTTTTTCGTTTATTTTGGTGCTTCTGTCCGTAAAGTACGCGAAGTCTTTCACTAATATGGTGTAAAGGGCGCAATTTCCCTGTGAGAGGTCCATTGCAAAAAGGGTGCCTTAGTACATATCGGCGTTAGCTCAGGTGGTAGAGGTTGAGGTCATGATCATCAGGCGTCAGGTCAGCTACGGCTTTTACACGGGGAACGGATTGCCAAACAAACCACTTCGAATTCGTCAAAGGAAACGCATTAATGGGATATGATAGTATATTTACAAAGCACAATTACAAACAGATACACAAATGAGATGGGTCATTTACATCCTAAATATCCTAGCGTTTCGTTAGGAACAATCTCTCTTGATAATTTAGGTTCTGGCTGGCAAGCGTGTGTGTAGGCATAATTCAAGTCACAAAAGGCACATAAAAGGTAAAGATAGTTAATCCGCTTACATGAATTTGTAGTAGGTTTCGCGTACATGTTGAACCACAAAAGGAGGGTTATCTTCCGTACTGTACGCGCTATTACGCGTACATTTCTCCATGGTGAGTAGGCACAGCAATTAGGTACAGGCTTCGAAAATACTTGTACAGAGCGGCCGTTAATTTAGGCGCGCAATCATGGCGTCCTGGTCGATAGCAAAACAGACATGTTGACAGGGCCAAGGCTAGATTGTCAGTCTGGCGGTTGATGATTTGAATGGCCGGCGTGTCGAGCGTAGAGCAGTTTTACCAACTTGGCCGTGCGCAAGGCAGGCGCGCGCACAGCGACAATGGTAACAACTCACCGCTGACTAATTGAATTCGCGGGAGTTTTGAACGTGTCCGATTCGTTACGTGACACATCCCCGCCCGCCCGAGAAAAAGCGACGTGGCAATGAAGCAACAGGCTTAAGAATCCTCTTTTACTTAAAACATGCCACTGGCTTCTCAGAGAGATGGCTTGCGAGAGAGAGAGAGAGAGAGATTGTTGGGTGTGCTAGCTAATTGATGACAAACATAAAACACATAGTGACATGACAAGACAAGACAAAATACAGTGACATGACAAGACAAGACAGAACACAGTAACATATGACATGACAAGACAAGACAGAACATAGTAACGTATGACATGACAAGACAAGACAGAACATAGTAACGTATGACATGACAAGACAAGACAGAACATAGTAACGTATGACATGACAAGACAAAACACAGTGACATTTTGAAAGAGAGAAAAAAAATGACTCTAAGTTTATCATTGGTCCGGGAAGCTAAGATTTGCGAAGCGTAGTTTGTTTGCGTAGTGGGTCGGAGTTTGCGTAGCACTTGTTATTTTCACTAACACATGACCCTTTGAGATTACACTCAAATGAACACTAGGGTCTTGGAAAAGAACATGGTGTGGAACTTTGTTGTTGCGGAGGGGTTCTACTATCACAGAGGTCAAAATAGGTGCTTCAGGTTTGTAGAGATGCCAGAGTGGATTCATGCTGGTAGTAAGCAAGGTTGTACTGGTTATTAAAGCGTGCAGGGCTGCGAGTAACATGGGTTGGTGCCAAATGGAGGTTGGTGGTGAGTATGCACAAACGGCATTTGGTGAGTCTGCATGAACGGCGACTGGTTGGTCTGCGTGTTTTAGTATTTGCAAGACAGTGCTTGTGTCAGTGCTTGATGGAGCAAAAGACAACTGTTGATTTGGCAGGAACGGACAACTAACCTGGGGCTGACATGCTCGGAGGTTGTTGTTTGGAAAGTGTCATTATATTGTGAGACAACTTGTTCGCAACTGCACAAACGGCTCACACTTGATTGAGTTGAGTGTGGTCGGGTGCTTTTTATATAACGAGGCTGAAGAGAGGGGACCTCCGTGACGGTAGTGAAGGCGGCAATGAAGAGGGCTCAGCTGGTGATGAGAGAGGCTGCTGGGCTTCTTTTTAGTCCAGGGGTGAATTATTATTAGAACAAAATTCTTGAAGTTTACCTGCCTGGTAGACCAATGATGCAAAAATGGTTGGAGAGAAACAAATGTGCCTTGGGTAGAAGAAAGAGATTTGCTTGCCAGAAACCAGAGAAAGAGAAAGATAGAGATGTTCCTAACTAGTTGATGTTTTACAAATGTGAAAAAAAAAATATGTTTTCGTATCAAGAGGTGACTCTGTATAGTCCATTCAGTGCAATAGTACTGAATACAAATCCACTGATACAAGAACATATTTGTGCAGTGAGACAAAAAATAACTTCTTTGAAAGCAATTGACCTTTCATGGTCAATGTCATCGCTAAAGCGGTAACAACGTAAGGCTTTCAAGGAAGAAAACATAGTGAATATATTTCATTGAAGGGTGAAGGGATGATGGAAGAAGGGGTGAGAAAAAAAAGATTCGTGGATGAGGTTTGTCCTATTTGACAGACGATAAGCCAATGCTTATCGTACTATTTCCAAATCCGTGAATAATTTTTAACAATATGTACATGGTGAAAGTGATGACGAAAGAAGATGTTTGAGTACAGAAATCTGCTGAAAACTGGCTAGAGTCCGGATTCGATCTTCAGGAGAGAGCGAAATATATTTGACAGCAGGTTTCCCGACTCATTACATTTACAAGAAGGTGTGATGAAACATAACATACAACATAATACAATTCTAGTCTTTCATGTGTATTGGATGAAAGGCAAGGGGTCGATTTAATCTTCTACAAATTTGTGAGAAAATGACAGACCCTTGTTCAAATTTCACAAACCTGGGAGTTTTCTTATTCGTTTCCCAGCCGACGAGTTAGGTGTTTTTGTGTCATGTCCCGATTGACCTCCTACGACACGATACCTCATAATCAAAAGTGAAGCCGATGATTAGTCCATGGTCAATGGATAGTAGATAGTTCTTGGGTTTAGTTACAAGAAGTCTACAGGCATTAGTTCAACCAAAATTTGCTGAATGCACAGCTTCAATGTTATTTTTTTTATAAAAAAAAAAAAAAAATTCTTCCAAGAGGGAAATTTCCTGCTGTTTGGCAAGTTAAACAAAAGTGTCAAATGTTTTTAAAATGACCAGACATATCCGGGTAAAATGATCTACGTCAGGTAGTTCAAGTATAAACAGGTGGCAATCTTAATTAAGAAAGGCCAATTGATATTATATCGTTCACACGAATCACGGTAAGTATTATGACGTCTTCACGTATCATGTTAGAATTTGAACGATTTTGAAAAAAAGGTCGAGCCTAGTATTGCAAGGGTGTAAGACAGTAGGTATTTATATCAAAACATTGAGACAAATTACCTATTCGCTGCATTGGCGAAAAAATTAAGTGATTATGACGAGCTTCTCGTATAGCGTTGGATTTTATAACGTTCGCACGTATCATGGTGGATTTTATAACGATCTCTCGTATCATGGTGGATTTTATAACGATCTCTCGTATCATGGTGGATTTTATAACGATCTCTCGTATCATGGTGGATTTTATAACGATCTCTCGTATCATGGTGGATTTTATAACGATCTCTCGTATCATGGTGGAAGACAAATTTACGTTTGAGTTGATAAAGAAGTTTCCATTTCAATACAGACGGCATATGAACAAAGTACACAATAAACATACTCGGTGATGTCGATAGTTATTGGTACCAGCATAATACAAAAGTTAACATGACAAGCAGATACAATTGTACAAGACATGTGATGTGATGGTAGTAATTACTTACACAGCGCACAAATATAGCGAAAGAGACCTATTGGTTTTACTTACTCTTTGCTTACAATATACTGTGATGACACAACCAAAAGTTGAGTTTACACGGTAAGTGATGACATAATACAAGACATATGTCAACAAGAATTTTTTATACAAGACAAAAAAAATAATATATATATAGCAAAGGAGGCCTATTTGGCTTTACATATTCTTTGCTTATAATATAAAGGTTTGTAGTGGTTTATTTAAGACCTGATTGGGTTTTACCTACTTAAAATGACCAAACAAAATGAGCAAGGAAACACGCTTGGTGTTACCAATTGCCACAAACACGAGTGTTTTGAACTTTACATGTTATACATTTTTATATACAAAAAGGAGGGCACCTTGAGACACAGGATAACTTGATATGAGTGACCTGGCTTGGTGTATTTTAACAAGGCAAATTAATGTCATTCAAGACAAAATAAAGTGCGACAAAATAACAGATTTGGGTCAGGAAGTTGAGATCCTATGATTTTACATACTCAATGTGACCGAAAGGTGTTATGCATGGTACAATGTTATTGATGAGGAAGACAAATTGCAATTTGTTTTTCTTTACAACAACTATTTTCAGAAATGACGTGTCAATATCAAATTCTGAAAAAAGACAAGAGCAAATGGGATAGTTGAGCGCCATTCAATTTTGGGAAAACTGAAAAAACTTTAACATGGTAATTGTAACTTATGTTTGTTACACCTGTGTAACTTGAATCAAATGACGATACCGAACTGGAATACACACGCATTTTGATTACAAATTACAGGGGTAGAACATTCACCTCAATTGGGTGTATGTTGCAAAAGGGTCATTGTTTTATACGATGGAGCCCATTAGAACAAATATGAAGGACAATAGGAAGAACAAGAGCAAAAAAATAAAATGATATGTCAAGAAAACTTGGTGTGTTGGGAACAGGGAATGGAGAACATTTTCGAGTATCGCGCGTACCCAAAAATACAAACCGACATTGAGGAGGTGTCTCTTTTCTGAAATGATCAGTTTCAAAAAAGGTGTGTACATGAGAAAAAGTGAAACGTGAGAAAAAGAATAGTAACAAAAGTTTATATACAAAGAAATAGTGTGCCGAGGTCAAGGTTACAATTGACACTTATTGTACCTTGTCGTGTAAGATTTACTTACAACAAACCATAATGGATGATTAACTTATGAAAATCAAGAACATTATGGTTAAAAAGGCTAATGATTTCAACAAAAAACGAATAACACTATGGTAGACGGCTTGTGAGATCAATAGTAGAAGTCATAGATAGTTGTTTAAGCAAAGTTTGTAGTGTATGGCAGTGGTTGTTTCTGCCAATGAGGTACAAACGTAGGGACAGGAGTGATGGTTTCTATTGTTTCCATATTTCCAGCCTTGACAATGTCCTTTATGTGGTAGTTGCCTATGTGTTTACCAGAAATGTCGGACAGGGTGTACACCAAATCTGAGATTTTTCTCAGTACTTTAGCCTTGATAAAGCGGGGTGCCAATTTGGCAGAGAAGTACATGGCACCTTGTGACAATGTGTTGTTTCTTCTCCAGACAATATCCTCTTTATTAAAAGTGACATGTTTCCTGCGTAAGTTGTATCTGTCCGCACTTTTTTGGTGGGCCAGTAATAAAGCGTCTGTTACTTCGCTGTAGATAGCAGAGAGTTCTTCTAAACGGTGAGCATATGTTTCTACAGGGTCTTCAGATGAGGGGACCGATGATGGAAAATCAATATTCCGATGTAGAGAGCCGTGAACAATTTGTTCCATGCCGTGTTTGAGGAAGAATGGGGTGTAACCGGTTGTAAGATTTACCGTGTTGTTTATAGCTGCTTGAATTTTTTCCAAGTTTTTACACCAAGTGCGTTGGTCTTTATCAACTAGGATAGCCAGGGCAGTATTGATGTTTTGGTTATAACGCTCTACAGTGTTGTTCTGTGGTGTGTAGAGAGTATTATAAAAAATGTCCTTTATGCCGTATTTGGACAGGAACTCCTTAAATTCAGTTGCGATGAACTGTTTTCCGTTATCCACAATAATTGTACGGGGGGTTCCGTAAGGTATAAATATGTGTTTTTCCAAAAGGCTTACGACTGCAGATGCGGTGGCTCTTTTTAAAGGGAAAATCCAACAATATTTGGTGAAAATGTCCACTACACTGAGTATATGCATGTGTCCAGCATAACTTCTGGGGAAAGGTCCAATAAGATCCATTGACAGTGATTGCAGTGGTCTATCGGCGCGTTTGGGTTTACCCATAAGACCAGCAGGGGGTGCAGTGCTGTGTTTATAAGCTTTGCAAGTGTCGCATTTAGAAATATAATTTCGCACTTGTTTGAAAAGACCGGGCCAATAATATTTCAAGGATATTTTCTTATATGTCTTGAAGGTTCCGGGGTGTATGGATTCCGGGGCACTGTGGTTGTTGAATATTATTTGTTCTCTTTCTTCAGGAGGAACAACCAGTTTCCAGGCATGGTCTTCGAGAATAGACAAAGGAGGCTTGCAATTACGGTACAATTGTCCTTTTTTTATGATAAAATTGGGAAACTGTTGAGGAGAGTTAATGCAACCGTTGAATATCTTTAGATACCAGGTGTCCTTAGTGGAAGAAATGGGAGCAGTTGGTTCGGTGTTTAGGAGAGCAAGCTCGATTCTTGAGAGTGCATCAGGTACAATGTTGTCGGCGCCTTTGCGGTGTATGACATCGAAAGTGTATTGAGACAAGCGTGATGACCAACGAGCGAGTCTACCGGATGGATTATTCAAGGAGATTAGCCATTTTAGGCTACTGTGGTCAGTGATTACAGTGAATTTGCTGCCGTCTATGTATCCTCGAAAGTGGTGAATAGAATCCATTACTGCCAGTAACTCTTTTTCCGTTATTCCGTAGTTCTTTTCGTGTTTATTTAAGCTTCGGGAAAAGTAAGCTACAGGGTGTTCTCCATCGGGAAATTCCTGAGTTAGTACTCCGCCGATTCCAACATTAGAAGCGTCAGTATGGAGCGTGAAAGGAAGTGTGAAATCAGGGCAGTTCAGCACAGGTGCTGTTTGTAGAGCAGATTTCAAAGTGATGAAGGCTTTTTCGGTTTCAGGAGACCATAAGAAATTACTGATGCCTTTGCGTGTACCAGTGATTTTGTTGAGGGGTGCTGCAATGTTGGAGAAGTCTTTGATGAACCTTCTATAATAACCGGCCAGTCCTAGAAAACCTTTGACTTCTTTTTCGTTTTTGGGTCTGGGGAAATTTGCCATGGCTTCGACTTTAGCTGGGTCCGTTCTCAGACCTTTTTCGTCGATAATAAAGCCTAAATAACGCAAGCGGGACTTGCAGAATTCTGATTTCTTCAAGTTGATGGTAAGACCGGCGAGCTTGAGTTGTTGGAAGACTTTTTCCAGCATTTCAATGTGTTTTTCGAAAGTGTCAGTTATGATGATGAGATCGTCTAGGTAACAGAATAAGTTATTATCCGATTCTGGGCCGAATAACTTGTCCATTAACCTTTGTAGTTCGGCAGGGCTGTTTTCGAGGCCGAATGGTAACCTTTTGAAGTGGAACATACCTCTACCTGGTATGACAAACGCAGTTTTTTCACAAGATGCAGCATCTAATGGTATTTGCCAAAAAGCTTTGCTTAGATCAATTGAGGATATAAACTTGGCGTTTCGTAGTTTGTCGAGGATGGCGTGAACAAATGGAAGTGGATAGGCGTCAGCCTCAGTGCAAGCATTAAGCCTTCTACTGTCGATGCAGAATCGTGCAGAGCCGTCCTTTTTTGATACAAGTAGAGTTGGGTTGGTCCAGGCGCTTCTACTAGGAACTACAACGCCTAAACTCAACATTTCGTCTAACTCTTTTTCCAATTGTTTAAGTTTCTGGGGAGCTAGGTTATAGTACCTTTGTTTGATGGGTGGTCCATTGGTTTTGATGTGGTGTTCGACTAGGTTAGTTAGACCTAAACCGCATTTTTCGAAGGATATTGATTCGAATTTGTTGATCATCCTTTTTAATTGTTGTGACTGAGCAGAACTTAGATTTTCGTAAGGTATTACTGTACGAATTTCACTGACTTGTGTGGAGTGAGAGGTGTTGTTGCAAGTGTTAAATACCTGGGGGGCGACATTAAAGGCCTTCCAGAAGTCTACACCGAGGATAAAGTTCTGGGTTATTGAAGGAATCACTAAGAAGTTGATCGTGATTGTTTTGTTTCCGCAACTGACAGGTAGTGCTAGAGAACCTGTGACAGTTTGTGCTGTGTTGTCTGCGGTTGTGACGTGTGTAGAATGCATCTTGATTCTAAATCCGCAATTGACGAAAGGTATGTGTGCATTATTGCCGAGGCAACTAATAGATGCGCCACTATCCATAAGTCCCGAAAAGGTGACATTATTGACGGAGAATTGAGCATAGGGTCTTCCGTCTTGAGCTTCTTTGCAACTAACAGTTGAAAGATGTAAGGCCTGGTTGAAGTATTTTACGTGTCTCAACCACTCTATCCATTCCTTAGGCCTTGGAGTGAAATGGATTCCCGAGAGGTTGGGTATTAGTTTTTTTGCTTCTTGTTTACCCAATTTGGAGGGGGTTTCGAAAAGTCCGGTGGAGGTTTGACAACTTTATTGGGAGCGTGTAATCTCTCGTAATTGTGTCTTGATTTTTTGAAAATTTCTCGTAGATTGTCACGAGGTGGAGAGCGGTTTTGGGAAGAATGCCTCTTAGGTGCTCTGGTGTCTCGGGGTTCTTGGAGGTTAGCTTGCTTAAAACAAGTAGTTTGAGAATGACTGGTTTTCTTGCAGAATGAGCAGGTTTTTCTTTCATTATATTCTGGTTTGATACCAGAGGATTTGCTTGGTTTGATGATTTCGTTTGCATCGTTAGAGTCTTTTCTTCTGTTTTGGTATGTTTCCAATAGAAGGCAAACGTCGTTAAGTTGGTTTATGCTGAGGATTTTTTGTGAAGTAATGATGTTCTCATATTTATGGAGGAGACCATCAATTATAATCGGCAGCAGTTCGTTGTCCGAAACAGGTGAAGAGAGCCTGGCGTTTATGAATTCAGCTCTTTGTATGTAGTTGGCAGCTGATTCATTTGGAAGTTGCTTGATTGCAAACAGCGATAGTTTTATTTTGTGTTGGGCTTCCTTTTTTCCAAAACTGCTGATGAGGGCTGATTTTAGTTTGGGCCAAGAATCTGCCCTTTTTTTCTGTGATTTATGCCACGAGAGCAATTCGGGTGCAATGAGATCGATAAAGTTGCGATGTAGGATCTCTATGGGAATTCCTCTGACTTGGGCAGTTTCTTCTATTCTGTCAATAAAATTTTCCACATCGGTGCGACCGTTGAATTTAATTTTCCAGGATGATAGGTCGTAACTTTTATTTTGTGGAAAGACCGGTGCTGGTATGTTTTTTGACTCAGGTGGTACTGGTGTAATTATTTTTGCTTCCTCTGGTTCGGGGCAATTAAAACGTAAATTCCTGATGTATTTCTTGTTGAAGTACAAGGCGTAATTTATAAGCGACTTCCTTGATTTGTCGGTTGGCGACAGTTCCCTTTTACGAAGAGCTTGTAGTAATATTTCTCTTTTTGATTGGAAAATGTTGGTGATTACACCAAATGTATTTTCTGTAGGTGCAGTGGGTGAGTCCATTTTGAAGGTTTGCTTGATATTTGAAAAAGGAAGATGATTGTGTTCCGGAATTTTTTGAAGTGTTTTGAAATTTTGAAAATTTGGCCAGGACTTTGCTTTGTAAAACTGTGTTTTTTAGTTTCACTAGTCACTTTCACTTGTTGAGAAGAAAAATTGGCCAGGACTTTGCTTTGTAAAACTGTGTTTTTTAGTTTCACTAGTCACTTTCACTTGTTGAGAAGAAAAATTGGCCACAGATTTACTGATTTGAAATTGAGGATGTTGAAAAAAAGGAATGAATTTAATTTCACTTTTCACGTCACTTGTTGTAAGGTTAAAAACTTGTCGAAGGCACTTGGAAGGTTAACACTCGTCGAAGGCACTTGGAAGGTTAACACTCGTATTTGCATACTAGAGGAAAAAACAGTTGTACCTATAATTTATTAGGAATGAATGTATAATTAGTGTTGAGACAAACCCGTGTTTTTATTTACACTAGTTGAAGGAAGGTGATTTGTTGGTAATGTTCGCTATGTGAAAGGAGACATTACGGTTTTGAAATGGGCGTTGAAAAAAAAATAAACACACACGAATTCGTGATGTTTATTGCTTGTTGAGAAACAAAAACAACTCTGTTGTGTTCGTTTGTAGTTGTCGTGAGTGTTCACGATACGGGGCAAGGTGTGAGCACGCGTGGCCACCATTTTGTGAACCCAGTTTTTTGCGAGCGCGCCAAAAAAACGGTTTGTGGACATTTGTTAAGAAGGAAATCACATGTTGTTACAAGAATAATGTACATGAATAGAATTTCAATTGACGAACACGAGGTAGTCTATTGTTGGCTTATGAAGGGATGACAAAAAAAAATTTTTGCCCCATGTTCGGCGACAGTGTAAAGGGCGCAATTTCCCTGTGAGAGGTCCATTGCAAAAAGGGTGCCTTAGTACATATCGGCGTTAGCTCAGGTGGTAGAGGTTGAGGTCATGATCATCAGGCGTCAGGTCAGCTACGGCTTTTACACGGGGAACGGATTGCCAAACAAACCACTTCGAATTCGTCAAAGGAAACGCATTAATGGGATATGATAGTATATTTACAAAGCACAATTACAAACAGATACACAAATGAGATGGGTCATTTACATCCTAAATATCCTAGCGTTTCGTTAGGAACAATCTCTCTTGATAATTTAGGTTCTGGCTGGCAAGCGTGTGTGTAGGCATAATTCAAGTCACAAAAGGCACATAAAAGGTAAAGATAGTTAATCCGCTTACATGAATTTGTAGTAGGTTTCGCGTACATGTTGAACCACAAAAGGAGGGTTATCTTCCGTACTGTACGCGCTATTACGCGTACATTTCTCCATGGTGAGTAGGCACAGCAATTAGGTACAGGCTTCGAAAATACTTGTACAGAGCGGCCGTTAATTTAGGCGCGCAATCATGGCGTCCTGGTCGATAGCAAAACAGACATGTTGACAGGGCCAAGGCTAGATTGTCAGTCTGGCGGTTGGTGATTTGAATGGCCGGCGTGTCGAGCGTAGAGCAGTTTTACCAACTTGGCCGTGCGCAAGGCAGGCGCGCGCACAGCGACAATGGTAACAACTCACCGCTGACTAATTGAATTCGCGGGAGTTTTGAACGTGTCCGATTCGTTACGTGACAATGGTCTTAATCAGGTCCAAGTCGTTTACGAGTAAACTTCTTTTAAACATGGTGAAGATGCCCACATACGGGAGATTTTTGTTCTGCGAATAGAGATCGTGCAAAACGAATCCAAGTTGTTTCCGTAATAACACGGATTCTTTAATATTTCCAAATAATATTTCAGGTTTGGGCCCCTGGACGCCTTTCCTCTTCCAATAGCCATAATGCCACAGAGATCAAGCATAGAACACACCAAACAAAAACAAAACTCCCCAAAAGAGGTCCGTTATCCCAATCATTCTATTTCACTGCTCGTGGCTTATGTTAAGTGGAGTAAATCTGAAACAACAAAATGTATTGTGTTTAAATACGTCACTTAAATTTAAATTTCACTTTTGTTTTCGGGAATGAATGAATTAATGCAAATCTTGGAAATCGCGAAAATTAACCCACTCCCCGACCCGTTTTCGTTAAAAAATGCATTCTATCAACTGTTGATGGTAATCACGTACACACACACGCCGATATACCTATAGGCATTTGTCTGAAATTGGACGACATTACCGCAGTTAATATACGAAATAAATGTCGGTCCTACTCTATCGGCAGTTCAGTTGGCAAGTTTGGTAGAGTTACAGACTACACTTCCTAGGTAAGAAGGTTCAATATTCAGTCAAACCAATTTTTTTTTTAGAAGACATTTTAAAAGTTCACATCAATTAAGAGCCAGTTCCTGGGGAAGAAGGTTCAATCCCCAGTCATACCAAAAAAATAAAATACTACTATTAATAAACATAAATGTATTATAGTAAAAAAAAACTTTTTACAGAATAATTTTTGGGAACAAGCTTATGAAGGCATAGCGACTCATAATATACATATATAATAATAATGTTTTTATCATTTTTGCCCCGTTTTTTTTCAAAATCACCTCAAGGGCGTATGCGGATATGTTTTTTGAAATAAGTGTAAAATAAATTAAGCATAAATAAGTCAAAATATTTTAATATTCTGTACAACAGGTAAGCGACATTTTTTGTTTTCCATAACAATTATTATTAATTCTGATGAATATTTAAATACCTACGCCTTTAGCGAAAAGGTATTTAATAATTATTTGGTTTGATAATGCGTACTTTTTGTAACTTTTAATTAAATCTATGATTTATAACATTGATTTGGAATTTAACTGGAATATGAGTTGAGTGATTGGCGTTTGATTTGGAAATTTCTCGCACTCATTTAAAAAAAATCATAATTCTGAATTTTTATACGGAGACATTTAATGGTGCTGCCAATGAATTCACCTATATTTTGCCGTTTATCCTATATTTTTAGGATTTATAAAAAATATTAAGAGGCATATGAAAGCCAAAAGTATTTTTCTTCTTACCCCTTCCATAATAATAATCACGAAACTCACATTGAATGTATTGTCTGTGCGAGGCAAGGAATTGTTAAATAATACATTTGCCGTGCGCTGCGAACCTGCAATAGGTAGGAAGCGCCCGGAAAGATCTTGTTCCGTTGGCGCTTCCGCACGCTTGCTAAAACCCTTTTCAACTGGTGGACGCATACTGCCGTAGTTTTTTTGATAACTCAACAACTTTTTTAAACAGCCAATAATTCTCCAACTTTAGAGATTACTGATTAATATAAATACACAGTTTTTTTTAAAAAGCTGCATTTAATTTTTTTAGGTATGTTTTTCTGCATTTATAATCATTAAAAATAAATGGAGCCTTATTAACACGTAATATGTGTAAGTCAATTTTTAGTCATTTAGTGATGTTTTATTTGTAAAAAATTTATGTATTTACTATTTTTTTTTCATGCACAAATCATAACAAAACAAAAAAAAACTTCTGCATCTCCGGTGCAATAAGTGGGAGGACGTCTTACCCGTTCTACGGGTTTATACAGAGTTTCCTTTTGAGGTTTTGATAGTTTAATTGTATTTTTTTTATAAAAAGGTGTGCTGCAGAATAAGACCTTACATAATCTTAGTACATAAAAATCTCGTGTTACTGTGTTCGTACACGCTAATCTCCGAAACCGCCCAACCGATTTCAATGAAAGTGTATGGTTGGTTCCAACTTGAAATAACTGAGTCACAAAATAACTGATTACCGGGGAGTAAACATTCCTCCCCGGGACAGGATTCAACCACGCTAACAACTGAGCCAAATCCCAATTTGGTAGGACCGACATTTATTGCGTATATTAACTGTTGTAATGTCATCCAATTTCAGATAAATGCGTATATGTCCACTTATGTGCCACCAAAATGCATTATTTTCGACAACGAGTCTGCCGAGTTTCAGCTCGATCGGATGTCGGGTAGTGGGTTAATTTCCAATTCCAAGATTCTACTTCATTGATACATTCTTTCAAGAAAACGAAAGTGAATTTCAAAAAGATGTATTGAGACGGAATGATATTTTGGTCACGAAAAATACACCTTCACGGTTTGAGAACTAAAAATTCTGCTAGCGGAAGTTATTTAAACACGGAAAAAACCGGCACAGATCTGACGTCTGTCCGTTGCCGCTCTCCGCGGTCTTCTGACGAAATACTTGAATTCAATACAATTTTTCATTCAAAAAATTATTACGTAAGCGCCAAAGTGGATTTTAATTTTTTGTGAATAATATAATAAAAACGGAAAAAAATGTTAATCAAATCAAGTGGTAGCAAATAAACATAGCCAAATGACAGTATTTTTTTAAAGTTGTTTCTTATACGAGTTCATAGTAAACTCTTGAAAAAGAAATCTATTTATTAGTTTACGCTTATACCGGTCGGTGGCCGAGTTGACATCGCGTTTGGGTCCCACCCAGGCGTAGTGTGTTCAATTCCTCGGCTGGCTAAGTCCTCCATCACAACACAAGCAACATTTTCAGCTTACTGTGGTGGTATTAGGAGATTTTCAAATATTGTTAGGTTATTCGTAACCCGGGAATGTTTGTCTTTCTTTTTTAAAAAATTTTATAAAAAAAAAATATATATATATATTATTTTTTTCATGACGTACTTAAAAATGTCATTTTAATTCTGATCAAGCCAAACGATAGAACAAGCTTCAATGTATCCATAGAGAGATGGGAAGGCTGACAGAGATATTGAAAGAATAGTAAATGCAGGTAACTCCATTAATGGAGGACTGAACGCAGTTGGCGCTAACAAAAAATTGTCCAAAGAAGTGAAGTTAGCAGTCCACAATGGAATGCTGGTACCTACCCTGATGTATGGAAGTGAGGCATGGAACTGACAAAGAAAGGATGAAAGTAGATTGAATGCTGTTGAAATGAGATCCCTGAGGCGTATGTGTGGTAAAACCATGTATGATCGTGTGAGGAATGTGGATATCCGCAAAGAGTGCAAGGCTGATGTAAGCGTAATGAGTAAGATCAAGAAAGGGACGCTTAGATGGTTTGGGCATGTAGGGCGAATGAGCGAAGAAAGGAGTGTAAGGAGAATATACGATGCAAATGTGAATGGTAGCAGAAATCGGGGACGCCCGAGAAAGACATGGCACGACCAAGTGAATCAGATACTTGAGTCGGGCCATGTCAAGAGTCAGGACAATAGAAGAGTATGTATCAGACGATGTATGAATGTGAATGAGGCAAGGAGTGTGTGCCAAGACCGAGTTGTTTGGCGGTCCGTCCTCTCTGCCTACCCCTGCGGGGAAACGGCGTGATGGTTAGTTAGTTAGTTAGTTAGTTAGTATATTTTTGGTATTGATAACCTATACCGATTTGTAGTAAAGATAATAGTGATTTCACTTATAGCTTCACCTTAAGGGCCTTCCTTACTAGCGATCTCAATCGTTGTATGGAGAATCATGAATTGTCAGATTCAAACGACAATCTAAGTTATTAATCGTCAAAATATCGATAATATAGCCACGTTAGGCTATCATAAATACATTTTTCTATCGAGATATACGTTTTTACTAACAATTTATTTTCGTTAAATACTATATAATGAACATCTAAAAATTCTCTTACTCATTCGGCTCTATGAGGTGGCCGTGAATGGACGCTTCCTACGGTCCGTCGTTTCAATCTTTTTTCAAAGATCGAAATTCCGCGTAATTATTACACTTCCATGTGACGTTTCAACAATATTCCACTCTATGCGTAGCGCGTAGGGACTATAATAGTGTGTCGCCTTTTTTATGTTTCATCTGTGAGTTTCCGTCGAAGCTGTGTAGTGTCAAATAGTATTATTAAGAATTAATTTATTGTTAACATTTTTTCGGGTTTCTAGGTAATAAACAATTAGATATTTTTAAAATATAAAAGTGTGGAAATGACAAATAAAAAAAAAAGTAAATATCCGTGCTCTAGAAAAGGAATGTTCAACGCTTCAACCGCAGTAAAGAAAGTTGTGAAGAGTAATATTATAAGGTACCTATGTTATATTATAAAATGTTATATTATACTATGTTATATTATAAGGTACCTCTGTACCTATGTGTGTGTTTTCTTTTAAATAACATTAATTATAATTATTTAACAAATCTAGGAAAGTTTCTATGCCAGATAATAATCTGCGTTTAACTTTTCCCTATATAAAATTATTTAATAAGTAATAAATTGTATTTTTTTAAGGATATCCAAGGAAAGTATTTCAAATGCGATGTCTATAGCAGCGGTGAATAATCCATCGGTTAGTATTTGAAATTTGTCATTCACGTTTTAAAATTATTTTCTATATGGGTAATTAGCAGTGGCGTGCAGTCCATAGTATCGAATTCCTAGTTGCATGACTAGGACGAGTAAAGCCTACATAACATCCATCAAATTTTATATTACTTTACAGTGGCGCCAGGGGAGATCTTTTGAATCGCATGACTAAGAATGGATGTAAGGGAGTTCACTTGCATCAAATGGCTATGATTTTAAGATATCTTACTATATATATACATTATGTATACAGTATTGGATTTTATTATATATATATTTTTTATTATATTTTATATACAAATATTTTTTTTATTTTTATTAAATATATATCTGGCTTTAAAATCATTTTTTTCTAACACCGATATGTCAGACACTATAGGGTCTACTGTGACTATGTATATATCAAATTTAGTCTACTATTAAAAAATATAGAATGATATTTGGAGAAAATTTTGTAGTTCGGGATCAAAGTGACAAAAACGATTTTTGGCAAGATCCGGAGGTCTGACAAGATTGAAAATTTTAGACCTTCATCATATACAATATGTAAAAAAATCAGAACTACCCCATTTGATGCAAGTGAAAATGTTTAATTTTACTGGACTAAAAAGTATACTTACGACTTATGTTTTGCAGGTAGAAACAATTCTTGAAGACGGAAGAGCTAATGTGGAACAAAATGTTCACCACGTCCATAATTTATATATTGAAGAAGAATTAGCTAAAGACACTCCTTTTAAAGTTGTTGGTCGGCGGATTGTGGATTTTCAACATCTATTTGAAGAACTTCAGAAATTTTCTGGCCATAGCTCAATATTTGGATGCAATTTGAGTAATGTTCAGATTATATCTGAAAAGAAAATGGGCCTAAATTCAATAATGTCTTTACAGTGCAACATTTGTAATGCAAATTTTAATTTGAAGACTAATAATGAGTCTTCTGGCTCGATGGACATCAACTATAGTGCAGTGGCTGGTGTAGTTGCTATTGGAAGTGGATTTTCTAATTTGGAAGAGTTGACTGCGACACTCGAAATTCCGTGCATGACTTCAAAAACTTATTCAGCGAAGCATGATCAAGTTTGTGAATGGTGGGAAAAAACGGCTCACCTGAAAATGGAAGAAGCAGCACGCAAAGAAGCAAATCACGCCAGGCTCATTGGGAATGTTGACGAAAACAATATACCCATGATAACTGTAATAGCAGACGGCTGTTGGTCTAAAAGATCATATGGGCATAACTATACTGCTCTCTCTGGTGTAGCCGCTATTGTGGGTCATACTTTTGGAGACGTGTTATTCTATAGTGTAAAGAATAAGTATTGCGTTACCTGTGCTCGAGCAATGGCTAAAACTGTAGCCCCAGTGGAGCATATTTGCTATTTAAATCACCATGGAAGTTCTAGTAGTATGGAAGCTAATATTATTGTTGAGGGCTTTAAAAGTTCACTTGACATGTATGGGATAATGTACAGCAAAATGATAGCAGATGGTGATTCCAGCACTTATAATAAAATAAAAGAAGCACATCCTTATAAAAATGTTTCAGTCGAAAAGATCGAATGCCGAAATCACTTACTTCGAAATTATTGCAAAAAACTTAGATCACTGTCAGAAGATACAAAGTATCCCTTAGCATTGAGGAAGATTGTGTCAAGCCGTATTTTACGCCTGAGAACGGCTGTACGTTGTGCAATAACATACCGGAAGGCTATGAATTGTAGTCTAGAGGAAAAAATAAAGCAGCTATATTTGGATATATTGAATGGTCCAAAACATGTATTTGGAGACCACTCACTATGCAAAGAACGGGCATACTTTTGCAAACGCGATACTGGCGACACTAATTACGTACCCAATATGACTTCAAGCTTGATAATGTCCAGAATCATGCAGCACGTTCGACTTTTGGCATCTAATGCTCGAAGTTTAATACATGATGTAGATAGCAATATTGTGGAGTGCTATAATAATGTTGTGGCTAAATTTGTTGGTGGAAAGCGTATTAACTATTCTTTAAAACGGTCCTACAATGGAAGGTGCGCTGCAGCAGTAGTGGCGTTCAACACCAATCGTCCACACTATTCTTTGCATAAATTTGCAACCGGTAATAGTCCCGGAAAACTCATAAAGCAATTAGAAATAAAAAGATTGCAGAAAAATAATCAACAAGCACTAAGTAAAAAAAAGAAAAGAAAAACCCTGCAGCTCGCTCCAGCAAAAGATCAGCATTATGGTCCCAATGCAGAAAAACCTGATATGGACCAAGCATCGTATGAGGCAGCTAAAGATGATTTTTTGGAAAGGCTTTTTACCATAGCCAAAGATAGGCAAGCAATTGAAAGGGCGACAGTACTTCAAGCATCTAGTGGAAAGTGGATCGAGATGCGCCGCAATATGATTACGGCATCGTGGTTTGGAAAAGTGTGCAAACGGCGGCAAAATATCAGTTGCGCTCCATTAGTCAAAAATATACTGTACCAGCAATCCTTATCAAATATTCCTTCAATTCAACACGGACAAAAACATGAATACAATGTCCTGAAGGAGCTTGCAGAACTAGAAAGCATTACCATAGAAAAGTGTGGTCTTTTCATAGATGAAGAGTATACTTATATGGGTGCGACCCCAGATGGAATTTCTTCTGAAGACACCGTGATTGAAATTAAATGTCCTTTCGCAGCACGCAGCATGCTCATATATGAAGCAGTAAAATCCAAAAAAATTACCTTTTGGAAACTTAACAAAAATGGAGAAATGCTGGTAAATACATCCCACGATTGGTTTTACCAGGTTCAGGGCCAATTACATGTAACAAAAAAAGATATTTGTATGTTTGTTGTATGGACTGAACTCGGAATAAAAATCGAAAAAATTTTAAGGGATGACGAATTTTGGCAAACTAATATGGTTGAACAGCTGAAACGCTTTTACAATTTTTGCATGCTACCCGAATTAATTGATCCTCGACATAATCGCTGCATGCCTATTAGAAATCCTGAGTATTTAGAAAAGTGCATAATAGCGAAAAAAAATAAAGTAAAATTGGTTTCAGCTAAGACCAAAACATGTAAAAAGGAATTGTTTCGAAGAAATCAATAACATTTTATTTCATTGAAGTGTCTTCAGAAGAAATTTCATTTATATTCCTAATGTATGTAGTCCACATTTTTAGAAATAGGGAAAAGGAGGGTTGGAAAGTTCCTGGCTATTCAGATCTAGTCACTAAACAACTAAAGAAACAAACTACCATAAAAATTTGAAAATTAATAGTATTATTACTTCAATAGAAGAGAGTCCAAATATAATTACTAATCATATAAATTACTTCTTCAGTGACATTGGTCCAAGCTTCGCTAATAATTTGTGCAGTGCTAATAAAACTATTGAGATGTGTCTTGTGAATGATTTTAAATCTGAACTTCACGTTACAGGGGACAATTTTTATTTTAAACCAACTAGCATTTCTGAAGTCACAAATGTGATAAATTATTTAAAAATGTCTTTCTCGTGCGGTATTGATTCTTTAAGTGTTATGGTGTATAAAATGCATGTATCCGAATTAGCTGGTCTCATATCTCACCTTGTAAATACAGGGTTTTCCAATAAGAGGTATAATTTTGATATTTAATCGTAAAATATCAATGGTTTCGTTGCTTGTGTGGCCCGTCGCGCCGTTTTGTTGAAATTAAACGTTGTCCAGATCAATACTATCCGATTCCGGCCATAAAACATCATTCATGTTTTTTCGATAGCGCAATCCATTCACAGTAACTGTCACTCCAGCCTCATTTTCAAAAAAGTAAGGTCCAATGACTCCACCGGACCATAAACCGCACCAAACAGTCACACGTTGAGGATAAAGAGGCTTTTCAACAATAACTCTTGGGTTTTCCGAGCCCCAGATGCGATAATTTTGCTTGTTGACGAAACCACCGAGGTGAAAATGGGCCTCATCACTCAAAATGATTTGCATTTGATTCACTCAAGTGAATTTTAATGATTTCAATGCGTTGTTGAAGCGTGTATCGTTCCATTTTTATGAATGGCGTAGTTTCTACTTGTCAAATGTCAAAAAATGACAGCTTCAAAAGTAACATCTACCGAAATAGCGGGCTATTCAAAATAACACCTCTTATTGGAAAACACTGTATTAGCCTGGAGAGTGGGATGTTCCCTTCTCATTGTAAAAAAGCTAAAGTAATTCCCCCTTTTAAAGGTGGAGATTGTCTAGATGTTAATAATTACAGACCTATATCCTTACAAGTGATGCAGTGTTGGGGTTATTGTCCAAAGTCAAAGTCAAACATGAATACAATGTCCTGAAGGAGCTTGCAGAACTAGAAAGCATTACCATAGAAAAGTGTGGTCTTTTCATACATGAAGAGTATCCGTATATGGGTGCGACACCAGATGGAATTTTTTCTGAATACACCGTGATTGAAATTAAATGTCCTTTTGCAGCACGCATCATGCTCATATATAAAGCAGTAAACCCAAAAAAATTACGTTAGCAAAAATGGAGAAATTCTCGTAAATACAAATTATAATTATTCCCTCAGGGGTACCGCAAGGCTCCTATCTAGGGCCTCTCTTGTTTATTTTATACATAAACGACATGAACCGTGTTATTAGTAATTGTTGTTTCCTATTTTACGCTGATGACATGAAATTATATAAATCTATTAGCTCCATAGATGATTGCGACCAATTACAAGAAGACCTTGGTAAAATTGAGGAATATTGCAAAAACAATCAACTATATCTAAACATAGATAAATGTAATGTTATTACTTTTTCACGAAAAAAAACATTCAATTTATTATACTTACAAACTAAACCATGTACCCCTACAACGAGTAGAAACAATAAAAGATCTTGGAGTAATACTAGATTCTAAAATGTTATTTAGGGATCATATTGAAAATATTCTAAAAAAGCTTATAAGCAATTGGGTTTCATTATTCGCATTACAAAGCCTTTTACGGTAGCACATACCCTAATTCTGTTGTATATGTCATATGTACGGTCACAACTAGAATTCGCCTCAGTAATTTGGAATCATCAATATCAAACATATATTGATCGCATTGAAAATATTCAGAACAAATTTATGAAACACCTATCGTATCGTTTTAGTGACCATCGATTTGTCCCTGTCACTTTATATAAACGCAGAAAAATCTCTGATGCATTATTCTTACACAAAATCGTGAACTGTCTTGTCGATTCATCATATCTGTTAGAAAGGATTGCATTTCGCTGCCCCAAACAAAACACCAGATCGAACGATTTATTTAGAATACCACATTGTAAATCCAAATACGCGCAAAACTCTGTAATAGTACGTATCTGTGAAACTCACAATGCCTTAAGAGATGTAGACATTTTCAACCATAACTTGATATCGTATAAAATTCAGCTTAATAAATTAATAAATTAATAAATTAAAATACTTTTATTTTATTCGATTTTTTTGTTGTGAAAATTACATTATTATCACCCGTAGTGAATAGTATAGCTATGCGAAAAGTTGTATTTATTCTATTTGTTTTTAATTTTATGTAGGTAAGAAATACTAAATCAACATTTAAATCAATGGAACTTAATTGGTCTAGAATATATGAATGTTTATTGTTATATTTTTTTATCATCTCACGATTGGTTTTACCAGGTTCAGGGCCAATTATGTAACAAAAAAAGCTATTTGTATGTTTGTTGTATGGACTGAACTCGAAATAAAATACGAAAAAATTTTACGGGATGACGAATTTTGGCAGACTAATATGGTTGAACAGCTGAATCGCTTTTACAATTTTTGCATGCTACCCGAATTAATTGATCCTGGACATAATCGCTGCATGCCTATTAGAAATCCTGAGTAATTCAAAGTGCATAATACCGAAAAGAAGTAAAGTAAAATTGGTTTCAGCTAAAACCAAAACATTTGAGAAGGAATTGTTAAGAAGAGATCAATAACATTTTCATTGAAGTGTCTTCAAAAGAAATTTCATTTATATTCCTTATGTATGTGGTCTACATTTTTAGAGATAGGTAAAAGGAGGGTTGGAAAGTTCCTGGCTATTCAGATCTAATCACTAAACATATCTACGCCGTTCTCAAGCAACTTTCAATCCTGAATTATGGTCTCTCACCAGGGTGATACTGAACGTATCTTCCACTTTTGAACGAGGTACAGATTCATTATATGTAACTATATAAAATTTATTTTAATTCTTTAATATGACATACTTATATAAATTAAATTAAATTTGTTTTGTCCTCGCCGGCTTTTGAACCCGTGACCTCAAATTAAACTATAAAATTAAGTATTAACAGTGCCCCGCCGCACTGCGAAACCAGGCTGGAACAAAGGGAAGCCTTTTGTAACTCTTTATAATTGTATTTATCAAAAAAAAAAAAATCCAAATAAAACGTTATATTAAATGTTGTTACTGAGAACCTCCTCCACGAATCAAGCTATTGTAATATTGCATTACATTCTAAAATATATTTTAACATAATTTTCATAATCACAATATCTTTAATTGATAATAATTTGTTTTGCTCTGTGCGTGTCCTGTATTGAATGGAACGCACCGGCCAGCTGCAGGCGCAGCGAGTTGGATATTCGAATTCGCGCTGGAAACATTTAATAGCGAGGGCCGTTAAGAAATTGTAAATGCGCAAATTCTGCCAGTCGAAAATGGCATATTACGGCGTGCGATCGCTCAGGACGTTTTGCAAACGTTTTAGGTTGTTTTTGTGGTTAATTAGTATTTTGACGCACGATGATTTTGAAATTGACAGTGATAGTTTATGATGACACAATATTAGTCATAGCATGTTTGCTTTGGTCTAAATTTAAAGGTATTGTATAATTATTTATTTATTATAATTAAATTATAACCCCAACATAAGGTGATTTGAGTTTTACGATCCGAACTTGACCGATTGGAATGATCTTTGTGAGTTTGTAACAATGAGTTATTTTTGAAAATATTATTTAGACTGAGAACCCTAAAAGAGTTAATTTACTGTGTTGTTGGAAATATACTCGTAGATGGTTTACGTAGGATGATTTTTAGAAACAACCTCTGTGCCTTTTCTACAGGTAAGAGGTTAGTTTTGAAAGTCCCCCCCCCCCACCCAATTTTAACATATTGTAAAATAGATTGGGCAAGAGAGAAATAAATAGTTTTAATCATATTATATGATAGGATGTTTCTCAATCTAATGAATAAGTAAATAAGTTTTCTTACTCTGGTTGGCGTATTTTGGACTTGTTCGTTCCATTTTAAGTGTCTATCTACTATGATACCCAGATACTTTATACTATTTTTGCATGTTATTGGTAAACAATTTGCATTGCCGGATTCTTTTTTTATTTTCACACTGTGATGAATGGATTTTAATGGTAATATTGTTTTCGATTTTTTTTTCCTGCAAATAGAATGGGATGAAATATGTTTTCTCGGTATTTAATGAAAGACAATATAGGTCGAACCATGTTTTGAGTATGTTTAAATTGATATTGGCTATCCTCATTGTTTCCTCCCATGATTTTCCTTTTGTGACAACTGCAGTGTCGTATGCGTAAGATAAGAGTTTGGATACGTAATAGAGATAAAAAAATATAAATTATATACGTATTTCTTTAACGAAATTTTATTTTCTACAAAATTATTATCAAGAAATTTTTCACAAAATTGTACTGGAAACGAGGTATTTATAAAAAACCAAACCTAGTCGCGCAAAACACTTGTTTTTTCAAAAATATACGCACCTTTACGACTTTCTACCTCGGTACCTATTAGAGATAGAAGAAATTTGTTTTCACAAAAGTTATAGGTTATTTTATGTTCTATTATACTTGTTATTATTTTTTAGCCAAAATTTGCATTAGAAATGAGATATTTGGGAAAAACTAGATTTTGGCCCGATTTCGGCCAGTTTTTTTCAAAATGGCTGCGCGAGCACAGGTGCGCCAAGGTCGGAAACTCAGATTTTATATCAAGGGATGAGTTTATATAACATATAAAAAAATTGGGACTACCGGAATTACTTCGATCGCGACCCCCTTTTTGGCGCTAATTGCACTGGCCTAGATTTAGAAAGGCTATTTATGGTCCACATAATGTTGTCCAATTAATGTGTGGTCACTGCATAGAATGATATTATGATATAATCTTACTTTTGTGCCATGTAACAAGTTAAGTATTTTTGGTTTATTTCTAGTGTTTTATTGCGTAGTCCACTCGACAAAAGTGTAGTTACAACGAAACAATGAAAACAGTCTAGTGTTAAAAAAAAAAACATTTTTGAAAATAGTATCTGTATATTTGCCAAGCCGAAACGGTAATTATATGAAATTACTTCGATTGAAAAAAAATCGCAAAGTATGCTAAGAAAATTATTAAAAACACATTTTCTTTTGCTATTTAACATGTTATAGTTATGAAAAAAATCACAATATACGAGTATCTTTAGGCTGGCCGCATACATACGTTTTCCGTATTCGATTTTCGAATTCGTTTTCCGTATTCGGAATTCCGTGAGACTAGCGCAAACGTTCGTTTTTCTCCATTCGGAATGTATAAACGTCAGTACCAGTGTTGCCAACAAGGGCGATATATCGCCATTTAGGCTACTCAGAGCGAGAATCGGCGCCGAAAAAATCTAAAAGGCGACTGGTCGCCAATTAAGCTACTTCAAAAACATCAATTTTAAACATGTCCCGAAATTCTCTAGCCCACCCCCCCCCCCCCATGAAATTTATTTTTCTGGGGACAAATTTTATATTTTCTTGAAACTCTCTACCCACCCTCCCCATGAATTTTTTTTATTTTCTGGGGACAAATTTTATCTTTTTGAAATTCTCTAGCCACCCCCCCCCCCCCCCCACGAAATTTTTATTTTCACGTAAAAACATCAATTTTAAACATGTCTCACCTAACAGCAAATTCGGCTACTTTACGCTACCTTATGTATGAGAAACGGCGATATTAGTTCAAGATCCGTTGGCAACACTGAATTACGAACGGAAATTTCCGTGCGTTTGCGTCGGCACAAACAAACTGTATGCAATAGCTGCGTTCCACATGACGTCATTAGGTTTTTTCCATTCGTTTTCTCCGAATGCGCCGGCTCGCATTCGGAACGTGCGTACGGAATTTGTTCCGTTCGGAACTAAAACGAACGTGTGCGGCAGTTAATGTATTTTCTACTGATTCCGTGCATTCGGATGTCCGAATACGGAAAACGAATTCGGAAATCGAATACGAAAAACGTATGTGTGCGGCCAGCCAATGGTACTTAAGACATACGTCGAGAGATTTTTGCTCTATTTAAAACGAGTCTGTTTTATTAAATATTTTCACAAATATCGCTTAATTATGATCGTTTTTTTTTTAATATTAGCGTCTCCCGCTAACATTTGTATTTACATATTTCGCTTTCAAACCATCTTCTTCCATTGGAACGTTTATTATTAATACCTTCCTGTTGTTATCTGATGTTTTGTACAATTGGTTTTGGTGTAAACAAGTTTTCACTAAGGCATATTCATAAAAAAAGATCCTCCGTGATCTAACTTGTACCCAACGCTCGTTTAAAATCGAATAACAGAAAAAAATGAAAAAACGTATTTTTAATGTAATGTGATAAATTATTTGGAAGAACTCACCTGGCCCTGGTGTTTTTGAAACAACGTACTTTTAATAAACAATATCAGGTGTGTAGAGCCTTAGAGGATCATTAGATGACTGTTGAATAGACGCATATTCTCGTTAACACATAAAATTATTTTTTGTTTAGCATCCAAGTCAGTGCCACCGCATCCTTATACTCTATGTGCGCTGCGCACACGGGCGGCCGATCTATGTGACGGCTGCTTGAAATCTTAAGGAATGATATATATAATATTTTATTTTTTTATATATAAATAAATGATGCATCCAAATATTACAAGATGTAAAGTACCATGAAAAACATTTAAAGTAATAAACACTGTTACAAGTTGCCAATATTCTCCATTAATCAAGCATCCCCACGACTACAAATCATAGAGCATAAACCACCACACCGATCCACCAGCAATACCACCATAACACGGGCATGTGCCTAGCATGGTGGTCGAAAAATTCCTCAATGCATGTAACTAACAATTTTATTGAATAAAGAAACGTAAAAAAAAATAAAAAATCAATATAGTGTAAAACATGCCTTGGTCACGTGTAATCAGAAGGATCACCTTATATGGTGATCAACTATAGGAGGCATAAGCGCTAAAGCCAAAATCATTCCCATAAGAGGAATGATTAACTACTGACGTGGGTGAAATAAGAGGGGGTGAGACGAAACAGGAGGGGAAGCGGGAACACAGAGGGCGGTGGGACTTGGGTTTGGAGAACTCGTCGCCTCAGTTCCGAGAGCCGGGGACTTCAGTTGTGGGAGTCGGGAGACGACCCATTGATCACCCACACATAGCGGCGAGGCAGTTTTACTCTGAACTCTGGAGGGTTAAACCACGCGATGGAGACCAGAGAAGCAACCCAAACGTCCCACATTGGTTCACAGCCTTAAGCGATTTAAATATTTGATAACTTTAACAAACAGAGACAGTAACTTCCAGCATACAATTGTTTCATGCCATACATTTAAGATAATTTCATAATAATATGCATAACTTTGTTGCCAAATAAATGGAATATCAGTATTAAGTATTGTATTGAACAAGTAAGTAATTATATTGCATATCATAAAATGTTAGAAAATATTTAAATAATAATAAGAAATATTGTAACTATTGAAAACGGATATAGGAAATTCAAATAAATATTGTATCGAACGTGAAAACAAGATTTATTGCATTTGACTCTATTGCAACTAAGGTTGAACACCTGGCAAGTTTGATGACCCCTTTTTCCAAGAAATAATGTTTACGAGTTGAAAAATGCACCACAATTATCGGTTACTAACCAGTCGCTGTGCGAAATTATTATTCTCACCTAAAAACACCTGCGTCTGAAACGAAAACAAGTTGTGGTAACGATATTGACGTCACAAGAGACTTGCACTTGCTAGAGACATTATAAATACCCAGTCAAAACTAAATATTGGGGCAGTCAAATTTCAAAAATTAACACGAGTGGACGGAATACCTTAAACAGTTAAAACGCGATCTGTTAATTATAATTATAAATTCCTGAGTGTTAAGTGAAATCTGTGGTCGCTTCTGTTCCTCCATCACGGCACAATCATTTTAAAGATTACAACTATTTCTAACGAGCTGTTTACGGCCGGCACTTTATCAGCTGAGTCAGACGCATCACTCATCATTACAAGAATGGGGCGTCTCCGTGTGCCGGCTCTTATAATCAAACGACTGAACTGCCCACTGCCGGTGATCACCTAAAGGCTGGCCAATCCCTGCTGCATTGATGCTGACAACCTAGAGGCTGATGAATTCCTCCTGGCTACCGACGGAACCAGACACAGATGCTGAAAACCTAAAGGCTGACGAATACCTGCTGACAACCGACTGAACTGCCCACTGCCGGTGATCACCTAGAGGCTGGCCAATCCCTGCTGCATTGATGCTGACAAACTAGAGGCTAATCAATTCCTCCTGGCTACCGACGGAACCAGACACAGATGCTGAAAACCTAAAGGCTGACGAATACCTGCTGACAACCGACTGAACTGCCCACTTCTGGTGATCACCTAGAGGCTGGCCAATCCCTGCTGCATTGATGCTGACAAACTGGAAGCTGGCCAATTCTTCCTGGCTACTAACTGAATTAGCCATTGATGCTGAAAACCTGGAAGCCGACCAATTCTTCCTGGCTACCAACTGAATTAGCCATTGATGCTGAAAACCTAGAAGCCGGCCAATTCTTCCTGGCTACCAACTGAATTAGCCATTGATGCTGAAAACCTAGAAGCCGGACAATTCTTCCTGGCTACCAACTGAATAAGCCATTGATGCTGAAAACCTAGAGGCTGGCCAATTCTTCATGGCTACCGACTGAATTAGCCATTAATGCTGAAACCTAGAGGCTGGCCGATTCCTGCTGGCTACCAATTGAACTGGCCACTGCTTCAGCAGTCGCCTACGCCATTTGCTGTATCGTATGGCGCGATGATGCACAATGTGCTCCAATCTGAAATTATCGCTGAAAAGATTCCGATTGTGTCAGTTTTCTATCTGTGTTTTAAATCCCAGTTGTATTGAAATACATATAACTATTTCTTGTGAATCGGGTTGGCTGTAAAAAATAGTAAATACCTATAAGCTACACCCCTTTGTACGTTCTGTATACTAGTACAATACTTGCAATTAAAATGTGAATATTGATTCGAATCGTCTTTCTCTTATGATGGTTTGGATAAAACACCTCACGGTGTTTTACTTAAATCATTACCCAGGTTGAGGACTGATGTGTGCCGGTGCTTATTATTTACAGTCTTTTCTTGTGCAGGCAAACACGTCCCGTACAAATGGTCCTTCGAGCCGGATCCACACATCACGCCTTCAGTCCTGCCCCGTTGGAGATGCCATCGCTGTGCAGCGGCTGAGAGATTCCGAGTCATCCAGGACGCTGGTCCCGCCCTGTCACACGCTGGCACCCCGCAGAACACCTGCCAGCTCCAACAATAGCTGATGTCAGGGCAGTCCATGGGCACCATCTCCCCGAGTTCTGAGTCTCCTCAGTCAGGCTCCATTGGGCGGCCAGCCTACGCCCAGGGCCCACTTGCCTCGAGCTTCTACCGTGGCCCCGATGTCACAGTGCCTCTGCCCCAAGCCCACGGGAGGAGCCCCGATGTCGCTGGCCTCCACCCGGGCCTACTTGCCTCGGACTACCCTGAGCTTGCTGTTCTCTGAGACCCCGATGTCCCTAAACTTCTGCCCCGGGCCTCACTTGCCTTTGGTTTCTCTGAGTTTGCTGCAACTCAGCCGAGGTATAATGCGCCCAATGCCTGCGCTACCAGTGACAACACCGGTGACATTGTAACATTAAATCGTGGATGGGTGATGAAAGGATAATTGTATTAATTAATGATGGATCTTTCAATTGTGACATTAATAGGTAAATTACCGAATACAATTATCTAGACATCTACGCACACGCACTAACTCAATGTAGGTAGGTAGTGATGAGAACTGATAAGGAAGATTAAATAAAGAATATTTTAAATATTAAAAGACGCTAATTTATTAAAACAATTATTAAAATAATTAATCAAATAAAATAAACATGAGACTCTATCAAACAACTATCTCCGGGCGTGTCAAGAATAAACGTGTGTTTAACGCCATCTTGATAAGATTTTGACTAACGAACATGTAACATTAATAAATTTAAAACATTAAAATCTTGTAAGGAATGTCTGAGCGGGCGCCAGCGAGTTATAAAATAACTACGCAAGAAGTTAAAATGAGTAATCCCTATTTGAATTATAAGTACATTGTTAAAAAGTTATAAGTGAAAAAGACCTTTCGTAGTTTGCACAGTAGACCCTCATTGTTCCAGCGTCGTACGAACACACCGTCTGCTACCGAGTCCAGCAAGCAACTGTCGACGAAGTGCGCTCCGCACTCATAGCTCGAAACAGTAGTGCCAATTGTAGAATGTTGACCAATGTTTATCTTAATCGGGTAGGAACTGCCCGTCCAGAAGTACGCACTGCTACATTACCCCCCTTCCAAAGGAAAAAAAATTTTCGGCACGATAATTTTTTTTTTGATTTTCTCCTCATGCCTCCAAATCCAAGTCCAATAAGTGGTAAAGAGTCACAAAATGCCGATAATGCCTTAGAAGAAGAGTCCAGCACGTACTGTAGAAGTCCGTGATGTGCTCGCTGAGCAAGGATTGAAGCGCCAACACCCAGGAAGTAGAAGGAAGAATTCTCGCTGATGGAATATCTGAATTACCCTCTTCTGACATCAGTGAAGAAGATTGAACTTGCTTGGCGAAGATAATGAGCCCCGATAATTGTATCACCATACTCCAATGTTGACAACAAATGCAATCTTGAGAAGCTGCACCCTCTTTCTGATAGCAGTGAACGGCCAGGTAGTATCCTATTACACTCTTCCCGTAGAAGAATGTTGCTTCCCTGAAGACTCGATCTTGAACAAAAATTGCTTCCTCGAAGAATTGATAAAAGTTTGAAAATCATGAAATTTTGTATTATCTTGAGTTATCTTGACGTGAAGAACCGAAGAGTGATGAAGGCGACTGAATTCCTTGAGGCAAGTGAAAAGAAAGGTATGCTATGCTTGACAAAATGGATTACTGAGCAAGGAAATTAACAACTACTAAAGTGTAAACAAAAACTTGAATAGAATAACAAATGAAAGGATAGACTGTAGTAAAGACTAACAAAATTTATTAAAAAAAAATTTTTTATAAAACGAGTCTAGCTAAAAGTGAAAGCTGAGCGCCCAACAAAAGTTAAATTTGAAGCTAAAAGAAAACACTATAAAATGAAACTAATAACGTCTATATCCACATTGAAGTTACTGCCCTCTGCGAGCAGAGATGAAAAATTATAAAGTTATCCCAGAAACAAACCCAAATTCATAAAAAGATAGATGTAACCGGCTCAAACAGAACCATATATTGATGACCCAATATTGACAAAAATACAGCTAAGTCCAAATGAAATTGATGCGACTTGTCTTGAGCTCAGAGAGAAGCCACAGCAATTGCATGTGAAAACGCATAGTATTTGTTAAAAGAAAATGTAAAAAAAAATTACTCATTTACAATCTTAATAATATGAACAAACATCATTTTAATAATAATTCAAGCCAAGGACATTAAGAGCAAATAAAAGTAAAAAAACTTCATGAAAGGATGCAATTTTTAAATGTTAAAAATATGATTCTGTAAATCTACAATAACCTGAGCGAGCGAAAACTCACTAAATTTCAAAATAAATATTAAATAAATAAATTAATTATTAAATTAATTATTGACATAATATTTTTAAAAAATATTTGAAAAGTGTATTAAACAATGACTAAATCATAGAAAACACCATGCCAATGGTTTCCTAAAACCAGAGAAAAATAGAATGTTATGAGCATCTGAGGCTATCGCGGAAAACTGCATGAAGTATTTTCTAAATTATTGAATTAAAATAGTCAACCAACACCAAGGCAAACTAAGGTACTAAAGAACAACATATAAAGAACAACCATGCACACAATTAAAATGACACGAGGACAACCTCGGTACAGAGCTGTTAAACCGAAATACAGCTTCGTATATGCCATAATTGAAATACAGTATGTCCCTCTAGAAAGGACAAACCGTACCTCAAAACAAGTCGCCATCGCGTACTTAGTTCATTAAAGAACAAATAGTATCATCTCACAAAGTAAAATCAGCTATTAAAAGATCCCTTGAACAGAAAAATAGCACAAAACAGTGGCCAACTGAGATTGTGAACTTCACTGCCCTAGGATAACGCATAAAATAATACAATGGATTCAAATCGTGAGATTACAAAATGTTCAATACAAAATGATTGCACTTAAATCCAAAAAAAAATGTGTATTCAATGCATGAGATTAAAAAACGTCAATCCCCCGCGTTGAATCGGAATGGACAAATTGCTCCCCAAAACACATACTACACATGTACACAAAGACAAAACAAAACTTATACTAAAATACACTCAATGTGAAGACACAAAAATACCAGTCATGTCCTCACAATGAGAGTACACAAAGAAAAATTGCAAACCTGAGGGCAAGGTAAGCAATAACCTAATTTATAACAAGAGAAAAGGGATTAATTCTCAAATAAAATATAACGATTTCAACATAAGAAAAAATAGTTCATCAATTAACCCACCCCAAGATCAGTTAGCTTCTTCTAACTTGATTATATCCTTAACATGAAAAGTTCCCACAGGTTTCCCTGTCATATCCGCTAATTGATAAGCAACCGGCGATATTTTGCAAATAATTTTACTACGTATAAATTTGGGGGCTAATTTTGGCTCGGGTGAGCAACTAAGCAACGCCTACACTGCTTGCACCAGCCCCGCAGAGCCGAGAGATAAGCCGCTGCCTGTCAAAGTCAACTGCGGTGTCCTATGCAGTCATGGCTCGGGTGAACAACTAAGTAACGCCCACACTTCTTGCACCGCCCCTGCAGAGCCGAGAGATAAGCCGCTGCCTGTCAAAGTCAAACTCTACAGTGGACGGCCCAGCAACCAGTCAGTATACCAACTCATCCTAGGTATAGTGCGCCAAAGGCCTGCGCAACCAATGACATCACCAGTAACATTGCCGGTGAAAACCAGTGATATTCCGGCTGTGTCCTACGCACCCGCTCGAGTGCGCAACTAAGCAACGCCCACACCGCTTGCACTGAACCCTGATATGTGATTACAAGCGACGGGGTACCTTGCCACCCATGCGATGAGCCGCTGCCTGTCAACCTATACAGTAGACAGCCTTTCGACAAACGCATATGCCCACTCAGCTGGTGTATAACACACACCCCGAGCGCGCTACTGGCCATGAGGCCTGCGAAATTAGTAAAATCGACGGTGATTATCCCGGCCTTGGTGTTAAACGCAGTCATCACGCCAGTGAGCAACCAAACAAGCGCCCACACTACTTGCCCCGGACCCTGATATGTGATTACAAGCAACGGGGTACCTTGCCACCCCACGCGATGAGCCGCTCCCTGTCAACCTATACAGTGGATAGCTTTCCGACAGACGCAGATGCCTACTGAGCCGGTGCATAACATATACCGTGAGCGCGCTAATGGCCCTGAGGCCTGCGCAACTAGTTACTTCACCGGATGTGGTGTTAAACGTAGTCACCACGCGAGTGCGCAACTAAGCAGCGCCCACACTACTTGCCCCGGACCCTGATACGCGATTTCAAGCGACGGGGTATCTCGCCACTTCATGTAATGAGCCGCTGCCTGTCAAAAAATACAGTAGACACCTCTCCATCCAGACCCGGATGCATACTCAGCTGGGCTATATAACATATACCCTGAGCACGCTAGTGACCCTGAGGCCTGCTCAACTTATAACTTCGCCGGCTGTGGTGTTAAACGCAGTCACCACGCCAGTGACCAACAAAGCAAGCGCCCACACAGCTGGACCCAGACCCTGATATGCGACTACAAGCGACAGGGGACCTTGCCACCCCGTGCGATGAGCTGCTGCCTGTCAACCAAAATAATGAACGGCCAGCCAGTCTGCCCACAAGATTGAAGCGACCGGGCTGACCTCGAAAACCGGCTCCCGGATATGCGACAACTCGTGAGCGGACACCATCTAGAGCTCAGACGCCCTTTAACAGCAGCCAGCCAGTCACCGATGAGTTTGCAACGACCGTTCTGGCCTCGAATGCTGGTCCCGGATATGCGGCAAACCATGATTGACAACGGACGGCCAGTTTGCCCACGAGCCTTAAGCGACCGGCCCGACCTCGAAAGCCGGCCCCCGGATATGCGACAACTCGTGAGCGGAAACTTTTGTAGCTCAGCCCCCCTTTGAAAGCGGCCAGCCAGTCACCGATGAGTTTGCAACGACCGTCCCGGCCTCGAATGCTGGTCCCGGATATGTGGCAAAATGATTGACGACGGCCAGCTAGTCTGCCCACGAGCCTGAAGCGACCGGCCCGACCTCGAAAGCCGGCTCCCGGATATGCGACAACTCGTGAGCGGAAACCATCTGGAGCTCAGCTCACCATTAACAGCGGCCAGGCAGTCACTGATGAGTTTGCAGCAACCGTCCCGGCCTCGAATGCTGGTCCCGGATATGCGGCAAATGATTGACGACGGCCAGCCAGTTTGCCCACGAGCCTGAAGTGACCGGCCCGACCTCAAAAGCCGGCCCCCCGGATATGCAACAACTCGTGAGCGGAAACCATCTGGAGCTCAGCTCACCATTAACAGCGGCCATCCAGTCACTGATGAGTTTGCAGCAACCGTCCCGGCCTCGAATGCTGGTCCCGGATATGCGGCACATGATTGACGACGGCCAGCCAGTCTGCCCACGATCCTGAAGCGACCGGCCCGACCTCGAAAGCCGGCCCCCGGATATGCAACAACTCGTGAGCGGAAACCATCTGGAGCTCAGCTCACCATTAACAGCGGCCAGGCAGTCACCGACAAGTTTGCAGCGACCGTCCCGGCCTCGAATGCTGGTACCGGATATGAGGCAAACCATGATTGACGACGGTCACCCAGTCTGCCCAAGAGCTTGAAGTGACCGGCCCGACCTCAAAAGCCGACCCCCCCAGATATGCGACAACCCGTGAGCGGACACTAACTGTAGATCAGCCCTCTTTGACAATAACTAGCCAGTCAATCTGAGAGTTTGCAGTGACCGTCTCGGCCTTGAAAGCCGGTCCCGGATACGCAGCAACTCAAGCCCACATAACATCCGGAGCGCGGCCTGCCTCGGATGTTAGCCATGCTCTCAACTTCATAGCAGTGCGGGTACACATCGAATGCATACCCAGCGTACACAATAGTCTACATCCCCTGATGCAAGGAGTGAAAGGCCTCATACGTATCAGCTACAGCGGGTACTACCAGAAAGGCGTAGTAGAACGTCCATCCGCTGCTGATGAACCCCACACCTATCGATAAAATCATTGGAATTCGCAACCATCGCTCAGACTGAGGGACCCACATGTTCACAAACACGCCCAAAGATTGGCTGAACCTATGAAACGCAAACAAAGCAGCCCGTAACGATATATCACCTTACACGGGAGGAGCATGAGATATGTTGGTTCAGAAAAATTAGCTCTTAACAAACTACTCGAGCAAAGAGCTCCCAGGAAAGAAACCTGACTCACGGCGCTGGCAGAAGCTGAATCTGTTGTAAACAACAGACCACTCACGCATATATCAATGGACCCACGTGATAACGGCCCAAGACAAGTGACAAGTGACAAGAGGTGCAAGACGTCCAATCACTTAACTCTAGAAGCTTTTTATCACAAAGACAAGACAGAGGTGTTACTTCGTCGCCAATAGCAAATCAGTCAACAGCTCACAGACATGCTCTGGCTGCGCGGGTACCCTCCCAGCATGGCAGCCCAACAAAATGGAATCATCCAACTACAAAAAATAAAATACATCGCCGTCATTCGACCCACCCCCATTACCACAACGGTAACACAGGCCAGTTCGACCTGACGCACTGCTGGTTTATACGAAAAAACTACTGCAGAGGTTTACATGTTCGACGAAATAGCTGGGTGCAGCCACAACTGCACGGGAAGGAGTGTATCGAACGTGAAAACAAGATTTATTGCATTTGACTCTATTGCAACTAAGGTTGAACACCTGGCAAGTTTGATGACCCCTTTTTCCAAGAAATAATGTTTACGAGTTGAAAAATGCACCACAATTATCGGTTACTAACCAGTCGCTGTGCGAAATTATTATTCTCACCTAAAAACACCTGCGTCTGAAACGAAAACAAGTTGTGGTAACGATATTGACGTCACAAGAGACTTGCACTTGCTAGAGACATTATAAATACCCAGTCAAAACTAAATATTGGGGCAGTCAAATTTCAAAAATTAACACGAGTGGACGGAATACCTTAAACAGTTAAAACGCGATCTGTTAATTATAATTATAAATTCCTAAGTGTTAACTGAAATCTGTGGTCGCTTCTGTTCCTCCATCACGGCACAATCATCTTAAAGATTACAACTATTTCTAACGAGCTGTTTACGGCCGGCACTTTATCAGCTGAGTCAGACGCATCACTCATCATTACAAGAATGGGGCGTCTCCGTGTGCCGGCTCTTATAATCAAACGACTGAACTGCCCACTGCCGGTGATCACCTAAAGGCTGGCCAATCCCTGCTGCATTGATGCTGACAACCTAGAGGCTGATGAATTCCTCCTGGCTACCGACGGAACCAGACACAGATGCTGAAAACCTAAAGGCTGACGAATACCTGCTGACAACCGACTGAACTGCCCACTGCCGGTGATCACCTAGAGGCTGGCCAATCCCTGCTGCATTGATGCTGACAAACTAGAGGCTAATCAATTCCTCCTGGCTACCGACGGAACCAGACACAGATGCTGAAAACCTAAAGGCTGACGAATACCTGCTGACAACCGACTGAACTGCCCACTTCCGGTGATCACCTAGAGGCTGGCCAATCCCTGCTGCATTGATGCTGACAAACTGGAAGCCGGCCAATTCTTCCTGGCTACTAACTGAATTAGCCATTGATGCTGAAAACCTGGAAGCCGGCCAATTCTTCCTGGCTACCAACTGAATTAGCCATTGATGCTGAAAACCTGGAAGCCGGCCAATTCTTCCTGGCCACCAACTGAATTAGCCATTGATGCTGAAAACCTGGAAGCTGGCCAATTCTTCATGGCTACCGACTGAATTAGCCATTGATGCTGAAAACCTGGAAGCTGGCCAATTCTTCCTGGCTACCAACTGAATTAGCCATTGATGCTGAAAACCTGGAAGCTGGCCAATTCTTCATGGCTACCGACTGAATTAGCCATTGATGCTGAAAACCCGGAAGCCGGCCAATTCTTCCTGGCTACCAACTGAATTAGCCATTGATGCTGAAAACCTGGAAGCCGGCCAATTCTTCCTGGCTACCAACTGAATTAGCCATTGATGCTGAAAACCTGGAAGCCGGCCAATTCTTCCTGGCTTCCAACTGAATTAGCCATTGATGCTGAAAACCTGGAAGCCGGCCAATTCTTCCTGGCTACCAACTGAATTAGCCATTGATGCTGAAAACCTGGAAGCCGGCCAATTCTTCCTGGCTACCAACTGAATTAGCCATTGATGCTGAAAACCTGGAAGCCGGCCAATTCTTCCTGGCTACCAACTGAATTAGCCATTGATGCTGAAAACCTGGAAGCCGGCCAATTCTTCCTGGCTACCAACTGAATTAGCCATTGATGCTGAAAACCTGGAAACCGGCCAATTCTTCCTGGCTACCAACTGAATTAGCCATTGATGCTGAAAACCTGGAAGCCGACCAATTCTTCCTGGCTACCAACTGAATTAGCCATTGATGCTGAAAACCTAGAAGCCGGCCAATTCTTCCTGGCTACCAACTGAATTAGCCATTGATGCTGAAAACCTAGAAGCCGGACAATTCTTCCTGGCTACCAACTGAATAAGCCATTGATGCTGAAAACCTAGAGGCTGGCCAATTCTTCATGGCTACCGACTGAATTAGCCATTAATGCTGAAACCTAGAGGCTGGCCGATTCCTGCTGGCTACCAATTGAACTGGCCACTGCTTCAGCAGTCGCCTACGCCATTTGCTGTATCGTATGGCGCGATGATGCACAATGTGCTCCAATCTGAAATTATCGCTGAAAAGATTCCGATTGTATCAGTTTTCTATCTGTGTTTTAAATCCCAGTTGTATTGAAATACATATAACTATTTCTTGTGAATCGGGTTGGCTGTAAAAAATAGTAAATACCTATAAGCTACACCCCTTTGTACGTTCTGTATACTAGTACAATACTTGCAATTAAAATGTGAATATTGATTCGAATCGTCTTTCTCTTATGATGGTTTGGATAAAACACCTCACGGTGTTTTACTTAAATCATTACCCAGGTTGAGGACTGATGTGTGCCGGTGCTTATTATTTACAGTCTTTTCTTGTGCAGGCAAACACGTCCCGTACAAATATGATGGAGTAATAACATGTCATTAAAACAACCATTTTATTTAAACACAGTAAATATTCTTGGTGAACAAAAATATCAGTGGCAGAACACATCTACTGAATATTTCAGATAAAAATAAAGGATACATAAACAAGAATTGCAATATTATGAGACTACCATTTGTTGAAAATCATAATACTAGTACAAGACTATAAATGTATTTTACGAATAAGCCGATAACTACTTAAGTGAAAAAATGAAAAGATTTTATAAATATTTATTAATTCTGCTAAAGAGTATTTAACAGTTGTATGAACTATGTATGTACTTACAATACATTTCAAAGAATTTTCTGTATAAATCTTCAAAATATAGGATTTTATTTTGAAATTCTCCCCCGATCCCCAACCACCGCAGTACTTATGAATAAAGTATGTATGCGGAGTGATTTATTGTCGAGTGTAATTAAGTTTAATAATAATTTAATGTAATAAAGATAAGGCAGCTCGAGAGATAAGAACGATTTATGAAAATTAATTATTGGACCAATTTTAATCCAACAATAAGTATTCGCAACAAGCGACCGTACCTATTTTGCGTCGGATCTGATTTAATGGAAGATAATGTATTTGAGATATTATAATAATATTCACAGCAGAATCATTCCTCTTTATTTGTGTTGTTGACCAATGCATTATGGATCGCCGAGTCATGCTCAACTTTAAAAAATGTATCAACAACATGATTTGTTAACGCTTGCTTTCCAGATCCCAGCGGCTATTGTCTTTGAGAACGCAGGAATGCAGGAACGGATGCAGGAACAAGTAGGGAAGAAGATGGGAAGAAGTGAGGAACAGCATTTTGATAATAAATTGTACAATGGGATAATAATATTCGTAAATGTAACAAAGTAATTATAATGAACAAACATAATTATTCCTCGGTAGGTTACGTGGGTAAGGTTTATAAATTAGTCTTTTTATCGCTTTTAATCACTTTATATCACTTTTTAAAGACGTGTTGAATTATACTTTTGATGAGTTCACCGTAACCACAATATGACCACATTGTATATTTATTTGCGTTATAAACAGTCTTTATACATGCATGTATGTCAGTAATAAGAGTATTTATGTCATTGACGAATAAAATGACGACAAAACAAACCATAACAGAAAAATACATAACAAATACCTAATACAAACAATTCTGACAAAGTACATCTTTAAATGACGAAAAGTGTTTTAATGATATATTTCTAAGGTTTACATTTAATGTTTAATGGACATCAATAATATCTTTGAGGAAGTGATTTATTTATAAGTAACTTACTAAAGGTAAAAGAAGAAATGTGATGATCTATAAATAAAAAATAAAAAAAATTATGAAATATTAAGTTTTTGGTTAAGGCGAAATAGGTAGACTCGACCTGAAATTTGTCATTTTTTAGGCCAATTTTAGACGTATGGACACTTTTCTACAAAAAAAATACAAATTGATTTCGGAAGATCGTTATTTTATCTACCAAAGCAAGATGTTAAATTTTGAAAAATAATATTATTTTCGTATCATAATAAAGGGTCGACCGTTGGTCGATGCGCAGATTTGTTACATTTTCAAATGTGAATTTTCTATTATACAACAAATATTTTAAATCATATAATTAAACAATATGAACAATCGATAAATTATCTACCGATCGTATGTATAAGAATTTTCCTTCAAATAAAATTACTGATAAATAAATCTGAGCACGCGTTTTGTGACTAAAATCCCTCAATTTGACTATTTATTTATGGTCTTACAAATTGGTATAGTTCAGATTTGTTTACAAAAATAATTTACTAAGACAGTATTGAAACATTAGAAATAATTTATGACCAAAAAATATATTTTTAAAGTATATAATAGTAATTAATTTTGATTTTCGTTTGTGCATTCTTAATAACTCGGCGCAAGCCGAAATTTTGTCAGTCATCGCGATCGCCGCGACAGGGCAGTGAACGGATGTCTGGTTCGCGCCGGTCTAGTTAATAATATTTTAAAGAAATTCCTCGCTTAAAATGGGGAGGAAAATACCCTTAGAAAAAAGTTTTATTAGAAAACACAAATTACGACATCAAAAACGCACGTGGGAGATATATTTTCAGAAAAAACGAAGGTTAGTGATATTTAATTATCCGTGTACATTGTACATACTTTATATACTACAGGGTCGTTCGAACAAATCAGTCAGAATACGCATATATTTTTTTATAACATTGTGCGATAATTTTGTGTTGTTTAATTTCCAGGGAAAAGAATCAACTATGGACTATCAGGAGTTTATGTCTGGCATCGATTTTTCATCGAATTTTAATTCGTGATGTGCGATTCCAATCATGTTTTTGTTCATAATTTATATTCTATTGTTCAATTCACTAATACATTGGTTTAATTCAACATATTTAATATTTTTTGTGTTACTTTTTGTCAGTTTCATAATGTCATATTGTGAATTAAGCCACTTGTTTTAGGAAAAAAACGATGCTATTTTTGACATACTTACCAATGATTTTTCAATTGAAATTTAACTCGTGAATTTAATAACATTTCGAAAATTAAACAATAATCAGGTCTTTCTACCTCCGTTAACCATGAAAAAAAAAAACATGAAAGCGATACAATATTATGCAATCGCATAACTACATATGTAGGTAGGTACAGTAGAAAATAGTTGGAAATAAAACCTAGTTTTAATATACTCGTATATACTACTTCAGTTGCAAGGAATAAACCCTATTTTCAATATCATACGTATCAAATCAAGTAAAACTTTAAAGAAAAGTATTAGAAATAAAACTTACTGGTAATACCTATAGTACAAACGAATAAATATGTAAAACGAGAGATTTTTACTCACTTTTGTAAAACCTATGTAAAATAAATAAAAAAAATAAATAAAAACAATGAAATATTTGAAAAAATTTAAAAAAATGTATATTCATATACTTACCTATTTTGTATCTACTATGTCAACGAACTGCATTTGTTTATTTATGTTTACACACTCCGAAGTATAATTAACAAATATGTTTGTAACTACTCGTACTTATTAGGAAGAAAGCTACAACCGAGAATTCAACAACAATAATTGTTATTTCATCGTAACCATGCTGTAGGCTTCAACAGCTACGCGGGGTGTACGGCTCGCAGTGGAACGAATTCGGTATTTCTGTCTCGTTTTAAAAAAACGTCCGATCGCGAGACCGTCTTTTGAAGAAATTTGATTTCTCGGCCGCTGGTTAAGACGCCTTAAACATATGGCATAAGATGCAGTGTCATTTTTTTACGAATGCTGTGAATTTAACAAGGTTCGTGTTAAACACATCGATGTTTGGGCATAATGTATTAAATGTGCTACAGCTTCTTCTTATAAATACATTTTCAAGGTAATTTTGTATTGCCTGTAGGAGTATAAAATGTATTCATAGATCGAGTAACTCTTTTTTGACATCTGAAATGAATATTTTGTAGTAAGTATGGGCTATCAATATTGTTATGAAGTATCTTATAAAGCAGGGGTCACCAATTACTTTCATTATGGGTCCGTTTTTTTAAAATACATGACCGTCGCGGTCCGGAAGGGAAAAAGCCTAACAATCCCCCCCCCCCCATGCCGGCTTAGCTATTGAAATAATAAAGTGTACTATTTAAATATGTGTAGATACAATATCAATGTTCCATTCAATAACTAATAAAAAAATGCTAGGAATAAAAATAAGTTTAATGAGAAAAATTTAATTTTTTTTTGGACTATCCGTCTGAAGTTTGGACAAGTTTGTGCAGGCTATTGTCATTAAATCTTGGAGATGTTCATCGGTAAGTCTGCTCCGGAATCTTATTTTTGATGAAGTTCATCTTGGAAAATGCTGATTCACAAACATACTTTGACCCAAACAAAGTGAGAAGTTTCAAGGCTATTTATTTTAATTGTGAGTATTTATTACAACAAAAAAATTTTATCCAAAAGTCTTGACAAGAAATTTCCTGTTTTTGGTATTTTAAAACTGCATTTTCTTGAAAATCGATCATTTCTATCTGGAGAGCAGCTTTATTACTCCCGAAAATATTTGCAGCTTCATTGCTCCATTTGTTAACATATTTTGTATTGTTAACACAAGGTCTGCACAAAATAGGTCGGCGGTCCGCCATTTGGTTACCCCTGTTATAGAGCATTAATAGGTCTCTGATATCACGAAGTTGTTCAAGAGATTTAAGGTTTTTGGGGATATAGTATTCATCATTTCGCAAGCGATAAGAGACATATTTGATAAATCTTTTCTGAACTCTTTCTAGATTTGCTTTATGAAGAACAATGTGGGTTCCACACTGTTGAAGCTTCTTTCGAATTCTTTCGAATAAAATTGTATACAACAAGGACATACGCAAACATAAAACTAGGACGTGCAATGAAATCAGGCTACCAAAGAAGGACAAAGCGAATACCCAGAATAGTATATTATATAAAGGGATGAAATACTATAACGCGCTGCCGGAAAACCTTAAGTCTGCCCCAATTGAAAAATTCAAAATGTTGTGTAGGAGCCACATCAAGCAAGAAAAAAAACATAGTATATTTATTAATTAGTCATTTGAAAAAAAAAAAAAAAAAAAAAAAAAAAAAAAAAAAAAAAAAAAAAAAAAAAAAAAAGAAGCTTACTTCAGGTGGCTTCTGACGTAGGATATGTAAAGAATCTTAAATGTTTGTTGATTTTTGAAAATTGAGCTTACTCTAAGTATAAATCCCAATATTTTCAAAGCCTTCGACGTGATATGCTCGACGTGAGATTGAAAAAGAAGCTTACTGTCTAATAGAACTCCAAGATCTCTTTTTACATTTACCCTGTTTAAAATATTGTTCTTAATTAAGTATGGAAACAAAATTGTATTTTTCTTTCGAGAAAAGGATATGACGCTACATTTATCTGCATTCAGAAGAAGGCAATTTTCTAGACAATATACATTAACCAGAGAGTCCAGTTCATTCTGGAGCTCCATACAATCCATCTCAGACTTAATGATTTTGACATTCTTTTAGATACAACTGAGAGTTATGGATAGTTTTGTTAACATCATTTATAAAAATATTAAATAAAAGGTGGCCAAGATGAGAAGCTTGGGGAACTCCTGAGGTTACGGCGACGAAACTAGAGCAGAACCCTTGTACCGTTACAGCTTGAGTACGATTGTCGAGATAAGAGGCTAACCAATGAAGCAGGTCACCGTGAATACCCATTGCTTCGACTTTCTCAATTAAGATGCTATGTGGGATTTTATCAAAGGCTTTAAAGTAGTCTGTGTAGACTACATCAACATGATATCCGTTATCCATAGCAACAAGAACTGTGTCAACAAACTCAATTAGATTAGTTTCTGTTAATTTTTTGGTGACAAGGCCGTGTTGATTCGAAATTATGTGTGGTCGTATACAAGGGAAAATGATATCAATCACTTTTTTTTCAAAAAGTTTACCTATTACATTTAACTTAGAGATTGGTCTGTAATTTTCAATATTGTACTTGTCTCCTTTTTTAAATATAGGCACAATGTATGAACTTTTCCATTCCTGTGGTTAAATGCCAGAAGACATTGAAGTTTCGAATATTTGACTTAGTGGATAACATAGAACACTAGCACAATTCATTAAAAGTACAGGGTGTATACCATCAGGCCCACTGCTTTTGGTAGGGTCTAATGATTTAAGATATTTACAAACTAATTCAGCGTCTATATTAACATTATTAAGGTTGAAAACGGAGGTGTTTGGATTATATGTTCGAGTAGTTGACGAGGTGCACGGGGCCGGGGATTCGAAGGAGGATTAGAAATGCACGTTAAATAAGTTACTTATATCTTCCCCACCCGATACATGCTGAGAACTAAGAAACATATTGTTAGGAATTAGGACTTTTTTTGCTTAGATTTAACAAAGGTCAAAAGTGTTTGGGATCGGTATTAATATTAATTTCAACCATATTAATGAAATTATTTATTTATTTTATTTGGTACATTATTTTGTTACAATTTATGTTTTCCAGTAATGTAGGCCTCACTGGGTGGCTTGCCCGTGCTGAGGCCTTCATTTTATAATATGAAAATCTAATCTACATATTACATTTAAAGAGAAGATAGTAAATTTGAAAAGAAAATAATAAATTTAAAATTAAAAATAAAAATACATAATAATACATTTAAAATTAAAAAATAATACAATGAAAATAATCTTGTGTGTTTGTGAGTGATGTGTGTTTATGTTGGTTTTGTGTGTTACGTGTAGGTTTTATTTTTATTTTATGCTATGACATTTTGGTAATATTGTCTTTTTTGTTGTTTAATCCATTTTGTAATTTTGTGTGTGAATTTATTTTTATTTTCCTCAATTTTAATTTCAATTTTTAGACTGTTGAAAGCTTTTATAGCATGGTATTGGTAGTGTCTTTGTCCAAAGGTTGAATTTACTGTTGGAGTTTTAATGTTTTCTTTGTACGCTTGTCTAACTGGTCTGTTAGTGTTATTTTGTGTACGTTGAAATTTATTTTTTTTGTTAAAAATGTAGTTTAGTAGTGTTTTAACGTATAATTGGCGTATATCTAGTACGTCACAGCTGTTGAATATTTGTTCTGTATCGGTCAGTCTATGTTTTTTTAGTATTACCTTTAAGATCGTTTTCTGTGCGGTTTCTATGTAATTGAGTTTGTTGCTCCTCCCCAAGCAATAATTCCATATTCTATTATTGATTGGCAGAGTGCAAAATATATTGTTTTCAATTGTTTTATTTTATATATGTTTCTTATGTTAAGGAAAATGTGTATTGTTTTGAGAAGTTTATTTGTGATTTGTTTGATGTGAGGTATCCATCTAAGGTTATGGTCAATTACGATTCCTAGATACTTTATTTGTTCTGTTTTTTCTAGAGGAGGGCAATCGCAGATGTTGGTGTTTAAACATTCGTGTATTTTTATGGTGTTTGTATTGTTTTTTGGCTGTCCCGTGCTATTTATACTGTATGTTGTGAATTTTGTATTTGATATGTTAAGTGTAAGTATGTTTGAGTCTAGCCATGTTTTGACTTGCGAGATTCCCAAATTCGCTATGTTATATACATTATTCCAATCCTTAGATTTGAAAAGTAAAACTGTGTCATCAGCATAGCTAACTATTTCACCGTCTATTTTCATGCTGCAAAGTTCATTTATGTAAATAGTAAAAAGAACGGGCCCTAGTATGCTTCCTTGTGGAACTCCATATGTAATCGGCAGTGGTTTACTGTTATCATAGCACACCTTCTCCATACAGTCTTGTCGTTCTCGGAGAAGAGAGAAAGTTTGATAGTCAGAGTTACGGTTATAAATTTTGTATTTTTTGTTATATTTAAGTTTTTCTTTAATAACGTTTTAATTGCGGGGCTGTACCATGGAGGATACCTGGAGTCTATGTTAATTGATCTAGATGGTAAATGCGTAAAAATTACCCTGCTTAACTCGGAATAGAAACGCGCCATAATTGAGTCTACATTACTGCTGTTTAGAGTCGTTGTCCAGTCGACGGCTGCCAAGGTGCTATTAATCTGCCCGTAGTAAGCACTGTGATAGGAGCGGACCGTGCGCAAGCGTGGCGTTTGGAGGGACGGTTGGTGGGACACGCGCAGCAACACCTCCCAGCGAGCGGTGTTGTGCATCCTCCGGCACTAGCGGTATGTCACACCCAATTACAGTGCACGTGCAACTATGCTCCTATAGCGCAACTATATCACCAGATCCAGAACACGCTCGTTTATATTAAGCTGGTTGTTGAATTAACGGAAGCCGGTATAGTCTAAAAAATCAGAAAGAGTTGAAGTCAGTGTGTCAATTGAGGATCGATTAAGTACCAGTGAACCGTCCGCGTTCAAGGGCAAAAGCCACGGGGCATGTTGTATGTTGAAATCTCCCAATAGAAGGAATTCATCATTGGGGAAATTGGTATGCAACGTAGATATAAATTCAAAAAAGTCACTTAATGATTTAATCTGCTCCGTGCCTTGCACGAAATATGAGCAGAATATACGTTGTTTAGAAGCACGGGCTCCAGAACCTAGTGCAAGAGTAGCTGTGGCTGTCTCTGCACGCTTAATAGACGGAAAGGAGGGTGAGAGGCACTCTGGTAGATCGCGGCGCACTTCAATAAGTGAACCGCCGCCGAATGCCCGGTCCAACAGCTCATAGTCACGATCACAACAGTACACTACATATAGTTCATCAAATATACTTGTCAAGAGCCAAGTCCCAGTCAGGCATATCACGTCATGATTGGCATTCAAACATTCAGACACCGGAAAGGAATACATGGGATTTCGTTCGGAGACCTCTAACATTTTGATAATAAATGTTCAAATCACAGATAATATGCATTTGTATGGAACATGTAGGTCAAACATAGATAGAGATATTAAGAGCACATACTTAAGACAAAAATTGGTCAATGAAATTAATACCGTGCTGTTGTTATAATACCCGTAACTTGAACCTAGCATTATGAAGTTATTATAATACCTGTAACTTGTACTTAGAATAATAAAGCAATTACGCACTAACATTAGATACAAAATTATCCATAAAAATAATGATATGCAGTTATTTTAATACCCGTATCTTGCATTTGGAATTAATTAGCAATTATACACTAAAAGTACATACATGAGAAGATAAAAATAACACAGTGTTATTGTAAAATACATGACTTGTGCCTAGGATTATGAAGCATTTATATATTAAAAGCACATACATGCGAATATATAAAATAAACAACAAAAATAATATAGTATTATTGTAAAATCCATAACTTGAGTCTAGGATTATAAAGCATTTACACGTTAAAAGCAGATACATAAGAAGATAAAAAGTAAACAATAAAAATGGTAATATTTTGGTGGTGCATTTAAGTGGAAGTTTGATATAATTTTGTTTAAATCTTCTGTTTTGAGGATTGCTTTGATTTGTGAACCCTCTGATTTCCTAACAAGGATTCTGCAGTTCCGTACTTAGACGAATATATAGTGGTTCAGCTTAGCCGCTTTCTTTGTCAGGTGCAGCACCCGTTTAGAAACGCTCGTCAGGTGATCGTTGGCGTAAATGCGGGAATCCCCGCCGCAACCGAAGTCGCTGCTGATTAAATCCCATTTTCCTCGAATTGAAACAAAGAAATCAATCTTTCTATATCTTGCTTGCATCTTAATGATTATTGGTTTACATTGCCCTTTCTTGGTTTCCTTTGGTGCCACCCGAGTGACGAAATCTATATCTAATAATTATAAGCATTAATTAGTCACCGCTGAATTATGATAAGTCGTGCCCTGAAACCACTGAGCTATGTCGGCTTGCCGACATAGCTCAGTAGTTTCAGAGCACCTGACGGGACATCAGAAGGCACTGGTTCAATTCCTGTTGGCGGCATTTATTTTTACTCGGGAGATATTTTCAATTTGTATTGATATTTCAGGTGACTAATTATTGCTTATAATTATTTGTTATCCTTTATGCTATGCATAAAACCTTGTCTTATAAACATTAGTTTATCATTAAAAAATAAAAATCTATATCTATTTTCGGATCGATTTCGAATCCTGTTTTTTAGGCTAGATTGGATACAATGGAAATTATATTCTCGCCCTTCTTTTCCGGAATGCCGAGCAGCTCAATATTGGAGCGGCGCACCCACTGGTCGCGCTGTTCCATGTCATCCTGAATATTGGCGATACAGACCTTCAGGGAATCAACTTCATTTTTCAGTAGGTCGACCAGCTTCATCTTGTTCTCCATTGTTGATATCTTTTTGCTGATATCCTCGCCTACTTTTCCACTGAAGTCAATGGAGAGTTTTACCTCGCTGATCTCATCCCGCAGTTCCTTAGCAAGTAGGAGAGCGCGGCCAGCTGGTCGCTGATCTTCATAAGTTGCTCCATTACGGAGCTGGATGAGTCTCCCGCGGAAAGGTTCGATCTTGTTTAGCGATGAGTGGCCATTTTAATGAAGACTGAAGAAATTAACTGAATTCACTTTTATATTTAGGAAAATAAATAAATTAAAATAAATTTTTAAAAACAGTATTTATTTTTCTTTGAGTTGAGTGGGGTTTGAGCTGAGGTTCTTGGGAACTTGGTGTAGATAAGGCGGACGCGTTCACTATTGCGGAACGATTTTTTTTTCTAGATTTATTTGGAAGAGTTGTATTAAGTTGCCAATTGCCATCAATTACCTCAATTAAAAATATAAATAATATCAGACAACGGTAAAAGCCCCCGCCAAGACATCGAACATTTACAAAAACGACAGTTTAGGGGCTATTTGCTCGGCCTACAAAATACTACAGAATTTATTAAAAAAGGTTTTATTTATTTAATAACATATTCAAATATAGTTAACTAGCTGTGACAATCAAATATTTAATTATTTTAATATACTTTGGAGCTGTGACAGTGGAGCAAAGTGCGGGACGAAGCGGGGGGCGGCACGTGACAATCTACAAAATGCAGTGTTTTGTTTAAACTAGTATCGATAATTGTCTCAAGGTGAAAGGTCGCGCGTCAATTATATTCACGAGTACTTGTTGATAAATGTTTTTAAGTGATTTAACATGACTTCTACGAGACAAAATTTAAAATGTCCGATGAAAGTGCAGAGTTGATAGAGAATATCCTACATACGTATGAAAATGTGATGAAATTCTATGAATAGGTTTGACAAGACTTAAAAGTAAGGAATAACACAATAAAAGAACCAACGTTTTTGGAAATTGCCGAAATTGTTGGAACGATTGGCGTCATGTGCATGATAGGTACATAATTAATGTACCTGTAGGCGGTTTGATTGAATCACCAATACAACATTGTATTTGTAAGCCTGTCTTGCGATCCTTTGATGTGTGCAAGAAAACCGACAACAATCGGGTTGGCTGGCCAACGTTGGCGGCCAACGCGTGCGTACGCCAAGTGGTCCTGAACACGTTGGGCCAGTGCATTCTCCCAATGCGTAAGGCCAACGTGTATTTGAAGCATTAGAAGCAAAGCAATCACAATCACAAAACTTGTATGTAGGTATAAATGTGATTATTAATGTTCTTCTGTGTTTTCAGTTTCATTAGTAGGGAAATGTTATTTAACCTGTGGGGGCTAAAATTTAACAATCGCGACATTACCGTATAACAATTAATTATTATTACACTGCTTTTATTAAAATTAGGAAAAAATATATATGAAGAATGTCAATATGTAAACCTGTTGTTTTTATTATTAAAAGGTGTGATTAGTCAAAGGGGCCGTTCAAGTATTACGTAAGCAGATTTATTACAATTATTTACCCCCTCTTCCCCCTTGTCACCAAAAGTGAGCAAAGCTCTTACCCCCCCCCTCCCATGCTTAAGTAAAAATTGGTACCTATATGCATTTTTCTGTTAATGTATTCTGTTTTTTAAGCGAGTACCTAAACGTATTAATTATTTGTGGGAATCCCCGAATATGTATTCGGTTTTCAAACATAGACAATGTGTGGGTTGCCAATGTGTAAAAAAAATATAACTACTGCTGAGCAGTGCTGACGTAATCACTATCTCGACCTCCCCACCCCCATGTCATCAAAAATAAGTAAAGCAAAGACCCCCCTGCCCCCCTATAGTGCTTACATAATACTTGAACGGCCCCAAAGTGGGTTATAGAGCGGTAATTTAAAAAATAACGTGAAGTTTATTTAGCAGCATCTCACCATTTTTACACAAGTTGACAATTATAAAAATTCTTTCACGACTCCCAAGAATGTTCTTTTGGTAAATATCCAGAAAATGGGTAAACGGTTAATACGCCACTCTAATAGAAGAAAAAAAAAACAATTTTAGAAAACAATGAGAAGTAAGTATTTCAGTTTCTGAACATGGAAACATGGAAAATAATTCATCTTAGTAGCTATTTCGTAAAAAAACTGATAATTTGAAGTCTTTTCGTGGTGCCATGTTTTGACAAAATAAATTTTAATTGTTTTTTAGGCTAGTTTTAGAAGCACGTAGTACTCTCGTGATTCTGGTGAATCTACACTCTACAGCATATAGAGAACCCTCAACAGTTTTTATTTTCGATCGGATCATTTCTATATACAGGTTGTCCGGGGGTAAAATTTTACGTGATGGTAAAAGTAAAAAAGATGAATTACTTTTTCGAAATTTCGTCGTTTTTTCCATTACAAAAATATTTTTACACCAGAAATTTTTTTTTTCTTAAAACCTTGAAATTTCGAAAAAAGTTACTGACCTTTTTCACATGTACGAGTAGGTATAATCATATATGATTTAAGATTTTCGTTTATTCATTTAGAAACGTTGGCTAAAGAAGGAGTTAGCGCAACACGTCATAACACCCCAAAAACAAATAATAAAAAAAAATATATTTATATATAATCATATATCATTACATCGTATAATCATATCCCAAAGTTTGTGCACTTTACCCCCGAATTTTTTTTTTTATTTTTTTTTTATAGTGAATACCTCACAAGAGTCCCAACTGCTCCCGTCTGGAGCCAGTGAGACTATGGCATCCCCAATTGGGGGATGTTGTGAGGCTGAAGGTAAGTGGGGAAGGGAAAGAGGAAGGTGGGGAAGTACCTGGCTATTCAGATCTAGTCACTAAACACGGCTAAAGCCATTTGGAGCAACGTTTCAATTCTGAATGGTGGTCTTACACCAGGGCGATACTGGTAGTATCTTCCACTCTGGAACGTGCCGCAAATATACTATATATTATTTTAATTAATTAATTGTGAAATAACACAAATTAATCAAATAAAATTTATTTGCGCACGCCGGGTTCGAACCCGCGACCTTCGGAATGGCAGTCCAATGCGTTACCACTGGACTATGCCGGCCGTCATGATATGCCATATCCTGATATATAATTTTTTTTTTACCTTTTTTGTAGACAGCTAAAGGGTTTTAGAGCCGTCTTTACGCTTCGACACATTTAAAATACATTGTACAGCTGATATTAACACGCTGCCGATCGATTTTTTCAAATTTGTCCTAAATATTCCAACTTCGGTATCGATTTCGAAATCGGAAGCTCAAATTAAAAACTGTTATACCACAAAATCGATTCCAAATGTGATGTAAATTTACCACATTTCCGCTTGTACTACGAGTTTCAGAACACATGTATAAGTACAACAATTTTGTTTTAAAAAATACAGCACGTATTTATTCGAAATCGCAATTCTTTATTTTTTTTTATTTAATACAGATATAAGTGGGTACAGTGGTGTTATATAAATTACATATGGGTACAAAATATATTTATAATAGCAATCTCACCAAAGAAGAAACTGGTTCTTGTGCTTGGTGAGCGAGTTACACCAATTATAAGGAAAATAGAATGACATTATGCAATAGGTATATATAATAGGAGCAATTGAAACTTCTGGATCATCTATATGTGTAGGTGTACATATATAGGATTCTGTTACATACTAAATATTGAGCAATTATGAGAGTAATTAGAATCATCTAAATAAAGATATCGAAAGTGTATATTTTCTGCTGAATTAACCAGGCAGGAAAACTTGAGGGCACCTCTTCGAAGGATTCCCTGCTTGGAATAGGATAGGAGGAATAATATGAGATTACATTTTTGGTAAAAGCTATTAAATTTTTTTGCTTCTCTTTGTTATTTTGAGTGACAGTCCTCCTTGGACCCCCAAAACTAAGGACTTGGCCATGTACACTATGGGAATAGGGGTCTTGTCGCTTACAGACACTTCATACTTGGACAGTAAAGTCACCAGTCCGAGTTTGGTCTGCATCATCCCAAACCTGCTCCCTGGAAAATATAATCACCATTTATCATCTCGAAGGCGTAATCCTATAGGGCACAGTATTAATAGATCAAAAAATAAATCGTAATTAATAACGACAACACACCATTCAGAATTGAAATGTTGCTTTGTTTGGCGTGTTTGAATTCCCCTCCAATACCTTTCAGCACCATAACATTTCTCAAATGGGGATGTCTTAGGCTCCAGAATAATGGGAGCAGTTGGGACTCTAGTATAGTATTCCCATTAGAAAAACTTTTTTTTATAATAAGATTAAAAGGTACGGCTTCAGTACAAGAAAAAAATTTAAATCAAGAAGTACACAAAGCTCAAGAATTGTAATCGACTGTTAATAAATATTTAATGAAAAAAATGTGTACAGGATGTCCGGAGGCAAAGTGCGCTAACTTCGAGAGGTGATTCTATATGACGATTCTAAATTATTACTGAATCTAAAAGGTACCTTTAATATTATTGGTGGCATTAACATTAATATCGGACATTGGGTGCAAAGCAAAACGAAAGATGATTATATAAATGTAATGACTTCACTAAATTATAAATCGTACATAAATAATCCAAATCCCTTCCCGTATCGAGCACATATGATGCAACTCAAATAACACTGAAAAAAACATGTCAATATTACGGAAAACTAGCATAACTGACCACTACACCTGTATATTCGTTTACAACATAGACAAAAAAAGTACCAACCCCAACAAAACTGACAAAAAAACTCGAAAAAAATGTTTTAATATGAAAACTTTAGAAGCAAATCTTAAGATGGAAACCTGGTCTTCAGTAATTGAATCTGAAAATCCAAATACTCGTTCAAAGAATTTCGAAACTGTTTTCCTAAATCACATAAACCTTTCTACGCAAATACTTGTCTCTAAAACAAAATCTAAGCACAGATTAATAAAGTCATGTTATAACCCATGGATATAACATGAAAATAACACGGGCAGTTCACATCGAAACTCTACGCCACAAATTCTGGGGTCCCTCAAGGGTCTAATTTAGGACCACTATTATTTTTATTGTTTATTAATGACATAGGGATGTTTATAAGATTTGTAAAATTTTTATTATTTGCGGATGACATTAAACTATACACCTGTATAAAGACAAATGAAGACTCCATTCGTCTACAAATCGATATCGACGGTATAGTAGAGTGGAGTCATCAAAATAAACTTCATTTTAACAGTAGTAAGTGTTCAATTATGTGCATTACAAGGGCAAAGCGTACTTTATATTTTAACTATAAAATGTCTGGTACCTCTCTAAAACATATTTCGATAACGAAGGATTTAGGAATCACTTTTGACACGCGTTTGACTTTTCGAACTCATATCGATTCGGTGTGCAACTCTGCAATGCGAATGCTGGGTTTTGTTATATGTAATTCGAAATCTTTTACGAATACGGCAGTCATAAAAATGCTTTATTTTACTCTGGTTCGCAGCATTCTTGAGAATGGATCGATAATATGGGGACCCGAAGATGCCCTTTACTCAAATGATGTAGAAAAGGTGCAAAAAAAGTTTATGCGATACCTCTACATGCGAGAGTTCGGATATTACCCTTTATTGTATCCCTCTGATTTTCTTGCCGGAATGCTGGGGATAGAACGTCTAGACGTTAGGAGAAATATTGCAATGGTGTTAGTGGCGCACAAGCTGCTAAATGGGCACATTTGCAATCCAGATATTCTGGAACGAATTTCTTTTTATGTCCCTGATAATTTCATCAGAGCTAGACAGCACAGATTATTTATTTTTCCAAGGGGCAGGACCAACCTACCAATGATCATGCCTTTGGGGAGAATAACTACTTTGTTAAATCACATTTCTTCTGTGATTGACATTTTCAATTTGAACCAAAGAGAATTTAAGACGGCAATAAGCATACTATTTAACAAATCTGGTTAATCAGATAGTATTGATGTACTTACCCATGCAAATAAATGTATGTACTTACTTCTTATAAACTGTAATTTATAAACTGTTATTTGTGAAATGTAAATGGCTTATACTGTTTTTCACAATAAATCAATAAATAAATAAATAAATTAGTGATTTCAATCAGAAATAAGGAAAAATACTATCACCAGCCTAAAAAATTCCCTAACGACGAAAAAATCGCAACTTTCTACAAGAAATATCGAAACAAACTTACGCTTTTAATCAGACTGACCAAAGAAAGTATTTTCGTGATAAAATAAAAAATGCTGGTCAAGACAGCAAAGAGTTCTGGAAAATTATCAAAACAATAGCCAACAAAAGCACGAAACAAAAATTTCCAAAAGAAGTTACTCGTCAAGGAATCAATACTGACACAGAAAAAAAACCCAAAACTTTGTGGTGATACCTTTAACGATTATTTTGTTAATTTCGGCGCTAATCCTGCTAGTAATATTATCCTAGACAAAAAACAAACTCAACAACCAGAGCTAAACCCAACTTTTGAAGAAGGTTTCCACACATTTGCTTCAGTAACTGTAACTTGTAAAGAAGTTGAAAACGCTATAATAAGTTTACGAGGATCAGCAAGCCCTGGCTACAACAACATAACTGTAAAAACATTCGAAACTGTACGTGAGATAATCAGCAAACCAATTGCTCATAATATAATAAATGTAAGTCTAAAGAAGGGCATATTCCCGAGCAAGAATAAGAAGACTATATTGTGATCCCTGTTTTTAAATCTGGTGACGAAAAAAACATTTCTAACTAGCGTCCCATAGCACTCACATCAAACATAGCAAAAATCTATGAAAAAATTGTTAAAAAACAACTCAACAACTACATAAAAGATAAGAAGATAATGAGTCCAAACCAGTTTGGATTTAGGGACAATCTCAGCACACATGATGCAAAAAAATCTAAAACAATATTATCATTAAAATCCATTCATCACAGTGTGAACATAAAAAAGTATGCGACAATGCAATTTGTTTACCAATAACATGCAACAATAGTATAAAGTATCTGGGTATCATAATAGATAGACACTTAAAATGGAACGAACAAGTCCAAAATACGGCAACCAGAGTAAGAAAATTTAAAAGAGTGCAACTCAACAACTACATAAAAGAGGGCACGTCCGAGTATGCGTGTGGCCGCAATCGCGTCACGTGCTGCTCTGTTTACTCAAATTAGGAAGGTAATGTACAACTCAACAACTACATAAAAGATAAGAAGATAATGAGCCCAAACCAGTTTGGATGTAGGGACAATCTCAGCACACAGGATGCGATTGCTAAATTAACATCAACAATAATGCAAAAATTAGATAATGTAGAAAAGTGTCTTGGAATCTTCATTGATCTCCACAAAGCATTTGATAGCATATCACACTCAAAACTCACTGAGAAACTAAAACAAATTGGATTGGACGGAATAGTGCTATCATGGTTTCAAAGTTACCTAAAAGAGAGATTTCAAATGTCAAAATCAATAATACCCTTAGTAAACCCTAAACCTCATCTTTTGGCATACCGCAAGGAACTGTCATCGGTCCAATCCTTTTTATTATATATGTAAATCAAATGTTCACTGTTCCCATTGTTGGAGATATCATATCTTACGCAGACGACACTTTAGTTATCACAAAAGGAAAATCATGGGAGTAAACAATGAAGATAACCAATATCATTATAAACATACTCAAAACATGGTTCGATCTAAATTGTCTCTCATTAAATTCGGAGAAAACATATTTCATCCCATTCTCTTTCAAAAATTTCGAAACCAATATTACCATTAAAATCAATTCATCACAATGTGAAAATAAAAAAGAATGCGGCAATGCAAATTGTCTACCAATAACATGCAAAAATAGTATAAAGTATCTGGGTATCATAGTAGATATAATATGATTAAAACTATTTATTTCTCTCTTTCCCAATCTATTCTACAATATGGTATAATCGGGTGGGGGGGAACTTTCAAAACTAACCTCCTACCTGTAGAAAACGCACAGAGGTTGATTCTTAGAGTTATCCTACGTAAACCATCTACGAGTATATTTCCAACAACACAGTAAATTAACTCTTTTAGGGTTCTCAGTCTAAATAATATATTCAAAAAGAACTCATTGTTACAAACTCACAAAGATCATTCCAATCCTACAATAACATTTCCAAAAATAAGTAACCGATCAAGATCACGTGGCAACTTAGAAATCCCTAAATTTTAAATGAGTGCTTCTCAACACCATTATACTACTAAATCAAATCTGAAAAAAATTATAAAGCCTTTAAATTACAAATAAAACAACTACTTGATCACCCCAATAATAATTACAAGTTTTAATTTCATGAAACGAATTTTTACGTATCTTTTGATTACATGTACACAGTAGTAATTGATCAAATGCAAATTATAATATAACATACTTAGTATATAATTAATTAATTAATTTCATAATTAATTAACAAAACATATATGTAAATATATTTTTCCTTTTTTAACATAACCTCTTGAAATATTATATCAGCATTCGAACCACCAATAGCTTATTGTCGCAATTTATTATGTACCTTCTCTTGCAATATTATCAGCTCTGTTTTACTGAATAAAATAAAATATGAATAAAACTGAAATAAAATAACTCCATGTACTTACCACCTACTACCTACTTATTAATCGAAATTTAATAATATTATTTTTATTTTACTACATCCATATTCTTAAATTTATTTACATTTACTGTGTATCTAATTTAGTAACTGCTATATTAGTCTATTTTTATTATCTATACTTTTGTTATCATGCTATATAAATTTTGTTTATTTCTTACTTTTTAAATAAAAACTTTCTTTCTTTTCTTTACCTTATATATACCGTAATGGCACTACTCCCCAACCTAAACACGAGAAACGTTTTTCTCTATTGAATTGGGTAGTTCTTCCTAAAATATTTTCTTTTACGTTAAAAATAAAATATTTTATTGTAATTAGTTTTTGTTCTGTTAATCTGTATAAATGTATTTATTTCAAATAAAACAATTTAAAAAAATGGTAGAAGTAAAAAAGATTTAAAATCCAATGTTTATTTTTCAATACAACCATATTTTTCCATAGAATATTTATTTTCCCATACACCATTATATTTTTTATGAACACGTGTTCTGACATCGCGATAATACACTCATTTTTTACTAAAAGATTAACGGGAAACATAAATTTGAGAAGGGCCTGCAGTCCCGTTTTTAACCTTATTACGAATAATTTTAAAGGATTTTTTAATAAAGTTTCAATATCTTATATTAGTTAGTTTTCTCCCTGCGGAATGTGCCGCAGGTATACCATAATATATTATATTAAAATATTTCGGAAATAATAAAAAATAATTAAATCAACCCGTGACCTCCTGATTCGTTGTCGACAGCCATACCCCTCAATCCTTCACAATAATTTTATTGGAATAATATTGCTCTATTAGTATAAACTATAAAATAATTTAAAAACGACATCGAAATATAACTAACTCAACTTGAAGACGGATAAATCATTAAAGTTATGAAGTAACACAAACAAAACTTACAGTCAACAACTGAAGTTGCATACAGGCAACATCTCCATTTGGAATTACAAGTCTCTTGGAACAGAGAAGGGATAACGCCTTTCTCTGCCCCAAATTACGGTGACGCATAATAAAATTACGTAAACATATAAAAGCCTAGACGGAGAAATTATTAAAGTTATGAAGTAACACCAACAAAACATACAGTCAACAACTAATGTTAAGGAAATCATGAAGTAATACCCATACAACATCCTACAGTCCACCTCGGAACAGGAATACCTAGTGAGGAGGACTGAATAAACTACTTTACTTTGTATATTTAAAATAGTCGTTAGAAAATAATAAAAACAAATTAAGTTATACTTTCTAGTTACCTATGCAATTCCTGGGACCTTCTCCAAAAGGCAAGTGGGCGAAATGGTGTCGGGAGGCCTTGTTTTCTGGTGTGAACCTTTCAGGGTCGAACTTCATGGGGTCGGGATATAGTTCAGGGTCCCTGTGAATGCCTAGGATAGGAACAATCACCGTGGTGTCCTGCTCAATCTTGACGTCGGTGCCGGGTATGGTGTAATTCTTTGTGCAATTCCTCAAGATGAACGGAGCGGGAGGGTATTTTCTGAGTGTTTCTGGAATTTAAAAAAATATATATTCCAATTGTACCGATTTTTTAAATTATATATTACACAGAAAAGATGACCACAACATCAGCATGGTCAGTATGTCATTTATTTTCAAGTTGCCAGAAAAATCGTAACGAGACACTTATATTCAGTATATTTTTTTTTGCAAAACTACGTCAAATTTATGAAAGCAAATTTTAATTACTTTTTTATTATCGAGAGCAGTAGTTTTTATTGATTTTGAACACCATTTATTTAGAGCCCACTTGTCAACATTATGGTTATATCGATTGTCTACCGCAGACACGTGTACAGTTTTAAGAAAATAAAAACAATTACGTGTTTTGGAAAGCATTAATCAAGATTGCTTACTTTGTAAATAGATGTTTTGTGAGAATTTTACATTATCAGATTTCATATAGAATGGATTAAAAGCGGATATTCGCATTAATTTTGTTGTTTTACATCGCATAATAATTTAGCCAGAGTATTCTTATAAATTTAATTTTCAGATTGTATTTAACGCATGTGTGCGCTTCACTGATGGAAAATCATTTTTTGGATTCACGATAAATTTTTAATTTTCCTTGATTTTCATTTCCTTTAAAAAAATTGGTTGTAATTAAAAAATATTTGGATTTTCTTACTCAAGATGATATTCGTAATTTACTTATAGTTTATCGGGAAACCTGTCAATTCCTAAGGAATTACCAATAATTTGAAGAGATTCTTAATATTATATTCTTCTTCAATGATAGATTCTTAATAAATTTACAATGGTCATTTCACTCCGTGTAGGCCACATGGCGATAATTTACCTCACTGGCAGGCCATCGATATTAGACATAGTGATTTTTTTTAAACCAATAGGTAAATCGGTCCACACTCCGCGCTAGTAGCGTTCGAAACAGCCCAACCTAACCCAACCGACTTTATTTTTCAAATCAATTGTGAGTTTAATAATATATCGGGTATTTACGTTAAAATTGTTCAACTATTGCTTGATACTTACTCGCACTTGTTTGTGTCATACGTCATATGCCTCGCGAAGTCAGGACGAAGCTATTTTTGGATTTGGATATTATTTATGTTCAGAGTTCCTAAACCTGAGTTTACTGACTCTAACGTAATTATAAAGGATTATCTAAAGATACTTTGCATGGAATAATTTTTTTTTTTTTAAATTGTGCGAAATGAAACTTAATAAACTACACTGCAACTTGAGGCAGGATTTCACTTCTTGCGGAAGATTATTTTAGGTTTTTTGTATTTAAAGTTTTCATTCTCGCTATATGTAGCGAGAGAGTTAATAGTGGGATTTTCATGTCGGGCTAATCCGGCATAAATATTTTCAGATTGAGTAACAATTAAATCCTTTATCAAAGGAATGTTTGTGTCATTATGGAGAGTGGAAACCCTGATCCACTTTGGCGCATTCAACACAAGTCGAATGGCTTTGTTTTGCAGGGTTTTTAGTTTGTTTATGAGTGTTTGAGCGGCATAACCCCATACAGGTGCTGCGTATGTGAAGCCCTGCCTAATGGTCGTCTTGTAGAGTAGTAATTTATTGTCTGGTGATTGTCGACTTTTTCTACCTAGCATCGGGTAGAGTGCAGAAATGGACTTATTTGCTGATTTTACTTTTTCATTAATGTGTTTTTTCCACGTTAATTTGGAGTCTAAAGTTACTCCGAGGTATTTTATTGATTTTTCCCATGGGACTTTTTCCCCAAACAGTATTATGTTCGGGGGTTGTTTTGGTCTTCTACGTGAAAAGATAATTGCAGCACTTTTAGTGGGATTTATTGAAATTCTCCACTTTTTACACCATTCTTGAACTAGTATGGCTTGAAGTTGTACGCGACTTGTAGCAGTGGACGCGACAGTTGAGCTTGACATAATATTTTTACCGTCTGCGAATTGGGTGATTTTAACATTATGGTTCATTGGTTTAGGAATATCGCTAGAGTAGATATTATAAAGGGTTGGAGACAGCTGACCTCCTTGAGGAACACCGGCTAATAATAGAGGTCGTATCGAGGAGAAAATATCGTCAAGTTTAACTTTAAATGTACGATCGGTAAGATAGCTATAAACGACTTTTATAAATGATATAGAGAAGCCCAGAAGGAACATCTTATACAGTAGGCCATTATGCCATACTCTGTCGAAAGCTTTGCTTACATGAAGCGAAAGTATCACTGTATGTTTATTTATATTGAAACCTTCCGTGATGTGTTCGACCACACGGAGAAGTTGATGAAGGGTCGAATGACCAGCTCTAAAACCATGCTGAAAGTCTGGTAAGATTTTATTTTCCTGAACTAGAAAATAGATTTAGTAGATTTATATTTATTATGTACCTAGTTTGAAGAGCGCATGTGAACCAAGATTGTGTCAGGAGTCATGACACAGGTTACAGAAAGTGGTATATAAATAATAATAATAATAATTGGATGACTTGTATAGCGCTGTTTTTATGCAAAATCACCTCAAGGGCGCCTTTATTTCTTTGTTCGTTTCCGCCAGTATTATTTTGTATTGAACGAATGTTGTTTGAAACTGCAGTATTACCCTAGCCAGAAACTAGAACCAACCAAACTAGCTTTGAAATCGTACCGATGGATGGTCAATCATAGCAGGTTATGTTTAATTTTAATAAATGTGTATTGCAATTATTAATTCGGACATAACATTTTGAACATTGAATTCTATTGATTTTTTTTGGGAGGGATATGTTTTTTTAAATACAGGGTGACCACCCATTGTTTATGTTTACATTGGAAATTTTCATAAAAATGAAATAATTTCATTATTAAAACCATTTCATCTCCGCTTGATTCATGATACAGGGTGTTCGGTATCTGCTGTTGTATAAATATTATTTTTTTAATGAATAATTTTCATTCCTTTGAAAAATAAATATTTATTTTCTGATTTGAAAATTTTTGTATTTTCTCGTCGTTTTTTTTTCTTTATTTCAGAACAAGCCATAGACTCGAAAACACTCCTGATAATATCTGAAGATGATATTAAAGAATTGATTCCGACTGTAGGGCACCGGGCACTGTTTGCAGCACACATTAATGCGTTCAAGGATGTTATTAATTCACCTGTCATAAGAGTTAGTTTTTAAAAGCAGTAATGATGATATATTGTATACCTAGGCCTTTTTTGGCTAACCATTTGGAAATAGTTGTACCGGACGCGATTTTGATACAAAAATAATAGTATTTAAAATAATAATTCCTGTAATTAATGAATAATCGTCTGCCGGGGGGGTCAAGCAATTCCAAAAATATAAAACAAAGCTTGACCCCTTCACCCCTTCTTTCCCCTTTGTGTACAAACCTGCTTTTTGTTTCAGAATGAAGATATACCTTCAACTTCCAAACAAACAACACCCATATATTATCAACACGATGACTTCGTTGAAAATGACATTTCCTTGTTGGAAAATATAAACAAATCACAAAGAATAACGCAAGAAGCTTTTGAAGAGCAAATTTCGAATGTAAGTTAAATAATTTTAGTAAGTTTCAGATACCTTAGTAACTAAGGTTAATTGTTTTATAAATTCCGATGTATGTATTTTAGTAGAAGCAGCGAAGAATAGCCGTCCTGTGACTAATATTATGATGTTTATAGAAGTAGTTATTAGTTATGTAATCAATATGCAATTTAATTTTGTTTTCTAGGACTTACGCAATGATCTCCTATCAATCAATGAAGGGCAAGCACTTTTAATGCAGTTGTGAGTCAAAGGGTCTGTTGGACAATTCTGCCAGACTGTGCAGTACTATTATAAGTAAGGAATTGCAGGGAAATCCAGATAATTTGCTTTTCAAATCACTAAAGTCTTTAATAAAGAAAGCGCAGCTGTATATTTCACCCCATATGTGTGTTTTGGGCCTACCCAAAAAATTGCTGCTAAAGGTAAATTACTAGACACATACAGGCAGCGCCGAAAAGAGTTTACCAAATCAGGACACAAACAACTTTTACTATATTTAAGAAAAACTTATAATATAAATGTGTGTGTGATCAAACGTGTTTTCTTTTTTGAGGCTTTCTGGTAGCTGGAAACAATATTTTGAGAGACGATTCTTAACAAAATAACTTTTATATGAATGAGGTTTTTAATAAGTACATTCTAGTCTTACAAAACATAATATTTATTTATTTAGGTTTCATCTCTCAAAAGAGTTGTAATAAACTACCTGCAACTCAAAGTATTTAACCCACGATTCTGAATTATGGGTATAATCCTTCGAGTTGATGGTGGTTACATTTACACCCTGTATTGTTTTCAGCTAAACTGTAAAGCTGCACTTCCTATTTAATATAGATAATCTAACCAAAAAGCCAAGCTACAGTACTTAAAGCTAGCTAGCAGTAGAGAGCTAAAACACCTATATCGGTAGGGCTATTCCAACCGAAGTTTAGTCAATCAACCTAACCATTTTGTAATATTAACTAAATAATAAGGTTACTACATCTAAACAGTTATGTTTTTCTAACCAAACACTACACAATGGTTTAGGTATATAATTTTTAGTTTAGGTAACACAACTAAACACAGAAAGCTGTCTCAACCGATTAGTTTAGCTAGAATATCTGAATCGTTAAGCTGTCATAAATACAGTTTAGGTAACACAACTAAACACAGAAAGTTAGAAAGCTGTCTCAACCGATTAGTTTAGCTAGAATATCTGAATCGTTAAGCTGTCATAAATACAGTATAGGTAACACAACTAAACACAGAAAGCTGTCTCAACCGATTAGTTTAGCTAGAATATAGGGGCCGCATTCCAAATTTCTACCGATTTATAACAAGTTTCTCGTAACACTTTAAGTTTCTAAGTTCTTAAAAAAATATATGCTATTTTTCAAGATATTATCTGAATATGTGTAGGGCCGAAACGTTAATTACATAAAATTCCCTCGATAGAAAAAAATTGCAAAGTATGCTCCAAAAATTATTATTTACACATTTGTTTCTGTTATATTACAAGTTACAGGTATGAAAAAATTCAAATTGCTTCTTTAAATGCTACTTAAGATATTTCTAAAGAAATTTTTGCTGTATTGTTAATAAGTCATGTTTAATTAAATATTTTCACAACTGTCTCTTACGCTTATTGCTTTTAAATCATATTTATTATAGCGCGCTCGCTCCGACATGAAGATTAACCTATCTTTCATTGCAAAGTTCATTCGCCAACTCGAGGGCTTTGGGGGCAGACGTGTCGTTCAACGTTTTATGATATACAGACGTGCGATTACGTGCAAATATTTGAACCTATAAAGATAATTTTAAGCGTATATCAGTTCATAAATATTGTTTTTTCAAAGATGGGAAATAAGCGAAAGACATCTCGTATTCCAAAGAAAACAATATATCTCCAAAGGGTTCAACGCATGATAGGTGAGAAGAAAAAAGTACAATATTTGATTTACAAGCTTATATTTATTATAAACGATAATTTATTATAAACATTTGTAATTCATATTTTTATTTATGTATTGTGTAGTAAAAAGTTATAAAAATTATTATTTTATTTTTTTCAGAATACGATAAACGATAATTTATTATAAAAATTAATTATTATTTTTATTTATGTATTGTGTAGTAAAAAGTTATAAAAATTATTATTTTATTTTTTTCAGAATACGTACTTTGGGAAATAAAACTAATTCCAAAACATTAGGAATTACGGGGCAAGTTCTTATTAATTTAGTTTGCTTGTTGAGGATACTATATGATGGTGATTTATTTGTGAATTAAATTTCTACGTACACAAATACACACGTCACTTTACAATATTACTCTAAGATCTGCTCTAATGATTCACAATGCAACGATGTCCGAAATATAATATAATATGTAATAATAATATATGGGCCATCTGTTTCAAATAACAATACTCGAACGTGGAATCCAGAATAATAATGAACGTGCGAGCGAAAGAAGCTATTGAAAGTTCTGAAACTGTGGGGAATATAATTTAATAAAATAAAATACTTTTTGTTTTAAAACCACGATATTTATTAATTTAAGAACCGACCGGTTTCGCTTTACTTAAGCATCGTCAGGGTACAAATTAATACTAAACAAGAAGTACATAATGTGTACATATATATAACAAAATATAGAGGGAGACAACATGATACAAATATAAGCAACACAAAGACGGTCATAAAATACATTAACATAAGTGCACAAGTAATGGAAAACCGCTAGATAATTATGTAGACTAATGGGTTATACGAATAAATCGGGAGAAACAAAACATCAACTGGCAAGGTGGTAAGGAGGTAAGGAGAACTGGGAATTTTTTATGGGTTTATTGGAAACAGACTTAAGGGCCCGCTTTCCGCGTAAAGAATTTAGATTTGGGCAACACTCAATATTTAGTGTTAAAAGAATCCGACAGAGGTGTCTGAATTCGTATTAGGAATAATTTTGGGGGTTATTTAATATTTTAAATAACGAAATTAAATTACCGACATCTATTGCAATTTTAGAAAAACAGACCCATTTTTAGTTAGCACCGAGCAAATCACACTGGCGTGAACTTCGCCCGCTCCAAAAAGTCGCTTCCCGTTTACACAGTATGTTTTTAACAGAAATTGTTTGTCTCTGTTTTTTGTACGTTAATGGAACCGAGCTGAAAGGGAGAGCTTTATTTTGCGAGTATGTCAACGATTTGTACAAATATTAGTGCGGTCTCTAGTTATTATTACTCTACGAACGAAGTCGAAATGAAGATGGTTCTCAAAATATGGGTTTTATTACGGATTTAATTAATTAATTTTTTTTTTAAATTTTACAAAAAACATTTACGAAAGTTATTTGAATAGGTATACAAATTACTTTACTTTACTAAAATACTATTATCACTTTTATAAAAGTAATTTATAACTTTTATAAAATCAATAAATATATTTTTACATCAATAAGGTTTTTCTTATATGGTTATCTTTATAGGGTGTCCGGGGGTAAAGTGCTCAAACTTCAGGAGGTTATTCTAAATGCTAGAAGAAGTAAAAATAAAAATGGAAATTATTCGAATTTCCAAATTTTTTCCACAAAAATTTATTTTCCGTAGAAGAAATTGTTTTTTTTTCTATACAAAAAATTAAACTTTTTTACTCGAAAACTATCTTAAAACGTTGGAATTCCAAAAAAAATTTTTTTTCTTTTTTACTTGTACTATCAATTAGAATCACCTCCCGAAGTTTGTGCACTTACCCCCGACATCTTGTATAATATGCGCAATATAATATTTATACACGTGTAATATCTACTTTTGTACATTTATATAAATTATATACACGTTTACATTTTTATGCTCATCAAATTTATTATATTATAAAGATAGATAGAAAGATCCTTAGTGCTTCCTGAGGACTTACAAATCAGAAGACTTTTTTGTAATTATTTATTTATTCATTTAAACAATTCAATAATTATAAAGAGTAATAAAACATGTAAGCAACATAAAATTACATTCTAAAATGTGAAAGGGGCTCTATTTATTTACATTTTTATGAAATTACTACTTTTAATAGTTTAAGCTTTCAGTGAACTTTCAATTTTATTTTTAACTTCTCTAAATATTATTTGTTTAAATTGTCAAATATAATTTAATCACAAGCACAAGATTCACTCAAAATGAAAGATTGGTGGTTCTGAAATGTTCCCATAAATACGGTGAAAGAACCCTAAACTATGAACTTATTGCCCTAAACATGCTTCGAGCGAAATGCGGATCTGGAAACCTTATCGTCAATCTGAGCAAAACATACCATGAACGTCAATATAGCAACAGCCTTTGTTCTGCTGCAGTTTCATTAAATGCCGAGAGATCCGTTTACAGTCTCCAAAAAGCAATACTGGGGCACAACCCTAGAAGCCAAGCTAAATGATTGGAATACAGAAAGATAAAAACACACCATTGTCAAAAACATCTTGGCCGTAAATGATTAAATAAAATTAGATTTATTCAGGAAGGCAAGCATTACGGTGATCGATGTTAAAAATCTAACATAGCCCTAGAATAACTCCAGTATCTTTAAGAAACCTTTCTCTTAAAGCTCAGAAAAAAACTTTCCATGACAGTTAGATATACCACTCTACAACAAGGCCGCGTACGGTAAAACTGTAAAAAAAAATAAAGTAATAAATAACAAAATAAATATTTCACAACACAATAATTTCATCGAAAATCTTAAATCCGTTTCACCTTTCTACATTTTCTATATTCTCCTTAAGAGTATAATCCTTAGATAATGCCTTTTCAAATTATTCGTGGAAGCTAGAAAAAAAATAAAATCATTGATTATAACTGCACTTCAAGTGACCTTTTAAATAACAGTAAAGGGCTCAAATGATTTTATTGTTACGTCCGTGCCTTTGCATCTTTACAAGACTTGGGCAAAACATTCTGTAGCAGAGTATAGATTTCACATCTGAAACATAATTAAAGAGTTTATTGAAAATAGAACACCAAGGTACGGTTAGTCAAAAAACGTACAATAAAGTTAATTCTGGGAAGAAATTGTACAGTTGACATTCAGGACAGGTTCACTCCCTCCTCCTCAAAAAAGACCCTCTATACAGCATTCTCAAAGATGACACAGGCTCTGAGAGAAATTATTTTCTTCAGGGCCTCCTTCCGACATAAAAAATAACATCACTGAACTAAATTATATTCTTGTATTATTGTAGAAAGCAATCACTTTGTGGTTTGACATATTTAATAAAATAAAATACTTTTTTGTTTTAAAACCACGATATTTATTAATTTAAGAACCGACCGGTTTCGCTTTACTTAAGCATCATCAGGGTACAAATTAATACTAAACAAGAAGTACATAATGTGTGCATATATATAACAAAATATAGAGGGAGACAACATGATACAAATATATTATAGAGGGAGACAACATGATACAAATATAAGCAACACAAAGACGGTCATAAAATACATTAACATAAGTGTACAAGTAATGGAAAACCGCTAGATAATTATGTAGACTAATGGGTTATACGAATAAATCGGGAAAAACAAAACATCAATAAAACCTCAATAATAACGGTTTTTCCGAATTTGCAAATCATTTGATCGATAAAGATCATACATTCTGTCATAGCACCGGTGCTAACATCTTACATAAAAACGGGCATGGTAACAGACTAAACAATTTAGAGGCACTAGAAATTAAAAAAGCTGTAAAAACCAAAAGTCAGATACTTAATAATCAATTAGACATATCAAGTAGTCCAATATTAAGTCTGTTTCCAATAAACCCATAAAAAATTCCCAGTTCTCCTTACCTCCTTACCACCTTGCCAGTTGATGTTTTGTTTCTCCCGATTTATTCGTATAACCCATTAGTCTACATAATTATCTAGCGGTTTTTCCATTACTTGTGCACTTATGTTAATGTATTTTATGACCGTCTTTGTGTTGCTTATATTTGTATCATGTTGTCTCCCTCTATATTTTGTTATATATATGCACACATTATGTACTTTTTGTTTAGTATTAATTTGTACCCTGATGATGCTTAAGTAAAGCGAAACCGGTCGGTTCTTAAATTAATAAATATCGTGGTTTTAAAACAAAAAAGTATTTTATTTTATTTAATTATATTCCCCACAGTTTCAGAACTTTCGATAGCTTTTTTCGCTGGCCCGTTCATTATTTTTCTGGATTCCACGTTCGAGTATTGTTATTTGAAACAGGTGGCCCATATTATTATTACATATTATATTATATTTCGGACATCGTTGCATTGTGAATCATTAGAGCAGATCTTAGAGTAATATTACTCTAAGGAGCAGATGTAAAGTGACGTGTGTATTTGTGTACGTAGAAAGTTAATTCGCAAATAAATCACGATCGTATAGGAACAAGAATAGAGACAAGACAACAAGAAAATTAAATTAATAAAAATTTACCCCGTAATTTCTAATGCATTGGAATTAGTTTTATTTCCCAAAGTACCTATTCTGAAAAAAAAATAATAACTTTTTACTACACAATACATAAATAAAAATATGAATTATTAATTTTTATAGTAAATTATCGTTTATAATAAATATAAGCTTATAAATCAAAAATTGTATTTTTTTCTTCTCACCTATTAGATAGGATATAATTTTATGAGATAACATTTTTTCTTTGAAATACGGGATATCTTTCGTGTATTTCCCATCTTTGAAAAAACAATATTTATTAACTCATAAACTTTACACGCGTAAAAATTATCTTTATAAATTCAAATATTTGCACGTAATCGCACGTCTGTAGATCATAGAACGATGAACGACACGTCTGCCCCCAAAGCCCTCGAGTTGGCGAATGAACTTCTCAAAGAAAGATAGTTTAATCTGCAAGTCGGAGCGAGCGCGCTATAATAAATATGATTTAAAAGCAATTGGCGTAAGCGACAGTTGTGAAAATGTTTAATAAATCACGGCGTATTTCAAAAATAGCAAAAATTACTTATGGGGTCTATTGAGTAGCATTAAAAGAAGCATTGTGATTTTTTTCATACATATAACTTGTAAAATAACAGAAATAAAAGTGTTAATAATATTTTTCGGAGCATACTTTGCGATTTATTTCTATCGAGGGAATTTCAAATAATTACCGTTTCGGCTTTTGGAACAAATAGATACTATCTTAAAGAATAACATATATTTTTTTAAGAGCTTAAAAACTTCAAACTTTTAAGGAAAATATCTCGGAAATTGGATGAAATTCGAATAGTGGGCCCTTAATATTGGACTACTTGATATGTCCAATTGATTATTAAGTATCTGACTTTTGGTTTTTACAGCTTTTTTAATTTCTAGTGCCTCTAAATTGTTTAGTCTGTTACCATGCCCGTTTTTATGTAAGATGTTAGCACCGGTGCTATGACAGAATGTATGATCTTTATCAATCAAATGATTTGCGAATTCGGAAAAACCGTTATTATTGAGGTTTTATTGATGTTTTGTTTCTCCCGATTTATTCGTATAACCCATTAGTCTACATAATTATCTAGCGGTTTTCCATCATGTTGTCTCCCTCTATATTTTGTTATATATATGCACACATTATGTACTTCTTGTTTAGTATTAATTTGTACCCTGATGATGCTTAAGTAAAGCGAAACCGGTCGGTTCTTAAATTAATAAATATCGTGGTTTTAAAACAAAAAAGTATTTTATTTTATTAAATATGTCAAACCACAAAGTGATTGCTTTCTACAATAATACAAGAATATAATTTAGTTCAGTGATGTTATTTTTTATGTCGGAAGGAGGCCCTGAAGAAAATAATTTCTCTCAGAGCCTGTGTCATCTTTGAGAATGCTGTATAGAGGGTCTTTTTTGAGGAGGAGGGAGTGAACCTGTCCTGAATGTCAACTGTACAATTTCTACCCAGAATTAACTTTATTGTACGTTTTTTGACTATACGGTTAGTGTTCTATTTTCAATAAACTTTTTAATTATGTTTCAGATGTGAAATCTATACTCCGCTACAGAATGTTTTGCCCAAGTCTTGTAAAGATGCAAAGGCACGGAGGTAATAATAAAAGAAGTTATTAAAGTTATTGTTTAATTTTAAATAATAAAATAATTTTAAATAATAAAATCATTTGAGCCCTTTACTGTTATTTAAAAGGTCACTTGAAGTGCAGTTATAATCAATGATTTTATTTTTTTCTAGCTTTCACGAATAATCTGAAAAGGCATTATTTAAGGATTATACTCTTACGATTATAACTCCAATCCTGAAATCGGGACAGCCTGACATGACTAACTCCAGCAATTACCGGCCAATATCTTTAGCAACTATAACTGCAAGATTATTTGAAAGGGTAATACTAAATGAGATACATGATAAACTTATGTCTAAAGATAACCAGATGGGATTTAAATGTAGATTATCCACTAATATGGCAATATATACTGCAAAGCAAATAATAGAATTCTACAAGAAACGAAAAACTACCGTATACGGGTGCTTCTTAGACCTAAGTAAAGCCTTCGACAGGGTCTGTCATAAGACATTATGGGATAAATTGAAAGCTAGGAATATACCTACCTTATTTATAAACATACTATCCCGATGGCACTCCCAGCAGGAAAATGTTGTACGGTGGGCAAGTACATACTCCCAGCCGATATATTTGCGGTCAGGAGTAAGGCAAGGAGGGTGCATGTCCCCCATTCTATTTAATGTATACATGGACGAGTTATCAAGTCGCCTGGATATCAGAGCGGGCTGTCGTGTTAACAGTATATGTATGAATCATATAAGCTACGCGGACGACATGATACTCCTAGCTCCGTCGATCAAGGGATTAAGATTACTCCTAAACATTTGTGAAGAATATGGAAAACAGCATAATATGATGTACAACCCGAAGAAGACGGAATTGATTGCGTTCCACCACGGAAAAAGACAAGATACAAGTAAGATGCTCCCCGTATACCTTAACGAGGCAAAAATAAAAACATGCTCGAACGTGAAATACTTGGGGCACATTATTAATGAAGACCTATCGGACGATGGCGATATCGAACGACAAAGGAGAAGCCTAAGCATAGTGTCCAATATGATTGCCCGCAGATTTTGCAAATGCAGCAATACCGTTAAAAAAATACTATTCAACGCATTCTGTACTGGCCTGTATACGTGTGAGACATGGTGTCACTACCGAACTTGCTCGATGGAACGACTCCGAATTCAATACAATGACGCCTGTAGAATAATATTTGGATACCGACGATACAGCAGCGCATCGACGATGTTCACGGAACTAGGACTGCATGGATTTGCCGGCCTGATGAGACACCGGGTCACTGGAGCCAGGATGCGGCTAATGGCCTCCGCCAACAAGTTGGTGACCGCAGCCTACCAGCACCAAGCGCCACTCCTGAGTGAGCGCTGGGCCCAAGCGCACTCAAGACCACACCCTGCATAGTTGTCCTTATTAGTAAATTTATTATATGTATTATACAATGTAAATCTATATGTATATTTATATGGGACGTGTGGGATTGCACTAACCTCCCCACATCCTGGAATAAAATATTATTATTATTATTATTATTAAGGAGAATATAGAAAATGTAGAAAGGTGAAACGGATTTAAGATTTTCGATGAAATTATTGTGTTGTGAAATATTTATTTTGTTATTTATTACTTTATTTTTTTACAGTTTTACCGTACGCGGTCTTGTTGTAGAGTGGTATATCTAACTGTCATGGAAAGTTTTTTTCTGAGCTTTAAGAGAAAGGTTTCTTAAAGATACTGGAGTTATTCTAGGGCTATGTTAGATTTTTAACATCGATCACCGTAATGCTTGCCTTCATGAATAAATCTAATTTTATTTAATCATTTACGGCCAAGATATTTTTGACAATGGTGTGTTTTTATCTTTCTGTATTCCAATCATTTAGCTTTGCTTCTAGGGTTGTGCCCCAGTATTGCTTTTTGGAGACTGTAAACGGATCTCTCGGCATTTAATGAAACTGCAGCAGAACAAAGGCTGTTGCTATATTGACGTTCATGGTATGTTTTGCTCAGATTGACGATAAGGTTTCCAGATCCGCATTTCGCTCGAAGCATGTTTAGGGTAATAAGTTTATAGTTTAGGGTTCTTTCACCGTATTTATGGGAACATTTCAGAACCACCAATCTTTCATTTTGAGTGAATCTTGTGTTTGTGATTAAATTATATTTGACAATTTAAACAAATAATATTTAGAGAAGTTAAAAATAAAATTGAAAGTTCACTGAAAGCTTAAACTATTAAAAGTAGTAATTTCATTTTATTTTATGTTGCTTACATGTTTTATTACTCTTTTTTTTTTTTTTTAAGTTTCTTTATTCTATAAAATTATTAGTTACATGCATTGAGGAATTTTTCGACCACCATGCTAGGCACATGCCCGTGTTATGGAGGTCGAGTCTTTATAATTATTGAATTGTTTAAATGAATAAATAAATAATTACAAAAAAGTCTTCTGATTTGTAAGTCCTCAGGAAGCACTAAGGATCTTTCTATCTATCTTTATAATATAATAAATTTGATGAGCATAAAAATGTAAACGTGTATATAATTATATAAATGTACAAAAGTAGATATTACACGTGTATAAATATTATATTGCGCATATTATACAAGATGTCGGGGGTAAAGTGCACAAACTTCGGGAGGTGATTCTAATTGATAGTACAAGTAAAAAAGAAAAAAAACTTTTTTTGGAATTCCAACGTTTTAAGATAGTTTTCGAGTAAAAAAGTTTAATTTTTTGTATAGAAAAAAAAACAATTTCTTCTACGGAAAATAAATTTTTGTGGAAAAAATTTGGAAATTCGAATAATTTCCATTTCTTTTTTACTTCTTCTAGCATTTAGGATAACCTCCTGAAGTTTGAATACTTTACCCCCGGACACCCTATAAAGATAACCATATAAGAAAAACCTTATTGATGTAAAAATATATTTATTGATTTTATAAAAGTTATAAATTACGTTTATAAAAGTGATAATAGTATTTTAGTAAAGTAAAGTAATTTGTATACCTATACAAATAACTTTCGTAAATGTTTTTTTAAAATTTAAAAAAAAAATTAATTAATTAAATCCGTAATAAAACCCATATTTTGAGAACCATCTTCATTTCGACTTCGTTCATTTGCTCGGTGCTAACTAAAAATGGGTCTGTTTTTCTAAAATTGCAATAGATGTCGGTAATTTAATTTCGTTATTTAAATTATTAAATAATCCCCAAAATTATTCCTAATACGAATTCAGACACCTCTGTCGGATTCTTTTAACACTAAATATTGTTTATTTTGTGGGTGTTGCCCAAATCTAAATTCTTTACGCGGAAAGCGGGCCCTTAAGCTGTCATAAATAAACTGCTGTTTAGCAAACAGTAGCTAAAAGTTCGGCAGTCACCACAGCAACTAAACTGTTTAGTAGATAATTACTGAAAATTTAGTAAATAGTACCCAAACATTTCTTTCAGTGTGCCAGCGCTCGTTGCGGTATTCACTTAGAGCGTCTCTCACTAGGCGGGATAAACGGTTATAATGCATTTTAACGATTGGGTTGCATGTTTTTTGCCACTCTTTACGAATATAATTTTTTTCCCTAATAAGATCTTTGATCTCTTCGGGAATTCCGTGACGGCTTGAGTCGTTGGGAATTTCAACAGATGCCTCGTTGATGCACGATTTTATTGAAGTTATTAAGTTTGAAGTGGCTGTATTTAGACTAGCTTCATCAGGAATAGAGGTTGGCACTGTTGTATTGGTATTTAATAGCTCACTAAGTTTATGCCATTTGATTTTGGTCCTAGTTGGCTTATGAGGGACCAGAGGATTTGACCCTCCTGATAATGATAAGAGAATAGGGTTATGATTCGATGCTAGATCGTTTAGTACTTGTAAGGAGTGCAAATGGCTGGTATCTTTAAGAATGACAATGTCAATAACATCCGGCCTACCGGCGTGGTGATGTAAAGTAGGGATGTCTGGAGCATCAATGACTATCGGGTTTGAGAGAGCGTACTTAGCTAGATCTCTACCTTTTTTATTATCGTATCGGCTATGCCAGGAGCCATTTTTCGCGTTTAAGTCACCAGCCACTACAGTGGGAACGTTTTCTGAAAGAAGTGCATCGAGTTCTGAAGGAATTAATTGGCGTTTGGGAGGACTGTATACTGAAATAAATTTTATCGGGCCAGTGGAAGTATTGATTTTAACCGCGGTGGATTAATGTTAGAAAATGAATGGGCTAGACAATGGTCAATGTTGCTCTTGACTAGAATGGCTGTACCACCTCCTTTATTGGTGGTTCTATCGTCACGGTAGATGGTATAATTAGGTATTCTTAGATTACGGGACGAAGCTATTCGAGTTTTTAAAAATATTTAAAGGACATAGCAAAACAAATATTTTCGTGTTTTATTGACACAATGAGTTAAAAATATGATTATTTTTAGGGCAAGTTTTTATTACCGTGTAGAAGGGTCTATACTGGTCTATACACATTAATCGAGTGAACTAAAGCTTCTAAGTTACATTAATATTTCGACGTAGGATTCATTTGAAGTAATTCAATGCGCCGAGCGAACAACGTCGAAATAATGAAAAATATTATGTTTTTATTTACCATTAATAGTTTGAGTGAGGTAGTTCATCTCGGCCAGAGCTTCATAGGTTGCCTTTCCGTTGTGCTTCGCAAGTACCTGGTCGATCTCCTTGCGAAGTGTGTCCTGGACATCCGGGTTGAGGGCCAGCTCATACAGCGCGAAGCTGGCCGTGGTGGAGGAGGTCTCGAACCCAGCCACGAAGAAAACAAAAACCTGGGCAGCTATTTGCATCGTGGTGAGGCCTGCAGTGCCAAAAGACAATATAAGGGAAGTCAAAACAGCAGTAGGAAGTAGGTACATAATATTGGAAAGACGCCATATCCTTGTGCGTAATGTGGACGGTGAACCAAGGGTCATCTTCATGACTGTTTCATTCGCTATTATTCATTTTATTTGTTTAATGATCCATAGATAAACACGAATGCAAACAACAGAGAATGTGAAGTTTTGTCAAATTCTGTCACTTGATTCGGTCTATTTCAATACTTATTCAATCGCTAATGTTTATTTCAGATAAGTTCTTATACTCGGATAGGTACGTAGACAACAACAATGAATGCAAAGTATTGTCAAAATATTGTTGATGATAACAGAAATGAGAGATAGTGGTATCAAAATCCAAAATAGTTCTCAGCTTTGTAGTACGCAATTTCGCAGAAGTTTAATTATTATATATTGCCAAAAAAGTCTATGTGCTAAACCACCATACAAGGTGCCAAAAATCTCCAGCATCTTTGATAAGCTTTCTTTAGGACAAGTGGGCGAAACGTCAATACACCTCTCGTGGTTCTCGTAAATACATTAAATCTTAATACAATATGTGTCTGTTAGCTACTTGCCCTAAAATACAGTAAATCAGAATAGGTGGCTATTAGCTCCTTCTCCTAAAATACAATAAATTTTAATACAGTAGAAGGCTAGTAGCGGTTTAACACCGTCTCAATCTAATCATGTAATAATAAGAATTTACTTAAATCAAAACATACCTTTGCCACCGGCATCACCCTCATCAGCCTTCTGATCTATCAAGAGTTGAAGAAAATCATTCCTTGATACATTGTTATCTTTCCTGTATTTGATTGTGTCTCTGACTGTATTGAGCATGAAATCTACATCATCTTTCTCAAAGAAGCTAACATTGAGAAACTTATTGAAGGCAGGAAAAAAAATTGCAGAAGTCCGTAGGATCGTTTTGACTAAAGATGGATTCAGAATGCTTCTTCCTACATTCCTGAACTTTTGCTTTGGATTCTTGAAAGTGTTGCACTCGATGCCAAAAGCGCACGACCCTATGATGTTTGTGTTAAGTTTGGAAAATAGTTCTTTAACACCCATTGAACTTTTATTTTCGGCCACTGCGATGTTCTCCTCCAAGTAGGCTGACATTTCTTCATTACATCTGGTCATTGTTTCAAACATGTACTTCATTTTCGAAGTTGTGAAGGTTGGGGTCAGCTTGGCCCTCATGTTCTTCCAAGTGTCTCCAGTGAGGTTCACCAAGTGTAAAGCGAGGGGATCCGTCTTTTCGTTTATTTTGATGCTTCTGTCCGTAAAGTACGCGAAGTCTTTCACTAATATTGTCTTAATCAGATCCAAGTCATTTATGACTAAACTTCTTTTAAACATGGTGAAGATGCCTACGTACGGGAGTTTTTTGTTCTGCGAATAGAGATCTTGCAAAACGAATCCAAGATGTTTCCGTACTAACACGGATTCTTTAATATTTCCGAATAATATTTCAGGTTTGGGCCCCTCGACGCCTTTTCTCTTCCAATAGCCATAATGCCACAGAGACCAAGCGTAGAACACACCAAACAAAAACACAACTCCCCAAAAGAGGTCCGTTATCCCAATCATTATATTTGACTGCTCGTGGCTTATGTCAAGTGGAGTAAATCTGAAACAACAAAATGTATTGTTTTTAAATACGTCTATTTAAAATTCACCTTTGTTTTCGGGAATGAATGAATAAATTAATGCAAATCTTTGAAATTGCGGAAATTAACCCACTCCCCGACAACCAATCGGGGTGAAACTCGGCAGATAGACCCGTTTTTTATGACAATGCATTCTAGCGCCCTTGAGGTGATTTTTCACAAAAACGGCGCTCTACAAATTATCCAATTATTATTATTATTATTATCAATTTTTATATACCTATAGGCATTTGTTTGAAATTGGATGACATTACCGCAGTTAATATACGAAATAAATTTCGGTCCTACTCTACGGCAGTCGGCAAGTCTGGTAGAGTTGTGGACTACAATTCCTGTGTAAGAAGGTTCAATATTCAGTCAAACCATTTTTTTAGAAGACATTTTAAAAGTTCACAGCAATTAAGAGCCAGTTCCTGGGGAAGAAGGTTCAATCCCCAGTCATACCAAAAAATAGATCTATTAATAAACATAAATGCATTATAGTAAAAAAAAAATTTTACAGAATGATTTTTGGGAACAAGCTTTTGAAGGCATAGCGCTTCATAATAATTATAATAATACTTTTTTAGCACTTTTGGCGCCTTTTTTTTAAATCACCTCAAGGGCATATCAAATATCGAAAAATAGGTACTGCGTATGTTGATGTGTTTTTTAAAGTAGGTGTAAAATAAAATAAGCAAAAGTTACAAGTCAAAATATTTCAATATTCTGTACAAACAGTAAGCGACATTTTTTTGTTTTTCCATAACAATTATTATTATTACTGATAAATATTTAAATACCTACGCATTTAGTGATCAAATTTGATCGACTGAGGATCAAATTTATTATCAACTTTTATAAACATTTCTTATTTTCTTTTGTTTTTAGACAAACTAAAAAATCTAGTTGTCAAGCCATACCTTTTAACATATGTCTTATAATCAAACACTGTATATATTATACAGTTGAGCCTGTACAGTTATTTCAAAAAAACAATTCAAGCGACTGCCTTCAGCAATTAATCTGACAATGCGAAAATCACTAAAATTATAAAATACATCTCTCTCTGACTTAATCTCAAACAAAATACTAAATTGCCTCCCCTCCAAAGCCATCTGCACCTTCACAGCCATCAGCAACGCGTCTTTTAGACTTCGTTTATTCCCACAAGACTATAAAATCGCTGACGTCATTATCACCCCCTAACCCGGTAAAGACCCCTTTCAGGCCCAAAACCACAGACCAATCAGCCTCCTTCCCTGTGCAGGAAAAATACTAGAAAAACTCATCCTCACCAGACTCAAATCAATAGTTGACGAACTCAAACTCATCCCTGATTTTCAACACGGCTTTCGATCGGGCCATTCCACTCTCCACCAACTTTTGCGGGTGGTCGAACAAATTACTAACGGTTTTAATGATCGCCAACACACAGTACTCCTCTCCCTAGACGTCTGCAAAGCATTCGACAAAGTCTGGCACAGAGGTCTCATTTATAAAATGTACCTCCTCGGTATCCCCCTCCCAATTCTTCAACTCATAGCAAATTTCATTAAAAACCGTAAATTTTAAATCAAACTAGATATAATTTTTCCACCGTGAGATTGCTAAGAGCTGGTGTCCCTCAAGGCTGTATTATCTCGCCAGGTCTCTTCAACATCTACTTAAGCGGTATCCCCAGCCCCAGTATCTACGACTATCGCACAAAAAAAATAAAATAGGCAAATTTGCAGACGATACTGAAGTCATGTCGACTTCAGTAAGCGAAATAACCGCAGCTCGAGGCGTCCAAGCCCACGCCTCAGAACTAGAATCATTTTTCGAAAAATGACGAATCAGTATAAATCCCTCCAAAAGTGCCGCTTGTGTTTTCTCCCGTAAACGCCTAATAAGACCTCCCAACATCCACCTATTCGGAGAAAACTTCCCCTAGCAAAAAAACATTAAATACCGCGAAATTACCCTTGACAGTAAATTAACCTGAGCAAAGTACATCACCGAAACATTAAACTCAGCCAACAAAACCTTTGCATCCCTTTACCACGTGATATGTAAAAAAAACAAGAAATTATTTCCAAGAAATAAACTTTTAATATACAAATCCACAATAAGACCAAAATTAACCTACCCAAGCCCAATCTGGGTCCACGCTTCAAAATCACAATTAAATAGATTACAATTATTCCAAAATAAAGTCATTCGCACAGCCCTGGGAGCCCCCACGTGGATGAGAGTCTCCCAAATCCACCGACTCCGAAGTCCCCCTCCTTATTGACCACATCATAAGTCTCGCGGAATCTTTTTATTCGGGCATTCCATCCCATACAAACCCGTCCATTAATTGTCTCGCCCAGACGACTCAAATGCCAAAACCCAGTATAAAAAACCAAAAAAAAATCCTACGTAAATTACCCCCTAATTGCAGCCATGTTTTATTGCAAAAAAAATCAACAAAAAACTAAAAATTATCTTCCTATAACCAATTTAAAATCATGATGTAAGCGAAAGGGGCCTTTTTGGCCCGGAGCTCTGTATGCCATTATTTCAAAAGTTCAGTGAATTCACAAATATTTTACCGTTTATCCTATATTTTCTGGATTCATAAAATATATAAAAAAATCCTAAATGCGCGAATTCTGCCAGTCAAAAATTACATATTATGGCGTGCGATCACTCAAGACGTTTTGCAAACTCAGCATAATATGCCGAAAATCACTCGAGTAGTTAATTAGTATTTTAACATATATAATTAACGGATAGTTTCTGATGACACAATATTAGCATGTTTTTTTTGGTGACAATTTAAAGGTATTGTATAATTATTTATTTATTATTTAAATTGAGTTATAACCCCAACATGTGGTGATTTGGGTTTTACGATCCGAACCTGTATAAGGATTACAATAAAATTGTTATAATTATAACACTTGTTTTACCTTGTTACAATCAAAATATGCATCCAAGGTTCGACCTTCAAGTACCCACACCTATTTGACATGAATGTCAGACGTAATTACTTCGTCCATAATGACCGTAGTATTACATCGGTACCCTTGTGACAGCGAATTTAAATAATTTCCTGATAAACTATTAGTCATTCAGAATAAATCGAGAACACGTGTTCTTTTCCTAATGCATATCATTTCGGAGTGCGACAATATCAGTATATCAACATCAGTATTTATATGAACACGTATTCCGCCGTCCTCATAAATTCATTCGTTATAGGCCTGCATTTCCATTTTTAACAGGAAAACGAATAACTTGACCAGATTTTTAATAAATTAAGACTATTTAATATCAGTATTCCAAATTTCTACTGATTTAACATACCCTTGAACACTTTAAGTTTTAGGTTCTTAAAAAAAACACTTTTGACAAATAATATCTGTACTTTTGCCGAGCCGAAACGGTATTATATGAAATTACCTCGATAGAAAAAAATTGCAAAGTTAGCTCTGAAAATTATTAAAAACACTTTTTTCTGCTATTTAATAGTTATGAAAAAAATTACACAATATATCTTTAAATGTCACCTTTGTCGAGAGATTTTTGCTCTACTTAAAACGAGTCTGTTTTATTAAATATTTTCACAATAATCACTTAATTATTATCGTTTTAATATTAGCGACTCCCGCTAACATTTGTATTTACATGTCTCGCTTTCAAACCATAGGTATTCTTCTTCCATTTGAACGCTTACCATTAATACCTTCCCGTTGTTATCTGATGTTTCGTACAATCGGTTTTGGTGTAAATAAGTTTTCACTAAACCATATTCATAAAAAAGATTCCAACATGTACCCAACGCTCGTAATCAGATAACAGAAAAAAATTAAAAACGAATTTTGAATATTATGTGTTAATTTATTTGGACAAACTCACCTGGACCTGGTGTTTTTGAAACAACGCACTTTTAATAAACAATATTAGGTGTGCAGAGCCTTAAAGGATCATTAGATGACTGTTGAATAGACGCATATTCTCGTTTATACGCTTCACGGCTTCACCTTGTGCTATCAGTATTTAATAACATTATTTTTTGTTTTGCATCCAAGCCAGTGCCACCGCATCCTTATACTCTTATGTGCGCTGCGCACTCGGGCGGCCGTTCTATGTGATGGCTGCTTGAAATCTTAAGGAATGATTATATAATAATGTTACGTCTAAATAAATGGTATATGCAAATATTTAAAAAAAAATTTAAACCTTCAATACTTTCAACACTTTTGTTTAGTTTACAATGTTTTCTTTGTATTTCAAATGCCTATATACATTTTATTTTTTATTTATCCGTAAAAACAAATACTGTTTTAGAAACTAGTTAGAATTATCTTTCCGGCGTATGCATTTTAAATAAACATTACCATTTCTAAATAATAAAATTTTAATATCATTTGTAAAAATGTTGTCATAGAAAAATTGAGAGAACTCGATATTTCGAAAACACATTCGTTTTGTTTGGGGAATTTGTAATAAAAAATTTACCTTACTTTTATCTCGTTCACATATTAAAAATGGTAAATAATTTTTAAAATTAAATCGATTGTTACGATAGCGACGCGAAATATGAATTATTCATTTTGGCTATTTTTGGGATTTTATTAAAGGCATCCAGAATAAATATTAGAGTCAAACTGGACAGAATTATTATTTATCTTTCTAACTTTAAATAAATACGTAAAACGATGAAAATCATAAAATATAGACATCCGGTCATAAATGACCCTATAACACTAGAAGGAGTAATAAACACACAGAGTTGCGAGAGTATAAATGAGATTTTCAACATATTTCAATGTTTTAATTGCAGGTTTCAATAATATCTAGTAAAATAGTGCAAAAATATATATATATATTATTACATTGAAAGACTCCCAATCGTGAGGTTATAAGTAATTATATTTGACAGCATTAAATGTCAGAAAATAATTAAATAATGTGATGTATGGTAATAAGTTGGGTATTCAAGCGATAGATGGCACTAGTCAGAAAGCTTACTCCAGAGTCCGACAGATGTCGCTAGAGTGTAGCAATTGCCTGTGGGGTATCCTTGTCAGACTTCAAGCTTCTAGAAATAGAGAATTACCAACCCTCGGGTAATGAACAGTGTAGCTAAATCCAGACTTATATTTATTGTAACGTAAATACACGCAATTATTGTAAAGAACCTTTTACTTTATCAAGAGTTCCCAACACACTAAATCTGCAAGTAAAGGCAGAGATATAACAAATAATAATAAAAAATATTGTAAGTATTGAAAACAGATATATAAAATTTAAATACATATTGAGGAGTAATAACATTTGATTAAAACAACCATTTTATTTTAACACAGTATATATTATTGGTGAACAAAAATATCAGTGGCAGCATCCATGATCTGAATATTTGAGTAAAAAATAAAGCATACATAAACAAGAATTGCAATATTATGAGATTACCATTTGTTGAAAATCAGAATACTAGTAGGTACAACGCTATAAGGGTATTTTAAGAATAAGCAGATGATTACCAAGTTTAAGAAATTAAGATTTTTTTAAATATTTAATTAATTTTGCCAAAGAGTATTTAACAGCTCTATGGACTATGTACATACTTACCACTAAAAAACAATACATTTCAAAGAATTTTCTGTATAAATCTGCAGAATTTGTTTTGAAATTCTCCCCTGACCCCCAACCTCCGCATTACTTATGATCGAGGTATGTGTGCAGAGTGAGTTAGTGTCGAGTGTAATTAAGTTTAATAATAGTTTAATGTAATAAAGATAAGGTAGGCCGAGAGATAAGAACATTACGCATTATAAAAGTTAATTATTTGACCATTTTTAATCCAACAATATGTATTCGCAACAAGCGGCCGTACCTACCTTGCGTCGGATCTGATCAATTGGCCATACAAGTGGTGGCGTTTGATAATGTATTCAAGATGTTATAATAATATTCACAGCACAATCATTCCACCTTATTTCTGTTGTTGACTAATGTATTAAAAATAGCCGAGTCATGCTTAACTTTTAAAAAATTAACAACAACATTACGTGATTCTGTTCACGCTTGACCCCAGCTCCCAGCAGTCATTGAGAACGCAGGAATGCAGGAACGGATGCAGGAACAAGTAGGGACCAAGATGGGAAGAAGTGAACCAAGATCTTGGAGAGAGAAACAGTATTTTGATAATAATTTGTATAATGGGATAATAATATTCGTAAATATAATAATAAAATGAACGATATAATTACTCCTCCATTTGTATGTTGTTGATTAAAAAGAGCCGAGCCATGTTAGACTTTTTTAAATTTTATAACAACACTATGTTATTCAGCTCACTACGGGTATTGTCTTTGAAAATACAGGAATGGAGGAAAGGATGTAGGAACAAATAAAAGAAGAAGTGAACCAGGATCTTGAAGAAAGGAACTGACAGCATTTTCATGTTATTCGTAAATATGCAATGTTTGTATAATATGCATGGTTGAACAAATTCTGTTTAAGAGGTCTTCGAGGTAAACAATACAAGATTAATTAATTTAGACCTTTAAAAAGTGATAAAAAGTGATTAAACAAAAACTAGGTTACGTGGGTAAGGTTTATAAATTAGTTTTTTAATCGCTTTTGATGACTTCATATCACTTAAGGCGTGTTGAATTGTCATTGTGATGAGTTCACTAAGTGTACCTACATGCTTTTGTTTTGAGATAATACAATTGCTGTCTGTTCAAAAACTACCAACCGCGCTTCATTAAAAACTGGCTAAATCAAGCGATTTATTTACCAAACTGTTTTTTTATGATGAATATTTTGAAGATGATTATTTTGACAGCTTGTTGCATGCTTCAAATCACTAGTTAGTAAGTAGTTACATTTTGGAAGACTTAACTTTGACGGCGGCCAAAAGAGAAATGAATTAACGATTGGACGATCTCACAAAATATCTACAGTTTGTGTGTACTAGAAGACTTCGAATCAACTTGTCGATCACACCTAGTGAAAACTGAAAACTGATGTCGCCCATTTAAATAAGACCTATCGGCTCCTAGAACCCAAACAGGCAAATGAAATAGGTTACATTTCAAAATAAGAGTTTCGGTATTGTTTGGTACACTTCTACGGGTGTATCCAAAGATATTAGAAGAACGAGATGTGCTATGCGCAGTTCGTACTGAGTGGAATTGTTTTGCCGAGTGTCGCCGGTTTTGTTCACCAATACTACTGCACACCTTCGCTTACGCTAAGGCATCGCTAAGGTATCCGCACTAATACATATAACAGATATCTGTGCGTACACGTCCCGATACCGTTCAAAGTACCTTAATTAGGTAGTACTCCGGCTACGGTCCGGCGGCCAACGTAGCATATCTCGTTCTTCTAATATCTTTGGGTGTATCTCTTCTCAGATCATAACTCTGCATGTTTCCAGTCCTCAGGCCTTCACTTTTGGTTCTCATCGTCATCGTTCATCTTCATCCTATATGCATGTCAATTATAATTTTATTTTTCTATCGATCAGAAAACAGTTTCAACATTTCCCTCGGGTCTTTTTAGGGGAAAGGAAGGAGAGGAAGTTCCGGGAAGGAAAAATGTGTGAGGGGTGGTTAGAAATCTGAGAGTCAATGTGTCCAGAAGTGACGGACGTATGAATCCATCCATCCCACAGCGGTGCAAAGCGATGGGTCCAGAGAGTCCAGCTGGAGGGGTCTCCTGCAGTAGGTGGACAAACGCATCTGCCGTCAAGACCTAGACAAACAGAACCACATGAACCCGGGCACCCCTGCTAAAACGTAGCAACCCACTTGGGATAACCTATGCCAAGGGTGTTGGTTAGGTTCGGTTCCGTCTAAATCCTCTTGGGAAACTCACTTTCCGAAAGAAAAATCGAAAATTTATTCTTACATTCAAAGAAAGAAAAATATTCGTCTGCGGCGTTTTTTCCGTGTGCTTGTGTTTATTCCCAAATGGTGATAGGTAATATCAAAAAAAATCGCTTGCGACACATTGGCATGTCTTTACGAGTGTTAGTCAAAACTAATTTTTCACGGCTTTCGTTTTCTCCGCTCACTCCAATTGTTGATGCCATAGTTCAGCGAGCTCCGAGATTATTGAGGAACTAGGATTAATGTGGGGTATTCGCAATTATTTTTGTTTTCAATATTTGATTGTCTTAATTTCGCATTAATTTAGAAAAGGCTATAGAAAAATAGTATATTCGAAATCGCTGGGTTCTGTCGACATCCAAAAGACCCTCTAGAGTTCCTTTAACCGTAAAGTTCGGGAACTGCTGATTGCCGAAAAGGGTGTGCCGATCCTGCTGCTAGTCCGGATTATTTCCATATGACCCATCTATCGAAGTCTTCGGGACCTACAAAATGTTGCAATGGTTTCGGGATCAATAAAATCTTGAGTTCGTTATTTCTGAGCTTACCATTTCATGACAAAGGTTTAAAAAAATGGAATTAATTCGCATTTTATTGATTATTTTGCTTTAGGCACCACACCTCCCCAACATCGATATTATTTTCGTTTTGTAAACGAACTTTAAGAGTATATTACTCCGTGTTTTCGACTTCAGTAGTCCCTGGTGCAGTCCAATGGGAGCAGTCCGCTCCTGGCACCAAATTGTCAACATTTTACTCGCGCCATGCGTCGTTGGCTCAGGGCCGCCCCTGCTCATTGCTCTAAGCCTCGAGCCTAAATTTAGAAAGATAATTTTTTAAATAACCAGCTGATTTATTACTTTTTTAGACTTACAAATATGAGACAAATGGAGAAATCTAGGTGGTTTAATTGGCTTTAGTAAGCAGTTTATACGTTTTCTTATTAGTATTATTCGGAGTCAGGATGTTTTCAATGACCGCGGGCGAATCCAAAACCGAACTCCCCCATCGCTTATTTTTTCGTAAATACGCCATTGGATGGTATTTCTTGTGGTGAACTGCATGGCGAAAAATCCTAAAGTTAAATTTCCTTAACGTTTTTTGATTTAAACAAAAATGCAGCTACCAGTCCGGATTCATCTTCTTTATTTAAACTTAATTAAAAGAAAAACTTTTTTGTCGTTAGTATTAATTTATTAATATTTCGGGCACATTAATCTCATGTTTCACAATAATGTTACTTCATTACATTTCAATAAGGATTGAAAACATTTGAATAATAAACCAAATATTGGATTAATTAACGAAAAAAATACTTCATTATACCACAATTAGCAGCAAACTGTAGAATCTTTCAAATCCAAATCAAAAATGCTACGATGTCTCAAAATACCCAAAAATAGAAGAAAAGGGTGTTTTCATTCAAGGAAACAGTGAATATGTGCGTGTTAGTAATGATATTTATATAAATCTAATAATGAAAATCTTTTAACATTTGTTCAAGCACTCATGGTATAATGGAATCAATCTTAGTGCTACCCCACATGTTACATAATATCATTATTAATAGTGTTTCCACTCTCATTCCAAGGGAATTCAAATAAAAAATATCATGATTTAAAAAATAATTCATAACGTTTTTCGTACAAAGTGTTTGTCATCTAATCTGAACGCTCCGGTTCCGACGGCATAGAAAACCGACCGAGACCCAATCGCGGACGAGATTGACAATATTGTATGACGTCATATGATGCAAAATCTCTTGGTGCTGCTCGCAACTCTAAATTCGATAATAAAACGAATTTTTAGAATAGTTAACGGCAAATGAACATTTTCAGTGAACACGTGTTTTAAAAATATATATAAAAATAGCATTAAAAAATGATGACTGGAACTAATGGTCTTTTGGTCATCCGGTCATCTGGTTTACTTCCTCTTGGTGAGCTTGAGCCACACTCCGCCACCGGCCGTGAGGATGAAAGACTTGTTGTCGTACTTCATAGGGATGGTGGTCTTATCACACACGGACACGATGTATTTGGATAGAACGGATACTAGGCCCAGTCTCGTCTGCATCATACCGAATCTGCTTCCTGGAAAAAAAATAATCAACATGAATGTTTTTGCAAAAGAAATAGGTATTCTGGTATCGGTGGTTTCCTCTGTTAATGATTTATAATAAACCTCCTTGCTTGAACAAATTCTTATAAATCGCAAAAGGACAAAAATGCAGCTCCGCTTCGCTGGCAAAAATACCTTTATCAATTGATGTCATTGTGTTAATTTCCAATTTGTTTTCGTTGAAATACCATGAGCAAGTAATGGCAATCAATATACTGAACAACCGACAGGCCATGTTGTATAGAAACAACACTGGCAGTTTTAAAGAGACCTGTTTCCGGGTTTCTTGCACTGGCTTTAGCAGATTTTAGTACTAAATCCTGCTAAGCCTCGTACAATAAGTCCGAAAACAGTATTTTCAACTGTCAGTGCAGTTTCTAAAGCATGGCCTGTATTAATAAATATGGCGGTGACTGAACACATTAGTTATTTAAAAAAACGAACTCTGTCTTTCAAAAGCATCAGGAATGTCCTCATTTAAAAGGAATTAGTCAGGATGTACACGGCTCTCTGCCAATCACTGTCAGAATACTATATTATCCGATAGATATTGCAAATTACAATATCCTAAATCCATTTCTCAACTCAGTGGCGAGTTGACATCGCATTTGGGTCCCACCGAGGCGTAATGTGTTCAATTCTTCGACTCTCTAAGTCCTCCATCACAACACAATCAACATTTTCCGCTTACTTTGGTGATAGTAGGAGATTTTCAAATATTGTCAGGTTATTCGTAACCCGGGAAAGATTGTTTTTCTTTTACAAAAATAAAAATAAATAAAAAAAGCTATAATAATAATTATGCTGAAAGTCCCTGTAAGAACTAGCACAGACGAAATCCTAACATCATGTCAATTAAACAACTCTATTCCAACAAAAATTCTGCTGACAAACTGCTTTGGTAGTTTAACGGGTATTTATATGAATAAAAATAGTTTTAAAACCATGCTTTTCCACATTCATAAATTTTAAGACCAATAAATAACAACCTACACGTATATTAAAAACACCAGATCTCAGGGTCAAAAATACCCAACAAGTAATTACGAATCGTTTGTACAAAAAATCTCTCATACTTTGGTACTAAACCCTACAACTAAATCAGACTCTCCTTCGAAAATTATAGCAATATTATAAGATTTAAATCTCAAATGAAAAGTTGGATGCAAAACATAGGGAGATCAGAAATACAAAATTTACTGACACCAAATACAAACTGAAAGGCAAAATAAATAAATACATATTTTTTAAATACAGACCGAAACCGAAACCACACCACTGCACTAAAAAACACTACACAATTATATTTATAATTCTTTCAGAAAAAAACACTTGGTAATATATTTATAATTCAAACACGATACATAATTTTGTAACGCATTTTTCATTACTTCATATTATTCGCACTGTTAAAATTTAATATATAAATGAAATCCTAAGAACAGGTGATCTCAGGAAGGATATCATTTACTCTATTTGTTACAAAAAGGAAGATAATAAAACATTAGTTATAATTATTATTTTTTAAATTGTCTGCTCTCTGACGTCGTAGAGCTATACAATTAAAGGCACTATTGCGTATTAATTTTTCGTCGAAACGTGTTCCACTAGCACGCGATAAGCAGTGCGTGTAGACCGGAATCAGTAGTTTCTAGTCGATTGGCGTTAGAGCATTGAGAGCGTCGGAGGCCAATTGGAGGTAAAAAGGTTGAACCAAAATATAAAAGTAAAAATCTAAGATTTTTTGCAGTTTTTGCAGCGTTCACCATACAGTGTTCTTCTATAAGGACATCTATTTTTATAAGTAGGTAATATTATTAATTACCAATGCAAATCCTGGGTCCTTCTCCAAAAGGTAGGTAGGAGAAGTGATGTCTGGACGCCTTGTTCTCTGGTGTGAATCTCTCAGGGTCGAACTTCATGGGGTTAGGGAAGAGGTCAGGGTCTCTCTGGATGCCCAGGATGGGGATCATGACTGGGGTGCCCTTCTCGATCGTGATCTGTGTACCGGGGATGATGTACTCCTTTGTGCAGATCCTGAAGATTACTGGCAGAGGGGGGTACTTCCTCAATGTCTCTGAAATAATATCACAAAAAAATGAAGTCAACAACTGTAACTGTCTAAATTAAAAATAAATCTCACTATCAGAGTGTTGAGAACTACGTTATAACCTATCTCTCTGTTACTTTTGTGACTCGTGAGAAACAGGGAATGATGTAGCGGGTACGACAAAGGCCACTCAACCAAAATAAAACTGATTTGAAGTTTTGGAATTACCAAACTTTTCTTCGGGCCCGGTCCTTAGCCAAACGGCGCCTGGCGCGAGTAAATTTTTTACGCCACTTGTCGAAATCAGTAAACGCCTAGGTAGGTGACCACTGTAATCAATATATACAGGGTTTTCCAATAAGAGGTGTTATTTTGATATTCAATCGTAAAGGATCAATGATTTCGTTGCTTGTGTGGCACGTAGCGCCGTATTGTTGAAAGTAAACGTTGTCCAGATCAATACCATCCAATTCCGGCCATAAAAAATTATTAATCATCTCTCGATAGCGCAATTCATTCACCGTAACTGTTGCTCCAGCCTCATTTTAGAAAAAGTAAGATCCAACGACTCCGCCGGACTATAAACCGCACCAAACAGTCACACATTGAGGATAGAGAGGCTTTTCAACAATAATTCTTGGGTTTTCCGAGCTCCAGATGCGACAATTTTGCTTATTGACGAAGCCACCGAGGTGGAAATGGGCCTCATCACTCAAGATGATTTGCATTTGATTCACTCAAGTGAATTTTAATAATTTCAATGCGTTGTTGAAGCGTGTATCGTTCCATTTTTATTAATGGCGTAGTTTCTACTTGTTAAATGTCAAAAAATGACAGCTTTAAAAGTAACATCTACCGAAATAGCGGGCTATTCAAAATAACACCTCTTATTGGAAAACCCTGTATTATAAAAGTAAGTCTATAATGTGCGTGCCGCTGAAACAATTCCCGGTAAGATCAAGGGAGTTATGTGGTGTGGTAGCCCTCTATCCCCCATCCATGAAGAAGGTTCCGGTTTTTATCAGAAGGGCGTGCTTTTAAAGAAGAGTCCAGAACATTCGAGAGTATTCGAGAGTATCCTTCAACATTCCAGAACACCCCGGAACATTCAGGAATGTCATGAAATGTTCGGGAATAGTCTGGAATGTTCAAGAACATCTTATTATATAAAAAAATCAGCCTGATAATGTTTGTGCTCGCAAAACTCGAAAAGTAGCTGACCGACATCAGTAAAAAATTAAAAGTTTGTCCACTATTCTATCTGTATAACACTAACATTGTGTTCTACAGATACAATAGTGGAAGAAGTCAGAGGCGCACGAGAAAGACATTGGCAATAGCGAAGCATTGCAAATTGCGAGGGATCCACTAGTTAATAATATTCGGATGATTTGTATTTTTGCAAAGCGCCATTTTGTGAAAAATAAACTCAAGGGCAATGTGTTAGGACTGTTAGGTTAGGTTAGGTTATATCAGTGCGTTTTTATTTATTTATTAAAACTAACGGATACTTTGGCAGTTTAAGTTTCTATCGTTATTTTCACGTCAAATGTGAATCATAGATCTGATTACCGAAAAATGTTACTTGTTTGCATACTTGTATTATGTACATGATTTCATTTTAGTCTCCAATGTCTTTCTTGAAAAATTTTCTCCAAAAACGTGTTATATTTATATTTAATAATACAGGGTGTCCGTGGATAAAGTTCACAAACTCGTGATAGAACAAATAAAAAAGATAAATAACTTTTTTTAGAAATTTCAACGTTTTAAGGTAGTTTTCAGGTTGTATTGTTTGTATTGACAAGTTAAATTTTTGTATGGAGATAATATTCTTCCATTGAAAAATATTTTCGAATGGGAAAAAAACAATAGAATTTGGAAAAAAGTTTTTCATCTTTTTTACTTCTACCACCTTCCCGGGGACGTTCTGTATTTAATAAATGGACATTAGATTAAATAAAATAAAAATTGTATAAAGGCTTTTTCTAGAAAAAAAAACCACCCCGTCTTCAGCGCAATGCGCTCGACTAAAACTTCCATCTTTTTCTTGATAGGCTTCCTGGTGTCCAGGTTTAGCACTGTTTCTCTTGATAGGCTTCCTGGTGTCCAGGTTTAGCACTGTTTATCTTGCCTAGCAAAAAGCTGTTAGTGTAGGAAGAGTTACCTTCAATGCACTGGGTCAGGTAGGTCATCTCTCCGAGAGCTTCGTAGGTCACCTTTCCATCATGCTTCTCCAGCACCTCGTCGATCTCCTGGCGCAGGGTGTCCTGGATGTCTGGATTGAGGGCCAGCTCGTACAGTGCGAAGCTAGCCGTGGTCGAGGAGGTCTCGAAGCCGGCGATGAAGAAGACGAACACCTGCGCGGCGATCTGCATCGTAGTAAGGCGGGTGCCATCGTCGACCTGTGCTTCGGTATTGCCTAAAAGAAGGAAACAAAATAATTAGTATGGATTTTATTTATTTGCAAATACAAAATTCCCAGCAAATGTTGCCAGATAGCATTTGAATTCCTCCTACCGTCATCATTAATAGCGGAAAATATTGTTTGTGCAATGATGAACGTCTTATTTTACTTTATTTAAATGGCATATTCATTTGTTATGTTTTAATTGTATTTAGTAACGGTTTATTAAATCTATTAAATTTTCAGTTACTGTGCCACTATTTTTATCGATATCTTTTTTATTACAACATTGGAAAAAAGAAGACAATTTGCGGACTTAATATGTTTATATAAAATTATTCATGATAAACTTCTTACCACTAATTGTCTGAGCAATATTCATATTAAAGTCCCTAATAGACACAATTTAAGGAGCCAAAATATATTCCATGTTGAAATATTTAATAACAATATTGCATATTTCAATCCACTATCTAGAATGTGTCGTCTGTACAATACAGTTGAATGCGACCTTATAGATATATTCGCAAACAGTCTCGCATATTTTAAAATACAAATTAACAATCTTCTACCATGATATGTTATGGAGAACAGTTAAGAGATATAATTGCTTTATTATTTTCTTTACTTTTCTTCCTTATCCTTTCTCTGTACATTTACTATATTTTATATTTCTTTTTTTTTTTATGCTTCCGATTTTGTTGTCCGGGTTAAATCTTCCCCATAGGAAAAACTAAACCCTTCCACTCACTTTTCCAAAAATGATCAGCTAGTCAATCAACACTATGCAAGTGCATTATATAAGTAAAATAAATACAAAACAATACAAGAACAACAACACGTCAACTCACCAGAGATCAAATGGGAAAAAAAAAATTCACCGACTCCAGATATTTTCATATCAGAGGGTTCGGCTCGGTAGAACTTCTAACAGGGCCTATAAATCCTACTGATCCCTCAAAATAATTATTTAAAAAATCTTTCGTTATCCTACATGTATTCAAAATGACCGACTTTTGCATCTTTATATATAAATTTTTTGATAGATCTAATACGCCTAAATTTTTAATGAGAGAGCTAGGTATAATGCCAGTAGCCGAAATAACGAATGGTAATATTTTTATAGTCTGAGAATGCCAAATTCTTTTTATTTCGTTTCCTAAATCTGTGTATTTTCTTATTTTTTCATTAACAGATTTTTGAATGTTACAGGAATTTGGAATAGCGACATCAATGATATAAGTTATTTTTTTAAATTTTGTCATGTAAAACTATATCGGGTCTATTATGACTAATCGTTCGGTCTGTTAGTATAGTTTTATCATAATATATTTTATAAAATTTGTTTTCTAAAAATGAATTTGGTTCGTATTCATAATATGGTACTATATTACGGCAGTCAATCAAGTTATGTTTAATTACCAAATTTTGGTGAATTATTTTTAAAACTTGATTGTGCCTAAATGTATACTCGGACGGTGCTAATATAGAACATCCCGATATAATATGTTCTATAGTTTCCGGAAAAGCCAAACATTTTTATTTTCATGTTTTATATTTCTTTTTAATTATTATTATATATGTTTTTTTTTCTTTCACTACTAGCATCTCCGCCTAATATCAACTAAACCTTGTTTACGCATGCTGTGAATATTTTTAATTGGGGTGTTAATATCTGTGCACATTCCCACCCAAATAATATAAATGTAATAATTGTTAACACTCTGTAAATGTTTCAAACAATAAATAAATAAACAAATTCAAAAAGATTTTATATACAATGCAGTACTTAATTTTTTGAAAAATTACAACCAAATAAAGGTACACAAAACATGAATGAGTAACATAAAAATATATAATCTGCCAAAATCCTCCAAATCGATGATAATAGTGTAAAATTTTTGTTAACAATAACTAAACTATGTAGAAATAGTTCGTACGTACGGCGTTTAAAATTTGTCGAGTTTAAATAATTTATTACATACTACCTTATCGTATAAATATTTTTTATACCAAGACCGTATACTTGTCGTATTTATTAAATGCAAGAGTTCACTACAATCGAATTAAGACTTTAACAATTTTAATAAAAATCATAATTTATTTTTTATCTGTTTTCTGAAGTTGGAATATTTAAAATATTCACCTATTGAAAATAGACGAAATTCACCATCATTTGTATAGACTGGTTCAACAGTTCGTTAGTTGAATTTCTTGTTAGTTGAAGTTGAAAAAAGTAGAGTTAGCAAAATTGTTACAAAACGAACCCGACACACCAGCGATTCCTGAGCTTATTCGGAGTAACAAATTAATATATTTGTCACTTTGATCAAAAACAAGAAAAGCAAAAAAATATTCAGCACGTCGCGTCGCGTTCGGTTCGTCTTGGTATGTGTGTACAAGTGTGTAGGTAGTTGTTTTTCCCATTTGAATATGCGAGAACGTCATATTGTTACCTGATACAGACATTCACCGACTTGTTCGACCATGACTGGCTGGACTTCGGATAGCCAAGATCCCAGTGCCATAAATAAATATTGTCTTTTACCATGAGCGTTAAAATAGTTGATTCGTCGAAGTGCTTACCGGGCTAACTGTGTACCTATTTGAAGATTCTTAACAGTTTGTTTTAACCTTCAGAAAATTTCAGAAGAATACACACTTTTCATAGTGGAAATTAGTGGTGCAAACGGGAAGCTGGTGAATCTGCATCACTTAAAGAACCCAAAAAAACATTTTTTTGATCTGAGCAACTAAAGGGTTTAAAAGTTTTGGAGCCGAGGGTCAACCCGTCGATGCTTTTTAAAATACAACAAACAGCATTGAATTTTAGCGTAATTTCCACAATTGGAACTGCTTTTGTCAAAAATAATTCATAGAAGCAACAAAGTAGGTAGGTTGTGATGTAGATTCACCAGTTTCACACATGAACCTCTTGATTCCGGACACCGTATATATTATACAGGGTGTTAGGAGACCCGAGGTAGGTACCTAAATTATTACATTAACCATTTATTTTAGCTTGTTTGGAGTAAACAATATAAATGGCATCTTGTCTCTACAGTTAGGTTCGGGGTGGATGGTTGGACGGTTACTCGGCCAGTCACGCGGAGTGACCAGTTCGGTTCGGCTGGATGGTTAAACGGTTACTCGGCCAGTCACGCGTAGTGACCAGTTCGGTATGGGGTGGGTGGTTAGACGGTTACTCGGCCAGTCTCGCGGAGTGACCAGTTCGGTTCGGGATGGATGGTTACACGGTTTCTCGGCCAGTCTCGCGGAGCGACCAGTTCGGTTCGGGATGGATGGTTATACGGTTACTCGGCCAGTCACGCGGAGTGACCAGTTAGGTTCAGGGTGGATGGTTAGACGGTTACTCGGTCAGTGACGCGGAGTGACTAGTTAGGTTCGGGGTGGATGGTTAGACGGTTACTCGGCCAGTGACGCGGAGTGACCAGTGACAACTTTCTCCGGAGACCAAAATTTCATTACCTCTTTTTACTCCAAACAAGATCATGGATCATCGGTTTCAGAATATGATAATATTATAATCCTTGGTGAAACTGGCTGACATTTCAGCTCGCTGAACTCGCAGGCCGTACGATACGAAATGGGCTCGTGGTCCGCCCACGACCCGCGGTCGCATATTGCTCGCCACTGTTTTAATATGTCAATAAAATTATGATTTACTATCAATCCAACCACGATAAAAACTTAATAATAATATATAATAAAACATTAATCAATATTTAGCGACATTTATAAAATTTTGACATATGGACCGCTTATCTATGAGGCGTGTTGTATGTCTGGTGGGACAATATAACGTATCTACTATTGTTATTAGAATGTAATTATGTAAGAATGTCAGGTCAGGATATCAAAATATTACCATAAGTCCACAATTTTTTGCAGAAATTTGAAATATTTTACAGTAAAAATAAAATTATTATAACTTCTAAACAAAAAAGGAATTAGAATTTTACGTTTAAATACTTGCTAATCCTGTAAATATATATATGAATAGATATTACTAAAGAAAATGTTGCATTATTGAAAAAAATATACGCTGAAACTTGAAACTTTCGATCACGATTTTTTCGACTCAACCAGAAAATTGTAATGGTTCTGGATTCCTGATATTTTTACGGCAATTGTACTAACACCAACTGGATACCTGTATCATCGGCGATGCTGCTGGAGTGCTTCAATTCGATCAGTAATTGCAGAAAGTCATTCCTCATTACGCCATTATCTTCCCTGAACCTCACCGTATCGTCGACTATTTTGTAAATAAATTCCTGTACTTCTGTACCAATCACTTTGTTTCTCAGTCTGGTGAACAATTTTGGAATAAAGAAGTCTAAAGTGTTGACCACGTCTTCCACAAAGGTCGGCTCGAGGACCTTTCGTCCTATTTTCCTGAACTCTGCCTCTGGGTTCGTGAAACTGTTGCACGTCAGGCCAAATGCGCAATTGCCGATGATATCAGTGTTAAGCTTTGCTAAAACCTCCTTTATCTCTATTTTATTATCTCCTTTAACCGCATCTTCTAAGTAACTCATCATCTCAATGGAGCAACTAGCCACAATCTCGAACATCTTCCTCATTTTGCTTGAGGTGAATGTCGGACTCAGTTTGATTCTCAATTTCTTCCATTTCTCCCCTGTTATATTGAACAAGTTTGCAGCGAGGGGGTCTAACTGTTCGTCAATGTGGAATCCATGGTCAGAAAAATACACGAAATCCTTCACCAGAACTGTTTTGATAAGATCCAAATCATTTATGACGAGCACTGGTCTGTGTATCATGTACGCTCCGACAATTGTATGAGTTTTAGAAAGGGTATAGATATCTTCGAAGTTTTCCCCGAGGTGCCTCTTGTTGAAGAAAGACTCCCTAATATTTCCGAATGGAATGACAGGCTGTTGAGAGTAGACGCCCTTCTTCTTCCAATAATTGTACCTCCGTTTGAATGCAACGAAAACAAGGAAAATCGAGACCGCTAAACACAACAAAGTATCAATCCAAAACGAAAACAGTAAGAAAGCCATTTTTTAATTTATTTTTTTACTACAAAACAAGAATCAAATGGTTTCTGGATTTTATCGAAACCGCGTGGTTAACATTCAACACATTTTGACTCAATGCCAAAAACAAACTAAAGTATTACTGTGACTGAATACCTCCATGCTAAAATTAAAATTATCGTGTTGAACTCCGGCAAAAGTTATCGCATTACAGCTCTATTTTGTTTTTCATGATCTGCATCACTCGTGAGATGAGGTACCTACTTACCTACACAGAATTAATGTGTTCAAAGTTTTGTACGTAGGCGTGTTATACGGTTCCGTGATAACTCAACAAAGTGACAATTCAACACACTTTTAAAAAGTGATATAAAGTCATTAGAAACGATGAAAAATAAAATTTTTTAACCTAACCTAACCTACATAACCCAGTTAATAAAGTTTTTGTTTTATCACTTTCCATGACTTTATATAACTTTTTAAAGATGTGATGAATTATCATTGTGATGATTTATCCGGTTACCGTGTTATACATAGGTCCATTTACCACGATGAATACCTTCGTCATTATTTTATAACCTATTAAATATGCTCATATTTAAATAACCAATAAAATTTATTGGCTGCAAGGTATTCCTACCGATCAAATGAGGAAAATAGATCTTCCATCATAAAAGACGCCAAACTGGGGAAATTTTAAGAGCAAATTATCATCACTCGTAACGTCGTAACTCATAAATACGAGCAGAATGTCAAGAAGAAAGCAACCATACATTCAGAAAGATTAATCATTCAGAATCCAATGAAAGTGCACGCAATGAATTAAGTTTACCTGTGTCATCTTTGATGCTACTCGAATGCATCAGTTCAATGAGCAACTGCAGGAAGTCATTCCTCACTATGCCATTGTCCTCTCGATACTTCACCGTGTCCTCCACTATCTTCAGGAAGAAATCCTGTAACTCTGTGCCCAACACTTTCGCCTTGAGTCTGGTAAACACATTAGGAATGAAGAAATCCAACAAGCCAACTAGGTTTTCCAACGCATTAGGCTCAAATATCTTTCGTCCCATCCTCCGGAACTCGGCATCTGGGTTTTTGAAACTATTGCAACTCAAACCAAAAGCGCAATTGCCTATAATGTCGGTATTTAGCTTGGCTAGCAGTTCCTTCATATCGGCAATATTGTCCAGCTCTGTACTTTTTTCAAGGAAATTCAACATTTCTGTAGAGCATTCTTTCACAACGTCAAACATCTGTTTCATTTTGCTCGAGGTAAATGTCGGAGTTAGTTTAATTCTCAAATTCTTCCATTTCTCTCCGGTGGCGTTAAACAAGTGACCTGCAATCGGTTCCAATTCTTCATCATAGTGGAAACCATGGTCAGAGAAATGTACAAAATCTCGCACCAGAGCAATTTTGATAAATTCCAAGTCATTTATGATGAAAGTTGGTCTGTGAAGCATGAATATCCCAACATACTTGTAGGATTTTGAATTCTGGTATATATTGAGTAAGTTTTCTCCAACGTGTACTTTATTTGACATGACCTCTTTAAAGTGACCGAAAGGAAACACTGCTTTAGGGCTGTGGATTCCTTTCCTGTTCCAATAGTTGAACCTCCATAAAAACCACAAATACACCGACACAATCAACGTTACGATGCACAACACTAAATCCCACCAAAATGTCAACAAAAGGAAAGCCATTCTTGTATTAGCTTCGAACACTTCCTCTTATTTATGTCACTGGAAGTTTACTATTGTATGAATATGTGCACAGCACCTACGTAGGTAAGTTATCTTAAGCTTATCTAACTTTTATCTGCCGATCAAAAATTGATTAAGAATGTTCGACACAAAGTATTTTTACCATGCAAAGTGCATAACTCACGGTACATATGATTATTTCATTTTTTATTGTTAATTTCCAAATACTATTGTCAATATTTTAGCTCGATCTAAGATAGTGTAATAATCCAAGCAATTAAAAGTGCCTGAAAACTTAGCCGTAGTCGTGTCCATGACTTGTTCAAGATACCACACGTCAGAAAATAAAGGTGGGTTCTATGAGTACTTTTCGTTACTGGGTACAATAAGTGCAGGTACAAAGAAATACCTGGTAAAAATACCGGTGACAAAATACTCAACAGTATTTAATACCGACCAGAGGATTGATTCATGATTCAGAATAAGTCCTGAATTCTGCCCACATATTCCCCACAAATTTTTCTACGTAAGCTTGATTCCCCCATTAATTATTCGAAATCCATGGGGGTGGGTTGTTAGAGAATTTCTGTAAAACATGACCCCCACAAAAAAATTTCAAATGTGTACTTCCCCACAAAATATTTGAAATCCATGGGGGGGATTGTTACAAGGGGGGGGGGGGGTAGCTACGGAATTCCCTGTATAAAAATATTCCCCACATTTCAAAAATACCTACTAAAAATACACATCAAAAATACCTATTAAAATTACCCATTAAAAACCCATCAAAAAATACCTATCAAAAATACCTGGTAAAAGAACCAATTAAAAATATTTAGTCCTGGCATAAAATACTAGAGTATTTTGGAACCAGGTATTTTGGAGATTTGTTTGACAAGTACAAAGTATCGCATGAAAATACCCGATACTTTTACTGGGTACGATAAATACGCCTCACCTCTCTCAGAAAAGATGTTCTAGCACAGCGAGCACAGCATAGCATGACACTAGGAATTGTGCTATTGACTGAAATTTCTGAAACAGTGGATGTATTTATGACGATAATTTGAAGAAAATCTTGAATACTTTTTTATCAAGTCTCTAATTTATGCACACGCAAAATTTGGGCGAACGCAATAATAATATTGAGGTAACATTAATTTATTTACTTATAAAATGATAAATTAAAATTTTAAAATATTTTTAGTAGCCTTGAAGTTTATAACGGCACCATTATGCCAAAGCCGGTTGGCGTGTTCGTATAAAACCACCACTTATTTCAATACCGAAGTTTAAAAGACAACACAACTCAATTTTACTTCCCTCGTAATCTTGAAACTAATCCATGACCAAAAAGAATTATCCAACTAACTCAATAGCTTCTGAAGTGTACAAAATTTCAAAACCAACACCAGAACTGTTTGAAAATGTCGAATGTTGGAAACGAATATTTTTCCGCCCAAATATGTTTTGGACCCCGGCAAAGTTAACACAACCGTACCAGTACGATATAAAACCACACTGCTGACTAACACCTAAAAATAATGCTAATTTATCACACAATTGGTCAATGCCAATGCTAAACCTTGCCTCCATGTTTATATGAATAGCTATATCCGTATCCTGAGAAAAATGGAGGAATGTAAATACAAACTATCCCGTATTTAATATTTAATGATAATCTTCGTAAAGAGTGAAGTTTTATACACATTTGTACATAAAAGTAGCCTTTTCATTGTAGTTTCAAACAAAAACCAGACTGATTTACAAATATAATTATTATTTCAATAAACCCAAAGGTCCAAAAGATGGACAGAAAAGGATATTTAAGTATAAGTTTAAGTACATATAATGATGTTCAATTGCTTAAAATTCTGATGATGGATGGAAAAAGATATATAAGTATAAGAAACCAATCAAAAAGAATAATAAATCGACGTGCTTAAATTTTTTGTTTTTCTAAACAAGAATTTGAACTATCGTGATTTATTTTTGGGGTATTATGTTGCGCTACCACCTTCTTCAGCCAACGTTTCGGATAGCGTTAGGCTGCGTATAATATAAACAGTATAAAATTTGCGAAATGGGAAATCTTGCTGTTTGCGATTGCTTCATCTGATAGTATTATTACGCGATCGTCTGGATGATGTACGCCCTCTGATTGGTCAAATTAAAATTGACTGTTTCGTGTAAATTCCGCTAACTTGAAAATTAAAACCCGATTTCATACTAAAATAGGATCACCAGATTTTTTCAAAAGCATCGTTTCTGCTCATAAAATTTTTGGATAATAGCGAAGAAAATATGTTTTAGAAAGTTCACAATCCATTGGATTAATTACATTAAAATGAAAATTATCCACAGTTACGTGATTATGTTTGACGTTTATAAAAAATCACGCGTTCCTTCAATATGGCCGATACGCACGGCTATAGATGGCCGACAGAGCGCACCTCTGGCGGTATAAAAACGAACCAAATGACTGGCGCGAATATTTAAATATGCAGCTTACAATACTTGACTACTTGACCATTAACAAGCGTTTAATAAGAAGATTTCTTCTGGAAGCTTATCACTTTGTAATGGCATTTTTCATTATTATTTATAATTTTTTTTTTGCTTATTAATTATATCTGATTTTATATTGACATGTTTTCTAATTTCTTAAGTTTCAAAATTATTTATTTGCGATGCTTTATATCATGAGTGAAGTATTTTAAGACCTGAATTTTTATCGGAAGTGTGATCATTATTCAAAAGATGATTTGCAAACTCAGATTCACTATTTCCATTTAGAGCCCTGAGATTTTCTTTAGTTCTGACTTAAAAGTTTCTATTGGTTCTACCTTTGTAAAATAAATTACAATCATCCCAATTGAGTTTTTAAACTCTTGATTTTTTTGTTTGATCTTTATTATTAAGAATATATTTCTTCATTGTTGTTAGTGTAAAACGCCAGTTTAATAGTGCCAGGATTGTTTTTATATATAATTTTAGAAGTATCGTTATCCACAAACAGAATTCTACGCCATTGTTTATTTCTATCTTTAGAAATACCGTTTGAAGAGAATATATTTAATTTTTTTTATTTAGTATTTCAACTATCAATTTATTAGAATAACCGTTTTTAAATGCTATTTGTCTTATGAATATATTGTTTTATGGTTATATGCTATTTGTTTTTTTCAGGTCTTAAAATACTTCACACGCGATATAAAGATTTTTTTTATAAACTCTCTTTTAAATGTTTTCCCACTTAACTGGTCTTTCCCGTCTAACGATATTGTAATTCTTAATTCTTATAAACCCAGCCTACTCTTACCCCCCCCCCCTCCTTCCACTTCTTCTTTCCAATTGCAATCTATATTTATTTTTTTTTTTTTTTTGGTAAACTAATGTTTTAGACAAGTTTTTTTATGCATAGCACAAAGGGTAACAATTATTTTATAAGCAATAATTATTAGCCTGAAACACTCATCCACATTGAAAAATCTCCTGATAAAAGATACATGACGCCAACGGGACTTGAACCCGTGTCCTTTCGATTTCCGGTCGACAGCTCTGACCACTGAGCTATGGCGGCTTATCTCTTATCCGCGAAATAATTCAATATATACTAGTTCCTTATAATTCGTGATTCGGATCGCGCAAATTTTTTCATGTTCATACACAGCCTAACACAGCGTACAGCGTCAACACGACATAATACCCCAAATAATAATGATAACTTTATATATTAGCTAGTTCTTCTTCCGGCCAAGATTTGAAGTCCTTAATGTAGTTATTTTTCGTTTTCCTTTGTTTGATGTTGAGAGGGAGTATATTATATTATTTTATTGCTAAAAATTCAGAGCTTCTTTGTCCAAAGGTAGAATTACATTTTGGAATATTTAGTATGTCTGTTTGCTTGGCTCTGGTTTTATGATCGTGAGAGGGGTGTGCCTCTGGTTTATTTTTTAGGTGATGAACAAGAATATTTTTAGCATAGATTTTTTGTAAACTTGAAACATCAAACAGATTAAAAATATCAGTAGTTGGCGTCCTTACGGGGAGCTTTAATATGGTCTTTATGATCCAATTTTGAGTTTTCTTTAGTTGTTTAAGATGGTTTGATGATGCTGAGCCCGTGAATATCTCAAAGAATTGTTATCAATAGAGTGTATTTGAAAGTTACTAATTATTATTAGAAATCATAAATATATCGAAGCAAGTACAACATTCGTTAATAGCTAAAGAAAATATAATGTGAATCGCGTTTTCAATATATTTGGTTGATAGCTTACGGATACTGAAGTTGAATTATTAATATAGACCCGAGTCTTACCTATTCAAGATACATAATGCACGAACAAGATGTAGCAAACAAATATGGTTATTCGATACAAGAGGAGCTTGCTTGCTTGCTTCACGTCAGATAAATTTGTGACTTGTCAAGTCACGTAATGTCAGTACTAATGGTATTCTCAAATAATGTATTGCTAAGCAAACACCAAACGAGGAACATTTTTCCACGAATGGCAAACACATTTTGTTAGTTCAACCGACAAGGTCAAATCAATAACGAGGATTAAATTCAGCAACATGTAGTGTTTTTTACACCACTGGATTAATAAATTTTCATCGCTGAAAACAATATTAGCGATCCTTAAACGAAAATATGAAACAGATAAAGAAATGGTCGCATCTAGGAATTAAACCCAGGACTTTAGTTTTGCCGGGGCGCTGGTCTACCACTAAGCTAATCCGACCCTTTTTACTTCGGTCATATTTAACTGAGAACTACCAACATTATCTTCCTTTTCATAACGCATATTTTTATTTATGATAGATCCTTCCCGAACTAGATGCAATCTAGATAGTGTCTTGAATAAATATATCAGTTTTTATTATAATGTGCGACATCTATTGACTTTTCTGCAAGTCTAGGAAGATCATATATTTTTTTTAATAATGTAATGAGTAAAAACTCTAATTTTAATTTGTAATCATTGACGACAATTGGTAATAATGTCTTCAAAGATAAAATATTACAATTTGTGGTTTTACTCATGGTCATTTAAAAAATAAAAATAATTTTCAATTACTAAAGTGGTTTGGTTTAAATTACTTACTTACAAACTGCGCCATATAAATGTTACGTTATTATTATTATTCACCGCTGACTGGTTTCGAAGAAACCCTTTTTCGGAGCAACTGATATCCTAATGATCAAAATTGTGTGGCTTGAAGCAAAGTATTTATTTCACTGGTCTAATTATGACATTTTAACATTCTAATTAACAAAAAAAACAATTAAATCTATGGCATACATTATTGCATTTTTGTTATTTATTACATTTTATTTTGATTCATATGGATCCTGCAATCTAGCTTGAATCTGTCAAATGGTGAAGTCTTTATAGTTTCCGGCAGCGCATAATAATGTAGTTGCGGTTACAAAATGACTAGCTTACTTAGGACGTAAAAGTAAAGTTCACTATTTGAAAAAAAAAAAATATATATATAACTTTGAATCACTAGACGACGTGATTTTATAATTAAATTATGTAATGCCATATCGGTTTCAACATGATCTACCTACTTTATGATGCATATTAATCTGTAATTAATTCAGAATACAGGTACCTGAGTCATCGTCCGCAACAAATCCGTCCTTCTTTAATTGGATTAAGAGCTGCATGAAGTCGTTTCTCACTATATTGTTCTCCTCGCGATACTTGATGGTTTTATCGACAGTATTGTAAAAGAAGTCTGTTAAATCCTTTTCGAAAATACTAAGTCCAAGAAAGTTTACCAAGCTAGGCATAGAAAACGAAACAAACAATATAAAGGATTTGACGCAGCCTGGCTCAAATAGTCTTCTACCCATCCTTCTCATTTCCGTATCAGAGTGTTTGAAACTATCGCACTCCATTCCAAAAGAGGAAGATCCAATCACATCAGTCGTGAATTTAGACATTAGGGTTTTTACATCTACAGGAGCATCCTTCAATTCTAGTTCCTCGAGATGGGACATCATTTGAATACAGCACTGACCCACTGTGTCAAACATATTTTTTATTTTACTAGATGTGAAAGTAGGGGTGAGTTTCACTCTTAACTTCTTCCATTTGTCTCCAGTGAGACTAAACAAATTCGAAGATAATGGCCTGGCTTCCTCACTGAACTTTCCTCTGCGGTCGGTAAAGTGTTCGAAATCTTTCACAATTATTTTTTTTATCAGATCTAGATTATTTACCACGAGAGTTCTCCTGAGAAGCATAAATACCCCGGCGAAAGGCAGGTGTTTCGTTTGGAAATATATGTCCGAAAATCTTTCTCCGAATGAATCCTTTTTGAGAATGAGTCGTCCGACATTACCAAAGATGAATGTCGGCTTCGGACCCTTGACGCCTTTTCTATTCCAGTAATCGAAATTCCATTGATTTAGCAAAAACAACACAATTCCAACAATTGGTACGGAGTATAACAACAGTTCACACCAGGAACCCATGATTGCGCATGTAATATCAATTGAACCGTTCACTGTTAACTGTTTCATCAATTAATTTGTTTACAGTTTGTGTGGAACATTTCTAATCAGTATTAAGCCGATGATTATAATATCATATGATGATGATCAGATTAGGTTCTGTATTGGAGTGGGAAGACTTAGGATTAGGTCATTGATTTACAAACTTTTTTGGCCATCCTTCTGCATAGTTTAGTTCGGCGAACTTTCTAATTTTTGACCTGTCTTCGCATTATGGATGACGGTGGAAAACAGCCAATTTGTTTTAAATATAATAATCCGATTTATATAATATAGATCAACCCACGAACTCCTCGCATGGTTTACTAACGCAAGATGCAAGGTGCGCCATGTATATGTCGATCGCAAAACCTCTCTTGTAGGTGAATATGTAATCAGGGTGTAAGGTCAAACTCCGGCTTGTTCTAATTAACTTTTTTTTTTCAAACCACCGTAACGTATAATAATAATGTTTGTTTACTTCAGTTGAACAGAGCGGTGAGTGCAATATTCTGTCTGCCATAAGCGTACATCTAAATAAATACATGATATTAAGTTGGAAATATAATAAAATAAAAAAATATTTAGCACTTGTATTACGAATACGGTGGCTTGAGAGAAATTTTCAATCTATGGTGTAGGGGCGTGCCCAGCCACTGGGCGATGGCCTGCTCAAAGGGGTTTTCCGATCTCCGGTATCGCTGACTCGTCCCGACCACTCTCTGGCGCATCAAGGCAGCAAACCCATGCCCCCTCAATCTGGAAATATCTGTATCGACAAGGGAACAGCGCCCTGTATGCATGGTTATACTGTACTCATTTTTCTCATTTTGTCATTTTTATGATTTTGGTCATCAGTGACGACATGCCCCAAATATTTTATTTCACTGCAGATTTTGAAATTTGCTCCGCCGAGAGATGTGGGCGGAATGACATTCGAACCATATAAATTATTAATATTTAATATTTAAATATCAGCAGTGATAATTTTTTAGCATTGTACATTAGCCCGTGACTGTGATCGTATGCATATGGCCAGAAGTTTCATCATTGTTCTTACCGATGGGGTTAGTATGACCATGTCGTCTGCATAATTAATATTGTTCACACATACCCTGGCAATGTGACATCCAACTCTTGTTTTGTTCAATGATTTACTGAGCTCATCCATATACACGTTGAACAGCACTGGGGACATTGAGTCTCCTTGTCTAACGCCACACTTTAGTTTACCTGCTTCTGATAGGCTATCATTCCATCTGACCAAAATGTTATATTCTTCATTAATTGATTGAATTAATTGATTCGCCATATCTGTAGTATCTTACCACGCACTCAATCAAAATCGAAATCGAATCATAATCGAACATTATGAAAAATTATTTGCGCTTACAAGTGAATTGCAATAATATTTAACAAATTCAATGACTGGCTGTTTTCCAATTACAACGACAACAATTACGTAATATTATGATATGAAACAAGAATTTATCTCCTGTTTGTAATTAGTTACTAATCACCCATTGCTGTACGAAAATACAATCAGTGCTATTTTTTTTATTATCATCAAGTTTAATTTGTATTATTTTTTTATGAATGTTTATTACTTACTCATTAAAGTTTCCCCACTTATGTATGCATAAAGGCATAGGTAATAATAAAAGCAATTTGTTTTTCATTTTAAGTACCTGTGTATATGGAAATAATATAAATACACCGGTGTTGCCGGAATAAGCCCTAAGCAACACACCCGAAGGACCTGTCCCAAAACTATGTTGATTTCAATGTTGTATGGGACAATTTAATTTTATGCATCCGCTAAACTTGATAGACAGTATTCCTCAATGTTTTAAACCTAGGCTTCTGGAACATAAGAAGAGCCCAGATTGGAATATAGAAAAAAAAAGAATTCACCCGCCGCAGTTGGGACCACGAAGTCTGCCAGATTCTTGATGCACTCGAAATATGAATGTTAAAAAATAATTATTTTATCCCGCAGTTGTGGTTATGTGTTATACTCGAACATCAATCCACCCTGTCTGAGGTATTATTTTACACCGAGATCTGGTGGGCTTCTAGTGAGCATGTTGTCAATTTATTTACATCTTGCAACAATTATACCGGTCATGTTGACATTCTGGGATGGGTACATTGTGTAGGTAGGACAATTGCAGGATTTGAAATTGAGATTTCTACCAATCCCATACATATTGCGTGAACATGCATATTATGCAAAAACTTTTATAATAAATTGAGCGGCTATCAATAACAAAATTCCCGCTTAACACCATCCGCCTGTTTTGATTTATGCAAGAAAAAAACATGGCCAAAAAGTGCCTTTTATTTTATTTTGTGGATGTTCAGGCATAAATATTTAATTTTTTTCGATCATTTTATAAATAACTTAATTTGCCACATTATACAATAAAATCATAACCAAAAATGGAAGTAGGATATTTTGAACTTTAAAGCAGTTTTCATAGGCCTTATACATTATTTTTTTCTGGCCTTATAAAAAGACTGTGCATTACTACGAATGGCATCGCCTTAAATGTCACCATGACCGAAATCATCGTTATAAAAGGAAATGTCATAACCTACCTTTCAATAAACCAGTGTAAATTAGCACCTCTGACGGGACGGGTGATATACTGAAGACAGCGGAATATGAGTTAAAGTGCATTCATTATTCTTTTAATCCATCTTACCAGTAAAGCAGCTTGAAACTGCCTTACTAGGTGGCCCATTGAGTTAGTCATTTTTATCCTATATCGCAATCTGGGCTTATCTTATTTAATTATTTATTTATTGACGCCCTATTGGGCTTTTAAGTACATAACAATTACAAATTTCATTTTTAACAACAGTATAAAACAAACAATAGAAAATCGAAATAAAATAAAATGATTTCTCATACATTATTTACATTTAAAAAGTGGTGGACTAATTTGGCTTTAAATGTATTGAAGTTTAAATTAAATATGTCAGCGACATCACTTAGTTCATTGCCCAACCTATGTATTCTTTCTAACACAGAATTCGTAGCGAAGTTATTGTTGTAGAATAAAATATTCCGTCTAGTATATTTTGGAGTTACATGTAAAGATAGCGAATTTATAGTGTCAGGGCAGTCTAACCTTGAATGAACAATTTTATATAATAAAAGGAGATCAAATATTTTTCGCCTTTCAGATAATTTCGATAAGTTAAGTTTACTGCGTAAATTGACATAATTGATTTCAATAATAGGAATACCAATTTTGAAATTAATAAAACATAAAAATTTATTTTGAATTTTTTCAATTTGTAAACAATGAGAGTTGAAATGAGGACACCAAATGGTTGCATTGTATTCAACCTGACTTCTAACCAGAGACGTGTATAGTAATTTTATAGTTTTTATGTTATTAAAGTCCTTAGCGATTCTGAGAATAAATCCAAGCATTTGTAATCCCTTACTGGTAATGCTATTAACGTGATTCAAGAAGCGTAATTTGGAGTTAAAGATAACTCCAAGGTCATTGAATTCAATAACTCTTTTTAGATTGTCATTGTTAATTGAGTAGTCGAATAATAAAGGTGTTTTAGATCTATGGAAATTGATCGTTTGGCATTTGTTGATATTAAGATGTGATTTGTTTACGATGCACCATTCATAAAGTTTATTTAAGTTCATTTGTAGAGTTAAACAATCAGAAGAATTACCGATCGATTTAAACATCTCTAGATCGTCGGCGAATAGAAGAAAGTGAATATTATCGAAAATTAGTGAATGAATTATGTTCCAGAAACCCAGATTTAATATATTGAGGAATACTGTACATCCAGTTTGGTAATTATTTGTCCCACATATTATAATAGCATTTGGTATTGTTTTGGGACTCCTCCTTCGAGTGTGTTGCAAAGGGCCTATCCCAGTATCACCTTCAAACGCTAACTTATACAGTAAAATAATAATAGTTTATATGTAAAACATACATTTCTATTCTTATATTTGTTCATTTTATTTTTCTCCGTGGTCGAGGGGTAAGACTCTCGACTAGTAAGCTGATGGTCACGGGTTCGAATCCCGGCGTGCGCAAGTAAATTTTATTTGATTAATTTGTCTTATTTCACAAATTACTCATTAAAAATCGTATATTTGCGGCACGTTCCATACTGTAAGATACTCTCAGTATCGCCTTGACCTCGACCACTATTACCGCCATTCAGAATTGAAACTTTGCTTGAAATGGCTTTGGCCGTGTTTGGTTTCAAGATCTGAATATCCAGGCGCTTCCCCATCTTCCTATTCCACGTCTACTTCCCCTCCCCACTACGTTCAGCCTCACAACATACCCCTATTGGAGATGTGATAGTCTCACTGACTCCAGACGGTTGGGAGCAGTTAGGACTCTCGTGAGGTTTCACATTTTAAAAATCCTGATGAAGAAATCGTTGGTTTCGAAACATGTCGATTATGTTGTTTAAATATGATGGTGTTTATAGTAGTCATTTATTTTCATTAAATTAAAATGTTACCACAAAGTGCATTTGCGATTAATCAAGAAAAAACGTTATGAATTATCTCTTATCCTTAAAATTTGTCACTATGCAATAAAATACATGTAATTATTTATGTAAGGAAATTAAATAAACAACATGTTTCTTATTTAAAATACGTACAAACCTAAGATATAAAATTATTTAAACTAACGTTGTGTAAGTTACAGGACAAACTAATGTCTATAGGTACGTTGTACATATGTGTATAAAAGCAAAGAAGACGGAAGGCATAATAAATTATTAAACTGTTTATGAACATTCCGTTTCGTCACATTCATAGCATCACAGATTACGTGGATCTGGATAAATAACCACTAAAAATTTGGCTGATAAAAATTCTGCTTTATGTTCAAATTAGCCAAGCAAGCTTGAAGCTAGGTGGGTTATATTTATAACTATACAATTGTCAGTAAGTACCTGATTCGTCGTCGGCAACAAATCCATCTTTCTTCAGTTGGATCAACAGCTGCATGAAATCGTTCCTCACAATTTTGTTCTCCTCCCGATACTTGATGGTCTTGTCCACGGTGTTGTAGAAGAACTTGTTCGCGTCGTCTCCGAGAATACTAAAATTTACTAGGTTGATCACCGAAGGCATGAAGAAGATCAAAAACTGTAGGAAGGATTTAAAGAAGGACAACTCGAACAGCCTCTTTCCCATTCGTCTGAATTCTGAATCAGGGTTCTTGAAGCTGTCACACTCTATTCCAAAAGCGCATGATGCAATCACATCTGTGTTGAATTTGGCAATAAGTTCCTTTATTTCAATCGGAGAATCCTGCCCTTCTCTGTTTTGCAAATACGCTGTCATCTTAGTGCTGCATTGGGCCACTGTATCAAACATGTACCTGATCTTGCTCGATGTGAAAGTAGGGGACAGTTTGTGTCTCAGGTTCCTCCACCTTTCTCCAGTGAGGTTAAACAAATGTTCTGACAATGGTTCAGCTTTTGTGTTAAATTTTAGACTGTGGTCAGTAAAGTGAGCGAAGTCTTTTACTAATATGGTTTTGATCAGCTCTAGATCGTTTACCACCCAAGTTCTCCGGAATAACATATAAACACCAACGTGAGCGTGTTTCTTTGTTTCAAAATAGATTTCTGTGAAAATTTCGCCGAGGGAACACTTTTTCTTTACAATTTGTCCAATATTCCCCAGGAAAAAGGTGGGCTCGGGACCAGGTACTCCTTTATCGCTCCAGTAATTGTAGTTACGTCTCATCAAAAAATATATTATGCCAACCAATGGCAGTGAATATAACAACACATCCCACCAACAAGCCATGATCAATCGTATAATTCACTTTGCACAACCAACTGTAACAGTTACAACGGTTATCAAATAACTAATATTATATAAGACGTAATCTCTACGCAAGTAAATCTAATTGCGTGTTATATAAATGAAAGAACGGCTTATACTGGCTGCAATTTGTTATCATTTATCATAATTGTATAAAGATCTCATATCTGGAGATTATTATTGTAAATCAATTTCTTTTTACATTGGCCTACTCCCAAACTTCCCAAACTTTTTTCCGTGTCCCGAGTATTTTTATTCTTATCCGTCGCGACCCGCCAATTCAAAATTCAAAAATTCAAAATTCAAAAAAATATTTATTGCACAAAAATAGTACAAAAGGTATAACTTATAGGTTACATCCTATTTCTTCCAGCTAACCCAACAAATACACATTATATCACATAACCCAACAATTACATGTTAACAAATAAATAAAAATAAATAACAGTAAATAAAAAATAAATAAAAATAAAATTAAAAAAAAAAAAAAAACAGAGGTATTTAATTCTTTAATGGTTAGAGGATGTGTGGGAAGTGTGTGTACACAACATTTTCTAACGTGTTCATAAAACTATCATTCCCCTTTTTAAATTCATGTAGATTTTACTTAATTATTTAAAAATATACCAGTCTACCTTTTCAGACTACTCTGAAAAGAAACTATTTATATGTTCTGAACACATTTGTTCTGATATATGTATCCATAAATAATTACGCTCATGAACACTCTAGAAAGAAGCCATTCCTATGTTATAAATGTAGTTTTGACATCACCAATGTAAAAGAAACGACAAAATGCACGAAAGCGGTCGGGAGAGAAGCCAGTCTCATGTTCTGTTGATATTCTCAAAATTATCACAAAAAAATGTATTCTTGAGAATTCAGGAGGGAAAACATTCAAATGTCTTGAATGGAACTCTTTATGATTATAACACTATCTATTATTTCTATGTTCGGCATGAAGTGTTTTTTTAATCTTAAAAATGCTTAAAATGTTTAATGCTGAGAGAAGTGAGAGAAGAGAGAAAACAGTTTATTCATGTGCATTCTTGAGACACAGTCAAATAAAAAAGGAATACATTTTAAAAATATGCATACAGGTTTGACATTTACCTACTATCCGTACTAAAAATAGCAAGAAAACGTGATTCTTATCTATTCATCTATCGTAAAATTATTATGTATTTGGAAAAAACAAGATACTTTTAAGAGTAAAGTTCAAGAAACAAAGGGTGAGTGATTCTCCATAATTAGTATGTCATATACAATCCAAAAAAGTAGATGATGTGTAGCAATAACAACAGATGTGTCATGAGACACAAAATTTGAAAAATTTCGTTGAGTTACGGTAGATATTCTGTGGATTTAATAAATTTAGTTCGTGATTCAAGACTGAATGCACGCGACCCGGCATTTCTCTGTCACGTCCCGGTGCCGTGTAGCGACCAGTAGTTTGGGAAACAAGGGTCTAAGCCAGTCATACTCAACCTGCGGCCCGCCAAGCTATTTTGTGCGGCCCTCAATACATTTAATATCAGGAACATGATTTACAAAATCTGGCATTCTATATCACGTTAATTTGAGATTAATTGCGACTTTGACGTACAGACATTGAAACCCGAAGAGGATAGTCGTTGTCGTGTGAACATCAGATCTGGTATAAGAGTGTTGCTACTGCACACGCTAGATCAATCTCCAAAAAACAAAGATTTGACAGACAAATATGCGCGCAAATAATTTTTCTCGTGGCAACACATAAATTTTTGACAGCTCCAAAGTTAAATGGTTACCAGCGTTGCCAACGAAGGCGATTTATCGCCATTTAGGCCACTCAGAACGAGAAACGGCGACGAAAAATTCTAAAAGGCGACAGGTCGCCTATTAGGCTACTTCAGAGACAAGTTATTTACATCAGCCAAATCACAAATAATAATTTAAATATATGAGGAATTTTTCGAAATGGAATTCCGTACGCTACCCCCCCCCCCCCCATGGATTTCTAAAAATTGTTGTGGGGAATTACATATGATGTTTTTGGCTGTGCGGAATTTTTTTCCAGCGAAGTTCTGTAATAACCACCCCCCATGGATTTTTAGAATAATAAAAGGGGGAAATATTTGTGGGGAATATGTGGGCAGAATTTATGTGAGTTCATTAGAATTACTGCAACTGAAATTCGGCTACATTAGGCTACTTAATGTTTGAAAAACGGCGACATTAGGCCAAGATCTGTTGGCAACACTGTTGGTTACTCAAATGGTTTTCCAAAAAAACGGGGGTGGTGGGTTTCATGATATCTTTGTGGCCCGCAGAAGAAAAGGTTGAGTATCATTGGTCTAAGCGATGATGTCACAGTGCCTTGCCAACGCGATGTTGCCCATCCGTTCACGCAATCAGCGCTCAGCGCCCCGCACTGAATACACACTTACATGTATTACATTACAATACATCAATACATTATACATTATAGTACACAAGAAAAGACTGTCCCTGTCGACCAGGTAAACCTCCTAAACTAGGTGAACTATGTAACTAAGCTTTTAAGGCGTATTAACCAGTGGCCGAGAATTCGAATTTGGTCAAAAGACGGTCTTGCGATCGGACGTTTTTTTAGAACGAGACAGAAATACCATATTCATTCCACGGCGAGCCGTACACTCCGCGCGGCGGTCGAAACCTACAGCATGGTTCCGATGAAATAACAATTATTGTCATTTTTTGTTTTTAATGAGTTTTTATTATTCACAATGTACATTTGTTACGTATAATTTTTTTTAATAAAATTAGCGACCGGTTTCGACACGTCCGTGTCATTAACTAGCTATTTTAAAACTAAATTTTAAGTGCAGAAATATGGGGTTTTATTTAGTTTGGTTCTTTGGTGGGAGGGATTTAAGGGAGGGGGAGGGGGTTGTGAGGGAAACGGAGGGAGGAGTCAAAATAACGGGGAACATTGTCAATAGAGTTGATTTGCAAGGTGCTATTATTTTATTTACTATATCAATGCTTGAATTAATTTTTTTGTTGATTTCTAATGTTTCTAATGCGCACAAATTAAAATATTTATTAATGTTAGAATGTTTAAACCGGTCGCAAATTTTATTAAAAAAAAATTGTACGTAACAAATGTACATTGTGAATAATAAAAACTCATTAAAAACAAAAAATGTCTAGAAATTGTTACATAGTGAATGCCAAAGAAATACAAAAAACAATTATTGTGTTTGAATTTTCGGTTGTAGCTTTGTTCCTAATAAGTAGTTACATACATATTTGTAAATTATACGTCGGAGTGCGTAAACATAAATAAATACAAATGCAGTGCGTTGACATAGTAGGTACAAAATAGGTAGGTATTTGAATAAGCATTTATTTTTAATTTTTCAAATATTTTTATTCACTTGTTTTTTTTTAAATTTTATTTTTCATAGGTTTTCCAAAAGTGATTAACATTAAGTTTGATTGTAAAAATCTCTCGTTTTACATATTTATCCGTTTGTACGATAGGTATTACCAGTAAGTTTTATTTCTAATACTTGAAGTAAGTATGTCAAAATAACCTCGTTTTTTTCTCCTAAAACAAGAAGCTCAATTCACAATATGACATTATGAAACTGACAAAAAGTAACACTAAAAATATTAAATATGTTGAATTATACCGATGTAATAGGGAATTGGACAATAGAATAGAAATTATTAACAAAAACATGATTTGAATCGCACATCACGAATCAAAACCATTATTTTGACGGGAATCATATACGCATAGACTAAAATGCGGCATTGCCTGCTCTTTTGTAGCCAGTTAAATACATTTATATGAGGAAGATTTCGAAACAGAAATTGTACAGCTTAATGTGTAACTAAGAAAACACTAGTTAGCGGTTGGGAAGTATTTTTTTAATAGTAAGGCTGTAAGTGACTTCTATCCAGTGTGTAAAGAGTTTTATATTAAAAAAAATAATGATTTGGATTAACTTAGTCGTTCTTAACATAAAAAGGATCATTACCTTTAAAAAAAATACATATGGAGTAATAGAATGGGGCAGCAGCATCAAACCATGTAAAAAAATAAAACTAAATTCCTTACTACCGATACTTATCCCAACGTTGAATCCATGACTGGAAACATTTTACCACGAGTTACCCGACACTGTGTGTACAAGGTACTGTTGCATAAGTGTTGCTCGAACTTGAATAAGTCTTTCACAGAACCCGAAAATGAACGCTGAAATTTGATGAATTGTTCAAATTCTCCGAAACAACCCGTCCTTAGTATTTACCACATCATTCCCTTAATTAATAAACAAGTAATTTAGATCACGATATCAGTCAAGATCATATTGACATAGGGCTTTGTCGATTTTTGGGTCAAAGTTTATAAAAATTACTTCTTAATGCTTTAAAAACTATTTTCATGTCCTTACACAATAATACGTTTGTGAAACAAAATGAATAGAAGATATTTATAATCAAATAACAGAACATGAATCCATGAATCTCCCGATGAAATCGTAGAACAGTCCCATTCATTTGTGAGTTCATACTTTTTTATAAATAATTGTGTTGACATAATTGACACAATACTTTTCACTGTAGCTGTCACAAACACGCAAAAAGACAAGAGGAATAAAACGAGATTCGTTAAGGGTACATTATTGGTACACTTTACTATGGGAATATATTTTTATCATTTTGGAAAGTTTTGGATTTACGTTCTTACACATCAAACTGGCGGTTCGATCCATTCAGATACACCTACCGACAAAATAAAATAGCAATCGAAGCTTTGCAACAAAAGATGCAAACAAAATTATTCCTGTGCCTGTATCATGGTCTTCAACATATCCTTTGCAACAATATATGCAAACAAAATTATTCCTGTACCTGAATCATGGTCTTCAACATATCCTTTGCAACAATAGATGCAAACAAAATTATTCTTATACCTGAATCATGGTCTTCAACATATCCGTCGTTCTTCAGTTGAATTAGAAGCTGCATGAAATCTTCTCTCACTACATTGTTCTCCTTTCGAAAATTCATGGTCTTTTTCACAGTATCATAAAAGAATTGGGTCACAGAATTACCCAGAATGCTAACATTGAGAAAGTTCTTTAAGGGCATAAAGAACACCAAGAACTGAAGCAAACTGTTCTTGAAAACCAGGTCAACAACTTTTCTACCCATTTTCCTAAACTCACTGTCCGAACACTTGAAAGTATTGCACTCAAAACCAAAAGCGCACGACCCAATAACATCCGTGTTCAATTTGGCCATCAGGTCCTTCACGTCGAATAAAGTTTCTTCCGATGCACTGTCTGCCAAATACGATATCATCTGAGTACTGCATTGGGCCACCGTATTAAACATATACCGAATCTTACTTGACGTGAAAGTTGGAGAAAGCTTGTGTCTGAGATTTTTCCATTTTTCTCCAGTGAGGTTAAACAAATGTGCCGATAATGGTTCAGCCTTTTCGCTTACCTCTGCACTGTGGTCTGTAAAGTGAGCAAAATCTTTCACCAAAACATTCTTTATCAACTCGAAATCATTGACGACCAAAGTTCTTCGGAACAGCATATAAGCTCCGACAAAGGGATGTTTTTTTGTTTCAAAATATATGTCCAAAAACGTTTCACCTAGTGACTCTTTTTGCAGGAAAGTTGGCCCTATGTTACCCAGGATAAAGGTAGGTTTAGGACCTGGGACGCCCTTTCTAGTCCAATAGTTATAGTTCCAACGAATCAATCGACTCAAAAAGAATAATATAATGCCAACTAAAGGCAAATAGTCTAACAACGCATAACACCAACATGCCATGACCAAAGTTTAAGTATTTCACTACACCACACTACAAACACCGTCCAGTTCGCGAATTTCACCGAAACAATATAGTAAGTCACGTTAGTGTCTATCTTGCATTAAATTAACTGATTTATTCTGTATTCATTATTAGAACAGAGTGATTAATTACCTTCAGGTGTTTATTCCTCATAACCTCATATTTGATTCATATCCCAACGTACTCGTGTATCATTATATCAATTATTGTTTTAGACTAAATTACAATTAGAAATAAGCCGTTCAGTGCCGAACTCAAGGATATGTGGCATTTTATGTAGATTTTATCAATATTGAAAACACCTTAAGGATTGTTCCTGGATTCTAAAATATTTTTAATCATACAAATATTATGCTTAGTCGTTTGTCATTCAGAATTCAAACGGTCTTGGCCGTATTTGGTGACCAGATCTGAATAGCCAGGTACTTCCGCACCTTCAGCCTCATAGCATACCCCAATTGGAGATGTCATATTCTTACTGGCTCCGGGCGGTTGGGAGTAGTTAAGACTCTTGTGCGGTTTCACACATTTTTTTTCTTTAAACATTTAAGCTAGCTAGAACTTCATCTAATGCGGCCACGTACAATTTTTAATATCTTATCGTATTAGTGATGAAATTTAACAATTTTAAGATACACTTGGTGAAACATGTGTAATCAATTATTATTTAAAGCAACATATATAAAGCGATGGGATTAATAGAACGAAGATGACTATGCATAATCATAATCAAGCATTGCAAGGTTCAAAGATTGTTAATGGCCACAATACAAATTTGATTTTGTGTACATAGTAATAAATAATAAAGATATAAATCAAGGTCAAAATTTGTAGCCGCAAATTAAAAATATACATCCATTTAAACATTAAAAATATACATCCATCTAAACATTAAAAATATTTATCCATTTAAACATTAAATATTTACATCCATTTAAACATTAAAAATATACATCCATTTAAAATACTTCGCAAAATTTCGTAATGCACCTTCACAGTGTAAAATATCACCTAAAGGATAATACACCAATGCCTAAAGGGCGCTTTTCAACGCCACAGAATGTAGCGAAATTCCATTTTAGATAGCAAAAATTCTTCTAAATATTTACAGATGCTGCGAGTTGTAGAACGGCTTAGACTTGTGGGGCAAGCTGTCAAGGATTAATCAAAAAAAGCATATCAAAAATTTAGGTTTACCGCAAAAAGAATTTTTGTATTATTAGCATATTGGGTTTCAATTTCCTAGAGCCATTGTTGACAAAAAGTAATCCAATATCATTTTAATCTAATGGTCAAATTAAGTTTGTCCAATACTACGATGTCCACATTTAAAACTCCCGTGGGTGTTTATTTTGGGAAAATTGTGTATTGTATCAAATATCATTGTGTTTGTTATTGAATTCCCTATTGTCTTAAATTAAATTAAGTTATTTTCTAGTCTTGGAATTCCAAAAAAGGTGTGAAAGTGAAGTTTTGTTTGCACCAGTCAGAGAAGTTGTTGTTTTTGGAGCAGCTTGTGTTTTATTATTATAATCCAATAATCAATATGGTAATGTTTACAGTTTATAATATTAATTCAGTTAGATTGATTCATAACAAAGAAACAGTAAAAATTGTAATGTGTAATGTTATTGAGATGTGTATATAGAACCAGAAGCAATATACATATATATTTAATATACCTATATGTATATTTTCTAGACACCAAAATAATTTTGATTATTCTAAGATATATTTTAGTCTGATTAATTGCGATTGTTAAATGATATTTCAATGTGAAAAAAAGAATAAACATGTTTGGTTATTGTAAAATTTACTAAATGTTACTTATTAGTGGTTCTATTACGAATTTAATGGTTTTTTTTTTATAAAACCTACAAATCTATAAATAGTATAAAACAGAGTAGCTGTCCGCGCCCGTCTGTTTGTGCGCCTAGTTCTTCTAAATTACGAAACGGATTTTGATTGATTTTTCACTATCGTTTAGAGAATTTCTTCCGGATGGTTTTTATAAATAAAACATGTATAGAAAGTATAGAAAAGTCGAGCAACGCCTAGTACACGTCATCTAGTATAAGATAAACGATGAAATAAAGGTAAATCTACGTCAGTTTATCTATTTCGCTGCACTATTCGGAGGTACGGAGATAGGTATGATTTTTAGAAAGAGCGCGGGCGAATCCAAAACCAAATGTACGAAAATCTCCAGCACTACATTGGTTTATATTTTGTGAACATTTGTTATTGGAAAGGAGTGTTATCAAGATATTTATTGAATTTTATCAAAAGTTGCAATGGTAAACGTTCCTCTTAGGTAATATATCAAAATTAATCTTTAAGATAATTATTTTGAAAGCAGTTTATCTTTTACTGTCATCATTTACCAAAATCTTAATTAGTTATCTCATTTGATAAAAATAATTTTGATAACGATTTGACTACTAAAGATAACGTGATAATTTGTTGTATTGTATCAATTAAGTCGGGTTAAAATAGAAACTATTATTAATTAGAGTACCTGATTCATTGTCTTCAACAAATCCATCGTTCTTCAGTTGGATCAACAGTTGCATGAAATCATTCTTCGTTATCTTGTTCTCCTCCCGATACTTGATGGTCTTATCCACAGTGTTAAAGAAGAACTTGTTCACATCGTCTCCGATGATGCTAAAATTAATGTATTTCACTACCCACGGCAAGAAGATCACCGTAGACTGCAACACGTTTCTCCAGAAGCCTAGATTGAGCACTCTTCTTCCCATTTGCATAAATTCTGTGTCAGGGTACTTGAAGCTGTTGCACTCGAGTCCAAAAGCGCAGGATCCAATCACATCCGTGTTGAATTTGGCCATTAGGTCCTTTATATCTAAAGACAGTTCCTTTGGCTCTCTTCCTTTCAGGTACGATATCATCTCAGTGCTGCATTGAGCCACTGTCTCAAACATATACCGGATCTTGCTCGAAGTGAAGGTAGGCGACAATTTGATTCGTAGCTTCTTCCATCTTTCTCCGGTAAGGCTAAACAAATGGGCCGATAGTGGTTCAACCTTTTCGTTAAGCATTGGGCTATGGTCAGTAAAGTGGGCGAAATCTTTGACCAATATTGTTTTGATAAGCTCCAGATCATTGACGACCCAAAGTCTTCGCATTAGCATATATGCTCCGGCATGTGGAAGGTTTCTTGTTTGGAAGTAAATGCTCATGCACGTCTCACCAAGGGACTCTTTTCCCAGCATGGTAGACCAAAAATTGCCAATTAAGAAAGTTGGCTTTGGACCAGGGACACCTTTTCTGTTCCAGTAATTGTAATTCCATCTCATCAAACGAATTACCAAAAACAACGCAAAGCCAATGAAAGACAAAGCACATAACATATCACGCCAACACACCATTTTAAAAATGGCAACGTTCACTTAGCTCTTATGGTTACTTGTTAAGTTTATTTTCTTCGCGCAGAGTAACCAAATTAATAATACTATGTGATTGGTAACATCCGCCCAATTTTTGTGTACTGATTGTATACTGCCGAATGTTCGTAATCTAATCGGTAATACTTTTCGAGATAATGGATGCGATATTATTAGACTGTTTTTTTTACTACGACACCAAAGATTATAGGATGGCGGTGCAAGAAGCGTGGTAGCGGAATTCCAAAACGACATTCAATGAATGTGTATCGGACGTACTGACCGTGGGACCATATCAGCGTGTATGACGTTGTCACAACAAGGAACGCGAGTCCAAGATGGGGATCGGCGGGATGACGGGTCCACTACTCAGAAAGCACAGCGGGAACCAGATCCCCAGGCTCCGTACCAATTTCAACCAAATATGTGTTTTAACTTTATGAACTATGTAATTGTATGATTTGAGGTTTTCACGGCCGAAAGTATTATAGTGATTTATTTTTGGGATATTATGCCGTGTTGCGCTACCTCATTCTCCTCCTTCATGCCTTTGGCATACATCTGTGTAAAATATTTATATAAAATAATTAATTCAAATATTAATATTACAAGTATCTTGTATCTTGACTTCTGGACCGAACAGACGCGCGTAAGCATTCGGTTTGAGACAAAACTCAACACGTAAGGCCTCTGAAGATGGACAGTGAGATATGTCCGAAACGTCAGGAATTAAAAAGTCCTTTTAAGGACTACGTTACGCGGGTAAACCGAGAAAGTTATAATACATATATATCATGTGCCAAAGGCACAGGATCCCATCACGTCCGTATTGAATTTAGCCATTAATTACTTTACTTCAATATGAGATTACTGTGTCTCTCTGTTTTGCCAAAAAACTTTTAAAAATATTTATATATATATATAAACAAAGATAGACAAAGAAAGACAAAGCATATATATATATAAGTATAAGTAAATGCACCAAAGTGATAAGACCTCTAAAATTGAATTAGTAAATATTTCTAATATAAAATCATCTACCTGAATCGTTGTCTTCGACATATCCGTCGTTCTTCAATTGGATCAAAAGCTGCAAGAAATCATTCCTCACTATGTTGTTTTCTTCCCGATGCTTGATTGTCTTATCTACAATATTGTAGAAGAACTTGTTCACATCGTCTCCAAGAATACTAATGTTTACCAGATTGACCACCCAAGGCACGAAGAACAAAAAAAACTGGAGCAGTCTTCTCCAGAATCCGAGTTCGAATATTCTTCTTCCCATTCGTCTAAATTCTGTGTCGGGGTACTTGAAGCTGTTGCACTCCAGTCCAAATGCACAGGATCCAATCACATCCGTGTTGAATTTAGCCAATAATTCCTTTACTTCAATAGGAGACTCCTGTGTCTCTCTGTTTTGCAAAAAAACTTTCATCTCAACGCTGCATTGGGCCACTGTATCAAACATATACCTGATCTTGCTCGATGTGAATGTTGGGGTCAATTTGTTTCTCAGCTTCTTCCACCTTTCTCCAGTGAGATTGAATAAATGTACTGAGAGGGGTTCAACCTTTTCTCTTAACGCTGGACTATGGTCAGTAAAGTGGATGAAGTCTTTAACCAGGATACTTTTTATGAGGTCCAGATCATTGACGACCCAAGTTCGTCGCATAAGCATAAATGTTCCAATATATGGAAGGCCCTTTGTTTCGAAGTAGATATCCGTGAAATTTTCACCAAGGGTCTTTTTTCCCAGCATAGTGGGTCCCATGTTACCAAGCAAGAAGGTTGGCTTTGGACCTGGGACGCCCTTCTTATTCCAGTAATTGTAATTCCATCTCATTAATCGACTAAGCAAAAACAATGCAAAGCCGATAAACGGCACAACATATAACAACATATCACACCAACACGCCATTTCACAAAATATCTAAAAACCACTTCACTGTTTAGATTTATTTTCTGAAAGATCAAACATAATTACTCAAACGGTTCTGAAAACTTCAATTTACACATAATACTACACTATATTTACGGAGGCCGGTTAGACCCTAGAGTGTCATGATTATTACTGGAAAGATACTTGTCAAATATTGTTTTCTTGCCAAATAATAAGTTTGCTTGTCTGTTAAAACCATAATAAATCCCTCGTTTTTGAAGACGGCCTTGAATGAATGGATTAATTTTATACATGAGTACTTAAGTTTTTATTACTTTAAATCTAGTGGCCAAACGCCGAGCCGTAGCTAACTAACAACTTTTACTATGTATAGAAGATTTGTAGATTTGAATTTAGGCTGACGGAGTGGCTTATAAGAACAATTTTGGATAATGTGTTCTGACTATACGAGTGCTTAATGTTTTTTTTCTATCTGGGTTTGTTTACATGGGTGCTGCCGAATCTTCGTATTTGATAATGAATGCGTGATTATTCGACAAAAGTTTATATTGTGCAATTTAGATTCTAGATTGTACATCAAAGATAGTAGAAATGAGGTGGTACAAGAAACATGGAAACCACAGACATATGAATATTAATAGACGAGAAGTTAAGGACGAGGGGTTAAAACAAGAGTTGCAGGACGCAGAGAGGAAAGCTGACTGTGATTCGTCAATAAATCAATCTGGCAGTAAATAGGCATCTCGCATTATAATATCACCATTTATTTCTTAAAAGTAAAATCTGCTTTTGAATGAATAGACATTTTTACATGGGAGCGCAAATTACTCGCCACGTTATAAACAAATTTGCGAAGTCCAAATTCGGCAAAATAAATTTCTTCTATTTTCAGAGTCGAATATCTCGTTTACGTATTTAGTTAAGACACTTTTATAAATGTTCATAATTTACTTCCCAGCAACCAACCAGCTTTGTGTTTCGCGTCCAGAAGTATCTCGATGTGATAGTATATGTTTCTACAACTGATCCATATTATACGATGTGAATATGCTTAAAATAAAGTAAAATAATGCTTATATATGGAATGTAATACGACAATTGGGTTTATTCTCTTTTTCACATCTATTTTTACAAGTTTTCATAGCACAAGTCACCATTTTGCCGTGTTATTTCGTAAAATGAACCGATGATGCCTCGACCATAGTTCGCACAAGAATGATGACGTCACGTTTTCTAAATTCACTTGAGGCCATACGCGAGCACAGCCGGCTCCAATGGAACCGGTATGGGGAGTGGGGAATAATACGCTTTTAATCACTTAGGGCAGGTCTACTAATATTCATATGTCTGTGATGGAAACAGATTTCTAATATGACCTTATTAATGGGAATTTAATCTAGTAATCAAACACCACATAAATTTACCGATACTCTACAAAAACATTGGGTGCGGTTTAGACGGAGTCAATATTTAAAATTGTCAAAATTGAAAAGGGAATTTACATTCATTTAACAAATTCACTGCCTTTGATAGGATATAAATTAAGATTTTATTTCATGAAATTCGTTTTTTTTTTCGAATGGAAATATAAATATCTTTCTCCTTTAGAAGACCATCGGAAAAAATCTGATCTCATTTGTTTCTTTAAAATTATCACCAATTTTATTGATTCACCTACATTACTAGAACTCATCTCACTCAATATACCTTCTCGTAGACTCAGAAATAAAGAACTGCTCTTCCTCAATCAACACTCGACTAATTATGCTTATAATTCACCATTGTCTAGAATATGTAGAATAGTCAACTTACGTCAATACCTTATTTTTTGGTATAAGTCAGAATGTTTTTTGTCGCTCACTATGCAATTGAGGATATTTTTTGACTTGACACTTCTATTTCATTTCTATTTTCTTATGTTTTCCCTGTTTGTTTCTGCTTTTATATACCATCCTTTACTCTTGCATTGTACATTGTCCCAAATCTTGTGTCGCTTTGTAATATATTGGACGTAAGTCCGTTAATTAATTAATAAATAAATAAAATGAAAACAAATTGTCTACTAAGAAATTGCGATTCTTTGACAATAAAGTTGGGTTCAAGTAACATTTTTAGGAAGTCATTGATAGGTATTTGGGTAGCAACTTCCAATAGCAAAAGTGCCTCAATCACTAATATAATTAATTATCCGAAATTATGTAGGTATGGTGCAATATAATAAGCGCTATAAAGTTTCTTAAGGTTCTAGTGGCGGCATGTACATGAATTACTATGCATGTTTTTGATAATGGAATAAGTCTATGTATATCTAGTTGTTTGAACCCCGTCACAATCGACGTTGTAAGTAGAAGTAAGTAGTAAGGCAAACTACCCTATTCGGATTGTTTTAAAACATTTGCCACTAGTTATAATAGTCTCTTATTGTCGGTCCGTCAGCTTTTAATCTAATTTTGATGGCAGCTAATCAAACAACCCAACTAAAAAAAATTGCTAGATATGCAATGGGCTTTCTACAATAACCATAGTAAATCTATCTATAATTTTTTTTTTAACTTGACCGCATTACGAATAAATTTGTGTTTAACCATTCGTAATTTTATACTTATCAGCATTTTATTTTTGATAAAAGGTGTCCGAGGGAAAAAGTGCACTAATTTTTGCAGATCTAAATGATAGTACAAGTTTAATTAAAAGGAATAACTTTTTTCGAACGGTAAAAAAGTTTAAATGAAAAAATATTTTTTTATGAGAAACGGTACAAGAGTCTCAACCGCTCTCAACCGCCGGGAGCCAGTGAGACTATGGCATCCTCAGTGGGGTATGTTGTGAGGCTAAATGAGGGTAGTGGGAGGTGAAGGAAATGGAAGCCATTTCAAGTAACGTTTCAATTCTGAAGTCTTACAACAGGGCGATACTGAGAGTAGGTATCTTCCCCTCTGGAATGTGCCGCAAATATATTATATATTATTTAAAATTGTGAAATAATACAAATAAAAACTATTTGCGCACGCCGGGATTTGAACGATGGACCTCGAGCTTGCTTATAGTCAAGAGCCTCACCCCTCAAATGTAAAAAAATGTCCGTTGTATGGGAGAAAAATAATCGAATTTTGAAAAATTCGTTCACCTTTTTTACTTTTACCATCTCATCGGGTAGAATCATCCCCCGAAGTTAGTGCACTTTACCCCCGGACATCATGTCGAGCAAATTGAAGAAATAAACCAAATATGGTCGATGAAGCCGATGTAATCAGACAATAAACCGATACAGGGTAGATTGATTGCGTCTGATTTCCAGATGGATCAATAATTTGTCCCACCTAATATATTTTGTCTGGTGGATTATCGTAGAATATTGTTTTGTAGACATGCATCGATCCTAGTAATAACAAATACTAATAATACTACTGATTATCAGAGCCAAATAAAAATCTTTTTCTAGGTATCATTCGTCTTACTGACACAATATACCACATATTTAATGGAATAATAGGTTACTAATAGAATAATCTACTACCTGAATCGTCTTCCACATATCCGTTGTTCTTCAGTTGGATCAAGAGCTGCATGAAATCGTTCCTCACAATTTTGTTCTCTTCCCGATACTTGATGGTCTTATCCACAGTGTTGGAGAAGAATTTATTCATCTCATCTCCAAGAATGCCGAAATGAATTATATTCACTATCCATGGCATGAAGAATACTGGAAACTGTAGAATGCTTCTCCAGAAGCCGAGTTTGAAAACTCTTCTTCTCATGCGTCTAAATTCTGTGTCGGGCTACTTGAAGCTGTTGCACTCCAGCCCAAAGGCGCAGGATCCCATCACATCTGTGTTGAATTTTGCCAATAGGTCTTTCACGTCCACAGGAGGATCTTCCGAGTCTCTGCCTCTGAGGTAAGATATCAACTCGGTGCTGCATTCGGACACCGTATCAAACATAAACCTGATCTTGCTGGATGTGAATGTAGGGGAGAGTTTGTTTCGAAGCTTCTTCCATTTTTCTCCAGTGAGGTTAAACAAATGGGCTGATAGTGGTTCCACCTTCTCGCTAAACATTGGGCCGTGGTCAGTAAAGTGTACGAAGTCTTTTACCAAAACAGTTTTGATGAGTTCCAGATCATTGACAACCCAAGTTCTTCGCATAAGCATGTATGCTCCGGCATGTGGAAGGCTTTTTGTTTGGACGTAGATGTCCATGAAATTTTCACCAAGGGACTTTTTTCCCAACAAAGTGGAGATTATGTTCCCAAACATGAAGGTTGGCTTTGGACCCGGGACGCCCTTTTTATTCCAGTAATTGTAATTCCACCTTATCAATCGACTTAGCAAAAACAATGCAAAGCCGATGAAAGACAAAGTATACAACAACATATCACACCAACATGCCATTTTATAAAATGGATAAAAAAAATCTTTACTATTTTGATTGACTTTCTGTATTATTGAAAATAATATCTTTTAATCGATAAAAAAATACAATTGTCACTGTATTTACGGAGAGCTGATAAACTAATGTTTATTTATGTTCTACGCACAGACCTGCCGATAATGGAACGGAAAATTATGTTAGCATTTGTCTCATAATATAATACATCTCCACTATTTTGCGTTTCATATTATCATTGTACTAGAATTTGTTTACCATTTAGTTAACACGAAAATGTGGGAAATATCATTTAAATAACCACAATAAAAGAACGACGATGTAATAAACTTAAAAGACCTACGGAATTTAGAAACGGCCATGAACCTAATGAACTTTAATGATCAAAGTGATTTATTTTTGTGGTATTATGCAGTGTTGCGCTACTTAGCCAAAGAAGGAAGTAGCGCAACACGGTGTAATACAAGGTACAGAAAAACAGACAGTGCTGTTTTTAAGGGTTTAAAAAAAACAGCGCAACTTACAGAACTGGAGTTTATTTTATTTTATTCGGTACATCATGCCGTTTTTTGCATCAAGTCCTTAAGATGACATCAGAAAGATGATGGCCCCAAAAATAAATACATTGATGAAGACGATTTCTGAAATTTTCGGCCGCATTTTGGCACATCTCGACGGGTATTTTTTAAAGACGATCTCATTTACATAAGAATAATCCAGTTTAAAGGGTATAGCGGCGATTCGAATTCGATCCTTGAATTCTTCAAAGGTGTGAGGCCATTGTTTAAAAACATTTTCCTTCAGATAGCCCCACTAGGAAGAAGTCGCAAATTGCAGCCGGAAGGCCCGCTTGGTGACGACGAAACAACGACCATTTTCAAGAAACGTACGGCCGGAGAAGCCTCGGTGTTGTCCAGACCAAACATTGGTAACGACTGAAAACGGCACGACCCTCCCGACACAATGAGACCCCTCCCAGGTTCCTCCCCCCACCACACGGAATGTACCGGCTCTTCAAAACTTCACTGTCTTTTTTGCTGCACCCTGTACCCCAAAAATAAATCACTATGATACTTTTGACCGTGAAAATGTCAAATCATATCGAGCTTTAAGTAGGTAGTTTCTAGTAGCAGAACGCCATGACAGAGATTGTGATTAACGTTTATTATTTAATTAATTAATTAAGCTTTACAATATGTGTTGTGTTCAAAAAAGTAATAATTTCTTTGCATTTTGAAACGAATCAATTTAAGAAAATCAGATAACTATTTTTATTCTGGTTGGTCATGTGACCTTTGTAAGTCAAATATTACATTGCTTTATCATTAAAATGAATTTTAATATTTAATGATAGCCATTACATTATTAGAAGCTCATTTGGTTGACAGCTTGAAATATCTTCATATTTACATTTCACTGCCAATGCTAAAATATTCATTCCACTCAATAACTAATATAAAAATAATAATCCTTAGAGAGGGGACATTACCTATATGTTAAATTTGGTATTTTATGACACGTCACCAACTTATCGTTAAATGCTATAATATTAAGTGCTTTTCGGTTTCATTGATAAAAAAACGCACAACCTTTCTTACTAATTTACTATTATAGAGGGATGAAACAATTTTTAGGGCTTTGTTTTCACGGAATACCATTTACACCATCGCGCGTCGGTACCAGCCGCATTATTTATTTATTTATTTAACGCCCAGAAGGCTTTTAAATGTAGTTGGTACAATTTTAATGACAGACAGTTTTGAAACATGAAAAAGAAATAATAAAAATAAAATTACATCAAAAAATAATATATGCAAGAAAAAAAATTAAAAATAACAAGAACACAAATTAAAAAATACAGCAATTTGACTGGTGTACAAAAATATAACTTCCATTTAGGAATAGTGTCTTTTACGTGATCCACAAAATTCGCAAAGTTAATATTAAATATATCGACATCACCTAAATATTGGTTTCCCATAGTGTGAAACCGTTGTATTGGGGAGTTCGCAATGTAATTGCGCTTATGTGTGTTGCAGTGGAATAGTGTATTTTGTCGTGTTGTTATTGTAGGTATTCTTAAGTTTATGAGTTGCAGAAGTTCGCAACAGTCGAATTTAGAGTTTAGAATTTTGAATAAAAAAGTTAAGTCGTTTATTTTACGCCCGTCTTCCAATGTGTGTATTTTTAGAGTATTTAATAAGAAATGATATTGTAAGTCTTCTAGTGGGATATTTAATTTGAAATTTATAAAACGTAGAGATTTTTTGTATTCGCTCAATGTTATTAATGTGAATTTTGTAAGAGGGAGACCAAACTACTGAGTTGTATTCAATTATGCTTCATATATTTTTAGTAAACAAGTGTTCTTTACAATATCCTTTATCATGAATCTATTTTTTAATACATCTATTCGATTTTCGATTTTGTTTTTGTGAATGAATACAAATTGTGGAAGTGGTTATTAACGCACTTCCCGACATTAGATCGGGCTGAAATCACGCACACACACACGCGGACGTTTTGCATTTCTTTAAAATTGGATCACATTACAGCAGTTAATATATGAAATATGTGTCGGTCCTACCCAATCCGGATTGGGATCAGTTATAAGCGTGATTGACTCCAGTCCCTGGGAAAAGTTCAATCCTCATTCAAACCAAAAAAAAAACAGTTTTAAAAGAATTTTTAAAGTTCACAGCAGTTTAAATGCCAGTCCCTAGGTAGGAAGGTTCAATACTCAGTAAATCAAAACAAATAGCTACTAGCCGGCTCAAGAGATGGCGCAACTAGGTCTAATAATGCAGTCTGCGCCCGCCGCGCGTCGAGCGCGGATTCACATCCCACCATAATGAGACCTACAAGCATTCCACCGTGAAGGACACCAACACGACGATAATGACGACAGCATAAAGTCACTGTGATTCTACAACCTCTTTCATTCATTTCTACCGACGGTCACCCACAGATGTACAGTCACTCACAGTTTTCCAATAAGAGATGTTATTTTGATATTCAACCGTAAAAGATCAATGGTTTCGTTGCTTGTGTGGCACGCAGCGCCGTCTTGTTGAAAATAAACGTTGTCCAGATCAATACCATCCAATTCCGGCCATAAAAAATCATTAATCATCTCTCGATAGCGCAATCCATTCACCGTAACTGTTGCTCCAGCCTCATTTTCGAAAAAGTAAGGTCCAATGACTCCGCCGGACCATAAACTGCACCAAACAGTCACACGTTGAGAATAAAGAGGCTTTTCAACAATAACTCTTGGGTTTTCCGAGCCCCAAATGCGACAATTTTGCTTGTTGACGAAGCCACCGAGGTGGAAATGGGCCTCATCACTCAAGATGATTTGCATTTGATTCACTCAAGTGAATTTTAATAATTTCAATGTGTTGTTGAAGCGTGTATCGATCGATTTTTATTAATGGCGTAGTTTTTACTTGTCAAATGTCAAAAAATGACAGCTTCAAAAGTAACATCTACCGTAATAGCGGGCTATTCAAAATAACACCTCTTATTGGAAAACCTTGATAATAATAATATAAAGACATATTAGGTATAATAATAATATAAATAGTTTAAAAAAAGTTTGTTTTTTTTCGTAAAACTCATGTTGATTTTTAAATGGTGAAATGATAACCTGAATATTAAATATTCAGTTTAATTATCATTCGCCTTTTTTTTCAATGATAAAGAACATAAAAAAAATACTGGATTATTAAAACCTCAGTATGGCAAAATGTAAGTTAGCCACTTGTCGCTCTGAACTGACAATATAATGATATTTTTTTAAATCTATTACCTATAAATAAATCATACGTTGTTGTTTTATTTGATAAAAAAAAAAAACAAGTTAAAAAAAGAATTGACTTCCATGGATTAATTATAACCAGGACAGGTACTATGTAATTAATTAACAATAAACGACGTAGTTCAATAAATTAAATAAACAACGCATTCAGTATGAATCGGAAATAAAATAAGCTAGGAGGGCGGACAAATAGTTATTGATGAAACGAATCTACTACCAGAATCGTCTTCCACAAATCCATCGTTCTTCAATTGGATCAAGGGTTGCATGAAATCGTTCCTTATATACGATCTTGTTCACTTCCCGATACTTGATGGTCTGATCCACGGTGTTGTAGAAGAACTTGTTAGAATACTAAAGTCAATGTATTTTATTACCCACGGCATGAAGAACACCTAAAATTGTATAATATTTTTCCAGAATACGAATTCGAACAGTTTTCTTCCCATTTTTCCAAATTCTGCATCTGGGTTCTTGAAGCTGTTGCCCTTCTGTCCAAAAGCACAGGATCGATTGACATCCGTATTGAATTCTGCCAACAGGTCTTCATGTTCATAGAATCATTTCCGAGTTTCTGTATTTCATGTACGAACACTGCGTTGAGCCACTGAATCCAACATAGGTTATATCCTATATCTGATCTTGCTGGATGTGAATGCAGAGGTCAATTTGTTTCGGAGCTTCTTTCATCTTTCTCCAGTGAGATTAAACAAATGAGCTGACATTGGTTAAAATTTTTCGCTACAATGAGCTCCAAATCATCAACGACCATGTTCTTCGGAAAAGCATGAACACTCTGGCATGTGGAAGGTTCTTGGTTTGGAAGTAGATGTCACTGAACGTTCCACCAAGCGACTGTTTTTGAAGCATAGTAGATCCAATGTTACCAACCATGAAAGTTGGCTTTGGTCCCGGGACGCCCTTTTTCCAGTAATTGTAATTCCATCTCATCAATCGACTTCTGTAGCTTACTTACTGTAATTCCATCACACGCCATTTCAAAAATGGCAACAATCACCTCACTCGTATGGTTCAATTTATTGAACTTCACTACTATATTCCTTTATTTGTTTTAGTTATGTATGTAAATAATTATTGTATATTTATACACAAAGTGAAGAGGTACTTAAATTTCTGACGATACTGATAAAAAAATATTATCACATATTATTGTTGCCTAATTAATTACTATGTTATCGTCTTGGTTTTTTTGCGTTTAATAAAAAAAAAAAAAAAAAAAACATCACATTGTATGTATTGTAAAAAAAAAAATCTTGAAAACATTTATGGATATCATATTCTTTTTAATAAATAACCACTTAAATATTATAGGATGACGGTGCAAGAATTACGCCAATAGAGACGGAGATGACCAATGAACAACTTTAATTTACTCGTAATCAAGTGAACAGATGCCATTACTATCATTATATTATTATGCAGGAGCATTGCGTGAGGAACTTCAGTCCGTTTATTATTATTTTTACCATTGTTGACCTCGTAACTTAAATACTGGTAAGTTACATATATTTTTTAACTTGGTTTTCATAAACAAAACGCACTAAATTTATAGCGTGTCGGGTGGGACGTCGCGTCAGAGCGAACGATATTTCATTTTATTCAATAAAGCACTGGATTTTTTGTGGCAGAGTCGATCGCCGCCACCGGCAGGTCAACACTAGTTTTCTCGTGGTTTGTGCCGCGTCCAACGCAGTATCATTGTGTTGGTGCCCCGTCTACATGTTCCTCAGGGCATGTGAGTTAGTGTAAAAACAATAAAGTGCCATACAAACATTTAAAAAGTGAAACCAAACAAAATCGACCGCGCGGCCATCCGCCCGGCGGCCGTGCCACAAAACAGTATTATAGTGAAATTTTCAAAGGAATTATTATTGTTACATGTTTTTTATTATTTCCAAAAGTGAGTCATCAGACAAAGTGTAAATTTCTAGTTGCTACATGAATTATTATTCTTCTTTAAAAGTGAAATAAATAACAATTCAATATAATGGAAGAGACAATGGCCGACTTGAGAAAACTCAACCCATCAAGAGAGAGTCTCATCGAGTACCTCAATTCAATGCCAAATACAAGGGTTACAAAAACTACTTACTCGCAACAAGACCCCCGCTCCACCGCCAACTCGTCAATCTACCAAAAAAATGCAGACGACTTCAACATCGGGGACGTAGCTTCCCTATTCCCGTCCCAGGCCTCGCCCGTCATCACCCAGGAGGATTACGAACCTGATCCAAACTTCCCGCCGCCACCCTGGATCACTCCCTACGGGAAAACTAACAACAAAAGGAGGAAGGCAAACTCCCCGCGCCCCATCTCTCCCGTCGCATCCTGCTCTCAAAACAGATTTGAAGTCCTCTCGCCCTCAGCCTCAACGACTAGCGATACAATCACTTCAGCAGGCTCAAAAACCACAGACGCAGACCCCACCGCCGCGGCCGCCCCGAAAGTTTTCAAGGCAAAAATCCCTCCAATCATCATCAGAACCACTACAAACTGGAACCAAATGCGCCAAAAACTTCAGGCAGCCGGTGTGAAAGTCGCCAATTCAAAGGCAATCCCTACTGGCTACGTTTTAAATACAGAAGACTCCACAAGCTTTCGTACAGCCACCCGCCTTCTCGAAGAAGCCCAAGTGCCCTTCCACACTTTCCAACTCTATGAAGATAAGACGACGAAAGCAGTCCTGCGCGGGATACCCCCGTCTACCTCCACGGAGGAAATACAAGAGGAGCTAGAAGAGCTCAACCTCCCTGTCATCAGCGTCACCCGCATGCGCTCAGGACCCAACAGAGTGGCGGCCCCCTTGGTTCTCGTCCAATTAAACCACGGCGAAGCCGGAAGAAAAATATTCGAGCTGGAAACCCTCTTCCAGCTGCGAATCAAGGTGGAATATCTAAATCCGAAAACCGCCCCCTCCCAGTGCCACCGCTGCCAGCTTTTCGGGCACTCCGCGAGAGGCTGTCACCTGCCCCCCCGCTGCGTCAAGTGCCCAGAAAACCACCTCACAGCCACCTGCCCCCACAAGCGGGAGGACGGAGACGCCACATGCACAAACTGCGGCGGACCCCACCCCGCCAACTACCAGGGCTGCCCAAAGCGCCCCGCACCCTCCACCCGCTACGCTCGCCGACCTGAGGTAAACCCACAAGTTACCTTCACATCCAAGCCCACCAACCCCTCCATCTCCTACGCCCAGTCCATGAACCCGCCCCCCACCCGAAACCCCTCAGGTTCTTCAAACACCCCCCCCCCAATAAACTCAGCACCCTTTTCATTTACAGATTTCCTCAAAAAATTAAACTTACAAAAAATCGGCGAACTCCTCGCCGACCTCTTACCAAAATTTCTTTCAGCTCAAAATCCATCAGATTACATTAGTATACTGCTCTCTGCAACCCCCCAGATTATTGCCCTTTTTTCAAATTAAATTATGGCTAACACCACCACCCAGCCCCACGCGCTCCGTTTGGCATTCTGGAACGCCAATGGTTTCGCCAAAAACCTGCTCGAAGCTCGCCTATTCACCAACACACACAAATTAGACATACTACTCATAAACGAAACACACTTCACAGCCGCACAAGCACCAAAAATCGCCAACTTCACACTGTACAAGAACGACAGGTTACACTCACGAGGTGGTGGCACAGCCATCTACGTGAACAATAAAATCACACACCAACACAATACTACACCTACCCTCTCTACACTAGAGAGCACCTCCATTACCATCTTCACAAAATCTTCCGGCCCATTAAGAATCAACTCAATATACAACCCCCCTCAAAAAGAAATTGATCCTAAAGACCTCGAGTTGCTTCTTGATGGGCCCACCCCTACTATTCTAGCCGGAGACTTTAACTCGAAGCACTCAGACTGGAATAGTAGGCGCACCAACAAAAACGGAAGAATCCTTCACAAATTCGCCGCTTCCCACCCCGATCTAGTAGTCGCCGGCCCCGTGAGTCCCACACATTTCCCGTCACGTGGCCACACCCCAGACGTACTAGATATCGCCCTCATACACAAATCATCCTGGGCGTACTGCATAGAAACCATAAACGAACTCTCCTCCGACCACAACCCCGTGCTGTTAACCCTACATAAATTCACCACCCCCCCCCCCTCAAAAGCCAAACAAAAAACTGATTGGACGGCCTTTATGCAAAAAGTGGACGAAAACATCACCATAAAATCAAACATTAAAAGCACCGACGAACTTGACTCTGCGGTTGACGATCTCGCCCTCATAATACGCACCGCTATAAATGACGCATCCAAACCTCTACCTGTACGCCTCCCCTACAGCCCGACCGACGACTTACCAAAAGACATAGCCGACCTCATCTCCAACAAAAACTTTCTCAAACGTCACTTCATTAGAACACCAGACCCCAGAATAAAGACTGCTATTAATAGATTACAAAAACAAATTAAAAAAAGACTTTCAGAAAACTCAAACTTATCATGGAACAAAAAAATTCAAGAAATAAACCCAAAGGACGGCTCCCTCTGGCGTTTATCAAGACAATTAAAATCTACACCGACCCCAAACCACCCAATTCACAGTGAAAACGGACTAGTCTTCGACGCACTCGACAAAGCCGAAGCTTTCGCAGACAGCCTAGAATTACAGTTTAGCCCCAGTTACAAACACGCAGATCCCGACCACATTGCCGACGTCAACCGCAACGTAAACCACATTTTTGACTCACTCCCCCCTGACAACATCCACTTCACTACCCCGGCCGAGGTACGCAGTGCCATAAAAGGCCGCAAAAACAAAAAAGCCCCCGGCCCGGATGAAATCTCAAATTTTGCTCTTAAAGCCCTCCCCCATAAAGGCATCCTAGCCATAGTCAATCTTATCAATACAGCTTTCAGACTGCGCTACTTCCCCAAAAGTTGGAAACACGCGCACGTCATAGTTCTCCCCAAACCGGGCAAAGATCCACTTTTCTGCGAAAATCACCGTCCAATCAGCCTCCTCTCCAACATTGGTAAAATTTACGAAAAAATCCTCCTCACTAGGCTCATCAAGCACATTAACGAAAAATCCACCCTACCCGACGAACAGCACGGGTTCAGAGCCCAGCACTCAACCCTCCACCAACTACTACGGGTCACCGAGCAAGTCATCGGTGGCTTCAACTGCAACACATCAACTGGCGCCATTTTCCTGGATATAGCCAAAGCCTTCGATAAAGTATGGATAAACGGCCTACTTCTCAAACTCCACCAAACAGACATAGATCCCCAACTGCTTGGTGTATTAAAATCATTTCTTCGGCACCGCACTTTTCAAGTGCGATACCGCGATGCAATCTCATCCCCACGTTTCATGACAGCAGGAGTACCCCAGGGGTCCCTGCTGTCCCCCACCCTCTTCAACATTTACACTCATGATATCCCCCTCCCAGACAACCAGAACTCTAAAGTAATGCTCTATGCCGACGACTCAACCCTCATGGTTACCCACGGATCGCCCAGGATGGTTACACACCGCCTTCAGCAAGACGTAAACAGACTCCAAGAGTGGTATGACCGCTGGCGCATAGACGTCAACCCCTCAAAGAGCGTAGCCGTCTACTTCTCCAGAAGTAAACGATCTACCGCTCGGCGAGGGACCATCACGATGTACGGCCAAGTCATACCATGGCAAAAGACCGCCAAATATCTTGGAGTCACACTAGACAGGAGATTAACTTGGTCACCACACATTAAAAACACTCTAACAAAAGCCCGGCAAACCGCCGGCGCTCTATCACCACTACTACACAAAAACTCAAAAACCTCACTATCCAATAAACTCCTCATATACAAATCCCAAATCCGCCCCATCATTACCTACGCTAGCCCCATATGGGCCAGCGGTAACACAAAGCGACTCGAGCAATTCCAGAATGCCTCACTCAGACGGTACACCAAAAGTCCTTGGTTCGTACGTAATAGCATTATTAACAAAGGCTCGAATATCCCCCCACTCCGCAAACACATGGTGGATTTAGCCATACCTTTCTTTAAAAAATTAACTTCTCACCCGAACCCTAGCATCTCGTGCCTAGGTAAACCTAGCCCCCACGAGAACCCTACCTACCCCCTCCCAGTATCCATCATCTACCCACCCTAATGCTGGCTCTAAAAAAAGAATATTCAAAGTACAACCGATACAAAAAAGATAGTATTCGATTAGTTAAATCCTAAACTAATACCGACAAAAAATTCAGTCTCAAATACAAAAAATATAGTATAAAATACAAAAAAGCATAGTATTTTAAAGCCCCCAAGTTGTCAAGGCAGCCCAAGCATTAGGGCAGAAAAAAAACCATCCCCCAGGTGACTTACCCTCAGGTCGCGAGAAATAGTCCTTAGCTGGACTGCACCTCGCAAAATGTAACAATATGATATGGATTTTTTGTGGCAGAATCGAATTGTTTTTAATTCTTAAATTTAACCGCTTTTAATTGAAGAACACGTTATAAAATACCTGCATCTTGCCACTATATTTTTGTTGCATTATTACATACCAAAATGTAAAAATACATCCATTTTTGAAATCGATTCAATTTTCCCGTGTAATATGGAGAATATATGACGGAAATGTGAATGGTAGCAGAAGTCTGGGACCAACCTTATTATCATAATTAATGATTATTTTTTCTTTACAGTATTTTATGACCCGCTGGCCATGTCCTTGAACTTGGCCGCAGGCAGCTTGCTTGGAGGCATATTTACATTTATCATTGCAATATTAAGGCCAGGCATTCCGTCTTTCGAATTGTAAATGGACAACGCCCACCTGTTTTAGTTTTCATAGGTTTCGTATAGGATTACCATAGTCGTTTAAATATAAGCGAATTTAAATTACGATCTTACGTTTGCTACGTCTGTTGAAAATAATAGACAAAATAAATAACAAAATAATAAACGTATTTTTAATAATTTTCGATGCTTACTTTACGATTTTTTTCTATCGAGAGAATTTTATTTAATTCACGTTTCGGCAAAACAATTGTTTTATCTTCAAAAATAACAAACATGTTTTTATGGAACATAAAAACTTAAAGAGCTAACGAGAAACTTTTAATAAATCGATAGAAATTGGGAATGCATAGGCTTTATTTCCTTTTCATTTGAAACTTTTATGAATGTACACGGTTTCTGAAACCACCGAATTTTATAGAAGTTGTAGGTATGAATGTTATTTTATATATATTCACATAAATAATATCGAATGCGACCCAAGTGGCCCGAAGGCCATGTCCTTAAACTTGGCTGCATACAGCTTACATGAAAGATATTTACATTTTTCATTGCAATATTAATTTCCGACTTGTGTTAAAAGTTACGTCATGAATCATGGTGAAACTTTTATCTATTTACACGGTGTCGGAAACCACTGAAATTTATAGAAATTATAAGTATGTATATTTAAAAAAGTTTAGTTAGTTAAGTAAATAACATGTTTCGTGCTAGAGTTATTGAAAACTGTATTATTGATTAAATATTATTTGATTTTCTGAAATGCCAGATTTGCAAAATAAATAATATGTAAATAGTTAATTTGATATTATTCAATTCTAGCCATTTCCACAAAAAGTCGCCAGTAACCGAAAAAACATCCATAAAATCATCTATGAGCATTTGTGTATAATATAAATTTAAGGCATCAGCATGGGTAAACCACCCAGTGAGGCCAACATTACTGGATAACTATAAAATAAAAATAAAATTATTACTGTTTTCAAGACACATTAATTTTATAGAAAATCATAAATTAAAGACCTATGTTTTAAATGCCTTTTAAAACAGACGTCCGTGATATATTTATTTAATTAATGTGACAGAAGAGAGCTTCCTCAATATAACTTGTAACTTTTCTTTCTGTACATAAGTAGAATTAAGAAGAAAACTAGAAGTGCCTTCTATACCTACAGATTTGAACGGAAACAAATGTGCCACGGCTTAGTTCATTTTGGTTCTAGACCATTTAGCACGCGGTCTGTATCTCTTACACTTGCCTGAAATTGCATATTGCCATTTCATATGATTTCGGAATCACGGATAAACACAGCTTTTTATGGAAACATTGGCTCAAAATTGGAATAAATTTGGATCACGAAACACGCCCACAAGGCATTTCTTGTGTTATTCTTTATTCTGTGGTTACACACAGTTTGTTCATAATGGTACCTACGTATCAGTGACGGTTTAGTCTACAGTGCTTTTGTGCGGTGAATTCTCATTAAAACGATGAGATAATGAGAAAAACTTGTATTATAATATATAAGCACATTATAAACAGCTCGCCATTAAAATTCTGCCTTTAAAATCGACACGACCAAAAAATATGGTCAAAACGCAACCTGATACTCCCATGCTGAGCGATATAGAATCAGCACAAAATACTTCATACAAAAACCAAAACAACACAATTCCATGACGGTGAAATCTCATCAAGTTAAATGTTATTTTTCTTTAGTAGTTCATAAGTATGTAGTCAATTTTTGAACTTTTTTATTTTCTTGTTCTGCGTTAATCGAACCGTTTGCTTTTAATGGATTTTTTAAATCTACTAGCAAAAGAGATTTGTCTTAATTTACTTGAAATCGCTAGTAGTTAAATATTTTGGTGCGTTTTCTCTAGTTGCTTTCGGCTTTCGACTAGAAAGCAGTTACACTTAATGATTTTGATTTTGACTTAATGATGTGACAGTAAAGAGCTTCTTATTCGTTATTCCTAATATTGTGCAATGGCGAAATATAGTGTTGTTTACATAAAATAAGTCCGGGTTGGTGTTAAAAGGGACTTGAAATTAACAATTAAGGATAACTATAAAATTTTATAAAATAGGTAAGCTAACATAATAGGCGATGCCGTACGTAGTAATGCAAAATCATGTGTTTTTGGTTTGAAAATTTGGTCGCCTAGAAATGTTTCAGATGCTTTAATTAAATACTGCGAATAGAATACATCTTGGCCTTTGAAATAATCGAGTATTATTTAGATAAATCGTTTTATAAGCACAGAAAAAAATAATGTACAAGTCCTATGAAAACTACTTTAAAGTTCAAAATCTCCTACTTACGAACCCATTTTCGGTTATGATTTTACTGTATAATGTGGAAAATTAATTTATTTATAAAATGATCGAAAAAAAAAAATATTTATGCATGAACATCCACAAAATAAAATAATACTTTTTGGCCATGTTTTTTTCTTGCATAAATCAAAACAGGCGGGAATTTAAACTTTATCGCCATCTACGTAAGGGTTGTTATTGATAGCAGCTCAATTTAAAATATTACACGACGTATTGCATCGCCTTAATTTATTATTATTATTTTAAAAAATTTAAACCATGAATAAATCATTTTGTTAATGTATACTTTTCTCCGCAGAAAAATCCATTCACTTTAATGGTTTTAATCTTATAAAAAAGGTCAAACAAATGTTTTATTTATACCAAGGTCATGTAATGTTTATTTATAATCGCTTCATCGTTTGTTCAAGTTGAAGACGTTACGTCATATTTAGACAGGAGGTAAACAAAAAAGTCTCAGGAGCCACGCCTTTTCTGGCCTGTGAAAATAGGCAAAATAGCGACGTTTTCAGTCTTTGCAATTGGCTCGAAAAATACTTTTTTCTCCTAATCTGAACAATGGGAAATGTGTGGGCGAACTATAATAATGTACCAACCTTACAGGCAAGTGACCTTTAGGTCAGAAAACACCTATCATCCGATTTAATCGTTTCAAACAACAAAATTTAATGACAATTTTATGAGCTACGTGCAGTATCTTTGTTTCTTGCTCTACCAACTAGCAAATTAGACTAAACACACATTCCCGTATGTATAATGATAATTATTACAATTTATAATACGGGCATGGGACTTAGAATACGAATTGCAGGAATTAGGTATGATACGATATATATCAACATTAGGTACCTGTAAAAATATACGGATTAGGGACACCCATAGATATCAAAGATTTGCGGTGAAGTCAACGCTAATTTGGCTTCTAAATATATTTGATCACATCGTAACAGGGCTATTTTACTGTAATTGGAATATTCAAATCTATTTTTAAAACACTTCATTGTAATGGTCAGATATTTTGAAATATATTCATTATCTCAGACGCCTTTTATGGTTTTATCATATTTCCTCCAACTCGGGTGTTTCTAACTATAATACATTTTCAAGCAGTTTGGTAATATTAAAAAGAATTTACAACCCGAGTTAAAACAAACCGACAAATAACAGATAAGCAGATAGTAATGATGATGGATAAGTCTATTGCAGAGTAGATGATACTCTCAGTATCGCCCTCGCCATCGCCATAAAACGTCGCATTGCTTCCAATGACACTAGAAATAACTAGGTACCACCCAACCATCGCGTTTTTTTAAACCTATCCCACTCCCTTCAGCCTTCAGAATCTCATTTGATCCGGGCAGTTGGGACTGTTATGAGATATTATTAAAATTATTTTATATTTTAAAAAAAATATATGCACTTTAAAAAAAATTAGTTAATAAAATGAATAATAACAAAGGGTTGTTATTAGTAAGTTAATTTAAGTTTTTTTATAACTTTTGAAAAACCGTTAATATCACAATATAACATAGTATACAGTTATGAATGTAAAGAAATACTGAACACGAACCGATGCACGCGAACCGTCGACTTCAACAACCAACGATCAACTAACGATCAACGATGACACGATCTATCAACACTGGGACCAGTCTTCTCAGTTATTTGCTTTTATTGACGAGAGCCAATTCATGAACATCTGTTCGAGATTATTTTACCTTTAACAGTTTTAATCAAATGTTCACGGTTTCTTGAAACTCGTAGTACAAGTGGAAAACTGATGAATCTATATAGATAGAACCATAAAAAGAACCATAGATAGAACCATAAAAAGCTAAAAAAAAATCGACCTGAGAATTTCAATTAGTTTAAACTTTTTTTCCATTTTTTACGGTAACAACGAGTTCAAAAACTTTTCTAGCCTTGTCTACTCGTCGACGTATTTTAGAGGATATTAATTATTCCTTTATTATTTTTTTTCATAGTGATATTTCAATAAATTGTAGTTGGTTGAATCTGCTAATTTTCATTTAGTTTAACAATTTCTTAGTGACATTAAAATTTAATTGAGACCGTCAATACATTTCCTTTGAACAAAAATATGTTGTTTATAAAATTATTTATTTTCCCTCTATAGAAAAAAATGCAAAGTATGCTCCGAAAATTATTTTAAAAAAAACACATTTTATTACGTTATTTAACATGTTATTTGGATAAAAAAATCCACTGCATTTTGTAGTGATTTTAAATATGGCGTGTTTTATTAAAAAATAGCTGACGTATACCCGGCATTGCTGGGGATTATCCTTAGGAGATAGACATATACCTCTTCTGACGTAGGCCTTTTCAAGATATACAATTCCGTGGAACATTATTTTGATATACAGGGTGTCCGGGGTGAAAGTGCAGTAACTTCGGGAGGTGATTCTACATGATAGTAAAAGTAAAAAAGAAACAAAACCTTTTTTGAAATTTTATCTTTTAGATGTACTTTTCAGCTACCAACGAAAAATTGCGCCGGCGTGTGCGTACTGCATTATTATTGCTTTTGGATCATTTGAAATCGACTGGCTGATCCTAGAACTAACATCCGCTACCCCCCACCCCCAGATGGTAAAAAGACCGGATGTTATTTGTTCACTTTAAAGAAATATTATAAACAAATACCTCACATGTACTCACTATACATGTGGATTACATAACTCGATAATGGGTTAGAGGGCCTGAAGGACGCCAGTTACGTAACAAGAGATTCATTCATTAATTCTTCTGAAAGCTGATTACTTCAATGGTCGTTTCATGTCGTGAAAAAGATAAGGATTTTTAATCCACATTTAAGACAACATACTTACAACACCCCTCTCACTTTAACGAATACCTACAGTTGGAAGACACCAACACACTTTATGTGTAAATTCGTATTATTATTTTAGTGCAGTTCTCTTTGTTCTTCGAATTTGGTTTAAAACATCATAAAACAGACGATTTTGAAGCTCATTGTTATAACTTCGAACTCTCGGTTTACGCGTCACTGGCAAATAATAAACAACATCACCAGTCTCGCGCTCGACAAGCGCACAGTGAATTTATCGGGTAAGTGTGTACCTCCACTAAGGATTTTTAGTAGGTGTGTCTTTTTGTATGGAAAAATAAAAGTTGGAATTTCGGAAAAAGTAATTTATATTTTTTTTGCTTTTACCATCATGTAGAATCACCTCCCGAAGTTACTGCACTTTGACCCCGGAAACCCTGTGTATCATAAGGTTTAGCCAACGTTAGCAATGAAAGCGCCCGAAAATAAAAAAAAATTACGACTTGATAACAAAACTACGACTTTTCTCTACATTCTATTAGATATTTATGCATGTATTATACAGGGTGTATCGGCACGTACCCGACAAACTTTAACCAGCTATTCCTTAGCACATTTGGAGTAAAAAAATGTTATGGGCACTTTGCTGTCCGGTCACATTTTTTTTTAATAGAAAATTTATTATTCATATTTTCACCACATGTCACCAATGTTTTATCCTTTGTCAAAGTTTGAAAACCCGTCTGGCAATATTTTGTTCGAGTTTCGTTGAATAATGTACGTACATACCTACGTTGGCGCGCTTTTACAATCACAACGAAATGGCACGGCACCATTCGTCTCATTTTTAACTATTATTATTTAGTGTGTACGAAAGAGCGAGGACACTTTTTGACACACTTGCTAATAACAGCTGTTGAACACGAGAAACAATGCAAATGACAGTGACGGAGTGTGGATTTTTTATTTATTTTTTGTTTTGAATGGAAAAAAAATGTTACAGGACAGCAAAGCGCCCATAATATTTTTTACTCCAAATGTGCTGAGGAATAGCTGGTTAAAGTTTGTCGGGTACTTGCCGATACACCCTGTATATATAAACCTGCCGGAAAAAATTCTCTAAATGAGGAAAATCCGTTGCGTACATTAACACATCTCGCTTTCAAACCATCTTCAGTATCTTCCTCTCCTTATAACGGGCCTTATATTCTGAATATTGGACTTTCGGCGGGACGATGCTGAGAATACCCACTCTTCTCACGTATTCACAAAGCATCGTTATTTCGTGAATTGAATACACTGTTTATTGGTCGACGCCGACTCGGGTCCATGTTGGGTAGGCACTATACGCACACAGTCACGGATTACGCCATCCCAGCTAGATTTTTATCATCGCATGATGAAAGCATTAAAATGTTGGTGACATGAAACGAAATCCGGTTATTACACTTTTAAATATTGTTTATAATGCAATTATAATGAAAACTAGATACCGGAAAAAAGCGATGTGCACGTTTTTTGTATTTTTTTTTATTTTCTTGATTTTTACATGATTTTACTTTTCCATTTCATGCCCAAGAAGGGCAGTTTTTCTAGGTAAATTACCCTTTTACCTGTATATAAATGTATTCGTAAAAAACGCGAACAAGCATTTAATTTTACAAAGACAAATTTCCAAATCTTTAATTACCTCCATAAACTTGTTGGGGCAAATGACTTGACGCAACTATGTTTTGAGGATTTGACCGACTCACATTCCGCCGCTCTATCACACTAGAAAGATATTTATTTAAAATACAGTACTATAAAGAAACTTTTAGTATTTAAAAAAATATATATATATATTCTGCTGTATATACAATACTGTTATTTTTTTGTTTTTATTGTAATTTTTTTTTTTTATTATTATATAAGTTAATTATTGTTTATTTGTTACAATATATGATCAAATATTTCAAGACCCCTCTTCCATAGAAGCATTAACTTGTGGCTGGAAGAGGAGTGTACATTGTTTTATTACAGTAAGTAAGTAATTAAAAATAAAATGATTTTAAATTTATTTGAAGAATGGAATGTTACGTTACTTATTTAGATGATTAGTTTCTATAGTGGAGTCATTTGCTCCAATTGTAAGCCAATTAACTCGGTGATGGAAAATAATGGTCACCAGATAACTCATCAAAATGAAAATTCAACATACCTATAAAAAGCAATGAAAAGTGATGATACAAAAACTAGGTTAAATAGGTTACATATGTAATTTAACCTCGTTTTTGTTTCATCACTTTTAATGACTTTATGTTTTGAATTGTCTTTTTGAGGAGTTATCATGGAACCCAGACATATATGAGATTATTTTTAAAGAGCGCAAAAAATCACAAATATGCATTTATATGTACCAAAACAATATGTGGCAAAAATTGCATGGGCTTGGAAAAAATGCAAGCAATGGTTCCATGATAACTTCTCAAACCTCCACCTTTAAAAGTTGATATAAAGTAATTAAAAGTGACGAAACAAAAAAAAAGGTTAAATAGTTACATATTTACCCTATTTAACCTAGTTTTTGTTTCATCACTTTTCATTACTTTATAACACTTTTTATAGGTGTGCTGAATTTTCATATTGATGAGTTATCCGGTCACCATGTCTTTGTACTGCCAATCAATGTTATCGACGGTAAAGTGTCATAATTCATATTCAGGGACATTTTAACAACGTAATAAGGGCGTAGAGGACGCACTAAGAACATTAAATAATGAACAATTATATAAAAAAATATATATATATATATATATTTCTTCATTTATAAAATGGTACATTAAGATAGAATCCTCCGCCGCTGGTCTCACTAGGATTCCTGTGTCAAGATTAGCAGCTTCACAGTCACAAGTAAAGTACACAATACAAGCAACGGAGCTTTATAAGAACAACTCCTTTGTCCAAAGGATGTTCTGGTATTTACCGGCTGATACATTAAGTGGAAGCTACAAGCCAAAAATGTGTATATTCTTGGTATACCTTATATTGTAGGTAATAGGCATTACAATCGCTTGACAAACGGAGTCTAGAAACGTTCGATTTCAAGCACATTTTATAAGAAAGCAAAAAGTTAATCATGTGACACTGTCACAGATAATCTTAGCTTTAATACGGTATTTTTAAAAAGTTGTTTTTTTTACGCGTTCATACATTTCTATTGATAAATATTGTTTTAGTAGTTTACATTTATATTTTTTATTGAGTAATTTAATTTTTATATTTGTATTCTACTCAAGCGAAACGATAGGAAAACCTTCAATTTATCTTAAGCATATTTTTGGTATTCATAATGTACACGAATAATGTAACGAATTCGTTATAAAGATTAATAATAGTGATTTGGCATTAAGCTTCGCCAAAGCAGAACCCAACAATAAAATTAAATATAATTACAAATACATATATACCCTCACTTTTAAACGCGGTGTAAATATAACGCGACGCGTAAGATCGGAACAGAGATTGATTTAATACCACAGCGTTTATATGTCGATTAATCTTTACTACAAATCGGATAACACTTTGAATACCAAAAATTTGCAGTGAATAAATTGAAGGTGTACCGGACGTTGTACCTCGACCGACCTTAAATTAATTTGCATAAACTTGAATTTACGCAGAGGTAGTTCCTTTACAAACTTACCTCTGCGCATCTTCGAATTTATGCAACAAATTCTCTCTCTAAAACTTGTATAAAAAAATCTGTAAATCTTATCTGCAAAATTGATTAATAAATAAAACCACGGGGTCATGCAGTCATCATTATAGACAAAAAACAAAGGCTTGACCCCCCAAATACCCTCTTATAAATTAAAATACCTAAATTTGTACAAAACATGAATGACTTGCATGAAGTTTTAAATTGTGCAAGCGCAGTTTCCTTTACAAAACTCGCCGTTTGCACAAAATCGAATATTATGGAAAAGCTTCCCTTTAAATATCTAAATATTCCTATCTGTAAATTTGTGCAAACTCACTCTCTGCCCTGGAACCTTCACTTCAACCTGGCCTTCTTCTTTCTCCCGGCTCCCTGGTGCTCACCAAGAAGAAACATTTTGCAAAGTCGAAACGTCCTTGTCAGGGCGCAGGTTCCCCCTTACCTTCCTCCCCCCTGCCTTATCCCTTTCTCCCATAATCTCCCACATTTTCCCCATTTCTCCCTTTCCCTATATTTTCCCCTATTTTTCCCACATTTTCCCCATTTTCCCCTTTCCTCATAGTTTTCCCCATTTCTCCCACATTTTTCCCCATTTTTTCCTTTTCTTCATATTTTTCCCCATTTTTCATTTTTCCCTTTACTTCATATTTTTCCCCATTTTTCATTTTTCCCACATTCTCCCTCCTTTTTCCCGACTTTTCTTCCTAGCCGTTGAAGCGGCCAGCCGGCCATTCCCGCTACATCGTCTGTGCGGCCGGCGACTACAGTGCCGTCCCGTACAGAAGGTTTTCCTATCATTTCGCATATTTGGAATAAATTAATTAAAATTGTAAGCGCTAACTAAATGTATATTTTTGTATGTATACTTTCATTAGAAATGTATGAAGCACTGTTAAAAAATATGGCTTTACTTTCCTAATAATCCACAAAAAAAAAGACTATTCAAGGCTCCGTTCGCCAAGCGATTTGTATGCTTATTACCTGTATTCTATACATTAGGCACATTGAGAATATACACATATTGGCTTGTGCAAACCAAACTATGTTGTTCTCAATGTGCCTCAATATTCAAAACGACTGTAATGTGCGTAGACGTAAGCGACTGCTGTGAAAACATTTAAGAGGAAGCTACAAGCCAAAAATGTGTATATTCTTGGTATACCTTATATCGTAGGTAATAGGCATTACAATCGCTTGACAAAAGGAGTCTAGAAACGTTCGAATTCAAGCAAAAAACTGTTTTTTATTATTTTGTAAATAATTTTATTTAAAAGTTAATCAAGTGAAACTGTCACAGCTAATCTTGGCTACAATACTGTAATTTTTTAAAGTTGTTTCCTTTATGCGTTCACACATTTCTATTGAAAAAATATTTTTTTTGTAGTTTGCACTTATATTTTTTATTGAGTGATTTATTTTTTTATTTGTTTTCTACTCAAGCGAAACGAAAGGAAAACCTTCAATTTATCTAAAGCATATTTTTTGGTAATCAGAATGTACACTAATTCGTCATAAAGATTAATCAAAATAGTGATTTGGCATTAAGAGCCAAAGTCTCTCGACAATTCTTTAGTTGTTTTCAAAGATACACTGTGAATTTTTTCAGCCTATAACATATTAAATAACAGAACAAAGCGTGTTTTTAATAATTTTTGGGGCTTAGAAACTTGTCATAAATCGGTAGAAATTGGGTATGCGGGGGCTTAAGGCCGGTTTTACCACACGAACGTTTAACCGGCGGCTTACAAGAATCTAATTAGTAACGTTGTCAATGAGTACCTACTTAAATAAAGTCCTCAGCACCCGAAATCCCACTGAGGATATCATTATATATATAATTTGTTCTATTTTGAGATTCCTACAATTATAACACAATGTATGGAACGCGTTTTCCTTTTAAAAGATGGCTTTGTCTTCAAGAGCGGTTTGGTCCATTATTATTAATAAGGCTTATTTTACTACATCTATTACTGTAAATATCTTAATACTATTAACCATGTTTCTTGTATATATTGTAGGCATTCTGCAGCCTTACCAGTATGCAGGAACGTTGGGGGTCTAGATTCGTTATATAATATGTGTAGAGTCGTTCAACAACAACGAACAACAAAAATTGAGTCCTTGCGAGAGTCCTGAAGGAGTAACCATCTGTTACTTATACCATGGTGGGTAAGCGGTGGATAACCTCCAGTAAAGATATCATTATCCCAAGATGTGAATGTATATTCGAACATTATCGAAATTATTTTAGGTACCTATCTAAGCACTTATAATTTTAATAGATATCTATTTAAATTTACTTATTCTGACGAACGAACTAACTATTTTAGGGATTAGATCCAAACTTTTTTATTTAAATGTAGATATATTTGTATCCATTAATTGCAAGGTGAGCGTAAGAAAAAAAAGACTCTAGGATGGTTCGTATAATATGCGGAGCGGATGTACAAAGGAGTGTCAGGAAATGTATGACCCGAAAGTGAAGGAACTTCTACAACTTGGAAAAAAGTGTAAGACAATGGTATACGTATGTATGAGGCGGAGGGAGTGTGCCCATACGAAGAGGAGTTAGTAAGATGCAAGAAGAGTTCAGAAGAGCCCAGAAGAAGCAAGAAGAAGGAAGGCATAAAGAATTAAAAAAAAAAAAACAAAACTCAATCATTTACATTTTTGTTTTATTGAGTTTTATTTTCCAATGTACATTTGTTTCTTAAATTTTGTTTTCTTTGCTACCGGTTTCGACACAACCGTGTCATTAACTAGCAATCTTAAAACTAGTTTTACAAACAAAAATTTCCGAGTGCTCAAGGGTTATAATATAATTGATTATATAGCGGAATGCTCCAGCGGTAGGTAGGTACCATGAATAATTAAAAAAAGATTGCGCAATGCAGAAGAAAATACGGGCAATGCTACTCATTTGCCACGAGAAGAGAACTGATTGACAAGCGATGTCCAATTTCCACAGGCCAGTTTATGGCGTGAAAAATTGCCTCTTCATTCGTAGTGTTAATAAAAATTAACTTCTTAAATTTATTGCCTAAGCAGAATTGATGATTTACAGCGACATGAATCTTCTTCGTCGTCTCTTTCATTATTTTATGTTGTCTTACTTCTATATACAGGGTGTCCGGGGTCAAAATGCAGTAACTTCGGGAGGTGATTCTACATGATGGTAGGAGCAAAAAAGAAAAATAACTTTTTCCAAAATTACAACTTTTATTTTTCCATACAAAAAGACATACCTTCCTACTAAAAATCCTTAGTGGAGGTACACACTTACCCGATAAATTCACTGTGTGCTTGTCGAGCGCGAGACTGGTGACGTTGTTTGTTATTTGCCAGTGACGCGTAAACCGAGAGTTCGAAGTTATAAAAATGCGCTTCATAATCTTCTGTTTTATGATGTTTTAAACCAAATTCGAAGAACAAAGAGAACAATACTAAAATAATAGTAGGAATTTACACTTTTAACGATAAAAAATATTAATAACTCATTAAACACTTAAATAACGTCATCGCTTTTTTACTAATTTAACAGATTTTCAAAATGTCCACCTTCAGCTTGCATGCAAGTATCATCTTTAAAGTAAACAAATCACAGCTGTTCTGTTACCAGCTGTAAAGCGGGGGAAAGGGGGGTAGCGGGTGTTAGTTCTAGGATCGGCCGGTCGATTTCAAATTATCCAAAAGCAATAATAATGCAGTACGCACACGTCGGCGAAATTTTTCTTTTTAGCTGAAAAGTACATCTAAATGTTTAAATTTTTAAAAAATATGTTTGTAATTTTTACTTTTACCATCATGTAGAATCACCTCCGGAAGTTACTGCACTTTCACCCCGGACACCCTGTATGTAATTTCCATTACAAATCGACTACGGTTTGTTAAAACCCTTCAAGCTACAAAATTAAAACTTTACATACAATAAATCGAGTATTTACAAATTCATAAAAAACTAATTAAAAATCTAGATGCTTAATGTAAAAGTGGTTATTTATTTTTCTAAATTTTTATGTTAAATATAGCAATTCTACTATAATTATGAGAGATATGGGGGTTAAATAATTACGGTTTTCTAGAAATAACCTGTCAAAAATTTTACGCATTAATTTTAGTTTTTAGTTCAATGAAAATAAATCACTTTGTATTGAATTATAGTTTCTGTATCGAAAATTACTTTACCGCGTTGTCCTTTGAAGATTATTTTTTCATGAAACCACTGAAAAGTGACATTCCTAAAAATGTGGCAGGAAGGGTTTTTACCAAAACACAGTCAAAACAAGTCGGATTTTTTATCAAAATTATATTACCTTTCAATTTTCTTATGTGAAAACATTTATTTTCTGTTTCGCATAAACTGATTTTGGACCAATATAATTGTGCGGAGCTAGTGGTACTATGATATCCCCAATTGGAGTATTTTGTGAGGTTGGGCGGAGCGGGGAGGGGAAGGAGATGGGAAGGAAGGGTACTCAGAAGGATGAAGTATCTGGCTGTTTTTTTTTTTTTTTCGTTTATTGCCATCAATGGTTATTTACAAATAATGCGCGCTACCCGACTCACTAGACAATATCTGTTCTGAGCCGGGTAGCAGTTACATATATTTTATAAACAAATCAGGGCTAAATAAAAAATACAAAAGAATACATAAAATATTACAAATATAGATATAAAATATTACATAGATTTCTAAAAAAATAAAAAGACTTTAGTGTGAGAGTTCTTATTGAGATGGAGTACCCCCATGAAAACTTATCATATTTATAGAGTAAAGTTGTATTTAAAAATAAAAATAAGTAGCAAAATGCTAGCAACTGCAATTAAAACATTTGAAATAGTATAATAGTCTCTGTAGGTATAAAAATAAATGAAATAATAACACGCTCAATCGCTTAACATAAATGATGTACCCATAATAAACACAATTCAAGAAGGAAAGAAAAAAATGCTACAAAGAAAAAAGAGAAAGAGAAAAAGAGTATTCAATATATGGGGAAAAAACTCCTAATATTTATCACATCTATTTCTATCTCCCATCTCTCTTCTTTCTTCCATCTTTCTTTTTATTGGTAACTACTAACTCCTACCCTGATATAACTTTGTTTTCCTATGTTGATAACTTGTTGATAATATTATAAATAAAATTAGTGGGGAATAAAGAAGTTATCATTTATTTTCAAATAATTATGTATATTAGATAAAACAGGTGATATCGGTGTTACACAGCAATCATTAAAAATCAAAATCTCTTCTCGATTTTGATTTTGATGCCGTCTTTTGGTGTTACGAAGAACGTCTTCTTGCTGATTTCAATAGGCTTATCGTCTATAGTGCTGACCTTGTAATATCTGAAGACCGATACGAGGGCTATTTGAATTTGCAGCATGGCGACTCTTCTTGCTGAAAAAAAAAATGATTTGAACAATACTGAATTTTTAAAAAAGAATTGCATTTAAGACAGCACTATACCCTAAAATAAAGTCAGAATCTCAACGACATAAGTGAAGAAGGCGTGTATTAAATTATGCGACATACTGCCCCTACGTAGTGGATGGACCTACATTCGAATTTGACAAATACTGGAGTATAAAATTAAGTTGTTGGGAAGTAAGAGCTTCTTAGATGCATGCACAGATGGCAGTGCATAGAGCTTGCGTGGAAGTCCGCAAGATGGAGCCAGTGGCCAGTAGTCGCCAGGGCCAGTGGTAAGGCTCTCAGAGAAACCTCTTGTTTCAGATTCCAATTAGAAAGCTTCTAGTTAGGTCGACTATCGAGTCACCATTATAATACGTGGAGTATTAATAAATCCCTGATTAATCTAAAAGAACCATTTAATTATAAACTCCTTCCAAGACGAGTTGGAGACCTGTTTGTACGAACACACCAAAAGTAGGAATCTTAACGACTTGAAGACACCGTGTTCAAAAATATTCGGCGCATGGTTGAAAAATGTTTTATAAATTTTAAAAACTATTTTACGTACAATATTCTAATGGTTAAGTACTATTTTTATAAATCTCTATTATACTCAAATAAAGTCTCTCTCCGCGTTTGTCAATTTGTGCGCCTAGTTCTTCGAAACTACGCAACGGATGTTGATTTTCACTATCATTTAGAGAATTTCTTCTGAATGATTTATATATAAAATATTTAAATACAATAAAGAAAAGTCGAGCAACGCCGGGTACACGTCAGCTAGTCTTAAAAATAAAGACCTTAAATCAGCGGATATCGATCTGAACAAAAAGAAGTTATAGTTACGAATACGTCGGAATTAATCAAAATGTGAGACTTGTGTCGTTGATATTATCATACTTTGTGAAACATCTGGATTTAACTCATTGCATTATTGCCGCACAAAAAGATCGTGCGGCGGAATTATGGTTTACATTAAAGAAAACCTGATATTCGAAAAAAACGATATATTGGCTACTACATTTGAGTGCGTCTACGGAACCTTTTCAGTAAACAACCACAAACGCATTCATTTATTGGCAATATATCGCTCACCAAATACGAATAAAAAAACCTTCCTAAAACAGCTAGAAAACATAATAGGAAACAATTATTTTACAAGCAATAATTATTCACCTGAAACACTCATCCACATTGAAAAATCTCCTGATAAAAGATACATGACGCCAACGGGACTCGAACCCGTGTCCCTTCGATTTCCGGTCGACAGCTCTGACCACTGAGCTATGGCGGCTTATCTCTTATCCGCGAAATAATTCAATATATACTAGTGTTTCATTCAACAATTACTGCTTGTTACATTTTTTCACCTGAAAACAACCAACTTTATTTTATATGAGAAAGGCATTGTAAGTGCTAACTCTCTCTATATCAAATTGTATCACCTAATATATAAAGACAAAGACTATTCACCTTACGAGCGCTGCCAAAAGAACCATATCATCGAACATCACAACCAACTCTTCCGTAAGTCACATTTGCGAATACCTATCTTTTTGGTTCAGCGAACGGAGCGTTAATTTACATAGGCACATACTTGCCTAGATTATAACCATCATAATCTAACCCATGTGTCGATAGTCTACGCAATAACTTTTTTAAATATAAGATATTATTTAGATAACTTCTGTTAAAATTCCGTAGTAAATAATAAAAATCGGTAGTGTTCACTGCTGATGTACGACAAATGTATCGCCAAATATTGGTTCAAACGTCAGACCTTGCGATCCAAAGAATATTATGACGTTCTTCGCCATCTGAACCCATCCAAGAGTATCAACTAAACACTGTAACTTATGGTGTCTCCTCCTCCCCTTTTTTGGCATGTCATACTGTAAGACAGTGGACGGAAGACGAAGGTGAAGATTTGCCGCAAGCGAGTCGTGTGCTAACTTCGGATATTTACATCGACGATGTTCTATACACTAATTATGTGCGTAATTACAATAACAATAGGCGGAATGAAATTCATAACTTTAATAACCACCAACGTAATTATAATAATAATAGACAAGCTGAAAACCACACAAATTCATCTCAAAACACGTCCAGACCGACTATTCCCGCACCCGTAGCTGCTCCCGCAGCCTCCCAAGAGGATTTCCCATCCCCCCCACCCCCATCCGTCCCCATTTCCCCCTCTACCAGAACTCCCACCCACCTCTAATCCTACCCCTACTGTGCAATCCAACCCAACTCCCACGCAACTCTCCCAATCCAAATCCCCGCAATTGTCCTCAGCCACATTATCACAACCCAAGACCTCACCATTATTCTAACAGGAGTCCTTCAATCCAATCTCAAGCCCATAGGCATCAATCAAATCAACAATACAGGCTAGACAGGGGCCCTTTGGACCCTATACACCTTAAAGCCCTTAAAGAACAGCTAGAAGCTCTTCAAGCCACGATAAAACACGCCACTGACGAAATGTTTAAAATTCAAGCCACATTAAGAAATCATAATGTCTAGACACCAAAATAAAATAATCAACCTACAAACAGCCTATTGGAACGCCAATGGCTCTGTCCTCACCCACAAAGGTGAAATAATTTCTTAAAGAATACAACATTGACGTATTCTTCATTAATGAAACATGGCTCAAACTATCTAAGAAATTTCAATTACCTAACTATATCACATACTGAGATGACAGATTAACCAATAAAGGTGGCGGCACGGCTGTTTTAGTTAAAAAATAATATTGACGATCGTCTAGCACATGCATTCTTTAGCATTAATATTGAATCCACCTCGGTAGTAGTAAATACATCTTCAGGACCACTTAAACTCTTAAAAAAAAAAAACTCTTGTCCATTTATGTACCGCCGAAACGTCTACTGATCCCGTCCGAACTGGACAGCCCATTAGAAGAAAATGTCCCCACCATTATAGCCGGTGTCATGAACGCTAAACATGGATCGTGACAGCCTACGACCAAACCTAAAAGGTAACGTACTGGCAAAATACACTAGCACTAAATCAATTGTAGTAGAGGCTCCGGACATACCAACGCTACACCGCGCTAACGGTATTCCGGACGTAATTGACATAGTTATCTTCAATGAAACAAATCACTTACACTCCTTAAGAGTACTTAACAAACTAACCTCCGACCACGATCCAGTTCTTCTAACATTATCAGGAGGTTCTAATCCCTTGATCTTCCACGTGCCTATAAACAAAAAAATTAATTGGAAAAAACTCAGCGATTTATTAGAAAATAAAATCACAATACCGACATCAATACCTGATGAAGTGGCATTAAATACTGCCACCTCCAACTTAATTAAATCCCTAAAATCTTGCATTAACGAAGCGTCATTACAGACTACTAAAAACGAAAACTCAGCGAAATATAGTATTCTCAAGGAGGTCAAAAACCTTATTAGGGAAAAAAACCAAGTGCGTAAGGAGTTTCAAACATCTAATAACCCCTTTGTTAAATAACATTTAAATAGATTAAATAGGGAAGTACGCGAAGCAATCTATGATCACCGTAACGAGCGTTGGAACGAATTCATATCCTCCCTTGAAGACGACAGGGACGCCTACTGGAAACTTTCCAAAGATCTTAGACGTCCAGTAACAAAAATATCTCTGCTTCAAGGCCAAAACGGCAAAGTTTTTTCTGCAGCCGATAAGGCAGAAGCCTTCGCAGATAGCCTTGAAGCACAATTAAGCTATTAAGTGGATTCTAAAGTAGAAGCAATATTAAGTCTCGACCCCCAGGACCCGCCCATTAAAGCCACTTCTCCAGACGAAATAATAAAAATAATCAAGGTCTAAAGAAAAAGAAAGCGGCCGGTCCTGACGGAATATCTAACAAAATACTCAAATACCTACCGAAAAGGGGCATCTGCGCCCTGACTGCCATCTGCAACGCAGCACTTAGACTACGTTGCTTTCCAAAGGACTTCAAAGAAGCTGATGTAATATTAATTCCTAAACCAGAGAAGGATCCATTATTAACGGAGAACCATAGGCCGATAAGTCTCCTACCTTGCTTGGGAAAAGTCCTGGAAAAATTAATCCTTCTAAGATTAAATGAAATCATAAATAATTGTAAATTCTTGCCAGACTTTCAACATCAAGCAGGTCATTCAACCAATCATCAAACTCCTCCGAGTCGGAGAACACATCACGGAGGGATTCAACACAAAAAAAAAACAGTAATACTCTCTCTAGACGTTAGTAAAGCGTTTGACAAAGTTTGGCATAATGGCCTTATATATAAAATGTACTATCTAGGGCAGTGTTCCGCAAACTTTTTGTGTTCAAGGTACACCTATGAAATCAAGAAATTTTAGAGGTACACCAAAGAAAAAAGCAATATTTATTTATTACTAAAATCAATTTACCTAATATGAAAAGATGTTTAGTGAGAAATGTGAGCCTGTTTAACTGAGCACAGGCGATCAAAATTTGAAGCAATCGTTGATAAGGCTGCTCTCATCTCTTCATTGATCGTCCTCAGGTGTTGTCTTTTTTTCGATTTAATAGTAGTGAGAGTTGAAAATCCGAATTCGCATAAGTAGGTTGTGGCAAATGGTAATATATTTTCAACCGCATGCTTTGAAAGCAGTGGATACTCATTTTTTATATGCAGCCAAAAATGTGCTAGCTCTACTTTGCAAAATTTAAGTTTTAATGCCCGATCAGTTTTTAACTCCATGAATTCTTCCTCCTGGTTTATCGGTAAGTGTCCAAGGGAAATGTTATCCGAGAGTGGATTTCGTACCCAGTCCATAGGTTGTAGGTCACACTTCTGCTAATAGCTCCAAGTGTTTCACTATCAAAGCCTTCACTTTGTTTCTGAATCGGCAGCCATGACATTTGGAAACAATTCATTACTACCATTGACAGCGTTGTTGATCCATAATACCAACGTAGCGCGAAAGCTTTCAATTTTGTCGGAAGACGTTAAAATATAAGAATTCCTGCCTTGCATTTTTCTCTTCTTCGCTCATTTAAATGAGCGAATATGTACGCCAGATATGCAAGTTTTACTACCCATTCTTCTTTTTTAAACTCAGAAGCAAAATCTGAACCCTGGGCCTCTGAAAACGTCTGGGACTCATTTTTTAGCCCGTAAATCCGAAATTGCACTTTTCCGCGAGAAAGCCATCGTACTTCTGTTTGAACAGAAGTGACTGATGATCTGCTCCCATTTGCTTTCTAATTATCTTCACAATACAACTTCACCAACTGAGGACCACGGTACACCAGTGTGCCGCGGCACACTCTTTGCGGAACACTGATCTAGGGTACCCACTTAGGATCATCCGACTCATAAATAGTTTCCTGAGAAATCGCTCATTCAAAGTAAAAATAAATAACATTTTCTTCACTACACGCCCCCTGTCGTCAGCTGGTGTCCCGCAAGGCAGTCAACTCTCGCCGTCATTATATAACATTTATTCGTGCGACATTCCTAAGCCAATAGATCATAATATTATAATAACTCAATTCGCAGATAACACCAACATCATTTCTAGCTCAACTGTCGAGGCCACTGCTACAAGCAGTTCAGAAACAAGCCGTTCAGAAACAAAACAGAAACAAAACGTTCAGAAACAAGCCACTCTAACAGAAAAGTGGTGTAAAAAGTGGAGAATCTCTATTAATCCGACCAAAAGTGCCGTGCCGCGACCGCAACCAGAAAACGGCCTAAACGGCCCCCTTTCATTAAACTGTTTGGGGAAAATGTTCCATGGGAATCATCATTAAAATATCTCAGTGTCACTCTAGATTATAAACTAACTTGGAAAAAACACATAGAAGAAAAAACAAAAGCTGCAAATCGTTATCTGTCAGCTATCTATCCCATGATGAGTAGAAATAGTCGTCTATCAGCAGACAACAAATTACTGCTTTATAAGTCAACCATCTGATCATGTTTCTCCTACGCTTGCCCAATCTGGGGTTAGGCAGCAAAAACCCATATCAACAAACTTCAACTCTTTCAAAATAAATGCATTAGACTCGCTTTAAGTGCACCTAGCTGGAGTAGAATCTCTACTCTCCATAATGAGTCAATAAAGTGTGAGCCACGACACGGCACATTCTTATTCGAAATTCTGTGCCTCGACCGCGAGTGTACTAAACGTACTATTCTCAGTGAAGTCGCTCGGGTTTTTGACCCTCTCGGGTTTCTTTGTCAAGTGTGTGTCAAGTCTCAAGTCGCCTAGCATTGTGTGCGGCAGTTCTTCTAGCCGATCTACTCAAATTTGTCAAGGAATTATACGTCCCATTGCTTCAGATCTCCAGCACATTTGCGTGGTCTGATTCAACCATCGTGCTCGCATGGTTACGTTCTCCTTCTTGTCGTTGGAAAACGTTCGTTGCGAATTGTGTCAGCCACATTCATGAAGCCCTCGCCGGTACCCATTGGAATCACGTATCATCCAGCGCTAATCCAGCGGATGTCGCTTCACGTGGCCAATTTTCAGCTAACCTAATTGATAACACTCTATGGTGGGCGGGGCCTTCATGACACTATCGACGAAACTGAACTCCGCTCTGAGGAATCGTCAATCGTTCTTAATCCAACCGGATGAAAACTTGTTGGACCTACTACTACTCAAATTTTCTTCTATTCGAAAGATTCAGCGCATTCTCGGTTACTGTCATAGATTCATTCACAACCTCTATAACAAAGAAGCTCGTCGTTCAGATCTTCCATTAAAGCGCACCAAAATTCACGCTTCACTTTTGACAGTCGTTAAACGCATTCAATATGTACATTTTAATGATGACATCACGCGCTTAAAGAAGGGTAACCTTCTTTCGAAACAACTGCGGAAGCTCAATCCATTTATTGACGACAATGGTGAGCTCAGGTGGGTGGCAGGTTATCTCGCTCTGGGCTCGAATTCGAACATAAGCACCCTGCCCTACTCCCTCGCGATTCCAAGCTTACTTTTCTTGTAATAGACGCTTTACATCGAGAACACTGTCATCCCGGCATTAACACCATGCAATATTTCTTAACACAGCAGTTTTGGATTCTGACACCGAAGTGCACCATCCATCATTGTTTGTCAAAGTGTATACAGTGTTATCGTGTAAATCCAGCACCCCTCAAACCTTTCATGAGTGACCTACCCGCTGCTCGGGTTAATCAGGTTAAACCATTCTCCATTGTAGGCGTTGATTACGGTGGTCCGTTTCACATCAAAGCAGGTAAACGCCGCGGCACTAAACAAAGCTTATCTTTGCATATTCGTCTGTTGTACCACCAAGGCTCTCCATCTTGAAATCGCTTCTGATTTATCTACCGAATCTTTCATTGCAGAGCTACGTCAGTTTGTGGGTAGACGAGGTCGGGGAAGCATTATATACTCAGATTGCGGCACGAATTTTGTTGGAGCAAAGACTCAGCTCAATTCGTTCATGCAGACTGCTTCCCAGTCAGAACAAATTGATTTCCGTTTCAATCCACCATCTAGTCCCCATTTCGGTGGCGTATGGGAGATTTAGGTCAAATCTGTTAAGTCTCATCTTTATCGCTTAATTGGTAACCAAACGTTAACTTTCGAGGAACTAACGACTCTCTTCGTACAGATTGGGGCAATGTTAAACTCTCGGCCACTCTGCCCGTTAAGTTCGGATACAAACGATGTGAGCGTGTTAACTCCAAGTCATTTCCTGACTATGGAATCATTGACTTTCGCACCAGACGAGGATTATAGTGATCGGAATATCAACCGTCTGATAATATAATATTTTATAAATAAAATACTTTTGTACCTTTGAAAGTATGTATCTCTTTATATATAAATTTGCAGCCATATGGCAGCTTCGCGGGACTACCTATCTATTGTCTTAATATATGTATTGTGCCAAATGTATTTTGTTAGAAATAAATAAAAAAAAATAAAAAATAAAAATAATTAAATTAAAAATAATTTAAATTTAAACGCAACCATAGACATATGAATATTAGTAGACCTGCCCTAAGTGATTAAAAGCGTATTATCCCCACTCCCCATACCGGTTCCATTGGAACCGGCTGTGCTCGCGTATGACCTCAAGTGAAATTTGAAAACGTGACGTCATCATTCTTGTGCGAACTATGGTCGAGGCATCATCGGTTCATTTTACGAAATAACACGGCAAAATGTTGACTTGTACTATGAAAACTTGTAAAAATAGATGTGAAAAAGAGAATAAACCCAATTGTCGTATTACATTCCATATATAAGCATTATTTTACTTTATTTTAAGCATATTCACATCGTATAATATAGATCAGTTTTAGAAACATATTATACTATCACATCGAGAAACGTCTGGACGCGAAACACAAAGCTGGTTGGTTGCTGGGAAGTAAATTATGAACATTTATAAAAGTGTCTTAACTAAATACTAAAACGAAATATTTGACTCTGAAAATGGAACCGAATTTTTTTGCCGAATTTGGACTTCGCAAATTTGTTCATAACGTGGCGAGTAATTTGCGCTCCCATGTAAAAATGTCTATTCATTCAAAAGCAGGTTTTACTTTTAAGAAGTAAATGGTGATATTATAATGCGAGATGCCTATTTACTGTCAGATTGATTTATTGACGAATCACAGTCAGCCTTACTCCCTTCGTTCTTCAACAGTTGATTTTACCCCTCGCCATTATCTTCTCGTCTATTAATTCCTATGTCTGTGAACGCAACAGAATAATTTAGCAATTAATGAAGAAGTGAAAAGTTTTGTTTTTGTTTGTTACAGAGTTGACAAAGTAAAAAGGATTTTGATCATTGATATAGCAGCAGCCGATGATGACGATGTTAATAAATAAATAAATCTTTATGAGAGATTGTACTTGTGATGTTTAAAACAAGACAGTTATTATAAAAAACGTAATATAATAAAAATTAAAACGTTTTTATTATTTTTTACATTTAGTACCTAACATTTCTAATGTGTTAGTTTGATTCTTACCTGTTCCTTTTTTTTGTTCAAGAATTAAGATTTAGAAAAATAAGTATTTATCGCAAAGCTAATAGAATGTCAATAAACATTATTTTTTCATTTGGTTTATTTATCTACATCTATGTCCAATCCCTTCATTCAGCCACTTTTATAACCCTCCTAACAACTACGATTTATATTTATATGCCGTGATCAAAATAATATAATTGTTTAAGAAAATGATAGAGTGTGTTTAATAATAACATTAATTTAAAATGCTTTCCGATTTTCTTGTAATACCAAACACCTTGGATATAGCAGCTTTATTCAATATCCAACATTAACACACAAGATTTCGTCACTTTGACCTACATACAAATTAAAAACGTGTTGTAAAAATAATAATTTCAATAACTTTAAATCATTTTAGTAATCTTAAGATTGAGCTATTTCATTTTATATGCGTTTTTCGTAAAAAAAAGTTTGAAACGCTATTTCTCCCGATTTACGTTTTGGTCTGTTGGATAAAAACGAACTAGAGCGATGATTTGTGCATAATTGACATATTTGTCACTTGAGAACAGGTCATTACTCGTTCTTACGCTCAACGTCCCGGCTGTGGAATGATGTGGCTCCTGACGAAGTTTGTTTTTCCCAATTACATTTCAAACTCTCCAATACAACGGTTTCACACTATGGGAAACCAATACTTAGGTGATGTCGACATATTTAATATTAACTTTATGCAAATTTTGTGGATCACGTTAAAGATTTATTCCAACACTATTCCTAAATAGAAGTTGTATTTTTGTAAACCAGTCGAATCGCTATGTATATTTTAATTTTTGTTCTTTTTTTATTTTTGTTTCTTGGATGTATTCCTTATTGTAATTTTATGTTTATTATTTCTTTCTTATGTTTCAAAATTGTCTGTCATCAAAATTGTACCACGTACATGTGAAAGCCCTCTGGGCGTTAAATAAACAAATAAATCAAATAAAATTTGACAAAGGATCTCTTCATACTTTCTACAAAAAGACCTACCATACAGCAACCCAAAATATATGGGAAATATTAGCCGTTAAAACAAATTACCGATACAAATTCTTGGTCCTTCTCCAAAAGAAAGTAGTGAAAATGGATGTCTGGCTGCTTTATTCTCCGGAGTAAACCTGCTTGGGTCAAATTCCAAAGGATTCGGGTAGATGGCTGGATCCTTCTGTATCCCCCAAGTCGGGATGGTGACTGGAGTGTCCTTCTCTATCACCACGTCTGTTCCGGGAATCACGTATTGCTTGGTGCAAATCCGGAACACAATGGGAAGAGTGGGGTATAACCGGAGAGCCTCTGAAAATCAATTAACGATTTTTTGGTTGTGTATTATTATGTATTTTTGGGGTATAACGGAGAGCCTCTGAAAATCAATTAAATATTATTAGGTTGTGTATTTATGTTGTGTAATTTGTTGTATGCACGTAACTAAGTAATATTTTTTATAAAACCATCGAAAATCTCAGAACTGCCTGACATTTCTCAATAGATTGACTTGGTAACATAACTCCTTCAACCACACAGATGTTCGTTTATCATAAAAAATAATGCATTAGAGATAATCTTTGTCTACGATATTACTAAAACAAATAAAGTAAAATTTTTACAACGCATTGGAGGTGATTTTTCACAAATACGGCGCTATACAATTTTAATTATTAACATTATTATTATTTGAAGGTGTGTAAATACATAATCTGGATAAATCAATGCATTCTACCAATGCATTTTACCAAGCAAGCGGACATTTAGGCATATTCCCGATCGGCATTTAGCGAGGTTGGTGGAAATGTCGACTCCAGTTCCTGGGTATGATGGTTCAATCTTTATTCATACCATATTTTTCAAGTTTTAAAATAGATGTATTATAGTAAAAAAAATTATTTACCGTTAATAACTTGCAACATGTACGTCATCTCCTTGAGGCCCTCGTAGGTGATCTCGCCGTTGTGTTTATCAAGGATCTGGTCTAGTTCCCTATGCAGCAGTTCTTGGATGTCAGGATGCTTGGCCATCTCATAGATGGTGAAGCTAAGCAGTGTGGAGGAGGTCTCGTACCCCGCCACGAAGAAGCCAAACGCCTGGGCGGTCAGCTGGCTCATTGTGAGCGAGGGGTCATCTTCATTAACATGTTGGATTCCTGAAAATACTTACATGACGGTATTATCGAATTGGACTTATTGGACACTATATATTCCCCAAGTGAACACAAGAACATTAACATATTTTTTAAATTTTTTAATTTAAAATAAATAGATAACTTTTAATGCACCAAAGGGGAATCAAAGGGGATTGATATGTTTCAAAACCAATGGTTTCTTCGTCTGAATAAACGAATAATGAAAATTAACGCATTAAGAATAGATAAACAAGTATAGACAAATAAGTACCCATAGACTAAAATTTTACAATGATCGGTGATTAATTAGTTATAATTATAAAAAAATATATTTATAATTATAAGTACCTAATTTTTGCATTTACTGTTTTGTTTTTCAATTGGTTTTCGTACTTATGTAAGAAATTCCGGAGTAGTTGTTTAACTAGTCGAATATTTATTTTTTATGTTTATTTTTTTCAGTCTCGCCATAATGGCCGAAGTTTGATTAAAAAGAATAATTAGTTAAGTTATCACTTATATTTACTCCGACTGGACTGGTTTGGAACAATCACGTCCATATTCAGACAGGTACATTTGTGCTTAAAACTAAGATTTTTTTCCTTAATTTTAATTACCCATGTAACGGAACGAAACCGCACAACCCCGAATACTTTCTCGCTCACACCTCTTACGGCATCCTAATCTATGAACGCCGGACGCCGTAGATCTCTTACTGGTTGTGCAAATTATAAACCAACTAATCAGTAGACGGCTCAACGCTACCTATCGAATGATGTACCACGGACGGCTTATAGAAGCAGACGCACGGCCTTGAACGAACAGAGATCCTGAGCCGGTCGTAGGCTCAAAACCTAATACTGGTAGCGAGATGTGTCGTCCCTTCCAGCGAGCTCTTAAAGAAGTTCTAAGCTCAATACCCGATAACTGATAGTGAGATGTATCGTCCCTTTCAGTGATGTTGAAGAGTGCCTTTAGAGGATTCTTTATATTTAGTATTTAGTCCGGAGTTGGCGCAACGGGACCCCTTCCCTACGAAGTTTGTTTACGAACGTTCTAAATTGGCACCCAACATGGGGCTATGATAATAAAAACTGATAAACTAACATTATTATTTGTACTACGACTCTGAAAATGGACGTGATTGTCCGAAATCACTACGGTCAGGGAGAAATAAAAGTGGTATAAAGTTTTAACAGAATCAACCGGCAAAAATAAAATTATTCACCAAAATGCCTCTATAATTAAATTAAATGTCTTTTTAAACTTTTTTTGGTTTGACTGAGGATAACCTTGCCAAATGCCGATCGGGTATGACCGACATTTATTTCGTATATTAACTACTGTAATGTCATCCGATTTCAGAGAAATGCGAAATACGTCCGGGAGTGTGTACGTGATTGACACCAAAAGAATGATAGAATGCATTATCATCGACAAGAGTCTATCTGCCGAACTTCAGCTCGATCGAATGTCGGTAAGTGTATTAATTTCCGGTTCCAAAATTTGCATTCATACATTATCGAAAACAAAAGTGAAATTCAATGAGTGTATTTAAAAAATGGTTTGATCACACATTATTAATATCCACCTAATATTACTAATTGAAAAATGATATAAAGAGAATAACGTTTTTTATCGTTCATTAAAGACTAGTTTTTTAAAGTATATCAACGTCAATATTGATTACATATTATTTCTTATTCTTACCTTCGGTAACCTCTTCGATGGATTTATTGTTTTTCAACTGTATAAGATAATGCATTATGTCTTTTCTTGCGACATTGTTTTCTTCTCTGAATTTAATTGTTGCCTCAATAGTTTCACTAAAGAAATCGCTAACTTTCTTGTCGACCAACCTGAATCCAAGAACCTGCTGAACATTTGGAGCAAAAAAACTCAGGAACTGAGAAAGCCTCTTTCTCAAATCTAAGTCAAATACCATGCTTCCCATTTGTTTGAACACAGCTCGGGAACTAGAAAAGCTGTTACTGTCGATTCCAAAAGCCACGGAGACGATGACATCTGAAGTGAATTTACCCATCACGTCCTTGGCGTCTATCGTTCCTCCAATTGCTGCTTCGGTCTCCAGAAATGTCTGCATCGCAGTGCCACAAGAAGCGATGGTATCAAACATGCCTCTAACTTTGCTGGCTGTAAAGGCAGGAGTCAATTTAGCCCTGAGTCGCTTCCATTCGTTTCCCGTAACGTGAAACAAGCCCGCTCTAATTGGTTCCCATTTGTGGTCGAACTCTACTCCATGATCTGTGAAGTGTATAAAGTCTTTCACCAGAATGGTTTTGATCAGATCGAGGTCATTTACAACTAGAGCAGGGCGATGTAGTAAATAGGCCCCGACAAAAGGGTGCCGTTTAAATTCTTCATAGATTTGAGCATAAACTTCCCCGAAGTGCTTATTTCCTAGTGCCATTTGTTTTATACTTCCGAAGGGAAACGACGGTTCCGGTCCGGGAACTCCTTTATTCTTCCAATAGTTGAACTTGCGCCGATACCAACAATATAAGACGCATCCCGCAGAGACGAAAAATAAACACAGATCAAACCAAAACGAAAAGAACAAGAATACCATTGTGAGCAAAATAGTTATTATCGTTTCTAAGTGGATAGAAACCTTTGTTTTAATGAAAAATATATGAAAATTGTATAATATCCAATGGGAACCAGAAGGCAAAATAATTATTGCATGATTTAGATGCGGTGCGGTGCCACAAAATTACTAACGAAGTTAAACCTATGTTAAGTATTAGTATCAAACTTAAGTATGAAATGTTTCGATTTCCGGAAAATGTGCTTTTACCTCGTGTGCCTCGTGGCAACGAAAATGAATTTAGAAAATGTATAATCATAATAAATATATTCATTCTCTTAGTGCGGAGACACACACGCCGGTTTTGTGGCTATTCCAAAGAGGTCACACATGAACCGGCTGCCGGCCGATTAACACAGTACCTTTTATTTTTTTGTGCCTTTTTCCGTTTCATATTTCATTTTGATTTATTATCTTCTTCGTCAATCATTATGCATATATTTTTAAGAATCTTATTGATAAAATTAATATCTTAATAATTTTCAAAAATATATGCAAATATTTTCATATTACTTACCATTTTGACAGCGATACGTCTTCACGTTGCCAGCCCCGGGCAGACCGCTCCAACCGCCGCTATGATCCCTGTTTGCAAATTTCTCATATTTCATATTTGCTGTCTGGGACTCACAATACAAATTAGCACTCGGAGAAAACTGATATAAAATATTACTATTTTATTAAAAATCCAATCTAATTATTCGTATTCCTGTTAAAAAACGGGACTACAGGCCTTTAACAAATGAATTGACAAGTATCCTATCAAACTGTAGGTAAAACACGAATATTTCATTAGGATGTCGGAACACGTATTCATGAAAATTACAAAATTGTGGTTTTTCATCATTATATTTATCAGAAAAAAACACGGCTGCATGCAAGTGTTCCGATATTTTCTGATTATTTTGAACACGTTTTTGACATTTTTTTAATAAATCAGCCTTCTCATTTTTCCCCGTACACCGGCCGGCGGATAAAAATCGGTTGGTAAAACCGATGTGTCTGTCTTCGCGCCAGTATACCATTTCTAGGAGAAATATGTAATAAATTTAATCACTCAGTTATTTCTACATATTGAACAATGTTATACTATAATCAATGCACCCATATCAACAACAAATGAAACACCTCAGCACAGGTTCTTCAAGTGTGGTGTTCACGAAACACTATTATTTTTAAATAAATTTAAGGAAATAACTTTTATATCGTAATTGAAATAATTTAACTATAACACAAACAAAAATAAAATAAAAAACTAAAAAGTCTAAACAAAATTTAAAATAGGTCAAAATTTCCACTTGCCGAGTTGTTTTGTTCCTTTCCCATAATTCGCGGCTCGGCTCGCATAAATTGTGTCCTATTTATATGTAGCATTATAGTGCAGTGAAGGTAAGGATATAGTTTTTAGGATATAGATCTTCCGCTGGTGCTAATATGTATGTTACTTGTGTATATTGTCAAACAAATTTAGTAGCGGTCATTGAAGTAATCTTACGTCCCACGAAAACCGACCGGGAAAAACGGTGCTAGTATTTTCTGACTTGCCGATCTTCAAAAAATTTCAATTCGATATTTATCGTTCCTACACGAAACAATCCGATTGATTTCTTCTGTTACTACTGTACCTACTAGCATTTGATTCACCTGGCAAGGAAAAATACCTAGCCAATTTTTATACTTTCCAAGATTAAGATAACCGAAACATTGTAACTTTTGATCCTACCTACATATACATCGGACGTGATAGGCATATGTGTTTTTTATTGTATTTTGTATTTGATTGACCTGTCAATTCGCTGATGCCACATTCATAATCTATTTTTGTTTGTCAACATCCGCGGTCCTTGTCTTGGAAAAAACATAATTTTACCAAGAAATTAATTTGAGAACTCCCTCCCGAACATATACTGTTGTATAAATATATAAATAATTTTTATTCATATTTTTTTACCAAGTAGATGATTATTTATAATATCATTAACGTATATTTTGTGTTGCCAATGTTATAAAGTAAGTAATATTATTATAATTCAAAATTTGCCTAAATTTTGTGGTGATTTCACGTTCTCCCGATTTTTTTGTTCTCCCGTAATCTAGGAAAATTTCCCTGGACATAGCATCACTACAAAATTCATTGTCTACAAAAATACAATCTAGTGCTTCCCGCTCATCTTATAGTTGAAAAACGTTTTATAAAATTTGCAAACCGTTTTACATATTAGGTAAGGTCCTATTTTATTAATCTTAAATATAAATAACTTGCATCTCTGGGAATCCCCATAGAAACATTTAAGAATTTAGTAATGCGTACATCAGAAATAATTATTAGTATTGTGTCAACTTAATATTTTACAGGGTTTTCCAATAAGAGGTGTCATTTTGAATAGCCCGCTATTTCAGTAGATGTTACTTTTGAAGTTGTCATTTTTTGACATTTGACAAGTAAAAACTACGCCATTAATAAAAATGGAACGATACACGCTTCAACAACGCATTGAAATTATTAAAATTCACTTGGGTGAATCAAATGCAAATCATCTTGAGTGATGAGGCCCATTTCCACCTCGGTGACTTCGTCAACAAGCAAAATTGTCGCATCTAGGGCTCGGAAAACCCAAGAGTTATTGTTGAAAAGCCTCTCTATTCTCAACGTGTGACTGTTTGGTGCGGTTTATGGTCCGGCGGAGTCATTGGACCTTACTTTTTTGAAAATGAGGCTGGAGCAACAGTTACGGTGAATGGATTGCGCTATCGAGAGATGATTAATGATTTTTTTATGGCCGGAATTAGATGGTATTGATCTGGACAACGTTTATTTTCAACGAGACGGCGCTACGTGCCACACAAGCAACGAAACCATTGATATTTTACGATTGAATATCAAAATAACACCTCTTATTGGAAAACCCTGTAGAACGTCATGTGTCAGCACGGGTCGTGCAGAGTTTTTTTACTTCAACGGTATTGTGCGACGGTTACTTAGCGTAAACATGTTTTCAACAGAATAAGTTTTTTTTCGCGAGCCGGTACCCTTTGCTCCACGGACCGGAGGTTGGGGACCACTGCCGTACGCCACGACGCGACGTAAAACAGATTGGCTATGGTGTACACGCTATATACTTCTCAAAACTCGTGGTAAATAGCGTATAACAAAACTCCGTCTATAACTTTAAAGAAAATATTGATTGTAATATATATTCGTGAAATCAATATCACTTGAGATGACTGTATTTACAATTGCATTTTGGATAGATCTGTGTCTGTGTTTGGTTACTATAGTATTCTCTTTATGTCTGTCCTTGTATATATGGTATCGGTACAACTTCAGCTACTGGAAGAGCAAGGGTGTTCCCGGTCCACAACCAAATTTCCCCTTTGGCAACATAAAACGAACATCATTGGGAAAAATACACTTTGGAGAAGAAATCGCAAAAATCTATGAAGAATGGAAACAGCGCCCATTCGTCGGGGTGTATTTCCTGTATAATGAAGCTCTAATTGTCAACGATTTGGATTTGATAAAATCCTTTTTGGTGAAAGACTTTTCACACTTTTCGGATCATGGTTTGGAATTTGACGTAAAAGTGAACCCCTTAATAGCAGCATTGTTTCATCTAAAGGGTAGTCAATGGAAGAGATTGCGGACTCAAATGACACCACTATTCACCTCCAGCCAGACGAGGCGCATGTTTGAAACTATATCTACCTGCGGAACGGAGATGGGGAAGTATCTAGATAAAGTGGCGGCTATTGGAGGAGCGATAGATGCAAAAGACATCATGAGTAAATTCTCCTCCGATGTCATCATATCCACTGGTTTTGGTGTGGACAGTAATAGCTTCATTTCTAATGGTCCGTTTGTAGAGTACTCTAGAGTGGGGAGATTAATATTCGAGTCAACGCTCAAGCAAAAGATAATACAAACCTGCAGCTTTTTCGTTCCAAGTTTGGTCAAACTCTTTCGCGGTAGGATGCTGAGTAAAGCAATTACAGATTTCTTTTCTGAAAATATTAAAAAAACAGTCAAGTTCAGGGAGGAAAATAATCTCGAACGAAAGGACCTCATGCAATTGCTGATACGGTTGAAAAATAATCAGTCTGTTGGAAACATTAACGACGACGATGGTAAGATATTTAAATATGTTGGAATAGGTATTTACATTATTTGTATTCGCTTTAGCCTTTTTGTTTCAAGATATACTAGTATATACCATATTTTATAATATCATTTACAAACTTTTTGACTCGTTCTAGCGAGAAAGATACCATCTGTGCTGTTTCTTGAGCTATGGATGATGAATAACAAATAATTATAAGCAATAATTAGTCGCCTGAAATATTAATACAAATTGAAAATATCTTCCGAGTAAAAATAAATGCCGCCAACGGGAATTGAACCCGTGCCTTCTGATGTCTGGTCAGGTGCTCTGTATCCACTGAGCTATGTCGGCTTATTTCCAACCCACCAAATGATTCAATATGTACTAGTACCTCAATTAACAATTACTGCTTATTATAATTTTTCCACCTGTAAACAACCAACTTTATTTTTGTAGGAAAGGCTTTGTTAGTGTTAAATTTCTCACTAGATCCCGTTGGCGGCATTTATTTTTACTCGGGAGATATTTTCAATTCGTATTAATATTTCAGGCAACTAATTATTTCTTATAATTATTTGTTATCCTTTATGCTATGCATAAAACCTTGTCTTATAAACATTAGTTAATCATTAAAAAATAATAATGGATGATGGAACCTAAGAATCCAGATAATGTACATCCTTCTTTTTAACCTTTAATTTCCTTTACATTCCCAAATGAGGGAAGCATGTAATATTAGCTAACCTTGTATTCAGAGAACAAGGCAAAAGACGAAGCCCCCACGCTCTCACTAGACGAGCTGTGCGCCCAGGCATTCGGGTTCTACATCGCCGCCTACGAAACCACCTCCAGTACGCTGACCTACCTACTTTACCACGTGGCCAGACACCCCGAGATACAGAAGAAGCTGCACCAGGAGCTAGACCAGGTCTTTCAGGAACACCCCGGGGAGGTCCAATACGCGTCCATGATGAAGCTGACTTACATGACGCAGGTTATCAAAGGTAATCGTTCTACATCGTACTGTAGATTTAATTACCAATAGAAGACCTGTCGGTGGTTGAGTTGACATCGCGTTTGGGTCCCACCCAGGCATAGTGTGTTCAATTCCTCGGCTGGCTAAGTCTTCCTCACAACACAAGCAACATTTTACGCTTACTGTGGTGGTAGTAGAAGATTTCCAAATATTGTCAGATTATTCGTAATCCGGGAATGTGCGTCTTCCATTAAAAAAAATACAATGATTTGAATAATGTATCAAAACCAAGTAAAATAAATATATATGTTTGACGAAAACCAGCAACCTTCAAAAAACATTACTAGAGACTAGGGAATATTACTTATTTATTTAAATTATTAATTATTAATTCGCCTTTTCACTCTCCATATTATAGTAAAACTAGGCACTGAAAATCCATTAAAACAAGTTTCATAAGGTGATCCAATTCAAGTTTCCAAACGTTTAATTACGAAATAACACACAAAATATAACATTATCACATTTTTTTTAATTGAATATTATGTATCATTAAATAATTTAGGAAAATGATGTCAAGCAGATGGCTGCCTCTGAACCTTCTGCAGCAGTTGATTCTTGACTTTTTCATAAGTTCGGGGACTACCTCGGCTATAACTTGGCAGATATTAGTTTTAGGTGCTGCATTGTTGTAGGTTTGTTGGCGTAGACGCGACTCTTCAGAAAACCCCACAAAAATATCCAATGACGTTAGATTGCATGACATTGGCTCATTATTCAACTATCCGCTCAGTAGGATGATTAAGTTAGATTGCATGACATTGGCTTATTATTCAACTATCCGCTCAATAAATGATAACCTAGTCTCCTTCAACGGAAGCAATCTTCCGAACAGGCCTTCCATTGATATGCTTGGTGTAACTATAAGTGACCAGCTCAGGTATGGGGGCTCCATCGAAGCCAGAGTAAAGCTGGCCTCTCAGAAACTGGGCGTACTGTACAGGGCCCGCAGATACTTTAATAGTACACAACTGCTGACCCTGTACAAATCGCAAGTGCGCCCTACTGTCGAATTTGGCAGCCATCTCTGGTCCGGAGCCCCTAAATACCTGAAAAAAACCCTTGACTCTGTGCAGAAACGGGCGGTCCGTTTGATAGATTCCCCAATCTTAACAAACGGACTGCAATCTTTAGAGCACAGGCGTCAGGTAGGTATGCTGTCCTTGTTCTATCGGTATTACAATGGAAGATGCTCTGAGGAACTAGCGTCATTGATCCCTTCGGCACCGGTGCGTAGTCGGGATACACGCCAAACGCGCGCCCAACATTTGTACACGGTTGACATTTGTCACATGAGAACGGGTCGCTTCTACGATTCGTTCTTAAGTTCAACAGCTCGGCTGTGGAACGAACTGCCGGCCTCTGTGTTTCCTCCCTCCTACAACATGGGACTCTTCAAGACCCATGTTCACTCCTTCCTCTCCACAAAAAGACCCTCCACACAGCATCCCCAAAGATGACATAGGCCCTGAGGGAAATTATTTTCTTCAGGGCCTCCTGTGTGGAGTTAATATAAAAAAAAAAAAAAAAAAAAAAAAAAATAGGATGATTAAGTTAGATTGCATGACATTGGCTCATTGTTCAATTATCCGCGCAGTTGGACGATTCCATTAGTTCGCATTACATTGGCTCATTGCTCAACTATCCACTCAATAGGACGATTAAGTTAGATCGCATGATATTGGCTCATTGTTCAACTATCCGCTCAGTAGGACGATTAAATAGACCATAATCTTCCCGTAACCGTCGACACACTGTACAGAATTGTTTTTGCTGTAGATTACGGGTTGTTTCAGAGAATTTGAACAATTCATCAAATTTCAAAGTTGATTTTCTAGTTCTGTGAAGGTTCAAGGTTCATGTCAAGTTCAAGGTTCTATTAATTTAAATTTTGTGAATCAACAAGCAAATAGTGATATAAAAATAGAACTTGAATAGAACCTTCACAGAACTTGAAAATCATCTTTTAAATTCGATGATTTGTTCAAATTCTGCGAAATAACCCATCCTAATTGAACAATTTTAACGCGTTGAGCGGTAGTCAAATGATTCATTCAGTAAATGTGTTAAACATGTGCCATTAACGACAGCTATCTAATTTAGTGTTACTAATATACATAGGAAACTCGAACTGGATCACTATTTATTTAACCAAATATAAAATGCGAACATTCCGCTTTTAAAAAACGTGTAATTTTTGCTAGAGCTATTTATTATGTATCGCTGAAAAAATACTGTGTATGGTTTTTTTGTAACTTAAAACATGTAAATTTTAAATAATTACTATTTATATTTACAAGAAAAAAATCTATTCATGCTAGTAGAAGGCTTTGTGCGTCTTCAATTTAATCCATATATAAACTTCCTTTTTTAATACAAAAATTCCTTTAATCTACTTTTTATAGAGGGCCTTCGTCTGAACCCTGTGTTTCCCACCATGTTTCGACTTTGCACCAAGCGGTACGTGATCCCTGGAACAGATGTGGTGATAGAGAAAGGCACTCCGGTCATCATCCCGGTGCTTGGGATACAGAGGGACCCAGCCTTCTATCCGGATCCCGAGAAGTTTGACCCCGACAGGTTTTCGGCTGAAAATTTATCTGCCAGATATCCTTATTCATTTCTGACTTTTGGGGAAGGTCCTAGAGTATGCATTGGTAAAAAAACTTATTTTAATCATTTTTACTATTGCAAAACATAATATGATTTAATTAATCAAAATTAAAGGTTAATTTTGGAAGTCCGCCAAAACGAACTAAATCTAGCGACTTCATACGTACCTCGGTATTGTTGTCAAAACATCCATTTTGGCATGAAATTATCAAATTCCAAAATAAACAATTAGCTAGAATTCAATAAAACATGAATTCTTTTGCAATAATTTGTACATCGATGTGTCAGGTCCATCCGTCCAAAATTACCAGCAATTTTAATGCACCCGGCCGACCGACTGGCGAGGAAGCGGTCTAAGTTCTGTCAGAACCCGCCACTAGGGCTCTTGTGGTTTAATCATTTAAATGACGATATATCAATTCTACATATAATAGTTTTACATTATAATATAACAAAAAAAAAATTTCACAATATTTTTGACTGGAGTTCCTTATTATGAATACATAATTATCATTATCCTTAACCCTATATTAGTAAGGTGAAAATCTGACTTCGTTGGTGAGATGGGGTTGAGAAACCCATAACCTGGAAATTTGTTAACTTTTCGTAAATATTATTAGAAAGAATATTATGTTTTTTTTTCAAAAAATATTTCATGTGTCGGTGAAAGGTATAGGAAATTGCACATAACATTCAAATCATCTCAGAGATATTTGCAATTATTTCGTTGCACTAAACGAATAAAACTTCGACACCATTACACGTACGCTTCGGAACAAACGTTCCACGCGCCGCTTTGCAGAAAAGACCCGCAATGGACTGCGCAAATCGTCATGCTATGTATACATTGATAAATAACATAATTCGTGGTTCGGCTCGCGCTTCGGTTCGCAAATTTATACGAAGCATTACCTTATTTTAGCGAACTTAACTAATCTTCAAGGCAGCGGCCTGAAGCAACGCGTGGAAGGCTCGTCCGAAGCGTGGTTAAGCGTTGGAGAGCCTAATGACTTAGCTCTTATGTTTTCTACTATACGACTTGGCATGATTATTTTAACGTTGTTATCGTTAATTGGCTGTTACCAGTAATAATTTTATTACTGTACGAATCAGGCTGTGACAAGATGCAAAGCATTGGCTTGCTACAGATCTCTTAAATTATTTTTTTTAAGATATCCCCTTTCTTGGAGTGTTTTCTCATACACCACTTTGTTGTTTGCAGGGCTCCGAGTTGCTATGATAGAAATGCACATAGCTTTAATTGCAGTGTTAAGATCTTTCAAAGTGACTCCAGCTGATGACAAGCCTCTTCAAATCAGCAACAAGACGTTTATCATGATACCAAAGGACGTCAACATAAAGCTTGAAAAGAGATTTTGAAGCGCATTAAAAAACCTTCACACAATAATTTACTATCTAGTTCGGCTTTTATCGGTCCGAGACTTGCTGTACTCGGTAAAGAATGAGCTGGACATCACGTCATCGATTACACATATGATTTAATAACAATATGCTAATAATAACTTATAAATATGCTTATCATGGACTTAAGGAGAGTCGAGAGCGAACATATGTTAACTTACAGATAAACAACAAATGTTTAGTGTTTTCATTCAATTATTTAATAATTTTTTACTTAAAAAATAATTTTTACACATACTTTCTTACACAACATAGAAACAGTGAAAAAAATAAGATGCTTACCTAACTTATCTTTTGTATTGTAAACATGAAAGTAATTTCCACAATGTTATGAATTTATTAATACATATTGCATAAAAAGTAATTTCTCCCATGTTATGAATTTTTTTGTTATTTTATTTTTGTAAAAACTTAATGAATAAAACCTCAAATTGTAATATTTAATTATTGGAGACAGTCAAAGCTTCATTATTCTGTAATTGTATTTTTTTAGCAATAAATATAAATAAACCTCAAATCGAAATGACTTTTTCCTCCTGTAAAGTTATCTATTTTGAAAATTAGATTATTATCTTATAATAAAAACACATAAATTTGTTTTTGACCACGATAGTTTTATTTTCACTCTACCGGTTTCGGAAGATCCCTTCCTTCGTCAGGAAAATATTCTCCTGACGAAGGAAGGGATCTTCCGAAACCGGTAGAGTGAAAATAAAACTATCGTGGTCAAAAACAAATTTATGTGTTTTTATTATAAATTATGATGAGCCACAAAGTGAATGCTTTTTACAATTACGTAGATTATTATCATAATTCGGAATGCCTGCCTGTTGCTGATAAAAGTGATAAATAACAAACGCCCTAACATGAAGTGAACAAAAATATGCGACACGCGTCCCCGGTGTAAGGTCAAAATTTCCCTAGCAAATACTCTAAAATAATGTACGAATCTTAACGCCGTAAGTGACGAAGGCGTCTACAAAAATATTCGGCACGTGAGCCTGTGTATTGGATGACCTACAATCGAATTTGCCCTAGCAGACCTAGAAAATTTAACTTTCCGCGGGGTTTATTTAAATTAACACTGATAAACTCATTACTAAAATCCCAATTTTTTTACTAAATGAATACCTCGGGAAGTTACTATTGCATCGCCTAAAAAAATAAAATCTTGTGCTTACAGCTGTGCATAGCGTTTCACAAAATTCTCCAATAGTTACGTAAAATATTTTAATAGTGAGGTACAGTTTTTACTAATATTAAATATAAATAACTCACATCCGTGTGTGCGGATTAGAAAAATTTATAAATATAATTATATTCGTCCGATTTAATTCAAACGTGAACCTCGAGCAATACCCTTTTGTTATAATTTTGTGTCGCCGAATATTCTTAATGTAGTAATATTATCAATGAGAGGTGATAAATTAGTTATTATTTTAAAAATAATTGTACAAAATATATTATATAGATTATAGGTTCACACAATTAATAATTAGAATATATAATTACCTGTCGCGTAATATTAATATGTATAAATACGAGTATTTATAGATATTTTTTTTTTTTTTATTGCAGAAACAAACATTACATAATTACCTAGAGGACAATAGTTACAAAGTTGATACAATAATCGGTACCAATGACGTGTCGAAAACATATATGTATACAAATGTGGTATATTATACATTTTACTGAAGTTAAGTTAGTTAGTATGTCAGGGAATGAGAGAGGTGTGTGTGTGTACATGTGCATGAGTGTGTGTTATGTGTGCGAATTCAGTGTACTAAAAAAGTTTTTTCTTAAATAGAGGGAGAGAATCAAAAAACATATGGGTATTTGTGCTTGTTTGAATTGAGTTGAATGTTTGAAGGATGCGAGAAATGGGGGAATTGGCTGCAGCGTTTGTATTATTACTAGTTGTGCACAAAGGTTGGTGTAGTGAGTTCTTTTAGATAGGATGTTAAAATTTATTTGGGATAGAAGTTCTGGGCAGTCTATTTCGTGTTTGTGCAGAAATGTCATGTCAGCTGCCGTTCGCCCGGATATCAGGGATTGGAGAGTATATAAGTATAATTATTATTGTAATAAAAATTAATTAATCAATTGTAATATTTTTTGTCAGTACATATGTGTACTATGTAGTTTTATTTTAAATTCTTTTAATTTTTTCTTGTAATTTAGCATTTTTTGTTCTTTAAACCATATCTTAATTTTGTTTGTGAAATGTTTTTTCATTTTCCTCATTTTTTGTGTCGAGTGTAAGATTATTGAATGCTTTTATGGCTTGGTATTTGTGGTGTCTTTGTCCAAAGCTTGTGCTTATCGACAGAGTTTTTATGTTTTGTATGTACGCTCGTCTCATCTCGTATATCAAACATGTTGAATATTTGGCCAGTGTCAATCATTCTATGTTTTGAATGTATGATTATAATGGTTTTCTGTGTAATTTCCATACGACCTGAGTTTGTTGAGTTTGTTGTTGAGTTTGTTGCTGAGTTTGTTGCTCCTCTCCAAGCAATTATACCGTATTCTTTAATGGATTGGCAAAGAGCACAATATATTATTTTAGTTTAAATATGTTTCTTATGTTCATGTTCATGAGTATTGTTTTGAGAAGTTTATTTGTGATATGTTTGTCTTGTCGTTTTGTCTCTTTTCATTTTTTAATAATTTGCAGTAATTTCCTGACGAAGAAATCATTGGTTTCAAATCATATTATATATTTACAAGCTATCTGCATATTTATAGTATCTAATTTTTCAACTTAAAATGAAACCACAAGAATAATTTTACTTGATCCACCCTACTACTCACTAACTATAAGATTGCATCAGAAAATAACTTATTTAACGTTGGCATTTATTTTTATTGTTATAGGTACTCGTTATTGTGATACTCATATTATGTTATAGGTACTCGTTAGATATTTAGGTAAATCAGATAAATATTAGCTATTTACGACTTCTTTCATAAATTTGCATAAATAACTCAATGATTAGATTAAGTGTTGTTTGAACCTAGAAATGTCATCTTATTGGTATTCATAAAATTTCGATTGGTACATTGTACCCGAACCTACAGATTGTTTTGTTTAAGACCGTCGTCCTGCGGGCCGGTAAGCAATCGACTTAAACTGAGTGCCGTCAGACCTGCACAGTAAATTAAGTTCGCCATAGTAAGGGAACAGTACTTACAGCATTTGGTTTATGTCGATTGCTTACCGACCCGTGGACGATGGGCTTAATGAAGAATGTAGATGCGTACATTTCATAATATATCTTTATTGAAGTCAGATTTTTTAATGAAGATTAATTTGGAATCAAATAGGTATGTTTGGTCTATTAACTGTAGGTTATTATATAGATGGCCTCCGTTGGGCAGGGCTCCCGACTAGCAATCCAGAGGTCTTTGATTAAGCCAAATATATATATTTTTTTTTTAATCATATAAAATAATATAATTGCGACACATTCCAGAGTGGAAGATACTTTCAGTTTAGCATCAGTGTAAGAACACCATTCAGAATTGAAACGTTGCTTGAAATGGCTTTGGACGTGTTTGGTCACCATATCTTAATAGCCAGGTACTTCCCGGCATTCCTCTTTCCCGGCCTTCCTCTTTCCCATCTTCTTACCCTCCCAACTACGTTCAGAAATTGTTTGTTCTACTAATGCTTGTATTTCATAATCTACATGTTTTCAGTTCAAGATACGAGAAGCGTGGTACTTTATACCCTACCTAACCTTGTTAGCTAACAATAAAAAGTGGAATTTGTTTTATTTATTTATTTGCTTATTATCAATATTCGCATAAAAAGTATATTACAGTTAACATAGAAGGGAAATAGAATAAGGAAAACCGAATGTTAGAATTTTCTGATTAAAATTTTATTATGCAATAAATGAAAACATCAACGAAACTGAATTTATTTCCAAGCCTATGTAGCCTTCAAACAAAGAACAGCTCTGGAAGCCTGGAAGTCTGGAAGTCTAATTGAATCAATACAATGAAATCCCACCACATGTATTTACACATTTATAAAAAACTTTATGTGGAATATTAATGCGTGCTAGATCGTTATTATTTTTTTACATTTTTAACCCATAAGTCACAGTCACGCTTTGTCGTATTGGCAAATTATAAATTTGTTTTACATTTCAACAACTTTGATGTAGTGTATGGTACACACGCCATGCACTTCTCAATAGTCAGTCTTAAATATCGTATAACGAAACTCCGTCTATAACTTTATCGAAAATATTGATTGTAATATAATATTGTGAAATCAATATCACTTGAGATGACTATCTTTGCTAACGCATTTTGGAGAGGTGTGTGTTTGGTAACTATAGGATTCTCTTTAAATCTGTCTTTGTATATATGGTATCAGTATAACTTCAGCCATTGGAAGAGCAAGGGTGTTCGCAGTCCACAACCATCATTCCTCTTTGGCAACATAAAACAAACATCATTGGGAAAAATAAACTTTGGAAAAGAATTCTAACAGCACCCATACGTCCAGGTCTATTTTCTGTATAAAAAAGTCTTAACTGTCAACGATTCGGATTTGGTAAAAACGTTTTTGGTGAAAGACTTTTCACACTTTTCGGATCATGGTTTGGAATTTGATAATCAATTATATAATTATTATTGTACGAATCAAGTTGTTTCACACGATGCTCACACTTCGGCTTACGACCAACGTCTTATGTTTTCTACTAATATGCACTATACCCCTTTTCTTGGCATGCTTTTCACGTACACCATTTTTTTGTTTGCAGGGCTCTCCTAGTTGCTACGATAGAAATGCGCATAGCTCTTAAAGCAGTTTTAAGATCCTGCAATGTGAATCCAGCTGATGATAAGCCTCTTCAAATCAGCAGCAAAACTGTCTTCATGATACCAGACGACATCTACCTCAAACTTGATAACAGATTTTGAGCATTTCAAATCTTAAAAACACCCTACGACAATAACATATTACTCTGGTTCGGCTTTTTCTACAATGTGTAAAATTGTAAAGATTGGACTTTTGTCGAAATTCGGAAAGCCTGACTTTTACTGTACCATACGCCTTAAGAATGTTATTATGGGAGCTAAACTTTTATGACCCTAATTTCCACATAATTGATTTTTTTTAAATAGGTTTTCAAGAATGTTGACTAGGTATGTCAACTAATTAAGTTATCATTTTTTTTCTGGAGCCAAAGATATTTTCAGTAGTATTTATGAATAATAATAATAATGTTCGTTGTCGAAATTTTTTTCCGGGGGGAAGGGGGGTCTGTAAATCAATTATTTATTGAAATATTTTTTCACGTAATATTTATATCACTTATAATTACTTTAACATGATCTAGCGAATAATAGTATCCTCCCAAGGCCCCTAGTTCTTTGCAATATACCAAAATATAATATTAAGACCCAAAGAATTATTTTGCAGCCCGATTAAATCAAAATAATCAAAATGAATTATCTCATTGTCTTCATGCTGGTAGAAAGAAATAGAATAACCTAATTGTGTAATACAGACCCAAAGTCCTTTTTGTGAATTAACATATATAGAGTTTTTTCTTCTTTAGTTTTCGTACTAAAAACTTTACTTGCCTCGTTTAAAAACTGTATACTTCTTCTGGGTTTGAAGGCATAATTTTATTAAGTGGATTCGTAAGTCAATTTTAAAATTCTGGGTCAAAGGAGGTTTGATTATGTATCTTCCATAAATCAGAAATAATTTTTCTAGAGAAGCAAAATCGCTTGAACGTTCATGATACTTACAAAGGTTTTTAGTACACTCAAAATATTTGCAGGGTTAATGCAAATATTTTGAGTTTATAATTTCCATCAAACTATGGTGCTCTATATCCATTTAACTATCAAAAAATATTAACTTAAATACGTAGATATGCAAATATTCCAATTCGAAGCCAGGAAAGTAAGTAATTTTGAGATAGGTACACCAATATTAAAGGTAATCAATAAAATAATGCAGAAGACGTGCTAGGAGATGGTCTACAATGGACCAAGGCCACCGAAGTAGAGCTGGATACACCGGGACACCTGTAAATTCCATCGTCGAAGCAATAGATTCCCGACGAGGCCAGATTTTTTTTTCAGATATTATATTAGCTGTTCTTGGAGAACAGTTTCCTTCGGGTAAGAGGAATGCAACGAATCAGGTTCTTAGTTGAATCTTCATTCTGATGCCAGCCTTGGGTGACATGAAGAACACCTTGTTATTGAGTTCCACTGGCTTATCGTCTACCATGGTGACTTCATAGTTTCTCAGGATGGATACCAGGGCCACGCGTATCTGCATCGCTGCAAATCTTTGTCCTGTTAGAAAAACAGAACTGTTATATTATACTTTGGAGAGTCGCTGGAAAAAGGTTGTCAAATGAAGCGAGTCTGGCAGAATTATTTCTATTTGGGAAACATGTTACAAGAGATTGAAAGGTTGATAAGGATATATTTTTTTTTTTTTTTTTACTTTATTTATTTTCATTTCTTTAGATATATTATACATATTAATAGATAGTATATAATAACATAATATATAATACCAAATAGTATACACAAAAAATGAAAACCCACTAAGGCACTGCCTGAGTGTGGGTAATATAAAACGATTACTATATTTCAAGTACCTAAAGTATAATATACATTAGTAGAAAAAGTTTTTTTTTTTTGTTTATAGTTATTATAAAAAGTAAAGAGAAAAACATTATGTACAATAGTTTATAAAGTTTCAGCAAGTGAGTTGTAGAGAGGATCAATAAATTTATAGTAAAAGCGTTTCAATATCTGCGTCATTCAGCCATAATTTTACCTCTTTAATATATTCTATCTTTTTATTTATCATTTGAGTTTGTAGTGGTAGAAGGTTAAATGTACGAGGACCAATGAAACTGCTATGTGTCTGCATTAATTTAGTATTGGTTTGGGGGGTGTAAAATATATTATTTGTTCTTTTGCTCATTCTGTTTTCATTTATTTTGAAATTATTTTTGTTTTTAAATAAATATTTCATAGTTTGTAATATAAATAATTTACGAATGTTAAATAATTTAGATTCCTTGTATAATAGGTCGGTCGAGAATGTTTTATTTTTGTTATATATGACTTTAATTATGTGTTTTTGAATTATTTGTAGAGGCTTAATAAATGTATCAGGTGCACCACCCCATCCTATTATGCCATAAGTGATTGCAGATTGCACCAGGGAGAAGTAGATCATTTTCAATTTTTCAGTGTTTAAAATTTCCTTGAGTCTATAAAATATGTATTGAACGAAGGGTAAATATTGCAGAAAAATCCATGAATGGAGGATTGACGCGGATGGCGCTAATCGAAGCCAGCAATTCAACGGACCGCTGACACAATTCCTGATTTATGGAAGTGAGACATGGAGCTGGCAGAAGGAGGATGAAAAATATACCGAATGCTTTAGAAATTAGATCCCTGATGTCTTGTATAACCGTATAAAAATAATAGCATAAAATTTGTAGCGCAGTTTTATGCTATTTCACTTCAAATGCATTCGTATTAAAGCGCCCTTGTGGTGATTTTTCACCAAACCGGCGGTTTAAAAATTATTCAATGCAAGGCAGGTATAAAAGATTTGAAAAGAAAACTTTTGTCGCCGACCTTTCGACTATCAAGAAAGAGTTTTCAATTACGGAAATGTTTTAATCAAATTTCACCAGCGGAAAGCAAAAAAAAACTTACTTCACAAGTTACTTCTATCTAAAAAATAATGATTAGATTTTTAACAATTTTTTAACTTACCGATACAAATCCTCGGTCCATCCCCAAAAGGCAAATAGGAAGACGCGTGCCTGGACTGTTTTGCGCCCAACTCAAACCTGCTCGGGTCAAATTTATCAGGGTCGGGGTATATTTCCGGGTCCTTGTGTATGCCCAGGAGCGGTATTATGACTGGGGTTTCCTTCTCAATCACAACATCCGTTCCGGGTATTCTGTAATCCTCCGTACATTTCCTTAGCAGAATGGGCAGGGACGGATACAGCCGCAATGTTTCTGAAAATATTGATAAGTTGGGATATAACCTTCGAAGCTGTGCATAGATCAGTGGCTGTGGCTTGAAATTATATATGTTTGAAGACCAAATCTGATTATCCAAGTACTTTCCAACCTCCTTCATCTCCATCTCCTTCCTCACCCTAACTCTATTTAGTCTCTCGAAATACTCGCACTGCCTCCGGAAAGGAGCTTAGGAGCAGTTGTAACTCTTGTGCGATATTCACATTAAAACATATAACGCTATAATTTTCTTTTACATTTTTAAAAATTATAACTATCATCCCTGCATTAGAAAATTATCATATTACGGAAGGATTTCAGCATGAATTCCCTCACCAAACACAAGAGCCGTGTCTCTCTCTCTAGTGAGGGAAAGCTAATATTTTTTCTTTTTTGTGTAACATGTAAAAATAATTTTGTGTATCAATTTTTTTTCTATTTCTTTTTTTTTGCTTATTACACGTATATAAATTTCAAGAGCTTTTTTTAAATTTATATGATTAATGTAACTAACTATTGTATTTTATGCTTTATTTTTGAAATCATTTTTTTATTTATGTTTTACTGTTGTTTTAAATTTATTTTATGATCTTTAAGTAAAAGCTCAGTAGGGGACGTTAATAAATATATTAAATAAAATTAAAATAAGTAAATCAATAGTCCCACTGTCGTTTAGTTCCACTGACTTCGGGTAGTTGGACTCTATGCGGTGTTCATATTATGGTATATATTATATTTATTACTTAATTGTTTGATACTTAATTACTTAATTGTTTATCAGTCAGTAGGAAATTAGCAACCCACCTAGCTGCATTTTTGGAGCACAGAGTAACAGGTGTCGATATTCGAAAAATTAGTACAACAGGGGTTTTTAGGTAAATCTACATTTTTACCTGTTTTTATCTATTGAATTTAATTATATTGACTACATAGCGCAAATATAATACTTATGTATTATAAGCACGTGTTGATTTGCCAAATTTCGCTCATTTACTGTGTAGGCGAATTTACACATTTACTTAATTGAGGAATCGGAGAAACTACAATAATTTGCGCGAGGTCAACAAAACACGTATTATTATTATAACGTTAACAAGCTCGTTAAACGTACATCAATACACTGCTACGAGAACGACTGCACTTCCAATGAGAGTTATCTTTTTTTATAAATTAGTTAGACGTCCACTAATTTAAACGTCCTCCAATTTAGACATCTTCTAAGTCCGAACGGCTCGGGAAAATTAAGACAAAAAGTTGACCATCGGCTCAGGAAATTTAGTGTCTGATGTAGGTAGAGCCTAGTCAACATCAACGTTTCCCAAACCCAATCGTGTCTGATCTCAGCATAAAAGGTGATCAAAGATTGTCAAATATCCTTCCTAACAGGACTCTATTGAGATGCTTGAAGCGAGTATCGGGCTTTATTAAGAGTGCCGACGTATTTGTCATTTTGTGTCACTGGCATACAGAGCTCCGAGCCAAAAAGGCCCCTTTCTCTTTCATCATGAGTTTAAATTGGTTGTTGGAAAATTATTTTTGTTTTTTTTTTTTGAAAAAAAAATTTTTGCCATGAAAACATGGCTGCAATTAGGGGAGTAATTTACGTAAGATTTGTTTAGGTTTTTTAAATTGAGTTTTGGCATTTGCGTCGTACTGGGCGAGACAATTAATGGCCGGGTTAGTATGCGTTGGAATGACCGAATAAAAGGAGTCTGCGAGACTTATGATGTGGTCTTTAACCTTTTCTATGCGTCATTAATTTGTATCACTTCGTTCACACGCGGGGCTATTTATCATCAATCTAATTTATGACTTTAAACAATAATCACGCATGGATTTTAAAATTTGTTTTTAAAAATACGTCGCTTATGTCTTGAATTATCTTTTCAAGTATAAATAAACAATCTGAACATCAATGGGGCTTGATAAAAATTCGAAGTATATATTCATAATGTAACTGATATGGTATGCCCGGGCGGCCATGTTAATATTTCAAGGATAACGATACACATGATTATAAACAAACCGGAGTAGAGCTCTTCAACTGTGGTGCAATGTAAGTGGTTGATTTATGGGTGCGATGTCGCGTTTGACTGGATACATGAAATATTGACACACTTAAAAAGGTTCATATAATAAAAAATAACTACACTTAAATTTACAAAAATAATGAAATAATTTTTCTGTTATTATGTCACCGTAAATATGTATCACTTAATATATTTTTTTATCGTGATTTTGAAACAGTTCTCAACGCATAACGGCAGAATCATGGCTTTCATGTATTTCAGCAGCTTCGCAATTATTATCGACGTCACTGTCACTAATTTCAAAATCTGAATCTATTTCTAAAGTAGCACCAAATATTTCTTCGTCATTAAGACCACGACCCGACATTTTGTATTTTGGCATTAAAAATACTTTCAAAAATTGATAAAAAGTCAAACTTGTACAACTTTACACTTGATTTTTCACTATAAAAAAGTTTTAACCACGTATCTTTATTTGAAAATAATCTAACACTGACGAAATTTTATATTTCTTCAATAGTTTGAATGAATGTATGTAACTGAACTTATTTTAAAATATGATAAATCAGATTAATGTACACTGTAATTAAAATAGTTCATATCCACGAAAAAGCAAACAATAATTCGATAAAACAATGTAATCTACACGGCGAGCGTCTCTGTTTGAGAATCTTATAAAATGCGCCTGCGCAATAACGTGTGTAAAGACGCGGGAAGAATTCAAACTGATTCATTTTTCGCTCTGAGTTGGAAGATCCCTTCAAATCTTTGTATCGATGATTAGGATACGTATTATGGATAAATATCGTAAGATGTCAGTAGTGTAAAGATGTGAGATTTTTTAGGAGTGTAAGTTTTACCGTGCTCAAGCATGTTTCATACCCATAACGCCGAAGAAACTTTGCGTCGCACAGATGTGCCACCCGCGTACAGGGCACGTACAGTGCGTCGTAGGCGTGCGTCTCCCGCAGGGAAAGGGTTAAGAAGGGGGACTTCGGAGTCACGGTGGAACTGGGAGACCCTCATCCACATGGGGGCTCCCAGGACTGTGCGAATGGCTTTATTTTGGAATGTTTGTAGTCTATTTAATTGAGATTTAGAAGCGTGGGCCCAGATTGGGCTTGGTAGGTTAATTTTGGTCTTATCGTGGATTTGTATATTAAACGTTTATTTTTTGGAGAAAATTTTGCATATCATGGGGTAAAGGGATGCAAAGGTTTTGTTGGCTGAGTTTAATGTTTCAGTGATATGCTTTGCCCAGGTTAATTTACTGTCAAGGGTAACTCCGAGGTATTTAATGTTTTTTTGCTGAGGGACGTTTTCTCCGAATAGGTGGATGTTGGGAGGTCTTATGGGGCGTTTATGGGAGAAAACACAAGCGGCGCTTTTGGAGGGATTTATACTGATTCGCCATTTTTTGAAAAATGATTCTAGTTCTGACGCGTGGACGCGTCGTGCTGCGGTTATTTCGCTTGCTGAAGTCGACATGACTTCAGTATCGTCTGCAAATTTGCCTATTTTAGTTTTTTTTATGCGATGGTGTGATGTTGTTGCTTAAGTAGATGTTGAAGAGAGTTGGCGAGAGAATAAAGCCTTGAGGGACACCAGCTCTTAGCAATCTCACGGTGGATGTCGACGCATTACGCTGTACGCATTAAAGTGTTTTTTTATAACACCATATTGCTCGGCATACTATCCTGTACAGATCTGTAACACCTGACAGATGATGTTTTATAAGTGTGGACGTGGCGACGATCATATGCTGTGATCTGCTAGCCAGGCGATATTTGAAAATGATGCGACCCCCTCTTCTGCCTACCGCAAGAGAGGGGGTCGGAGCAATTTAGGGAGCGCCGTGATCACGCGGCTGTCAGCTGTCAAGGTGACAGATCCCGTACTAAGAAATGATACTCCGCAGCTGCTCCCGTAGGGAGAGGAAGATTATAGCGTAGTGTGACACCTCAACATATAATTTGTGTAAGCCACCAAGAAGATTCAACGTCTTCCCCAGTGCTGAATACCATCTACAAGTCCGGTATCCACCAACGCGGTGTTGAGCCATCGCATCGACCACTCCACTCCGTTCATCTCCGCTTTCATCTGGTGTCGACCATTAACCTGGAGAATTCGCCGCTGACTGCATCCAGCAATGCAGTGTCGATCTTTGGCCCGAATTCACCGTCAACTACATCCACCAACTGCAAGAACATCGGTCGAAGTCATCTCTCACAACTGCAATAAACGCTGTACCTCACAACCTCTTTCATTTGTCCCCTTATCACATCCCCAAAGTCACGTAAGTCATTTAGATATTAGATTGAATACGAGTTTACCTTCGATAACTTGCGTCATGTAATGCATTTCCTTCAAAGCATCGTAAGTCATTTTTCCTTCATGTTTTTCCAGGACATCCTCGATTTCCAGTCGAAGTAACTTCTGGAGGTCTCTACGCTTAGCAAGTTCATGCAATACGAAACTTGTCATAGTCGCGGAGGTCTCGAATCCCCCGAGGAGAAAGCCAAATGCCTGGGCTGCTACTTCCGACATCGTCAAGGGATCGTCGCTTCCGTCCTCTGGGTGCTTGGTGTCTGAAATAACAACGAAAAAATCGTCATTTGGGAATTTTTTTAACATATGGAAAAAATTTAAAATAAATTTAATTATTATAAATGCAATATAACAATTTTTATATTGAAGGTTTTGAGATTTAACATAAACTCGATCTACCTGTTGAAACCATAAAATTACAATTACTTTATGAAATACTTAAAATTATGGTAAAGTTGGGAATTGCTGCACGCTTAAATACCCAAAAATAATAAATGACACTTGAAACAACTATCTAAGTCGAGGGAGATGGAAAAACATGGACAAAATAGATTAGGCAAGTTTTTTAACAATTTTTTAATAATTTTGTATGTAAAAAATCATAACCTAACATTCCCTTACCTAACCTAACCAAACTTAACCTTTACTAACCTAATCTATAATAAACTCTAAAAAATATATATTTTTAATTTTATTTTGTTTCCAAAGTTCTGTCAAAATACCTAATTTGCAAAGAGTAAATGGTAATAACGTTTCTTCTAGCCACTCGTGTAGTACCAGGAATATCAAGAAAAGAAAACAGAAATTATTTTAAATGGCTGTCATTTTACGTAATTAAAAATTATAATGCTAAAATAAAAAATTCAGATATTTTCGTTTTATAGTAATTAAGGTAAATCAAAATGTTATATTTAAAAAAAAAACGTATTTAGCATGGCCAGCGAGCCAGAATAATTACCCATTTCCCTATTCGAGATATTTTAGTGGCAGTGCCACTGGCTTCAGGCAGCAGGCACTCTAGTGCTGTTTTTTTTATGTGAATACTGTCCATCTTGTAATTGTTAGTATGGTTAGCCTATGCTTGTGTCTGATAAGCCAGCACAGGTACCTTGTACTTTAGTTAACAGAAGAATATTATTGTTGCCTTACTATAAACGTTCTGCCCAATGCTTCTTTTGTTGACATTTTTGTTTATTTTTCGTATATTTGTTACTAAAATTTTGTTTATTTTGTCTACCGGTCTCGACACAATTTGGGTTTAAATTTAATGTTATTATTATATTAAGTTTACATATATGTATTTTTTAAATGATGTAATTGTAAAGCTGCACATCTTGATACAGGAATGCCCTAGTGAGATGTGCAGAGTATAGTTTTTTTTAAGTTAAAAACTGTTTTTTTTTAATAAATAAATAAATAAAGCGATATTTACCATCGTGCATTTTGTGATCTTCAATAGACTGGTTGTTCATCAATCGTATCATGAGCTGCATTAAATCATTTCGTGTCACATTATTTTCTTTCCTAAAGTTGACCGTCTTTTCCACCGCTTCCGTGAAGTACTTGGTGATGTTTTTATCCACCATCTTAAGGTCCATGTACTGCAGTAGCTGGGGGGCAAACAGAGGCAGAAACATCAAAATAGCTTGTTTTAAGTTCACGTCAAACACACTTTGTACAGTCGTTCTCATGATGGTGTCAGGGCATTTGAAGCTGTTACTATCGATCCCGAAGGCGCACGATGATATTACGTCGATGGAGAATTTGGATACCACATCCTTCATGTCGACTATTTCTCCCGTTTTGGCAGCAGTCTGCAAAAAAGCTGTCAACTCTTCACCGCAAGCGGCTATCGTTTCGTACATGTACTTCATCTTGCTGGACGTAAAGGCGGGAGACAGTTTGTGCCTGATTCTTCTCCACTTGGCTCCGTTGACGTTAAAGAGATGAGCTGCCAAGGGCTCGTGATCGATGTTAAACGCCAATCCGTGATCGGTGAAGTGGTTAAAGTCCTTAACGGTAATGTTCTTGATCATTTCTAGATCATTGATGACCATGGCGTTACGGTGGAACATATAAATTCCCATGTAAGGATGTTTCTTATTCTCAGAGTATAAATCCGCAAACAGATTCCCAATGTGTTTTCCCATCACCATTCCCGTTAAGTTTCCAAGAGGGAAAGCTGGTGCCGGTCCATATACTCCTCTATTACTCCAGTAACGAAACTTTTTCTGGAACCAACCATATAATACGCATCCCAATAGAAATAAAAGCAACAGAATATCCACCCAAAAAGATACAAACAAAAAAGCCATTTCTATTTATCTATTGATTGATATAATCAATAACTCGACAATTCGATGAGAAGATTTGGCTTTTGGTGTTATTTACAAAATGTTCATGTACCGAACACACTGTCAAAATTCTCACTGAAAATAAATCGACTTATAAAAGCAGACAAAAAATCCCCATCTTGTTAATCGGTTTGTTTACGAGAAACAGCACATAAACCGAACCGGTTGTTCGTTGAGAGGCCGGCCGCAAGCTACTGTCCATCTACTGTCTGTTACTTTAATGATAAAATGGTTTAATCCATAATAAATTTGATGTAGGTAGATACTATTGTATTCAGAGCTGGATTCAGGTCGTAAGGAGGCACCGGTAGCTGAGCGTCAAGGACTTTGTTGAGCTCAGACGTGCTTTAATTATGAATGAACAGACAACTTCAGAATAATAGTATTTTTAAATTATGTCATTGTTAATTATTTTTACAAAACACTGAAAGACAATAAAGTTGCAGGATGTGGAAATAATTAGTATTTTGCGGGCGTATCTGTACGCCAAAAACAATATCATTTTTTCCTTGCTTAAATTGATCAAATATCTAATTTTATATTTGATCAGATGAACAATTTCGTTGGCCTGTCTGGAGTCGAAAGGTTTTGTGTGAGTTAATAAAAATTTTCAGGGGGAAAATAAATACTTTTAGAAGACATATGTTGGATCAGGGGTAAAATAATCTGTTAAATAGTCATTGTGGGATGTCTTTATTTATTGTATTTGTATTAATATATTTGGAACTTATGTACAACCACCAGACTAGGCGCATACGCAGTCGGTTATTAGTAGAGACCGGATTATATGCAACAAAAATAGCCCAAAATATGCATGCAAATATGCAATAAAAATAGCTAAAATATGCACGAAAATCCATAAAAAGGGTCAAAATATGCAACATAAAATAATACAGGAAGTCGTATTTTACATATTTTTTTTTATTTTAGTAAGCTATTAGTTCTCAAGGATAACAATTATATTTTCGAAAATATCAATTATAAAATGTATTTAACAATAAAATTTAGAATTTACCTTTAAAAACGTATATGACTAAGTACTGTTCTAAATGTTCTGTAGACAAATTGTGTCTACGATCGCTTAATATATTTTTGTAAGCGGAAAAGGAACGTTCTACGTCTACTGATGTGGCTGGACAGAATTTAAATTTGGGTGCGATTTTTGAACTTATTGTTCCGGGCAAAATTTCACCTGCCCCGTTGATGAAGTTATCAATTTGGCACAAAGGTTCAAACCCTGGGTTATTATTCAGTATTTTTTCAAATTTTTCTTTGAGTTTA